>CM063291.1:5266639-7666639 GCA_032173965.1 Sitta carolinensis | reverse complement strand
AGCCAGCACAATTTGCACTGTCTGCCCCAGTGGGGACCCAGCCTCTTCCCAGTTAAACTCAGATACCCACAGCTGGCAGGCCAAGGGATGCTGAGCTACAGCTGCTGCTTTGTCAGCAAAAGCCTTCCCACCCGTGCTCCTGCTGCCCCTGGGGCTGTTACACCAGGCTGGGCTTGGCCCCACGGACACAGCAAACTTGCTGCTGAGCTGAGCCACAGGAAGGCACATGCTTGCAAAGCCCGTGATTCCTCTCATTCCTGAAGCCCCACTAAGCATAAACCCAGCCCAGCTTCCTGCTTGTGCAATGCTGAGGAAAGTTCATATCCAGCAGGACAAATTTGGAGTGGGTTTCAGCAGCCACAGCACAAGCTGAGGAAACAGAATGAATTTCAGACATTTCTGGAATTTCAACTTCATCAAGCAGCTGTGCCCTGCCACAGGTGCTCAGTACTAAGGGCTGGCAGGAAGCTGATAGCTCAGCACAGGGAGAAACAGAGGTGGAAAGGCCAAGGGCAGGCTGGTCCCACCCTGGTGCCTGCTGCAGCCTCCTGCCCATCTTATTGCCACCCTGCCAGCACCTCAGGGCTTCTGCCAGGTCCCTCTGAAACACTGAAAGGAACCAAGTCAGAAGAGACAATCTTTGTCCCTGGATGATAGCACAGCATTTCTCAGAGACCTCCTATAGCCAAGCTTTAAATTTTGCACTTGGGGCCATCGGAGCCCAGGGCAGATGCTGGTGAGACCCCCTGGCAGACTGTCCTGGGACTGGAGCCACTGCATGTGACAGCAGGCACAAAAACTCAGCTCATCACAGGAGAAATTTCTCTAAGGGGTGGAACAGGCAAAAAAAAATTAGATCAGTCCTCTTAGAGATTTTCAGTGGTGTAATAAAAGTCCCTGTGTCCTGGATGCCAGGGAGGTCTGGGGGAGGGGGAAGAGAGGGTGAAAGTGAATTAAATGGGCCTTTCAGAAGCAAAGAGAGCACTTAATCTTCTCCAGGCCATTGAGTGCAGATGCTGTTGAAGCCTCCCTGCCATGACAGCCAGCAGAGCTCACCCATATTGTCTGCTGACTGTCCTAGGAGAGGGCTGAGCTGGTGGAGAGGAGCAGAGCAAACAGGCACGGGTTTGTACGTGCAGGGTGAAACCAGGAGCACACTGTGTCCAGGAACACTGGGATGGCTGTACCTCACCTTGGGATAAAACAAAGTATTTATTTCAGAGCTCCTGTGCTTCTGGGACAGCTTCACCCCCCTGTGAGACATGTCAGCTGCGAGGTGGGGTGAGGGGAGCATGAGACTGCATTCAAAGGATTGAAAAGTCACCTTCACATGTGGTCACCAGGGATGCCAGAAGGGAACCTGAGCCCAGAAGGTGGGTCAGGGTACATCTGGGAGAAACAGGCAGATGTTTCTGTTCCATAGTCACTTAAAATAGCGCTAGAGGCAGCTCCAGCTTTCTACAGGCAGAGGACACAGGTGGGCAGAGCAGCCCTCACTTGAGCCCTTACCTGAGCCTGCCCACCCCAGCACTGGGTTTCTATAGGAACAGGCTCATCAGGTGCCTCGTCCTTGTGAGTGAGGATTTAGGTGACAGGGGAGGGAACAGAATTTTTTTCAGGATCCTGATGTACAGCCAGCAGTACCTGGAGAGCCAGGGAACATTGTGCTGAAGTGCTATGGAGATGAGGAGGGTAATAGGAATAACTAAAAATAAAAATCTTTGGATTCCAAGAACTTGAAAGAAAGACTTTTTTTTTTTAAACACTTAGTAGCTGCAGCTGGGGGTCAGCAATGCTGCCTACCTGAGGCCGTGTGAACTAAGAACATTAATTGAGACTCCTGGGTATGTAAGCCTCTTATCTACTTACACACAGTGCTTTATCTGGGCGGGAAAAAAAAATGAGATTATTAGCTACTTTTAATGAACAGCAGTAGGATTTGCGTGTTCACTACTCTTTGCTGGAAGATGCTTTCCTCTCCCTATGTTTTTCTTTATAACTATTAGCTTTTTAGCATATGAGCCAGGACTTCAAAAGGAGTGTAGGTGTCAGAGGATGGGACATGGCTCCTATTCATCTGTTCAGGGCTGAAAGTGTTCTCAAAGCTTCTGCTCAGCTCCTTAATCCTACGGGTGCTTCTCAGTTTCTCACACCTGATAACTCAAAGGCGTGGGGCTCTCCCTGCCTTGTGACTCCCTGTTTAGCAAGGCCGCTTTTGAAGCTGCTGTCCTCGTCCCCTCATGGTGCCCGTGCTCTGTCTGGGGTGCACAGACAGCGTGGATGGGCCAGAGCTCCTGGCAGGCACAGGGACCTCGAAGACGGAAGTGGAGGGTGGAGGTTACCCTTGGGGTGATTTAAGTGCAACTTGGAGGCCGTGGAAGAGCCTCTGTAAACCCCAGGTTATGTTGGGGGATGGCAGACACTGGTCTGGGTTGTGCTCGTGGCTTGGTTTGGCTGCAGGGGCCTGGCTGGGAGTTACCCACAGTTTTGCTCTGTTTTTAGTAGCTGAGGAGATGAATCAGTGTGAAATCAGCACCATGCTGGTGCCACTCCCTGCTGCCCTCTGCCTCCTGCCACCAACAGAGTGGGAGGACATGCTGCCTCGCAGGTCCCAGGGGCCAATGCCTGGGGAAGGAAGCTGATATGGAAGGGCCTATCTGCAGGAGCAGGAGATTAAATCCCCGGCATGGAGTTTCCCAAGGCAGACTGACTCCAGCAAGGGGCTCAAGGGAGCCCTGCCTTCCCCCCTGTCGCCAGCCCTGCCTGTCACCCTGCCACTGCTGTGCCTCCTGACGTGATCCCTGCTCTGGCTGTCCTTCTGATCTGAGGGTCACTTCCACCAGCTGCTGCCTTTTTCTTTAATATCTCAGAGAACTGTGTTTGCTTTTCAGATTCCCTTTCCTGATTGTTTTGAAAGACAGATGCCCTCTGCTCCCACTCCCGTTAAAAGCCATGGCTTTTCTTGCTTCTCAGGGGCTGTAAACATCTTTCCTGTTACAAATGTGCCCTTTCAGTTGCTCTCTGGCTCTAAGCAGTGCTGGTTTTCTCTTTCTCTTTGTAAGCTGATTCTTGTTTATTATCCTCTTGTCCATAAGCTGCTAAGGTGGGCAAGCAGAGATGGGGTAATTTCCCCTCTTCTAAGCTCCACTTCCTAACTAAATTACACCTGGAGCTACCACTAACATTAAGGATGCTGTACTTGAGAGAGGATACAGGTCAGGATGAGGGGCTGACAGCACTGCATGGCTTCCTCCTTGCCCTTTTGTTGAATTTGTACCTGGAGGCTATCAGGAATTCCAGCTGTGGGGAATCTGCAGTGGTCTGTGGCTTGGCCCAAATGATTTCTAAGCAAGGGTAGGGTAAGAGGGAGGAGCAAAGCAGGAAGCAGGGTTTTATAATTCTCCCTCCTCACATCTAGACTGAATCCAAGGAACTGGTCAGTCCCTCTCCCTGCAAGAGCCAAGAACACCATAAAGATGGAGCTCGAGGCATAGGCAGGCACCTTGCAGCTTGGATTCCTTGCCCTCATCCTGCCCTAAAAGGCTGATTCTTCTCCAAATGTTCCCACAACCTTTCAGCTCCATTCTTAGCTTGAATTTTCAAAACTGCCTCTCCCACTGCACCTAAGGGCTCATCTAACATCCTCGTTGCACATCTTGTTTCTTTTCCCAGCTTAGATGCTTCTGCCCATAGGAGGCAGAGGTGGAGGAAAAAACTCTGCAATTGAGGATCTCAAAGTGGTTTGCCAAGCTCTTCTGTCCTTACTGTGATGCTTCTTCTGGTGGTGGAAAAACTGAGTCCGGGAGCAGTGATGGGGTCGTGTATTTCAGGTGTCAGGGTCGAGGGATCACCAGGGCAGCGGCAGCTTGCAGGATCCCTGGTGCACAGCCCACTGCTCCCACTGCTCTGCTTCACCCCCTAACCAGCCCCTGCAGTATAAAACAGGCTGTGGCTGGCAGGGGTTGCATTGTGCTGGACTCCAACCGTGCCAGCCCCGGGATGGTGACGATGGTTCAGGTGGGGGGGCCACAAAGTGGAGAGGGAGCTTTTAAAATGCTGCAGGGCTTGGCATGAGGCAAAGAAATGCAGCAGGGAGAAGGCTCTCTTCCAAACTTATATATATTATTAAAAAAAAAAAAAAAGAAGAAAGAAAAAAAAAATAAAAAAAACCCAAAAAGCTGGAGCTAAAAAGGCAGCTTGAGGAACGGAGCTGCTGGAGTTTTCCGAGAAGGCTCCCAAGATGCACAATGGGAACATCTGTACCACGGCTGGCGCCTTGGAAGGGTCTCAGGCCGCAGAGTGGGGCTGGCGTCAGCCGGCTGCAGCCCTGCCTTGATGCCTCCCTCTCCCCAGAGCTTTGCCTCGGCTCCTCCAGCTGCCCCTCTTGCCTCGCAGCGAGCCGTAAATCCCCTTTTCCACCTCTCCTCCTTCACCACGGGCTCTGCGGGTTTCGAGCCGCCGAGCATCCCGCAGCAGGAGCAGGGGAGAAGGAGGTTTGGCCCTGGGAACAACTGTGCTCTGTGCTGCCCGTGAAAGGCAGTTTCATAAGGCTCCTGCTCAAAACGTCCCCTTATTGGGACCTGCCGAGTGGGTCATTCCCGCTCTGGGGACAGAGACACGGTCACACACACACTGGGGCTTGGCTTTGGCAGTGCTGTTCTCCGGCTTTGGGGGAGCAGAGAGTCAGGACTGATCCTGATCCTGATCCTGCCAGGGAGGGCTGTTGGGGGCTGGGGATGCAGTCAGTTCTCTCAGCCTTCATGCCTTGCGTCTGCTCCTGCTGAGGGAGTGGGTAAGTGTCCCGAATCCTTGCTGGAGGCTGGCAGAGCCCCACAGGCTCCCAGTGCAGCAATTCCCATGAACAGAGCTTCTGGGAAGTGAAACGAGCCCTCTGGAGGAGGTGACAGTGGCCTGAGAGCAAAGTCAGAGGGGGAAACACCCTCCCCTTAAATTCCCATCAGCTGCTCCATCTTTCCCTCTCCCCACAACTACTGCCCCTGTCCCCTCCTGGTGGTCCCCTCAGAGCTCAGTGCCAACAAAGGAGGTTGGAGAGGAGACAGAGCCTGCCTGAGACTTGGTTCTCTGCAGGAAATTTTCTCCCAAGTGAAAAGCAAATGTGGAAAATGCATCTATGTTCAGTGTAGCATAGGATACAAAGCACTTCCCTCACAAGGGGGGTATCCCAAGCTTACACAAAGGCAAATTATGGATATGACAGGGATGTGTAGCTGTACTGAGGTGTTTTCCCTTACACTGGACATAACGGCAAAATTTGGGTTTCATTTGCAGGGTTGGAGGCAGTGGATTGGCAGGTCCCCACACAGAAAGTGTGAAGGTGAAGGTTTGTGAGGGTGGGATTTACCAGGGAGGAAGGTGCCATTCCTTCCTGATGTGACATGAGCCTGCATCTGTCCAAGGCAGGAGCATCATTTGATTGTTGGAGGCCAGCCCCCATGGAGGTGCCTGGGGCTGAATTCCCAATTTAATGGGTTAGTTTGGTCAAGCTTTCCTCCACTGAGGGGGCCCTAAAAGATCAAAAGGATGCTCTGTTGGCAGTTGTTTTTTTCATGCGCTCATTCTCTACACTCATCCCCAAAATGAGAGATGCTAAGGAGGCCTCTGAGTGCTGTTCTGCCCTGTTTTCATAGCAGTCAGTGATGCCAGAGGCCAAGAGGACCATTCCTGCCTCCTGCCGACGTTAGCTCCTCAAGACTCATTAACAAGGTGTCTCCCTCCAGGACATTTAGGTTGCTGATGCTGAAGGCAAACATAATTTCTTCTCCATTATTTTCAGCTTGATCTGCCCAGTACCAAAAAAAAACCCTAACCCTAAAAAACAACAGCATAAAAATAACAATAAAAACTTGGCACAGCTCCTGGCCTTTGTTGCTCTAGCCCTGATGTCTGAATAGCTCTGCAGGACCTGGAGCACCGTGAGCCCCAGTGAATGAACAGCACTCAGGGTTTTCCTGGGGCAGAGCAGAGATGAGCAGAGATGAGAAACCATTTTTTGAGAAAAAATTTCACCCTAAACTGCATGTTAATGCCCTCTTAAAATGACAACTGATGCTCTGTGTAGCTCTGGCTTTGATGCTTTTTAAGAGACCAGAAGATTAACAGGGACTCCGGTACGTCCCACATTGCCACCACAGAGTGGCCTTGTGTGACTTGGCCCCTGGAAGTTGCCACTCATGGCTGGGATCCCCATTTTATAAAGGCAAGAATGGTTTCCAATAAAAAGGAAAAGATCTCTATCGTGGCCAGGTGAAGGCCAAATGCAAACAGAGCCCAATGCTGCCCTGGAGCATCTCTGGCTGTTCCTGCCCTGAGTCCATGGGTGGTCCTGTATCCACAGGATGCCCTGCATCCCTGTCCCAGCACATCCTCCCGCCCATGGCAGGGCTCTTCCCTAACAAACACAGCCCCTGGTTTTACATTCCTAAATGAATTCCTACCCTCTGAATAACACTAATTGGTGTTAGTTTGTCTTCCTCCTCTTTCCCCCATCTGGTGCTCAGGAACTACAGCTGTATGTGTTTTTAGGTGACAGTTAATGGATGGTTAGTCGCTATTTTACTCAAATGCATTCATGCTGGAATTGCCTCTGTCCATTTTCTCCTCCTGTTTTGGTGCTGTCACCATAATAGCAGTAGAATTTTAAAATACTAATGGATTCAGGGAGACCTGGGATATGGGAGAGAGGCCAGTGCTTGCATTGTGTTATCAGATCTCGAGGGCCCCAAAACACGCAGGGATTTAACTGAGGGATAGAAGTGGCCTTCACTGCTGCTTTTGTGCTTGTGAGCTTCCTAAATACATCCTGGGAACCCGGGAGAGGGACGAGCCCCCTCCCATCCCATCCCATCCCACCATCCCATCCCATCCCATCCCATCCCATCCCACCCCATCCCATCCCAGCCTGCGAGGGGATAATTCAGGAACCAGCAGCCCGAGGGCACCATCTAGTGAACAGCCGAAAAACCTGAAACGGGCAGAAATTGAGTGAAAATTGGAGCTGGGGCCTTCCCGGGACTCAGTTCAGGGGACTGAGGAGTCATGCTTTGTGCTTTCCCTCTACTCCTGTTATTTTAAATTTTTTTTCCATCAGGCTCCCCAGAGAAGAGCCTTCACCACACTGCACCCTTTGAGGCAGGGATATTGGGCTGGAGCACACCACACTTGCTGCTCTGTCCTGGCCAGAGGCATTGGAAAGATGATGGCATTATGTTTTCTTGCTTGGCGGGGAAAAACAAAAAAGGGCTCTTTCTAATGCTCTGTGAGGGGACGCAGGTGTGCAGGAGTGGAGTGAGGGATCAGCTCTGTTGTGGGGCAGATCTGAGCTGGAGGCATGGGCTGTTCTTTCGGCTGAGATGAAACCTCCCTTAAAGAGGAAAATTTAAAAAGCACCACAGGTGCTCCAACATCTCCCCATCATCCCCAGGGTGAGCTGAGAGGGCATAAGGAGAGGCTGAAAGAGCACACATTTGGTGCACAGCTTCAAGGTCCCTGAAATGATGCAGCAAATGGGGATGAAGGAAACACCACATCACACTGCTGCTGTCTCCAGTGCCAGTGGGCTGAGCTGGTCCTCTCCCCACTTTGCCTTACTGGGAATTGCACACCTTGCCAGGAGAAAACTGTCCTATAACTTGCTGTTCCCCAAGGAAGATAGGTTTCTGCAGCCCAAAAGCAATTCTCTTCTTTGATATCTCCTGCCATTGTTGCCAGCCTGACTCCTGCAATGTGTCCCTGCTCCCACTGATTCCAGGGCCAACCCCAGCCCCCCCATCCATGAGATCACTTGTTTTGTAATCTGGCTTTCAGAGAGACTGTGGTTAAGAAATGGGCTAATGCTCATGCATTCAACCTCACTGTGCTTGGAGCCTTTTTCCTGGGCAGGTGTTGGAGGAGAGAATTCCAGGGCAGGAACAAGGAAAGGTGGCATCCCCAAGCAAGACCACAGCAGTGACCAACCCCTCAGCTCCTCCTTTTCCTGGTAGAGCTGGGGAACACCCCACATTCCTCCAGTGCTGCACCCCACAGGTCTCTCCTCATCTAAAGGCTGCCCCTTCATGACCAGTTGGCATCCAGCCCCCAGCTCTCCCCGTGAGTGCAGGGCTGTGGTGGGGTGAGCCATTCTGGGGTGGCTGCCTGCACAGAGAATTGAGGGGGGTTATCTTGGGGGCTTCCTTGTGCTTTGCTGTAGCAACCCTTGCCATGCACTCAAAGAGCAGGGGCTGAGGGGTACCGGGGTACTCAGGTCAGTGACCCACCTGTCCTGCTCACCCTTTGCAGCCCCCTTTGGGGCCAGCTCCCTGAGGAGGAGGGAGCTGCTGGGAATTGTGCCTTTCCCTCTCATATGCACACAGTCACGATGGTTAGTTAAGTGGCTTGTTTTTCATTAGGAAAAGACTGTTGCTAGGCCACCCTGTTCCCCGACGTTGGTCGGGAAGGGGTTTTGCAGCCAATCCGGGAGGCTGTGCTGGGGTTTGCACACGCACACATCACGCACACCCCTCCTGCAGCCCAGGTGCTAAGCGGCTGCCAGATGTGCCTATTCATTTCCACATCACACCTATCCGCTTCTTCTGGCCAAGCCGCTTATTAAGGCTCCTGAGATTTTAATTTAGAGTTGGCTGCGAGTTTTCTGCCTTCTAATTTACCCTTGGGGAGTAAAGGAGAGGGGTGGGTGGGTGTGCTGGTGAGGCGGCAGTGCAGGGAACACGGGTCCTCCCTCTGCTGGGTCTGCTTTGGTCTCTGATGAAATGCCCGAGTGAAGCCTCTGCTCTGACTGCAAATGGGTGAATCCCATCTGTGTCTCCATAACGAGGGACAGACTGCCTCAGGTTAGGGGCTTGTTCCGGGCTGTTATTATGTACCAGCATTGCTCCTCCCCACGATATTCACATTGTCATTTTTAGGGATGTCCTGTCCAGTACCAGGTGTTGGTGAACTCCTTCTAACACTGTGATTCTGTGATTTGGGCTTTACATGGCTCTTCAATCATGTGTACTGTGATAAGCAGAGCCAGAAGCAAAGCAGGCCAGGTGTTTGATCAGGGGGTGCTGCTTCCAGCTGCACTCCCCTCGCAAACAGTCCCTGGCAGCTGGGAGAGGCACTGGACCATGGTCAGGTGCTGGGGATGCAGGGCAGGAGGGGCAGACACGTCCCTGCCACAGGGCTCCTGGTACAGCTGCTGCTCTGCCATGGTGCAATTCCAAGTACCCTATGAGTGTCCAACACCCACCCAGCAGAATCTCTGGTGCATGGCCAAAGGAGGGAGGGAGCAGAACCCAGGATGTGAGCAGGATGGAGCCTTTCACAGCTGTGATGCTCTCACCATAGCAGGAAAGGAACAGACACCAAAACATGCAGGAAAAGGTGGACAATCCACACAAGCTCCAGTTTTTGAGTGCCCCCCGTGAATACCCCCATGTAGCAGGAGTAAAGCTCAATAAAAGCAAGAGAAAGCATTGAATTGTGCCTGCTGCTCAAGGAGAAGCTGTTGCTAGACAAAAGTAAAAGCTGTTGCCATCAGCTCCCATTGGCTCAGCCCCACTCCAATGACGGCCTTATCGGTTACCTGCACTCGCAGCTGGCTTGGAAAAAACTCATTTGACAATGTTTTCCCTCTGATAAAAAAGCCCAGTGCTGGATTCATGGGTTTGGGTTAATCATTGTTCAGGGGTTGTTGAGATAACAGCTGAGTTTTCTGCAGATTCTTCAATTATCACAAAATTTAGCGTAAATGGTGAGCCAGCCCAGCTCTCCTTCTCCCGCCTAAAAATGCTCAGCCTCCCGACACGAGCTCCAGCAGGCTGCTCGTGAGATGAGCCAGAGCGTGTGATGAGCTGGAGGTTGTTCAGCCATGGCAACTCCGAGCTGGCATGGAGGTGAATATTCACAAACACCTGTGAAAATCCCGATTAGCTCTCAGAGGCTGAAAACAGGGTGAATGTTGCCATTAGATTATTCAGAACAAACATAGCTGGCAGGGAGCAGATTGCCACCACCTCTAATCATCCATGTGAGGTTTGCTCAGCAGCAGCCCTATTTTGGGGGGGCTGCAGTACACAGCGCTGGGTTTTTCCAAACCCTTCAAATCTGATGCAATTAGGGATTAACTCTCAGATTTATTTCTCACCTTCCCCAAGAGGTGGAGATCGTTGTATAGAAGCAAAGCTTGTAGGTCATGACAGCACCAAAGGGCAGCTGGCCTTTGGCTCCCCGGCGTCCTCCAAATTTGCCTCCAAAGCAGGGAGGGTATTTCGGCAGGAGGGTTAAATCAGTGGATGGTCAAGATTTTGGAAATGCTTTGTTTCCCTAATTATGCCTTAGGCTGATGGCAAGGCAGGCTGAGTCACAGGCTGATAAAGCCTTCTCCAGGTTCACCCCAACACACCTGGATCTCACATCGACTGTCGCAGGGCTTAACGCAAGGCAGTGAGCTTGGGGCTCAGGTGGACAAATAATTTGGGAGCCCCATAAAAACTCTCCATAAACTCATGTACACCCCAAGGGGATGTGGTTACACAGGCCAGGTCACACGGCCATGAGCAAAGCTCTGATCTTTCCTTCCTCCAGGTCTGCTTTCCCAGGAGCAAAGACAGCACAGCTGCATCACTTCTGGAATGCCACCATCTACTGACAATGGGATGCAGAGCTTTCACCTTTCCTACAGCTTCGATTCCCTCCTGCCACCCTGGGGGAGGTGGAGATGGCAGAGAGGAGCAAACAGACCCGCACCTGCTGTGCTCCTCCTGCACCCCTCTGTGTACCCCGTGGGGCTCGGGTCCTGCTGACATTGCACAGCACAGCTGAGCTGCACCCTGAGGCTGGCATAGAGGGTGCTGCTGGCCCTGTTTTACAGCTTGCTTCATCAGGAACACACCCGGGAAAAACAGGAACAAACTGGATTTAAAGGCCTACCATGGGGTCACATTTCATTTCCTGCCCAGACCATGAGCTTACAGCAGAGCCCAGGTTATTTCATCTGTTGAAGGATGGTTGTGTTTGGGCCACTGTGAGGACAAAGATTTTTAGATGTGTCTGACACATTTCAAAGCATTTCTGAGCTGTTCCTGGTTTCCTGTGCCAGGCAGGGAGGAGTTAAGATGGGAAGTGCAAGAAGTGTCTGGTAGTGCCACTGATGTGTGCGTCAGGTGTGTCTACGTCACCCGGCTGCCTTGGCCGCTTCCCAAGGCTGGGGCTGAGCTCTCCTTACCTTCCACCAGCTGCTGGGAAAAGCCTGGGCTGGGCTGGTCTGGCTGATGGGGTCATGGACTCCATTCCAGAGCCGGCTGTTGTACCCACTGTGCTGTACCAGGCTCCTCAAAGTCCCCAGGGTGCTGGCAGCCCTCCAGCCTCCTCTGCCACCTCCTGTCTCACAGCCCAGGCAGAGGGGCTGTGCAAAAGGGATGCACCCGTTAAGGCACATGACAAAAAAATACCAATTTTCTCTAACCATGGCTGTTCAGTTCCCTGGGTGTCCAGCCCCAAACCCCTCTCTCGTGCACACACACCTCCAGCTGGGACACATTTCTGCAGGCACAGATCACCTACATGTCACCTACAGGCAGAGTCACTGCAGATGAGCATTTCCCTTTCCCCACACCATGACAGCAGCCCATGCCACAGCTCACAACATTCCCACAGTGATCCTGCTCCCAGACTCTGGCTGAGCCTATCCCTGCTCCTCCTGCCTTCACAGCGGTGTCCCCAGAGCAGAGGGGACAAGCCTGTACCCCAGGGAACTACCTACTCCAGCCACTCAAAGCACCTTTTCCAGTTGTAGGTGGGTTTGGAGCCCTGGAACATGGCATGGTACTTGGGCAGCTGTTCATCAATTACATCCCTGCCCTCTCACTCCTGGAGAACTGCCAGACCAAATCATGCAGAGCATACACAAGGCTTTTAGTCAGAACAGTTTTTAATTCAGAATTGGACAATTATGTGAATAATTTATTTTAAATGAAGTGCAATCTATGCTCTTGTCCAGGCTGGACATTGATTACACCCAAACTTTCCTCTTGAACTTCATTGTGCAGTTGGATCTCTTTAAATCTATGAGGCCTGATGGGATTCATCCAAGAATCCTCAAAATGCTGCTGATATCATTACAAAGTTGTTCAACTATTTTTGAGCAGTCTTGGGAATCCAGAGAGGTCCCAGATGACTGAAAGTTGGTAAATGCTGCCCCGATTTTGAAGGGCAAGAAGGACATTGGAAACTACAGCCTGTCAGTCTCACTCTGCTGACAGGTAAAATCATGGAAAGTATTTTTCTGGGAGGTACTGAAAAACACCTGGAGCACAATGCAGTCATTAGTGACAGCCAGCATGGCTTCATGAGGGCAAAGTCCTGCTTGTTGAACCTGATTTCCTTCTATAACAGGGTACCCACCTAACCGATCAAGGGACACCAGGTGATGAAATCTTTTTGGACTTAAGCAAAGCTTTTGATACCATCTCTCTCACAGTATCCTTCTGGACAAAATATTCAGCACACAGCTGGAGCTGAGCACTGGAACAGGCTTCCCAGGGAAGTGATCACAGCACCAAGCATGTCCGAGTTCAAGGAGTATTTGGACAAAGCTCTCAGGCACATGGTGGGATTCTTTGGGTGTCCTGTGCAGGGCCAGGTGTTAAGACTCAATGATCCTAATGGATCCCTTCCAACACAGCATATTCTATGATTCTGTGAAAGAAATTGAGGAGCAAACTGGTTGTTTACTAGCCTAGATGGTTTGCAGCCTTTGGGCATCGGCAAAACACCTCAGCCCCTCCACAGGAAAATTTGCCCTTTGCTGTCTGAGAGGAGGACACCCCACAGAGGGCATTGAGGGGGTCGGTAGCCCCCATTACATGCCCACAGAGGCTCCTCCAGGCTGACACAGGACCCTGCTCACCCCCAAGTGACAGATGAACACGGAGCAGTCATAGCCCTGTGTGACAGCTCAAGGCTGCAGACAGCGTTTTAGGGAGATTGCTTGTGTCCAGGGGTCACCATGCCCCTGAGCAGGGCTGGGTGCTGGGCACAAGCCCCAGGGCAGGAGGTCAGCAGTGACCTCCAACTTGAACAGCTGAAGGCACCAAGATGGCCCAAAATGCATGGAGGAGATCCTGTCCCCATCACAGGCTGCTGGCCATCAGCTCTGTCGGCCAGTACTGGTCATCCAGGTACTGGCTGCTGTCTGCAGCGGGGTCTGTGATGGGGCTGGGGGGCCGGGGGGGCAGGCTGTGGGCCAGCTCCTTCTCCCACTGCACCTCCACCAGTCTGTACAGCTCCATGGCTGTCTGAGCGTCCTCCACCGACGAGTGTCCTTTGCAGCCAACCTGAGAAAAGGGAAAAAAGCCTTGTTAGATAAAAGGGGCAGCAAAAATCTCACAGGCCATGTTGTCTGATTTCTTGGAAGGCCACAAGTGCTGTGGGTTTTGGAGAAAGCAAAGGTTTGATGTAGCCAAAGCCATACAGGTATCTCTTCCACCTCTTCTGGAGGGCACAGATTCTGTCCCCATTTTACTGAGATGCTTAATGATCAGCCTGGGAGGTCCTGGGGTCTCCCAGCTTATTTACAGCCAGGAACACTGGGTGAACAACCTCCAGCTCACAGAGACACACACAGAGGTGGGAGGACCAATCTGACCACACAGGCTCACAGCAACCAGGCTGTTTCCCATCTCAGGGCTCCTGGTGCTTACCTGAATCTTTTTATGGAGCAGGTGCTTGGCCAAGTTCTTGAGTGACACACTGGCTCTGACAGGCAGCCCCACCCTCTTCTTCAGCACACGGCTCTGGCTGGTGTCTCGAGTCCTGTCTTTCGGGTGGAAGTACTTCAGGGCTTGGAAGTCATTGTGGATGGCGTGTCCTACCACAATCTTGTCTTTCAAGATCTTCATGATCTGGAAGAGTCACAGAGGGTTAGACAGACACTGCAGCAAAAGAAATACCAAGCATAAAATAACCACTTTATATTAAATTCAGCTCCTTGACTTCTAGTTTTTAGGTTCCCAGAAGGAGTAACAACCAAGCAAACCAACCCACCAAACAGCTTCAGAAGCTCCCATTCTTTTGTTGTGCCTCTGCCCCACAGCAGCCTAGCACAGGCCACGAAGAACCCCCTAACTGACAGATAACAAAGAGGCTTTTACGTTTTTTAAATTTCTTTTTCCCCTGACCTCTGCCTGGGCAGCCTTGAAGGGAATTGCATTCTTCATGTGCTGCTTGGTGATGCCGCTCCAGCGCGTCCGGTAGTCCACGATGGGGAGCTCGGGCTGGACATACTTGTCATAGATGACATCGCCCTCGTAGTTCACCACGGAGCATCGGGCCAGCTCGCTCAGCCTGCCCTGAGGACCGGTGCCCACCATCTCACAGTCGATGGCCACGTACTTGCCCGGGTGCAGGACTAGGGAGGATGTCTGCACCCTGTTGGAGCTGCCACTCCCCTGGGACAGCAGCACAGAGTGATGCCTGGCTATGCTGTCTGGAGAGGCAGATGGAGACAGGGATGAGGACACAGTCCGTTTGGGCTCAGGGACCTTGTCACAGCACGGTGCCGCGGTGCCATTTGCCTTGGTGAGTGTAGTGTATGCCTCCAGCCCCAGCTCGGGGGTCTGACTGTCGGGATGCCCATGGGGGCTCAGCAGCCCCTTCTGCTCCAGCATCGCCCGCCGCTCCATGAACCGCTGGTGCTTACGGCTCTTCTTCTTGCTGCGACCCTGCGGCGAGCTGGGACCCTTCGGGGCCTGAGGGCAGCCCCCTGCGGCGGGGACACGGGTGCCCTGCAGGGTGGGCGCGGAGATCTTCGGGGCGGGCAGCACCGGGGTCATCTGTCCTTTGCCTGGCGGCATCCCTGCTAGGACGTGCACAGGGGGCCATGAGTGCCATGCGGACCCCATGCTCCCCTATCAGCAAAGGACGCACACACCCCTCCGCGAGGGAAGTGGGGGAGGGGACACGGACACACTGTCACACCCTGTCCCCACGCCTTTGCCTCCTCATTGCCCGGTCCCACACCGCCCCATTCCCGGTCCCAAGGCCCGGCCCACCCCCTCGCCGATCCGCAGCCCTCTGCCCAGCCCACTACCCCCGCTGCCCCCCACTCCATACTCCCTACGGCCCTGTCTGCCTTTTACCCGGGCCTTCCCTACGTCGCTGCAGTCCCCAGCTCCGTGCCCGCCCCCGGGCCCCTGCGGGCCCCACCCGGCCCCGTTTCCCCCGTCCCCCCGCCGTCCCCGCCGCTGACCGCTCGCCGCGCTCACACGTGTCCGGCCCAGAAGCCGCCGCACGCACATGCCCGGGCAAGTCCCGCCGTGGCCGCGCCCCCTGCTTCCCCATTGGCTACGCCGAACGGATAATTTGCATAAGGGGCGTGGCTCCGCCCCGGCCGCCCGAGCTTTGGCGGAAGCGCCCGCTGGAGTCTCCGGCCCGCCGGGGCGGCTCGGGCCCTGCCCCGCCCCCCGGCACTAAGGCTCCGCACGCTGCCCTGCCCCGCACGCTGCCCTGCCCCGGCACTAAGGCTCCCGCACGCTGCCCTGCCCCGCACGCTGCCCATGCCCCGGGCACTAAGGCTCCCGCACGCTGCCCTGCCCCGCACGCTGCCCCGCCCCGGCACTAAGGCTCCGCACGCTGCCCTGCCGCCCACGCTGCCCGCCCCGGCACTAAGGCTCGCACGCTGCCCTGCCCTGGACTCAGGCTCCGCACGCTGCCCCGCCCCGGCTATGCCCGCACGCTGCCCTGCCCCGCATAGGCTCCGCACGCTGCCCTGCCCCGCACGCTGCCCCGCCCCGGCACTAAGGCTCCGCACGCTGCCCTGCCCCGCACGCTGCCCTGCCCCGGCACTAAGGCTCCGCACGCTGCCCTGCCCAGCTCCACGCCCTGCAGCGCAGCCTGGCACGGATGTGCTGCAGTTTTCCCGTGGGTTTCCTAAGCCTCTGGGCTCCCGTCCCTTCGTCCTGCGGGCGGTGGGCTGAAGCGCGGCAGCTTGCGGTTTGCGTCCGTCAGGCTGTCCCAGGATGCTCCCCAGAGTTGTGGGGGGCAGCTCCGGCTGGGGCATGGTTGAAGGTGGGCTTTCAGACCGGCCTCTCGTTGCTTCACTCTCAAGGCTCACAAAAGCAATGTCCGAGGTGGTCAGAAGAGAAGGGCCGCAGGCAGCCCCAGCCACCAGCTTGTCCCCGTGCTTTCAGCATCGCTGCAGAGGCCGTGTGCCCTAGGGCAGACTGTGACTTGTTGTGGTGGGATGAGCCATACAACAACAAAATCACTAGTCTTCCACAGGGAACCAGGCACCGTGTCCATCCTCATCCCTCTGGGCCTTGCTGGGAGCGTTCCCTCTCCTTGCTACCGATGGGGCTCACAGGGATGCAGGACAAGTGTTTTCACACTACTCCGTTCTCCCTTTCCGCCACCCATTAGCTTCTCTGGCCTGGTCAGAAAGGAAAGATTTAGATTACCCTGTGACCTATTTTTTCATTTTTTTCCCTGCTTTTCTTTTGGTCAGTAAAACAATTCTATAAATCAGTATCTCCATGTTTTGCGTTTCTTGCTTCCATCCCTGCTGTTCAGCTAATTAATCTCCCTTTAATGAGAGTAATTCAAGTGTCTCACAATATCTTGCTAGGGAGTCCTGTCAGGTCTCTATTTAGAAATTTATACTCTTTTCTGGTGTTTTTGGTGAAATTGTGCATTATAGCCTTTGGAGATGGTTCATTTCATATTCCTGGGCCTCTCACCCTGTTTTTCTCCCTGTAAATGAGGTGTGAGCTCACTATCATCACACAAGTGGGAGCAAACTTGAGACTTACTGTGAGGGACGTGGCTTTTCACTTCTCCTCCAGCTCTGGGTGGATAAGGAGGTAGTGTCAATGCCTGCTCTTCTCCCTTACATCCTGAATTATATGATGAGAGATTCGAGTACCTGGCTGAGAGCTTCTCCCTGGACACATTCTGTTCCACTTGTGGGTCTGATCACTCTTGGCTTGTCCACAACAAACCCATCCATCTTCCTTCTGTTCTTCCCAGGACGTAGTTTGCATTCTCTTTGAGAGTGCAAAGTTTTAGCTGTACCCTCATGATTACAAAGAAACCTCAACAGAAGAAATTATGACATGAGGGCAGGAAGGGAAAAACTTTTCCCTGCTTTCTGAAGTGACCAAGCTCGGGAAACCAGACAGTCCAGGATGCAAGGGAACAGTGCTAGAATTTTTTCTGCCTACCTCATATAAACAGATGGAGGTGAACAAAAGTCAAAATATCTTTGAAAGTTAAGTAAAAATAACCTTGAAAGTGTACTGTGGCCTCCTGTGATCCCACTGACCCTAGATCCTCAGGAGGTGGTTCTCCCACAGTAGATATGTCTCCCTTTGGTAAAAGCCTTGTGTTGAACAGGGATGCTACTCACCTCCCCAAGGTCCTGGGGCCACACTGGGGATGGAGGGTTGAGCACCAGATGGTAGAAATCGCATTTCAGATGTGGCAGATGAGCTGAGATGAAGGCAGAGCGCGCCAGAGCCCAGGAGAGGTTTCTGCGGTGTTTGCACAATTTGAAATAATAACGAAATCTGTAAAACTCTGGGTAGAGCACGACTAGAATAACAGGCTAAATTTGTCAGATGAATAATTTACTAGAAGTGATTGGCTGTGCTCCAAGTGAGATGAGCACCAGCCTGGTTTCAGGCTGAGCAGCCCGGGTGTCTCTGTCCTCAGCTGGGAGCTGGTCCCTCTCCTGCCACCTGGACCTTGCTCTGCCATTGAAGCTGGTCTCTGGACAGGGTGCCTTTCCCCAGGTCATCTCTGCCTGAGGCTGCAGGGATTCCTGCAGAGCTCTGGTGCCCTCCAGAAGGTGTCTGCTCTTTATTTTCAAGGTGCTGCGTTGCAGAATGGAGGTGGTGGAAGTGGGTGTCAGTCTCTGGCTCCAGGCTCGTGCACTCACCCATCCTCTGCCTCTTTCCCTCCTCCAACCACTCCTCTGTCCTCAGCCATAGTGCAGGGTGGATGGAAGAAAAGACACATCTTGACATTTGGATGGGAAAGGAGATGAAGTCCCAGTGCTGAGAGGAGATGGTGACTGCAGCCTCAGCAAGCAATTAACGTGATCATGTTTATGAATGTGGATCAGTAATTCCAGGTAAACTCCCAAAGAGCAGTGCTGCAGGCGAACAAAGCCTCCTGCCCACCCGGGAGCCTGCCATCAGACCCTGCCAGTGCCAGCACACTCCTGCTGTGACTCTAAACTGCTTCATTTCCTTGTGCCAGCCTGGACATGCATCGTTTTGTCTCCTATTACCTCGATGCCAAAGCTCCTCTTCACAGCGTTGGTTGCACCATATCCTCCTGGACCTCTCTGTTCCCTCTCTGCCAAGGGGCATGATTGGTGGGAATGGGATAGGTTAACTCAGAGAAGGCAGCAAGGAACCAGTTTTGCCTCCAGGGGTGATGAGGGATCACTTCATCATCCTGGGCTCTGCAGGCTGCCTGGTGCTTCACCATCACCCACCTGTGGTTGGGGAACCTCGCCAGGGCTCCCTGAGCTGCTCCTGTCACTCTGAGTAGGCTTGTTGCAGGGCTGGTTTGTGCCCACCAGCGTCCAGAAGATCAAACAGAAGCTAGGAAACTCCGAAACAGGTTGGGGTAGTGATCAATTGCTGGACCTGATTTCCTTTAGAGAAAGAAAGTCTCATCATGATGGAGCACCTGGAAATACTAGCACCATCCTTTGGTGCAAGGGACCAGCCAGTGCCATGTGGCTGAGGTGTCACCAGCCAGCAGTCTGAGGCCACCAGCACAAGGATGTCAGAACAGAAGGCACCATGTCACTCCCTGGCCTTTGCCGTGATGGATCTCAGAGCACTGCAGCGCTCTTGGTCCACAGCAGAGGCCCAGCACAGGGATTCCTGCAGGACCCCTCCATTTCCATGCTGAGATCCCCATCCTGAGCCCACCTGTGCAAAACCTCTAGGAGACTGCATTGCTCCTGGATGAGGACGGGGATGGACCGTGTGTGAGAGCACCTGCTCAGCTGCGAAGACTACTCAGTGCTGGAAAGTCGTCCTTGGAAGGCAGAAAGCCTTTTCCTTTCCCTCAGAGCACCAAGAGCCTCCCTATTCCTCTGACATCTCCAACAACTCCCTGGGAATTGCCTGTATCCCTCCAGCATGGACAGATCTCTTCAGTCGTCCTGGAGGGTGTCAGTGCTCCGGGGATGCTGCGGGGGATAAGGAGGGATGGATGCTCCCAGAGCAGGAGGTGAGGGAGGATGATGCTGCCATCCATCTCCCCCCTCGCTCCCCATTTTCTGGCTCGCCCCCAGGAGAGCAGTGAGCAATTACGGTCCATGCGGAAGCTTCATTATTGCCCTGTCGTGGCCTCGTTTGATGAGATGTTTTATTGCCAAACTTATTAAAAGTGAAACGTGCGGTTTCTGCGCAGCAATTTCCTGTCTGCAGCGATAAGCCGGGCTCTGCCCGCTGTGTAATAAACAGTTATTTTTATGTACAGCTCTGGCTGGGGTGACAAGGAAGGGAGAGGGCCTGGGTCGTGTTAATTGCGATGCTTAATGGGATCTATACTGGGAGGTACATGTGAGGAGGTGTGTGCCCTTCCCCTGCCACATTCTGTGACAGAGGTGGCCTCTAGCAGTTTTGTGCTCTGGGTGTTGGCTGTGGGGACTGTGCAGGGTCTCCTCCCCATAGCACATGGGAACAAGAAGGATTAGTCTGAAAGCCCCTCACCTGCCTCCTCTCAGTCCTTCACCACAACCTGAGCAAAGGAGGGACCTGCTGTGCACCCTCCTGGTGTGAGACTCCATCCCCTGCAAGGGATGCTCCTGAGCTCCATTGATACCACCCCTGCAGGAGGCTGGGAGGAAGCTCCAAAACCTGGGAGCTTCACTTCAGCTTCCCCAGATCCCCCCATCTGCCCAAGAATCTCTCTGTCTGCAGAGGCATTTGCAGGTGATGCTGGTGGCCAAAGCCGGAGCATCCACCATGTCACCTCCCACTGCCCCTCCTTGGCTGACCGCAGCAGACAGCTGCTGGAGAGAAGACAGTAAAATCAGGATCAGTAAATTCAATAGGCACACTAATGTCACAGAAAATCTGTGTCACTGCTGAGCTTGGAACAGCCAAACTCTGATAAATATCAGCAAAGCTGATAAATATCGTTTCATTTTGTCAGAAACAAAGTGTCCTCATTAGGTGTGCGGCCTGAATTTTGGTTTAATTACATATTTTAAATACATTTTGAAAGGAAGCAGCTTTTTAAAATGCAAGGTGTGAAAACTGCATTTACAAAAATCCTGATTGCCTTTTTGTTTATTTTCCAGACCTGGCCAAAGCTATTAGTTCAACTCAAGCTGAAAGTGCATAACTTTACCCAATAAGCAATTTGTCAGAAAAATTCCTCCTGGCTCTGGGAGATCTGTTTGTTATTTGTCAGCAGTCAAAACCCTGTTGGGTATTTCCCATCTGACTTCTTTTCTTAACAGCATCTTTATTGGTCTGGGAATTAACAGCGGAAGATATGATACTTGCTATTCATTGCAGTCATCCCAAATGCCACTCATCTCATCAGGCCACGGCTCCACAAAGCAAAAGCCCCTCTCCTTTACTTCAGTGCACCATTTTTGGCTAACCATGGGGCATTTAATCCAAAATTTCCTCCCTTCATCCTCCTGATCCTGCAGTGTGCAACGGTATCCCCAGGCTTGGAGTCACATCCTTATCTCCCGCATCCATCCCCATCCCTGCTGCCCATCTTAGCCTCTTGCTGGGCAAACTCCCTCCATTGCCAGCTCGGGCCCTCATTAATTTGTATTGCAGCGTGTGTTGCGGGCTGACGTGTAATTAGAGCTCCTGAAGCCTGTCTCATGCTGTAATTGCCATGACAGGGGCCACAGCATATCCGCTTGTTAATTAGTAAACCACAATATCCCGGGGGCTCGTTGAGAGCCGCCTTAATTGTATTCCAGCTGGAACAGAGGGATAATTACCCTCTGCTAGCACTGCCACTTTTAAATTCTTGAAAAAAAAAAAAAAAAAAAAAAAAAAGGAAAAAAGAAAAAAAAAGAAAAGAAAGGAAAACCCAAATCAAGCTCCTCTGCTACTTCCCCCCTTGGCTGCCCAGGGACCTGGTTCTGTTCCCAGGCTGAAGGGGAAGGGCTGTGGAGCTCAGCAGTGTGGGGACAGGATGCCAAGAGATCTGCTCGGGACACACTCAAACTGGGGGTGACTGAGCTGCCCCTGCTCTGAGGGCCTTCTGTGTCCCTGCACATGAGACTCTGCTGGGAACCCTGTTTGTGGATGCAGGCTGGCTTGCTGGGCGTGCTGTTTGATGGGAATCCCATCCTGGACAGTGAGCAATGCCCTGGCATCCTCATCAGGCACCTCCACTGGCTTGGAGGAACAGCCTGTGTCCAGGGAGGAGTGAGCTAAGGTCTCCCTCCTACCTTCCCATCAGACAGAGGGGGCTGCAGTCCCCTCAAAATGGGAGTGAGAGCTGCTGCAGGCTGCAGGGAGGAGGCTGTGGATATTGCAGGGCTCAGTGTAACCACAGGCAGCTTCCAAGGGTGTGCTTGTATTCCACATCTCCAGCACTCTTAGAGCAACAGCAGGACTTCAGTGTGCTCAGTGCTGGAAGTCTCTTCTCCTACAAACCCTGCAGCAGTGTGGGATCAGCCTGCTTGGTTTTAATGGAACCCAGAGGTGAATCATCTTCCTTCTTAATTCCTTTCTTGTCAGACACTGGGCAACTGGGAGTCTTCTGGGACCTGGTTAAAGCTTTTTGCTGCACAGGAAGGATGTCCCTGCAAGGTATGTGTGTGTCTGTGTCTCTTGTAGCAGTCATGGGGGGACCATAGAGCTTTGGTGAGAAATGGAGATGCTGAGGTGCAGCATCACTCTTCTGTGGTCACCACAAGGCTCCAGAGCACCTCTTCAGAGATGCTGTTCTCTGGTCAAAGGTCTTTGGGGGAGGTTAACCTGTGAAGAGAACCTGACCTGTGACATCCATCCCTTTTCCTGTGCTCTTCCCTGAACCAACACAAAGAGCTCAGCCACCATCAGCCCTGCTGATGTTTCCTGCTGTTCAAAAAATCCTATAATGGACAACTGGCCTTTGGGACCTGGTTTGTGAATTGGCATAAATAACAGTCCTAGCTCTCTCCTGGGAAGCTACACAGAGGTCAGCCTTGAAGAAAAGATCAGTACAGCGGCTCCAAGCATTAGTAAAAAGACATAATCGAGGCAAAGAGCCTTGAACATAATTACAGCCTAAGAGCTGTGATGGGAACTCAACGACCTGAAGCCATCTCTGGACTCGAGTGTAATCAACAGATTGACACTGCTGGGTCCTGAAGGCTGGTTTTTGGAAGCCATGCACCAGGATTGAATGCCAGAGCAGGCAGCGAAGCAGCACTGGTGCCCGTTCCAAAGACCAGAGCTACAAAACGGTCTCAAATGCCAGGGAAGAACCAGATGGAGGCAACCTCTGGAACGCTCTGCACGTAATTGAGGGCACCTTCAAGGGTGAGCACAGGGAGGCTGCCCACCTCCAGGATGCTCTCCACTGCTGCCGTGCAAGTCACTGTCGCTAGATCTGGGGATGGAGTTTATTGTTGAGTAACCACAACAACTTTGCACAAATTAAACAACATACTGTGGGTTAATTAGATTTCTTAGTGCTGCCTCCATTAACCTAGCCCTGTCATCTGCTGTCAGAGCCCCTTCAAAATTCATATCCAAGGCATTATCATTGGGAGATGTGGATGGCTAAGTCTCTCCCTGGGCAACCTTACCAGTGTGGACAGGGGTGGCACATGCCACCTTCTCTTCTTGGAAACCCCTTGGTGCAACAGTTGGATCCGAGTGGAGAGGTAGTTGTCCTCCAGGAGTGCAGAGGCCAGGCTGGATATCCCAGCTGCATTCCCTACCTCAGATGATCTTTAAGAAAAATAGGTGCTTTTGCAGCAGTCTGTTTCTCATTATCCACAGGGTGCCGTGTGAATGCAAATAAACAAATGAGACCCCTTCAACATCTGAGAATGTGGCTCCATACTTTTAAGCCAATTTCCTTAGACTGTGTCAGGGCCTGTTTTGTGTTTGCCAGACAATTATGTGGCTAATGAGGACAGCCACGGTTACATCAGGCGGGATTAGGAGAAATAAGGCATCAAATGTTGCAGTGCTTAAGAAAACTGCTAACTAATGGGGGCTTGGAGGGCACGTCCCATGGGCAGGTGGTTCCTCTCAGGAATTCTGGTTCTGTTTGGAAGGAGATGGAGCAGGCATGGGTGGCAGGCAGAAGGCAGAATGGGCAGGCTAGCTGGAGGTGAGGAAGGCTTCTGGTCCCTGCATGGTGGCTGTGCCCATGGGAAATGAGAAAGTTGGAATATTTAGGGAAAGTAGAATCATGCACCTGACAGTATGTCCCATGAAGGCAGAGACAGACATGATTGTTCTGATGGAGAAGAAGGCACCAGCCAAGACCATCCCAAAAATACAGGAAAAGGGGATCAAAAGCAATGTGCATGCTGAACCTCACCACTGAGATCACCAAGAAATTGGTATTTTTGCTGAAACCTTCCCATCCTGACTCTTTGACAATCAGCACTGGCCCTGTGCAGTGTTTCTGCAGGGATGTGGATGTCTTCCACCCCCCTGAAGAGGGTGAGGAAGGAAAGCAGGGACGATGCCTGGTGCTACAGTGAGATCCCACTCCCTGAGTGAGAGGGGGACACGTTCACAGCCAGCTGTGACTTTCAGATGCCTCCTCCCAGCCACCTCTCTTCCAGCTCCTCTTCTGCCTGTTCTGCCACCACAATCTGCCATTAATCAATGAACCAGATTCTCCTGAGTGCTGGGTGGCTGTGCCACTGCTCCCAGCAGGTGTCCTTGGTCATGTTCAGTGAATTCCTACAACTGCAGCACTCCAGGATAACAGCCAGTGTGCCTGCAATGCTGCCCAGAGGGGCTTTGTTTATTCCCGTTTGGACTCTCCTCCTCCTGAACTCTCATCCTATGTTTCAGCTGTGTCTTCTACAAAGACCTCTCAGCTGAACTGGACAAGGACACGTTCACCTGCAGATAGATGGATGCACAGCCACAACCGTGGCAGAAGTGCCTCCACATGTCCATCCCAGACTGTCCAGACCCAACAACCTCAAGATGTCAACCACCCTTGAAACACATTTCTGTAGCAACCCTCTGATGCACCCTCTGGTTGGATCTCATCACAGCAAGGCACAGACCTGAGCACTTCATCCTCAGATTCATCTCCCTCCCTGTTGTCAGGGCCAACAGGGAGCTTAGTCTCAGAGCCCAGTGGTTCACCAAGTTATCCTGAAGTCCAGGGGCATAGGAGAAGCACACACAGCTCATGGAGACACCCTAAACCTTCTTGTTGACTCTGCTCCATGCCCAGTCCTGAAGTCTCAGCTCAGTCCCAAGCTGTTAGCACAAAGTGCAGGCCCCAGCACCCCAAGGACCCCTTTCCTGTCCCTGCAGTGGCTACCACACCTGTGCCTGCCACCCGCCTTCCTGGAAGAAGATGGCACATGTGCTGAAGAGCTTCCCTTGAGCATAGCCACTGGAATGCTCTCCGGATGACTAATTTGCACCCTAATTGGTGTGGAAACTAATTCCAGAAAGCACTGGAATACCGAGAAGTAAAGCTCTCCATCTTGGTTTCCTTCAGGGAAATGGTCTTAATTAAGTGACTTGAAAACAGAGATAATTCCCAGCTACATGTTGAAACAGGAGCCAGGGTGGAGGGTGCAGCTGAGACCGGCATCTTCTCCTTGCTGGGTCTGCTTGGCCATTGCAAAGCTGATCCAGGGTGTGGATTTCTCAGGCCTCTGTGCCTCCAGTACTTAGCCAGCCCTGCCTGGACCTGCAGGACATCCCTATGGCTTTTGCACCTCCACTAGTGTTCCTTAGCCCCAAGGACCCTTCCCATTTTACCAGCCCATCCTACACTGACTCCAGGGGAGTCGACACCATCCCTATGATTTCCACCATTATTCATATGGTTGTTCAAGCTTCATGTCACTCATTAATCAACCTTGAGCTTTCCACTGGAACTCTTTGCATGTGAATTTACTCTGGATAAGCCATTCCATCCCCACTCCCCATGGTGGGTGGTCCCAGCCATCCCACACATCTGGCAGCCCTTCAAGCCTGCCGATGGGAACATGCCAGGAGGGGTTGCACATGCCAAGCAAACTGGTGTGGCCTCATGTTGCTTTGCTGGGCATACTGGAGCCCATGGCAATGTGCCAGCACCATGGGAGACACCCAGCAATCCCTGGAACAGGTAGAAAGGGGACTCCGGGATGCAGGCTGCCATGGAGAGCTGCTGGACCTGGCACTGCTGCCTTCAGAGCATGGCTGGCATTGAGATGCCCCAGCCCCTTCCCCTTCCTCATGGCCTCGCTGTGCACAGCTGTTCCCTTAGAAATAGCTGTTGCCATGGTTTTTCCAAGGAAAACACATCTCCCCCCCTTCCCCACCACCACTCCCCACCGCCTTAACCTTGTGACAGCAGTGATGACGCGGCTCCCTAAGAAAGGCCACTTCACGTAACTATGGTAACAATTAGCTTTCTCTTGGTTTTACCTCGGGGGTGATGCTGGGGAGAAGGGCCCAGAGCTGCTCTCCTGGAGCAGGTGCTTCCCCTGGCCTTGCACCCAGGACGAGGGCTGGCAAGTACCTGGTCACTGCTGCAGCATCCCAGGCAGGTGCATCACTTGGACATAGGCACATCTGCAGTCTGCCTTTATCTCAGGGGCTGGGGACAAACCCCTGTGTACCCTGGGACCCTACAGAAGCCCTAAAAATCTCAGCAAGGCTCTGCTGTCCTCCAGCAGTGGCTGGTGCAGGGAGATGGTGGGGAGCATCTCCCAAGACATGAGAATGGTGGGAGCATCTGCATCGCCTGGGCTCATTCTAAAAGCGTGGGGAAAAGAAGGGTGGGAAGCAGTCGGTCGTGCTTGAGAAGGATTGGGAACCAGCTGGGATTTTGAGGCTGGGAGCATGGCAGGAGCATCCATAGGCTGAATGAGAGGTCTGCAATGGTGCCTGTGCTCCTGGCAGCGGGAGGGTAAACACGGTGCAAAGCCGCTCCTTAGGTACATACGAGTCACAGCTGTCGACTGCAGCAACTAAAATAAGCGTTTTCCTGCTTTTTATTCCTCTGAGCCCAGCAGAGCCCACTCAGCACCAGGAGAGGAGCTGGAGTCTATTCTTAGTTCTGCAGGGAAGGGAGCAGGAGTCCCTGCGCTGCTGTCGTGCAGGGTTGGGGGCTGCCACATCCCATCCCCTCATGGTCCCCAGGTGCCTGGCCTGACCCCAGGGTGGCATTGAGGCAGGAAGGACTGCACCCTAACAGGGACAAAGTCCTACTTCTTAGCCAAGAGGAGTAGGGAAGACAGTGGGAGGGAAGGAAGCCCCAGCACCTCCCTCAGCATCACTGCAGGATTTGGCATCCCTGAAGGAGAGGCTGCAATGCAGGTGACTCTGGAAGGAGTCCCTGCTCTTGCTAAGCTGCTTTTCTGCCTGGGCATGGGTTAAGTGGAGGACGTCAAATCACAGCTCCTGCTGCCTCCAGTGATGGGAGTTCTAAGGGGAGTTGAGGAGTCTGAGCTGAGAGTCACCTCATGCTATGCCAGGGTCAGACTTGTTTTGCCCAGCCCTAGCCATGAGCTGCTAGCACTGCCCATCCCAATACTTCCTACTGTTTTCTGGCTGCAGATCATGATGGCCAGGGGATCAGGGAGCCACTGGCCACCAGCACCACACCATCCCCACAATGCACTGCAGGTCCTGCTTCAAAATGTGGGGGGAGGATTTGGGGGTGACCTCCAAACCAGTCTGCAGGACCAGCAGGCACAGTGCAGGGGGAAAGCACTCATACTGGTCACACTGTGACCTGTCCAGCACTCGGCTCTGCTCTCCATCCCAGCTCCATGAGGATCAGAGTAGAATGAGGGGCAGACAGGGATGCAGCTGTGCATGGGGGGCCATGGGGAAGAAGCCCCAGCTCCATAGCAACAGGTACTCTCCACGTAATGGAGTCCTTTCCGCTCGGCCTCCGCAGCCGCCAGCCTTATTCACATGGCCATAAATAATTCAATTTTCTCATTCACACACATGAATGCTGCGGGCCGGGGCTCCAAGTGTGCTCAGCCTCCATCTGTCTGGGGGGGAAGGGGGAGGCAGGGCCTGATAATAGACTCCAGCATTTGTTTAACATGGATGAGTGTGGCCAGATGGCCTGGGGACAGGAGGAGGGGATGGGGAGGTGGGAGGTGAGTGATGCTCCAGGGTGCTGCTGGCACCCTGAGCCTCCCCTGGATGAGAAGGGGAGGAAAGCAGGGGAATGCTGTGGAGATGAGCTGTGGCACCTCCAAATCAACTCTAGGACCTTCAAACCAGCCTTGGAGTTGTGGACTTTTGGGCTGAGAGTGGGTTAGGCAAGCTCATGCAGAGACCTTCCTCTCACTGTGCCTTTGTTGCATTTCCAACAGGGAAGAAGAAATGGGAGAAGCACTGTGCCGTGCTGAGGATTGCCCTGATCCCAGTCTCACCAGGGATCATCAGTCCATGATTGAGATCATTTAGCAAGCTAGATCATTGTGAAGGGGCAAGGGATGCTGCTAGTCACTATCCTGTCCCACACTGCTGGACAAGGGCTAGCAGTCCCCAAAATAAAACCAGAGAATAACAACCCCAGTGATGGAGACACGAGCCAGCTTGCTGGTGCAATTAGTAGGCTCTGGGCCATCCCCTGGCAGAGGGACAGCAGGCCTGGCAGGAGAACACAAGGGAATTAGCAGGGTTAAGAGGCTGTGCTGGAAAAGCCTCGGTGCCAAGGAGCCAGTGCCTGCTGCTTGCACGAGCTGAGCCAGGTTGGGAGGTGAGGGGTGCTGGCTACTGCCTGGTGGCATCAGTTCCTCACCTTTCCTCCCTGTGGCTTGGGCACACTTCAGCCTAAGGCATGCCAAGGGTTTGATCAAAGCCAGCACCTCCATCCCCTCTCTGTGTTTGAGCAGAGGGAGCCGTGGCTCCAGCACACAGCAACATCCTGAGCCTTGGGTGGGCTCACACCCTAATGGGAAAACACAGACCAGTGAGAAGCCTTGGAGGTGGAATTGGTGACTTCATCCCAACTCTCTCTTCCATGCCCAAAGGGTTGGGCTCCTCATCACCAGAGCAAGGTCCCTACTTCATTCCCCACCCAGAGAAATCCCTGTTGGAGATGCCATCCTTGTTTAAGACCCTGGTAAACAGACATTTAACCTCCTGCAGCATCTCAAAAGGAAGCTTACAAAGCTAGCAGAGGGAATTTGGATGATGCCAGAAGGAGGGTCAAGAAAGAAGCCCGCGCTCTGGCAGCGATACCCAACAGCAGCAGCGTTGGAAGAGTTTTCCCTGAGGGAATGGGGGAGGTGGAAGCGCTTGCCGGGGGGAGCTGGGAGTGTAACCAGCTCATGTGCTGGCATTCCCCAGTTCCGCGACGTATTGGGGTAGGACACGTGTGTGTGTATGTGTATATTTGGGTGCCCTCGCACACAGGCAAGAGTTCCCTCCTGGTAACATGCTGCTCTCAAGATTTTGAAGCGCTAAAAGAACGCTGGCTGCATGGTACATCCCTGGATCATCGGGCACAGCCGGCAGCTACTCCACAACTCCTCCCGTGCATTGTACAACCCCCGCCTGCTCCGTGTGTTCATCTGCACGAACCAGACCCCACACCCCGCGCCTGTTCCGTTCTGCTTGCACCTTTTAGAGACACTGGAGAAACAGGCAGCCCTCACCCATACCCATCTAATATTAAATTACCTCCTGCTTTCCGTAGCTGCTGGCCAGCAGTCCCTGCCCCACACAGCGTGCAGGAAGGGGCTGAGCCTGACTGGGAGCCAGCCCCCCAACAGCTCTCTGCTACCGACCCTGCACCCTGCTCTGAGCATCTTCCAGGGAGCTGACCACAGAGCAGCAGCCTCAGCTTTCCAAAGCCCTCCAAAGCCAGGAGAGGGCACCCAGGGCTGCCCTGTGCCACGCTGGGGTGCTGAGCACAGCCACTGCTCCGCAATTTACTGGCTGCACCCAAAGCAGTAGGGGAGCCATAAGGGACAGAGCATCACAGGGGCCTGTGGGTGTTCCCCCCAAATCTCCCAGGCCATGTGCCAAGAGGTCCAGGCTGTGTCCCTGCACTTCTGCTGCTGCCAGGTGGCCAAAAGCCAAGATCTCCCAGGCGAAAATTTCCACCTGTCAGATAATTCATATTTTGCTTCTTCCACCCAAGACCCAGGCCCAGCCTGAGCCCTCTGCATCTTTTGAGGGATGGATGGCAGAAACATGCCACTGCTTATTCCTTCAGCTCCCAGCACTGCAGGAGCAGGATATGGACTGCCCGACTCCAGCGGGATCCCAGGGGCAGCTGCATCACTGGGTTAGCTCAGGTCCTCAAGGATGGACCACAGAGCCACTGGAGCATGGACCACTTCCCTACCTGCCCATGTCCCCATGCCAGCTGTCCCTGGAAAGGCTGTAGAGGCTGTGGGGTTTGTCCCGGTTGTGTTGCTCACATGACAGCCAGCCCTGTGGGACCAGTGGCTCTGTAGCTGCTGAGAGTCCATGCAGGCTCCAGTGCATCTGGATCTGCAGGCAGCTGTTAGCTTGGAAAGACCTCCCAGGACTGCTTGGTGGGAGCTACTGAGGAGTTTGGCGACTTGCAGGGTCACTACTGGAGTATGTCTGGTGGGAAGGGACACAGCTTCCTTCCTCCACTGGGAGTACACACACCAGTGCACACACTTCATGCACATCTCCACCCTGCTCTTCTCCAAGCCTCTCACCGGTCCCAGACCCTTTTTCTACCTTGTTCACTGCCTGCACATCCAAATGACACCGAACTGAGGCACTTACCTGCTGCTTGCCCCATTGGAACTGAAAGGACAGTGGGACAAAGCCCTTAGGACAGGGCAGAGCTGATCCATCTTTCTCCACAGCAAGGGGAGGAGGACAGCTCCTCTCCTCCTCTAGCCTGCTCCCTCAGCATGCACCGTGGCTCCTCGTATCACCCAGGGCCCCCCAGGGCTTGGCCATGGTGGGTTTTGAGTGCACGACATGGCACCAGCTCTCAGGGTCCCCTTGATGAGGACCACAGCAGGGACAAGGTTTATTCCAGAGAGTTGGCATAGAAGGAAGGCAGATGCCCAGTGGTGGGCATCTTCTGAGGTGGTCTGGGAATGCTGGCTGTCAAGGGATGAAGACTCTGTAGATCCCCACACCTCCCAGGCAGGAGCATCCCAGCCCCTTCATGCAAGGAGGGACCTGCCACCTCAGGGGGTTTGTGGTCCCAGGGGTCGTTCTGTTGTTCTGTCCAAGCTGGGGGCACCCATCCATTTGGATTCCCAGGGGTCCCTTCAGGCTGCAGCCCTGAATACCGCCAGCGGCATTTGGGGCTGCAGCCCACCGGAGTCCCCAGTGGGACGGGGGGGCACGGAGCGCAGCCTTACCTTGGAGGAGCCGCTACAGGGAAGGGATACGGGACCCAGCTTGGGACGCCCCGGTCCCGGGAGAGCTGCAGCGGTGGAGGCAGGGGATGCAGGGATGAGGTGAGACGGACGGGATGGGATGCGGTGGGTGGGTGGGTGGATGGATGGATGGATGGTTTGGGGGCTGCAGGTTTCCCCGCTCTCAGGTGCGGAGACAATAGCCAGGGCTCCTGTTGCAGCTGCAGACTGTCTCTTTAAACCCCTCATCAGCCCACAGGTGGCCCTGTCACCACCGTGGTCATCCATGACGTCATCTGGAGGGAGGGAAGGGGAGGAGGAGGAGGGGGGGAGAAGCGCGATCCCCCTCCACAGCAAAAGTCCCCGAGCGCCCATGGCAACAGCTTGCAAATGTCACTGCGCATGAGCCGGGAGGAGGCTGCCGGCCTGCCCCCCACGGGGGGACACGGCGGGGGGACGGGGCTGTCACGCCATGGGTGGCACGGGGGACACGGGGCTGTCACCCCCACGGGTGGCACGGGGGCGGGCAGAGCTGTCACCCTGAGATGGGGGTGTCGTAGGGGACGAGGTTGTCGCCCCACGGTGGCACGGTGGGACAGGCTGGTTCTCCCGTTGGTGGTGTACGGGAGGGGACAGCGCTGTCACCCACACAGGGACCTGGCTGTGGGTTGAGCAGGTGGGCAGCTCCGGCTCTCACCACGGGATGTGGAGCGCTTGGAGCCCTCCCCAGCCCGGACACCTGCAGCAGGGATAGGTGCGGCTGTGCTCCTGCCCAGGAGGTGCTGGTCACGGCTGGTCCCCTGATCCCCTGTGATGCTGATCCCCAGCAATGACATCCACCCCCAGCCATCCCGTGGGCACCCCGAGAGGACCAGGCACCCCAGCGAGCCCCCATCTCCTGCCCCTCTGGTTCTGCCTGTGCTCTGCCCCTGCAAGGGGCTCTTTTGCAAAAGGCAGGAAAATTTTGGAGGGTGTTTAAAGCAGATCTTGCCTTCGAGCAGAGACAAGACAACTGGTATTGTGGAGCAGGAAAAGGGGGCCCAGCCCTAGACCCACGGACCCCAGACTCGTGGCTATGTCCCAGTGGTGGTGATTCCATTAACAGCCTCTAAAATTTGTCCAGTTCCACTTCAAACTGAGCCTCTGACACCAGTTAAAACCAGAGCAAGGGCTGCTTTGGTGACAAAGATTTCCTTAGAGCTGCGAAGGTCCAGCAGTGCTGCATCCTGCAAACTCCAGCTTTGATGGAGCCTCATCCCAGTGAGACCTGCCCAGTGTGGGGAGAGGGGCTGCAGCTCCCGTGGGCAGGGGGGGCCATGGCTGTGCTTGATAGGACCTGTTCAGCCCTTTATGAAAATGTGCAAATGTGTACATGATTCCCCCCTCCACGGGAGCTCCAAACTCTGCAAATGTGAATAAAGTCACTCCCCAGGCATGGGGAAGAATCAAATATTTCATTACATCCTTGGTTTTTTTGAGAGATGAGATATACCCAAGGACTCCTTCTGTTTCCTTTGGTCTTTTCTCACACCAACAAGAATTTTCCCCCAGCTGGTTTCTGTAATGATCTTTAGGACGTTTCACCCTAAAACAGACTCACTAATTCCTGCATGCCCTGGGGCTTGGGGAGCACCTCAAGGTGCTTCTTTCCCACATCCCTTCCCCACACCAGGTTCTGTGCAAGCTTCACCCTCTTATTTTACATATTAAGGAAAAAAAAAAATAAAATAGGCGTCGTCGTCATTTTCTTTTCCCCTGCCCTCAGCTTGATGAAGAGGTCGACAGCCACCAAGCCCAGTGGCCATCAGAGGGGGCTGGCTCAAGACCTGGAGGGTTTTCTTCCTCCACAGGCATCCCTGTGAGGAGATGGCCCAAGTTTTCCCGCAGGGATTTTGTGCTGGGGGTTGTATCTGGCTGGGGGGAACCAGGATGGGAACAGCCCACCCCTATGACCTCCCCAGTGCTGTTCTCCTCACATGTCCTCTCCAATCCTGGGAAAGCAGCCACGGGATCTAGAGCTGGGAAGCTCTTGAGAAACAGCCAAAGCAACAACAGCAGAAGGATCCTTGCTTCAGGAACAGGAAAAAACATCCAAAACAGCCCAAATGAGCTGCATTATATTATTTTCTCTTTTTTTAACCCATCTGCTGGCTATGGAGAGACAAACTGGAGGTGGATGTGGCACTGGCAGGGCACTGGTGGAGCTGGTGATGCCACAAAGGCACGGAGGATCTCTTTCCTTGGCACACTGCTGAAAGGGCTTCCATCAAACCAGCCCAGCCATGGACCCACATGTGGCTCTGCAAGGCTGGAGGAGCCCTGCAGCCTCCTGTAACCCCCACATGAGCACCCAGTAACCCCCAACCCCCCAGCAGCAGCCATACCAGCCCCAGCATCAGAGTTCTGGGCATTAGACTGGGGCTTGCCCTGTTCCTCTGGGACCTGCAGAGGGACACCCCACCTGTGTCCCAGTACATGAGCATGGGGACAGCCATGTGACCCCCATTGCTGGACCCCAAAGGGCCAGCACAAACGCTGTGGGAGGTGGGAAAAGTCCCAGGAGTCCTGAGCCCTCAGCAGCCACCTGGGTGGGAGTCTGGCACTATGACCCCACATTCTCCTGCCTGCACTCAGGCCAAGATAAACCAGGACTAACTTTGTCTCCAGCCTTGTACCTGCGCTGAGATTTATTGCACAAGATTGAAATCCCTGCCGCTGGCTGGGGCCGCCCCAGCGAGGGTCTTCGGACCCCTCCCCAGTAGGGGGGAGGGGGCTGCAGCTGGGAGCAGGTTGCTGGGATGAGGTTCTTAGCTCTGGAAGCACCAATTGCTGCTGCATTTGCGGCTCTTTTGTCCGGTGAGGAGCTGCCTTTCGGTAGTGCCTGTGTACCGGGCCGGTTGTTTTCATGCCAGCTGCTGTGTGGTTGGATGTCTTCGGTATTTAGCTTGATCCTATTAAGGTGGAGCTCAATTAATTAGGCAGGAGGCAGAGAGACAAAGAGGGACACTGCGGCCATTCATTTTGGTCTTGTCATCGTGCCTTCTGCAACCGGCAGGCACTGGGAGAGTGGGAAGGGATGGGATAAGGCTGCGGGGCACAAAATAGCTGGGAGATTGGGAACGGGGCAGGCAGGTGGGTGGCAGTGGGGTCACCCAGAGGGTCGCCCAGCATCCCTTGCCCGCTGCTCAGGGATGCTGGGCAGGCTGACATGCCCCATACCCACAGGAAGGCAGCTGGAGCCACACAGATGTTATCCCCGGGGCAGTGGGGTCTTGCTCTGTCCCACTGCTGCTGAGACCCTACGGCATCCCATAGAACGCACGCTGGGGGTTCAGCGGTGCTAGCTTTGCTGCAGCAGGAGCATCCCCCTTCCGTCCAGGTGACGCTGGCTGGGTGCTGCTGTCCTTCCCCGTGGGCCCAGCCGCCCCACCTGCAGAGAGAACGCCCCGCCGGGCTCCCCAGCACCCCGGTTTGAGCATCCTGCCCTGCGCCCCCGCTCCCAGCTCCCACGCCTGCCGGTGGAGTGGCTCCAAGAGCCGCTGCGTCAGCTCAGCCTCGGCATGAGGCCGGCAAATGGATCTCAAGGGCCCCTAACATTCCTCCTTCCCTCCTTTTGAAGGAGAAGTGCCCCTCAGAGCTGCCCTCGACACTAATGCACGGGGCGGGAGGGGGTGCTGCTAAAAGCTCAGGCGAGCAAAAGGCTTTCAAGCCCCTTGGAAAGCCAAAGAGGTGCCCGGGGGTGACCCCAATCCCTGCTGCCGGGGTTGGGGTGTACCTCAAAATGCTGGAGGGAGGTGCGATGCGCCCTGCGCTGTGCTCCTGCTGCGGCCCGGGCTGCAGGGAGTGACGGGGCCGTGCCAGACCCTGCCTGGGGCTGGAGGAGCCCGGGTGTGCTCCAGGCATGGAGCGGGGCAGGGGGAGTTTGGGTGCAGCGCGGGGGTGAAGGTTAATGTGGGGGAGCTGGGGACGGCTGGATGTGGATCGCAGAGCGCGCTGGGTTGAGGGGGCCGGGGTGGAGGAGGGGTGCAGGGTGGGTGCAGAGGGTGCAGGATGGGGTCAGGGTGGGTGCAGGCGGTGCTGGAGATGCAGGGGGGTGCAGGGTGGGTGCTGGGGTGCAGGGTGGGTGCTCGGGATCCACGATGGGCGCTGAGGAAGCGCCGGGCAGGGGTCCTTCCCGCCGCCAGGGGGCGCGCCAGGCCGCTCTCGGCAGTCGGGCCCTTCTGGCCCTCGCAGTCCCGAGCCGGAAGCGGAAGTGCGGTGACGCCCCCGCCGCTGTGCCGTGGCGGAAACATGGCGGCGGCCATGGCGTGAACGGGACCCGGCGCGGCCCCAGCGGTGAGCGCCGCTGCCACCTCCCCCCGATCCTAAACCGGCGCGGAGACCACCGCATTCCCCGGTTCCTCGTGTCCCTTCACCCCTCGGGCTAGCGGGAGAGTATCTGGGATCTCCGCCGTATTTGGCGGGCGGGTCCTTAGCTGCCCCCGGGCTTCCGTGGAGCTTAGTTTCTCCCCAGTCCGGAGGACCGGAGCTTCTCGCTTCCCTCTCGGCAGGTGGGCCCGGACACATCACAGGTGATCCCTCCTGTGCCCTCTCACCGCCAGCTCCCTCCGTTTTTTCCAGGCTGTATTCTGTGCCTGCTACTTGTCAGGTCTGCATTTATCACTGGCTTCCTGAACTCCCTTCCCGGTGTATGGAGGCTGCCTTTATTCCCTTGGTGATCACCTCTGCCTGCGCCCCTCCTGGTGCCCCGCTGTCTCTGTTCCGCAGGCAGGACTGCCCTGGAGGCATCTCTGGGCTGCCCTTGTTTTCCTGGTGCCACCCACTGAGATCCTTCTCCCGGTCTCTCCACCTGCTCCCTGTGTCCTCCCGTGTTATCTTTTCCCCCCTTCCTCTGTACCTTTTAGCCAACCCCTCGGGTGCTGTGGGTGCATGCACAGGTTCCCTGTACCCTGTGTTCCAGCTCAGTCCCAGGGCATGCGTGCTCTCCCCACAGGATGAGGATGAAGTAGAGCTCTGACCATGGACCATGAGACCCCCACGATCAGGCCCCGGCGCATCCAGAACCAGAATGTCATCCACCGCCTGGAGCGCCGCCGGATCAGCTCGGGCAAGGCCGGCACCCACTGGCACCAAGTCCGTGTCTTCCACCAGAATGTCTTCCCCAACTTCACTGTGGTCAACGTGGAGAAGCCGCCCTGCTTCCTGCGCAAGTTCTCCCCCGACGGCCGCTACTTCATCGCCTTCTCCTCCGACCAGACCTCGCTGGAGATCTACGAGTACCAGGGCTGCCAGGCGGCTGAGGACCTCCTGCAGGGCTACGAGGGGGAGATCCTGGCCAACGGCAACGACCAGAGGTCTGTCAACATCCGGGGGCGGCTCTTTGAGCGCTTCTTCGTGCTGCTGCACATCACCAACGTGGCCTCCAACGGGGAGCACCTGAACCGGGAGTGCAGCCTGTTCACAGATGACTGCCGCTACGTGATCGTGGGCTCGGCCGCGTACCTGCCCGAGGAGCCGCACCCGCCCTTCTTCGAGGTGTACCGCAACAGCGAGTCCGTGACCCCCAACCCCCGCTCCCCGCTGGAGGACTACTCCCTGCACATCATCGACCTCCACACGGGCAGGCTCTGCGACACGCGGACCTTCAAGTGCGACAAAGTCATCCTGTCTCACAACCAGGGGCTGTACCTGTACAAGAACATCCTGGCCATCCTCTCCGTGCAGCAGCAGACCATTCACGTTTTCCAGGTGACACCCGAGGGGACGTTCATCGACGTGCGGACCATCGGCCGTTTCTGCTACGAGGACGATCTGCTGACGCTGTCTGCGGTGTACCCCGAGGTGCAGCGGGACACGCAGACGGGAATGGCCAACCCCTACAAAGAGCCCTTCATAAACTCCCTGAAGCACAGGCTGCTGGTGTACCTGTGGAGAAGGGCTGAGCAGGACGGAAGCGCTATAGCAAAAAGAAGGTTCTTCCAGTACTTTGACCAGCTGAGGCAGCTCCGCATGTGGAAGATGCAGCTCTTGGATGAGAACCATCTGTTTATCAAATACACGAGTGAGGATGTGGTCACGCTGCGGGTGACAGATCCTTCCCAGGTACAGAATCACAGAATGGTTTGGCTTGGAAGGAGCCTTAAATATCACCTAATTCCAGCTGCCCTGCTAGGGGTCCCCTAGACCAGGTGGCTCAGATACTGCCTCCCTCTTCAGGTATTGCTTTGGGACAAGTGCTCAAGCATTACAATGCTGTGAGCTGTTCCTTAATGAGCCTGTAAAGGTTATTTAGGATCCCTGGTAGCTGATTCTTATGTGAACATACGATGCCTCTGACATTGAATAATGTCTGTTTTCTTAATTTCATTGCTTCCTTCCTTCTCACTTGCAAAATGAGAAAGATCTGATGTGTTAGCAAGTCCCTTTCTCCAAGGATTGTTCCCCATGCTCATAGATGCTGTTCCCTATCCCAAATCCCCAACTGAATTTATTTTTAGCTGATATTTTATAGAGTCCATTTAAATTGTAGAGGTAGTCTCTCCCTTTTCTAATGTATCTTCAAGCATGTTTTTCGAATATAATAGTCTTCCTTTTCCCCAGTACAATTACCATTTCTGTTCTGCCTACATACTTAGTCTTTCAAGCTTCAGTAAGAGGTAGTATTTATGATCTCTCCAAATTGGAGTAGCGGCTTTTAGATCAGGCTAATGGGCCAATTGCTTCTCTTTTCAATTTAGTACTAAAGAAGTGGAATTAGAGCAAATGTAGCTCAGTCAGTGCTGGATCCCTCCAGATGTTTCACAACCCCGCATGTTGATCATCTCTTTTTACTGCTTTTAGAGTGGTTGGTCACGTTTTGAGCCCTGTGAAACTTAGATTTTTTTTTTTTTTTAGCTAACTTTTATTCCTTTAATCAGCTTTTAATCAGGTTTTATTCTGTTGAAAGTATTAGCAAGAATTTGTAATAAATCTCCAAGGCAGCATGTAGTTCTGTTTGTGCCCCAGAGGTTTGGTTTCTCTCATGCACTTCTCTTCCCCACAACTTTGCCAGATCCAGGACTTAGGTCCTAGAAGAAATAGATTGAAAAAAGCTCTTCATGTGTTGCCTTTGTCCAGTTCTTCCTGGGAGATGACTCTGGTTTGTTTAGTTTTATTTTCCTCTTCTGTGGCGTTTGTTTGGGGGGAGTTGCTTTGGGAGGAAATAGGGAAGGCTTTTTCTAATCCACTTTGCCCATTGGTGTAAAGCTGAATGTCTGTCTCAGAAATGTGAAGGCTCTGTGGAAGTGGCCTGCAGGCTTCTGCTCATTGCTGGTGTCTGGAATGAGCTCCTGACCCTGATGTAAATGCTTGTGGCAGGCTCAGCTCTGCACTCTGCTGTGGTTAGTAGGGCTCTTGTGCCTGGTTTGCTGAAGGGAGCTCTCGACTCTCTTCACCCCAGGGTTACTTTAAGATGCAGATTGTGGTTTGTTTGCAGTGTGCCTTGGGCGCTGGGTTTTGTGCTGGAGGAAAAGCATCTCATTTCTCATTATTCTAGGAGATAATTCCAGATGTGGAGCAGTCTCCACAGACCTGTCAGAAGGTAGGCGTTGTGTTAGGGCTTCCTGAGTAAAACTTGGCTCACAAAATAGCTACAGCTCCCATTTTTCTTCGGTCTCTCAGACAAGGAACACGAACTTTCATCCAGTTTCAGGCTCCTGTCTCCCCTCTGGCTTCTCTACCAGGAAGGTTGAGTTGCTCTTCATGGTTGTGGGTTGTGTGGTTTTTTGTCTGGGTCTGCATCCTGTCCTTTAAGATTTTTATAAGAGTGTGCTCTACATCGGTAGCTTGGGAGTTTGTTGCTGTTGTAGGCTTGTGTTGATAGGCTTGACAGTGTTGCTGTGAGAATTTTTGGGGCACTCAGCTGCTGCCTCCCATGGTGTGTTGATGTTTTGGTGGTGTTGCAGGTGCTGCAAAATCAGTGAGGGTTTCCCTGCTCAGGGATATCCTGTAGATGTGTCTCTGTGTTAACCTGGAAAACGTTACAATATATATAAATAAAAGGTTAATCTTTTATTTAATGTTGGAGGATACTGCCTGCAGTCTTCAGTGATTTAAATAGCTTTTTCTTCTGCTGTCTTCTCTTATTTTCTCTGTGCTCCAACCCTTTATTTCAGAAGGGCTTCCCTTTCCTCAGGCAGTAGTCTAGAGAGTAACCTCATGTAGTGTGCTTTGTTTGGACATGTGGGGGCTGGATTGTATTATCACAGTTTTTTTGGGGGCAGTAAAACAAAGCTTGTGATATTTGCAGGTGTGTGGGGTGAGCGGAGTGCCTGCCATCATCCCTGAGCATTGTTTGGGAGCAGGAGGTGAAGCATTTATAAATTGCCTCTGTTGACAGAAGATTTAATCAGATATGTGTCTATACCGTAGGAATTAGTTCCCTTTAAAGTAGGGACAGGTTCTAACTTTGGGGTGCCAGCACTCCTGTCCCTAATGAAAGCTACTTTAAATGACCAAGAATTAAATATGCCCTCTCCCAATGGGATGGGAATGTCATTTCCCATTGATGTAGCTGTGCTGACACAATGTCACCTTTTTTCCCAATTTCTTGCTCATTCGTGCCAGGATTCATTGCCATTGCCAATCCACAGTGTGATACAAGGGCCATCTTGCACAAGAATGTCAGCATTAAGAAGTCATTAATGGCTTTCAGATTTTCGTTTCTGTGTTGGCAGGGTACCTGGAGGGCACAGCTTTTTGTGGACAGTGATGTAGTGCACAGTACACTAAAAAGGCTCATCTCTGTGTGATGCAGATATTAAGGAGGGGAAGAAAATAATGTATCTACGCAGAGGTAGAAATAATTTAAGGTCAGCTAGCACTGGATCTGAAGTCATTTTGTCAGCAGGAATGAAAATTAAATTTGGCACTTGAGTAAGTGTTTTGGATTTAGTGGAGGACAGAGAAGAGAAAATAGTATGGTTGCATCTAGTTCGAGTTGAAAAATTGGAAGCCCATTAATATTTCATAAATAATCACAGCTGAGAGGTGGGTAATTTGGTATGTGTTGAGGCATTCCAATAGGAGAGTGGATTAGTGTGAGGATGTAGGATTCTCCTGTGTGTGGAGAAGATTGGATAGGGTCTGTGGTGTGATGTGGGGAGAAGGAAGGGACAGCTTTCCTACCTGTGCTCTCCTGGGTAACCTCTGCCTCTCTCCCCAGCCCTCGTTCTTCGTTGTGTACAACATGGTGACCACGGAGGTCATTGCTGTGTTTGAGAACACATCTGATGAGCTGCTGGAGCTGTTTGAGAACTTCTGTGACCTCTTCAGGAATGCCACCCTGCACAGTGAGGCTGTCCAGTTCCCCTGCTCAGCTTCCAGCAACAACTTTGCGAGGCAGATCCAGCGCCGGTGAGCCATTCGGAGCATGCTTTATTCCTCATAGACACACGCTCGCCCCCGTCCGCTGAAGGCCAGTATCAAACACCAACCCTGAGAAAACCAGTTCCTTTGGTCCCCTTTGCCAGGTGGTGCAAGGGTCAGGACTATGCATGGTTCATCCTGCATCTTGATGCATCTGATTGTATATTCCACAGCATTTACCTTGTTAGAAGAAGGAATAAAGCAGTTGCAAACTGCTGCTTAGAAGAAAGGAAAGGAATTTTGAGGGAAAGATGTTTCTGTCTCCCCTTGAGCTGTAACTCTTTTGGAGGTTATTAAAGTGTAGCTTTTGGTACAGTAGCTTTAGTCCCTGAAGATATGATTTTTCAAGATGCTGGCATGATCCAGTTGGGTGTATTTTGCCAAGTGACATTCTCTGGATATAGCGGGTACCAAACTGTGTTCTGTAGCATTTCCTCGACATCAGTCACCAGCTCATGCTTCTAATCACTGTACTAAGAGAAAGGAAACTCATCTGCTTAGATCTGTTGTGAAAGCTGAGTAAAATACCAAAATAACCTGGGTTTCTAGAATTTGCTTTTACAGTCAGGTAGTTTTAATGAGGCAGAGTGTGCTATTTCTCCAGGAAAATTTTGTTGTGACTCAGGATGTTTTGTTCTTCCAGTGACTTGTTTCTCATCATCCAAAGTACTTGGCATCCACTTGCAGGCATCAAGCTTCTGTTGACTTTAGGCTGATGTCACATAAGTCTGACGAAGTTGACTATGTCTGTAACTTTCTAGAGCAGCCTGTCAGGAAATCCATAATGCTTAATGGGAGAGAGAATGAGAGAACTCACTGAAGATGCATGAAGAACAGCTCCTGTCTTTTGTTAAAGTAGAAAGAAGAGGCTTTTAATCCCCTTGCTACAAGGGCCTGTAACAGGAGTGTTGTAACTTCCATAGCAAAGTACCATAGAGCGTAGTCCACAGTGAGCTGGCTTCTGGCTGAGTGTTTACCCTCCTTAGTGTCCCTGCAGTTGATCTGACTGTTCTTGCACATGTAAAGTTTCAAATTTTACTTGGAAAGAGAAATCCAGCCTGCATTAATCTCTCCACCAGGAAGAACTTTCAACTCACTGTAGTTTCTGGAGAGTTTTATGCTTCTCATCAAGGTCCTTCTTCATCTAAGGTTTCTCCCTTTATGCATTTAAAACAATGGCTGGAGAGAGGAGGATCGTCAAGACAACATTAAGGGCTCAACTGTTACTGTGAAAGCCCCCTGGTTTTTGCTCATGCTGTTTCCAGGCTTCATGGTAAAACTCGGATTGACTGATAAGCTGCTAATCCATCTCTCCCTGTTTCTGATCCTGTTTATTTCCTGTACTGCAGAGCAGCTGGGTCCAGACCTTGTGGGTAGGCACATTCTTCTCCTTCTGTCACTCTGGACATTCTGAGTGAGACAGTAATGCTGACGGAGGATGAAAAGGTCAGCAGAGCTGGTTGATGCTTGAATGACTGTGATACATCTTTGGAAAGGATTTGTTTTAATTCTTACAGTGCAGCTGTGTTCTTTCCCTGTCCATTTTCCTGCTTAGTGTATTTAAAGACATGCTGTTCACCCGTGGCCTCTGTGAACAAAAGGTGTCTCTTGGTTTGCTGCAGGTTCAAAGACACGATTGTGAACGCCAAGTACGGAGGGCACACGGAGGCCGTGCGGCGGCTGCTGGGGCAGCTCCCCATCAGCGCCCAGTCCTACAGCGGCAGCCCCTACCTCGACCTGTCCCTTTTCAGCTACGATGACAAGTGGGTGTCAGTCATGGAGCGGCCCAAGACCTGTGGTGATCACCCCATAAGGTATGTGACAGGCCAGGGAGCTGTATGTGAGGAGAGGGTGCAAGAGTCACTGTAAATGACCTCTGATATGTGGCATCAAGTGTGCAGAATAGGGAATAGATGGAAACCTTTCTCTTAGGAAATCCTTTCACCAAGGGATTTATTTCAGCAGTCCCACAAAACTTGGCCTCTCTCCTTCACAGTGATATGGATTGTGAGGGAGGGCTCTTCATGTTTTCTCACTGAGCTGTTCTGCTCTGGGAAAGGTTTGGGTGGTGAAGTCTCAGGCTTTTCCATATGAATGGTCTTGTTCCTCCTCCTCTTCTTGCAGTGCTGCTGTTGTGTTTGGGTTGCAGAGTGATACAGCTCTGAAGTCTGATTTCATGTGCTGGAAGGATCCTCTCTGAGTATGTGGGTTTAGTTGGCAAGGACTGTCTGGTTTGTCCTGTGAATAAAATAGTATCTGGGCTAGGTGTTACTCAGAAAGCTTGTAGTATTGATTGAGCTGTTATCAGACTTTCCTTGTTTACTGTTCTCACTCTGAGAGCTGCGCTCTCTTCTCTCTGTGATCTGTAGGAAATTTCTGTCTGTAGTAGGAATTTTAGCCAGATGTCAGGGCCATTCTGTGCCTTTTCTGAGTCTCCAAGGTTGGCAGACGGAGCAAGTCTGAGTTTGAGAATAAGGAGGTTTGCAATGCTTCATGAAGAAACATCAGGACTATTTATTTCTTTTTGTTGGCTGCAGCCATGGCTGTGAGAGGTAGTGGTTAAAAATCCAACATCTCCAGCTTGTAAGGCTCAAAGAGCCTGAGTTACCCAGGCAGAATAGTCTTTCTGCTCATAGTACTGCAGAAGCAAACCTATGCTCTGAAAACAAAGAGAGCCTTCAGTGCCTGAGTGCTTTGTTTAGTGACTGCACACATGATGGGGGCTCAGGCAGCCTAGGGAGATCATTCTGGACTGCTTCCCAACTTTATTTTCATCAATGCATTCTCAAAAAGTGGTTTCATATCTCCCCTGGCCCTGACTCAGGTGGCGGGGAACTTCTGATTATTCCTGCGCTCTCAATTCCCAGATTATGTATATTTAATTGATTCTTCTGCCTGTATGATTTGGTTTGATCTCCAGCTTCCGTGTTATCTGCAGAGAAAGCCTGCCCTTTTCCCCCCTTGTCATGCTCGACGTTGGGAAAACTTGCAGGGTGGCAGTTGTCTGCCAGCACCAACCTGCGCCCGGCTCCCGCGGACAAAAGGCAGCAGAACCGCAGTCATTTGCTGCGGTGGAGTCTTTGTAGTAAACAAAGCCAAGTGCCACCTTCCCTCCCTCCCCTGAGCAAACCAGCGTTTCAGAGCCAGAGCTTTTAAAGCTCAAAGCTGTGCAGAGTCAATTAGGACTTGAATAGAGCCTCGGAGCAGTGGGGCTCCTGGTTTTTGGAAAGTAAGCAGAAGATGAGGCGCTAGCCTTAACCATTCAGTAGCTGAAATAGTGCTGCTGTGGTTCTCACATGCAAAACAAAGGGATTAATAAAATAATGCCAGCTGCCTGTTGGGGTTAGAGGGCTTGGAAATGAGGGACCACAGGATTTGTAATGTAAGTCTTGTAATTGTCTGGAATGGAAAACCCTTCAGTAGCTAAGGGTGTTATAATCTGTGCGCAGTTTCCTGGCACGATGTGTGAGCTAGGAAGGCTTCCATACCTTTTCCACATGAATTCGATATTTCTGTGCACTGTGTTCTCTTAACCCTTAGTGCTTTTCTGCATCTCAGAAGGTTCAATTCTGCCTGCTGAAGAGACCAGTGGTTGTTTGCTGTCAGGTGGGAAGGACTTTAGGTTCCCCATCAACACCACCTTCCAGTCTCTTTTCAGGAGGCTTGAAGAGATATTCAGTGGGTGAAATGATGGCACTTGAGGGAAGAAGCTCTAACACAGCTCTACCTATAGCAGGGGGTCTCTAAAATCTGTCTAGATGGCTAATAAGGAGCCATTTAAACAAAGAATTGGTCTGCAGATAAATCTTCCATTTTCCTACAGTTTGAAAAGGCTGGTCTTGCTGTTTCTGTTGACATACAATTTTGTATTGCGGTGCCTAATTTATCCCCAGAATAAGAGCCCATGGAAATGGCCTCTGATTGCAGAGCACTTTTAAAAATACATTTAAAAATACCAAACTGAGCACATCTTTAAGATTACAGGGAGCTTCATCTTGAGTAGTAAATTGTTGTGAATTGGGGGAGAGAGGAACAGATGGGGGACTGTGCTTTATTTAAAGAATGACCCTCTGCATACCCAGCCTTGTGTAGGAGGGAAAGGGCTTTTTGAAAAGCCAAATACCAAGATTGTGACTCTCTTGCTGGGTTCTTGTGTGCAATTTTCAGGCAGGGCTGGCTGGCACTTTGATTCAGAGGAAAGGAGAGGAGAGTGGCCCTCCAGGAAGAACATGAGGTTCTCAATAGGCTGTGTTGTTAAAATGTGGTGTATGTCTGCTCCTGAAACAGCATCGCTGGTATCTGTCATCATCTGTTCTTCCAGGCTGAGAGCTGAGTGCATCGTATTGCTGGCGGGGGGGAGATGTGCTCCGACATTAAAAGCATTCTTGGAGTTAAAATCAGAGGAAAATGCAAAATACCCGCATGCACTAAGTGTTGGTGGAAAAGAAAACAGCTGGGAGGCATAATGGCAATTCTGCGCCTGAAGTTGGAAGAGGTCTAATGAAAATGGTCTAACAAAGAGACAACTTCAGGGTGAGGACTTGAGTTAGAGCCCAGCTACTTGGTGAAGGTACCACATCCAGAAACCTCCACCACCACATCCCAGTAGCCTTCTCCAAAGTCTTGGGGAGGGTGGGATCCTCGCAGAGCGTCCTGTGTTCTGACAGCAGCAGAGGACAGTGGTGTTGCCTGGGCTTATGTCAATTACACAGAGTGTGCAGGTGAGGTTCAAGAAGCAAAGAGCTTCCCTGGACTCACCCGTCTCTTCAGTGCTGTTTGTCTCATCCCCTGAAAATTCTCTCTGTGCTGGAGCTGTGTTCTAGAGCACAGCTGTTTGGAGATGCACATGAGCTTGACCCACAGGCAGGTGTGTGGGTGACAGCAGAAGGTCATAATGTTTTCCTTGACCTCTGTCCTTGCTGTGGTTATTAAATCCAGTTCATCAGGTACCTCTTGCACAGCCTATCTCATTAATGCTTTCTTGGTGGCAATCTAAAAGGAGTTACAAAGCCTTGCTTGAACTGTACAGTACAACCCTTGAGCAGGATTGGATTGCCTTCCTTGACTGAACAGGGAGGTAACAGGAACAAGGACAGCAATGTAAAGCCTTCCCTGGCAGTACCAAGGGGAGGAAGGGGTGGCCTGGCACTCTCAGTGAAGGCCATAGCTAAGGGGAAGGAGCTCAGTTCTGTGCAGTATATCTGCCTTAGGGATCAAGGGGAGCAGCTTGCGTTAAGACAGGATGGAGAGCTGGCACAGGTGGGGTCTGAACCAAACTGACTCCCTCTCGTGAAGTCAGCTTTGTCCAGCAAAGTGACAGGCAAGGTTCTCTCATTGCTAGTAATAAAGCAATGCTTTTCTAGACAGTGGGAAACAACTGCCCCGAGAGGGGCTTTCCTGCAAAGCCGAGAGCCAGACACCCAGCTAAGGACCTTCTGCCCCTCAGGGAGCACCAGAGCTTGAACAAGGCACATGTCTCTGTGTGCCCAGATGAGCCCAGATGGCAAAGTCAATAGTCAGGAACAGCCGTAATTGACTTTCTCTTCCTTTCAGATTTTACGCTCGTGACTCTGGCCTGCTGAAGTTTGAGATCCAGGCGGGACTCCTGGGGCGCCCCATCAATCACACAGTGCGGCGCCTGGTCGCCTTCACCTTCCACCCCTTCGAGCCCTTCGCCATCTCGGTGCAGCGCACCAACGCCGAGTACGTGGTGAACTTCCACATGAGGCACAGCTGCACCTAGGGGGGCTGGGGCTGCTCTCCTTGCCGCTGGGCCTCTGCCACAGGTGCACCAGAGCCCTCTGGGAACCCAAACCTTCACTCGTGGAGAGAAGCCTCACCTGGCAGCTCCTACCAGTGGCATCTCACAGAGCCCTCAGCCTCAGCTGTGGAAAGGTGATCCACCCCAGTTATGGGGGTGGGTGCTTCTTCTGACCCTGTTTGTACTGTGGAGATCCCTCTGCATTAAGTGCTGCTGTCCTTCCCTGCTCCTGTTGATGAACAAAGTGTAGCTGAGGTTCCTTTCCTGGTTTCCCAGAGGCATGGCTGTTTTCTATCCTGCTGTAGGTTTTAGGATGGCAGAGATGGAGCTTTGCATCACACTTGTGGAGCACTCCCTTCTGCACTGGTGCTCTCCTACCTTGGACAAATGGCCTGTCACAGAGAAGGGATGGGAGCCATAGGGAGGGCTTGGGTACAGCTACCCCTGTTTGTATCTTCAGAATTGCTAGGGAAATGAGATCCTGCTCTCATCCACACAATCTTCCCACATCATTTTAATATGCAAGAGGTCAGGAAAAAAAAGGTGTGAGAAATCACTACAGTTGAGAGACATGTGGTGTGTTCCTGACTCTTATGCAAGTCACTTAATCTTTGTGCCTTAGTATTGTAAAAGCTCCTAAGTGAGAGGTGGTGTTACACCAGCAGGCCAGGGCAGCTGGTTGTGTGTGTGACAATGAGGAGGTGGGTGCAGGAGGAAGATGGGTGTGGGGAGCAACAGCATCTCCTTGGTGGTGTCAGAAGGACTTTTCTGCAGCATGGGGGTTAATCCTCACAGTCATCTGCAGGTTCTGCTGCTGAGAAGAGGGAGACCCAGCTGCTGACACCCTCCTGTCTGCTGGAGTACCAGCATGGAAAATTGGTAGGATTTGCCCAGGGAGAAGGGTGGAGACCTGAATTCATGGTCATTGCTTTGGGTGGGCAGTTTGGAGATGAATTTGTTGACTTAGGTTGCTTACCTCTGTCTGTTTGATACACTGTTCTCTGTGAGAACCCAGATGCTGTTTCCAGGCTTCAGAGCACAGCTGGCCAGTGTGTCAGTGTTGGCTGGACCATGGCAGTGTTTTGCTGCTGCTAAATTAGGCTCCTGGGTGTAATTACCTGGCACTGTGGGCTGATGAGGACGCTGGCCTGCCCTTCTCTCTTAAAAATGGAGTTTTTGGTTATAGGCGAGCATTTAGGGGTTTTTACACGAGGGCTGGTTTATGACTGCTGCCAGGCAGCACAACCATCACAATGTGCTCCATCAGAAGCTGGAGCATGTTCTTGTCCCATTCCTTTAGGAGGTACAGTGGGTGCAATAGAAAATTGGTGCTAATACACAGGAGACCCTCTCTTGTAAAGGACCCTGTGGGTGTCTTGATTGGACCAAAATGAGCTGTGGGTGATATGTTGTAGCCAGATGCCTGTGAAGAGCAGTGTTGGAGTCTTGCATTCATTTTGCTGGTGATGCACAGGAGAAGAACGGTGTGGGTGGGGATGCCTGCTCATGGTATGAGTGGTGGACCTCAAAATTAAGGTGTCCTGGACTCCTTGAATCAGCCTTTGCTCTCTGCCTCACTGTATTTCTCTTCTGGCCTTGCTAAACATGTTTCTAGGGAAGACATTGCATTTCACTGCTCTTTTCCTGGTGTTTGTGCTGTTGGTGTCTCAGGTCTGTCAGGAGTGCCGGCGGGTCAGGAGACTGCTGACAGAGGAGGTGTCAGTGCTTTAGCTGCAGGTTCCTCTCATCTAATAACACTATTTGTCGAGGTTTTAGGGTTTTATCCTGTGATCTGTTCCTCAAACATTCAATTAAAGCTCCAAGTGGAGAATCGTTTGCACACTGTAGATCATGGATTTACCTCCCTCTGCACCACTCTCACAGCTGTTCGCACTTCAGTATGAGACTTTTTTTTCCCCCCAAGCCTCCAGCAGCTCCATGTCAGACTGTGTTTACTCCTTGGTGTCACAGCCTCGGGAAGTCAGTGCTTACTAAATTAGCTGTCAGATCTCCATTGAGACTCTTTTTTCAGTGGCAAAAATATAAACTTCAGCATTTCTGTAGTAGGGGCTTTTGCCAAATTTAGGCTTCCCTGTGTGAAGCAGAGGCTGTGGCACGGATTGTTGGACTTGGGGCTGAGAAAGAGGTCCATTCTTAGCTCTGCTATTAAATTCTGAGGCTGGGGGCAAATCTCTTCCTGCTCCAGCTGGTGTTTTCTTCTCCGTAAATGAGGCCAAAAACATATTTTCAGCTTTTGTAAAACACTTTGAAATTCATGGATAAAAAGTGCTGGATAAGTGCTAAGTATTTTCTTATTATGTTTGCAGACAAACTGATCATACTGGGTACTAATTGCCTTGGAGTAGCATAGCAGATCCTCTGGTCTTGGCTGCTGCATTTTATATCAACAACAGAGTTAATTTTATTACAGAAATGTATGGAAGGAAAAGTCTCTCATGCTTGAAATTTTGATGCTTTTATTTAAGAAACAAAAAGTGTGTGTGGTGGGGAGGGTGGGAGAAAAGGGGAGATATTTTCTACCTGATATTTTTCCTAGGTAAGGGTAAAGATTTGTTAGCGACACAAGACAAAACCAGAATAAACAGAATTTGCTTTAAGAGTCTGATTTATTGTCTTTTTCTTCCCAAAATCTGAATGGTATAGATGGGAATTCCTTTGCTAAGAAGAGATGGCAGGGGTGTGCCTTGGACTGTGCAGACATACCACATGGGAGCTTGCTGCCTCTACCTGGCTCTTGGAGTACCAATGTGCTTAAGAATGTTCCCACCTGAGGCATTTCTGTAGTTCCTGTAGATTTCTCAAATTCTTGTCTACATGAACTAATGCCGGGAGAAGAATTTTCGGTTTCCCCTTTGTATAATATTATAGCTCAACTTGTATTCAGGGACTCTTCCTTTATTCCACTGACAGCATTTATCTAACCTTTTGGTCATTTTCTGCATGATCAAGGGATGAAAGCTTGTGGTTTAACCCCAGCTGGCAACTCAGCCCCACAGAGCCACTTGCTCACTCCCTCACCAATGAGATTGGGGCAGGAAGCAGGAGACTAAAAATGAGAAGACTTGTGGGTTGAGATAAGCACTGATTAATGCGTAAAACAAAAGCCACATGTAATCAAAGCAAAACAAGGAATTAGTTCCCATTTCACATGGCCTGGCAGGTGTTAAGCCATCTCCAGAAAAGCAGGGCTCCATTCCCTGTAACTGCCCCGGCCAAAACCACACTGAGCTGAGCACACCTTGCTTGGCAGAGCAGCCTGTCCACTGCTTTTAGGTTGGGCTGAGGCACTCAGGTTTTCCATGTGCTGCTCCCTGCCTCTTTGCAGAACAATCTGGCTGAGAACTCTGCAGCATCCCTGTTTGTGTTAGTTCCTCTAACCATCTTGAGCATTAAAGTGATTTTCCTTTGAACCTTTCCTCCATTTCTCAGATGCTTTCCTGTGCAGATCTTGAGCACACCAGAAAGCTCTTGAGCCCGTGGCTTTTTCAGATAGGCACTAAGTGACAAGGAGATGCTTGAGCTGGAAACCGTGTTTGACTGGCAGCAAAATCCCATCTTTTGTTACTTCTTGTGCTGCCTTTGCTTTAAGAAAAAAAAAAGTAGTGAAAGCAGGGCAGTTGCATTATATCTTTTATAAAAGGCATTAGACAGTGAGACACAGAAATCCCATTAGAGTCAAACGTATGGATATGTTTAAGATGTGTCTCTACTAAAGACTCCTATCAATCACCCTTCCAGTGCTCGTGGCTGGTCCTGATTTAGCTGCCTGTTTGTACTGACAGGACCTTCTTTTTTCTCAGGTGCTGCATCTATTAAGCTCTTCTCTTGGTCATTTTGACCCAGCTAGAAGAATCAGATTTCTGATGCTTTAAGAAATGACTTTGTTTTTCTTCTTGATGATCTGTCTTGCTGCTTTTCTGCCAGCTTTTCCTGCAGGGATCTCTCAGGGCTGTGAGCAGAGAGGTGGTAAAGGGACAGCAATGAGACATGTGCTCCTCTCACAGGTGTTGTCCTTCTGTGAGCCTTTATCAGATGGGTGCACACTGCACAGCAAAGGGATGTCCTGTGGACAACAGGACAGGATTTTGTGGGTTTACTCCATCCTTACTATAAAGTTTCAGAGTCTGTGTCATTCATGTGCCTGAATCTTGTGCTTCCCAGTCTTGTTACATGGTTGTAAGAGCTTTTCTGGTCAAATATTCCTCAGGAGGAGGGAATGGTGAAATGGCTTTTTATTTTTTTTATTGCTTTTCTTGCTCCAGGGCTGTGGGGGCTGTGGACTGAGCTGTGCAGGCTCAGGCAGCCCCAGCCCTCCTGTTAGAGCTGTTTGCTGGCCAAGGTCTGATTTGACTTTGTTTCTTTTGGGGAAGAAGATGTACTTGATGTGGGAAAAACACTGAACGGCACCTTTTTTTTTTTTTTTTTTTTTTAATGATGTTTTGACATAAAAATACTGCAGTTTTAAAGTAGCAATCTAGAAACTGGTAATTCATGACCAACTGCTGTGGTCTTGTATGTGAGGAGAACTGGAAAGAGATACAGTGCCCTTGGTTCTGGCCACTCAGGGCTGTGCTGCAGCATCTGGGTAACATGTGGGTCCTCACTTGATTAATGAGTTGAGGATTGTTATAGGAACATGTTATTTCTACTTTCCATGGCTGTCTTTTCTTCTACCCAGCAGCTTTGCAAAATGCCAAATGTAGTCCAGAGCAGCCCTGGTGTTGCCCAGAGGACTCCCTAAGCCCCTGTTTTTGGCAGTGAATCATTCCCTCTGAAAGCTACTCCTGCACAAGTTCATCCTTCCCTCTGCCAGTGTCCTTCCTCTATCCAGGTGTGTTGCAAGAGCATCAGGTAGGGAGGCAGAAGGGTATGAGAGAGATTTGGGTGTCTGAGTGGGCAGCAGCTTCTGGTTACCTTGGATGGGGCAGGGGAGGGTGCACTGGCAGTGCTGACATCCAGCCTGGGGGTGCTGGAGCTGAGATGTGTGGCACCAGTTGCTTTAGGGGCTTGGAGGGGTGAGAGCCAGGCAGGTGGCAGGGAAGCCCTGCCAGGGCCATCTGGCTGCTGTTGGACCTGATTTTAGGGTGTTGTTAAGAGCAGTGGGCAGTGAGAGTGCCTGCTCGCTGCCGCTGAGCTGGTCATTTGATATCTCCTCGGTGCTCCCTCGGAGGCCTAAAATGGAGCAGTGCCGGATTAGATGTACCCAGTGCCCTTGGTGAGCTCCGGGGAGATACGATCCTCGCCCTCCCGCCTCCGACCTGCTGGCGCCCAGTGCCGTCGCCACAGCAACGGGGAGAAACAGCCCATCCGCATGGAAACGGCCTTGCCGTGCCCGCCGGCCAGCTCGGGCAAAGCGCTTCGGATGGCAACGTGGAAAGGTGAGGGGCACCAGCACCTCTGTGGCGACCAGCAGGGAGCCTTGGCCCGAGCTGCAGGGCTGGACACACGTGCTGTGGGTTATGTGGAGCTGGCACTCTCCCTGCCGGAGCCATCCCAAAACACTGGTGCTGCCCCCAGTGCAGAGCCTGCACGTGCTCCGCAGACTCTGACCCTGATGGATAATTTTTACTGCCGCTGCCCTATTTTTTGGGGGCTGATCCTGAAGTCAGGGTAAGGTCCAGATTATCTGTGCTGATACCTGCAGCAGTGTAGGTAGGTCACTGGTTCACCCCTGGCTGGTTAGTACTTAATGCTTGTAAAATCCCTCTCTGTAAGGAAGAAGGAGCAACTGGCAGCTAAACAGAGTCTCCTGTAACATAGGACAGTCAAATGTCATCTCGACAGCGTGATCATGAAGTACAGCCGGTCTGGCTTTGGGCAGAAAAGTCTGAGTTAATCTCTCCTCCTCCTGCCTCCTATCCCCTAAATCCCCCATTGGCTGCTTCCCCAGAGAGGGCTCAGGTTTGAAGGTGATGTTGGTGCTGATCTGCTGGTTCTGATAAGGGCTGGGGAGAGCAGCTCTGCTGTACAGCTGCTTGTGGCCAAGCAGGGTTTGTTCCAGTTTTACACTGGCCATTTGGTGACTGTCTCTTGGTGGCAGGATCACTTGGAAGGGGATCTCCCCAACCAGCAGCACTTCTTTGGATGGATTTTGGTAAACGGAGCTGGTTTTAAACCATGTCCAGGAACAAATTGTCCCAGAGCATCTCCCAGTGCTGGAGAAAGCTGCTTTCCAGCCATTGGCCTTACTGAGAAATCCACAGGGCCGGCCAGTCTTAAGTAATTTGCATTTCTTGGTCACTTTGACCCTGGCAGCTTAGGAAATTGCTATTTCTGTGGATTTGGCAGGAGCAAAATGAAAGGCAGTACCCAGATCTTGCCAAGGGGCTGTGTGAGATCCTGGCTGGCAATTAGGAGAGCAAATTGTGTGCCTGCAGGCTGGTGCACGAAGAGATGAGTCCTATTTCACCTCACCTTAGGACCTGCAGAAGGGGCAGAGGATGGGAGACTGGTGGGTGAAATATGTCATTCTCCTGCCTGGGGCCCCAGGTTTTATTTGTTACCTGGATCCCTGTGTGGGTGGGAAGCCTGGCCTGCTGCTGTGCAGAAGAGCCTCTTGTGCCCAATCCTTTCTCCCTTCTGCTTACTTTTTTCTAGAAAAACAAACAGTGAGGTTGCTGCTGGAAGCAGCTCTCCCAAGCAATGGCTGTTAGGGCTCCAGAGTTGCTGAGATGTTTGGGTCCAGGTGCACAGCCTCTACTCTCAATAGATGCGGGCACAGGAGGGTTATGGACTCTGGAGAAACTAGAGGATCCTGCCAAGTGGCACTAGTGCAGGGAAAGCTTGGAGAACTCAACAGAGGAGGTTAGTTTCAAAAAAAACAAAATAGCATCGAGGCTTGGCTCCCTTCTACATCTCCCCAAGAGGACCCTGCAGCCCCGCTTCACCATCAGTGTGGGGACTTGGATGCTCTTAGGCTGTTCATTAGGAAAACCTCTGAGCGGTTGCTACTGCCATCGAGTGCCTATTAATGCCTCTTCAGGGAGAGGAGAGCATTGGAAAAGCACAAAAACAATCTGAGGGCCCTTTATCTCTTTTTGGTCTGAGAGGTCATGGGCTGATGTTGGAGGGGAAGAGGGGCCAGGCATGAAAGCACCACTGTGACTATCTGCCGAAGTCTGAGTGCAAAAACATAACCTGATTTGAACTGTTACTTCTTCAAGAGTCCCGGGGGTGCTTTAGGGTTATAAACACCTACTCAGTGACCTGCTTTGTGCACATCTCGAGCCAGGTATTCCCACACCAGAGGGAAAGCCAGCAAAACCTGCACAGATGTCTTTAACAGCTGCAGTCGGGCTGCCGTAAGCCACCCCTGCTGCTACAGTTTATTAGCACTGCAGGGTCTGTCCCCTTCTCCCCCTTCTCCTTGCCTGTGTGTACAGTCAGCTGTTAAAGGACACTGACATCACTTAACAGTTTAATTGAATCTCACAAAGGGATCCAAATTGGCTGCCTGACTCTTGTCACTGAGATGCTCATGGAAGAAATAGTAAATCACCAATTCAGCAGATAAAGCTGCAGCTCTGGGCAGAAAGTCCTCGTTGCTGGGCATAGGGAAGTAGTTCCTCTTTGCAGAATAATACACTATTAGGGAGATGGCTAAGGGCTATTTTTCCAGGCCACCAGGAGCCATCCCTGTCCAAGGGAAGGGTAACTGAGTTAGACTAACTCCCCAAGGTGGTGTGGCACTCAGTAAGGGGTAAACAGACCTGAGGCAGCATTTTATCTGTAAGTCGGGAGACTGTTCTGTGTTTTACACGGGGATTTATAAGAATACAATGGAGAGAAGTCCACGTGACCATTTATTTAGAATGGAAGGCAAAATCCCAGGAAAGGCCACGGTTGAACCAGGATAAAGCTTTGCAGCCAGCAGCAATTTCTGAAATTGCTTCACAGAAAAAGTCATCTTTGAGTGTAGGGAATCAAAAGTTAGGAGGGAATGGAGAGAACAATGTCCAAAAGCAGTAGGGAAGCCCAGAGGGAGAGGATATGACCCTAATGAGAATGCTAATGCTGTGGCCATGCTACTGACAAATAAAATAATTGCTGCTCAGGAGGAATGCAAACCAGTAGAAAACAGCTTTCCACCCAGATGCCAAGAAAAGCAATTAGAACTCGTAAACACCAGCAGCTGACTAAAACCAGGCCCTTAATTAATAGTTTCATTTGAAGGGTAAGGAAATCGTTAAGCACTATTGGTGTCTATTAATTCCCTGCAACATGAACCACAATAGAGTTTTGAGCTGCCTTCCACTGTATGGTATGTGCAGGAAGGAGCACACGAGCCCTTGCTTTGTGCAAGGGCTCACCTCACTGACTGCCCCAGGACGTGCTGCGGGATAAACAGCTCAGACTGTGCTCTAAGTTAGGACATGGTTTTGGGAGCACTCCATCAGGGCAGGAGAGAGGTGGATGGAAAATGTGATTTCACTAAAAAGCTGTGCAACTGAATTACTGTGCTGGGATGCTCAGACTACAGGGAGCTGGGGATTTGGAAGATTTGCGTCATACTGTAGAGAGGCCAGCCACTGAGCTGTAGAGAACAGTGTTAGCCTCTTCTGTCCAGTGCAGAGGGTGTTACAGCACTGTCAGTCAAAGGAAGAAGTAGGGGAAGCTACCAGAAATAGGCAAGGCAGAGAGGGACATACAGCTTCCCACTGTATAAGCAGTGGTGATGCACAACCTTCACAAACACCCAGAAAACAAGAGTTAAGGAGTGGCCTTACAGAGGACACAGCCTTGATTTTAAGTCTGGGTAAGATGAAGATTTATTCTTGTTTTCTGACTCTTGAGTCACCCACATGCTCTTTCCTGAATTCCAGAGGGATCACAGGTCTCTTCACAATCTTACTTTTCAATTTGTTCTACCATCTTTCGTGTGATGTGGGCACCTCTGCGTTGATGCAATGAACAGGCTGTAGTAGAGAACAGCAGTGTTTGGTTTTCTGTGTGTTTGACAAACCTGCCAGCACAGCCTGCTGCCCCCTCCGTCAGGCTGGCTGCTGTAAGCACATCACGCACCCCTTCCCCAGCCAGCTGCCTGCATACTCAGAGTTCATCTTGGCAGTTTATGACTAACCTGCTGCTGTCTTCTTAAAAAGCAGAATATTAAGTTCCTAGTGCAGCTGTATTTCTGTAGTGAAGGGGAAACTCTTCTAGTGTGTCAAGTCTATGGAAGAGCCTCTCTTCCTCACTCAAATCTGTGACAGCTCAAGGACTTCCCTTTAAGATCACCTACCCTCCCTTCAAATTCAGAGAGTTGGACTAAAGTAGATTTGTCTGAATCTTGTTTTCTCCTGTCAAATGCAACTCAACAGGCTTTTCTAAGCAGAGTGATTTCTTTCAAAACCTGCTGTATGCCATTCAGCCCCATGAAGGAGGTTCACTGCCTTGTTGCTATGGTACCCTTTCTCTGAAGAGGAAGAAAATAGTTAACTATGCAATTTAAGAAACTACAGAGGAATGACAGAACGAGAAATAATAGAAAGGAAGATTCTGCATTTGCAACAGAACTGCTGGCTGCTCTAAAACACACCATGTTTACAGGTGAAATACTTGCCCAGAGTACACTATATGGTGCCAGGGCTTCTCTGGCAGCAGGGATTTCAATGAGATGCCCTTTGCTAGGCACTGTGCCTCTGCCATCCAGCAAATCAATCCTGTAGTCAGTTACTGCTGTTACCTTCCCTGCTTAATGCTCCTGACATATTTCCTTGGCAGAAATTCTGGATGGAACTGGGACAGCGATAATACATCACAGACCCAGAACAAGCTCCTGCTGGTTGTGGATGCACAGAGGTACAGTTCAAGTGCTTTGTATCTCCTTGGCAGCATTTCATTATTCCTTGGGCCTACTAACCCCTGCTCGCTCTCCCCAGGACCCAGTTTGTGGTGCACAGGCAGGGCCAAAGAGACTGCAAGTATCAAACCTGGCGAGATCCCAGCAGCCCCTTTAGAAAGAGCAGAGCTTTCCTCTGCCAAGAGAAGTGGCAGGTCAGTACAGCTTGGGTGAAACAAAGCACTGCAAGAGATCTTTGCCAGGAATGGATCCAGGCTGGTGCTCTGAGAACAGGGAGAGCTGCCTCTCCTAGGGCACACATAGCTCTGTGAACCAAGGGGAAGGAAGAGTTACCCCATACCTTGTTTCCCAATGTGAGCAGTGAGACAAAGAGGGAAGGAAGATGGCCTGACCCCGTGCAGTTGTTTACTACAAACGACTACAAGGAAGTCGAGATCTCAGGCTCTTCTGCCTGACAAGGGCACTAATGGCACGGAGACCTAGACAAGAGCCACATATGGTGGTAATAGGAAGAGAGCAGTCAAAAGGCAATAAAAAGCCAAAATACTTCTGGGAACACAGCAGGAATGGCTGTCAAAAGACCAACATTTTAATCAACAAACTTTGTAGACAAGAGGCCTCCCACTAAGGGAGTACATGGATTCTTGCTTTCACCAGCAGCTTCTACCTCCTGTATTTTTAAGGCTCAGCATGGTCTCTCCAAGCTTCCCTCAACAAGTATTTCCAGGGAGGGTGGCCTTGCAGAATCTGTCACAGAGGGAATATTCAGCTCAGTCCCTGATGAGCTGATGCTGAAAGCTGAGTGTCCCTTGCACTGTCCCTCAGAGTCTCCTGGCTTTCCGTGGGCGGCAGCCGTTGTGTGGGACCGGGCTGTTGTCAGTGATGGAGATGACCTCCAAGCCTCCCATCGTCAGCCCCTTGATGGCAGCCTGCAACGAGACACCAGGTGACACTTATCAACACACATGGCAGCAGAGAAGGGAGAAAGCTCAGGGCAAAACAGTTTCGTCCCCCATCTGAAAATCAACTTGTTCCAATGCTTCTGACTTTGTATTTCTTAAAAATAAGCAATTTGTATCAGAAAACCCAGTTTAAATTTATTTGCTCTAGTCCTTTCTTGAGCATTCTCATTGATTTTCCTACTTTAGCCATAAGAAGTGCCAAATCCAGCTTTTATTCTACCTCCAAAATGGTATTACTCTAAAATTCTAATGATTCTAAAAATTAATTACTGGCCACTTGGGTGAGGAATCCTTTTTATTAGCTTCAGAAAAACCAAATAAATTCAGACCAGCCTGACTTTAGAAAACATCTGTGATAGCCGAGGAAGTAAAGTATGTTAAGGAAACTCCAACACCTACTTTGCGTCCTGGTCCCAGTCCTTTCACCATGACTCGCACATGCAGTACTCCCTTCGCACGTGCTTTCTGTGAAAAGAACAACTGGTAAGTGTTCTCTCTGACATAAACTCTGGCTCCCCTGGTGTCTTTCGTTTTCGTAATAGTATTTAAGTAAAAATAAAGATTAGGTGTAATGGATACAGAAGACATATTTGGGGATTATTGCAGAGAAACTAAGAGCAAACGAGGCTGGGGTATGACAATGGCAGTTCAAGAGAACTTCTGTGCTAGACTGTCAGCTCTGCACACAGAGAAAACTCTCAAATCAAACAATCTGGGACCTAAAGCCAGAGCAGAAAAGGACAAATCCACGGATATATGACAGAGGTGGCAAGGGACTAACAAGGACTAACTCTAAGCTGTTTCCCCTTCTCTAATGTGCTCCCCTGTGAGCAGTGGGTTCTTTATGGAGGGTAAATGAGAAGAGCAGGCAAGCTTCAGATTTGCTGTGCAGGAGTTCACCCCTCCAGTGCAAAAATTCTAGGGGCTTGCAAATTAGAAATGAAGAACTGCTGTACAGCACAGCCCTGCTGCCACCATGTGGACGGAGCTCCTCTGGCTCTTTCTCATTGTGTTCTGGTACAATTAACGTACTAACTACTTCAACAGTCACAGAATAAATCTGTCCAAGCACAGCTATGCAGCTATTATGAGGCTCCAACTAGCACAGATTAATAGTGAAGATGTTCTTATATCCCTCTGAGTCAACCACAATAAGCTGTTGGCCAGCAGTGCCAAACTCCTCTGGCACGAAAGGCTGGAGTAAGTTCCACCTAATTTAGGATAAGGATTTTCAGTTTAACCTTGCCTCATTCTGCTGTAATGAGGACCGTGACACAGCCAGCCTCATTTCCTCCACCTGGACACCCACGTGGTTTTTTTTAGAAAGAGTTACAATAAACCATATGCAGCGAGAAACTATAGGTGCAAGAACATCACTTTCTCTGACTGGAGCTCAGTTCTGTGGTAGAGAGCAGGTATGAAACATCCAGATAATAACTACAGCTACTTCTCAGTTCCCTATGGTGCAAAACTTGAACTGCTGCTGATCAGGGGCTACATTCCCCAAATGACTGAGAAACGTTCACTTAGGAAAAGAGGAGGCTATGCAGATTGGCGCTAGGAAAGGACAGGCTCCAAGTTACAATCACACATTTCCAAACACAACCTGCACAGCACAGCTCATGCTCGGGGCATTTCTAACAGCTCTTTCAAACACACTTTGTGTGCAAATGAAACTTGGGACGCTGCACCAGCACCACACAACAGCTCTGGAGTGCTGGCTGTGAGCCAGGCCTGTGCCCAGGTACGGGGCAGGCAGTCAGTGCTCCCCTCTGGAGGGGGGGACTCACCACTGCCGCCGCCATGGCTGCGGTCTGTGCTGCGATGGCAGTGCCCTTCTTGGCGTTCTGGAAGCCCTCTGTGCCGCAGGAGGTGCGGGAAAACGGCTGGTTGTCAAATCCGACCACCTGGATGTGGGTGCTGTGGAAGGACAGGAGCAAAAGCTGGAACGAAGCTTTATTCTCCAGTTTCTCGAGCACCTTACTGGCACAGCTGACTGCAGGACTTCTGACTCCCTTTCAAAGCACCCCACTTAAACCCACTGCAGAGACCATCAGCAGTGAGCTTCTTTCTGGTCATCTTATAGACCCAGGCAGAACGTTTCTGGAGAAGGTGTGCTTTATCTAAGTACACCTCAGACCCCACTTGGCCCTTTCAGACCCCCCTCTCACTGCATTTTATCTCTTCTATTAAAAAAACAAAAAAAATGCACAGAACACTTCTAGAACTTGAAAGAGCCTTAAGCAGCAACATATCACAGGAGGAATCACTGATGAAACACAACTGTCTTTCACGGAGAATATGATAATTTTTTCAACACCTGTACAGAAACAGTGCTAGAGCAGAGGGATGGAAGTAACCTGCTGTTAAAACTATCAGCATCTGATTATTCATATCAGAATGCAATCAAAATGTACAAAAACAATATCATTGCTTTTAAGACACCCCAAGGACAGTTATGCTCCCTGAAGAGCACTGAGGTTTAGATCACTATCATCTTTCCAGCCATGACTACCACTCCCCTAGCTGTTTTTCCTTGAGCCTTTAGATAAAACTGATAGGCTAAAACCCCGGGTTCTAAGCTTTTATTTCACACGAGAGCAGGAATGGAGCAGCTCATTTGCTTACTTGTTGTACGTTGCTTTGATGTGAGCTATCGGGACCTCTTCATAAACCTTGCCATCCCATCTCATGGAGTTCCTCTGCAGGATTGAAGAGCTGAGGAGCAAAACAAGAGTTATCAGGCCTCGCTCTTTAAATATTACAAAGTTTCATTTCATAACGGGAAATAAGGAAAGAAGGGATCGAGCCTCCGAAAAACACAAGCTGCGTTTTTGATTGAGTAAAGTGGCTCCCTCCCCTTCCTCGGCTGAAAACCCACCGAAGGCGATAAAACCTCGCAGCAAGCGGCAGATGGCAGCGCCCTCCCGGCGCGGCCTGGCCTCGGCTCTCACCTCTGCTCGGTCGCGCTCGGCTTCTCCGTCTCCTTGGCAGCCGCCGCCGCCACGTCCTGCGGCCTCGGGGGGCCGGTGCGGAGCCCGCGGCACAGGGCGGCGGCGCGGGCCCTGAGGGAGACAAGCGCCGGTGAGCGCCAGGCGGGACAGCGGGGACAGCGGGAGCGGGAAGCCCCCAGCGGCCACCCCGCAGCGAGGGGGACCCTCCCTGCTGTCCCCCCCGCTGTCCCCCCGCTCCCCACAGCCCGTCCCGCCCTCTCCGCTCACCCCCAGCCCAGCACGCGTTGCCCGGCGAGCGCCATGGCCGCGCTCCCGGCGGCGGCTCCGACCCGCGGCGGGGAGCGGCGGGCGCGGAGCACGACGGGAGCGAGGAGGGCCATGGCGGGGCATTGTGGGGCGCGGGCCATGGCGGCGCCGCTGCGGCCGCGGGCGGCGGGCAGCCCTCGCTGGCTTTGTACCGCTGCCACGCGGCGCCCCTGGAGGCTTTTCGGGGCGATGTGCTTGTTGAGGCTTCCCCGAATCACGCAGCCTCTGGAAAAGGAGGAGGAAGAGGTGGCGGCGCTCATGGAGCAGGTAGAGGGGGACGTGTGTGTGTGTCAGCGTGCGGGTGTCGGTGCGGACATGGCGCCTGAGGCGTGAGGGGAGGGAGCACACGGGGCTGGTGGCCTTGCACAGCGTCTGCGGTGTGCTCCCCGAGTGCCCGGCGTGCCGTTTGCGCCACAGCGCGTGGGTGTCGCTGGCATTCCCACGGTCTTCCACCATGGGGTTGGTGTCCCTGTCACACGCTCTTGCTGCAATTGGGAATAGATTCCTCCTCCTCAGCCTCGGGAAATTCCCATTGCCTCTCGTTTGCTGAGTTGGAAGTAATTTAATTCTGCTTGCTAATACCTATAGTGCTTGTGACTTAAGAAATGTCCGTGTTGCTCTTCTAGATAGAGCTGGAGAAGAGCCACTATTCGGATCACGAAATCCGTAAGCTGGAGGAGGAGGAGCAGCTCAAGAGGAGCAGGGAAAGCTTATACGATGAGGATGACGCCCGCGGCAAGACGGTCATCCTGGCTCAAGACCTGGAGGAGAAGTGGGAACAGAAGTTTCTGCAGTTCAAAGCTGCCCCGCGGATAACAGGTACAGCCGGGAGTTCGTGGGGGGTGAGAACACTGAGATTGTTTGCCAGAGTGCAGTTCAGTAGAAGGAAGGTATTTTTGGGTCACTTTTTTGTTTGTTTTAAAAAGAGTTGACTCTGTGGCAGTATGTGTGCAGTTAACTGTCTGACAGGGAAATCAGTGCTCCTATGCTGAAAAAATGTGTGTGTTCACCAGGGCAAAATGATGAAAATAGGTGTGGTTTCCAGACAAGAGAAGTGTTTGGTTATTTGGTTCCCAAGCTCTGTTTAGTGCTCTTGTTGATTTTTGTGAAGATTGAGATCCAGGCTGCTTTATTATAGAGTCCTTCTGGAAAGGAAAACAGCAGCTGAATCCTGCAATGACTCCCAGACTGACTGAGAACATTCCTGTCTAGACTTTTGTCTTATTCCACGTGTCCACATTGTGTATTGTTGCTGGGTGTGAGGCACAGAGGGTTGATAATCAAGGGGATCAGAGCATGCTGCCAGGAGACTTTGTTTCCAGCATGTCTTGGTTTTTGGCAGATGCTGATAAAAGCAATGATCGAACGTCGTTGAACAGGAAGCTGGACAGCAACCTGATGCTTCTGGTGAAGCAGAAAATTGGTAACCAGGAGCTGTGGCTGCTGCCTCAAGTGGAGTGGCAGCCTGGAGAGACACTACGGAGCACAGCCGAGCGAGCCATGGCTACGTTTTTGGGTGTGTAGCTTGACACTCCTCTTGTTTGTCCCAGTGGTTTTCTTCCAGAGTCCTGTCTGAGGGATATTTGCCATCTGCTGTAGTGAAATCTACTCCCATCTGCTGGGAAAAGGCATGTCATGGCAGAGAGCTGGCACGCTGTGAGTTGGGATCTCTGGCTGCCAGCAGCAGCAGTGCCATGTCTGGCCATCATGGTCTGATTTTTGGATATCACCAGACACCCCTGAATGTCTGGGATTGCTTTGGGCTTCTCTCTCCCTCTTGTTGCCCTGTAGTAGCTTTTGTGGCAGATGGGTGATGATGGCAAGCATGTGTCCTTGCTTTTCACTCAAGATTGGCAAAGCTGTATACCCTCTCCTTCCCTTCCTCCCTCTCCCACTCAGAGGACTTTCTCGTCTCCAAATAAGCTGTTTTTTCATGAGGAAAAACCATAGATTTTCACAGTATTTCTGCCAAAGAGGGAACAGTCAGTCTGAACCATGTACAAGGAATGGCTTATGGTGTGTTTTTGTTATACAGGGAGCAGTTAGTATTGCTCTCTGTTATTGTTGCTCTCTGTTCTTATGTCTTACTTTCTCTTGCATTGCTGGCTTCTTACAGGAGATCACATTCAAGCCAAAGTCCTGGGGAATGCACCATATGGGATTTACAAGTATAAATTCCCCAGGGCCATCAGAACTGAGAATAATGTGGGAGCCAAAGTCTTCTTCTTCAAAGCCTTCCTCCAAAGCAGTGATTTGTCCCAGGCAGAGCTGAAGGCAGATCACTTGTGGGTCACAAAGAAGGAGCTGGGAGATTACCTGCAGTCGGAATATCTAAAAAAAGTCAATCGATTCCTCCTGGACTTGTAAGCAATGGCCTGTGCTCCAGCAGATGGGGAAGATGTGGGACGTGGCTCCAGGGAGTAGCACAGCTGCTGCTTTGCATGGTCTGTGTGTATGAGATGTTCACTTGGGCTCTGGAGGATAATTTGCCTTTGCCTTATTTCACAATTCTCTTCACTGGCCCTGTACTGAATAAATATTAAAATCTATACTCGGAAGTGAAGCTTTCCTGAGGGAGTTCTTTGCTCTTGTTGAATTCTCCTCCTCCACCTCTTCTGGAAATGTATGTTTTGATCCTTTCCTCTCCCAAGAGTGTGGTTCCCTGGGGCTGTGGTACCCAGAGGGTTTGCTTTCCTCTCCAGACTCCTGTCACAGGCTCAACCTCAAAAGGGTTTCTCATTGCTGTAGCTAATGCTTGTTGCTGGGACCTGCTCGCTGGTAAGAGCAGCACTGGAGGGTTGTCTTTGTGTCCAGGTGGGAACAGACCCTCCGGAACACCAGGACAAAGTGGGTTTCTGGGAAGATGTAAGCAGGGGTAGTCGCAGCTTATTGACTTTTAGTGTTAGCTGCCTCTGGCCTGGAGTCTGTGATGCACAGTGGCTGTGGAGGACATGGGTCCATGAGGAATAGGCAGCTGCCTTCCCACTCACACTGCCTCCCCGTGAGCCTCAGCTTACAGCGACAGACACTGAAGGAGAATAACAGCAGCAGCTGCTCTCTCTCTGGGCTGGGAGGCTCATTTTTCCTGGGAGGGGAAGGTGCTTTAGCATTGCTGCCTCATGGGACAGCCTCAAAGGTGTCTAGGGAGTTCTTGGCTCACATTCCCACTGCATCAGGCCAGCACTGCTAACCAGCACAGCTGGATGTGCTTCACGTAGCCTGACCCTATTACCCAAATTTCTTTATTTAGAAGATCTATCCTGGGCTTATGTAGTGCTGTCTTGACCCTCTGGGGCTGATTCTGTTGTTGGAGGTTTTCTCTGGTTGTAAATGTTGCTGTTCAGTAGTCAAGAGTGCTGCTGGACCTTGCAGGGAATGAGCTCCCTCCAGCAGCAGGGAGAGAGGGAGGAATATAACTGTCGTTAATCATCCGGAGAGAGTTCAGCCTCCAGAGGTGGAACTGGAGATTGCTGTATGTATTTTATCAATCCTTTGGGAGATGTTGAGCTTCAGGCCTCAAATTAAAGTTATCCTTAATCACTCTGCAAGCCATTGGGGTTGAGGGTAGCACAGCAACCTTCTGTTTTCTAATGCTGGACAGTCTGGGAGCTGCAGGTTTGCCATAAATTACCAGCAAAACTTGGTTCCTGGAAGCATCCTCACAGGCCTGGCAGCAGAGAGCAGTGGCAAAGAGGAGATAAATGTGGACCAGAACATGTGCCTGAAAGACTGCAGATTTTTCCTGCTCTCTGAGGTCAGCACTGCTGAAGAGAGGCCTGTTGCCTTCTCCAGGACTGGAAGCTCCTGCAGCAGGGGGAGGTGAGTCCTTCCCCTCAGGCTGTGCCCCTCCTGTGGGGGCATGGATGCCGTCAGTACAGGTTTTCTCTGCCGCTCCTGTTTCAGGCTGTCACTGGCTCCAGATGATGCAGCAGAGCCCTTGTGGCCACAGGCTTAAGGCATGCCCTTAGCTAAAGAGTCTGCCCTGTTTCTCACACCGAGGCAGGTTTTGTATTGCTGGGACAAAACTTTCAAAGCATAGGAAATGCTGTTTAATCTGTCCTTGCTCCCAAAAGACAGCACAAATAAAAGAAAAGGCTATACTGAAACCTTGCTGATCTTCAGACCCAGGCTTCAGACCTATTTTGGGATTACTCAAGCTGCAAGTCTTTGGGCATTGTCTGTACTGAGAGACGTGTAGCTCCTATTGCAGTGGAAAGGTCAGAATCAACAGCATCCTTCATTTTTTAATATCTTTTCCTTTTTCTCAGACCTTCTTATGGATAGCATGTGTGTGAGAAGCTTGGTCTTTTCTGAAAGCTGAAGGTGTTTTCTCATCACCTGAAACAAAAATTCCTGCTTGCAGCCTGCGTGGGAGCAGCACCATTTATTTATTTATTCATTTATTAAAATTATTTTTATTTTTCCTATAGTTGATTTTATTTAAAGCCACATAGGCAGTTGCTGCAAACAAGCACAGATCCTGCATTTCAGGGCTTTTGTTCAGTTCTTCTGTGTGGTCTCTTCCCCAGCCTTGGGGAGAGGGAAGGCAGGAGGATCCTGGAGGATGGTTTGAGTCTTCTCATTTCCTCTATTCCCAAACTCCTGCAGTAGGTCACTGAGACTGTCCTTTTCCTTTGGGAACTTGGTGGCAGCAGGCTGCCTTTCCACAGAGTGTGAACCTATTCCCTCCCATACTCAGAGCTGCAGAAGTCTGAGCAGGCTGTTGGGATGTATTTTGCTGGTAACTGCTGAAAGGGCAGCACAAAGCCCAAGGGCCTTTTCTGAGAGCAGAATGAACCTGTGGAGTCGTGGCTGTGTGAGAGCTGCTGCAGCCAGGTGTGCCTCCTGCAGTCCTGCACAACGAGCAGGGGGAGCATTTTACTTTTGTTGAACATGAAACACAAAACTCCTCTTGCAAACGTGATGGAGAACCACCAGATTGTTCTGGGTATTGAGGGAGGCTGGAGCTTGTTTGCACCCAAACCCTGGAGGGTTTTTCTCACCTTGACAAAGGCCACAGCAAGTGCCTGGGAAAGAAACTGAGTTTATTGTGGCTCTTCAGTGCAAGACACTGTGCGATCAGTTGAGCTCTCTTGTGAAGTGTGCACTGGAGAGAGGAGTTTTGCAAAGGACCCGTTGACTCCTCGCTTTGAGAGCAGCAATGTGAGGCTTATCTAAGCAGTCCGAGGTAAGATTGGTGCTGCTGTCACCAGTTCCTGACTGCGCATGCCGGAGAGGAGGCTCCTGACTGCTCAGACTACCGAGGCTTTCTGCTTCTCAAAGCCATTTTTGGCATAGGATGCTTCCGTTCTTGAGAGTCATACACAAAAATCTTCATCCTTTCCCTCTCCAAGGAGGAAGGAAGCATCTCAAGATGTCCTGACCCTCGTGTGATGCAGTCCGGCATCTGTTTCTAAAAGTCTCCAGTAGCAGACACAAATGGATGGAGCAGTCACACTCTAAAGCACTGGCATCTAAGCCTTTGCTTAAGCCACCGTGTTAGAAGAGAGAGCTGAAGGTTATCTTTATGGCAAGTTGATACTAGCACTCCCCTCGAGTGGAGGAGAAATAAGAAGTCCTAATAAAAATAGTTTTCAGCTTCACAGATACAGTTTTCCTTTACTTTTACAAAATTGTTCCCTAGCTGATATCCCAGCTTGTCTGTTTCAATTTTGGGGGTTGGTGCTCTCTAAGCAGAGCCCTGCTCATATGTTTTGTGATACAATGTGTACTGTTCAGAACCTCACACTTTATCACATAATGGGAAGCTGCTGTCTGTTGCTCCTCCTGTCTGTCCCCAAGCACTGAAAGGCTTCAAAACTGGGAAGATAAATACATGTGGAGCCAGGAGAGGCCTTTGGAGCACAGGCTACACCTCTTCCTGCTCTCTAAAAACTTGTAGGAGGAGAGATGGTATTCTCCCAAATAGAACCAAGAGCAGGGAGAGCTGCTGGGGTGCAGGTAACATCCTGAGGCATCCCTGACTGCTGGGGCAAGGGGTGAGCTGGCTCAGGGAGGATGGGAATTGTGCTGTCCCAGCTGCTGCAGCCTTTGGGCTCACTCCTTGTCCTGGAAGATGAAGCATCTCCAGCAGCATCAGTCCCTTTGCCTTTATGTTCAAGCTCCCATTCTTGTGTTGGAAGGGATCTGTCTCTTTGGAAGGAGTTTTTCTGCAGGTGCTGCCTTTTCCTGCTGTGCTGCTGCCTGCAGGGGATGCAGCACGGGCTGCTCTGCTCATGGCAGCCCATAGACCCAGCAGAAAGCTGTGTGGGAAATCTGCTTGAGGTCACCAGTGACATGAGTGGTCTGGATCCCATCCTTTTGTTTTTATACACCTTTTTCCTCCCTTTTCTTGTGAAACCCCTCTGGGTCAGTATAACCAGCATGTTGGAGACACAGAGTGGGGAAGTCAGGAGGCAGCAAGGCTTGAGTGAGTCTCTGCAAAAGTAAGAATGGATATAAAAGAAGGGGTGCTGCTGGGAAACTTGTACTCAGGGTCAAATTTCCCCAGAAGCTTTGTTGATACTACCCAATCCTTAACATTAATCCCTAGAAAAGGAAAGCCAGGAATTTTTGAGGTGAGTATGAAATGCTGACAGCAGGAACCCCCTTCAGGTAGTTCCAGCTACAGCTTTGCTGTCAAGGCTACTTTTCCCTAATAGGTCTTGTGGGGTATAACATCCTTTGTCAGGACTTCATAGGCAATGCTTGAAGACCCAGGGGCATTTCTCAATTGAATTATGGAGGGTCTGTCAGCAATATTAAAATGAAGCTTCAAAACCAAGGCACAGCAACAAAGCCTTTATGGAGAGAAAGCAAGGCTTTAACACTCACCACCACAGCCCACTCCAGGAGCAGGACTGTGTGCTGCCAGCAACTGGCTCTTTACCAGGCTGCTGAACACCCAATTTCATAAATAACTGACGCAAAAGTTGAGGAAAAGATTTTTCAGTTAACAGTTTGAAGTTTAAGCTGAACTCTGTTGGAGCTTAAGGTGAGAGCTGATGTTGAAGGCAGATCATCTTCTGAGGAGCTGCTCTTCCTCTCAGGCAGCTGGGCAGAGGGAGACTGGGGACATCATGACATGAGGCATGGGCCAGCACTGCTGCAGCCTGCCGGCTTTCTGCCCTCTCATCTATCAAAGTAATTATACCCATTACGTTTCTCCTTTCAGGTTTTACCCTCCCAAATGTTATTCCTCAGCATTAAACCTGTGGTGTGAGTGAATTATTGGAGAAAAAGCTAGATATAATCCAGGTTTAATGGGCACATAGAAAGAACACACTGGGTTTGGAGGGCGGCTCAGCCAGCGTCCTGCTTCTGCTGGCAAATAGAAATTTATCTTGATGTGTGTATATATCTAGTTTCGTGATCTGTGAGCTCTTAATAATTGGTTTGGTGACCTGCTGGCAGTGTTCTCTCTCTGTAGAGCTTTTCCCAGTCCCCAGTTAATATAATGGGTCACAAATCCCATTTGCTTTTGAATTCTGAGTAATCCTTTTGTTAATGTCGCCTATTGCTTTTCTGGAAGCATTGGAGGAAATCGGAGCCGTGTGCTAATCAGTAAATCCGGTTCTGCGTGCTCGGGAGCCGCTGCCTGCCCCGCCTGCCCTTTCCAAATGCCCGATGCATCCCGTTCGTGTCGGACCCAAAGCGCCCCTCACTTCCCAGGCTGTGCTGCTACCGAGGGCACGGGCTGCAAATATTGGATGAGCTTGAGGAAAGCGGTATCTGATGGGGAGTGCGCAGCCAAGCCATAAGGGGTTTGAAGAGGAGGGAGATTGGGTGTTCAGGGTGTCCGATCCCACCACTGCCCTGTGTGGAGGGCCAGTGAGTCCCCCATCTCAGGGGCGGCCCCCATGGGGACCCACTTTTCAGCCTCTGCTCCACCAGCACTCACAGCTCAACATCCAGTCTTGTCCCTCCTTAGGGAATGTGGTCCACCGCAGTGCTGGAGGCTCCTGGGCTAGCAGGGGCAGGAGGCAGTGAGCAGGATGGGCATTACCTGTCCCCGGCCTTTCTGGATTTCATATCCCTTAATTTCCTCTGCCTGCAAATAGGATTATGGTGAGCTATACCTGTCTTGCCTGTTCTCTCCTGCGCTTGTGGGTAGGTAGTTATCTGAGCTGTTTCAGAGGAACAAGAAGCTGCCAGACACCCCCTAAGGTGACACCAGGTACATCCCTGCTGAAGGAAGAGCATCAGCTCCCGAGATTGCCTGAAGTTAAAATCACCAGCTACAAGGTAGGGACTGTGTTCCTGCTGAAGTGGTTGCCCACGGATTGAGCTGTGTGGGAAACTTCGGAGGTGCAACCAAGCGCCAGAATATTCCAAGTCACAAAGTCGGTGTTTCTTGGTTACTTTTGTTTATTTCCCGATTTTCTCTAAATTTTCAATCTCCTGCACAGTTGATAAGCCTCACCCTTCACCCCTTTCTCTCATGCTTCCATTTGTCTCCCTATTTTTAGCCTGTCTGTGGCACTTTTCACACAATGCCTGTGTGCACTGCTTTGATTGGAGCTGCTGACGACGATGACATGACCTTGAAGGCAGCAGCTTGCAGCAAGTCAAGCTGTGTTGTATTTAGTTAGCTTCTTGTAGCTGGGCATCGTGTCACAACCCAGGCAGGCACACAGCATCACTTCTCCTCACTCCCATGCTGTTTTCCTTGATAGGTCCCACCAGGATTTGGGCTATTTGACTGCATTCCCTGGCTCTGCCCCAGAGTGAGGAGCATGGCAGGGAATTATCAGTGCTGGGAGCTTGATGCTCAAATGTTGCTGGCTCTAATCTAAGAGCTAAATTCCCCCGAGGATGCAGGTGGATGCTGCTTGCTGCCCGTGGAACAGCTCGGTTCTAGGCACTAGATGGCAGGCAGTGCCTGGGAAATCCTTTCAGTGGACTTTTATTTCCCTTTCCCCTTAAAATAACCTCCTGCTCTAGCTCTCGCATGCTCCAGCGTGGGAACCTGGAGCATGGAATAAGAATCGACAATTTTTAACTGCTGCGTTCAAGCTTGTACCTTGTATGTTGAAGGATCCCAGTGATTGGCAGATGGTTGTCTTTGCTCCACTGAGGTTTGACAAGTAGCAGGAGAGTCCAAGGAGCTTCTAGTGCAGGGAAAAGAGGCAGGGAGCAGGCAGGCAGCATCTGAGGATAGAGGGTGGATGGGGGGCAGGTGCTGAGGTCTGCCCAGGGCATTGTACAGGGGTTAGGGAGGGGTAGGGGTGCATCCAGATGGAATAGGGATAGAGGCAAAAAATAATTGTGTGTGTTTGATGCAAACAAAGAGAGGTCAAGAAATCCCTAAGGATGAGTTTCCTATAAGCCTAGTTGTGCAGCAGTTGCTTTGGAGAGGGCAGTGTCGAGGTTTCAGCCACATGCACCTTGCAAGGGGGAGAGTAGTCACCAGACTATGGGTGTGGGGCTTAGTTACTAGGGAGGGTCTGATCCTCTCTCCAGATTTACACAGCATGCCTTTGATCTGTTTGGGTTGGGCTTTGGGGTTTATCCCCAAAAGTACACATAAAAGTGGATTCACCTAGAAGAATATATATACCCTACTCTACCCCAGTGATGCAGCAACATGTGTCCCATGCACTTTTAGGAGCTGGGAGTGGCAAAACCCCTTCTTTATTGGCCAGGGGTCTATATTCAGTGTGTCCCTGGACCCTGCTGTGTGCTGCTTCCACCTCTTTGAAGCTCAGGACAAAACAGCACCCAAGGTGCTGGGTGCCTGGCTGTCCTGTTCCCAGGCACCAGCACAGAGGCACAGCCCCTGTGCCACACTCTGGGTGTTGTAGGTCCTTTGTAAGCACCTTCCAACAAAAAGGGGATTATCTTTAGCTTGTTAGAGTCCTTGCAGGGAGGGAGAATAAGGCTCTTTGCTCTGAAATGTTCTCTTCCCTGGGATTACAAGATAATGCATATGGAACGACATTAGCTCAGCCAGGTTTTGGATTATTTGAAAATCAAATTCTTTTAATCTCATCCACCATCTGGCACCAGCGTAACAGCCAGCAGCCAGCTCGCTGCCGCTTCCACCCTGACTGTGTCGGAGTGACTGAAGTATCACAGCCAGGGAAGGGACACCAGCATCCCTGGCTGTCACCGTGCATCCTGGCACCAGCACCCAGGCCCGCCTTGCCCTGATTTCTTCCCAAGACAGAGTGGAGGTGATGTGTCTCTGAGGAGCTGGAGGCTGTCCTTGGCATGCACTGGGAATGAACAGACGGACCAGGAACATTTCACTGCTTGTGCCTGTGTGACCATGAGTCTCAAAGCCAGAGGGGTTCCCTGGCCTTGGATAAAGGTTAAGATCAGAGTAGGGGAGCTGGCAGTCTCACTGCTGTGATTTGCAGTGATCTCCTGGCTGGGCAGGGAGGGATGAGGGTGCAGGATGCTGATGCAGAGTTTTTCCAGGGAGGTTGTGTTTCCCTGTGAATATTAACAGGGAGCTGCCAGGGTGCGTCTGTGCTCAGTGGTGGGGCTGGAGGCTCCATGGGTACCGGAGAGCCAGTGAGCACTTGTGCTGTTTGCCAGGGGCACTACAAGCAGGAATGCTGTCCCCAAGGGGCAGGGCAGGGTGGGACAGCCCATCAGAGGTGCAGCATGGAGCACCTGCAGGCCATGGACAGCACCACAGAGCCCAGCCTGGCTCCCTCTCCCTGGCTCACAGGGTGAGGAACAGATGGGACTGGAGGGTGGTGAGGGATCCCTATGGGAAGCTGGAGCTACCAGAACTGGGGATGAGTGAGTGAGTGAGTGAGTGAGTGAGTGAGTGAGTGAGTGAGTGAGTGAGTGAGTGAGTTGAGTGAGGGCTGTGTGCTGGGCGCTGCCATCCTCACTCCAACCCCCCATGTGATTTTTCAGATGCCAAGCCAGCTGGGCTGCAGGTCTGCTTGGTTCTCCTGTTTTTGGTTTCTGTGCTGAGCCTCAATACAACCATTCATCTTCTCCTGTCTCCTCCAGAACACTTCTGTACCTACTACCAAGGAGCGCTCTAATCTCAGTACCCATTTAATATGAATAAAAAGCCTTCTGGGACAATAGGTCACGGTTATACAATTTAGCTCAAGTAGAGAAAAGGCCTTTATGGCTGTGAATACATGAATACTTAAAATATATATATAACATTGGTTAACATCAGGACTTATAAGCATAATATATATATGTAGCACTGGTCTAACACTCTGTGTCTTGACTCCCTTCACAGAAAGCTGTAGCTGTTCTGCCTGTCAACTCTGGCCCAGTGTCTGTTCATGACTGGAGTCACAATTTGCCCTGCTGCCCATTTTTTGCAGGGCTTTTGGTGTGGAGAGCAGTTGTTAAAGCAGAGGGAAGCCAGGGAGGGAGTTCTGCGACTGCTGATCTGTGGGGATCAGGATGGGAAAGGTGAGAATACAGCACCTCTGTCCACAGATAAAAATGCACGCAGAACCAGGCTGGTAGCTGCTATGTCATGCACCAATTTGCTCCCATGATTTGTGTGCCCTGAAGACACTTGCATGCAAATTAAAAAAAACCAACAAACCACAAACCCAAGAAAAATAAAAACTAATGGCTTTAAAGAAAAGAAAGTGTAATTTCTGTAGGTAATTAATTACTAATTATACATTCTCAGCATTGTCTGTATCATTACAATTTCTTGTTTTTTCAATACATTGTAGCTTTAATTAAATAAATCCTTAGCTTCTTCTTTTTTCTCCTCCTTTTTAACACAAAGTCATTTTTTTTTTATTAGTGCCAAGGAATAAATTAATTGTGTAATTAGTGGCTATTACTTTGTCACTCCTGGAAGGGTTATTTCCAGGTTGTTTGTATGAAGGGACTGGAGAATGGTTGTGAAATGTTGTTTGATACCAAGCCTCCTGGGAAGTAGCTGTCTGTGACTGGGGATGCTGGTGGAGGTGGGGATTTGCCAGTGCTGGGGCACAAATGGCAGGAAGGGGATGCTAGGGCTGGAAGGAGGAAGCAGTCAAGCACTGCTGGTTATCCCCTTGCTTATTTGCATGTCCGTGGATAAATATATTTCATTTTGATGCAGAAATGCCCTCTGGAAGGCATCCTCAGGCCCTTCAGAGAGAAGGTGATTGGCAGTGAAGCTGTCGCTGCTTCTGTGTGCTCCCCTTGGTACAGATGAAGGAAAAACCCCTGGGGCTTCGAGCTGGAGGGGATGGCATGTGACCCCCTGCCCCACCCCGTGCAGGGAACACTGCAGATTCCAGGCAGGAAGAGGAGAATTTAGCATGCAGCTAGTGATAGGGTCTTAACAGATCTGCACTTATTATTTGGAAAAGAAAATCAGGATTACAGGCTTATGAAGGATTAGCAAGCATGAATGCATATTTCTGCATATACTGCTCCTTTTGTAAACCCATTGTGCCATTAGGCTGATATAGAGTTATACCATTACCAGCATGACATCAATGTATCAGATAGTCTTGATTAGAAGACCCAGCAGCTGTACAAAGGAAAACAGGGCATTCCTACAAGCCTGCTGATCCTCTCCTGTTTGTACCTCATGAACAAACACACTCTGATTTTCAGACAGCGTGGACACCACCAGTAGGACAGATGCCCTGTGAGCACTGGCCCACCTCCTGGGCCTGTCAAAGTGACCACATTGAGACTTCTAGTGCTTCAGGTGCTCTGTCCTGTGGGTTTTAAAGCAGCAACAGGAAAGTGGATGCATGAGGATCCTCAAGTGTCTGCACTCAGCCGTAATAGTGGAGAGAAATCTTGGATTGCTCAGAAGAGGCCGGGTCACTCGTGGGTATATATGCAGGGGTTTTCAGTGTGGCTGAAACTGCATTTCTGGTTTTAGCTGAAATGCAAAAAGATCCTCATAAAGGTCTGCTGGCTTCAGACTACTGCATGTCCTCAAGGACAGTAGCTGCCAGGTATTAGCCCTGGGAGCCCTGGAGGTGTGGGAGCTACCTGGAGGTGTAAAGGTGTAAAAAAATTGATGCAAACATGGAAAGCTTCAGGAGCTTGCCTGTACTTCATAACCTGCAAGTCTTGACCCCACATGACTATCAGTGTGTGGGTAACCTTAGCAAACGCAGCCCCTTGGCTGTAAGCTTCCCTAGAGGTGGTCTTTGTAAGAAGACTTGTACTGAGCAGGAAACTTGGATGGAGGAGTGGGGAATTGAGTGGTTATGAGATTTCAGTGCCTCTGTGTGTATGAGCGCAAGTTTTGATTTTTACTGAATATTTCCCCCTTTAGTTTAAACCATTGTTTTTTTTTTTTCCCAGGGAAACGTAATAAGACGCCATGTGTTTCTAACTATGGCAGCCTGTGCTTGGTAAACAACCCAGGGTCCAGTTTGGATGGGATCCCTACACTGATGTTTCTGGAAATCAAATAACAATTGAACGAAGGCAGCTTGTTCCTGGAGCAGCACAGAGCTGTTTGTTTATTGGGCCTAAGGGAGTGAAGAGCCCCTGGAGCATCCAGGTCTGCAGGAAGCTCTGTGGGACAGCACGATGTCCCTCTCCTGCTCTGATGTGGCCCTTTCTCTGCTGTCAGCCAGCTGTCACAGAATCCCAGGAATGATCACAGTGCTGGGGGCAGCCAGCTCCATCCATGGGTGCTCCTGCCTCTCCCTTTGAGGGTGATTTCAGCAAGAAAATTTGACTTTTCCTACCTCTGTGGTCCACAAAATGCATCCACCTAGAGGCATCTCACCTCCACACTGGGATGGAGAGCATCCCTTCAGAGTGGGTAACCTGCTGCTGCCAGATGAGCAAGTCCCTTGGGCAGCCACTTCCATTTTGCCTCCTCTTCTTGCTGCAGGTTCCCTCCCCTTTCATTCACTGATCTCCTGCCACACCCCTTTGCTGACGCTTTAGGCTTGAACTGGGACAGTTTCCTAATTGTCCTGTCAGGGTCCTGGTGCCTTTAGAGCTCAGATCACTTTTGAGTGTGAGATTCCAAAATATTTTGAAATACTTTGAAATATTTTGAAAAACAGTGTCCATTTTTTTCTCTCCATCGGAATGTACGTCTGTGGGGGTTTTGTTATTTTTTCCTTGAATATATTTAAAGTTTCTTTTGGCCATAATTTCTTCTTGTGATGTAAGTGTTCTGACAAACCTGACCCTATGCTGCAAAGCAGTTCTGCATGAATGATCCAAATAGGTCAAGCAATCTTCCTCTCTGCTTCTTTCCCCTGAAGTAAAATTGACCCTACAATCACAAACCCAGTGTGTAGAACCCAGTGCACACCAGAGACCCTACAATAACAAACCAGTGTGCACACAGCCTGCTGTTGATGTGGGCTGATAGAGTTTCAGTGGCACTGCTGCTCCTGCTGATGTGTCCTTTCTGAGGGCATCAGCGTCAGCAGCCCTGTTAGCTGTGAAATGAGGAGGGTGACTCATGGACTGCACCACAGAGCAGTGTCAGGACCTCAATGGGCCATCAGGTCTCTAACCTGCGTCAGCAAAATAAGGGGCGAAGAGAGGAAATGAGAACGGCAACTGAACCTGTACCTGAGGGGCAGGGAGCAATTGGGATGGAAAGAGCACCTCCCTCTGAGCCTGTGTCCCCACACTTACCAGGCACAAGCTGCAGGGAGACCCAGTCCCACAGACTGTGAGGCATGAGCTGCTGCTGTTGTTTATAGATGCTGGAAACATTGACTCTGGACATGTTCTCCATCTTTCTTGCCCTGCCTAGAGCCTTGGAGCATCTTCCTCACCTCTCTCTGCAGAGGCTTTTGAGGGGCTGTTTCTTGTGGGCTGGCATTTCTGTCCTCCTGGTTTTGCCATGAATATTTTGTTTGTTGGTGCAATAAACCCTACTTAGGTCGAAACTGCAGAGGGAAGCAGATGAGAAGTGTTTAACAGTCCTGAAGCTGAGCAAGCAGCTGAGAAGGCTGGTCAAAGTGAAATTAAGATGCTGTGAACCTCGTTGCAATGATTAATGGCTCTTTTTATATGAAGATGTTCAGAAACTGACATTTACTGAAGAAATAAGAGTGAGGTCTTTGCAATAAACTAGGAAGAGTTGTTTAGGGGTTTTTATTACTAAAAAGAGATGTTTCAGCCAATACAAGCAATTAAGCATTCCTAGGTGTTTCTCCATGCTTGCAGCCTGTAACAGAAGAAATAACATGGAGAGACAAATAGCTTAGTTTGGATCATGGGACAGCCAGACTGGAGCATGACCTGCAGCTCACGTGGCTTTCAAGAAGTGCTGAGTGGAGGCGATGAACCAGCCCATCCTCCCCTCACCGTCCTACCAGCAGGCTGGCAGCAGCTCCCTGCCCAGCCCACCCTCACCAGCAAGCAGAGCAGTCAGCAGCAGCATCCTCAGCACACATCTCTGTACCTGCATACCTTGAGCCTTCTCCCATCACCACCCAAAGCATGGAAAGCAGCCTGGAAAGCTGGGGGGTCATATCTCCCTAGATGCTCTCAGCAGTGCTACTCCAAGAGCAAATCTGGTATCACAAGTCAGTAATGAATTTGAACTGGTCTGTAATGATTTCTAGAAACATTTTCTAAGGCTGGCTGTCGATGCCACAGCTCAATCTTAAAAAGGATTTCACTGTTCCTAGAGCAGAATCCAAGAGAGCACTCTGCATCTGTTTACCATGCAGAAGAGTCAAAAATGGCTCTCCTCCCTCCTGGGTCCCTGCAGCTTCTCTGGCAGAATTAAAAGGCACATGTGGAGTTTCAGTGCTGGGGTGAAGAAGAGTGGGAACAGAAAAGAAGAATCTTCTGTTTCATCCCACCTGCTCTGTGATGGTGACTTGCCCCGAACAGTCTCAGGAAAATCCTGTGTAAATGGAACATAAATATTTTATGAATTCAGCCCTGGTGGAGTAAATTAAAGGGTCATTAATGGCCTCATTAAAGAGCTTTGCACTTTGTTCTGAATTATGAAAGCTATCATGCAATGTTAAACTAAATGGAGTTTTCAGTGAGATTTTAAAACTCTTTAACTAGTTCCCTCTCCCCCTCTGTCTCTCTCTATTATTTTCTTCCCCCTTTTTTTTTGGTCTCTGAGAAATGTCTTTCGAGGGAGCTGCCTGTAGTGCTACAAACTAGATTTCAATTATAAATCTTCTTATGCTCCACTAATTGCCCAGAATTTTTCTTGAGAGCTGCCTGAGGTTAATGCTGATGAAGAAAGAGCCCTTTTGTCTTTCCTTGAAATGGTGCCTCCTTCCCCCACCTCTGACGAGACATCAAGTAGGGAATTACCTATAATGACACCCAAATGGAATGCAGAGAGCTGCCATGGGAGAAGAAAGACAAATTTGCTGTGGCTTTGCCTTTGATATTTGGGGAAAATCCTTTGGCTCCTCCAGTATTTCCCAGTGTGGCTCTTGGTGGACCCCAGGAGCCTTCCCTGTCTGACTCCATCAGCTGCTCAGCGCTGGCCCTTCCCTTGGCAGGATATCAGCTGGTGCCCAATGGGGTCAAGAGAGTGTAAGAGCTCACCCTCAACAAGACCCAGCAGAATCCAGGGCTGTCAGGACATTCCTGAGGGATGTAACTGCTGCAGCACCCTGGCTGCCACCACAGGGTCCTTGTCCCCCACCCCAGGTTTGGGGATGAGGAGTGCTGAAGCCTTTTCTGCAGCATGGCAGTGACTCCGTAGAAACATCCATTTTATGCCTTAGTAAAAGTTGCTGTGGATAAACAAATGCCAGGTAGTTTTGGATCAGGCAGGAGTTTGCTGAGACAGTTGCTGGCCAAAGGATCTGGGTGTTGGGTGGCCAGGTCCTGCCTCTGCAGCTGGGACAGGGGCACAGGAGACAGTGTCCCCAGGTGTACCAGCCCCGTGCACTGGAGAGAGACTTTGGAATCCTTGCTCAGGAGCCAACATCTTCAGTGCTCTTGGGTTTGATTGTGTGGGAATAAAGAACCATCCTCTGGTCACCTTCCTGCCTTTCCTCAGGAAAGGGGAAAGAGGAAATCCCAGGAGGATGCTGGGAACCCCACACCTCAATGCAGAGAAGGGAAGCCCCCCATGTCTGGGGGCAGCAGCCTCTTGCTTAAGATGCAACTGCACTGCTAACATGGGCAGAAATGTTTTGGCAAAACAAAAAACTATTTGCCACAACTTTTCCCCCTGGACACAGCTATTTCACCACCAAGAGAACATCCTGAAGCCTGGCCTGGAAATTCTTGTGATGCTGGAGGCAGAACTGGGTCTCCCTGAAGGACACAGTTGGTCACAGCTGGGGCACTTTCCCCACCCCAGCCTACCTCGAAGGCTCGTTGCTTGGACTTAGTGACTTAGCTTGCCCTCTGCAAGTTCTTCACACAGCTGCACAACAAATTAAACCCCTTATTAACTAATTAAGCTATTTCTCCAACCAGGCAGGAAAGAGAGGAGGCTGTTATTATTTCTATTTTTAAATATCTGTGAGAGGCACATGTGCTTGAGCAGAGGCTCAGCCCAGCTAAGACACGAGGGGTCGACAGGGCCAGCTTAGAGGCCCTGCTGCAGCAACAAAGTCCCTTTGCTGTTTTAGCTGTTTAGTTTGCCACATCTGGGACAGATTTGGGGAGTGAAGGTGGCAAGCTTTGGGCAGTGCAGGCTGTGATGGGAGCAGCACGGAGGACCCCAGGAGGATGCTGAGCTCCATCAGTGTGTGGCTCCAGCAGGGAGGAGCAGGAGCCCAGGGGACCCTGCCTCTGCCAGCGAGTGCCAGCTGAGCAGTGGGTTTTACCCCCCACACACGAGTCTCTGGAGGCTCAGCCCCTCAGGCAGAGAGCTGGCATCCCACGCTTCCCCATGTGGATTCGTTCGAGCCACAACTCCCCAGCGCCCAGCTCCCCAGAGCTGCCATCATCTTCACTGTCTCCTGGGCCCACTCAAACTAATTTTTTGGGGGTGTTCCTCCTTAGAGATCAAGAGTCACCCCAGAGCAGCCGTTGATGGGACTGGTCCAGCCCTGGGACATCCCAGCATTTCTCCTGGCCGTCAGCCTTCCCAGTGGGAATCGCAGCCAAGGGCTTTCCTGCCACACCAGGCTTCACGTTGCTGAGGCTTGCCGGATGCTCTTCAGGAGCATCCTGGCTGGCTCCTGGCAGCCTGCACTGCTGTGCTTCATTCCTAGAGACTCTGTCTGCCTCGTGGCTCCTTTCCTCTGAGGTGGGGACGCCGTGGCTGCTTCTGCTGCCCATCATGTGGGAAAGGACGGGAATGCTGCAAGAGCTCTGCTCAGAAATGCTGCTGCTTGCTGGCAGGCTCTGGCCTCCTTCCCTGCACTGGGACAAGTGATGCTGGGACAGGGAGATACCTAAGAGCTGGGGCCAGATGAAAACCACTGCAGTTGGAACTACTGATGTGAGGCCTTTTTGGGCCTGGAGTGGGAATCTGGAACCACTGGTGCTTCATATGCAGCTTGATGTGGGCTCAAGCTCAAAAAATGTCATTTGCCCTAAGGCTGGGAGTAGATACTGGGCGTGTCCTGGGGGAGCTAGGCAGAGTATTAACAAAAAAAAAAAAAAAAAAAAAAAGAAATCAAAACTACCACCAAAATGCTCAGATGTGGGGGTTACTGGCAGCAGTTGGATTGGTGGGGAGCTTGGTCTGTGGCCATTCTGCTTTTTTACTTCACAGAGCTGTGTAGCTTGTATTTTCTTTGAGGGTTTTGTTTGCTTGCTTGTTTGATTTTACTTTCCCCTTGATGCCTCCCTGCAGGGTGTGCTCCAGGGGTGTGGAGAGGCTGACCTGCTCTCTGGCTGGTGTGGAGGTTTCCTTGCTGGAGGCTGCTCTTGATGCCTCCAGCCTGTCACATCCCTGCCAGATACAAACTTCCCTTTGGTGCTGTTGGCCCCAGAGAGGGATCTCTGAGCATCTCTGACCTCAGTAGAGGGGCTGGTGGTCTGGTGAAGGATGGAGACCATTGCACAGGGTGATTTAGAAAGGCTGACAGGCAGCAGTGGCCGCCCTATAAACCATGTTTATGCTGATAGAATTAGCGGAGCCAGGGCTGTGCCGTGCTGGAGCCCTGCAGCTGGAATGAGCATCAGAAGGGGCAAAGCCCTGCAGCAGCTGCTCTCAGCTGCCAAATCCCACTGCAGGGAGCTGCAGGCAGTGAATGCCTGGTGGTTTGTAAAGAGGGGGTGCAGTGGGGCAGTGGAGCTGTTGGGGAAGGTGGGAGGATGATGCCATGGGCTCTGTTTGATGCCTTTGCCCACTGGCGTCTGTGGACCTGGCCCTGCACAGCCCCAGTTCCCAGTTCCTGCTGGGCTATGGGCATAGACTCCACTGCAGCCCAGTGCCACCATCCCTGGGGACATGTGGAGTGTTGGGGCTCGAGGCCGTGACACTTGTGGGGAGGGGCCTGGTGGAGGGTGTGGGGTTGGTGCTGCAGTGTGAGTGCCTGCAGAGTGTGCTGTGGCTTCAGAGATGCTGCAGCGACCTGCATCCCTGTCAAGTGCCAGGGACAGCAGGATCCTAGGTGTTTTCCATGACAACTTCTCAGGGTGCCATGGAGGAGGGATGCTGGGGAGCCAGAGCTGTGCCATGCCTGGGATTTGGAGGGCTCTGTTTGCCCCCAGGTGGGCAGGGGTGCCATACCATGGATGAAGCAGCAATACTGGGAGAGGAAGCGTAGAAGTGCCAAAGCTGGTGGGCAAATCCAGTGGTTAATGCCACATATGCTGCCCTTTTCTCTGCCACTGTCCCTGCAGGGCTGCTGGTGGTGCAGCATGGCCCTGCTGCAAACAGGGAGGTGGGAAGGATGTGGCTGGGATGCAGAGAGCATCCTGTGCCATTCCTGGTCTGCACAAATGGAAGATGGAAGGGCAAAGGGAGCTTGACAGTTCCTCAGGCAGGGAGGTTGCTGCAGGCACAGCTGAGGAGCTGCAGAAACACTTTGCACTGTTTCCAGCAAAGTGACTGATGGGGACTAGGGAAGAGGGAAGGATATGGGTGGGGAGCAGACTTAGCAAATGACTTCACTGTTAGTTAAATTATTTCCGCACTAAAACATTGCAGAATTTGGGGAAAGAAGCACAAGTCTGCCATGAAAAGAATCCCACATCCAGCTGTGGCCAGACACGAGGGGAAAGTGCTTGCAAAGTCATTGATGATGCAAAGCCACACCAGGAAAACGTGGGACAGGGCATGGCAAATCCCACCTTGTGCACGCGCCTGAAAGAGAAATCTCTTTCCCCTGTCTAATCCATTACCACATGCTTATTCCTATAACAAATAACTTAGTCAGCGGGAGAAAACCAAATTCAATTTATATCTCAATCCAAGCAAATATGAAAAGGCTGCCAAATCTGACAATAAAACCACAGTGATCTCAGATGTTTTCCTTCTATATATTAAGAGAAAGGGGAGCAGAGGGGATTTTGGCCATGTGGCCACAGGTGGGGGTGCAGAGGGACTGGTGGGATGCCTCAGAGTCTGTCTTCAGGTGATGAGCTCAGCTTTTGCTCTGAGGGACACTTGCCAGATGTGCTGGTACAGATGTGGCTCCAGAGCTACCCTGGGGACAGCAAGGGGCTGGGAGCAGGCTGCCACTCCTGTCACCTTTCTGAATTGTCTGAACAATCTCTGGTGGAAAAAAGTGGAGGCTTCCCACATCGTCTTGTTCCTACTGTGTCGCTGTGGGATTCTCAGAGGCATCCCCCTTCCTGCTTTGCAAACACTACAGCTGTCTGTGCAGCCTGAGGGCATGAGGATTTTTCTTCAAAGTTTGTCAAGTTTGCCAGCGTCTCAATGAAAGCAGAGATATGCAGTGAAGCTCTGTGCCGGGGGTTGCTCTTTCCCAGGCAGGGTGGCAGCAGCACGGTGTCCTGTGTGCCTGAGGGCTCCCCTCTCTGTGCTGCCCAGTGGGTGATGCATGGGTGCACTCAGCCTAAACGTTGCTGTCCCTCTTGCAGGGACAGTGCACTGTCTGTCCTCCAACCAGGCTTGCTCCAGCTGACTGGGATTTCCCTTGGAGCGAGGCAAACCGCTTTGCAAGTCCCTTTATTCCCATTTGAACTGCCCCATCCTGGATGGGATGTCCAGCTCAGCTAGTCCTGGCTTGCCTGGGGCCTGATTGAGCTCCCTGCAGTACCCAGGCGTGCAGGGGCACCGAGGACATTTTGCTGTGCAGTGGCACTGAAGGCATGTCCACAAAGCCAGTGGCAGAGCTGGTGTGCACACTTGCTGCCCCTTCCCTAGCCAGGTGGCCTCCCCACACTGAACCGTGCAGCCCTGCCTGTTCCCACTCAGGTGGTGCCCAGCATCGGAAGTAGGAACAGATGGGAAAGGGAGAATAAACAAAGAGTCAAAATAGACAGTTTGATTAACTATTTTCCTAGAAGAAGGCATTTAACAAGCTCAGCTGAGCTATAAATATCCTATAATGTTCCTCTAATATGTGAGGAAAGCTGGGGAATGGGAAGGAGGGGGATTTTCTTCATGTAAACAAATGCAGAGAAAAATAGTGGCAAGGGGAAAAAAAAGAGCTAATGAATTCAAGTCAAACACCATGGTTTGGCTTGGGCAGCCTGTGACCACATCCAGGCAATACACTAGCCTCTCTGGAACCCAAACTTGAGACTCTTTGTTCCCAAATACTGGGGGTTTGGTGCTTGCCATTGTTTTGTTTTTTTTTGGTTGTTTTTTTTTTTTTTTTTCCTTTACTTTAGCATAAAAAACAAGCTAAGTAATGTGAGAATGAAATCAAACATTTATTTCATGTTGAATTAGAATGAGTTTATTTGGTTTTCAGCCTGAAAATTTCCCACTTTGTGAGCATTGCACATGAATAAGAGCTGGATTCAGTCTGTGGAGAACAGACAGAGGATGGATGATGGGGGAATCCATGCAGACACCAAGTGGGGACACAGATACCTGGGACAAGCTCTCTGTTAGACAAGTACTTTGCTCAGGAAAACCTTATGTCTTCCCCATGCTAATTTGCTTTTTACCCACTCAAACCACAGAAGAGCAAAAGGGTGGGGAAGGAATTGCTGTTCCCAGGCTATGTTAGGAACAGTTTTGTCTCATTAAAATCTGCTTTCACCTGCTACTAATTTTCCTCTCATTACAAAGGCCTGGAACGATTTGTTTGTTTGTTTGTTTGTTTGTTTGTCTGAGTGAAGAGTAAAAAAAGCTGTTAGAGGTTCATGGTGAAGAAATGACAGCTTGTGCTGGTGGGGGCATGCTGGGTGCTCAGACAGTGATGGGCACAAGGAGAAATTTGCAGCAATGAGATCCTTCCTGGCTTTCACAGCAGCCTGAGAAGGGTGGGAAAAAATTTCAGAGGGAGCTGTGCTGCCTCCTCTGCCAGTGCAGGCAGGGATGTGGGCACTGGCTGCTCCCTGGGGCATGTAGGAGCTGCTGTGGCATGACTGCAGCCCCATGGGTGGTTTGCATAGAGAAAAACGTGCTGCTGGAGGATCCAAAATAGGACCTGCTTGCTCCTGCTGTCCTGCCTTTCCCCAGCTGTCCTTAGCAAGCACTAGTGGATCAGGGTTGGGGACATCTCTCTGTCCCAGGGAGGGGATATTTATGATCGTGAAGCACTGCTGAAACACTCCACCAGCAGCACAACCCCGGCAAGAGGGGCCCTCCCGAGGTGTTTGTGCATTGCTTTGGGGAGCAGCGATGAGCAAATGGGAACCAGCAGGTGCATGGGAAATGACCTCAAAGGCTGAGGGGTGGGATGCATGACGCCAAGCCTCCATCCTCCATCCTCCCTGCAGGCTCCTGCATTCTGCTGGCTGTGCCTGCCCTGCCTGGGCCAGGGAGCACACCACACGAGGGCTGTGTCTCGTTATCCTGACAAGTAATTAGGGTGACGCAAGATGCTAAAAAAATTACTTTATTAGGCAAAGGCAGCCTATAAACCTCCCAGAACAACCAAGTGCTTTAAACATCTTCAACCCTGTGTGCAGGCAGCTGCTCTCCCTCCCACTCTGGCCCTGCTCATCCAGACCAAAGAAGATTTGACACCCAGAGAGACATTTCCCCTGCTTTGCCTTAGCATCCTACCAGCTGGAAACATCCCCTAAAATAGGAAACTCAAATTGCAGCAATGATCAGGGATGGGTTCAGCGAGTTCTCCCCCTTTGTCTGACACCATGCCTTCCCTAGAAGCTCCCCAGAATCTTCCCTTTGGGGGGATGGGGCATTGTGGTGGCCTGGACACAGCTGGCAAAACACCACTCATGCCTGCTGTTGGCATTGGCCAGCAGCCCTCTGGGGTGGGCTCAGTGTTAATAAATCCACAGTGTCAGTACTGCTTTAGTGTTGCTCTAATTGGAGCCATAAAGTTAAACTCAGCCTCTTAGGGTTCTGCTGGGAGCTGGGGCTTCCATTTGCAGGTTCCCCTGTGCTGTTAAAGGGCACCGTGCTGGCTAATAGGTGTTAAATTGGTGCATCACTTTTTAATAAGCCCCTTAATGGCATTGTGCAGATCCTTGGCAGCCTCAGGATGAGGCTGTGTTTGGATACCTGTGTGCAGGGAAGGCAGTGCTGGGAGCTGAGGGCTGGGGAGGCATGGGTGATGTGGGAGGCACTGGGGTGACCCACGTCCTGCTCTGCTGCATCCATCCAGGTCACTTCAGGAAATCCAGAGGTGGCCTGGTCTGAAATCCAGGGCACAGGGACAGGCCAGGAGATTGCCCTGCCCACTGCCCACGGCACAGCACAGGATGGCATGTCTGGTCCTACAGCATCTGCTTTTGGGTGACTGAGATGTCTGGAGGCATTGCCTGGAGCTGGACACAGCAATGGCATTGCTCTGTGGGATTTGTCCCTTTGGCTAATGCCACAGCCACAGCTGCATTTCCTTCATCAGGACTGTCCTTTTGGGATGCTGCTGCTGAGGTTTCACCTGCAGGTGATGCTTTCCTGCTGGTCCTCATGCATGGGGATCATGGTCTCTGTTTCAGTGCTCTCATAGAGATCTCACTGCAGTATTTTTCATTTACTAATAAAGTTTCCTAATCTCCCAAACCCAATCTTACCCTTGCCCCTGCCCCAAGACAAAGAGGTTTCTCTCTTCCCTCTATGTACTGCCCACCTAGAAGTGACATTCTGGATACGATCAGGAGCTGTCCTGCAAAACAGGCACTGAAGCAATCCAGGCTGCTTTTGCTTGGGTAATGCTTAGAGAAAGGACTAAGATCCCAAGAAACAAGCACACTATTTTTATCTAATCCCTCTGTTTTAATAACTGAGAGTTGGAGGGCTTTCATTACTAGTAATTCAGATGAGGCTGTTTTGAAAAGTCCCTGGTGGGTTCTGTCTTCTGCCTCCAGCTCTGCTCACGCCTCGGTCTCCTCCCGCCCTGTGGGACATGAGGAATCATTTGCTGAGCTCATGATCATATCCAAACAGCTCCCCACTGCCCAAGAGCTTGGTATGTAACCCCACACTCGCTCTCCAGGCTCATCAAGGTCTAACTAAGAAACACCCACCGACAGAAAACACTTTGTCAAACTCAGCTCCTCGCAGCACCATCCCCCTGGCACAGGGTGGGATGGATTCACTGTGCTTTAGAAGGGAGACAGGGTGGGATTTGACACCTCCAGGCCAGGCAAATTTGAGGCCAAAGCAGTGGAAGAGAATGAATACAATTTTTGTCAGCTCCATCCGTGCCGGCAAATGCAGATCATGAATTACACACCCGCCAGATGACAGGCTGACATTTTAGCTCCAAACATTCTCCTATAATTAGAGAATCTAATGCAATACAGGGAATGGCTCCATTTTACACACACATTATCGTAATGCCTTTAAATAAGATAATTGATTATGCCTCTGCATAAGAAAGTAAAATATTCGGTGTAATTAAAACCGACATTCAGATTTTGGCATGCTGACAGGTGAGGCCATGTGTCATTTTATAAATCCTTAAAGTGATATTCACACCCACATCTGAGTTCCCAAAGTTTGTGGAGAAGAAGAAAAGAAGTCCTTGTCACTGGCTTGGTTTTTATCCTGCATTCAAATGTGTTTCAAGGAGGGATTTCTCTTCTTTTGCTCTCAGTTTTCTTCATTTCAGCCTCATATCATCAGCTGACAAAAAAACCTGAAGTCGTACTGCTGTGATCAGGGACATTGGTAGATCCCATCAGATAAGCAGCACTTGGCCAGCTCTCTGCTTGCAGCAGCCCCCTCCGAGGCACTCCCTCTGCAGAACTGGCAGCAGCGCCTGCCAGCGCGCCTCTGCCCCGACACCGACACCGGGGCCGGCTCCTATGGGCTCTCCCAGAATGGAGACGTTCACATCGCAGGAAAATGCCGTGGGCAGCAGCTGCCAAAAACCTTGAAGTCCTTCCAGATGAGGGCTGCCTGGGAAATGTGTCCCGTGGGGATGGGTGGGTGGTGTGGTGTGGGATGAGGCTGAGGGGACAGGTTGTGGAGAGCGCAGGGACCTGCGCTGGAGGATTCAGAGGATGCTCTGTCCTCGCCAGCTGGGATGAGGGGCTCTTCTTCCTCTATCTGTGCTTTTATGCCAAAAGCTGAGACACTAATTGCTTCTCCCATCCATTTTTGTGGTTGGAGCTGCCTGTGAGGACTGTGTTTCTGATCCAAAAAGTAGGTGCCAAAACCTGCTTAGAACCCTCTGTTAAAACTCCTGTTTGGGACTTCATCCTGCTGCTAATGGATGAGGTTTATGTGACAAATCACCACTGCTGCTAGGTAGTGAAACCTGCCACTGCTGATCATGGTGTCTGTGATGGGGTTGTAGGTTTGGGGGCTTTTGAGGGGATTCTTTAGGCCTCAAAAAATCCTCTAAGTCAACTTGGATGCTGCTCTGCAGCCTTGACATTTGCTGACTGTTACACCTTGAATCTTTGCAAACAAAGGCTTGAACACCTTCAGCATCCCTTAATTTATCCCTGTTGTCCCATAACACATTTCTGGTGAGATCTGGGCAGGATTTGGGTGAGGGATCTCTGTCTCTGCCCTCTCTGGATCCTTCCCCATCCCCATTCCCTATGATGACAAGGCTCCTCTAATAAATGGGAGGGCCAGGGCTGCTACCACTGAATCCACCTGCCTGGTAACATGAATTTGATTTATAGAACTGTTTAGGTTGAAAAAGACCTCCAAGACCTTCAAGTCCAACAGTTAACCCAACACTGCCAAGTCCACCACTAAACCACGTCCCTAAACACTACACCTACAGGTCTTCCTGCCCTCAGCTGCCAACAGCTGCCCCTCCCATTGCCTTCCAAACAACCAGAAGTGGTTCCTCCTGTCCAACCCAAGTTACCTGTCAGTGAGCTGTGCCTTCTGGCATTCCCATTCAGTCTTCAAAGGCTCAGGAAATCTGCCAGGATGAGGTGGTGCTTCCAGCCCCATGTAGGGCCTGCCTGGTGAGGTTTGCAGAAGGAAAGGTGCAAGAGGGTCCCATTTGATGGCTCATACCTGCCTGTGGATGCACAATGTGCAGAATGTTAGTGTATTTCAGTGACACCTGCTCTATAACTCCCAAAACCTTCAGCAATGACCTTCCCTGTTCTGTACCTGCCAGTCCAGCTGCCTGCCTATCACTCTTTTCCCCATGGGCTCTATCCAGTGCACAGGTAATTAAAATCCTCCGTCAATTAAGCGGCTCCCAGCCTCCAAGCTGGCTGAGGAGGCTTGATCCTGCTGCCCTCCTCATTGCTGCGGGACATTGTTTCCCTGAGTGCGGCTCGGATGCAGCCAGCAGGGAAAGGGCGGGGAAGTGAACAGCTCTGCTGGAGCAACCACCGGTGGGATGCAGGGTGGGATAGGCTTTCCCTGGCCTGATCCTGGTCCTGTCTGTCCTTCCATCTCCATTGGGGTCCCAGGGAGTGTGATATCCTTGATGGAGAGAAAAAAACAGACCCTCCGAGGTGCCCCTATGGGCTTGGCTCTGGCGAGGGGAGGAGCGCCGCGCTCCAGCCTGCCCGGCTCTCGTTACCGGGGCTGCTCGGGCTCTCTCGGCCGCTTTCAGCCCGTTCACTGTAGCAGGCTCGCCGACATGCTGTTGGCAGCGCCGGAGCCCGCCGGGACCCCGCACGGCCGCCGGCAGCTCGCCCCTTCCTCCGCCCTGGAGTGAGCTTATAAAAATCAGCCCCGTGCCTGGGAAACGGAGGGATGCTTGCCCGTGCTGCTTAAGGGACTGCCGGGCCTCCCTGCAGCCGGCTAGGAGAGAGGGAGATGCACGGGAGTGGCAAGAGGGGACAAGGACTGTCCTGGACCTCTGTGGGCGGCAGGAGCGGGGCAGGATGGGCAAAAGCGGGCAGATGTGGCACGACCCCTCGGTACCAGTTCGTGGCTGCCAGAAATGATAGGAGGTACCAGCCTGAGGGGAGAGCAGATCCCAGAACTGTCTCAACTGTTCTGTCTGGCCTCCTGTTGTTTCTCATGTAAGAGAATCCCCATCTTCCCAGTGTGCCTAGTGCTTCCAGCTCCACCAGGTCTGTGCTCTGGGTGAGCAGCGTCCCACTAGGAAGTGCCACCGGGACATCCCTTTGCACTCCCAGCTCTTGCTGTGCCCGGAGAGGCAACCCTGATGCCCTCCAGGTCCCCGGGCTGTCGCCGCCTCCCTCTGTCACAGGCGGGCTCCTCCAGCCCGTCTCACGCTCTGGCAAAGGCGCTGCTCCCGCCCCCGCCCGCGGGCGCCGGGATGATGCGTGCGGGGAGCGGGGCGCTGCCACCGGCATTAGTCACCACTCCCGCGGGAGGAGGGCTGGGAGCGAGGGAGGAGCAGAGCCGCAGTGCACGGTGCTAGGGACAGCCACGGGCTTGGCACAGTGTCACTGCTGACTGTCCTGCTCCTTGTGCCAGGAGCCAGCGGGCACAGGGAGATGCCTGGCTGGGGACTCTGCGTAGGCTGTTACAGGGCGCCGATGGTGACACGGCTCCTACGGAGTAGAAAAAGCACCCTGGGACCATTGCAGCTGCCCGGGAGGGAAGGGCCAGGTCATGCGTGGAGTTGCTGATGTGTGTCTGGGATTAGGGCGAGAGAGGGGCACATTCACAGAAGAGTTTTCCTGCAACGGCACTGACACATTTCTGAGCATTCCTTTTTGGGGAGGATGAGCTAGGTTTGAGTGATCATGAGGACAGATGGATAAAACTAGAAGAGATGGACTGGAAAGGGAAAAGAAGAGCACCCCTGTGGGGTTTGGTTTAGTGATGTAGGTGAGAAAGCAGGGCAGGAGCAAAGCAAGGTGTTTATAGGGGTCCGAGACCCGCATGTGTGTGTGTGTGTGTGTCTGCATCAGAGCATGTTCCTGCCTTGCCCAGCGTTCACTGGGACACTGCACATCTCGCTCCATGTCTATTTATATTTTACCTTAGTCATGCACTACATCTGGACTTCTCTGCTTACAGTTGTGAGCTTCGTTTTCATTTTACATCATCAGGTTGATGGGATTATTTCCCCGTGGTGGGCTGGATCATGGTGGGATTAAAAAGATCATCTAGAATGGGGGAAAGAAACTGCGTTTTGAGGATTAGCTGTTGCACCAAACTCCACCTCTGTTTTAGTTCCCACCAGCGTTTAGTTGCCAGGTTTCAGCTGGCCTTTTTCTTCCCGAGCACCTCCAACTTGCCAACAGATGAAGAGAGGGCAACACCGGTTTTCAATAAGGGCTGTGGACCCCGGAACACCAATACATCCATAGATGACTAATGAATCACAACATCACTTATGCATTAACTTCTTTGAAATGCAAAGCACTCCCTTGATATTTCAACGTTTTTCACCTAGTCCAAAGCAAAACCCAACAGGCAGGGAGGAGACAAGCGGGAAGTGAGCAAGGTAATGTTTCCACCTTGTGTCAGTTACAATGATTGCATCAGCTTTAATTACAAAGGGACTTTCTGCCCTTTAAAGCAGCTCGGCGCGCATCATATTCTCAGCTTTCCTGCCTCCGGCTGGCTCCGGCTCTGAAATAGTTTCTTTCATGCATTCAAAACAGTTTGTAATTAACAATCACATTGTTTTCCTTTGAATATTGACAGAGATACAGAAAACAGAGATTGGGAGCTGAGGTGCCGATATGACTGAGTATTATTTTGCTTCCATGAAATAACTTTCCTCATTTTACAGCAAATTTTGTGCTAATGAAAGATTCAGGGGAGTGGAGAGACTTTGCTCACCAGTTGGCCTTGAAGCTTGGGAAGCTGGCTCAGACATCTGGAAAATTTCCTGCCATATCTATGGGAAAAATGGAAATTTTGGGTCTGTTGCCCTGTAATCTTTGGCCCATGTTCAGTGCATGCCTATGAAGAAAAAATCCCTGACACCATTGCTGCTTTTATAAAATAGCCCTTAATGGGAAACCAGCAGAAAAAAGTAAGTAAAACCAGGAGTATCTCAGCTTCATGGCTCCCTGAGCTACTCAGTCAGACCAGAGGGGGCTTAATTTGAAGCCTTGGCTCTGTAAACAAGAACCAGATTACAAACTTCTTCAGTTCTGGTGCAAAGCTTGGATGGGAGGATTGTTCCCTCCATCTGTTCTTCTCATTGACAATCTGCCTTTAAAGCCATTGCTGCATAAATCTGGAGGAAGCGTAAATGCAGGAGCACCTGAATATTGTTTAACAGATGGGGACACACATTTTTCAAGCAGAGATTTCCCTTACATTGCCCCATTTATTTTAGAGGGTGTTTTTCACTACCATCCTAGCAATGCCATGCCTGCCTGGGAATAAGCTGGCATCCCAGTCCGAGGCTTGTGACTAGCCAAATTGATTTTCGGGGAAACTTTACTGCATGAGCAGTGCCGTGACATTTTTGGTTTGCTTTCACCCCTTTCAGTGTAATTCCCTTCTGACCAAACTCACATTTCCCATCCAAGCCTTTCAGCAGGATTGTTGACTGTGAGCACTCTTGTTTTCTGCTCCCACCCTGGAAAGGCTTGAGGAGATCATCGACGCACCTCACTTGAAATGCATTCTGGCACAAACAAACAAAAGCCCTCAGGAATAAACACCAAGTCAAGTTTTGAACCCTGTGGATCCCTGTTTCACATATCCTTCTCCTCCTTCCCTGACAGGCAGTCTGGCAGCTCCCATCTTGCTGACAGCACTCTCTTGTTCTGTCACCTTCCATCCCACAGGATCCCTAATGCATTTAACACCGTGGATTTCAGCTTTGTTGGCTTAAGGGCCACTGCAAGTTTTCTGGCAGTGACACGGACCTGGAATGTTGAATGTCAGGAGGAAATTACTTTTCTTTTCAACCTTTTCACAGCTCCCTGCAGTCACTGGACCTCTGGGTCTTAAGGACCATGGACTGAAAGCCACTGACTTACCAGGCAGCACATGGAGTTCACATCAGGCAATGCCTCTGAGTGGGAATGGGCTAGCCATGAAATTTAGCAGGCAGCAGCATTTCATGCAGATACAGGAGGGAATAAGAAAGCTACTAAAATAGCAGTTGGAGTTTGGATATTCCTGATGGATTCTGCCCTGCTACAGTGTCCACCCTTGTAGTGAGAAGAGTCCTGGCTGGGAGACACAAATATCTGCCTGAGGAGATGAGCCCGAGTCCTTCACCTGCTCTCCAGCACAGAGGCACAACAGCTGCTGCACTGCTGACCCCAGACACTCAGAGTTTGCCAGTCTGGTCTTCGTGTTCAAACAAAGATATTAAGTGCTGGGTTTTTTTCACTTGCCTTCTGGCTCTGTAACCAGTAGGTTGCACTCAAATAGCACTCACAGCTATTATTTATTTTTCCCCAACCACAAGAACTAGAACTTTTCCTTTTAATTTTTTTTCTCAGTATAAGCCAAAAGCTGAGAGTCTTGCTGAATCTCTTGTCTCCATGAACTGGGGCTTTAAGGGAAGTATCCAGTTTTGGAAGTGTGCAGTGTATGCGTGAGAACTGGCAATGCCACCAGGAGACAAAACCCAAAGATGATCTCATCCAGCCACGATGGGAAGGACAGCATGAGGATCGTGTTTGAGGTGTAGGTTCAGCCCACTGAACCCCCTCCACTACCCCTGCTCTTACCACAGGAACCAAGGTACAGATCATGTCTTCTAGAAGAGATGGGCAGTGCTACAGGGTGCTGGACCAGCAGCAAGGAGATATAGGACAGAAGGTGGATGGTGCAGGAAGGGAAAGAAGATGAGGAAGAAGTGATAAGGCTTGGAAGTGGGAGAAACATGTGGAACAGGCAGACTGTCCCCAGGACAACCTGAGATGGATCTGAGCACCTGCTTGTTGTCTCAATGACCCTCATTCCTGCTGATCCACTGTCCTGGACTTGGGGAAATGCAGCAGGAAGCACAAGGCAGCTCTCCTGTGGGTGGTTACATGGTGCAGCATGCCAAGGGCAGAGTCCTGTTCTCCCTGGGCCTTTAGATCTCAATATCCAGCTACCAGGAGAAGTCTCAGCCTAAGAAGACGGGAAAAGAAGAAGAGAAAATATGGTCATAGATGATGGACCCCCAATTTCTCAGCTTTCATATCACTTCCCATTCCCCCTCCTTCTCCCTTCTTAAGTCCTTGTATTCTTCTCGGGAGAAAGTGTCTGTTGGAAAACAGAGAGAGAAAACGACAAACACTGCTGTGGAATTATTTAACGAGCCAGAATGAATTGCATTTGAAATCATTTAAATGGGATCTGGGAGTATTTAACTGCAGCACAGGAACTTAACAAGAGTGGGAAAGGATTTTGTGCTAATTGCTGGCAATGATATACCTACGGAGAAAGAACATGGAGCAATTAGTAAGCAAGGCTGTAATTTCAGCCTAAGGTCCCTGTCTGCCCTGGAATATGGCATGGATTATCTGCTGGAAGGAAGACAGGGGTTCTGATCCACAGGTGATCACAGAAAGAAACAGATGAGATTCTCATTAAGTAGTCATTAACCAAGTTTTAACAACACTGGGATGCAGGAGACGGATTTGGTCAGACCCAGACGTACCTTTACATCACCCTAGGTTTCAGTTCTGACCTCCTGTTCCCCAGACTGATTAGTAAAGCCAAAATGGAGCACAAAGCCTCTTCCCAACCCATTTGTTCTTGCCCACCCAGAGGTGGCAGGGACTGACCCAGCACTCAATGCCTGCATAGTGGGGCTTGCAGCTCTAAGGGTGGGGAGCGTGGGGACAAATTTGATCATTCCTTGCTGAGAACTCAGCAGCTTCAGGGCTTCCTCAACACTGCTGGATTTGGGGAACCAGCAGAACAAGACCAGAAAGCTGGGGCTGGAATGCAGCCTTGCTCACAGCCTGCATGAGGGCAGAGCCTGTGGCTGGGGCCATGTGGAGATGGTGGGGTGAGATAGTATGAGGGGTAAGGAAACAAGGCAAGAGGAGATGGGAAGCTTTTGCAGGTACAATGACAAGCAGACAGGAACCTGCACCCACCAGAAACACCCCAGATGGCCCCAAGTGTCCTGTCATTCCTGTAGGGATGCCCATACAGGAGAGACCCTGGTCCCACTCTGCTGAGTCCAGGAAACAGGGGTACCATTGATGCCCAGCATTGAAGGCTCAGCTCAAACAGAGATGAGCTGCCATGGCTCTAGAAGGGCCAGCCCCTGCTGGCAGCAGCCTGGAGGGTGTCCTCACTGCAGGGGAAGGCAGACAGCCGGCAGCTCTCGTCCAGCTGCAGGCAGGCTCCGCCAGCCTCTGCTCATTGTTCCCTGGTCCTGCTGCTCCCCATCTCCATTCTCTCCCTGTGATGTGTCTGTCTGTGACTTTTTGTCTTTCAATCAGTTTTCATCTCAGTAATTCCCATTCAATGGTTAGTCCCTGATCTTTCTAATTGAGATCAGAGCTTCGTATAATAGGAATGGGGGGAGAGAGACTATTTTTAATTTGCTACGTTCCCATTAATAACAGGTTCTAATTAAAAACCCTCCATCTTCCATCCTCCCAAATTCAGAGGAAAACTCTCTACGACTTCTGTTGGAATCTTCTCCTGATAAATTGGTACCACAGCCTCCTAGAACAGCTGGTCCTCTTTAGCAGGCATAGTAATTAATGGGAATAATAAATGCATTCAAAGCAGGTTCATAACCCTCCTTTTTGTGCACTCAGACATCTCTTCACATTGCAGGAGACACACATCAACATTTCCACTTACAAAACAGACCCAAAAGATCTGCCTACGTCTAACAAGCCTGGGTTTCATTAGCAGTCTCTGTCCCGTGATAAACCTTGTGATACCAAAGGTTCTCCATGGACAGGGATGTTCCCTCCTGACTGGGAATGAGGTGGATGTACAGAGCAGGAGCTATGCCTGTGTATCATCTAGCTCTATGTCTCTCCAGGACTTTCTGCCAATCCTGAGTTTTATATCACAGCTCCTCAGGATCTGTGGGGAGGAAAGCCATGTCCTGCCTTTCCTTGGGAGCCTGCCCAGTGAGGAAGGGTCTCCAGTTTTACAGGGCATAGATCCACACTCAGATGGGTGGGGTGAACATGGGGAGAGCTCACCTTGTCCTGAGCTGTGTAATGTGCTGCCAAGCCAGCCAGGACCAGCCATAGCTGTGCCTGTGCTCCTGGGCAGTGCTGGCCTTGAGGCTGTAGCCCAGAAAGGTGAAATGAAAAGGGATCTGAGGATGCTTTGCCACTCGCACAAGGAGACAGAAGATCAGGATTTTTGCTTTTCTCCAGCTCCTGTCCTACTCTGCTGTGTCCATCTTCCTGCCTGATGTGTGTTGGGGTGAGCAGATATTATTGCCTTGCCACATCCATGCTGTGAGACTGAGAGAGAAAGGTGGAGCAGATGCCAAGTCAAAGCAATGCAAATGCAATGCTGAGGTCACACCATGAGCTGGAGATGACACTCTAATGTTCTGATTTCCCTTCCTAGGCACCAGACCAATATACAGGGACAATCCTGTCCAGCAAAGGAGACTGGGCCGTACCCACCTGGGGTCAACAAATACAGAGAAGCAGAATCACAGGGCCTAATGGACTGCACACCCTCTCCTCCTTTTGTGCAGACCTCCATTTACACCAGCTGCTGATTTGGGCTTCCCTGTATGTGCAGATCAGCTCTGCTGGGGATGGATGACCCCTCGCTGTCCTTTTCTCTTGCTTTTGCTCCCCACTGCCGAGTTAATGGACTCATCTTGGGAGTGGCCAAACCAGGAGCCATCAGTGCAGATATCCCCGAGCTGAGCAATCTGTCCTGAGCACTGATTTCAATTAAAGGGTCATTAGCGTGAAATCTTATCCAGCCCAGCTCCCATTTGCCAGCAGGAGGTCCTTCTCCTCCCCATCCCAAGCCCTGCTCTGCGGTTAGAGCGCACTGCTCCTGCTGGAGTCCTCCAGTTTTGCTAAAACACAGCAGCTGCTGCTAATAAACAAACATATTGATCATAGAGATATGGGCTGTCAGGGACTTAATTCATGAATGAAATGGGCTTAAGAGAGCCTGGTAGGCAACGACTCTGCTTAAAGAGCTCTTCCTCAAGATGGTGCTTAGAACTGGGAATCGAGAATCCCAGCAGCTACTCAGCACTGGGATGGGGAAGTCTGGGCCTAGTGTAAGGATCTGGGGTGAAATTTCTTTTGGGGACTGAAAGGAGAAGAGCAAGGTCCCCCCTTTATCTTTGTAGGCCATTTGTAGGCCATAAGAAGGGCTCTGTGCTTCCCTCTTACTGTGAGCAAGAGGCTTCTGGTTCTGCTCCATCCTGTGGGGAGCATCTGGGCAACCCAAAAATTCAGGGCTTTTGAGGAGAAGACTGTCAAATATCCCCCCAAAAGTAGTCCTTCTAGCCTCTTGTGTGTCTGGAAATTGTAGAGAAACCAGAGCAGAACCCATGCCTGCCTACTGGAGTTTGTGATACCCATTTCAGTGGGCAGATGCAGCTGCAGCATCACTTAGAAACTATGTCAGAGCCAAGGAAGGGAGAGTATCACAGCTCCAAATTGCCAGCATTTCTATTCTCCTGACAGCAAACAGGTTTTTCTAGTTTTTGATCACATTTTCCTTCCACAGACATACAGTAAAACTCTTTCTGCACCTAAGACCAAGGCTGTTTACATCACTAATGCTGCCATTGTTTCTGAATTGTCATCATTGTGTAGAGTCAGACTTAAACAAGGTAAAATCAGCTCAGAAATGGATCCTGCACAGCCAGGGACTATAATCACAACAGAAGTATATTTGAATATAGTCTTTATAGGTGCAGTAAATTACACCACAGTTATATGAGGATGTAGGTTGATCTGTAACAGGTTTCAATCCTTTGGTATTGGCCACGATGAAAGCAGCTGTTAAAATAGGTCTTAGTATTTATGGTCCTGGGATGTGAAGGCCTTGCTGAGAGTTTGATGGATGAACTTTCAAGGACAGGAATAGTTGTCAGCCTGAAATATTTATCAGTCTGAAATCTCCCTGCGATTCATGCTATAGTTTCATACTTCTATTTTTTCTTCCCATTTTCTAGCTGAGGTTTGTAGCTGAGGTTCCCTGGACAGAAGGAGGGTCTCTGCTGTGGGGCAGCGAACCCCACTCTGGTGATGTTATCTGTTCTTCCCATGCCAGCATTGCTGCTGTTTTAACCAGCTGTTAACCCTGCACAAGCCATCCTGTGCTGCCCTTTGCCTCAGGGGCTGTGTTCTGGGGTCTGGTAAAGAGCTCCCTGCTCCTTGCACAGCAGAACATGGAGAATATGCCTGGACAAACTGAATGCCTCCCCTTGAGTGTGTTTAGACACTCCTGCTGTAATGTCTTTGCCATGGGCCTCCCCCATCCCTCTGGGCAAGGAGAGGCCAGGGGAACTCAAGGCCAAAGGGATAAAATGGGATCTCCATCACTCTGCATCTCACCTCTCCCTGAGAACAGCACAGCCCCAGTTGGTGCCTGATCTCCAGTGCCCCCTTGCTCCCTGGAATCAGCAGTATGCCTTGGAATATTGCCTTCCCTGATGAGGGAAGCAGCCTGGATACTTTGCTCCTCATGGCTATGGGAGGGGAGGAGCTGTACAGTTTTACACCAGCACTGATGAACTTTCCTCTTCTCTTTTGCAAACACAAACCCAAACTCAGTGGAATGTGTTTCATTTCTGGCCCATCTTTCCGTGCTGCTTTTACAAGTCTGCTGGGTCAACTGAAGCATGAAGACCACGAGTAGAGCATGAGGCTGCTGCAGAACCAGGTCCCACTGCAGGCCCTGCTGAGGCTGAGAGGGGCTGCTGGGCAGGGAAAATGCTGGTTCCACAGGATCCACTGCTTGAAAAAACAGAGGACCATGACTTCAGGCTTCTAGACTCCTCATGTCTCTGAGACACCCAGAACCTACAAGTTAATAAATGTCTAGACATTATCCCCTGAGAGAGGGGATGAAAACTCCCCATGATTCACCTGCAGCAAATGCCACCTCAGCACATTTGCTTGAGGTTTCTTGAAGCTACCATTGAAAGGTCAGATCTCTCAGTGAGACAAAAAGCTCTCTTTTTCCTTCTAGCTGTTCCATCAATACTTGTTTTTCCTCTCCATTTACTTTTACCTTCCTGTTCAGAAAAACAGAACAAAGAGGGGAAAGAATGTTGCTTCCCATGTCAGCAGCAAAGCAGCTGCTTCTGCCAGTGGCCAGAACAAAGACCTTGGGGGTGATACTGGAGACCAGTGCTGAGCAGGGCCAGTACAAAGGCTGGAGTGAAGCTGAGGTGCAGAGAGGACATTTGATCTTTTCCTGCCAGAAGCAAGGCATGGTCCTTGTCCTTCGTGTGCTCCCTTCAGCCTGGATGGCTCCAGGGTCCTTTCTGAATCCTGGGACAGGAAGATGCTGTGCAGAGGGAGAAGGGAAGGTGGGAACTATAGGAAGCCTATGTGCATCTTGCCTTCCATGGTTTTATGGCAGCTATTGCTTTAGGCCTTGAACAGAGGCTGCAGGTAGGAGCAAGGATCCAGTTTCACCCTTGAAATGATTTCTCTGAAAATAGTGACCACTGTTGTAGCCTTCAAGGAGATGCCTGGAAATGCACTGGGAGGAAAGCAAATGGCACTCCAAGCCTTTGGACATCTGCCATGGAGGTCATTGCTCTGGTTTGGATGGCTCCTTCTTCCTACAGCCACCCAATATGGTTTGGCCATGGGCAGCCAGTGCTCTTTGAGGTGAGAAAGGAGACCTCAGTGTCTGGTGTGGGAGCAGGAGCTCTGTGCAGAGAACTGGAGCCCTCTCTTGCTCATTTAGTTAATGGCTCTCTGTTGTGTGAGTTATTCACACAATACCATTAGGGAATAATATTCCTTAACACACCACTGGGCCCTTTGGTGATGATTCCTGCAGCTGCAGCCCACCTCTCTTCCACTTGGCACTCACACCCCTCCATTCTCCCCCATCTCTGCCTTGTTTCTCTCTCCTGGTCGTTATGGCCTTCATCCAGCAGAGCACTTAACCAGGTGTTTCAGGGAACAAGTAACCTGGCCCTCTCCATGCAGCAGATCCGGAAGCCTGACGCAGGAGGCATCTGGCCACCTTTGCCCTCTGGACACCTGGGGCTTTCATGGCATGGAAAAGCTCTTGGGCTGTGGGTAGAGGAGCTTGGAAAAGCCTTGGGTGGCCCTCCTGACCTGCCGACTATGATCTGCAGTCCTGACATCTGCTTGTGTGCAAAAAATGAAATAAATCACCGAGGATTTCCTCCCTGGGCTTGGGAAAGGAGAGCAGTGCTGACCCTGGGACAGGGCTGGGCCATCCAAGCTGGTGCTGCTGGCAAAAGGGTGAAATTTTCAGAGCTGTGTACCAGAGGAAGAGGTGAGAGGGATGGGTGCTGCCCGGCCATGGTGGGCCAGGAGAGCCCTGGGAAGGAGTGCAGATAGTGGTGCCCAGACTTGTCAACTTCCTTAGCTACTGCAGATGCTTTTGTGTAGGTGTGTTTCTTATTCCCCATGGACATTCTCACCCATCTCACACAGTCTGGCACAACAACCAAGTCAGAGAATTTTCCAAGCCCACAGTATTAGGAGAGGTAGGACATGATTTTTGCTGTCACAAGAAAGAGGAGTGTCTCTGTGTGGCTGAGGAGTCTAGCAAAGAGGTAGAAATATTTCCAGTGTGACCAGGACCAAACCCTCTGCCTTTTGCCCCAAAAGAGTGAGAGAAACTCAAGGTTGGTTTCTCACACTGGTGCAACATCTCTGCTGCCAGTTCCGTAACAAACCACAGATAAGACAGTGGGGCTTACATTTCAGGACTTAAATATTCAATTAATCAATGGAATATTCCATTAGTGTAATAATCACTTGGCATCGCCTGATCTATAGGTACATCTCAGCTGGGCCTCACAAATTGATTTCTGATGAAGTTCTAATTGACTGCACAGGCAGAAGAGGACTGGTATGAGCATGTGGAAGCAGGGCTGGTAAAGGCTCTGGCAGCACCACCTCCCCCAAGGAAGGGGAAAAGCAGGGGGAGGTGTGATTTATGCCCCATTTATCATGACAGCCTCTACCCTATCCCGTTTTATTGCTCCCAAGTGAGGCATGAGAGCTTACAGCTTTAATGCAGAAATTTGCAGGCAGCCGGAGACCCCGTAAGCTGCTGACAGCTGCTTGTCACTTATGCAGTGGGTGCCAGGGGTACCCTAAATCCTGAATGTCCTAACACAGGATGCAGCCGTGCCACGAGTCCTGTGGGGAGGTCTCAGGTTTCCTCCGGCACGTGTGTGTTCACTGGCTGGGCTCTGGCACCCCTCTCCATAGGGCTGTGGGGGTTTCTTCCTGCTGATGTGCTCAGAGCATGAGGGGATGGATGTGCCTTCAGGGAGGCAGTGGGTGACCCATATGTGTCCTTCTTTCTTGGCCATCCTGCAGCCCCTTACCCTGAATTCTCTCCTTCCTGGGTTTGGAGGGGATCCCTGAAGGAGGGTGGCACAGCAGGAACCATCTCTTTTGCCAAAGGGATATCACAGAATTATAGAATAGTTTGGGTTGGAAGGGACCTTAAGGACCATCCATCTCCAACCCCCTGCCATGGACAGGGTCACCTGTGACTAAACCTGCACACCAAAGACCTCCAAGGGCTCTAACATAGCCCCACCATAACGACTCAAACCTTGCCCATGTTGGCAGCCTGGCTGCGAGCTTTCCTCACTGGATGGTCCTGGCGAGCCCTAGGAAAAGTGTGTGATGACCTGGAGGTGCAGGCACTCAGAGATTCCAGCCTCCTGGAGAGATGGGGCTGCCAGCCAGGTGCTGTGTGATGCACCAGGGGATGGTTTGTCACCCCGAGGCCACTCCTGACTGCCACAGTCACACACAGAGGTGTGCAGGGGCACGAATGACTCAACACGAGCTGCTGTGATGGTGAGTACCAGCCCGCCGAGGGTGTGGAGTGCCACACCATCCCTTCTAACAGCCCCTGCTTCTGCCCAGACCCTCTCTGCTGGCTCCCTCTGCACCCTCCTGAAGGAGCTGCTTAAGGGCAAGGTTTAGGGGTTTCCCACTCTGAGCATCCAAGGTGGCAAGGGGACACGGCACTGGTCCCCAGGTGTGGGCTGGCTCCTCTCCTCCTCCCTGCGTGGGCACTCATGGCTGAGCTGGGTAGGGGAAAGGTGACAGGTAGTGATTTCAGGAAAACTGCAAACAACAACATCAACGAAAGCAATCAAAGCATGTGTGGCTGGCTGCTGAATTTTAAGGGAAATAACTGCATTTTCAAACATACAGGAGTGACTGTAACTTCCTCTCCATCCTCTGCCTGCATTAACTTAAGAGACAGCCGGGTGCTTAAAGGTTACTTTGCAGGCAATGACTGTTCTGTAAAGGGCTTCTCATCTCTAACAGAGATAGGTTTTCTTTTATTGAACATCAGGCAGAGTGGATGAAACCTGATAAAAACCACAGAGTGATAGCTTTTTTCCCCCTCCCCCCTTTTGCAGTGAGGAATAATAACCAGCAAAATAAAAAGGCAATTGCCTCACTGTATGTCAGTTTTAAGCAACGGCCTTGTGTGGCAGGGAATGCAGCTTAGGTAGATGCCCAATTAGAAAGATTTTGTAGGAAGACCTCTGAATCATCAGATCCAAACCTCTCTCAGCACCGTCACCATTTCTACCCCCATTATTTCTAGCCTCACCTACTTATGGTATAGGAAGGAGTTGTCAGTAGTTGGAACACCATGTGTGGGGTTCATGTGACAAAATTGTCCCCAGGATCATAAGAATGGGGTGGGCAGCATGGTTTGGAGGGGTGGTTTCCTCCAGATCCTGGGAGTCGGTGAGTCACTTTGGGTTGTGTCTCCTTCCTGTCAACAACAAAAGGTGCTCTGGGATTTTTATGGCTCTGCTCAAAAAAGATTCTTGGCTCAAAAAAAATTGTAATAGCAGCCTCCTCCATGGGGAAGATGATTTTCCCTCATGCCAAACCCAAGATGGTGGGCTGTGAATCAAAGCCTCTCTGTGGCTGTAGTTGGTTGCTTCAGAGCAGTCTTGAGTGATGAGGTCTGAATGATTTCTAGTTTGCTTGTTTTTGCTATTTTTTAAGTGAGCGTTTTTAATTACTTGGTGAGAAGAGCCAGAACTGCTGGAAATCTAGCTGAGAGGAGCAAGGATGCAAATGGGAAAGGGCTCAAACCCATGGCTCTGACATGGAGGCACCTTTCCAGCAGCTTTTCCCCTCCACTGTTTCCACCTGACATCCTCTCAGGAGATACCTTCACCATCCAGCCTGGGCACCTGGCAGAGAAAACCTCTTCCAGCAGCCCATGAGTGCTTGCCTTGGGAGACATCAAGGACTTCATCCTTGTGGAGAAAACCCTTCTGGGGCTGTCCCCAGACTCCCTTCTGTGTTTTCCTAAGCACAGGACATTGCTTGGTGGCCATCCAGCTTGTTAATGGGCTCAGCAGGCTCACAGGGTGTTTTTGTCTGTCCCTCCTGGGATGCACATGGGCTCCTGATGATGTTTATGGTCTGTGCATGGAGCAGACCACACGCGGGGCTTCAGCATGGCCAAAGCACAGCCCTCAAGAGCTGAGCATCCTCGGGTAACCCCAGTCTGCTCCTGGTTACTGCAGTGGCTGAGGGATGAGGCTGTGATGAACACACAGAAAAGTCCTCTCAGACCCTCCAGGACAGGATTTGGCCACAACCATGAGCATCTGGTGCTTATATCCGCTGTAGAAGGAGAAGACCCTGCTCTCCAGAGCTGTCAGCCCTAGTTTTATCAGCAACGTGAAATTTAATTAAAATTCACATTTTTTTTTCCAGAATGCTGTTTGTTTGTCCCCCTTCTTTCTTTGAAAGCTGCACGACATATGGGGCAACCACGCTGCGTGTGCTGAGAAAGCATGTCCAGTCCTCCATGTGTCACAGATTCCCACACAAATATGGAGACTATTAGGCAGAAGTGATTAAATGTCATTATTAATACACTGGAATGCAATGGGAGGGGATTTATTTTTATGCCAGAGCCTTGCACGTGTGCTCCCACCATGACAGGGAGGAAGGGAAAGGGGAGTTGCCCACAGCTGAGCTGTGGACAAAAGTGCTGGGCTACAGGTGCCAGACCCATGGGGCTGATGTGGTGCCAGGCTGGTTGTGAGCCAGGTCTGTGGGAAGTGCTTGGTGAAGCCTGTTTGGCTTTTTCTCAGGCACCTGGTTGTGGGGAAGTCTGAGAACAAAACCACCACCAGGAAGGCAAAGGCTGCTATGGGATTTCTGTCTTGTCCACTGAAAAAAAAGAGAAAGAAACAAAGAAGGAAGGAAAGAGAAGCCTCTTCAGATAGAACTCTAAACACCTGATTCAGAGAGAAATGAGCAATGGAAAGAACTGCTTTGTGTGAGTCCTGTGGACAATTTAATCCTTCCCCCTGGGCAGGACTGTCCCTTGCCTGTTGTCTCAAACACACTCTGCTGCCCTGGCTATGTCTGGCTGAGCTGCTTTCCTTTCTCCAGCATCAGAAGGGCTCTGCCCTCAGCTCCTGCTGGGGTTTTTCCCCATCCCTGTCTCTTTGAGATGCTCTCCCTGCCAGATCCCAAGCCACCTTTGGCTATGGCTGGGGGGCACATCTGGAGATAACCTTTCTCATCAGAGTGATTTTGGCTTTCCCTCCACTGTAGCTGCCCCAGTTTGCTCCTCCAGCCTGGGTGTAGGGCATGAGCAGGGATGAACTCAGACCCTCCACCTGCTGTTTTCACCAGCATCCCTCTGCATCCATGAGGGACATCCGTTTCTCTCCCTCCTTCCCAGGGGATGAGTTTCAACCTCTCAAAGAAAAACCCTCTTCCTCTCCATGTCCTTCATTGTTTTCTGAGCAATGAAATATACAGTTTCTGTCCTAAACAAGGCTAGAGACAGTTTATTAACTTCACTAATTGACCCATATTCAGCATTGTGTTTCCTCTAATCACACCCTTGGTTCATGGAGTGCAGCCCTGCTATACCACACGTATTTATAAAGGAGAAAAAAACAGTATGTGACATGCCACGAGTTCTATTTGCAGGGATAATGTCAGTTCACTCAGGCAGGTGGTGTGATCACTCTGGGGCAGGGATCAGGGGGCTCAGGTGACTCCAAGGGGTGACAGTGAGCTCTGGAGCCTGTCACCTTCTGAGCACAGTGGCCACTCAGGTCACTAATGGCTGGTTGTCACTGCTGGTCAGCAGTGGTTTGGAAAGCCTCAAGGTTGGAGGAGAAGCAGACTGGGAAGTTGTAATCTCCATCTCTGCGTAAGCAGAACTATTCCTCAGGGGGTAATTTTTTTCCTAATGTTTCCAGCTGGGTTTTCCAGGCCATCCAGCAGTGATCTTTCTGTGAATCTGTCCCAGATCTGCTGAAAACAAAATGTTTTGGGGAATGCACCTGAGCTTTTTTTAATTTGTTACTTTTTTACCTTTACTACACCAGTTACCACCTTCCCCAGGACCTGCCTTTTGCCCTTCCCATATTTGTGGGTGGATGCTCAGTTCTCCACTCTAGCCAAGCAAAATGGGGTTAGCTTTTTTAACATTTCCTCGTAAATCAGATTTCTGATTATTGCTGCTGCCCTCTGAACTCCTTCCAATTCGTCACTCTATTCCTGGTACTGAGCTACACCGACCATGAAGAGACAATGTTTGAAAACATCCTCAACCCGGGTGGCGATCTAATGAGACAGCATATAAAAATATCGTTACATGGGGAGCTGAAGGCATTGTGCTGCTCTGTAATCATTTTCAAGATGGTAAAATCATTCTGCAAGGACAGCCTGTCTCCACTCTGATAAAATCAGGGCCAGAAACACAGTCCAGCTTGGAGGAACAAATTGCAGAGTTGTTGTTTTTTTTTCTTTTTTCTTTCCCTTTTTTCCCCAAGGATTTATTTTCAAGTAAGGAGCTGTCACAAAGTGGGACAGATGATGAGAAGAAGTGAAACCAAAGTGGTGGTGTTTTAACCAAGTGGAAAGCGGATAGTTTCATCCTCTGCTCCCCCTTTGGTTCCCTGGCTGTCCCTGCAGTGCCCTGACACACTGTGTCCCAGGTGGCCCCAGCCCCCCCAGGCTGCCAGTGCTCTCTCCGAGCCTTTTTGGACCCACAGCTGAAGCCACTCTCTGCTTCACCTCCTGCAGCAGGTAGGTCCTTCCCACATTTCTCTGCTTTGCTCTGAAGCTGCTCCTGTGATTCCCCTCTGCTCTCCCTCTCCGTATCTGTAAGACTTATTGTGTGTGAAGGGAGATGAAGAAAATGAGTCGGGCCAAGTAGGCTCCAAAAGAGCCAGGTGAGGAGGCTACACCTGTGCTGGAGGTGGGTCTGTCTTGGTGTTCACTGGTTTGCCCATCACTGGGGCACCTGGGTGTTGAAGACTCCACAAAAGAGCCCCCAATGTCCTTCCACCTTCCAAACCCATGAGCACCACAGGCTCCTCTCCTCATCCTCATCCTCATCCTCATCCTCATCCTCCCTGCTTTGTTCATTGTTGTCTTGTAAGCTGGGGAAAGGTGAGTTTAATTACAGGCTAGTGAAACTCACAATGCATTTCCTGAAAAGCTGCAATCTGAGTTATGAGTGGATACTTCTGTTTACAGATCCTCTTGGCATTGGTGTTTTTTTTTTTTTTTGTTCCTCTCTCTTTTGCATGGTAAACATGTATTGCATAAATCCTTGGCATGTTCATGGGATGCTCAGAACATTGTCCTGACTTGCCATTGTTCGGGTTAATTTATGCTGGGTTAGACTTCACCCTTTGGAAAGGTCCAGAGTCCTGGTGATGTAAATCTTCCTGATTTATGTCTCCCCATCTCAAGGGAAAAAAAAAAAAAAAAAAGGAATTTAAGGAGTCCCAAAGACAGGAGAATTCAGGACAATTTGCACCTATCACTTGCTCCTGACAAGGAAGGTTGGGATGATTTGGGGTTGGTAAGCACAGACCTTTCATCTGTTTGTAGAAAGAAGGAAAATTAAATCTCATGGCCTGTTTGTGAAAGGAAATTGCCCAGAATAGCTCTGACAGAATAAGCTATTCCACAATAGCTCCCCATGCGGACACTCAAGCCACTTTGTTCCAGGCTAATTAGTGTGCTTCCAAGCGGAGTAATTATTCTGGAAGGGAAGTCTCTCTTCTCCCACAAAGAGTGTCTACATGGAGGTAACTATTTGGGAATGACACAAGTGAGCCATCGGAAACCATGGCTGCTCCACCAAGCAGTGTTCCCTCATTGAGACGTCCTGGGCTTGGAAAGGTCCCATCATTTGTGGGTGGGATGTTTGGGGGAGGGCTGGGAAGGCAGGGAGGAGTGTGGGGGTATCTCCCTGGTCACCCAGGCCAGGTGGGATTGGGTGGACTCCCCCCATGTGTGCTTACAGGCCCCAGAAGAGGCAGTGACTCACAAATAAGAAATGATTGCACCAATCCTGTTATTTCATTTAGTCCTTTTTTTCACTCCACTGTTTTATGACCACACTATTAAATGTCTGCTCTGAGGGCTTTTTTTCTTCTCTCAGATCAACTCACTTTTTTTTTCTAAAAGCATTCTTTTTCCCTCACCTACTTTGCTACTGACTCACTGGAGAGCCTAGACTTAGTCTGAACGTTTCTCAGGAGACTGCCTGGTGTCTCATGTGCCTCGTTCCCCACAATTCACAGAGAAGTTCTTTTAATGAAAAATGAGGACTTGTGTCAGCAGGGAGTTCCACCCAAAGGGCAACAGTTTAGCCAAAGCATTGGGTTGATTTTAGGTTCCTGGCGTGGCTCTGCCCTTCTCCACTCTGCTTGCACCAGACTCAGTGGAGGCTGACTCAGGTTACACCTGAGGTCAAGTTTCCCAGTAGCAACCAGAGCAAGGGTCTGCATCTCTTGGAGCAAACCTCCACTTGCCTGGTTGCTCTTCTGACAAAATAATGGTGATGAAAGTACAGTAAAAATAACAGAGGACATACTACTGTCCATTTCCATCCAATCTAGGATCCTGGAGATGTTTTATAATCTATTTATATTCAGGGCTTGATAGATATAGTTCAGCCCAAAGAATCCTTGCAGCTGCAGTTTTGTCTTGGCGGTGTGGAAAGTCTCAGCTCAATTTCTTGCTCTTCACACATTGTTTGGGACAAGGGAGGCAAAGTGCTGCACTGTTTTCTGGCATTTATAGTCCTTTACTGCTTGGGTTACTCTTCACCCAAGGCTTAGTCCTGAGGTGACGTGGTATTTGGAGGGGCAGAAAGAGGGGCTAGGAGGGTTGGATGATTCACACTGGATTTCTTCCTCCTGGATAAAGTTCAAAACACCTTCATAAGCATTTTAGTGTTAGAGAGATTCTCCATGGCCATAAACCCTGGCATGGACTGTAATTACACATGATCTGTCCACTCTGGAAAATTGATACTCACATGGTCCACTGGGCCTGTGTCCCTGTCAAAATGCAGATCAGCCATTCCCTGTGGGGCAGAGCACTAAATGAAAATAGATAGGAAAATTTTTTTCATTAATGATAACTTCTGTCTCCTTAGACTCAGACTCCACGAGGTCCCAGAGAGACCCTGGGGGCATGTGATGAGAAATAAAGTGTGTTTCTTTGGTATCTGGCTTGAATGTGTCCCTTTTTGAGGAAATTTGGAGTGGACTCACAAGCCACTGAGGAGCTCAGGTGTGCCCAGGGGACTGCAGGTCAGTGGTGCTGAGTCCTGTGGGTCTCCAGAGCAGAGGAAGCATTGAAAGAAGGATGGAGACAACACAAATGGACAAGGGAAGTGACTGGCCTTTGAGCTGGCAAGCTCAGGAGAGGAAATGATTGCTGTAGAGAACTAGTTGTGTCCTTAATAAATCTGCTGGGTCTCCTGACCTAGCACGGCTCCTGCAGACCATGGACTCTGATCTGGGATCCCTCCTCTGCCTTGTCCCTGCCTCTCTTCAACTAGGAGAGAATACGAAACTGGAGAAAGCAGTGCCTGGAAGAACTAAGAGAGGAGGCTGATAAGAATTAGAGGCTGATGTAGTCCATTAGTAGCAGAGCTGGTCTTTGTGACCCCCAAGGCCCCAGGCAGACCCTGTCTCCATAGTGCCTGGGCAGGGCACATCCCAGGACTGGAGCAAGGAGAGGAAAGTGTCCCATGGAAAAGCAGTGCAGTTTTGCCAGGAGGTAGCAAAGGAGCCTGGGGAGCATCTCCTGCCCCCAGCCCCATCCTGGCCCTGCCATCTGGGCGCCAGAGAGGCAGGAGAGACTGAGGGAGGGAGGGGCTGGCAGCACAGGGGCATCCTCAGTTTCCCTCCATCAAGGAGGAGAGGTAAAGCAATTGCTGCCAATGAACATCAGTCTGACACCTCTTCAGTACCTGCAGTGACTGATATCTCCTTATTCTGGGAGATTAATTATCTGAAAATAACTGCACCACCAACTAGGAGATCTTGTTTCTGTAGAGGAGTCCTCTCCCCTTTCAGCAGCAGTCTGGAGCAGGGACCAATTGGGGATTCCTTTGGTGCCCCAACCTCCCCAGCCTGGTGCTTTCTGCAGCCACCAAACCCAGCCAAACCCCAAAATCAGCTCCCAAAAAGACAACACAAGGAGCAGTGTGGCCAGGGCAAGGCAGTGGTGACAGCTAAGCAGCAAAAATTCAGTTTGAAGGAGCAGGGGGGCTTTGCAGTTGCACATTTTGATGATTGCATCAGGGTTTATAAGCTGGGGCTCCCACCTCTTTGTGGTAGGAGCAGAGCATCCCACAGCCTCCTCTCCATCTCCTGGCAGAGCCTCACTGAGGCACTGGCTCCTCAGGATGCCCATGTCTGGCAATTTATCTCCCAGACATCTTCTGTGTCTCTGTACCTTCCTTCTGAGCTGACCCCTTGCTCCAGCTAAGATTTTTCTCCTCCTGAATTATATTTCATCTGTTGAATCTGGAGAGATGAGCCTTGTGGAAAATTTACAGATCTGCTTGATTTCTGCCACTTTATCCAAGCTTCACCTGCTTCAAAGGGTGCAAATGCAAATATTGACAAGTTCAGTAAAAACACCCATCTAGCAGGTAGACAGCTAAACAGGCTGTCCAATGAAGGGGTGCAGAAAATGTACTTAAAGGGAAAATCAGCATTTTTAACCTATTTTTACATGCTGGCCTGTTTCCTAAACCCTAAATAAGCCTGAAATATGGGCACATGGAGTTGTTACCCTGCCTCAGCCCTTCTCAACAGCCCTTCCCAGCCCACACAGGGGAAGTAGCTTTCCCCTTGGGGTTGGAAAGCCAAAATCCCCTGTTAACGGAGCTCAGCACTTTCCATGGAGTAGCATCCAAATGGTAATGTCCCAGGTCCTTCAACTGCCCTGCCACTTGGCTGTGCAGCCCTGACTGCAGCCATCCCTTTGCTCACTGGTACCTGATATCTTAATTCATCCCTTCCCTAATGACATTTGCAAAGATTTCCACTGGTGGAGCAGGATGCTGGCCGCAGTTTCCACCATGTGCCCAGCCCATGGATGTGCTCCCTTGTCCCGGATCAATCCCCACATCGGAACTGGTGCTGTGTGATCTGCTCATTGCAATGCAGGGCAGGGGAGTGAGTCCAGGGAATGAGCCTCTTTGGAATTAAACCTCTCTAATATGATTACAAATGGCTATTAACCCTCATATCAGTGTGAGAGAATAGTGTCTAGGGGTGATGGGGGAGAACAAGATATGAAAGTCCCTTCTCTCTCTAAATGAAAACAAGGGTACTTGTTACCAGGAATAATTAGGCTTCTCCAGCTCCCTCACAGGGGGTTAAAATACTCTCTGGATCATTAGCTTTTTAGTCTGAAGGACCTGGAAGAGACCTGAGTGTTCAGCTCTGGCTGAGTGTCTCTCCCCCAAACCAAGTGAAGCCTCAAGCTCATCCATCTCCTCCTCTAGCATCCCCCTAAGCCTTAGGAGGAACTGGAGACGTGACAGGGGATGGGGGTGTTTCACCCCAGAAGTGTCCCTGGTCTGGATCAGAGGACCCTGGAGCTGTAATTTTGTTGGAGACACCATCTCCACTCCACAGGACTGCCCAGAGCCAGGAGGGGAGGCTCCCTGGATGCCAAGCTGAACATCACACCGCAGACTCTGATGAACACTAATTTCCCCCAACCTTCCCATTTTGTCTTCACAGCAGAAGCATGAGGCAGGCTGTAGAGAAAAGGAGAGAGCTGTACCAGAACAAGCTTGGCTTGGTTCCCACTGCCAGTTTTGTTCCCTCGATCAACAATCAACCAGGACAGGAGCATCTGCTTCATTCAGAAGGGCTCTTAAGCATCATCTGTGCACCCCAGCACAGAAGCCATGAGCCTTTTCCCAAAAAACTTTTCAGTGCATAACTTTAGCCAGAGAGTGCCTGCAAAACTGCTTCTAGCCTTAATTTCCACAAAACTCCATGGCATCCTCGTCATGGCCAGGGACAGATGGAACCACTGTCTCCTAAGCTGAAATGGGGATCTGTGCAATGCCCAGGGATGTCTCTAAAGAAGATGAGCAGAGGGTGGAAAGGCACCTGCCCAGAGTGGGCCATGGAGGGTGGGGACAGCAGAGGCACAGGACATTCTCAGAGCACAGACAGTAAGAGCCTTGTCCATGCTTCTCCTTTCTTCCCAGTGACAGCTTGACAACCTAACAGGAAAAATGAAGTCAGTGAAGGGAGAAATGCTATCAGGAGCCCTGTGCTAAGAGGGCAGACAGGCCAGATTGGAGGAAAATGAGAAGCTGTCCGGACTAATGCAATCATTTATCACATAATCTTGCTCAGCAGTTGGGAGGGGAGCCTGGCAGTGCCTGGCACTCAGAGGAGGCTCTCTTGGCCCCTGGTACCCTGTTCCAGTTGGTGAGGGTTGTTTCTCCTGGATTTTCCAAGGCTCGAGGTTTCCCTTTGACTGCCTTGTTGTGCTTGTGGTACCTCCCTGCCTCACTTTGCTCTCGCTGTTTTCCCCTACACACTTCCCTGCTCCCCAGAGCCAGACTGGGGCTTATGCTGCTTTGCTGTGGACCCGTTTTTAGAAAAGATGACACCTTATTGGATCAGTGCTCGTGCTGAGACATTTCATCACCGAGCCGTTTTGGCTCCACGCTGTGTTAGCCGCTCGCCTTGAACCTGGATTTACTGCTTCCCCATCCCTTCCGGCTCCCTCATCCCCTAAAATGAGCATTGCTGAAACGCCACTGCAAAAAGGGGTCAGCAGGAGAGCGTTACCAAAAGGAAGCAGCAAGGGAATTTCCCTCCCTGCTCAGGTTGCATCCCAGGGGTTGCTCCGCGTTCGGGCCATATGTGATCCGCACCCCGGGGGACGGCCGGACATCAAAGGGTGACTTCTGGCGAGCATGAGCTCATCGGCCTCGGCTCGACCCTTCCTGCCAGCAGGGCTGGGAGCTCCGTGACCGCCCGGCAGCTCTTCCTCAGCAGGACTCTGAGCGTCTGGGGCAGGAGTCCCACCGGCTGCAGCTGCTCTGGCTCTGAGGGACCTGCTCCTCCTCCTCTGAAGCCGGCAAATCGGAGCAGGACCTGCACGTACCTGTAACCCATGAATCCCCTGTGCTGCCAGCGCGGCACTCATCAACGTCCTGTTCAACAAGGCAGCATTTCACACTGGGAATGGGTTATACAAAAAGTTTGCACATGGAAGTTCAGCACCTGGCTCGGACCGGGATTCCCACTGAGCCATCTCTCCTCCGCAGTCGATGTTCACAGGCTTTGCCATTAACATCATCTTCTGGATCTCTGGGACAGTGATGATGTGCCAAACCATATAGATCATTTGTACAGCCCCTCACAGCCGAGCACTTAGCTGGGTAATTACCAGAGCTGGCCACAGGACGAGGAAGCTGATTTCAGCACCACTCTCAGATTTTGTTGTTTGTTTCTTTTCCGAGGAAAAGCAAATATTCAGGCACTGAGAGATGAGGGCTGGGCTGGTGTGCAGGGCATGGCTCAGGGCTGGGGAGCAGAGCTTCAAATCCTCTCTCTGCTTGAATTATTTTCCCTCCTGGACACTTCAACATCCCATATCCCTGCTGTTCCATCTGCAGACCCTCTCCCTTGTGTCCTCTCACCTTTCCTGGCTGTAGAAAACAGCTTGTTTCCAAGAAACATTTTGGCTGGGACTAGGATTTCAGCACTGTTGTAGCCAGGCCCAGCAGTTATTCCTCCTTCAGCTGGACTCCTGGACGGGCCCCTCCATGTGTCCAGCTTCATTGCCATCTCCTCACCACCCCATTTCAGAGCATCTTCAGCTTGTAGTTTTGACAGGGAGCTGCCCTTCTCTGAAAGAGCTCTGTGCCCTTTCTTCCCCCCAGCACAGCCTGAATCCAGCTGGAAGTGGTGGAGCCCTCCCATGCCTCGTGAGATCCTTCTCAACAGAGCCCCTTGCACTTCCCATCCACAGACCCATTTGCCACACAAACATCTCCAGCCCTTCCCTCCCTCTCTTGCAGAGGAATGATCAGGAGGAGGACCTGCAGTTCCAAGGCTGTGATTCAGCACCTCCATGGCAGCAATGAAGCCTCCCAGGATTTTCCAGCTCTGTCTGCTGAAGCAGTGTTTATTCAGGTCCAAGGAAATGGGGAAGGTTTTGTCAACGTGCACCCATGATGGGGATGCATCAGGTGTGTAACAACACCTCTTGCTTGCCTTAGCAAAGGAGAGGCAAAATTTCTCAGTCCACTGTGTCCTCTAGGAATAGGAAATGTTAATTATTATTAATGACACTCTGTGACTTTTATTATTAACAATTCTAATTAATTGGATTATTGTTAATTCCTCTCTTGAAGGTGCTTGGGGTGGCACATAGAAGTGATGGACATTGCTTTCAATACAGAAAAGGGAAAAGAGGGACCTCAGGTGCTGTTATTTGGGTAATATAAAGCAGCAGAGGTGATGGGAGATCTGGGAGACGAGACTGGTCCTAGAGGGATCAGAGATTAGCAATGCCAGCACCAAACCCTCCACAGAATGGGCGGTGCAATTCAATGCATGGTTTTTCTATATTCCAACTATAAAGACATAAAAGACTAAAACTAGTCCTTAGACCTAAGACCTCTTAGCTCTTTGTGCCTGAACCAACGGTGAGGCTCTCCAGGTCTTTGGACAGGCAAGGCTAAGGCCAGCAGACAACTGTCAGCGGACAGTCTCTGCACATGGCAAAAGCGTCTTTGTCCCCAAAGCTTTGTCTTGTCACAGTAGGTCAGACAGTCCGTGGAGATGCCCAACACTCCTGTCCATCACACCAGTGCCTCCTTGCCTTGAGCTTGGCATGAGATAGTCTTCCTTGTGGTGAGAGCCATCATTAAATGTATGGCACAGCACCAGTTCACCAAAAATAGCTCTGAAGAAAGAGAGCAGCGTGCGTGGGGCCTGTGTGCGCGCTTCTGTGTCCACAAACCCATTTGCCATTTTAGGTGTCAGAAATAAATTTTACCACTGGAGTCTGCAGCATCTGATTTGTGAATTATTCAGTTTGGAGATTGCCTTCACCATGACCTCATTAGTAACCCCGAGGTGAGCGGAACGCATTAGAGTAACCACCAGGCTGTCACTGAGGAGCAGAACTGGGGCATTAAAATGGATTAAAGTGCTTTACCAAGAAGTGCGGCACAACTCATAAAAAAAAATAAAAAAAGAAAAAAAAAAGAAAAAGAGAAGACAAAAGGGAAGAAAGAGAGTAGAAGGGGTGGGGGGGTGGGGAAGAAAGAAAGACCAATAAAATAAATAAACAAACCATCCTGGCTGGCAGCCTGAGGATAAACAGGCAAACAGGTGGAGGGGTTCCAGTGTCTGGCAAGGCACGAGCCTTCTCTCTGAAGCCAGGGCAGGTCTGCGGTTGCGAAGAGGCACCTGCAGGGCTCTTCACTGTCTGCTCTGCCAAGGGAGCCCAGGATCTGCCCAGTTAAACCAGCCCTTAGGCTGCCAGCCAAATTCCCCTGACAGTCCAGGAGAGTCTCCATTTTGACCCCTGTTGGACTGACACCCAGCCTTGGACCTTCTCTACATCAGGGAGGTGATGTGGGGCTGAAAAGAAGGTCCTCACACAGACTTCTGGGATCTGATGCTCATGTAGGGGTCATCAGCTGTCCATGCTGCTGTCTGCAAACAGGAATTTGGTGGGAATGTGCACATCCCCCAAACCTGCCCATAAGTGGGACTTACTCAGCTGACATGGGGAGGAAGATGTGGCCCATGGTGATCATTCAAGGACCATGGTGATCCTTTTGAAGGGGCACGATAGAGTGAGGTGGGGTGAGATACCCCATTTTGTCTCTCCCTGAAAAATCTACAGAAGGGAAAGGGGGATGGGTTTGTACCACACTCCCTCAGGGTCAGCTCTTCTTTCCTGGGGGGAGGCATCGGCTGATGTGAACAGCTTTCATCTGGGGATGGGCTTGGTGACTGATGTGGTCGCATTTGTTTGCTCAGCAGCAGTTGCAAATAATGGATGTTAAAAGGCTTTGTGGTTCATTGATGGCCATGCTCATAACCACACACTCTTCATCCAGTTCTGGGGGAGAAATACAGTGCTCTCCATTTAACTTCTCAGGTCCTTAACCCTGCTTTCAACTTGATGTGGCCTTGGGCCTTTTGCTGTGTGCACAACAGACCCTGTTGGTAAGAGGTGCTCCAGCCTGGTGGCTGGACTCTGAGAGATTATCCAAGGGTCTGTTCCTTCATCCCACCACTGTAGCTGCTAAAACCTTGGACTTGCACCTGTGGAATTTCCCAGATCTCTATGGGGTTTCTCTATGGACATGTCTGTTGACTACACTTGGCCTCTCTCACTTCTTTAGTGACAATACTGGGGGCATCTTGTTGCCAGCTCACATCAGGGCCAGACTTCTAAAGGAGATTATGGGATTTCCCTGTGCCATCCAGTTCTCAGAGGCATGGTGAGCTCCCAGGTTATCTCAATGCAGCCAAGTGTTTACTTTCCATTTAGCTACATTGGTTCAGCTTGGGCCCATCTGTAATGGGGCAGACCCCTATTCAGTACCTTCCCCAGTTGTCCCAGCCCATCCATTGAGGGCCAACTCTGCCCATGGGCCATCCCTGTGCCAATCCAGGAAAGGGAGCTTCGTGTGTGTCACTTCTTCTCTGTGGGATTTTGAACATCTGGGACTTTACAGAGCAGGGCTGTGTTGGCTGACCCTGCCCCATTTGTATCCATCAGGTATGCCCTGGTCTCTCCTGGGAGGCTGTAAGGGGAACAAGAAGGCATAACGAGGGTAGGACACAGCTACCTGAGTTTTATTAGGTTTAATTGTCCCTATTTTATTGCACGTGATGCATAAAGAATGTTAATTGAATTGATTTCAAATACCCAGAGCAAACGAGCCACTCGATAGAGACAAGCTGAGATGGGAGCGATTCAGGCTGTCAGTTCCTGGGGCCTTTCCTGAATCCTCCCTCCTGCACCCACCAGGTGAGTACAGGAAATCTGTTCATTTATTGCTGCTTAATAATATATACTCCTGCAGTGTGCATCCCGAGCTATTTGCATTGTCAAGCCATGTGCAGTGACGTGGAAGCTTTGCCCTCCCCAGTGCTGCTGCCGGTGTCATCTCCGAACGTTCGCCTCCCGATGACTTGATGGAGCAAAGGCAAGGATGCAGCAGAATTGAAAAATGACTGGGAGAGCCCAACCAGGGCTCTCTGTCCCAAGGATTGCTGAACTGTATTAATTGAGCATCTATCAGGACATGCACAGTAACAGATCCTCTCCCTCTAATTAAAGCGGCCACATTGACTTTGTTTTGAAGGCCGGCCAAATTTCACTTCAGTGATTTCCAGGATGGTTGTCCTAGTGGCAGTCTCATCTCCCATGAAGAATTGTCCTTGTCTCAGTTTAGCCATCTCCAAAAAATAATCAGATTATACAGAAGAAAGTGCTATATCAGATAAATAGAACACTCCTTGAATTTCATTTTGCTTTTTCCAGCCAGCTCCTTTTGATCTGTTGAGCTGCCACAGATATACAGGGATATGGAGAATCTTTCCCTGGATTGCCAACACTGTCTCAACAACTCCCCATTGGATCTATGTCTCTTGGTATCTTCTGAACTTGGGGGTCAGGCTTGTAGATGGATTTTGAAGGACAGAAGGTCTGCCCCCTTATCTTATGCGTGAGTTTCTTTCTTCCATCTTGTGCTTCCCATGGGAGCTGCTTGCAATCCATGTTTCTAGTGATGAACAGAGCTGCATGTTGTGTCTCTTCACAAGATTACTCCCAGTTTCTTTCTTAATTGCTTGGTAAACCCTTTCTACCACCCTGGTGAGGACACTGCTGGTGAGTCTCCTTTGCACACAGCTCCTGGCCAGGCAGCTCAGCAGGCTGCTGGGTGCTGCATGCCTGCTCATGGGACACAGCTTGGAATGTGAGTGCAGATATGGGAGCATCCCTCAGCATCTCCAGGTGCACCCTCCTTGGCACTAAATTATCTGTAAAGAACCTTGCTCATCATCATGGATGGATTACCCACTGTACTAAAGCTGGACCTTCCTCATCCACTCATGAGAGATGGGCACTTTGCAAGGGACCAGTGTGAAAATCAACACTGGACAAGAGCCCAATCCCATATTTCCTACATCCCAGCCCAGCAGGCATCAGCACCCTCCCCACCCTGGTGCCCCCACCAACTGCAGTCAGCACCTAGCTATGCCCCCAGCTCTGCAGCATTCTCTTCCCATTTCCCCAGCAGCCAGAAGAGGGTGGCATCAATCCCTGCCTGTTTTGTAAAGCAAGGCTGGAGTTTTCTCTTGGCCATTTGCTAAACAGCTGGAGTGCTCCCTGTATCCAAGGAAACCTGCCTTAACCTGCTGCTTGCAGGGAGGCTTCAGTTGGGCAAGTTTCTCTTGGCTCCCAGCGCTCCTGGGTTAAGTTTTCTGGATGTCTATGAGGTGACACCTGCCTCTTTCTTGCCCTCCCAACATATTGTGCTCCCCACTTTGGAAATGGAGCCTGTGTAGAACAGAATGGGAAAACCCCTGCTTTTCTCATTTTTTTGCCACATAGTCAAAGTTTCACAGAAACGGAGGCAGAGCCTGGGGGCTGTTTTTCTGCTTCTATTTCATTTTCCTTTCTTCTTCTTCCCTACTCCCAACACTTCCAGTGGGCGAAGTGCAGTGTAACCACCCACCACAGAGATGCTCTGTGCTGCATCTTCAGCTGGGGTCAGGTGTGGGAGCTGAGCATCACCGGGAAAGATGTGTGTGAGAGCTTGGGAGGAGGTGGGAAGAATTAAAATCCAGGAACTCTGGAGAGGCTGGGAGAAACCTGTGACATCGGAAGTGTCTGTGGCTGCATCTGGGACCTTCCACCTCTCCCTCAAAGCAGGAGAGCTTGCAAGCAGCAAGTGTATCAGAAATCAGGCAATGCTCTCAGGTTTCTCTAGACCCTTTCTCTTCTACTGGCCTATGTTTACTCCAGATGTGGTTGGCAGCAGCTCCTTGGCCTGCCAAGCCACTGCTGCAGCCCTGATTCTTCAGAGGGCAGATCCTATCCCATCCCATCCCATGTGATGCTGTCAGCATCCCACACCCTGCACCCCTGCCCCTCCTGCTTTGTTCCTGCTGCTCCTACTCCTCTCTCGAAACAGCTCTCCTTCTGAATGTTCACAGTCAAAAAATTCTCCTTTTCCTTCCCCATCTCCTCTGCTTGGCAGCTGAACAGAAAAAAAACATAGCCCGTGGGGTGGATCAGAGCAGCTGTGAGCTCATCCTGGGGCTGCAAGAGGGGCTGCAGTGGTGAGAGAAGGTGGGCAAAGCCCAAGGAACAAGCCATGAGGATTTTGCCCAAAGGCAATTTGGGCAAAGAAGGGTTTTCACAGGTTTAGGAGCAGCATGCTGAGGTGAGCAAGGAGGAAAGAACTTCTGTCCCCTCCCTGTCGCCATCCAGCTTGGCCATGCCAGCCCCAGACAGTTACTGGGCTCACACTCACTGCCCTGGTGCCGGCAGGCAGGGCTCTGGTGCCTGGCTTGGTTCTGGTGCCGTCTCGCTTTACACCAGCACATCCCGCTAGTGCATCCAGGGCAGCTCCGCGAGGATAAATGGTGCTGTGGGAGCTGGAGGCTGCTCCTCTCCCTCCAGCACGCCCATAACGATGGTGCAGTAATGGCTGGGCTGCGCTAAAAGCCTTTCCCTGCCCGCGCTGGAGCGGGGCCGGCGCTCTCCCCGAGCAGGGTTAATGCAGCGGCAGCCCCGAGGCGCAGCCCTAAGCGGGGTTAACACCGCGCTCCCCCCGCAGCTCCCCGCGCTGCCGGGAGGTTAAACCCTGCCTTGGCCTCGCAGGAGCTGCTTGGTCTTCAAGCCAAGGCGAGAGTGCCAACGCTTCCCGCTCCCAGGTTAAGCATTTCTTTGACTTTCCCTAAGGTGGCAGTGCGAATCCCGGCACTGCAGCATCCTCCCGCAACCCACTCCTGCAGCTCCCAGGTGTCCCCTGCCTCCCACAGCTCTCGGCGCTGTTTCTTGGCTCAGGCTCCATCCGTGACATCCCGCAGCCCCACCTGTCCCCAGACGGCTGCTGGGGGACCCAGGGTACCGCGACCCTGGTGACTACGACCCTCCACCGGCGGCAACAGCCCCAGGGAGGAGGATGCAGAGTGGGGCTGGCAATGAGGAACAGCTCGAAGACAGGTTTGGAAGGGTTGACAAGCTTCCAGGGTCTGGTCAACGGGAGGAGAGGTGCTGGAGAGGCACAGAAAGCCGGGAAAAAACTTATCTCGGTTTTCTACCAATAGAGAGAAACAGACATTATTGCTCCGTGTTGGTGTGGAGAAGTTTGAAAGGGTGATAAGAGGGTGTCAGGAAGCCTTGGAGGCAAAGAAAGGACGCTTTGCCTGCCAGTCTGGTGCTTTCACTCCTGGTTTGCAGGATCTGTCCTCAGCATTCGCCGGTTCAGTGCAGTTTGACTCGGGGCTGGCCAGGGGAATGTGTCCCGCAGGGGCAGACCCTGGCCATGACAGCGGGCTAGCTCCTTCACCCAGGGAGCCCCACTGCTGCCCTGTACCCCTGAAGCTGCTGGCACACCCCTTGGGGTCTCCCCCACCTGTAGCAAAGACCCAACCTTTTTCAGAAGTTTGTGTGCAGTCTGTGGACTGATTGCTGACTATATGATCCTCCAGCCTTCCAGGGCATGGTGGCCAAAGCAGGTTAAAAACTATATGGTTGGCAAAAATACCCTGTAATTTCCTCTCTCTCTGATCACAAAGTGCCCCCTTAGGAATGCCAGACAGCCCTGGGCTGCAGGCACAGATTTGGATTTACTTCTGTTGTTCAGACCAAACAGCTGCTAAGGGCGTCGTTTATACAGACATGATGATGTTGTCACTTTATGTATCATTTTTATTTCATTGCTCTCCAATGTTTGTAATACCCCGGAGCTCAGAAGCTTAAATAACAGCTCTCCCCATATTGATTTTATCCTTCTCCATTTGGCACTCATTCATTCCTTTCCCTTTGAGTTCTTAATAATCAGGATTTTAACTGAGCAGCATCCCTATCCTTGCTTGGGCAGTGGCTGTGGCCAGCCAGAGATGGCAGGGGAAGGGGTGGGAGCAGGACAGGAGTTTTCTCCAGAGATGGGGCTGATGCATGTGTGATGCTGCACTGCTTCTTGGACTCCTCCTTACCAAAAAAATAAAGTTAGCACCACAGGCAAAGTACTCACTCAGTTGCAATAACCCTGAAGGGAATTGTGTTTAGAAGCAGCCCCCTTTGGCAGAATTTTGGGGATAGAGCAAAGAACCTGTTGGTGCTGAAGGATTTATTCCATAAGAAAATGTTTTTTCGTCCCAATGTAGACTGCCTGTGAAGTGACCATTCACTCCTCATGTGCTTTCCTTGCATGGAGGTATGCTGGTTGCTCAGCCTGGGGCTTCTGTGTCCGAGCCTCGGGACTTGTACTTTAGACCATGCAAAACTTTGTGTTCCTGCTGTTTTGACTGGGATGTGGTGGTGTGTCTTGCGGCAGGACTGGTGAGAGAAGGAGCTCTCTTCTTGCCAGTGTTAATAAAGAATAGGTGGAAATATTTATCATAACTTGGTTAGATGCTCTGACACACCACTTTGGGAATTGAGGGAGTGAGGGGAACTGCAGCACAATGAAACAACTGCTCCTAAATCTGCCTGCTCAGCACAGCCAGGTCTGTACAGACAGGTCAGACTGGCACAGCCTGGTCTGCAGGCTCAGCTTATCTGTTTGATTGTAGAAATTCCATTTGAATAATCTGCACATGAGATGGCTGCTGGAGCCACTTCTGTCATGGTGGGGAGCAGAGGTCTCCATCAAGATGCTCCTCATTAGAGCACCAGGAAGAACCAGGTGTCATTTCAGGTCTCCTTGGTCATTTCACCAGAGGCCATCTCCAGATTTCAGCTTTGTGCAATGTTCTGTGTATTTGAAAAAATAAAACCATCCTTTAATATTTAATCCATCATTAATCACTTTTATTTATTTTACTCATCTGAACTGCATCACAAGTGTTTCACTGGTAGTTATTCATTGTTGAAACTCCTTACTGAAGCTCTCCATTGTTTGAGACTGAGGATCAAATCAGCTCTGTCTATGAGAGGTCTGTCTGCAGCTCCCTGCAGGGCCTTCCCAGAGCCTCCCCAGCTCCCTGGGAGGGGCATGGCTGGCAGGGCTCTGGTTAATGCTGCTGCTGGGTCCACTCTTGGAGTGCTTGGCTATCACAAACCACAGCCCTGCCTGGCAGGGGGAGCGAGTGCTGAGCAAGGGGAAGGGGGAATGGAAGATGGGCTCTGGGGACCCCACCCCGCTGAGAAGGTGGGTTGTGTTTCACATTAGCTGATGCTCCTGTGTGGTTTTCAGCACTAGCCCAAGTGCAGAAGCTCGTAGCAAGCAAGCTTGGATGTGCTGTAAGCATAAATCATGTCAACCTTTCTCTGTAGGGATGGAGAGAGCCTCTTTTCAGACTGGTGGGGTGATGGGGGAATTCCTCAGTGCTGAGAATGTTCAGCTACGGGTTTAAAGGTGTGGGCACTTACCCCTTCAGATTTAGCTGCACTGCAAGATCTTGGGCTTTGGCTTTTCCCTGCTGGTATTAGGTGTGTCAGAGCAGTGGTGATACAGATGCCAGTGTGAAGAACAATATGACACAACTGCCCAGATGTCTTCAGGGCTTGCTGGTGTCCTCTGCTGCTTTCCTGCCCTTCAGTGTGTCCCAGATAAGCATAGAGACCTCGAGTTTGACCTTGCTGGTGCCTGTCACCAACCAAAATGACACAAGAGATCACTGCAATTATTTGGCATGCTGCTGCAAAAGCCTGCAGCCCTCTTCTCCTTGGCCCCCTATGGTTCCCCCAGCTGGCTGCTTCCCACACATGTCCCTAATCCTGCAACTTGCCTGCCATCCTCCCCTTGATCTTCCATTTTCCTCCATGATCCACACCTCATCCTCCTGCAGTCTCACTGCAGGCTCCCCACCTTTTTTCACCCCACACACTTGCCTTGGAAGGTTAAAATAAGCTCTACCTGGAGTGTGTTCAAAGGCTAATGTACATCCTCCCTTAATTATTGATCTGTTTATTGCAGACACTTTGGCAGGACGTGGCCACAGCTCACACACCAGGCTCCTGCCCTCGGTTCCCCTTGCGGCTCACAGGGACCAAGGGCAGTGTTAGGGGGATGACCTGGGGACCTTATGCCCCTTGAGGACAATCCCACCAACACACCTGTGTGTCCCAGGGTGTCCCAGGCTAACCTCTTAAGCCCAGTCCCATGGGAACAGTAAAGGGCTTTCCTGTGAAGCCCCCCTCCAAGCCCTTCTGTCTCCCCAGGTGAGCAGAGCTTGTGAGAGTTCCTTCCCCCACAGCAAGGCCCCCTCCTATAAGGTGGTGTCAACTCCCAGTGTGTGCCCAGGACGTCTGGTGCAGGGGGTCAAAACACAGTTATGCCATTGAACCCCAGCTGCTGTCATCCCTGGGCAGGGAGAGATGAGATGCTGCATTAGCAGGATTGTTAACAGCTCTGCAAAACCCATGTCGAGAAACGAGTGTGGCAGTGCCCAGAGAGGAGGGCTCAGAGGCACAGTCCTGCTGCTGGGGCTGCTGCCAGCCTGTCACCTTCTGCTCCAGGAGCTCCAGCTTTCAGGTGGTGCTGGAGAGGCATCAAAGTAGGACAACACAGATGCCACCAGCTGCCGAGGGGGAGCAGCCTGTGTTTGTTTGCTTTTCTCCAGAGTGAGGTGAGGTAGCTGGGACAGAGTCCTTCTTGCTCAGCCCAGGGCTTCTGGCTAAGCCAGGATTTGTGGGTCCTGGTTGCTTAGGGTTTGGCATGGTCACTTCTCCCTACATGGTGGGTTGGGAGTGGGACCAGATGTCTCACTCGCATCCATTATGGGATGAGGAGATATGTAAAGTGATTCAAGGTTTCCTGAATCCTCTGATGGACCAAGAGACCATCTCAAGCAGCTGTTGCCCCAGCTCATCCTTGGGCTGAGAGAGACAGCAGAGAATCTTGAAGTGGTGCCTCTTTGGGGCCACAGCCATCTCCCCAGTCAGTTGTGGGGGCTGCAAGTCCCTCATCCCCCTGATGTTTGGGAAGGATATTAGGTAAAAGCTGCCTCCCCTACCTTGCTGTAGATAATAGTAACTTTGCCAGATTTATTTGGCAAAGCAGAACCCTACAAAAAGATTTTGGTAAATTGGTTTATGAAGAATTATCTTCTATTAGTCTCTTCTCTGCTTAACCTTGCTTTGGCACCCAACAAACTCCCCAGGAAGAAAGTTCAGTAAGAGACTTGGAGGCATAAATAGGCTGGGAAGCTAATTCTAAAACAATTTAGCTTCCTCACAAAGGTGGATGGGGATACAGAACATGTTTCTCTGCCCATGTGCAGGGAAGAGCCAGGGTTAGGAGGAATCAATTCTCCAGTGAGCTGTGATTCAACCAGGAGACTTGGTAAGGGCCCAAGATGAGCATTGTTACCTCTCTGATGAGGGGTGTGTCATGGACACTATTCCTTTTGTACAGTTTCCTCCCCAGCATGTCAGCATCAGCCTATGTTTCCATGAACCAGGCAGTGGTACTTGAGTGAAGCTCCCAGGGGTTCAGTGCCTGGCTGGAGGATTGGGATATTTGGATGAAACCTTACAGTGCAAGGGAACAGGACTTGGCATGGATGTAACTCTTCCTGTTGTTCTTAAAAGCATGCTTGGAAAAAAGCTGAAGGCTTGTGGCTGAATTAATCAATTGATTTTGATTAATTTTAAAATCTACAGCAATTTTTCTTACACCTGCAGTGTGGGATATTCCAGGTGCTCTGTGACCCCACTGCAGTCCCAAATACTCCTCTTGTCTGTTAAGAGACTGAACTAGGAATGTGGGATTTTTGAAGGAACACTTGATTTGGGGAGAATCATGGGGGAACACGATGGATGCTTCTGCTACTTTGTCCTGGCAAGGGTTGTGTCTTTGACTGCGTGTCTCAGCCACTGACATCACGAATTTCCTGACTGGTGCCCGCAAGCCAGCGGCTCTGAGCGTGTAAAATGCCCCGAGAGAGGTGCAGATGGCAGGACATCAGAGCAACAATGCTGGGACTGTAATTCCCGTTATCTGACTGCAGCATGGCCATCTCAAGTGCCTCCTGGGACTCCTTTGCAGCTCCCTCCCCAGCTCCTCTCCCAGCAGCTGCCCTCAGGCTTTGCAGCCTGGCCCCTGCTCCCCCACCCAGTCTCAGAATGCTCCTCTTTCCTCTGGCTGGAGAGGGGCCGGCTCTGCCGAGCATCGCTGCCAGATCAAAGAGCTGCCTTGATTCCTTGATGGCAGTTCTAATCTGCTCCACGTTATTCTTTTTCCTATTCCTTGGGCTTTCTAAGGCCTTCGTTTCAGTCTTTTTTTAAAAAGGATTTAATTGCAGACATCCTCCCTGGACCACATCTTGGACATTGCAGTCATGACCAGACCTTTTTCCTGGCTAGATACATTAATTCAGGAGCTGCCTAGGTGGGAGTCTGGTTCAGGTCCCAACATTAAATGCAAGAACAGCAAAATTTGTTATCTTCATGGCAGGGCTGTTTCTTTAGACCTCACTTGAATATGTTTTCTCCTGATTTTTTTGTTCTTGATAATTTGAGCAAACAGTTCTTAGTCAGATGCTTTTCCCTACACTTTGCTATTAGCCTTGTAGAGTTTATGGACAGAACACCAGCTGGAATGGCTTCATCCTGCCCTTGTCCCCACACGCCCACAGTGTGGCTAAGGTCAACCTAAGGCTGGAGTCTACTACCACAGGCTGCTCTCCAGTGACATCCCTGAGCTGAGACCTTCACCTTCATCACACAGCTGTCACTGCCCAAAAATGAGTGTCCCACACACCTTTCCTTGGACCCCTTCCTGCTGATTTTCCTGCAGGTTCCTGGGGCCATGCTGACCCAAGTTCAGGATGTGACTTTCCCTGCTGCACAGGGGTCCTCCTGCCAAGCACTTGCAGGGTAATACAGATATCAGATCAAAAAGGTGTTTCCAAGAGCTCCCCAGAGTGGTGGGAACAAGGAGCTCTGCTTCAGGGAGCAACACTTTTGATGCTTGTGTGCCTGCACAGCTCAGGTGAGAGGCAAGTGCCTCTTGGCTCTGTAGGGGCTGATATTTTCCTCCTGCAGTCCAACTCAGTGATGCCATGGTGGATGCTGTGCCCTCAAACTAACCCTGACATCCCTCCCTGAAAGCTGGCACTAGCACCTGGGCATTTACTCTGCAAGCTGGACCCTCTCCAATTTGTAGCTTTTGGGGACTCTCTGCAAAGGGGCACGTGAATCTGCAGGCGAATTCCCAAGGCAGAGCCCCCCAGCCCTTTTCCCTGCCTCTCCCATCAGAGCTTGCATCCCGCTCTCTGCGCGGCACCGCTGCCGAGCAGCTCCGCCCGCCCGGGGCTGGCTGCCTGTCAGAGGTGTGCAAAGTGGTCCTGCTGCCGGCAGATCTGCAGATCCTTCTGGACGGGAGGGGGCTAGGAAAATGTCAGCTCATCATTTTCAGTGGGCAGGAGTGGTGTTCTGGTAAGAGGGAGCGGGGCGGCGCGAGGCTCAGCGCGGGCCTGCTGGATCGATATGGAGATCAGAGGCTGGAGTGGATGTCGGAGCTCGTGATGACTGAGCAGATATTGGACCACGGATCTCTCTCTGGGCATGCCCCCAGGGGCTGTGGTGTTTGCAGGCCTCAGGAGACAAGCAGTACATTGAGCAGCCTTTACCTGTGATGTAGGGTGGCAAGAGGAAAGATTGTCCCCAGGGGACGGCCAGCCTGAGAGTGAGAGGTTAAAGGCAGCTCTGTAGGTGGGAAGAGTAGAACCAAAAAACAAACAGCTGCCTTCACCTCTGTCCGTGGTCAGGAGCTCCTCAAGCACTTCCTAGCCCTGTTCTTTTGTCTGGGATGAGTGTTTTGGCAGCAACTTGTGTCCCCAAGCAGAGGGCAGCTGGGATGGAGCAGACAGGGAGATCTCTGCAGAGGAACTTGGGTTTAGTTTTGGCCAAGTGCATCCCATGGAATTTCTGGAAGCTCCCAAAGGCCTGAGGAAAGCCAGCCCCTGAGCCCCTGTGGGCAGAGTTCTCACAGGAAGCACTGATTTCATTCTTCATGGAGATACTTCTTGAAAGAGCAATTTGCCAGCATCCCTCACAGCAATAACGGCAAGGCCTCTGCTCGAGATACCATCTCTGTGCTCTGACAGCCCCATCACTCATGCCCTGCTCCTGCCTCCCTCTTCCACAGGGACAGGAGTGAGGGATGGAGGCAGGGTTGGAAGCAGGAATGATGTGTTCCCACCACGGGCAGCTCCCAACTACTCCCATCCTCTTTTGGGTCTGGGAGTGCAAATGGTAGCGCTGCCCTTGCTGGGCATCATCTCCTCTCTGTCCATGCACAGGTGAGGGGTGCTGGGTTTGAGCAGGGTGAGCAGGACCAGGAGCCACCCAGCTCTGGTGCCAGGTGAAGCGTGGTGGCTCATCTGCCCTCTGGGGCAGGCACTTTGCTGTCACCCCAGTCTCTTCTTCCAGTGAACTCACCAATCCCCCCAGCAGCCAGCACCAGCAAGAATGAACAACCCTCCAGTTTCCTTCTCCTGCCTACCTTCCACCTGCCCTCAGGCACCCAGCTGGGTGCTCTGCTCGTGCCATTCCCTCTCTTTACCTGGCCACGTTTCCTTTGTGAGAGCAGATTTGTCTGTTAGTGGCAGAGGAAGACATGGCTTGGCACAAATCCTTCTCATCAGCTGCTGAAGCAGGGCCTGCCTGACACCAGGTGGCAGAGTGGGGTGGGAAGTCATGGGGCTGGGTGGGCTCCTGTGCCCCCACACTCAGAACAGCTGACCTGAGACCTCCCCAACATTCTGGGGGTTAAACCTTGGCTTTGCAAGCAGAGGGAAAAGCTGGAAACTGGATTACAGGGGACCTGGAAACCTCTCTGACTCTGTTTGTGTCTTGTTAGCAGTTGTACTCTGCTCCAGGCCAGGGGTGACCCCACACCCCGGGGGACAGGGGTACAGGGTGCTCGTGTGGGCAGCCCTGGCCAAGCAGTGCCACCTGGTACTCCCAGGTGACAGTGCCTCCTCCAGGTGGTGGTGGCTTCCTCCAGCTCCCAGTGCTGATCTGCCCAGAAGAGAGCCTTGCTGTGTTGCAGGACTGCAGAGGGTCCCCCAGGTGGGTGTGTGCCCCCTGAATGTGTCCCCACCCGTGAGTTACCCTGTAGTGACATGCCAGGCTGTGCTGATGGCCTCACACTGGTTTTGTACGTGATGGTGTGATTGATGCCAAGTGCCATGAAGAGTCTGTGACCTTGCACAATCTCCAGTGTAAAGGAAGCCCTGGTGTCATCCTGGGCACTGTTTTTAGGGGGTGTGACATCCTAGATCTCCGTGCTGCCAGGGGATGGGCCCACATGCTGAGTGGGCATCGTGGGGTGCCTGGAGTTCCCCTTGGGCAGGGGAATATGACATGGTGTCCTCCATCAGTGTCTTCTGCAGTCCAGTCACAGTGCTGAGCCACAAGAATGGCATGTCTCTGATACAGGTGGGGAAACTGAGGCAGGCAGTAGAAAACATGCCTGGGTATTTTCCTCTCTGGTGCCTCTGCATGGCAGATGCTTTGCATAGGAGTGGGAATCTACAAAATTCTCCCCTGTGCTCCTCTTTCTTGCAGTGCCAGGCATTCTAGTGACCCTTTTGCTCCAGGGGTTTTACTTTGGTAATTCAGAAGAGGTGGAGCTCAGGGAGAAAACAGCCCTCCCACCTCGATATTTCTCCTCTAGCCCAATGCACCTGCTTCCCCTGGGGAGCCTGGGCAGGAGCAATGCTGATGAAGCTGCCAGGCACCCCAGAAGACCCCATGGGAGCAGGACTGATGCCCTGGAATGAGCAGCCCCTTGCACATCGCTGCCATTCCCAGGGTTTCTGATGTGGCTGGGCAGCAGTGGGTGAGGACTTGCCCGAGCAGGAGCTCTGCCCATGTTCCCCTGGGACAGGCTCCCTGCAGAGGGCCATGGGTGCATGAATCCCAGTTGCAAATCCTCTCAGCGTGGTGGAGTTTTTTCCCCTCTTTCCCTCCAAATCCTGTTGCCCCTTCTGGAGCAGGATGATTCTGGGTGTGTAACGGAGTCTGAAGGTGTTGGCTCAGCCAGTGCTGTCTCTCCTCTTTGTGCAAAGCCCTGTCCCTGGCAGAAGTAGACCCTTGAAATATGTGGAGTCTTACACCTGTAATTCCTCCCTTTGCCCGTGCTCCTGCCTGCAGCACCATCCCTTTATTGCTATGTCTCTGTGCAGAGGAGCAGAGACATGAAACTATTGGGGAGAAAAAAAAAGAAAAAAAAAGGCATGCAGAAAGGCGCTGTGGAAAAGCAGAGCAAATTAAGCAGAGCTCTGATCTGCTTGGGTTTGTGCTTGCCAAAAATGCACCATGCATCTTAATTCGCTCTGCTGTTCAGCTCGCACTCACTGCTCTCCTGATGCCATTTCGGCGCTCTGAGCTCAGCCTTTTCAACACTTCAGTCTTCCTCTTTCAGGATTTTTTTTTTTTTTTTTTTTTTTTGCATGTCTGATTGCAGAATCTGCTGCAGGAGGGAAGGGGGAATCCAGGGGAGGGAGGACGGGAGCCCCGATCCTGGGTGTTCCTGCCCGTGCTTCCCGGCTGCTGGCTTGGTCCCCAACGCATTTTTTTGGGGCTGGGGGTGTAGTGCATCTTTTCTAGAAAGTCCTTCCTGGGTGCTCTTCAGTCGCTCTTTTCACATCCAGCCGTCTGAGCTGCCTCTCGCTAGGATCCTACAAAGAAGAAGAAAAAAAAAAAACAACATTCAAATTGCTGTAATCCACACTGGCTTTTATTCTCTTCCAGTTCAGTTTAATCTCTCTTTCCTCTCCACCCTTATGTCCGGGTTGGGGGAGGAGGGGGGGAAACCCACCCAACAACCAAGCGAAAGGCAGCATCGTCCTCCAAAAGAGCAGGAGAGAAAGCAGGAGCCGAGCCAGAGCCCCTCTGCTCTCCCCCACCACAAATTTAACCCCAACTTCAACTTTTCCTCTGCTGCCGGGGCTCAGCTGGGCTCCAGCAGTGGGGTTTTTCCCCTCTCTCTCTCCCCCCCCGCCCCCTACACTGATTTTAGCGGAGAGGGAGGGGGGTGGGGAATCCTTTTTATTGCGGAGCCCGGTTCTCTTTGCAAGCCTTCCTCCTCCTCTTCCTCCTCCTCCTCCCCTGCTTTTTGTGCCTGCCGCAGCAGGGCTGGCCAGGCCGGGGGAGGGAAGAGATGGGAAGGGGAGATCGCCCCCTCCTCTCCCTCTGTCTGTTTTTTTGCAGGTGTGTCAATTTTAATTCTGCCCAGTAGGTGGGACTTGGTGACTTTCGCACCGTTTTTGTTATTTATTTATTTCCCCGGCTGCTTCTCTCCCTCCCTCCTTCCCCTCCCATCCCTCCCTCCCTAGCCTCCCGTTGCGATCCTCCGGAGCGGCTGCGGGAGCGGCGGGCGGCCGGGCCGGCATGCATCCATCCCCGCCCGCGGCCGCGGCCGCTGCCCTAGCGGGAATTACAGCCTCTCCCAGCCAGCTGCCAGCATGATTTCATCTGCTGGAGGATTTTTGCAGCTGATCGCTTGAGGTTTTGTTGTTGTTGTTTTTTGGTTTTTTTTTTTTCTTTTTCTTTTTTTTTTTTTTTTTCCTCCCTCTGTCTTTGTTTCCTTCCCCCTTTCCCCCCCTTCCCCTCCCTCCATCCCCCCTTTCCTCCTCCTCCTCTTTTTTAGAAGCAGCAATCGGAGATGGATGTCTCTCTTTGCCCTACCAAGTGCACTTTCTGGAGGGTATTTTTGCTCTGGAGCATTTGGGGAGACTATCTGCTTTCGGTGCTGGCTTGCCCTGCTAATTGTCTTTGCAGCAAGACAGACATCAATTGCAAGAAGCCGGATGATGGGAACCTCTTCCCTCTCTTGGAAGGGCAGGATTCGGGCAGCAGCAATGGCAACACGAGCATCAATATCACAGATATCTCAAGGAACATCACTTCCATGTAAGTGGGGGTCCCCCAGGGCTCCCCCTCTCGCGGTAGGGTGCGGGCTGGGCTGTCCGTGCGGGGCTCAGGTGCCCCCGGCATCGCTTGCGCTGTCTGGGCTCAGCCCGACTCCCCGGGCAGAGGATGCAGATCTGGCTTTTCCCTTACCCCATCCCCCCAAAAAACCCACAAAAAGCCCAGCAACAGTTTGGCCAAGGCTTAAGAGGAATAAAGTAAATGAGATCTGATTCCTTAGCAGGAGAGAGAGCAGCAGGCAAAGATGCTAAAGCTGCTGCATCCTTTAACTATTTGCTTCTGCAAGGGGAACAGGGACGCCACAGCCACACACCACCACATATTTACCCAAATTGGGCAAGAAAAGCAAGTTCTGAGCTGTTTTTTCTTTCTTAATACTTTTTATCCAGTTAAAATGTCATTAATTTTACATCCCCACATCAGAAAATGCTCCTTTCCCTGCCCTGGCTGAGTGTATCTGGAGATCTGCGGTTTCACGTTTTTAAGAGGAGGGGAAAAAAAATAGGACAGTGAGATGTCCCTTAAGTAGCTTATTTAATTCACATTGTTATAATTTTGTAACTCGTCGTGGTGCTGCGATAGGATTTGTGCGTTTTAGGTTCGGGGTGGTGGCAGTGGGGAGAAGCATCGGAGCAGCGAGATATTTTTAGTTGAGCACTTTGCGTTTGTTTGCATGTTTGTTTATCTGGAAAATCAACTTGAAGTTGCATTATCCTTGTTTGGAGAGGCAGTTAGCAAAGCCCATGTTAATCTCATCAGTGTGGAGTCAAGAAAGGAATATATTTCTTTCTCCTGAATCCATCATGCTCTGTGTGTGTGTGAAAAAAAAAAATCCTCGTTGCTTCCAATCTCTGCTCTTTATTTCCCAGTACATTTTTGGGTGAGATGAACTCTGAGCCATTTCATTATTCTAATGCTAATTGAAATGTGAGCATTTAGGGAAATATAGCCCCCAGAGCAAGTTGCCAGTGGGAGTTGAGCAGAGAAGAGGTGGAATCCTTTATTCTGGCAGTTAAATGCAGCAAGGTTTGAAATGAGTAATGGAGGGTTATTTATATATTTTTTTCACCTCGATGGCATGGTTGCATGGAGGAAGAGGGCTTTGGGTCTCTTCCTGAGGCTCTTTTATTTGGTCACAGTGCAATTGCAGCAGAGCCATGGAGTAATTGCAGTGCCTCTCTCACAGCTCTGCTCATCACCTTTGCTGGGTAAAGATGACGGGAGCTGCTTTCCCTGCTTGCTTACAGGTCCATGCGATGTCCAGGCAGGTTTTCAGCAGGTCACTGACCCTGACTCCACAGCCCTGCCTTCCCCTTCCCAGAAAACCTCCATAAAAACGGCAGGAATGGGGAAAGTAAATGGGGGGAGCTAATGCAACACTTCCTTCCAATTGCCCCATATTTATCCTGCGTTGTGGTGCTGGAGTGTTTTCCCTGTGATGCTGGAGGGATGAGGGTGATGCTGGGGAAGTCAGAGAAACTCGTGTATTTTCCCTGTGCTCACTGTTTGTTGTGGTTTAGTTTTAACCCTTTGGGGGCCGGGGAGCAGCAGGAAAGGCTGGGAAGGGTTTGGAAGCCGCCAGCGTGAGCGACTGTGCGTTGTCAGATGCACAGACATCTGAACTGCTGTGAGAGGTAGTATTACACGAGTGCTTTGTGCCCAGAAAATGTCTTTACTGCTTTGAAAACGAAAAATGCTGATAAGCAGTCTGTAAAAAGGAGTGGAGAAAAAAAACCCAAACCAAATGGACAACTCCAGAAACAAATATTGGGTGTTTTGTTTTGGAAAGGAGCTTCTCTTAAGTTGGGGAAGGAGAAGAAGGTGCCAGTTTTTGCTGGGATTTGTATGCCTCTCTGCTTCACACTGAGCAGAGCACATTTCTTCATCCCCTGCATCACTGCTGGACCTGTGCCTCCCTTTTTGGGCTTGGAGGGCTGAGACACAGGACTGGGGTGAACCCCAAAATTCTCTCAGGGGCTGAGACTGAGCATGAATGAAAACTTTCCACAAGGATCTGTGCTTACTGGCAAGACAGTGGTGGTTTATAGGGGATGCTTATGGGAGCAGAGGGCTGGTTTATGTGGCAGGGATGCTTCCCAGCAAAGCAGTAACTGCTGGGAGCCAGAGTTGAACCATGTTCATGCTCCTGTGCGGGAGGCATCAGGTCCTGCACTCTTTCAGACTGATGTCAGGCCTCTCCTTGCCAGCCCTGACATCATGGGTCTTGGGGTGATGGTGCCTAGAAGCCCAGCCTGGTCATCGCTGAATCACTCCTGGCATGTGAGTCTGATTCAGCTGGGCAAGGAGCAGTGTCTTCCCCCTGCTTGCCATGCTCACTGGGGACTTGCCCTCGTTAGGCAGCTTGTGGGCAGCCAGTGGGCAAAATCCTTCTCTCACTGGGCTGGGGGCAATCAGGGGAGGCTCAATCCTGTCCAGGGGCTGAGGGATGCAGTGCCCCAGCTGGAACCTCCCCACCTGGGCCTGAGGAAGGTGGTGGTCACTGCTCCATCTTCTTGCTGGTGAAAAAGCAAATGGAGTGTGGGGTGGTGAAACAAACCAGTGATCAGGCAGAGCCTTAGTCACGTCCAAGAGAGCACAGCTTCCAAATCAGGGCTTGAGTGTTGCTGATGAAGGACTGCCAGAGCCCATTCAGAGAGCCGGCTAAAAAACCCAACATGAGCCATCTTGGATAGGCTGTCTGTGTTATCCTCTTGAGCGAGGGGAAGGCCCCTCCATGCCAGCCTACCCCAATCCAGAACTGGGGGCTGAGCCATCAGGAGCTTTGGGTTATATCACTTCCCAGTGGCTGATAAGACCCTGTGAGGTGAGAACAAGGGAAGAGGGTCAGGGGACACCCAGCCTGTAGGAAGCCCAAGGAAGATGGTGGGGCAGGCCAGTCCTGTGGGAACCCTCAGTGTGGTACCCCAGCATCAAGCCTCCTGTTGCATCCTTCAAAGAAATGGCCTTTGCTTCAATTGCTGGTGCTTCTGGCCTCCCACACATCCTCCTTTTGGTAAAAGTCAGGGCTGGGTGGCTCCTGCCCTGGCTGGGTTGAAGGGGACAGTAACACACAACCTTCTTGAAAATCCAGGTGGTGCCAAGTCAGTAGTGTGTCAGGGGAAAGGCAGGAGGCTCCTGCCCTGAGATGGATGAGAGGAGGCTGGGTTGGCTGATGTCCCTCTGCCCTTTCTTGCCTGATTTTGGGTTGCATCCCTGGAGATGTGACCCTGTCCACAGATCCCTATGAGAGCTGCCAGCAGCCCTGTCTAGCCAGAGAGCCAGCTTGGCCTGGCTGACATGGCTCCAGTTTGGAGTCATGCTCTGTACTTCCCCCTCCCAGTTTCAGGAGAGGGCACCATGGGGTTGGGGTATGTCCATGCCATCGCTTTTCCAGTGCTGGGTGGCCTTTGCTGTGTCCTCAGCCAGGTGTGACTTACAGAGATGCTCCAGCTTCCCCCAGCCCATCCTCACCCCTGTGACGTGGGGCGTTACTCATTGCGAGACACGATGCAGAGGCACAACTTTGATCCCGGAGTTCCTGCGGCACAGAGCCCGCTCCGGCCCCGCTGCTGAGCGGCCGGCGTGTTTGTCACCGCGGGTGCCCAGCCCTGGTGCCGGGGGGCTGCTGGCACACGGGGCTCGCCGCGTGTCGGGGTGACGGCGGGTGCTGCGTGACGGGCGGCCGGGCCGGGCACTCACCCCGCTGGCAGCGTGGGCAGCGCCTGCCTGCGCCGGCACCGCGCGTGGGGAAGGACAGACGGAGGAGTTTGCCATCTGGGCCTCCCTACTTCTCAGCTGTTGCTATGGCACTGCGGAGATGCTGCTAGGCAGGCGGTGGTGGCCTGCGTGTGTCACCCCTGGGCTCCCTCGAGGTAGGGAGATGTGCCCGGTATATAAAGCCTCACTCTTTACCCAGCCTCACCAGGGGAGAATGGGGGCTCCTATGGTAAAATACGCTTGGTGGGTGGATATTCAGGGTGTATCTGTGCCGCTCGTAGCTGCTTTCAACAAGGTGAGAGGAATTCAGAGCAACCCAAGAGGAGGTGGCTCACTGTGGAACAGAGTGGGATGCAGGATTTTTGGGTCTCACTGGCAGGGGCAAGAGGAAGCATCTTGTTCTCGACCACAGACAAGAAGAGCATCTTCATTCTTCCCTATCGGGCTGTCCCACCAGTCCACAGCAGCATCTGCTCCATGCCGTGGGCCTGGCCGGGGGTGGGAGAGCCACGTCAGCACCGCGAGCTGTGGGGGGAGCGGCAGCGTAGCCCCTACTCGCTGCGCGGGAGCCGGGAGCATGTGGAGAGGGGGAGAGCGAGGGGGTGCGTGGAGCAGCAGCACCCCTTCCCTGCTGGTGCGGGGAGAGCTGAGGCACAGGCAATGCTCCTGTGTGCCCATGTCTGGGAAGGAGGCAAGAAAGAAAGGACAGGCTTCTTCCTGGAAGGACTGGAGGAAGCAGAACTTGCTTTGGTGACCCAAACAGCCATGAGAAAGGCTCCTGTGATGCTCGAATTATTGACTGCTCTGCTTCAGACAATAGGCACAAACTTTTCTCCTCTCTGTGAATCAGCCACGTTGTGCCCAGTGTGCCTTGTGTACTACTACTCTCCAGAGATGAAGGGCTCTGCATTCCCAAAGCCTCCCATCTCCTGGTCCCAGAGGCTTTGGCTGCTCCAGAGACAATTATAAAAGTCCCTAATTCAAATCATCTTGGATTTGCAGGGCTCTTGTTCATGCAGAGCATATATCCTGAAGGATGTTAGGATGGGGGAGGTGCATGCAGCACCGAGCTTTGAGGACAGAAAAGGGTGCAGAGATATTTGGGACAAAGAGTTGGGCTGAGACACATGGTCTGGATGCTCTAGAGGTGATTTAAGCCAGGAGCACTGATCTGTATCCTCCCCCTTTCCTGTGGGCTGGCTGCTGGCTCCTTGCCCTGCTCTTACTGTCTTTCTCTCTGCTGACCAATTGTGGAGAGGCACTTTCCAGGCACAGGTGATGTCAGGTATTTCTTCAGAAAGGAGAGAGTTTTTGGTGCCTGCTAGTATTTTCCAGACTTTTTCTGAGCCAAACATGGGGTCTGAGGTGCTGGCCTGACAGGAGGAGCTGGTGGCCCAGATGGTTTCAGGGTGCATGTGACATTTCCCAAGTCCTCATGTCCTGCAGGTTTTGGGGAGGTCTAAATTGGTTCTGACTGGTGGCTTTATAATTGGAGAGGTGAGACAAAGGTGTTTCAGGTTTAGGGAAGACATTTAATGGGACAAAGAAGAGACTGAGGAAGGAGCTGCCTTGTTGTCCGTGGAGGCTCGGAGTGGTATGGCCTCTGTATAAGGGCTTTTGTAGAGCTCAGTCAGGGAAAGCTTTCTGGGTCTGCTTTAGATTATGAGCTCACCCCTGTGAAGCAAAACACCTTCATGTGCTTTGGCATGATGCTCCTTGAGGTCTCCCACAGCCCTGTGAGCAATGCTGGGCCCTCTCAGTGAGCCCTCCAGACAGCCCCTGAGATATCCCATGGGATCACCTCTGGGGAGCCCTGAAGGTAGATTCAACTTGATGATGCTTCCCAGTGCCACCCTGGCACACTGGCTTGTCCTGCTCAGTGAAGAGCCCCTGTTTGGGGTTGGCCAGGAGTTTATTTATGGCTGGATTTGGTGCATCCCATTTAGGGGGCTGCTGACAAGTGGGAAATAAACCAAGCCCTAAGCCTGCCATGCTTCCAAAGTGTTACTAGTGCTTGTAACTCGGGGTGTTGTTACCAGGCACGGTGGAATGGCAGTAGTTCAGTGTTTCCTGCAGAGGGGGTTTCGGCAGGTGGTGTAGGTGCTTTCTAAGCAGGTATGTTTGACAGCAGCTGTGGGCTCTTCTCTCCCCCAAATCCTCTTGCCCTCCCCTCTGCACCAAGGGGTGCACAGCAAAGCTGTCATCGAGGAGGTGCTGTGGGCGAGTTCCTTGCTCAGAGGCTGCACTTTGTGCCGTGGTTGGATATCGCAGCACTTTGTGCCCGCATGAGGAGATGAGGAGCAGCAGATCGCTCACCTCACGTGGTTCTCCCGATCCCGAGAACGCGCGCAGCACCAGGACCGTGGCTGCACCGGGCTGGCCCCGTCATCCCCCAAAGAGGACACGCTCCGGACTCAGGCTTTCGGAGCTCTGCAAACGAGCAGCCCCGGGGATGTTCACGGCGCCCGGCCGAGCCCGCACCCCGTGCCCCGCCGGGGCGGCCGGAGCCCGGCTCAGCCCCGGCTCCTCCGCCCGGCGCATCCGGCTCCTCCGCTCCGCTGCTCCCGTGTAAAGGCGGCTGTGCCGCTAGAGGGCAAGCGGCAGCGGCGGACGGCCGGGATGCGGGATGCGGGATTGAGGGATGCGGGATGTGGGATGCGGGATACGCAGGCACGGCCGGCTCGGGGCCGCCCCGGAGCTCCGAGGGCTGCTCGGGGACCGGGGCACCGCCTGCTCGCTGCCACCCTGAAAGTCCTTTGCTCTGGGTGCCCGTGCTGCTGGACCCCGCCTGGGCTCCCACCTGCTCCCCGACTCGGCATGCCCGTTCCTGTGTGGGTACCCACCGGTGTCGGATGGTCCCCTAGGACCCGAGTGCGTTGCTGGGTCATGGCTTTCTTCTCTGTGCTGTTGCGGGAGAATGTGGGCAGTGCACCCCCACCTAGCCACAGCTCTTCCACCAGTGCTGCAAGATACAGCCTCAGCCTGGCTATGAATTGAGGTGATTTGCAGCTTTTTGGATGGTGTTGGCCTAGCCAAAGCAGGTGTAGTGAGAAGGTGTTGCTGGGCAAGCGATGCCTGATGGGGGTCATGACCTACCCTCTGTGACCAGCTTCTGACTGTGATCCTACAAGGAAGTTTCTAATAGGTCTATTCATTGTACTGATGGGAAACTGAGGCACGGAGCAGTGGTGGAGCTGGCCTGCAAGAAGCAGAGTGAGGATGGAGATCCTTTAGCCCAGCACTGGCCAGGGTTTAGGGAGAGGCCAAGCATGGAGGGAGGAATAATCAAGGCTGTTCTATTGGTCCTGTTGTGTTTAGCAGACATGAGAGAGGTCCGTGGAGAAATCCTGGAGGCAGAAACAAGAGGGCACAGGCTGAGAGCTGCCTCTGAGGGTCTCCAGAGTAGGTAAAATGTTCTTTGCTCCTTTGATTAAACTTCTGCTGCACAGGCTGGATGGAGGTCAGAGAGCTAAAGAGACCACATGTCCTTCTCCAAGGAAGGAAGGCTGAGAAGAGCCTGGTGTGGGACAGAGCAAGGTTGAGGGCAGAAATCTGTCCTTGACCCTGTACCACCCTCCATGTGCAGCTCCTGGGATTATCTCATTTTCCCGGGCAGCTGGGCCAAAGTGGGGCTGGTTATTTCCGTGCTGGCTATTGCCAAGGGCTGTCAGAATGGTAGAAAGGCTGTGACACCCTGTGGTCCTGCAATGCAACAGCAAATGGACCCCCAGCATCATGATAGAGGCAACATTTGGGTGGATGTGTGTTGGGGAGTGGGCGATGGATCATGGGTTAGAGCCATGATACTGCTCAGGGCCTGGGCTTCACTTCACTTGAAGAAGGGGGACTAAAATCTCTCTGGAGTCCTCTTGGAACACTGCACTGGAATCAGTGCCCAGCTCACAGGGGTACTCCACCAACCCTGCTGTGCTGTGTCCTTGGGTATCCCCCTCCCCATGTACTACCCAGTTTCCAGACCCCAGGGAACTGGGGGGCCTTCCCTCTTCCCCTCTCTGTGAGACCTGGCTTGCCTGGAAGGGTGGCACCAGGATAATATGTGCTGTATTTTTAGCTTGTTTTTCTGTGCTGTAGCAGTTGTGGAGCTGAAGGAGAAGCCAGAGATGTGTACAGCCAGCTTCCCTCCAGCTGCCACCCAGTGTTTTGGGATGGTGGGTAAGAGATCCTGGCAGCGACTGTGCCCTTCCTGTACCTGCATGTGACACCACCCCCAGCTTCGGTCTGCCTAAAAAGAACTGCCTTTTTAATTAAACCCAAAACTCCCAGCAGTGGAGCAGAGAGGTCAGGAAGCATTCCCAAGGGAGTTTGATAGCACACGTGCAACTCGGGGTGCTTATCCTTGACTACAGTGCTTGTTGAAGTGACAGCTAAATGGTTTTGGGATCTCAGGGAAGGATGCAGGGAGAGGCTGAGCCTGAGTGCTGCCCCCCATGCAGCCTCTTGCCTGCAGCTCTCCTTCAGCTCTGCACTGGGAAGGGCACAGGGCACTGGTGCCTTTGCTGACAGCTCTGCACTGTCCCTGGGGGACTGAGAAGTGGGTAGGGGCAGATGTGAGCATGGGGAAGTCCCTATCCTTCTGGGTTGTGCAAAGCTGTCCCTTAACTAGTTCTCACCAGGAGGTTCCCACTAGGAAATGTTAATGTGGAAATGCTCAAACAGATGCTGGGAATCTGAGTGCTGCTGAGGACCCTGCATGCTCAGGGTTTTGCCAGGATATATTAGGAATATGAATGCTCAGCTGAGCTGCAGAAATGCCAGGCTTTAACTCCTGATCCTGCCAGGACATGAAGCCACATGGGGGAGATCTTGGGTGCCTGCAGCTGCTGACTTTCCTTCTGTTCCTGGTGCAGCTCTGGCCTCATCCCCCATCCCATGCTCTCCATGGAAATGCTGTTCAGTGACCTGGGCTGGGAACAAGGAGTCCTGGCTCTCCAGTCTGTCATCCAGCTGTGCAAATGCTCCCTTGGACTGCCTGCCCTCCTCCTGCCTGCTCCTAACCCAGGCAGACAAGGCCAGCTTGGGCATCCCTCGTGTCTCTCCCAGTACAGATGGGATTGCCTGGGGGGAGTTCTGTGATTTGTGTGGCTGGAAAATATCTCTTGTCCCCAAAACTCTTTTCCCCAGGATGTGAATGGGTATTCCTGGGGCAGTGAGGAGAATCCTGGTTTTGTCTGTCTCATGCCTTGCCTGTGCTCTCCCAGCAAAAGTATAATCCCAGGAAAAGTAAGGTGAAATCCCCTGAGTCTCTTGGTGGCTGCTGCTGAGCAGCCTGTGGAGCAAGCAAAGTTCAGTGGGACAGAGGGTCAATGATGTTGTGTGTTTCCAGCTGCCCAGCCTGCTGAGAGCATCCCTTCCTCCTGGGGCTCTCTTTGTGCCTGTTCAGAGAAGCTGAATCTTACTGGGGACTATTTCCTCCTTTGAGCTGGGCTCTGGACACATGGGTGCTTCCAGCCTCACAGGCTGTCCCAGACTCTGCAGGGGAGAGGGCAGAGTAGCACAGAGCTGAATCAGCGTCAGAGCAGCTCCCTTGGGAAGTGTCGTGCCCCTCATTTCGGGTCGGGGCAGATGCTGAGGGGTGTCCTTGGGAGCATCAAAGCAAAGGCCGAGCCCGAGGAGCGCAGGCAGGGCACCCACGTGGTGCAGGGAGGGGCAACAAGGAGCTCTGCAGGGCTGGCACTGTGGGGGTTAATGGCACGGTGCAGGATAGGCTGGAGGGGATTTGGGAGAGGCAGAGCCTACTGAGGCTGAAAATGTATCAGGTGGAAGAGCTGAGCTGTGGACCTTGAAAGATGTCAGGGGCTGTGTGTGTGAGGGAGGCAGCAGTCGCTGCTCCTTGCAAGATGCTGCGTGCTAGTTTTGGAAGAGGAGCTGGAACAGGGATGCTCTCAGGTAAGAAGCTGTGCGGGTTGCTTGTCGTGGCTCTGGGCAGCCGGGAGGGATGTGAGTGTCTGTAGCTGGTCCCTGGAACAGCCCTGGCAGCCGGTGTGGTGGTGGGCTGTGGGGATGTGTGGTGGTGTCTGTATCCCCAGCACTCCGTGGCTCATCCTCTGACCCTTGGGAGCACAAGCCCTTGGCTCCTTGCTTGTAGCTGAGATCCATCCCAGGGCTAAGAGCAACCGCTGTGGGTGTTCCTGTATGGAAACGATCCTCTCTGTGCCTTGTCCTGCCTGTGCTCTCCTCCAGGACTTGATGGCTGAGGTGTCTGATGCTCCCAGCCTGGTTTTGCTAACGAGCCCTTCCTTCCAAGAGGGGTGGTGGTGGGATCCTCAGGCTTTGCCCCAGGCACAGTGCCCAGCACCCAGCCTGTTTGGCCCCAAGGGAAGGATTCCTGCTTTCCCAAAGGCAAGGGTAGCATAGATTTATTTATTTGGAGACTTAATTAGCATCTTTAAATATTAAATAGTAAACAAACTGCGTCTAGTGGGATCAACATTTACAAGCAGGGATTTTTATTTTTTTTTCCTCTCTGGGACATGCACTTGTTTTTTAAGTGTTTGGGGAGGAGCAGCTGTGTGTGGGCTCTGGCTGATGGGTGAGGGATGGACCCACATCACTGCTGGTGAAGGAAAGGGAGAAGACAGGGATGAAGGGGCAGGAGGGCTTGAGAAAAATGGGGCAGAGAAGCAGGGGTGTGTACTTGGAGTATTGATGTTGGGGAATTGCAGAGCCAAGTGCTGGATTTTGGCATTTCCTGCAGGATGTGTCATTCCCTCCTGCCCAGGCACATAGAAGGGGACAGGCAGGAGATGGAGGCTCCTGCCTTGGCACAGCTAATTGCAATCAAAAGGTGGTGGTCCCTGCAAGGGGAGGTGGTTTGCAACTGATCTGCATCCTATTATCTCTGCAAATGGAGGCCTGCCTAGTAGCAGATTACACTGGGGGTTATTTATTGGCAAAGCACTGTACAGTTTTAATTTTTCCTTTTTGCTTATTCAGGCTTTAGCTCCAGAGGAAAATAGCCTGGGGTGGCTTTGAAATGGATTCTCTCTGCCCCATTAACTTATTCAGTGAGTTTAATGGGCCTTTTTTTCTCTGAGCCTTGAAGCCATCATTAAAAGGCAGAGATTTATAAAAGCAAAGATACTCCTGAGCTTTAGTCAAACTTTGGGGGAGTGGGAGGGGGGAAATGGTGTTGCTGCTGTTTGTGGTTCTGGTGACGATGTGAGTTGGGTGTTGTTATTTTGTCTCTCTGGAAGTTTTACATGGATAAGGGGACCAGCTTGCTTGGGGTGCTGCCCATGTATCTCCACTGAGGACCTGTGGGATCAGCTGGGCTGTGAGTGAGTCCTCACAAATGATGGGATGTTATCCAGGATCCTACATGTTGTTATATTGCCTGGTGTGACCTACCTGCACTGCAAAGCTGCATCTCTCCAGGCTGAAAGAGAGGAACTTCCTTGCTTTGTGTAGGCTGCTCTCAACTTTTGTTTTCATCACTTTTATGCCATGCCAGGGCTGGGCAGTGCTCGATACTTTCATGGGTGTCTGTGGTCAGTGCTTGGAACTGTTCCCTTCATCCCTCTCTCTGCTAGTGACATGAGTCTAATTGCACCTCTGTGCTGAGCAGCCCAGCGCTGCAAGAGGTTTGCACTCCTGCAGGGATTGCCCTTGTTTAGCATGTGGCCTACTGTATCTGTTATAAAATAGGGCAATGTCTGGAGAATGAGACTGGGATTAAACGCCTGAGTGAATTCCCCCTTTTTTTTTGGCTCAGTTAGGATCAACCTCTTCACTTCTTCTTTTGCAAGCCTCTTTTTGGGGAGTAAATGTAGGAGCATGCAAGGTGTGGGTTGGCATGTCACCTGGGGGCACCTCTTGCTGGCATGGCTGAAGCCTTGGTCCCCAGGCCATGACATGCTGCAAATGCCCCTCCTGGAGGGGCAGCCTGTGCCCTGTACCACTGACAGGAAGCAGTGGCAGGGAAGAGCTGGGAGCAGCAGATGTGTGTGCTGGCTCACTCCTGGGCATTAAGTTGAGCTGTCACCTCTTGGGGTGGCAGAGACCAGCTGTGGTTGCTCCAGAGGTGATGTCACAACATGGTGGAGTTGCTGTGCTGGGACAACTTTTCCTGTATTTCTTTCCTTTTCTTCCTTTTCCTGCAGTGTGAGCCAGCTGTAACCCTTGTGTCTCTGTGCCCAGCCTGGCACCTGCCAACTCAGGACAGCCAGGGCTGGGAGATTTGTGATAACTGGAAACCCAAACATGCTGCCAGCCATCACATTTTGCTCTGTGTACTTGAAGAGTGTCCCTCACCAGCCCTGCTGCAATTCAGGAGCGGGGGCAAGATGCTGTGGGACAGGGAAAGAACCTACTTGCCCAAAGTGGTGTGCTCAGGGTCACATGTTGGGGCTGACCCCGGCCCCTGGCTCCTGCTGGGTGCCAGGAGCAGCTGGAAGATGGGACTGGAGAGTGGGTGATGTGACTTGTGTGTGTCTGTGTGGTGGCCCTGGGGCTGGCTCACCGCCCCCACCACGGGGTGGAGGCAGAACAGACCATGACCCTGACCAGCCTGACAGCCCCAGCCCGCTGTTGGGAGGAGCCTTGGCAGGGGGAGACACCCGGGAGGGACTGTGGGGCTTGCCAGGAGGAAGGAAGGGCCCCCAGCTTCAGGAGGAGATGTCTGAGGGTTTGTTTGTAGCCTGTCTTGAGGCACTGACCACCAAGGCTGCCCTTGGAACACTGCCCCGGGGCAGTGGTGGGACAAGGACACACTGGAATGACCCAGAAGTTGTTGTGGCCAAGCAGAAACCAGCTGCAGCATGCAGCCATGGATGGTTCCCCATGATGGCCTGTCTGTGACCTCCAGAACAAGGGGGAGGCTTCTTGGAGATCCATCAGCTCCCACCTCCCACCCCAAGTCACAGTGGTCAGAGGAAGGAGATGCTCATTTCCTAATAAAGACCCATAAAATGCACTTCTCCCCTGCCCTTGTAAATCCTTGCCTCCCCTGTGCTACCTGCTGTGTAAACTGCTGCTGACCTTGTAAATCACCCTCTGCTTTGCTCTGCCTCCCTGAATCCAGCCCTTCCTTGTAAATCCTCTGTCCCCATTAGTTTTCCACTGCTGACCCCTTGCTCTGCCTGTGCTGTAAATCTTGGGCCCTGCTCAGTCTGGGGGGATGGATGGGGTGATGGAAGGCAGCTGTCCCAGGATGGGTTAATCCCTCCCACCAGCTCCTGCAGGACTCACTTGCCAATGGGAGCTGGTGGAGGACATTTTGCCTGGCTTTCTGTGGGGAAAGTCATCCTTGTGCTGCAAGCAGGGCTGGGCTGTCATCTTCAGCTGGGCTGCGGCCAGCTGGCTGTAAACTGGAGGGTGTTGGTATCCCAGCCCTCAGCAGGCCTCCTGGGGATGCCTGCTCCCCCAGGACACATTTCTGACATGTAAAAATAGCTGTAGTAAAGAGAAAATCTCCTTTTATCCCTTGAGTGCTTGGGGTCATGCCGTAGCTTAGCTTCACTGTGCCCCTATGTAAGCTCCCTTCAGTGGGCACTGAAGGAGCTGTGGGCAGCAGAGGTCCCTTGTGTAATGGAGAATTGTCACCTGCTCTTCTGCTGGATGCTGATGCCCTATTTCTGAGTCTTGAGTTGCTGGGATGACCATGCTCTGTTTTCCCCCTGAAACAGCACATAGGAGCTGAGGCAAGAGGTTCTGACAGAGACCTGACCTGATGGAGGTATGGGAAGCCAACCATCAGCTCAGCACCATGACCTGTGTGTGCTAGAATGTGCCAGGGGAGGTGTCAGTGTCTGTGGGAATGGCTCTGTCTGGAGCCCATGGCTTGTCCTTGACACAGGCTGAAGTGCTGCTGACTTGCTGTGGCTGGCTGGGTGTCCCAAGGGTGTGCAGGCAACTGGCACCCAGGCAGGTTTATTTGGTGTACAGATTACTGAGTCTTCCTAAACCCTGGTGAGGGGAAACCAGTGACACTCCAACAGAGCTGCCTTTTTCCTCCTAATGAGCAGGAGTGAGTGATACCCTGAAATGCAGGAGCAGCTCTGCCCTGCTCTCACGGAGGTCAGTGGAGTGCAGAGCAGTGGATGCCCAGTCAGAGTTGGGATGGGGTCACCCACGGGAGTTTTTTGGGATGGTGCTGTCCGAAAAGCTGCTGTGAGAACACAGGATTGGAGGGTTCTACTTGGCTCACTAGGGAGGAAAATGCTACAAGTGATCTGAGTGCCTTGTGATGTGGCTTTCTGAGTACCTCAGTCCTCAAGGAATGAGTGGGAAACTGGGGTACCAGCCTAGAGGAGGGGAGTGCAGCTTTTTCTGACCTTTCTCTGAAAGTCCCTGGCCTGGAGGAGCTCCTCAAGTGCCTGAGTGGTTCAGGGTTTGGTTTATAGAAGTGTTGGCCCTGGCCCAGCATGGACTGTGTGTGTCCCCTGGGAAGGCACTGACCTATGTCACTTGTGGCTCAGCTCTCCCTGATCTCCCCAAGTGTGGCTGCCAGAAAATTTGCAAGAAGAACGTGGAGATGCTCAGGATGGCTGATTCAGGCATTATATTAACTGTTGGTGATGCTCTGTGATGGACCTGGGCTTGACCCAGCTGGATGTTTCCTTTAGACCTTTCTCCTGCTGCCAAACATTTTTTTTTTTTTTATTAGTTTTTCTCCTGTATCTTGTGTCTGAGCTGTGTATTAACACTGGGCTTATGATGCTGCTGTGCTCTGCCTTTGGGAGGAGGATGGAGGAGATGATGTGTTCGGTGAGAGCACAGGGATGCTAAACAGCAGTGGGAAAGGCAGGGGGCAGCGGAGGAGAGCAGAGGCAGATTTTCAAAATCCATATAAATAGCAAAAATAAATTTCCAGCAAACGTTTCCAGTCCTGCAGTATTAAGAAAGTGAAGCACTAGAGGATAAGGAAAGCATGAGCAATAACAGCAGGGATTTAGAGGAATAAATCTTGCCAGACAAACCTGATTGCTTTTTCTTTTTGATGGAATCACAAAATTAGTGGCTGAGCAGAACGTGGAAATCCTAATATATTTGGATTTAGAAAAGCATTTGATATAGTGTCTCACCAAATCTTACTCTCCAAATTAGTTCAGTTTGCCTTGGATATGACACTGCCAAATGGACTAAGAACTGGCTTAGGGCCCTAAACTAATAGTGATGGTCTGTGTTCGGGGAAAGGGGGAGCTGTGGGAGCAGAGCTACAACCTGACTATTCTCACTGAGAAAAAATGCAAAGCAAAACAACAGAACCCCCCAAAATAATAAAAAAAAATCCAGGAATGTGGTCTGAGTTTGAGGCACCTTATTATGGGAATATTGACAAATTGGAGAGAGTTCAGAAGCAAACAGAGTGGGGACAAATGCATCAAAGGGGTTGGATTACCCGTAGAGGGAGGCTGGGGGCTGAGAAATCCCAGGGCTGGAGGCATTTCAGAGAGGAGCAGGTGGAGGCCAGTGGGGCTGGGATGGACATTTGGGACCTGGCAGGGAGCAGCACCTCAGTGCCTTCGCCCCCGCGCAGCAGAGGCTGCTGAGCTCCCATTTCACGGCCCTTTCCAGATATTATCGGGTAAGCAGGGAGAATATTCACCGTGACTGTCAGAAAGAACATCCCTGACAGGGGGAGCTGGGCACGTTTCCTCAGGGAAAATCTTGACTCTTGGAACAAGCACGAGGAGACTGCCCTGGGTGATTTGTGTCAGCAGATGGGGATTTTTTCCTGGACTGTGGACTTGGATGGGAAGCTGAGAGTTGATTGTAGCTGCTTTGAGGTGCTGCCTCCTGCGATATTTATCTGCACCTCACAGGCATTTATTTATCATTGGGGAAAATTCTGGGTAACCGCTGGTGGCAGCTGGAATGCAGATGTGTTCCCAAGGGAGGATGGCCAAGTTCTGTCATGCTTAAAGCTTCTGGAAAAGTGATGAACCTCTGGTCACTTTGCAGACAAAGGACAGGACAGCTTGATGCTGCTCGCAGGATTTTGTGTGAGGAGCTGCCTGTAGAAATTGGGAAGGATGGGGTCTGCCAGGAGGTTCATCTGTGAAGCTGTCTGTACAGCAGTCTGAGTTTAAGGAGTCCTTCAGCACTGAGCTGGAGCCTGGGAGGGATGTTGAGTGTGTGGAGGCTCTTGCTATAACTGCAGGGCTCCCACAAGGTGAGGAAACCCATGGCTGATTTGGAGCATCTGGCTGCCACCAGGGCTATTGTCCCCCTCTGCCAGAGGGGTGGCTCGGTTGAGCCAGGTTGTTCTGTTTGCCTTTTAAAGCAAATCTGTGCCTTTCAATACAAATGCAAAGAAACTTTTGGTATGGAAAATGTAGCTTGCTAGAGGGAATGTTGTTTTGCATAGGGAGCAGACACCCTTGTGAGGCAGGAATGAGCTGGGGAGAAAGCCATGGAGCAGAGCTTCCATGAAAAGCCTCTGGAAGATGGAGAGACCTGTGTCGGTGTCCTGGTCTCACTGTGAGAGCACAGGGTTTTTTCAGCCCCACATGGTCCTTCTAGTGCTCCCCTGCTTTGCATTTCTCCCTGCCCGGAGCTGAGCCTGCTGGGATAGGGCTGAACCAGGCAAAGTTTGGGTGGTATTTTTAGCTGTTCTAATTGTGGCAAATAAATGCCATTCTTACTTGTTGGGATTGAGCTATGGCTAAATCACAACTAGTTCTAATGATGATAATTACCGGATTTCAATATTTATAGAAACGGGTGCTTCCTTCGTATTGGCAGATGCTGCTGTGCTCTCACCTTCACAGATCGAAACCTTGGCTCATTATTGCTGCACCTATTTACTTACTTGCACATTTTTTAACCCACAGATGACAACGTATGAGACCTCTGAAAAGCTGTGGGCTCAGTGCAGACTCTGTAGTCTTGGGTAGAAGCTGTGGGATGGATAGGGAAGCTCTTCCTGAGGAACTCTGGGTTGGAGTCTTGCTTTTTGGGAGCTCATGAGAGATGTTCTTCGGGCTGCAAGCTTGCCTGGTTCTGCCAGGGCTTAGGCCCCAAGGGGTGGCTGAGGCTGTGCATATTTTTGCCTGTGTTAGAGCTGTGGATGCTGTGGATCCCCGTGTGCACCAGCACATATACATGCTGTAACTGGGACAGAGCTGAAGGGTGAGGCTGCACAAACCACTCCAGTCCTGTAATACTGGTCTTGGAGGAGTTTGTGGACAAGGCTCTGGGAGGCTCCTGCTTGCAAAAGCAGCATCTTCTGGATGTCTTGGTTTAGCAACATCACTCTTGACTCTGCTTCTGCAGAAGGGTGGGCACCTTTAGGAGCATATGGGTGCAGAGCCACGTGTTTGGGTGGCACACGTGCCATCCCCTAAGCCTGGGATGAAGGTGCAGATCCCCCTGGGCTGTGTCAAACCAGCCCTGTTGGGTGATTGCTGCCTGCAGATCCTCACTGGTATCCAGCCCCATACACCCATCAGGTCTGAGACTCCCTCCTTGAGCAAGGTGTAGAAAAGATTCACTTACTCAATTTGCTATCTCTCCAGTGCCACATAAGCTGTATTGATAAATTAATCTTATATTGTTGTGACTAAACAGCCCTGCAATTTTTTACACTGTGCAGTCTAATCTGTCTTGACAGCTGTATCATTAGTTTATATTTGTTGTAATCTTATTCACTGTGCTGGCTGTGGGGAGTTTTTATTTGAGGTGCTGTGCTGCTATGCAGGCAATGGGCACAGGTCTCTGCTGGGCATCTCAGGGTGCAGCTGGGGTCCACCCAGGCAGCCACCTGGGTGCCCTTCCCAGGAGTCAGCCCCAAATTCTGCTCTGCTGCCTTAGAGCAGAATTTTCCTGGTTAGCAGCATCCACAGGCCTGATTGGGCCTCACCAAAGCATCCCTGCTGCTGTGATTTTGATGGGGACCTCCAAGTTGGGGTAAAGACAGAGAAAATGTGGATGTTGGAAGAACTATATCTTAAAGCATCCTGGAAGTTCTGCTGTGTGACGAGGGACAAGTTGTTTACTTGGTCTGTGGTTTAGTTTTCTATGATATGGGGTTGGTCCCTGTTCGTTGCTGAGGCTAGCACTGGGTCACAGGGTTTAAAGGGACTGTGGGAGCTGGGACTGCACAGTCTGTCACCCAGAGCTTTGGAGATGTTGCAGAAGGGATGGTGATATGTGCTGGCATAGTGCTGTGAGTTGTGACAGCAGCACAGAGTCATGGGTGGCTGGCTGCTCCCTTGGCTTCAGCCTGATTTACTGTCCTTGGCCCAACTGGGGCTGTTTCAGGTCTCTGTTGATTTTTGTGGAGTCCCTTTGCTTTGCAGGCAGCTTTGCATGCAAGTTTGTTCAATAACATCTCCCCAGAACTGTGGAGCAAACTTTTTTGGGTTGGTGCAATGAGACTTCTGCCAGCAGGGAGCAAGAGACACTGCATACCCTGGGCATGGGACGGAGGGGGGGAGGCATTTAGGCTGCTGCTTTCTGCCTTGTCTTGGACTTGATGAATTGGTTGAGAAAGAACAATTGCTTAGGCTTCTATTATTTGCAGCATCTCTGACCAGGCATGGATGGTTCAGTAACAGCTCAAGCCCAAACTTTTCTCTTGAGTGCATTTGTTTGGAAGAGCATTTGGGATCTGGCAAGATGCTCCCAATGTAGGAGTGTAGATGTGCACCTTGCAGCCTGATGGTGAACATTGTTCTTTAGTCCTTTGAAGAGGGTCATGCACCTGTAATGCAGGGTCCAGCAGTGCTCTGTGCTGTGCTCAGATCCACCCTGGAATCAGTAATGTGTGAGTCTAAGGGATGTGCCAGCTCCTGCTACTGTGCTGGTGCTGCCCATGTGATTCCCCCTTTGTAGGCAGCCTGGGAGCAGAGGGTGGGATGTGCTGTGTGACAGCTCCAGCAGCTCTGTGCAGGGCTGGTGGGGGAGGATGGCAAAACTTGGGGAGATCTGTGTGATGGCATCAGCTTTGACTGTAGGAAAATCCCTGCTCCAGGAGACAAATGCTTGGGAAAACCTGCTTGTTGACAGGCTTGCAATGATGATGTGAAAGGGGTTTCACATGTGCTTGTCCACCAAGAGTGCTGGTAGGAGTCTGGTGGTGGAACAGCCCACCATGCAGCTTGGAAGCTCCTTGCTGTAGCCCAGGTGGCATCAGACTGCCATTGGTGATGAGATCTCTGGTTGGGGACAGCCCTGGTAGTGGCTGAAACCTTGGTTGGCATTCTGCAGCTAGGATTCTCTAGGTTTGCATTCTCTAGCTAGGCGAGAGCCTCCTGCTGTCATGTGCCGTGGGCTGCAGCTGGTGACAAGGTGACAGATGCCAGCAGGTTGAACCCTCAGCATGGCCAGAGGCAGGAGGTGTCCACTCTGTTGGTAGAGGCCCCTCATTCTTCCCGTGTCCCATCTGGAGGGGGTGATGGAGATGGGGGTCCCTGGCACTTACCCTAACTCTGGGGTTGTGACAGCTGCAGCACCTCTGCCAGCACAGCAGTGGAACCTCCCTGTGCACGGAGTGCTGCTGGCCTGCTGTCCACTCCCATGGAGAAGATGGATTTCCCACTCAGCTGGTCTCTGGTGCCTGGGGACCTTGCTCCAAGCTCTAGTGGTAAAGGATAATCCATCATCTGCAATGACTCTGCCAGTGTCTTCAGCAAGGAATTGGCTCCAACATGGTGTCCAACCTGAATGTTGTGCAGCTGGGGCTCTCAGGTGGGAGGGGATGACTCGGTGTGTGAAGTGGGTCCACTGGAGCATGTAGCAATTCCCCAACATGCTGCTCTCTTTGCCACATGGAAAAGATTTCTGTTCTGCCTTCCAGCCCTCTTCACAGTGCTTGATGGTTGCTGTTCTCACTCTCCTTGCTGATTATCTTCATGTCAGTGCTGGGTGCAGAGTGGGCAGAGCCTCCTTCCTGGCAGCTGCAATGGCAGCAGGGCCAGTGATAAAGCTCAGCTTTGTTCCTGCTACCTATGTCTGTGGCCACCCTCCTGCTCCAAGTGAGGGTGTTGCTGGGGCAAATTGCAGCTTTTTGTTGTTTATAACCCTCTCATCCCTTAGCCAGTGTGAGAGTGTCTCAATTATCTTTTTAACCTGTTTATCCCTGGGTGAATTACAAGTCCCTGCCCTTGACTCCCACATGGGTCTCACTCATCCATCAGTGCCAAGTATTCCTTTAAGCTCAACTTGTGCAACTTGGAGTAACCTCCAGTGCTGCCAGATCCTAGGAACTGGAGTCAACTGGGAGTCATGGGGAGTTTTGGCTGGTACTGTTGTGCTCCACCCATACTGATGAGACAATTTCCATAGCAACTACAGGATTTTCCAGAGGGGAGCTAGGGGAAAGACATGAAAAGCCAAAACTAACCCAGCTTAAAACCACCATGGGCAGAATCTGTTGGTCAGTGTTCAGGGTGGGGGGTGCTTCAGGAGATCTTGTATTGCCTCTCATCCAGAAGTTCTCTGGCTCTGTTTGTTTGCATGGGACCTCCTGGGCCAGGCAACCCAAAATGTGGAAATGAGAGTTGGTGCTTGCATTTCATGGCTGGAGAAGGTTGGGATGCCCTCATGGGGCAGCTCTGCCAGGGCTTTGGGGCTGGGAAGGGGCAGAAGTGAGCCTGGATGGCTGTGTGGAGGCAGCTTGTGCTGCTGCTCCTTGGGGAGCCATGGAGAATGTTGCAGGTGCTGATGCACAGAGTCATTTCCCAAGCTGGTGGCATCACCATGCTCACTGTCAGCAAGGTGATTTCAGCAGTGCTGGGGCTGTGCCAGCTCAGATGTGAGTCAGGAATGTCATATACCTGTTCCTGCTTTCCTGTAAGATCCAGAGTCCTGGGAGGGAGCTACAGGTTCTGGCCTTGGAGCATCCCAATGCTGCTTTAGCTCTAGGCTCTGCCCACCCCTCTGTCCTTATCCTGATTCCTTCACTTCTGTCTCCTGCCCTCACTGAGAACCAGCAAAACATCTAGAAGAGCTGTAAATGATGATTTTTGGGGCAGAAAACTTTGGTAATTGTGGTGACAGGTACAAACCTGGAGTGGGGACAGTGCGTGTCCCATCCCAGAGCTGAATCCGAGCCTTGGCATTGCAACAGGAGAGAGCAGAGCATGACTTGACTCAGTGCTGTTGGAGGTATCTGTGGTTTTGGTGGTGGCTTGAGTCTGGGGGCTTTGGGCAGATCTGGCTTCCTGGCAAACTTGCAGGTGTCTGAGGGGCTGGTGGGCTTTGGGGGGCTGAGTGAGGTCAGTGTGGGGTGATATCAAAGGGTAGGTTGGTGACATCTGGTCCCAGTGCTCCAGCTGCAAAGCAAGGAGCACAAAGGCAGCCCTTCTCCATCCCATTGCAATCCCCACAGCAGGAGGAGGAGCTGGCTGCTGGAGGGCTGTCCCTGCCAGCTGCTGTCCCCAGTTAAGCCCAGCCTGGCACACGGTGTGGGTTCTGGAGCCCAGCTGCTGCTGGCTGTGAGTGAGCCAGCCCCACTCCTGGGAGGGCTGCCTGCTCTGGGGGCAGACAATGTCTGTATTCTTTGTGCAGAGGGAGTTTTCCTTCACTGATAACCCTCTGGGCTTGGGCAGTTTGTTTTGAGGATGGGCTGGTTCTGGGACCCTCTGGGCCCTTCAGCTGCCCAAACAAAGTTTGAGTGATTCTTTGCAAAAACAAACAAAAAAATAATAAAATGGCATCTCCCTGGAGGGACTTTGTCTAATGATCTGCTTTCTGGCTTCAAAATTGTTTCATGACTCTCAATGGCACCAAAAAGACACGTGCCCTGTTAAATACATCTTCAGAGCAAGTGGTGAAAGGGCAAGCAATGTCAGGAGGTGCATTGTAATTTCCTTGCTCCCTGACTCTCCTCAATTAATACTGAGCAGGACCTTTGGATTCCTCAAACACCTCTGTGAGATTTTATACCTGTCAGTTTAATGCCAGCCTCCTGGAAGTCCTTCAGCAACAGGAGGTTCATTTTCAGGAGCACAAAGCTATTGGGTTCATCATATTCTTGCTCATCTCATGGATGCCATTACATGTCACTGCTGTGGCCTTAAACCTCTGTGCGGAGCTCCAAGCCCCGGTGATGAACAACATCTTCAAACAGTGCAAGGAGACCCTGCTGGTGCAGGGTGGGGGTCTCAGTGCTGGGTTAATGTTTGCCACGTGTTGGCCACTCTGCAGTAATTCAGGTTGTGTCCTCCTGCCTTGCTCCTGGTGTGAAACAAATCTTGTCTGATTTGTTGCAGCTCAGCAGCAGAGTGTTTGGACAGTGCGAGCTCAAGGGTTTCACCCCACCTTTGGCCCTGGTGAAGGAGGTGCCCATGGTGGGCAAAGGGCTGGGGCTTGCTTGAGGGGGGGGCTGGTCTTGCTGTGCTGAGAAGCTGCAAGCCAAGGTGCCAGGCAAGCAGAGGCTTCTCCATAGTCCAGCGATGCCCTTATCTCGAGGAATGGCAGATTGAGCTGAGAGAGGAGACAGAAACCGTCCCAGGATTTGCTTGCTCATACAGCTGGATCAGCTCTAACACAACAGCCTGGTTAGAAGTGTCTCTGGCTGTCAGAGTGTCTTCTATAAGATTTTTGCAAGGTGCTTTTTTCACATTTATAAGAACAAAATAGGGTGCTGGGAGAGGAGCTTTTAAAATGTTGTTGCCTCCTTGCTCTCCTTTCTTTCCCTCCCTGCCTCTCCCTGCCTGTGTCATGTTTATAGGCATGCTGGTTTGCTTTTCTTTTTCAGAGCCAGCTGACTTCCCACAAAATACCTGTTATCCTGGGAAGCCTTGAGCTCTGAGTCACCATATCTTAATGAGTACATCCCCCTGCTCCTGAGTGATGCTTCTGTTCTTACACCTCTGCAATAAGAGCCAAGTTTGTGCGTGTGTGTGTCCCTTGCAGGGAAAGCTTAGTGGAGGGAGAAGGTGGTTTTCATGGCTTTTCCTGGGGAAAAGGGGACCAAGGCCTTCTCCTGGGTGATGAAGGAACCCCTCCCTTGCTGCTGGGAAGGGTGGGTAGAGCTGGCTGCGATTTATTTGAAGTGCAGGTACAAGCCTCAGGGGGTCACGGCAGTTGGCTCAAAAATTAACTGTGTGGAGAATTTATCTGGCTCTTTGGCTTTATGGGGAGCAGCTGGAAGGTGAGCAGGCAGATCTGTGATGCTGTGGAGGTAATGAGGGCCTTGGAAAGTCTCAGGTTGGAGTTACCCTGCCCATGGCTTTCCTGAGGGCAGAGGCTGTGAGCCTGGACTGTGGCCTGCCCAGCTGGGCATTGCTGTCTGCTTGTTTGAGCTTCATAAACATCTGGGGAGCCAAAACACTGGTGATCAAAGTTCAGGCTCCTTAGGAGATATTTGGGATAGGAAGAAACCAACCCAGCAGCCCACAGGAGGAGAATCCAAGTCCAAAAAGATTGTCTCTCCCCTCCTCTTTCTTGGCCAGTGGCTTTTCCTGTGTTTGAGGTGTGTGGGAAAGCTGGAAATGGGATGAGCTGCACTCTATGGGTGGTGGAGCTGTGGGGAAGCAGAGGAGGTCAAAGCAGGATGGGGGCCTGTGGGAGGGCCCTGGATTTGGCTGCTGGATGGCCATAATTGTGCAGAAGCTGAGGCACCCTGAGACACCCATGGTTTGAGCTCCAGGCTCAGGTTTTTGTGCTGCTTTCAGGATCCAGGCATGGGAGCAGTGCCCAAAAGTGTGCACCTACATCAAAACAGGTTAGAGACGAAGCTCATGAGGATGTAAAACTCCCAAAATGAGGCTCACATGGTGGCTGTGGTTTTTGGGAAACGTTCTTGTGGGTTTGTGTGGGTGGGTGGCAGCAGGTCTGGCTTAAGGACTGCAGCCCCCTCCAACCATGGCACTTGTACAGCCCATTCCTGGCTCTCATGTCTGCTTTTGCTGGACTCTCGTTCCTGCCTCCTCGTTCCCAGTGCCATCGATCACAGTAACAGCCAGTTTGTGAGAGATTTTATTTTCTCCTTTTCCTCCTCTATCTGTTTCCATGTCTTCAAGCACAGCGTGAAGTGCAATGAGTGCATGTGGCTGGCAGTGCTCCCTTTTGGGTCGCCGCTGAGCTACTACACTCCACCAGAATATTGTCTTGACCATCTCCGAGGCCCTGTGTCTTTTTGGGGGGTGGGTGTCCTTTCTACCACGTGCTCTTTGGCATTGCTTTGTACCAAGAATTGTTCCTGCCAAGCTGAACTCTAGTGATCCTGTACCTTTAGTACATCTCATTGTCTTGCTAATGTTTGTAGGCACTGTGCTCTCCAGGAGAGAAACAGCTGCCTTTGGAGTAGAGCTTGGCAGCCTTTTTTTGCCTGTATTAGTATATATATGTATACACACACACATATACATATATATATACACACACACACACACACACACACATATATATATATATACACACATACATATATATATATATATATACATATAAATATTATAGTTTGGTTTCTGAAAAGCCCTTGACCTGTTTGGAGATGGAAATGTGAGAGAGTTTGACTTCCAATTTGAAGTTGCAAAGAGGGTTTAATAAAGCAGAATGTGATTACTGAAGCTGATTTTGACCAGGGTGCTGCTATCTCTCTAAAATGTCGTTTGATATTAAAGACCACAAAATGCTGCACACTGCTGGGTCTCCATGCATATGAAATCCTATAGATAAAGCATCCTTTCCTTTGATATGGCAGGTGCTTGGAGAGCTGCTGAAAAGCAGGTGCTCTTTTGCTTCACGTGGGTGCAGGAGCCCAAAGGGTGCTGCTTCACCCTGAGGTGTGTGTGGTGTAAAACTCCCCCACAAAAATAACCTTCCAGGGGAAGGTTTTTTCCCTGTCCTTGGGTTGCCCTCCCATCCTAGCCAGCTGCATGGCTATTTTGGAGATGTGGTACAATTAGACATGCACAAGTTTAATGTTAGCAGTCCTGAGCCAGGAGTCTCTGCTCCGTGTCCCCCACATCCATGTCCAATGGTGGGAAGCACCTATCTGGGCACAGAAGACTGGCTTTGTAGGTTCTCCTGCCAGAGAGTAATGAAAGAAATGCCCTTTTGGGGAAATACAATTGGTTTTGCCACTCAGAGGAAAAGGGGAGTGAGCTTTGGCTAATGCTGCAGGTGGGGAGTGAACTCTCACTTTTACTGATGATTCACCCAAGGTGTCTGTGTTTGTGTTTTTATATTCATGACTGCAGGACAAAACTGCTCATCCCATTTCATACTTTCTCACTCTAGCCGGCGTTTGGGACTGTGCAGGGGTCAGATAGTCGTGGGAATAAATAAGAAATAGGAAGAGAGCCTGCAGGACCTGGTGGGTGCCAAGGTGGTGGGCAGGGTGCTGGTGCTGGACCAGGAGCCCAGCCCTTACTCAGAGGTGTTTTTGGGGCACTGACCCCTCAACTCTGCTCCCTGTGCAGGAGATGCTGCGGTCCTTAGAAGTTTCCTCCTGAGGCTTTTGCAGTGCTGCCTGTCTCTGATAAAGGAAGTTTCTTCAGCACTGGAATGATTTTGAATACCTCAGTCCTTGCTTGGGACCATAGGGCTGCTCCCATCCAGGACTAGCTGAGTAATAGAGATGGAATACTGGGACAGGTATTTGTTGTTGTGGCAGCTGTAGTGCTGCCCACAGCACTTCTTCAGCTCTGCTACCCTACTTTACACTTATTTCTTTATTTCTGAAAGTATGTTCCTGGGAACAATTCCCTACATTGAAAAACTCTGGATGCAGTGTGTGATAACACAAACATACTGCTTCCTGTGAGCTGCAGCCATCTGTCCATGCTGCGTCCAGGCATCCTGCTGTCCTCTAGTAACACTGACACACTGTCCCTGGAAGGAATGCTCTCTGCTCCATAAGTCACCCTGCAGAGCTGCTGGGGGATGCAGAGGCTTGAGGAGATCATGGAAGGAAACTGGTGCATGCACAAGCATGGAGTGCAGTGAACCCTGAGAGGATCCCTGGGACAAAAGCAAAGTGCAGGTTCTGGTGGTGCTGGCATTGCTGCATGTTTTTTTATGTCCAGCTCCTGTATGTCGCTATGGGTGCCATGCAGGACAGAATAAGTGCAGAGCCTGGGAAAAGAAACGAAACCTGTTCAGAATAGCTTAAAGCTGTTTCTCATGGCATCTTCCATGGGAGGATGTTTCTATATGAAAATCTTTTAAGACAGTGCAACTGAAGCAGCTCTCCTGCACCCTGTGGATGCTCCTGGCCAGCCTGGGGCTCGCAGATGCTGTTGGGGTGAACATGGAGCTTGTCTGGACTCATGTGAAAAGTGTTCTGTGGGGGAGTCCTCTCTGTGTCCTGTGACTTGCTTGTGTCCAGCAGTCAGGTTTCTCCAGGAAGATTTTTGACATGCCACTGTGCAGTGGCCCGTGGGGAAGCTGTATTGTTCCCACGTCTTCCTCAGCTGGTGGGAACTTTTTCCTTTGCTCAGCCCTTCTGGAAGGGTCTGGTTTGGATTGCTGGGTCAGACGTGGCTGGGCCCACGGGAGGGGGCTGTGCATCCCTGTCACACTCTGCAGCACCCATGTACCCTGACTCGACCTTGGCAGGAGCAGCAGAGCAGTGCGGAGGGAGCTCTTGCTGTGGTGTTTGGTGATCCTTACCCTGACGAATCACAATTACACTGTGGGGTTATGCTCATAATTGTTTCTACAAAGCTGGATTTGCTTTCTCTACCCCCCTTTTCCCACTGACCTCAAATTATCCTTAATTATCCACTGCTGGGTAACCTTTCCATGTTCTTTGGGAAGGGGAAGACTGTGCTTTAAATGGGGAAAATGTTGTCTTGTAAGTCTTTATTCAGCTGCACTTGCCTTTAAGTTTCTGTTACCAATTCACTTTTATAAATTTCATATTGAGGGAATCAAGTCCTTTGTGCATCTAGTTATTAAATTATGTGATAAGTGCCTTATAATACTGTGAAAGATGTTTGATTTCTTTATGGCTTTCTCAGTCCTGAGTAGGGTGTGAGGGATGGATGAAAGGAGCTGGCAGGAGCCACAATGGCTGTGCTTAGCCCTGGGTTTGTGTGGGACTGCACCAACTTTCAGGGCTTCCCATCAACATCTGCAGCACCTCTGCTTGGAGGAGGCAGCTCTTACTGGTCAAGGGTTCAGACTTGTCTTTCCTTTATTCCAGCTGCAATCAAATTCTCATTTACATGGTCTGGAGCTGGTGTGCCAGGAGGTTTGTTTATAATGCTAAACATATCAGGTAATTGAAAGCTAATGTGTCTGTCTGGATTGTGAGGTTTAATATGCCTGGGTGACGTATCAATTTTCCTGTTGCACTACAAAAGAGAGAAGGCAAATGCTCTGCTTGCCTTCCCTATACAAATATAAATATATAATTGTGTGTGTTGGGGTGCTGTCTAATCGCTGGCACACAGCTCATTTGCTGCCTGGCATCCAAACCTGCATGGTGGCACTTGCACAGCAGGGACATGTTCATCTGCTCGGGCACTGATTGGAGCTGATGGCATCCTCGGGAAAAGTTGCTCCCCTCCATTTTGGGATAGCCACAGATTTGGGGATCACCTGTGCACACATGCTGTGTAATACTTGGTGCTTGTCCGATGCCTTTTTTAGCTATTGACCACAATGCCTGCAAAGCTGAGAGAGATTAGACAAATGCTGTCCTTGTTGTATGAGGAGGGTGGAGGAAGGCCAGACACATTAAGTTGCCTCAAGTTAATTGCTTGGTAAATTGGCATGAGGCTGTTTCTTCACCTCTGCCTTGTGCACCTGGGATGAAACGAGCTGGGTTGTGTTTGAATGCCAGTGGATATTCCAGTCTCCCATGCTGCCCTTGTTGGCCCTGGGCTGGAAGGGGAGCATATGAAGCTGTGCAGTCTCAAGAAGGTGACACCAGCCTGTCATCGTTTTGCCACTCCTTCTGGGAGAGAAAGGAATTGCTGTTCTCACAGGTTTGCTGGCTACCAGGCTCCTTTCAGAAAGCAAAGCAAGGTCCTGGCATTTCTCTGGTACTTTAGGACCTGCTGATACCTAAACCCTGTGAGTTGGTGACTTTATGGTCAGCAAGGTCACTGATCTGTCTGTGTGATGCTGGGGCAAAGACACCTGGCAGCCTTGCTGGCTCCATGTGTGATCTGAGAGAGGGATGAGATGCTTGCAAGCTGCTGAGCTGACAAACAGAGCTTCACGCTTCACAGGTTTGCTGTTAACTGGGACAGCACAGAGCTGGGGATTGACCACTGGTGTGACTCCAGTGGCCTGCAAGGCTTCCAGCAAGTTATAAAGCATGTCTGTGGGAACATGAGATGTGATGCAGGGTTGGCCTCCTAAGGTTAGCTTTTGTCAGGCTAAGCCTACGCCTTCCTTTGGAAAGGCAGCTGATTTCCTCAGCAAAGAGATGACTTTGTGATGAGAGGTTAATATGCTACAATACATCACAAGTGGTTTGTTTTTCTGGAGAAGACACTGGCTGGCCCAGGTGTGCTAGGTGAAGTGGTGCTGGGAGGTGTTGAAAGATGAGAAGTGCTGAAGTTCCTTGGAGATGATGTTGGTTCACGCTTCTATTGAGGATGCTGGCACAAGAGGCAGGAGTGCACTCATGGGCTTTGCTGCTGGAGCTGTGGGGACACAAACTAGTTGAGGGTGGCCAATGGGAAGAGCTGCAGTAGCAAACCCAAAAGAGACTACAGTGCCAAGTGGGTGAATATAAATGAGGGTGTAACAAGGCTTTTGCTACTGGCCAGGAAATCATGTCTGTTGGGAAGGACCTGCTGGGAAGAAGTGCTGGATGCAACACTTAATAATTTGGGAAACACAAACCTCCTGGTTGATGAGGCTGTGATAAAGGCCAGTGTGATCTCAGGCTGCAACTCATGGTTTTTTCAGTGTAACTGGGCAGCTGCTCATGCTGTTACACAAGTGAGATCTACTGGAGACTGCTCTGTGTTTCTGGCCACTCTTTCTCAAGGAAAAAGGACTTAAATAGGCTGATAAAGCAAATAGCCATTTTCTACGTGTCTATCACAGTGGTTCTTCTTGCATTGATCACCAAGTGTGAGCATTAGTTGTGCTGGGTCTGAAATCAGAACAAAATAACCTTGCTGCCAGGACTCTGCCTGAGCAATATATCTGCATCTCTTCTGGGAAGTGAGTTAGTGTCTCTTCAGGGCACTTGAGACAATTTGCCTTGCACTTCACAGGTACAGATGCGCTGCTTTAGAAGACCTGGCATCATGTAGCTTGTAAATGATAGCTGGGTGGGCCTGGCTCTCGCTTGTAAAGGAGGAGGAAGAAGTGCCAGGAAAGAAAAAGAGCTGCTTAAGCAAAGACAGTTTTGACACAAGTGAAAATGGATGTAAAATGCAAGCGAGTATATTTGGGTAAGGAATGAGAGGTGCAGCGTTTCAGTCTGAGGTGGGAGGGCAACACCCTTGTTACTCCCAAGGTGGAATTTGCTTGGTCTGTAGAAGGCATGGTATAATTCAGCTCTGCAGTGCAAGCAAGGGAACTTGGACCAGCAGGACCCTTCTAACACACAAGAAGTATGAGAAGGAAGTGAATATTTAAACAAATATGCCCTACCCTCCATTCTCCACCCAAAAATAAGTGAAGAACATCATCTCTGTTAGTGATACACCTCATATGGTCTCAATTAGAAGTTGGACATGAGTCTAGGTGGATCTGCATGTGGTGAGCTCCTCAGGATTTGTGAAGTATGGTAATGCTTTTGAAGTTATTGGTCTTGCAGAAGAGCAGTTTGCCTTAGTAATAACTGAGGAATGCCATAGGAATATGTACTTAGAGATGTGCAGGGAGGAATAAACTGTAGTCCACTGACTGTAATTCATACCTCAACGCCTGCCTGAGGAGACCAGGGCAGGGCTGGGAGCTGTCACATCTGTATTTGGTGTGAACCAGGCACGCGTGTTCCTGCTGGGTTAATGATCCGAGGCAGAGGAGGAGGGAAGGTCTCAGTCTTTGACAGCAAGTGGGAGGATAGAAGATTTCTAGGGCAAGCAAAACCCTGGAAGGAAAAGAGGGGGAGCTGGTTGAGATGCTGAAGGACATGAGAGGGACTTAAGTTTCAGGGGTGGAGTTTCTCTGCTTGGTTGGTTTGCTTTCCTGTGCAGCCACAGCCAATTTTGCAGTCGCAGCTTGATTCCTTGAGCTTTCAGAATAAGATGCATTTCTGTTTTGTTTTTTAAGTGGGTTCAGGTGAACTCAGCCAGTGCAAAGTTACACTATTCTTTCTAAAGCAATAGGGAACCAAAGAAAATATTTTTCCTGGTGTGTCTTTGAGGTGTCTGTAAACCAAGACTGATTTGTCACTTCCAGAAGCAAGGGTACAACTCATGCTAAGTTGAAAAATCAGAGAGAAAAGGGGAAAAGCCATTTCTGCGAATCCCTGAGAAGGGAAATGTTTGTATGTTTTAAAGGATTCAAAGACCCTTTCTGACCTGTGCACCTAATTATTTCCCTGCATTGCACTCTACATAAAGCAGCTGCTGGTTTGGGGGGTTATCCTATATGTGTGTGTGCATATGTTTTTCCACTGCTGTTTTTCTTGCCTCTGTATGGATGTGGTATGCCTATGTCAAATAATGAACTAAAATATATCTTGCTCAGGAAACTCTTGGGCTTTTTAAGGGAGGCTGGAATACAGGTTGTGGAGCTGAATTTACAGTCTAGTGTTATGTCACTGGTGGGGAGACCCCAAGACCCCCACACACCAGTATTGAGTCATAGGAAATTCTCGCCTGGGCATGTCACTGGGAACAAGCTCAGGTCTTTTTCTGTCTCTTCTAGAATGCTGCCCACATGGCTTTGAGTGTCAGGTCAAAAATAACCGTGACTTTTTTTAGCAAACACAATCAATAAAACAAGAGCCAATCTGCCCACCGCCTCCTTCCCAGCTGTGGTTGCTCCATGACTCCTGGCTCCTGACTGTTCCATCCCTTCCTGAAGGTCATTGCCTGGATGCTGTAACTTCAGCTTGCCCTGGTAGTGAACCAACATCATCCCAGTCCTCCTTCCTGTGTTCTTTCTCTTGGAGGACCCTCACTTTGCAACATAGGAGTTGCAGATAGGAAATGTTTTCAGCCTGTGTTTCCAGTCTTGCTCAGTCCTGCAATCTCATGGCCCAGGACCTGAGCTGGCAGCTCTGCCTTGACTCCAAACAATATCACTGGGCTCTTGGATCTCCTGACTGACTCCTCCCAGTGTGTGTTTTGTTCTGAAAACATTTGCAGGGGCTGTAGGGAATGGCAGGGAACACGAAGTGTCTGTAATAATGTCCTGTTTCTGATTCTGTCTGGGACACAGGCAATCCAAGCTGATGAGCAGGGCATTGGGGATGAACTGTGACTTACCCTGACATGCAGCAGCATTTGGGAGCTTGTGCTGTGTCCTTAGAAAAACCCCTCTGGGCATGCAGACAAGTTATGGAACATGTGGAAAGCAGAGGTGACTCCTGTGGGTCTCTGCTTTACTTGGATCTGCATGGTGAGAACAGAGAAATATATAAGGAGAATTATCCAGGCTTTGTGTTTTACTTTTTTGAGGTGGATCTTATCTGGGGTGTGGCTCAAGTAGGTCCATGTACTTCCCTCATGCTAATTCATCTGTTCTAGTCCAAGCACAGGGCATAGCAAATGCTGGAGGAATTTGTGGCCCCTGTGACTGTTCCATAAGTGGTCTAAGACCCTTCTTCTGCTTGCTCACCCTCTGGACCACCTGCAACCTTCTTGCCTAGAATCACAGGATAGTTCTCAGCATTTTCTCATCACTCCAACCCTTCATCACTTGGAGATGTTTCCCCTCTCCAGGGTCAAGTCCAAAGCCAACTATTGCATCCAGGCAGATGTGAGCTTGGGTGCACATGTTCAGAGACTTCAAAGTTGGGCTTCTTTCACGTATTGTCAGAGGGGACCTGCCAGATGTTTTTCCCCCTCTCAGTTGACTTTTAAAGAGGACTACCTCCACCTGCTTCTCAGAAAAGACCCTCAGAAAATGTTTGTGTTTCTGGTGTGAGGATGTCTGAGTTTAATCTGGGAGAAAGCCAGAACTGGCCAAAGGCTGCCTGGGAGATGAGGACTGAACTCCTTTCACACCACACAGCATTGCAGCCTCTTAGCAGAGGCCTGTGGCCAGAGCCAGGCAGGCACACTGCTGCCAGCATCACTCCTTTGCTGCCGATAACAGGGGACCCTGTTCTCTGGGGCTGCCGATCTGTCACCTTCCCCCGCCTCTAATATTTGCTGAAAACGATCCTGCGGTGACAGATCTATTTCTGTTTTGTTCTCTATAACATACCTGCCAGACTGCCCCAGGCGACTGAGGAATTTGTAATAAAGGCAATGTTTCCAAACTAAGCTTGGTGCTCTCCTGCCAGCAGTGCTTCTAGCCAGCAAAGGCTAGGACCCTGTTTATCCACTCCAGTTAGAGTCTGGATAAATATATGACTTTTTTTTTTTTTTTTTTTTTTTTCATTCAGGCCCTAAGATTTTGTTGAGAGGCTTTATTTGATTTCACTCTTTTTGCATGACCCATTTCAATCGTGTCTTTGTTCACTGATGTGTGCAGTGAGGGGCAATGACTTGGGCAAGGATATTCAATGGCTTGGTTGCACATTCCATGCTTTAAACTGCGGGTAAACCCATGTTATTTGACTTTTCCAAAATGCTGGGAAAACAGAATGGGGTTGGGTGGTAGGGTATGACATCCCCCCCTCTGTGTGCTGTCCCTGGCATGGGCTCAGCAACCATCTGGTTGTGCCACAGCTGAGCCTTTCCTTCTTCTCCACAGACACATAGAGAACTGGAAGAACTTGCAGACACTGAACGCTGTTGACATGGAGCTGTACACAGGACTCCAGAGGCTGTGAGTATGTCCTGTGCATCGGGGAGGGGCATGGGCCTGGGCAGCCCCTCTTTCCAGCAGAGCTATGGCTTCCTTCCCTCTGCAGCCTCCATGCTGCCAGTTTAAGCTGCTGGATCTGCTGTGTTTTGCTATGGGAGTCCACAAAACAGAGATGAAATGCTTTTTGGTCTTGGCTGGGTCTGTGAGAAGGAGGATTGCTAGCTCCTGACAGCTCTGTCAACACACATCAGCCCTGACCTCTCCTCTCCCCTGCTGTTCTGGTTCTGGGCTTATGTGTTGCTCTGACTCATTCCAGCCCCACAATGTAAAATTCCAGCTGTCTCCACCAATCCTTCATTGCTGGGCTGTTGGTCCTCATTTAGTGCAGTTACCATCATGGTGGTGCTGTGCAGTAAGGGAATTGCATCTCCCTGCACAGCTCTCCCAGCATGGAGAGAGGTCAATTTTGTGTGTCATGGAGGGGAAACTTAGGTCCATGGGACTGGAGGGACTTTGCATATGCTTGGGAAGCTTGGCCAAGCAAGGATGCCACCCAGTCTCTTAATTCCCCCTCCTACATCCTCTGATCTGTGAGCACCCTGGATGCTGTGTGTGTGAGATGCAGAGTGTTGCTCAGGGCTAATCAGAGACTCTAATAATGTGTTTCACTGGGAGCTTTACATTAAGTACAGCTCCCATGTGGGCTGGAGGAGTAGTATGGGGCTGAGCACTCAGTAACCAAATTCCAGCAAGCTGTACTTTTAATGCACAAAACCCTCGGAAGCAGGCTGGCTGTTGTTCTCTCCTCACGTAACAAAGCAGCAGAGACAGCAGACATTTACAGAATCACAGAACATGCTGAGCTGGAAGGAACCTTGATGACAAAAATCATTAAGTTCAACTCCTGGCCCTGCACAGGACCCCAACAGTCACACCATGTGTTTGGAAGTGTTGACTAATCCTGGTCATAATACTGATAGAGAATTTCAAAGTAGGTTGTGAAAAGAATTCTTCTTTCAAGATCCAGAATTCCCTATGGAAAATACCTTTCCTTATCAGAGCTGCAAGCAGCAGGGTTTCCTCTTGGTATGAAGATGGGAGATGACTTTGCTGTGGTTAGGTTTGCTGTGCAGTGCTGCTTGTGGAGCTGGAGGGAGGGCAGAGGAGCAGGAGATGGCCTGTGCCACCCCAGCAAGACTCGGTGGATGTGGAGCACAGCCTCGCCCAGCAGCTGCTGTGTGCTGGGCCTGTGCCCTGTTAGCACGTCAGACGGAGATGAAAAGCCTGAATTCCTCTTTGCCTGTAGCTCTTCCAGGCTGCCCAGGGACAGATGTTCCTCCTGGGAATGGCATGGGTGGAGTCACGGGCTGGCAGCGCCCCCCGTGTGCTGAGCAGGGCTGTAGAGCAATTGTCTGCCTTGACTCCATTGCTGCCCTTCTGCATCTCTCCACAGGACAATCAGGAACTCAGGACTACGAAACATCCAGCCACGAGCCTTTGCCAAGAACCCCCACCTGCACTACATGTAAGTGCCAGCGGCTCCTGTCCCCTTTTGCCTCTTCTCCGTATGGAAACATGGTTCCCAAGGCGAGTCCCCAAAATGCCTGTGGGGGACAGCGAGGAGAGGGAAGGGGAATGCTGATGGGGAAAGAGGCAGAGGTGGGAATGAGCAGGAGATGGAAAAGCAAAATGCTGAGGGGTTTGTGTTCCTAATAACTGCCCTGGCTTTGATGGCCTCTCTAACGAGCCATCATCATTACCAGCCTGGTGGCCGCTGCACACTTCCCTTTCTGCTGAGTTGGGGGGCGGCCGCCCGCCCGCCCCAGCACACAGCCAGAGCCTGCCCCGCTCATTAGTTTTTAACCGAAGGCTGCTTCTCTGACACAAATCCTGGGGTATGGAGCTGCCAGCTCTGCTGCTAATTATTGACTTCTTAAACTGGTGTCTGTAGCGGGCGTGGGGTAGGGATGTTTTCTGCCGGAGAGGTTGGAGCCCTGTTATCCTGGGACACCGCACAAGTGTCCAGCTGCTGGGGCGTTGTTAGCGACAGAGTGGTGTCACGGGGAATTTCCACGTCCTTGAGGACAAGGGCACTGATTTCTTTTCTAGATGTGTATTTACTTTTCCCAAGGTGACAGAGCAAAGCCTGAATTTCAGGCCTCTGTGCAAGGTGCTCCGCGGGCTTGAAATATTTTGTCCGAGTGACTTTGTGCAAGATCAAAGCCCTCTGTGCTCCACTGTAGATTTGAAAGGTGAAAAGGGTTTGGTGAGCTGATGGGCTGAATGGGAGACGGTGTTTATCCTTGCTTTTTGGAAAGCAGTGCTAGTGGCTTCTTCAGTGAAAAAGTGCATCCATTTGAGTGTGTGGGTGCATTGGGCCATCGATACAGACTTGTTCCTGGGGCAAAGAGATGGATGCGACCTGCAGAGCAGAATAGATTTGTCTTTTGATGTTTTCTCAGAGATGATGTGAACTAAAAAACCCCAAAAGCTTCCTTTTTGGAAAACCATTTACAGTTGCTAAGTGACAGTAAAGTACTTGCTAAATAGAAGATCTGCAGTACCAAAGGGCATGAATAGTTGAGGGCATTGTGAACATGAACTGAGCCTTTTTCAGCTTAAAGAATTGCATATTTTCATAATAAACCCTGTTAATGCTGACCACTGGGATATTCCTGATTTCTGCTCTTTGTTATTTTGATTTGTAGCATTTGTTTTGTATTTTCTGTAGTTTGTTCCTGGGAAGCGTTCTCTCTGAACCACTCTCAATCGATTTTTATTTTTTTTTTGAGGGTTGTTTGTCAATTGTGCAGTCACTGTTTATGTATCTAGCAGATAAAATGAATAACATTTGATTCCTGATGAAATTAGTTTGGATGTCATAGGAGTTTAGAAGGCCATGTATGCTTGCTTTGAGGCTGAATGTGCCATTAATGTGTACACAGGCAATTGTTGCTGCTTTTCCCCAAAGTGTTTGTTTTTGTCTTTTGGAATTACTTTTGTGAGAGGAAAAAACCCCAGATCCATCTTCTGTCAAGAGTTAGGATTGGTACGTGGTGATGAAATATGTTTTTGTTTACTGCTTGGGCCCTGTAAGATTGATCATGTTCTTAACATCTTTCTTTCCTTGCCTTTTGGAGCTCGAGGCAAGTAAGTATATTATTTGCTTGGTGTTTGCCAGTGGGTTTTGATGCTGTTGCTGGGACCTGGCAGTGTGGATGTTCCCCCTGGGGGGTGCTGGGCAGTCGAGGATGGAGACCTGGTGCTTGCAGGGCTGGTGACTCCCTGCTGCTTCCCAAAGGCTCTCAGACCGTGATGCTCCCTTGCAGCCAGGGTGGCTCCCAAGGCTATGCATAGCCTGGCAGGTGCCTGGTGCCACCTGGGATCCCTTCCTCGGCCTCAGCACTCTGCCAGCACATCAAGGTGCCTCCTTGGCTGCTCTGCCTCCCTGGGACCTCAGCTCGAAGGCCTGACATTTTCTGCAGCCTCTGCACATAGGAGCCAGGGATAAAGGGATTAATGGAAATGTCACCCTGCTGTAAGCCTTGGGCTGCTGTAGCCAGGTACAGTAGCGGATGGGGATGAAGGATACTGTCCCAATCCTCTCATGATGGGGCTGTGTGCCAGGCTGGGACCAAGGGATGGTGCTAAAGGCTTGTTGAGTTACTGATACACATTTTCACTGCCACTCTGGTTTTTCTTCTCCTTTGGTGACTGTTTGGATGGTTGCTGGTGGAGCTGAGTCAGTAAGATGACAAACATGTCTAATAAATGACAGAGTGTCTTCCCTTCCAGGGAGGGTTGGCAGAGGGTGGTAGGGACCCTAGGCTGGACCTTTTCAGGGTGTTACAAGCTGGGTCTGAGCAGTTTCTTTCACTTGAAGCTCGTGTACAAATTCTGAGGTCTCAAAAGCTTGTTTCCACCCCACACACCCTCCTTTCCCATCCTGGGTTAAATCGAAACTTCCTGCTGAACTGAGTTTTTTTCCCAGTGCCTTTCATCAAAGTTCCTCCTCTCAGATGGGCCAGATAGCTCTGCCTTCTCCCAGTAATATCTATTTCTGGCCCTTCCTCTGTGCATGCGCTTGTCTTCAGACCCCAGCTGTGCAATCACAAGCAGATCACTTATCCCAGCTCTAATTGCAGGAGCTCAGGTTTGTGAGGGTTTGGGTGAAGCTTGGCTTGGTTTTTCCCCCTTCCCCATCACAGAGTCGGGGAGGAAAGGGGGTTTTCAACATTCAGGTGCTCAAGAGGTAGACCTCAGAGTGCTCCAAAGTGCAGCCTGGCAGGGTTATGCCTGTCCTTTTAAGGTCTGAAATTAGCTATATGAAGTGCAAGGGGCTTGGGGCCACTGTAGCCAGTGGAGGAGTGGTGGGTGACTGTCAGCCAGGGTGGGAGTCTATAAATAGCTCGGATTTCCTTTTCCATCTCATTGAATGAGGACAGTTAAGGATCCGTGGCCTATCTGATCATTGGTGACATGAAGCCTATCACAGCCACAGTCCAAAATTTAACAGTGGATTTTGCAACAAGGATCTACCTCTTCTGCTGGTGTTTGATCTGAGACGGTTCAGTACTTCTAAAACAAATATTGGCTAGGTGCTAAATAGGGGTAAATGGGTGTCTGATCTAAACTGGGTATCTTCCAGCATCATGTATCCTTACTTGAGATAATCTCACTGGAAGAAGTTGCACTGGCAGGTTCCTGGTCCAATTTCTGTGCATGTTTGGCAGCCCTTTGGCTATTACAGGGACTGTTCTGGACAATCTCATGCACTGGATGTGAGGACCAACAGGTCTAGGCTGTGGAAAACTGAGCCTTTGTAGCCAAGGTTTCTGGATGTTAGTGTTATCAGGTGATGCAGCTGAACAGAGGAAGTGTTTGTGTTGACAGAAAACCTCAGTCTTTGGCTTGAGGCTGTACAAGAAAACTCTAGGATGGTATGATTCCTAAATCTGAGAAATATAAACCATCTGAATACATATTTACTGTGTGCTGTGTTTAGCACAGCTTAGTGAGGGAAGAGTCTTGCATGCTCTCACTCTCTCTGTCTCCTAATGACACTGGAAACCTTTGGCTAATTTATTTGAACTTGATAGAGGGTTACAAGTCGGGAGGTTATCAACTTCCTACACATATCATGAAACTAAGCAGAGGCAGAGTAAAGAGAATCTGTTGCAGTGCCTTGTGGGGAAGAATTCAGCATTAATATGTTCCTCATTAGGCACTGGGAAGTCCACAGCAGAACTGAGCCTCACAGTGCACCAGGAATTGGTGCACAGGGACAGGACTTCCTCTGGTTGTGGGACAGTAGAGCTGTGCATGTAGGGCAGCAGGGTCCCAGCAGGCTGTGCCTGCAGCCAGACAAGTCGATATTTGCAGTGCCTGAGTCTCCCTTTCCTGGGAGCAGGCACTTAAGAGGCTGTGATTCCCTCTGAGTGTTTTCCTGGGCGGCTGCGTACTCAACCAGCCAGTCAGGAGACACTGCCTTGTATTTGCAGAGGGTAATTGTGCACACCTTATTTATTGTGTAGTAAAGAAAACAAATTAAGGCTGTGTAATTACAGAGACAGGCATGCTTTTAAATAAGGCTTAAGTAGTCAGATTTCTATTTAGAAAATTAATAATTGCCATTTCTGTCTGCATCAGAGGCTCTTCTAAACTGTCTTTTGGAGGTTTATACATGCTCTAAATTAGTTTGTAGGCCTGCCCAGACACAGCTTCTATCAAAAAACACTCTCTCAGTGCTGCCTGCCAGAGTGAGGACGGGGCTGAAAATCAAGCTTTCCCTTCCAGTCTTTACCCAAAGGTCTTAAAGATGGAGACCCTGTGCTGGTTCATGCTGTGTGTAACTGTTTTTTGAGTATGGTGTGGTCAGATGACCAGCTTCACAGGTGTTTTTATCTGAGAGATCATGTTAGACCCTTTCTCCCCAAACTGAGGTTTGGGCACTAACTGGAAGGTGCTGTCAGGAATGCTGCAGGAGCATGCTTTGCCTCTTGAAGGACTGAGCTGGATGATCCATGGGCTTCTTTTTATAGGCAAATATGAGTTGTGATTAATCTTGAGCTTCCCAGAACGTCCTTTGTAGGTTGTGGTGTTTTCTGAGGATGGGTTTGCTTCAGTGTTCTGGTTTGGCTCAAGGCAGTTGTGCAGTGTCAGGTGAACTGGTACCTTGGTATTAATGTATTTTGTAGCTCTGACATGGGGATTCCCAGAGTCATGACACAGGTTTAGGTTTAGATAGGAAAAAACACAAGGCTGCCTCCCTGAAAATTAAGGGGGCTGAGGTAATAAGAAGTTGGTGAGTTACCCTCTGCCCGCTTCAGTGAGGTCAGGACAGGGCTTGTAGCACTCCAGAAACTGAGGCCTGTGTGCTTTCAGAGGGCTGCAGGCAACCCTCAGCAAGGCTGGCAAGCTTCACTTCCTTTGCTCTGTGTATCTGGGAGCTTGATTGAGACCTGCATTAAATAAAGAAATAAACAAAGTGTCCGATGCTGAATTATTCCAAGTGGAACACTGTTTCCTCTTGGTCGTGCCTTGAGGGTCGCTTTCCCCTGTACAGTGGTAAATAATCTGTTGTCTTGCTCTGAAAGAGCCATTCTTAGATATGAATCAGAGTTAAACTCTCTGTCTTGCTCCATTCCACAACCAGCTCCATGTCCTGTGCCTGCCTGCAACCCTCCACTTGTTTCTGGATATCCTATTAGCCTTCTGCCTCCTTCCTGATGGTTTCTTCCTGCTTTGTCCTTTCACCACTGCACTGCTGTCGTACCCATCCTGGCATTCTCCTCCTAACCCAGTGTTGTGTTTTATTCGGCCTTGATTTCCCACCCCTACTCCTGAATCAAATCAGCCTCACGAGGCTGTGTGTATCAGCTGGGCACAGTGTATGACAGTGTGAGAGCTCTTACTTCACTGGGAAGGAGGAGTAAAATGCATTTGCCTAAACCACCTTCTTGATAGTTTAATGTGTTTTGTTTTACATTTCCTAAATAGGACTTAAATTTCTCCATGAACATAGGCAAAATAAGAAGTATGAGAAAGATTTAAACAGCCTTTAAGTTTTGTCAGGTGAATATTCCTTTACTATTCCTAAGCAGGCAGCAGCTTGGGCTCCTTTTGATTCCCATTTGTGCTCTAAGGATGTTCCTGCTCCAGCCCCTTCCAAGATCAAATCACTGTGCTGCGATTTACTTAGGGAGGCATTTCCCCCCATATGTCTCCAGCCCTATAAAATTCTGGGCATGCCTATGGCACAAACACTAAAATAAACAGCTGTAACATCTCTCTGCTTCCATAAACTTTCCTGTTCTGCTCCCCATCTGTTTTGTCCCCTGGATGCCGGTGTAGTGCAGGTCCTTGCTGATATGCTAATCAGCAGCAGGGGTTTGATGGCATGTTTACTCCCAGTTTACTGCTGCGGGTGACTGATAAGCAGTTAACTGCAGCTACTCCTTTTGCTGCAGTGACAGAGGTAGGCCCTGCATTTTACCAGCCATTGAGCACAAGGCCAGAGGAGAGACCAGCTCCCTGCAGCACTGTGGCTTCCCTTCAGGCTGGGTTTAAATCATCTGTCCTGTTTTCAGAGAGCTGGGTAACTAATTCCTGGCTGCAAGCTGCCTTGCTTGGCTGTGGAGAGGGTTCATTGTACTGATTGTAGGGGGAGTGGTGAGTTTGTGACTGATGTACTCTAGTGGGACCTGAGAGAGAGTTTCCAACTCAAGCACTTCATGCTTTGTGCCAAGATTTGTCCTGCTTCAGTTCTCCATCTTAAACTTGGAATAACATTTATTTTCTCTGCTTTTATTTGATCTATTTGAGGCATAACACCTTGTATGATTCCTAATGAAACCTGCCCTTAGTTGTGGGGTGCTGTTGCAATGTAAGATGAGTTATAATAACTCTGTCTCAAATAAGTTGCATACTCGGATTCTTATGTAATGTCCACCACTCTGGCACCTGGGCTCTCAGGATTTTACTGTGGGTTTGTCTCTCCTTCCTTCCTTTGAAATGTTGAGATGGTCTTTCCAGCTACATTGTGAGAGTTATTTTCCCTTCTGAAACTTGATCAATTGTCTTTTGACTGACATGTGAAATGGGCAGCTGTGGTTTTTGAAAAGGTCCTGTTTTTTCCCGTTCACTCTTTAAAAAGCCTGCAGATAATGCTGAGAATGTTTAAAATAAAGCTGTTCCTACAATGATGTGAAGTTTGCTGTGTGGGTTTTTTGTTTTTTGTTTTTTTTTGGTTGGTTGAGGTTTTTGGTTTGTTTGTTTTTACAAGATTGGAGTAAAATATGAACTTCAGACAAGTTGGTGAGTTAGGGGGAGTCAGCCTCTGACCAGTCTTTGCTGTGCAACAATGGCCTGATATATATCTTGTGGTAAGCTTCCCCTCAAAGAGAGGCACAACATTCCTCTTGGATGTGATCCTGAAAATGGGATATAGTTGCATCTTGGTTAAACCTCACCACATCTCTGAGACCACCAGTGGCACAGAATGAGCTGATTTCTGGAGATTTGGGCATGGCAAGGAATGGATCTTGTTTCCAGGGTTCTGAGGTCACTGCAGCATGGAGGGGCTCCAGAAGGAGCCTCTGGTTGTCCCTCTTGCTTCCTCCCCAAACCCCATGCTACAAAGCGTTTCTTACCTGCCCATGACAGTGTGAGAGGGCCTGCAGAGGGAAGAGGAACCCTCCCTGGGAGGGAGTACCCGAGGACATGGAAACCTGCTTGAAAGCTGCTGGGGAAATGAACAGTCATGGCAGGATGAGTGGAAGTTAAGTGACTGCAGAAGTTATCTGTCCTGGGATTTTTCTTTCCATGATCCTGGCTTACTAACAGTGTGATTACAGGGCTGGTTTTCCCTTTTTGATATACTGGGAATAAGCACCAGGGCAGAAAAATAGAAACATTAAAATCATATGGTATTTGAGCAATAAGATACAACAGGGCATGAATGATGGGACATTAATTCATGATGGTGTGTGACAAGGCAAGAATTTAAATGTCATAAGTTAGGCAGTTGTGAGTTTTATTGGAATTATAAAATTTTATTAGAATACTGGTCAAAGGGTGGACTTTCCCACCAACCCCTCCCCTTAATTGGGAAGGGTTGAGTTGTGAATTACGTCGGATGCAGGAGACTGTGGGGCGTTTAGAGGGCTGCCAGTGAGAGCCGGAGGTGTGGCCCCCGGGCAGCTGCGGGTGACCGTGTCTGTAGCCGTGTTACTGACCGTGTTTCCTGCCTGCTGTCCTCCCGCATGCCTGCAGCCATTCCTGGGCGCTGCCGCGGCCGCTGCCCCGGAGCTGCGTTGTGCCCGGCGGATCGGGGCCGCGCTTCAGCACCACGGACAGGGCCGGCGGCTCCTCCTGCCCGCTGCTCCTCCTGCCCGCTGCTCGGGTCCCCGCTCCCGGCGGCGGCCCGGCCTCCGACCCAGCTCCCTGCCTGCACGGGAACCTCCCGCCTTCCCTGCCCTCCCAGCCCAGCCTGCGGTTTGCCCCCTGCCTCTTCTGCGCTTCTCTTGGAACAGGCTCCTCCGCCTTCCAGTCCCCGTCTGGCTCTCGGGGTGCCTGTGCTTTCCTGGCTGCAGCTGCAAGCTGGCTCAAGGCAGGGGGTGGGAGCCTGCCTGTGGGGTGCCCAGGCTGGTTTCACTGCCAGCAGTGCCTTTTTTTTTTCCATCTCTCCTGCTGTGCAGCCAGCCTGCCCAGCTGCCTGCTTGACAGCTGCAATACCTGCAATATCCCAGGAGGTGTTCGAGGCCAGGCTGGAGGGTCTCTGAGCGACCTGACCTGGTGAAAGGTGTCCTGCCCATGGCAGGGGGTTTGGAACGATATGATCTCCGAGGTCCCTTCCAACCCAAACCCCTCTAAGATTCTGTGAACCTAACTATCTGAGCTGCAGTGATTCCTGGCACTGACTGGGCTCTGCAGCGTGAATGGATTTGTTTTGCAGCACCACTACCCGGCCGCTGTCTGGGGGTTTCTCACATGAGTAGTTCTCTAGGACATCTGCCATCCAACCTCACTGCAACCGCAATCCACGGGCTTTGGCTAAATGTTTGCTGTATCCAGTTGTGCGTGTGGATAATTGTGGGTAATTTGCTGTCTCAGAATAATGAAGGAATGCCTGCTGCACTCTGAAGCACTCAGTGTTTTGTGGTGATTAGTCTTTTCATTTGAAAATATTGCTCACAGTCACCAGCAAAAGATACTTTTTAAATACATAATGTATTAAGAAGAATGGATAAAATGTAACTTTTGTGTGCAGACATTCCTGTTTTGACAGCGTTAACTGTCAAAGGCAAAGCGTGTTTCTGCTTTTGGAGTGGTTATAAGTGTGGAGTGTAGCAGCAGGCGTCACTGGGCTCTGGCTGGATTAAGTCACCACCAGTTCCCTGTCCTCCTCAGCCAAGCATGCCTCGGGCTGTCAGACATCCTGCTACGGCTCAGGTGTGGCTGCAGGCAGGTCTCTTCTCAGAGCATGATTCCTCCCTGTGAGCTCAGGTGCTGTGAACAGGATTTTGGGCAGAGGTGCTCCTACGCCCATGCTCAGGTGTGTCCCAGGCACTGCTGTCTCCCTGCTCCCCATGGACCTCGGGGGGAGGCAGCAGCCTGGCGTGGGGCAGGTCCAGCTCGGTGCTGTCTGTCTCCCAGGCTGAGTGTTCTTGTCATTCGATGAGGCATGGCTGGTGCATGTCAGCGTCGCCTCCTGCTGCGGCCAGGAGGCTCCGCACAGCATGGGAGGCGACAGCTGCCATCTCTGCTGGATGATGGTGTGGGCCCTTCGCTTCCCCTCATGTGCACCTCCCGTGCTGGCCCACTGCCCCTGCCTGTCCCATCTCTGTCCCTCGTGGTGCCCAGCTGCTGCTCCCAGTGCTGGGGGTGCAGGTAGCTCTGTTCCCTGCCGAGATGGGGTGAGTGCTGCTGGCTAATGACAGGCTTTCTTTTCATTAGCAGCTGTAAACACAGGGCTCTGGCAGCAGCCTGCTTTTCTGAGCCCAGGAAGACCATTTTTCCTTTTATCTATAATTTAGTGAAGTGTCAAGCCACAGAAGTTTTAATGATAATAAGCAGCAGAGGAAATTTATTTATTCGCTGCAAAGGTGGGTTTCATTCCAGGGTTGGTTTTTTTACACTTCCCTTACAAGAAATGTTGGCTGCTCATGTAAACTTGCTCCCAGTGTGTTCAGGCTATTTTCCCTGAGAAGCTCAGCACTGCAGTTCCTGCTTGGCTACGTGGCTTTCCAAGCCCTCTCCCACGCATGACATTGGGGCCAAGCAAACTGGGAAAGGAGGAGCAAGGAAAATATAGTGAGGTGGGAGCATTCATGTGCTTGGTGAGGTGTAATGGGATTCACGAGTTTCCCATCTTCCTCCTGTGGCTGTGGATCTCTTACATCTGCTTCCCAGACCAGCCTCTCTGATGGATTTGACTGCTGAGGAAAAGCAGGGAAGGGCTTTTTTGGGATGACATGCAGTGCTTGCCTTCTGTCAGCCTATGAAGATGCCAGTGCTGACTGAAGATAAAAAGTGGATTGATGTCATGTGGAGGGACCAGGGTTTCTTCCTGAGGTTCAGGAAGCCAGAGAGTGGAACTCTGGGCTGGACAAAGAGGAGCAGGGAATGGGATGAGTGGGGGCAGGGCAGGGGCCAGGCTGGAGAGAGAAGGTTCCAGCAATAGATTGGAGCAAGGAGTCTTTAGGGAAGAAATGGAGAGCAGAGGGGGAGGGGGTGTAGAAAAGGTGACAGGGGAATGAATCTGGAGAGGAGAGGGAGGATTGACTGGGCTAGGGAAGAAGCACGTGTGTGTGGGAGATCTGCAGGCGGAAGCAAGTGTAAAGGAGAAATGGGTTTGCTAGGAAATACGTGGGAACTGTGCCTCTGAGTTAACCAGAACCTTCCTCACCCCTTCCGACATGGCTTTGGAGGCAATATTAGAATCTTCCTAATTATTTTTCTTGGACGAGTTTTGCTATCCTGATGATATTAATTATTCTTAAAGGTCAACAGCACTCACTTGAATCCCCTTCTGTTCTATCATGTAATCAGTTAATTAATTGGAAACCATTTAGCAGAGTCTGCCGAGAGCTTAGTGTGCCTTATGCCCTGTTGTTTTGCTATTGCTGGAGAAATGTATATATATAGTTTTGTATTTATACCCCTTCCTTTCTTCAGAGGCTCTGCAGAGCTCTTGGTACTATCCCAGTGCACCCCAGCCTCTGGCACCCCTCCCTGAGTCAGGAAAATTTGGGCTCAGGCCCAGCTGTTAGTTTTCTCTTTACTAACCCCTTTGAGGTTATTCAAGGTTCATTGATTTCTGGGCATCCAAGTAGGCGGAGATATTTGAATTTTTTTTTTTTTTTATTATTATAAGTTTGATGTAAGAGCCCTCTAACAGCTGAGATCACAGTCCTTGTTCAGGAGGAAGAGGGAGGACCAGAACCTGTCCCAGCACATCTGTGCTCGATGAGCTGACACTGAGGCTCTTGTGTGGACCTCGCCCACCTCTTCCAGTGTCTGCCTGGGCATTTGGAGTGACCTCCCAGCTGGGTGGTACCTCTGATGAGCACCTATCCCTAATTGCTTCAAGGATGTTCATAGAATCATTAAGGTTGGGAAGAAACTCTAACATCATCCAAGTCCAATTATAGTGTACTCTGAGATTCTGGGAAATGCCCTGTGGGCATTGCTCTCCTTCCCATGCCATCCCCTCAAGCTGTGCCACAGCTCTGAGCTCTTCCCTCACACAGAGAGATGGGGTTGGCTCTGGGTTCACTGGAAACCTGTGAGCAGGAGGCATTCCCCAGTGGTTCTTTGTTCCCAGCTTGAAGAACAATGCAGGTTGAAGCAAGAAGGTTGGATAAACCCAGCCCCTTGCTGAAGCTGGCAGCAGGCAACCCTTGTCCTCAGCCAGCACACATCTCCAGTATTACTTCTGCATGTCAAAGCAGAAGGAAAGCCCAGGGTACAGTAACATTTTGGTCTAACAGATCTAGAATTGCTGCAGTTTGGGACAGAAGAGATGAGGTGTGAGCAGTGCAGCCCTGAGGACCTCTTGGCTGCAGGAGGGCAGCTATGGGGAAGGCTGTCGCCTGTTGCAAGTAGATTTTTCTTTTCCTTGAGCAGAAGACTGGCCTGTTCTGTGGATGCTGCTGGACTCTGCCCTGCAGGGAAGCTGGCAGACAAAGGAAAAGCAACTGCAAGGCTGACCCAGCTTTTAACCTTTCCACAAGTCCTCTGAGAGTCCAGATGTCTTTGGAGAAGAGCAATGGAAACAGCACACAACAAGGGCGAGATGAGAGCAGTGCAGAGGGCCAGACCCCTGCATCTGATCTGCCTCGAAGCACGGGGACAGTGTGACCCACATCTGGGGATGCTTTCCCATCTGTACCATGTGCTGAACTGAAACTGTGAGCAGCAATAAACTCCAAGGGGTGGTTTGTCTCTGAACAAAGCTTTGTGCAACTGGGAGATGCCTCAGAAGAGGTGACTTGGAGGGTGTGGAAGTGTCATGAAGTAGGAGATGGCCTTTAAAATAAGGGCTGGGCTGGGCTGAAGGCAGCAGCAAGACGTGGCTTCTGCACTGCAGAGGCACTGGGAGGAGAGGCGTGGGGTAGATGTGCTGCTGGCACTGGCTGTGGCAGCCCTGTGACAGAGGTGTGGTGCTTTAATGCCTTCCCACTTGCTCTGGTGGTTTTGTTTTTTAATGCTGTTGTTTAAAGAACAATACAGGAGACTAGCCCCTTCCACCTCCCTCAGCCCTGCCTCAGTGTGTATTTGAAAATCAGGGTCCTGCAACTGAGAAATACAGAGGGCTTGGTGGTTCCTTCCTCCAGAACCACACCTCCAGGACCAGTGGTGTGCAAGTGGAATGGCAGGGAATGTTCTTGTGTGTCACCCATGATGGTCCCTCTCTCCTCTCTGATGCAGGATGCTCTGAGTTTGGGAAATTATTGCAGATTCTGACTCTAGCCCTAGAACAAGAAATAGTTTGTGGGGAATAGGATGATTATGTCATGGCACATGCTGTGTGACACGTGCCTTACAAGGTATGGGACAGAACCTGTGGACAGGAGAAAGAATATAGTTTTGCTGCCCAAGTGCACAGAGGAAGATTGAACCTTGAAGACTTTTTGATTCTGTTGTGTTTGGGGTCAGAAAAGCCCTGGGGGTTGCTGGGATTGTGCTTGATGAGCAGAACTGAGCTGTAGGTAATGCCAGACCATGGCTGAGGACCTCTGTTAATTTTCTCACTCCTCCACAGCACCAATATATGTGTCCTGGTGCTGAGCCTGAACAGGGAGTAAATCCAGCAGAACTCCTTGCAGCTAGGAAGTCTCAGGCTGACCAGTTTAATGGCACATCCTGTTCTGCTCACTCTGCTTTCTGGGCATGCAAGGCTTGCACACACTTGGCAGTACCAGTCCTTTTCCAGGCTGTCTCAAGCATGTCCTGCTGGGACTTGGGGTTGAGCTATTGGAGATTTCAATCGAGTCTAATATTTGCAGAGCCTGATTTGTGGGGAGGCCTGTCCTGCCACAGCTTCTGGGACTTGGGGTAATTTTAGCACATTCATTAAGGGAGGACAGTACATTTTTTCCCTTAATGAGCAAAGCTGCTTACTAAACAGGAAGAGGAGGGAGGGGAACAGGGAAGGCAGGAAGGGTGATGGGGAGTGTAACAGTGCTTTCAGAGGTCATTTGAGTTATCTGGCAGGGATAAGCAAGCCCCAGAGTGACTTTCCAGCATTTCTCTGGTTCAAACCCAAAGCTTTAGCAGCTTACTCCAGATACGAAGCCTGAGTAGCTGCTCCTACAGCAGCACGTGAGGCTGTGACATTCAACTCTGGCCACCAGCACCCAGCTAAGGCTGCAGTGAGCTGAGATGATGGGAAGCACCTGTTGTGCCCACATATCAAGGGAGTCACATGCAGTGCCAGCAGCATATCCAGCACTGGAGCCCACAGCTGAGGGTGTGCATCTCTCCTCACATTTCTGCCCCGCACTTGCTTGTGCTCCATCAGCCTCAGCTGCTCTGGGAAATTAATCCCTCCCAGTCAGGATTTTCATAGTGGTACCATGTTATTAAAACGTGTGAAAAATTTCTCCCATGCAGAAATAAATGTGTCAGCTTGGAAACAAGGGCAAGTGGAGGTGGAGCTGCGTGGAGGAGGGACAGGTGCACAGGGTCCCTCCCCGGCAGCAGCGTTTCTGCCATTGCGTTGAGCTGAACTGCATAAAATAACTTACAGTTTAATTACAGGGGCTCCTGCTTGTTGGTGTCATTAATGAGGCAACTGGCTTAATTTAGCTGAATAAAAATGGCTTTAATAGTGGAAACACTTCTGGCTGCTGGGTTATTAAGGGAAAGGCAAAAATGCTGTCACTTATTGCATTAAAGTCCACTTGTTCTGGTCTGCACAGATCCGGACTCCTCTTTGTTCCACCCCACCCACCCCGTTTTTAACCCCAGGAGCTCGTTCAGGACTCTGTGGGGCACTCATGGCCCCATCTGTCACTTAGGCTGTGACAAAACGGCAAAGGTCACTTCCCCTCCCTGTCGGTCACCAGCAAGGTCTTGGCAGTGCCTGCGGGAGTTGTGGGAGAGTGTGGGGGGACGTGGTCTGTCCCCTCCTGAAATGTAGAAGGAGGGAGAGAGCAAGAAGTGGGATTTAGCTGTCACTCAGTGGTAACAGCCTGCCCTTGAGGTGTGCAGTGAGGTGCTGTGGAGAGGGCTGGTGGAGATAGGAGCAGGAGCTTTGGGAACATGGCTGCTGTAGCAGGAGGATTGTGGAGTGGTGTTGAGCCTGAGCCATGGGTGGGTTGGGTGGCTTTGCCCTGGACCTGGTCCAGGTGAGCTCTCTCCAACCCCCTCTCCCTACTCAGCTTCTGGAGGCAAAAAGCACCCTGGCACCTAGTTCTAGAGATTGTCTCCATGGAAAAGAGCATCTTGTGAGTGATGGAGAAAATGTCCCATGGCAAAGAAGCAGTTTGAGTATGTTCCAGGAGTGCTGATGGCAGATCTGTCCTGGGAGAGACAGGCTCCTGTTCATTGCTGAGAAATATGCAGGGAAGGCATTTTGCTTCTCTCTGCCTGTGTTTCCTTGATGTGTGATGTGCTGTATTTTGTTACAGGTGGAGCTGATGCATAGGCTCTTATAAAGGTTGTCTGGCACACTACTACAGGACTGCTTCCACTCTCCTATAATTCTGCCAAATTTTAATTGCTCAGGCTGAAGTTTTCTGTGTTGGGTGTCTGCTCCTGGCTGATTCTATTTTTTATTATTTCTTTCTAGTTTCATGTAAGAGCTTTCTCAAATGTTTGAGGTGGTAGAAGCAAATCTGTTTTGCTCAAGCTAGAAAATGCTGGTGATGCTGCTGTTACAGAACATTTGCACCCTCCTTTTGTGAAGGGAAATTAATCTTGTCAAAGGACAGATTTTGCTTGTGAAACTTGGTTTTACTCAGGGACATCTTAGGTCAGCAGAATGGCTCTTGGTCTAGTTGGAGGGGAGAAGTTTTGCAAAGGAAATTCAGAAATGAGAAAGGGAGAGGAGTAGCAGCTTCTCTTGGGACACTGCTGTTGGTGTGGGAGGGTGTAACATTGGGGAAGGTCATAGGAAATTTGGGCATGGATAAGGAAATTGAGGCTGAGAAATGTTTGGGAGTGGTTGGAGAGCAGTGAGTAGCGAGATCAGCCAGCTGGAAGGGAGAAGGAAACGGGTCAGGAAGGAGAGAGCTGGCACTGCCCAGCCACAGCATAGGAGGATGGGGGTTCTTGCCACTCCAGTGACAGGGGTTTCGAGGTGGCAACAGACTTGGAAATGCTGCAGGAAGGCAGAATGGGCCTTTGAGAAGCCTTGATTTGAGCTGTGAGAGGACTAGTTCTGGATGTGAGTGCCTTGATTTTCCCCAACCCTCCCCATTTATGCTGTACAGAACACTGGGAAACTTGGTATGTGCAACTGAGGTTTGTGACTGGGGGGAACCTTGCAAGCACCAAACAGGAGTTACAAAGTGCTGGAGCTTAGAGCCTCACCTGTGGAGCCATAATTTAATCTCCTTGTGTGCATGTACTGTGATTCCATCTTTAATTACAGAATCACATGCTCCCTTCCCCAGGAAACCTGTCCCATTCAGCACGTGGGATGGTTCTGGGGAGAAATCACTGCTGTGCAGTGAAGTTTCTCTAGAGGAACTCTGTCTTCTGCAGCACAAGTCAGTAGCTGTAGCCTTTTGTATGTGGAATCCCAGTCTTGGCATCTCTGACCTTTGGAGTTTTTGTGACCGAAATGGTGTATTTTTAATGTGTTTGTGTGCAGCTCCTTTTGGTCTCTGTACTGAGGTCTGTCCCTGAGCCTGAGGAAGGGCCTTTGTGATGTTTTGAAACACTCAAGGAGTCTGTTGCCAGTGACAGACATGTTCCTCCCTGGCGTGTCCAGGCTGATCTGAAATGGAGCTGTGGGTGTGTCCCCTGACCAGCCCTGCAGAAGTTGATGGTCAGGTCAGATCAAACACTGGCTTTGCCCTTTAAGAGCAGAGTCTCCTGCCAGATGTGTGCAAGGGAAGACCCATCTCCTCTCTCCCTAATGCTTGCTGTGGGCGATTGTCTGGGGGAGGGAGAAGGTGGCAGGCGCTGGTTTCCAGGCACTGTGGGAGATGAGAAGCGGAGCACATCTGCCTGGCAAAGCCCCTTGCATTAGTGAGGATGTATCCTTTCTCCATCTCTCTGTGTCCTAAATTGTAATAACACGATCATGCTATTTTTGATTCCCTTATTTGCGTGGAAAGGCTGTTGTTTTTTCTCTTCTCTTTCAGAATCCAATTTTCTCTTGACATTTCTGCCTAATGTAGCAAAACATGACCTTTGAGAAAGGACATTCCAGCGAGATTCACTCCCTCCTCTGCATTTCTGCCTCTCTCCCACATCTTGCTGTCTCTCATGCATCCCCTTTACGCTTCCTTCTTCTCCCTGGGCTGGGGGAGGGAGTTTACTGTCTCACTTTTCAGTAACAGTGAGTTGCTCCTTCCCCTCCCACTTCTCATCTGTCTTTGCAAAACTTCCAGGTGCTCGGTGCTCCGGGTGGATAAAGAAGGAAGATTTGTAATATTTTTCTTCCCCCCTGCTTAGCCTCACTTGCCATTTTTGCCACCTTTATCAGAGGCTGAAAGCAGTTTGTCTACAGATATGGGAGTGGTGGGATCATAGTCGTGTGAAATGAGGTACCTGTGGTTTGCTGTGGTTCCCACAGCAGGCTAGTCTGATGTGAAGCAGAGCCAGAATTTAAAAAGGCAGCACTATGCCATCATTGTGTTTGGGCTAGTTCTTCTGCCAGACTTGTGGAGACCCTTTGGGACAATGCTTTGATGTGTGAGCAGCTTCCCCCCTCCTAATTGCAGACTTCTGTGCAGGTGGGACAGGACCAGAATTGCTTTCCCCTTGCTGAAACTCAGTGTAAGGGAAGAAATGAATCTGTCATCCCAAATCCCCATGCATAAGGCCTGTGCCAGCAGGAGCCATTCAGGGGTTTGCACTCTTGGTTGTAGTACTTATTTGCAAATCAAGCAGGGTTTGGGGGCTGAGCCCTGCACAGCTGGACTGCCTTGGGTCATACCTGTTATTTGGCCAGCCCAGAGCTGAATGACCCCAGGTGATTCATGCCTCTGGCTCTTCATTGCTCTTCCCTGCAGGCCAGGCTGAGGCAGAGGGGCTGCCCTGCCTGCCCATGGCTCACAGCAGGGGTGGATTTGGTGAAGGATGTGAGGCAGCACCTCCTGTATGTTCTGGAGGCCAACAAAGAGATTGTGCATTTGGGGTTTTCCCAGAGCTTGTGATCACCCTCTGCTCACTCATTCCATGGGCTGGTCACTTGATTGGTGGTTCTCAGGCTGGCCAGGAGTCCCTGGGAAGAACAGAACGTGTTTCATTACCACCCCTTTGTGCTGTTAGAAACTGGGGGATGTTCTCCTTCTGCTCACCCTGCTCCAGACACATTTCTTCCTCTTGTTTTTGTTAATTCAGTTTCTTTTACCTTCTTTCATCCTCTCTGGCTTTCAGCTAAAGAGAAGATATCTGCTGGGTTGCAAAACTCTCCCAGGTAGATGAGATTTATGTTTCTGCAAGTTTGGGCAGATGGAGAGAGGGATGGGGAGCTGTTGGCTGCTGTAGCAGTGGTACCCCTGGGTGCAAGCAGCACGCAGCCATTCCGGGACACCTGGAACACACAGCTACTGCAGATCATATGATAACACCTTGGGTAATCATCGTGCTGTCAGTTGAACCTGGCTGTTACTATTTTTAACATGAGGTTTGTACTTAATTTTTTGTTCAAGTTCTGAAATTAGACTTGTTCTTTTTGCTTATGGTTGGTTGAGCTCCAGATTCATGGGTAAGAGTCAGACATTGGATTATTTTTTTCCTTAACATTGCAGCAGGGTATAAATAATTTTTCCCTTAAAAAAAAAAAAAAAAAAAAAAAAAAGGGATGAGAAACTTTAGTTTGGGTTTGTCCTCATTAAAATCTCTCATTATGAAATCTGAATTTGAGTTCTAAACTACTTGACAGCCTCCCCATCGAGGAGGATGATGAGCTCTGTGGAGGTGGTAGGGCCATGTGCAGGAAGAATTATTTACAGTGACTACACTTTTTTTCTTTTCCCCTTAATTTTCAGAGACCTCTCCGGGAACCGGCTCACCACTCTGTCATGGCAGCTCTTCCAGACACTGCGACTCTTTGAACTGTAAGTCCCACCCTGGGGGAATCTCCTGGGAAAAGACAGGAGGCTGAGAGGAGGAACAATTTCCAAATAGAGCTATTTTGAAGCCAGCGAATAATTACCTAAAACTCCAGTGGGCAGCAACATCCTTGGGAGGCTTTCCTGGGTATGGGAGCACCAGAGCAGAACTGCTTCTCTTTTAACTCCACAGCAGCTGGCTAATTAACGTCGGGATGATGAACAAGTCATGCTTGGAGTAGTAAATGGTTGACTAACTCTGGGAGCCCATTAGAAATACTTACTAGGCCAGGTTTTGAGTGAATCTCCTCAAACACTTGCTCTCATCTGTTGCAGGGTAGGGCTAACTGCTTTGCTTTAGTTGGTGAACATGCTTTACAAGATGTCCCTGATTTTTAGGCCCATGATTCTCTTTCTTTCTAGCCATGGAGACACCTCCCAGCTCTGATGTGGGAGATGATGAGATAGTTGTGTCTCCTGGGGCACTGGTGGCCTTCAGCCTGCTGAATTATTGATAGAGCATTCAGCATCGTGCTTGAAGAATAAGTGGACACGAAATCAATGGAACGTTGCCCTGATGACCTGTTTTGTTGAATTTTAGAAATAGTTGTTTGGTGGGTATAAAAAAATATATATGTAGGATTTGTCCCAGAGGATCCTGGAAGCTCCATTCATCCTCACTGATGATCAATAGAGCTGTAAGCTGGAAGTGACTTATGAAAGAATAAAGACAGTCTTTCAAGTGGGAGTAAGTGTGTTATCACTGGTGTTACTGCAGTGTATTTTATTTCTGTCAAATTGTTAAATGAAAAATACTAATAGTGATATTAGAAAATGGAGAAACACCCTTCTAATGGGGAAATTTGGCTTGCAGAGTTAAAATGCTGAATTCAGAATTTGTCTCCTTGCTGATTACAGCTCTAAATATTTTTCAAGCCTGGCTCAGGTTTCAAGTTTAATAGCATGAGTCATTTGTATTCTTAGACCTTTACTTATTGTCATTGCACTGTCTGGCAAAACTCAGATTGATGGTTATTACCCAAGAGAGACCCAAGAGTGGAGGAGCAAATGGGGCTGCAGTCCTGAGCTGGAGGCACTTGCAGGGCCTGGGGTAACGGTGAGCCTGCAGATTAATGGGGACACTTCCAAAGGGGCTTGGTTTTATGTGCTTTTGCTTCATTTGGTCATATTTTGTTTCTTCAGGCACGTCCCAGGTCTGCCAGCACCAGCTGGGCTCAAAAGACCAATATCAAGCACAAAGGGAATTGAGAAGCTGCTTTTTGGGCAGCAAAGGCTACTTCACCTGATGAATGCATCTGTGTTGTCCTGATATGAGGATCCTGGCAAGGAACTGGTGTGCTTGGGGTGGCTTTGGATGGTGTCAGCAGGGTCTCTTGGGGCCAGCACTCTGCAGCAGGGCGAGCAGGAAGAAGCTGAATTACTTGGCTCCAGTTGGAGCTGTGCTCAGAGCGGTTTTCTTGGAGATAACAAACCCCAATGGACCAAAGAAGTAATGCACAAAGAAATGTGGAAGATCACAGGACTGGTTGGTAGGAAGCCATGGCAGGGTGGGAAAGCAGTGCTGATGTGGTGTGCGTTGTCCAGGGTGCCCCACAGGGAGGCTTGGCATCATGTGGGGCAGGAGCCTCAGCTAAACCTGTCCTGCTCCAGGGGTCTTGGCAAACCAACCTCTGGCACCAGCTCCAGCAAGCAATTTAAACCCACAAATGTGCCTTCCCACAGGGACTGCCTTGTTGTCGGCTGGGCTGGAGTAAGAGCCTGGTCAAGCTCATTTTTCCTAAAGAATTGCTTTAGGTCCTTCCTGACAAATGTTCCCCTCTGAGTTCCATGTAACTAAGGACCCTTCATCTTCATAAGCTCAGCTGGGATGGAGATTACCAGGATAATGTGGTGATGCTGTTCCCCAAACATGACAGGAGAGGGATATTTTATTTGATATCCACTGAGATGTCAGTTTTTAAGGGGCAGGGGATGTGCCTGCAGTGTCCTTCCTGGGGCCATGCTGAACCTTGGAATTGTTGGAAAGAAGGCAGCACAGGGGTGCAGCCTGAGCTATGGGCTCTGAATAATCATTCACATAAAGATGTTGTGAATTAAGGTAAAGACATGTTACCTGCTGTGAGGTGGTTGTGGTCCTGACTGCTAGAAGATGGGACCTGTTGGTGAGAAAGAGCAGATCTCCAAGATGGGGAGAAATCACTAATGGATCCACAAAAATGGGAGATACTGGTTTTTTTTTGGTTTTTTTTTAAGAAATGCAGAGGATGGGTGAGTAAGAGACAGTTTTTTGGCACACTGAGCTCCAGGGAGGCTTCCAGAACCTGGAAAGGAGATGGAATCCATGGCCCACACAAAGCGAGTGTGAAACACTGGTGAAAGCTAGGAAGGGAGTTGCAGATTGACATCAGCCAAGGACTTGAAACTGAGCCAAAACTTTCTGGAAAGGGAGAAGGTGGCGAGCAGCAGAGGCCTATGCCGAGACAGCTAGCCTGAGGAAGGCAGGCTGAGCAGCAGCGTTTGTGCACTGCAGTGGAGAGGACAGAAGACTCTAGGGACACAGAGGAGCTGGCAGGAGTCCCCTCTTCTCCAGAGGGTTACGTCTGTGTAGAGGGTTGGTGGAACAAATGGGTGCAGAGGCTCACCAGAGGTGCCTTATTCTGAATTCCAGTGCCCCTGTGCTGCCAGGCAAGCATGGATCCAGGGGAAGGAAAGTAATCCAAGCCAAAACCGTGACTTACAACGAGGCAGCTCGGAGGAACGGAGCGTGTGGTGAGGGAAGCAGTGGGAGGATTGTCTCCAGGAGAGTGTCTGGAGGAGAGGAACTACAACTGAGTGTGACATGGAGATTGCCAGGGAACACGAGACCTGACAAAGCCACTCACAGTTAACAACGAGGAGTAAAGATCAGAAAAGTCCTGGGCAGGTGGATGGCAACTTGGGGCTTGAAATTGCTGCTTGGCTGCATCCAAGGCATCGCAGCCTTGTGAATGTGGTATTGCTTTAAAGAAGAATTTCTTGTTCAACAGAGCTTAGATTTTCCCCTGCTGACTCACTGAAGAAAGGATGGCAAAAATGAGGCACACTTCCAGAGAATATTATCTTGCTTGTTCTGGCCAGAAACAAGGCTTGGATTGGTTTCCAGTAACTCCAGCCCTAATTCCCATGGCATGGGCTGACCTTGACCAGCAGGACCCAGGATAATGAGCACACAACTCTCCTAAGTCTGAAGCTGAGTGTGTGCAGGCAAGCATCTGACACATGCAACAGCTCATAAACATTGGACTTAGAACCTTTCTTATCCAGAAGTCACAGCTGGTTTCCTCAGTCATGTCCTTGGCTTCCTTTGTCATGTCCTCAGAGAGCTTAGAGCTGACATTTCAAGAAATTCCTTCCCGGAAAGACCTAAGACTCTGGATCCAATTATGTCTTTCGTTGTATAAAACCTTGTAGTCCTGAACATCTTGCTGTTCTGCCTGACCCATCAGCATTTCTAATACCAGCAGTCCCTGCCAAGTTGCCCTGCAGTATATTTCTGCAATGCTACAGCAAGAGGCTTTGGTGGGGATGGGACACAGCAGCATCTCTGTTAATATTATGAGTTCAACTTAACATGGTCTGTGCCTCCAGGTTTGAAACTTATCACTACCAGCAGTCCCAGTAATAGAGCTGTGGCCAGGCAGTGGGTAATTGCCTGCTCTCTGCATTAGCTGAGCCAGCTCTCAGACAGCACACACCACACCCTGTCCCAGTTGTTCCCTTTCTCTCCCAGCCCCTTCTGGCAGGGGTTCAGAAATAGCAGTTTTGATTGGACCACCAAGAGAAACACTGGTTGTGGGAAATTAATAGGAATTAAAAAATTAGGTTTTGCTCTCTCTCTGATGAGTGTGCTTTGCTTCTCAAGCTTAGGGATGTGGCCTCAGTCCCAAGGTGGGAAGAGCATTTTAATTGTAAGAGTGTGAAACCTTGGCAGGAATTTTATGTGAATTGAAACAGACAGGAGAAGTGTGGCAAGGATCTCTGCTGCCCTCTGAGAGGTTTTAGCTGCAGACAGCTTAGCTTTAGCTGATGAGTGGGGAGGCATGGGACAGGGTGTGTGTCTCATTTACCTGCCTAGTCTGGAAAAAACTGCTTCTGTGTGAAGTCCCTGTCTGTTCCAGAACACTCTGGAGTGTTGATGGCATCTGTCTCCCACTCTGGTCCACCCTGGTGAAGGCTGTTCAGGCAGTTTTGGGAGATAGTGGGTACAGTTCTCTGCAGGGAGCATAGCTGGGCTCAACAGGCACCAGCAGCATCACTTCTGTGGAAGACTTGACTTGATGCCTGTATGGCTCTAGGGTTTCAGTTTTGATAGGTCATTGTCCCATCAAATGACAGCTCATGGCATGATTGCCACAATTTTCCTCTTTCCCAAAGGTAATGTGTCTGTTTAGGGAAGGGGCTGTGCCCTGAGTACACCCTATCACTCTCTGCTAATAGTGCTTGTGGATGGCTCTCTCTCAAGTGCAGGTTCAGTCCCTTTTTGGATGAATTCCTTGAGTGACAGAGCAGCTCTGTGTGTGCAGAGAGCCCAGCTCCCTCGCAGCTGTGATATTTGCTATTTCTCACAGGTGTTTTCAGTTTTAAGGAGGGCTGAAGAAGGTGTGGGGGTGTGCACAGCTCCCAAGTGCCTGCGGCCAAGCGATGCTTTGGCAACAATTGCAGCCTGCATGCAAAATATGCCCTTTGGGTTTGTTTGTTCATTCCAGGATTAAGTTGTGCTGAATGTGCCCCACAAAATGCCTCTTGCTTTAATTCTCACTGGGGTGCTGTGGCACCCATGGTGTGCAGCACATGGGAGTGTCCTCTGCTCCAACAGTGTGTTTTGTCCAAAGGGCACCCTGTGGTCCTCAAGGGGCTTCTCCTTTGCAGGGAGAGAAGGTGCATCCATGCCCACAAGTAGAGGCAGGTAGTGGAGGTGTGTTACAGAAAAGTGAGAGGAAGAGTTGGAAGCAGCTGCATCACCTACTGGTCCCGGCAAGGGAAGGGGTCTGAGGAGAGAATTGGAATTCCAGGTTTTTGGGCGGGTTTAGGATAGCGTGAGTGTGGAATTCCCTATGCACCTCTCTGGAGAGCTGGCTGGCATGGCAAGGCAGGCATCAAGCAAGGAGAAAAGGGTATTTTCTGTGTGTTGGGAATGCTGTAAGGGACAATGGGTGCGCACATGTGCCCCTTCTACCCACAGAACTGTGCCAGCTGCCTGTGGCACTCAGCACATCCAGCCCATGATGGGAGTTAATTTGTGCAAAAGCCCCTCTGGGGGTCTCAATTAGGGCGAGTTACGTTGCTGGTGTTGGGGCAGGTTGTGGGGAAGTTCTGTCTGAAGCCCGTGGCTCCTGTATTATTCATGGCCCTTCATGAATTAGCAATGTTCCGGGAAAGCTGCTGTCTATTACTCACAGAGCTGCCCTTAAGTGCTAGGACAGCAGCTGTCCCAGCAGCTTCGTTTTGTGAGGATATCTGCAGCTGAGCAGAATTTCTCCCCCATTGCATCTGAGCTCCCCCACCTCCCTGCCAGCTCCCAGGGTACATCCCCAGCTACCTGATCTGCCATGGCCCTTACCCACATGCCATTCCATGTCCTGTTGGTAGCAGTGACTCTGGGGGGCTCTTGAGAAGGAGATTCGTGGTTGTGTAGAAGAGGATGTAAACCCTGTGCAAAGCCCGGGCAGTCCCTGTCAGAGCACGCAGGGAATGTTTCATCACTCAAATCCCACCAAATCACTGTGCTAATCTGCTCTGGTCTGTTAAATTTAGTGCTTTGGCCTTTGAGTTGCTTGTCTGAGTCTTGTACCTGTGTCACAGAGGTTTATGTGCTTTTGGTGGGAAAGAAATGAACTAATGAAAAGCCACAGAGTGAAGCTTAACTCAGTGTTTGCTCTAAAAAAAAGGTCAGATGACATCTTGATATATTTGAAAATGCAAAGTGGCATCATTAGGGTTCAGGTTTAGCAACCCTGGGTGCCACCAGAGGACCCCTTCAGTTCCTCCTTTTGCAGCATTGTATTGACAAAACAGCAGCTGCAGATGTTTGGAAGGTTGTTTCCAAATCCTGTTAGTCGGTGAAATTAATTTTGTAAAAGCCAGCATGAATTTTGCAGTAACACGTGGAACAGAGCAGGAAAAAAGCTTTCCCCTGTATGATGGAGATCGAGATATCACGTGAAACAATGGTTTAACCTTTGCAGATGCCCTTCTGCTTTGGGGTGACTGAGCTCATCGTTGGCACTGCTGGCTCTGCTGATCCAAACTTTTTTTGCTTTACAGTTGTGTGGGGATATTTTGTTTATTCAGGCTGTATATCCTAGTTTTGGTCAAATTATCACTGAAACCGGCTTTGGTAACTCAGTCCTGGCTGAGCACTGTGCTATTCTCCCTGCTGGGACTTGCCCTTCTTCCATGTCCACAGATACCTGCAGAGCTTTAAAAATGTAAATTAAATGGTTAATAGGTTGGAAAATCAATTATAATAAACATTCCTGGTATATAAACTATGTGTAAGTGTGGTTTAAATGAAGTGCATTAAAGGCAGTGCTTTTCTCCATTTCTCCTGGCCAGGTCAGCAGGGTCTCAGCACAGTGCTGATGGATTTGATTAAAATGCATGTTCCCCTGCACATTAGCTTGTGTTCTGGGTCACCAGGAGCCTGTGTTTGTACAAGGAACTTGGGAGAAGAGCTGCCAGATTCTCTGAGTACTTGTGGGGGCTTGAATTATGCTTTGCCCAGCAAAGTCTAGGACCACCATTGAAGTAGGATTTGAAGGTGTAAATCAATATTTTAGGGCAGTAGAGAGCTGTCTGCTCCTTTGCTGAGGGGTGGCTCTTTTGGGTGTCTGGGTGACAGTGGGACCAAGCCACACTAGTGCAGATCTTGTGGTGAGAGACAGTGAATGCATCTGTGTGCTGCCCTGGGAGATGTCAAACCTTGTGTGCACTCATGAAGGAGACTGTGAACACATGGGTGTGTGACTGTGCCAAAGACAGGAATAATAAGCACCAGAAAACCCCAGGAGGATAACGCAGAGAAGATTCTACTTTAGCTCTTACACCTGCATAGTGGCTGTCATCCTTGGGGATTCCAGAGGCAGGTGACAGCTCTGCTCATCCTTCCCCATCCCACCATCCTCTCTTACCTCTCTCTGCCTGCAGGAGACTAGAGAGGAACCTTTTTAACTGCAGCTGTGACATCCGCTGGATCCAGCTCTGGCAGGAGAAGAGCGAGGCAAACCTGCAGTACCAGGATCTCTACTGCATGACCATGGATGCAGCCATCATCACTTTGAAGGAGATGAACATCACCCAGTGTGGTAAGGATCCCTGGGCAGGACACGAGGGAGGCCAGGAGGGATCCCTATCCAATCCAGCACCTCAGGTTCGGCTATTTTGGAAACCTGATGTGACAGGATCCCACCATGTGGTAGAGAACAAGGAGGTTGAAGCTGGTTGGGATAGTTTGTAGATTAAAAATAAAATATCTGGGTAAGTGTGAGGCTGCTATTAATGTGCCTATGAAAGATTTTGGGTGATTTGGGGCATTTTCTTCACTGCAATGCTGCTGCTTGACAATGTGTCTGTAGTGAGTCTGTGTGATGTCCTGAAAAGAGCTGTTTCATGTAGCTCTTCCTGTGCCTAATGAATCCTAGAAGCAGCATATTCTTAAAAGACACTGACACTGAATCTTTTGTAATTACTCTTAGGAAATACATGTCTCTATTCATTTTCTTTGTTTTATTTTTCAATTGAAATCCCATATCTGTAGGGAAGAGCCAGAAGTGACTTTATATCTCTTTCTGTTTCCTGCTGATGTTTAAAAGAGTCCAGCAGCCCCAGGAGCAACACGAGGCATGTTCAATAGTTATCCCTTTCTCTTTCACCTTGTTCACACATCAGCTGCCTGTTTGGTGTCAGGTTTTGCTCTGCTATTGCTATTACTGGAAAGCATCCCTTGCAGAGTAAGGAAAAAGAGATGTACCTTCCACAGAGCAATTAAACTGTCTGTACACAAGCAGACATCAAACTCACAGGTTGAAAAAAGGAGGAAAACTAGATTTTTTTTTTTTTTTATATAATCATCCTCTGTACTAGGGATTTGGGCTTGTTACTTGCAGCAGTAGTAGACAAACAGCATGCATGTTTGGATTTGCATGACTTGTTTTTTGTTGTTTTGTTGGTTAGTTGGTTTTTTTTTTCCCCAAGTTCACCCTGTCCCTTTAAGCTCTGGAACTTGGCCAAAATGTGCCTTCATGTGGATGAACTAAAAAGATTTGAGAGTGCTGTAATTTCCGCTCCACATGGAATGAATAAACTGCAAGGATTAAACAGCAACAAAAAAATCCTTAGGGATCAGGGACAGGAGAAGAGGTGGCTCTGTCAAGGGTGGCATTAGACTGCAGGGTGCTGATTTGGGAGCAAAAATGCGCTGGTGTGCAGGGTAAGCAGCTCCACTGACCACACAAACTCCTGGAAGGGCAGGGAGCCACAGTGGTCTGCTTTCTTCCAGAGGAGTTTTTCTGTTCAAGCATTAAGACTCCAGGGATGTTGTAATGACACCACATTTATCCTTGTTCTTTGGTGCTGAGGGCAGGTATAGCTTGGTGTGTCCATGTTTGATACCAGCTCAGCCTAGAGAAGACCATATGTGTCCTTCTCGTCTCCCTCTCCACTATTCCTGAAACCTATGCAGCTTTGCCAGGTCTTGACTGCTGCTTTCTTTCTTCTGGCATCTCCTCAGTCAGTACAATACTCCTTCCTTCCTGGTGTTGCTCTCTGATGTCCACGAAAGGGTGTGTGTCCCCATCCATGACTTTGCCTTGGCATGACAGGTTCTTCTGCCCTACGATGGGACCACTGGTCAGTTCCTCCTGCCCTGCTTACTCAGTTTGCCTCTGAAAACCTCCCCTGTTCAAGACTACTTGGTCTTCTTGCAACCAGCACTGTCTTGTTTCATGTTGCAAGGATATTTGATGCCTGTGGCATTGAGTGAGGAACTGGTGTAAATCAGAGCCACCATAAATCAGTGAATCCCTCTGCTACCACCAAGGAAGAACAAGGGCACCTTTTATTAGGAGAGCTGCAGTTAATATGAGGACACATCCTTGGTCATCTTTTCTTGATTGTTATAAATTAGAGGGACATTTTCTTCACCTGGAATGCTGAGTGCTCTGTGCCTTTTCCCTGGGGGTGGGGGTGTCTTGGATCTTCTCCCAGTACACACAGTTTTGTCATCCCAGGTGACTGCCCTCATGAGCAGCTTTTGTGGGAGTAAAGAGACTGGATATGAGGGTTGTGGGAGAGGGAGAGTGTCCAGAGCTGGACAGCAGCTTTTGGATTCAAAGCTGATGAGAATGTCTGCTCAGATGGCACATCTCCAGTGTCTACATTTTCCTTAGTCTCCAACACCCCCCTTTTCTTGATAGGGCAAGGTCGTTCTGTTGCCTCATGCTGCTCATCTCGGGGTGCTGGAAGCTGATTTGGAAAACAGCTTGGTGGGATCTGGGTCTACACACTTCTTGTGGCTGGCTGTAGAAAATTCTGCCCCACACCTGAGTGGTTTCTTTTGGCTCCTCTAGACCTTCCTGAGATCAGTGTGAGCCACGTGAACCTGACGGTGCGGGAAGGGAGAACGCCGTCATCACCTGCAATGGCTCAGGATCGCCGCTGCCAGACGTGGACTGGACAGTGGCTGAACTCCACTCCATCAACACCCACCAGGTAGGGGCTGCAACACCTCAGTGCTGCCTGTGACCAATGTGGCAAGAGCAAAGCAGCTGCCAGGGTTTCCCAGATCCATGCCTGCTGGGCAGAGGGTCAGGTAGATGATATGAGAAAAGAGAAATGGTTGTATCCAAAGGAAAGCTGAAGCCATGCTCTATCCACCTGAGAGGCTGGGGACTCCCAGAAGGGAGAAAAATCTTTCTTCTGTATGGCTAGAAAGTGAAGATGAGAGAGCTTCAGAGCTCAGTGCTCCCTGATTGAATTAACTCATGTGTTTTCTGACGGAACTTCAGTGAAACTGCCTGCTTGCAATAGCTAAGTAGCAGCTAAGTAAGATTTTCTAGAGGCTGGCCATGCTTATCAGTGCCACAATGCCGTGGCTCTCCCCTTCCCAGTATTTCCCCTTACAAGATGTGGTGTGTTTGATCAGGTAAGGAAATACCTCCTTTCACCCAGATCCCAGCTGTCTTTGGATTTTGGAGACCTCCTCACACGGAAACCGTGATCCTCCTTTTCTGGGGGTGGTAGAGGGGAGGAAAGGAGCCACCAAGTACTGATTTCTGTCTGTATTTCTCTGTGGGATTTTTAGACCAACCTCAACTGGACCAATGTTCATGCCATCAATTTGACCTTGGTGAACGTCACTAGCGAGGACAATGGATTCCTGCTTACCTGCATAGCTGAGAACGTGGTGGGGATGAGCAATGCCAGTGTGCTGCTCACTGTCTACTGTAAGTACCAGTGGAGAGACCTTGTCCATACAGAGCCCAGAGGGGCTACCCTGGGAGCAGTTTGAATGCACAGCCACTTGCTGCCTGAGTGTTACTGCTTTTGTGGGTGAAGATTAGGAGGAGCTGAGCACAGTGAGCTGGAGGTGGATCCTCACACAGCTCTCTCTCTCAAATGTCAGTAATTTTACTTTCCTGATGCTTCCATTAGTCCAGAAATGAGCATGAGAGCAGGGAAAGAACAGCAGTGCCTCAGTGGTGGTGGTGGGTATTTCCTGCCTCTGTCTTGGAAGATTCAACAGACTAAAGGAAAGCCATAGAGGGTCTAGAATTCTCTTAACAAATGCAAAATTTCTTGTCCTGATGCTATGTGAGAGGTTCAATGTCACCCTGGCTAAAGACAGTTTAAGACTTGCCACTAATTTCAGGGATGTTAGGGCTTCCTCTCAGGTCAGATCCTACAAAGTTAAACTGCAAATGTCATATAAATGTGCACGTGTCAAATTTGAACTGTTCACTTTTATCTGCAAGTAGCTCAACTTTCTTTGTACTTTCTAATATAACAAAACCCTGACCTTAAAAGGAAGTTTTCACAGCTTTGTGGTCTCAAGTAGCTGAGATTTGCTATATTTTGCTGTGTCTATAATATTTGCCCTTACTCTGTAGTTTGAAAATCTGTCCTCCACCCTCAACCTTGCAATGTAGAGCTAAGACCCTTGTGGGATTCTGGCTACTCTTGGTAAACCCATGCACGCTTTACTACTTTCATCTTCCTTCCAATAAGTGCTATTGATGGATTGAAGGATGGAGGTAATTGAAGTCCAGCCCAGCTCAGAGCTGACTGGTGAGCAGACGGGTGTTTTTTGCACGGCGTTTTAGCATCTGTTCCTCCACAGCTTAAACAGCACTATGCCCATGCTTATTTTCACCCATTAAATCCTCTCAGCTGCTGACAGTTTCTGCTACCCTTGCTCTTGTTGCACAGAGCCATCACTCAGGTTGTAATTTCACACTGAAAAGATCTGGGTTTGTGAGTTTAAGTGGCTGCCAGTTTTGAATCCCCCATGCCAGGAAGATGTGAACAAGCCACATGCGGATCTGGGCTCGCGAACCAAAGAGGGTGGCTGGGACACGACTGTGTGGTTCAGGGTACATGGGCGCTGGTGGGAGAATTTTGCTGAGCTTCAATGGGCTCTGCACCTTCTTCTCTTCTGTCACCTTCACTGACTTAAAAACTCACTGCCTTTTTTCACAAAGATGGGTAAAATTTGGTCTGTTGGTTTTCTTCCTCGTGGATGCTGAACGGATTGTCTTTGCAGCTGGATGGTAGCAGGAAAATGAGGTTCTAGGGAAGACATACATCTTTGTGTCATGTGTCTTTGCACAAAACTTGTTCTTCTAGTTCAGACCTTGCCAGCCTTGGGGTTTGGGACCTTAGGTGTAGGCGTTGTAAATGGGGTTTCAGAAGCCATAGCAGAGCAACATTTGAATTCTTGGTGTGTCCCAAGGGAAGACAATGCATATGCGATGATTTTCAGGTGGAGTTTCTGCTTTTCTTATCCCACTCCCACTCTACTCCCTTTAATTAAAACACCCCTGGAGGCTGTACGGCGAGCGAGATCTCCTTTGGGATATTCAGGCAGTCAAAGCCCCCAAGGACAGACAGTCTCTGAGGGATGTTTGCTTCCACAGCTATGCAATCCCGAATTGCTCAGTGTGACTGGAAAGCTCCCATAGGCTCCTTGCACATGTGTAATGTAACAGTGCTACGTCACCATGTCTTCCTTATTGGGGACAGGCGTCTCCCTGGGATCCCATGGGGGAAGGAGAGCAACAGTAGATGTGTGGACAGGACAGTTCAAGCTTAATTGTTTCTGGGCTGGTGAAATTTCCATCCCTGTCTTTAATTTATACCCCTGTTTGGAAGACCAAGAGGCCTGGTCATGGCTCAGACCCTCTTTCCAGGGGAGGTGGAGTGGTTCTTGTGACAGTGCTGCTTCTTTACAGACATCCACGGGAAGAGTAGAAGGAACAGTGATTTTGGAGGTTTTCAGTGCTCTTAGCTGCCGTGGTGCACAGAGTGGTGACATTGGGTGGAGGTTGCTGTGAGCCTGCCATGTTTCTCTCTGCTAGATCCCCCTCGCATCCTTACTCTGGAGGAGCCGGTGCTACACATGGACCACTGCATTGCATTTGCAGTGCATGGGAACCCAGCTCCCACCCTCCACTGGCTGCACAACGGCCAGGTCCTCCGCGAGACAGAGATCATCCGCATGGAGTTTTACCAGCAAGGGGAAGTGTCTGAGGGTTGTCTGCTCTTCAACAAACCCACTCACTACAACAATGGCAACTACACGATTGTGGCTACCAACCAGCTGGGCTCAGCCAACCAAACTATCAAAGGACACTTCCTTGAAAAGCCTTTTCCAGGTAGGATATTCAGTTTGTCTCATCAGGGCTCCTTGCAACCTGAAGGTCTTACTATGGCCCTGCCAGTAATCCTTGCACCTCAACAAGGCCTTGACAACCGAAGTTGGCTTTGTCTGAACATCAGGTTGGAAGAGGTGATCCCTGGCATCCTCTTCTGGCCAGCAGGATTTTCCTACACAAGTATACTTTGGTATCATAGGAACTCTTTAATGCTGTGAGAGACACTAAATGCTTTAGATAATTTTATTTTGTAGCATATTCTGCGGTGTGTTTATTTATTTATTTTAAAGATCTTTAGGAACTTCCATGGGAGTAGGATGTAAATTTGGATTTCCTTTTGGGTGCTCCAAAGATGTTGTTGAATTTTTTCTAGAGAAAGTGTTCTGCTGTGTGGTAGTCATAAGCTATAGAAAGGAAAAGCCTTTGAAGTGAAGCAGCCTGTCCCTTTGTTTTTTTTACTTCTAGCTTGCATTTGTGAAATGATTAAAGCTGGATGCAGCAGTGTCAGGATTGTTTTCTTTCCGATTGCAATATGTGCAACTCCAGGATGACAGGGCTACAAAAGATGCGACAGCTCAATTAGTCACTTTGCATCAGTTTGCTGAGATTTCTTAACTGATTGCTTGGAATTCCCTGTTGTACTCCCTGGTGATTCACAGCTTAAGTGAAAAAAAAAAACAAAAAAGCAGTTGAGGACGTGAAGATCCATCTCTGGGAAGCGCTGTAGAGACTTTTGTGGTAGCCTGTCTGCTCTATAGGAGCATCTTGGTCTGTTCCCTGACAGTGCAACACCACTCCGGCCATCATGGAGTTAAGATCTGTGCTGCCTTCAGGAATGATGCCATGAGAAAGTGGCAGCTCTAAATTAGCCCCTGAAGCCCAAGAAAATCCAGCAAAATAGGGCGTTTGCTAAATATAGCAAAATATCAACGGTACTCTCATTTATTATTTATATCACACCATATATGTACACAGAGTTTTCCCGCAGGTCAAATATCATAAATGCAAACCCAAATCTCTGCCTTGAAGATCTGACAATTGAACAAATGAGCTGATATGGATGGGAGAGGAAAATTTGTATTCTGACTTCAAGGATACCCTCCTGTTTGACTATCTGACCTATTTATGTTTCCTTCTGTCAGGGCAGAAGAGCTTATCAAATGTAGGTGGGTGAGGAGAGGTGCACAGGTTTGCAGTCTCAGGTCTGTCAGGTCCCCCCTTTGTGACTCCATTTCCCCATCTGTGAAATGGGGGCAGCTCCTAAGTGGGTACTGGACCTGTAAGAAAGTGAGGCAGATAGGCTGTTCTGGAGAGCTGATTTTGGAAAGGGATCTGAGCCATGCTGTGGTGCGGAAAAGCACATTGATGTTTGAAGAGCATCATGTGTTAGAGGCTCTGGGAGAATAGGGTTCTGTGAATATATGTAAAATATTGTCCTTGTGAATGCAGCTCCACCCACACCTCATGTGCTGTTGGTGTGGGGTGTTTACTGACCCTGAACCATCTCTCAGCAGGAGCTGACCCATTTCCTTTATTTCTTCTGATCCAAAGTCCCAAGCCATTCCTCACCCTGGCAGACCCTGTCAGCCCAATGCAGGATGTAATTTACTTTCCTTGAAGCTTGTTGTTTCATCCACTACCACAGCTGACATATACATTCACTGCAGCTGACGTTTATAATTTCCCATTTGAAGGTAGATTCCTTCAGAAAATGCCACACATTGAAGGTTCCCCAGCGTGGCTCATTTAAGCCCCTAGTTGCTTACAGCAATTCACACGTGCAAGGGCTTTCCTGTCACTACCCAGGGTGAGATTATTAGTCTTAATTAATTAATGAAAGTGCAGTGCCTGGAAGACTTTCTGTGGGCATAGAAAAGCACCTATGATCATGTATTTTAGAACTCCCTGGTCAAAAAATTCTCATTGGTGAAAGGCCACACTCTCCTTTCCAGGATGAGAGGAGCAAGGTGCTGTTAGAAGCTGGGATCTGGGACATGTAAGCTCCATGCTATATCTGCCTTCTCTCTGGTGCTGCAAGGCTGTGACTCCCAGGAGGAGATTTGTGTCATTTCCTGATAAACATATCATTGTATGTTGTCATTAGTATCTCTGCCACAGGCTACCTTATTTCATCCACAAAGGTTAATGTACCTGTGATGAGTTTTCAGTTCTTTGGGAACTTCTCACAGAACTCAAGTTGGCTGAAATTTCTTGGCTATTTTTTATGCTTTGAAAAAAATTGATTTAATGGAGAAAACCTTTTTGTGCATTTCCGTTGAATTTGCTTAGTCCAGCACAGAAAAATGGAAAGGGGAAAATGTAGAAGCAGCAAGAATTTTATGACTAGATTCTGCCTGAATAGAATAGAAGAAATAGAAGAAAAAGTCTCCAAATGAAATATTGTTTTTTCTTTTTTTTCTTTTTCCCTCCCTCTTGCTAGAAAAAGCCAAGGAAAGTTACTCATCTGCTTGACTTAAAACAAAAATATTTGTTCAGGCTTTTGCCTGGTTTGGAAAGCTGTGTTTGTCACCTGGGGTTTGTTTTACACTCCCCTTCCAAACCTCACCCATGCTCCAGTGTGAGTGTTTCAGCATCCTTCCAGGAGCCCTCTGCCAGCAAAGCTGTGTAAACTCCAGTTAATATTGGGCTCAGTTTCTTATGCGGGCGTGTGAATTGACAGCTGATGTGACTCTCACTCTGTGTAAACTGAGTGTCACCGAGGGCTTTAGACCTCACTGTCTGAGGCCTCGGCCACCTCTGGAGCTGCAGGAGCTTTGCTGAGCAGACTGGAGCAGTCAGTGGGCTGACAGCAGGGCTGTGCTGCTGTGCTTGTCTCAGGCAAGAGGCAGCTCTTGGACAGCCACAGCCTCCGTGTCCAGCTCAGAGGCTAGCAGCTGTTCAGAGTGGCTCATGAAAAGCACATCAGAGGAGGTCCCCTCTAACTCACCTCCATGGGAGCTGGTCCTCATCCCTGAAGGATTTTATCCATGGGTGCATGCTGCCTTGCAAGGCAAACTCAGTTTCTCTCCCCTCCACCTCCGTCCTGCAGAGCCCTGTGGGTCTGTTGAGCTTTGCTCACCTGCTGAAACCAGGGTTGTTTACCGATTTTCAAAAGTGCTGCTCGTTCTCCATTTTGGCCTCACAGTAGTATCCCTCCCCTCCTCTTTCAGCCCAAGGTTCTCCGTCCTGAACTCCAGCTTGTCCTGCTGGCACATGCACTGAAATTTCCAGGAACCCAAGAGGAAAAAAAAAATGAAAAGTTATTTTCCTGGGCTTTTTGGGGTGGTGGAGTATGTCTGAGGTGGGTGGGGAGGGAGACGCCTCTCCCTTTGCTGTGCTGCTAACTGTGTTGCTTCTCTCTTTGTCCTTTCCACAGAGAGTACGGACAACTTTGTCTCAAGTAAGTGTCTCCTTGCCTTTTGAATACTGTGGCTGGTTTGTTTCTGTGGTTTCCCCTTCCCCACTGTGATTTACATAGTAAAAATGAGGAAGCCAGAAGCAGGTTGGTGGAGGTTTCACAAAGCCTTGGCTTCCCTGTGCATGAACAAGATTGTTGGGGAGCTTGTGATCAGCTCGGTAATCTCATGGGACCAGGAGATTTTCATCTGCCTCTAGTGGTTTCCCAAAGCAGGCCCTATAAAGGAAATGATGATTGGTTGTAGTGTAGCAAAAGGGATCTTAGTTTCATGCAGACTGGGCTGTCCCCAACAACAGCATCTCTCTGGGGTGGGCTGGGCTGGGAAGCAGGACTCAATTCTGTCATGTTTCTTGAACAGATTCTTCCCTCCACCCCCCCCCCCCACATCATACACCACACACTACAAAAAGCATTGAATTTACTGTTTCTTCAGATCAAGATTTGCTGGAGTCTGTTGTGTTTTAACCCCACTTAGCTCAGTAGATTTCTGAAAACTAGGAAGAGGTCTCAAGGGTGGTGGTAACTTATTCCAGGACACTAGGCACCCAAATGTTTCTCATTTGTGAGGCTGGAACAACATCAGCATAGTGCTGGTCTGTGTTTTCTCTGCTGATGTGAGCAGGGAACTCTCTGATGGTTGATTTGTGCCATCTGAAACAGAAAGCTGCAGCCTCTTTTAGGGGTGAACTGACTCTTGTTAGGCCAGACACTGCTGTTGCAATGTGCTGGTGCCTTGAGTGTCCCATGGGAGCCACACTGAGTTTTCTGTCTCTGGTGTTTTGGTTGCAGTCGGTGATTATGAAGTGAGTCCCACCCCACCGATCACTGTGACCCACAAACCAGAGGAGGACACTTTTGGGGTGAGTTCTGGTCTCTTCTCTACAGAACTGCTTTGTATTCATTCCTTGTTATTGATGACTCAGTATTTGTATTTCTCTGCTGTTTTGAGATGTTTGCAAGGAAAATCTCTTCCTTTATGGTTCAAGACAGCAATCAGAAGGATTTTGTGGCTTGTGTCAGGCAGGTGAAATACTGACAGAAACCATCTGATCCTCTTGGGTCTGCAGTGTGGAGCCAGGGAACTCTTTGAAAAAAAGGCATCCTGTGAAGTCTCTGCTGGCAGGGTCAGGAATTCTCACTCTAAAAAAGTAGCACCCAGAGAACAAACAAACAGGCAGTTGTGTGTTTTGGACTGTTATTGATCTGTTAAGCTTAGCCTGGTAAGGGACCTGGGTTTAGTTTGGTTCAATTCTGTCAATGACTGTTTGCCCTATCTCCTGCTATGCAGGACATACCTAAAATGAAAAAGAAAAGTAAGTCTAGGGCTTATCAGATCTCAGCATTGTCTTTCTTCTGCAGAATCCTGGTAGAAAAAGAAAAAAAAAAAAAAAAGTGTGCTTAAGTATTAAAAAATAAAAATTAGCATGTTACACAATTGCTCTAATTCTGTGAAAGTTTTAAGATACTGAAATCCTTGAGGTGTCAACAGAATAGGCAAAACTCAGACCATACTGATTTCAGTTCTCATTTAACAGAAAACCTCCTTTAACTGAAGTGGAAGCTTTGAACAGAGGCTGTAGTAATAATGCGTACTGATTATTAAATATAAAGCACAGAAAACAAGCTGGGGATGAAAATAGAGTGTGATAAAATAAAAATTTAAAAATATCTTAACAAATGTACCAAGAGCAGGGAAAAGGATTGCAAAATGAAATTACTTCTTCTTGGTTAAATGATGTATTTTCTGTTATAGCAGAATACAGTTTCGTAAAAGGAAACAAAGTCTAAATGCATCACAAGACCTAGTCCAGAACAATTGGACCCATGCCAGAGAAATTGTTGTTTACATCAATGCAATAAAAGTATTTCGAGCAAAGACTTAAAGGAAAAAAATATTCATAAATATTAAAATAAGCCTGGGATTGTAAAACCTTTAGGGCAATGAGGTTTTTTTTCCCTGCTTGTACACTGCCACAGTGGAACCACAGCTGCAGTGAAGGACTTGGACATTGTTGTAGTATAAATATATACTAGTGAAATTACAATAAATATCGAACCGTTAGAGGCTTTTGAAAAACTCAGATGTTTTACAGGGAAAAGCTCCTTAGTTCTACTTAATTTCTTCTGTTTTCTCTTTGGATTGTGTTATTTCCCCTCACTTGGTCCTGAGGGATGTTTGGATGGAGGCAGAATTTGTTCCTGGCTGAGCTTTGTATAGCTCTAGTGCTGTAATGTCATGGCAAAGAAGTGATGTCAGAAATGGAGGCTTGGGATGCGATGCAGTGAAGGGAGAGCCCAGGCATTGGAGCATAGGTCTGTTTTCCCTGCAGGTATATGGAGTGAGAAGCTGGGGAAAACAGGTGCCAGAGCAGCATCACTGATGGGAAGATCCCAGACCTCCCAGTCCTGCAAAAAGCCTGTAATGCCTCCAAGCTGTGCCAGGGCCTGCTGCTTTAGCTTGTGTTTCTCTCCATAGCTGATGTCCACAGGGCTGCAGCAGACGGTGTGAGCCCATAGAAGGGTTAACTGGGCAGGGAGGTGCTGTATTCCTGGTTTAGGCTCCTAAATTTCTCTGTGTTAACTCTAAGGCTTTTTCCTTCCAGGTTTCCATAGCAGTTGGGCTGGCAGCTTTCGCTTGTGTCCTCTTGGTCGTCCTCTTTATTATGATCAACAAGTACGGCCGGCGGTCCAAGTTTGGGATGAAAGGTAGGTGCAGTTGCTTTCCCCTAGCAGGAGGCACCTTCCAGGATTGCCCGACTCTTATAGCCCATGTGGAAAGGTGTTGTGGCTTTATTCCTAGAGCACAAAGCCTTCTCAAGGGAATGCAGTCCTCTTCTGTTTGTTGACAGAGTAATGGAGACAAGTAGGCTGGTGTTCTCACCTGTGTGCATTTCTGTGGGCAGAAGTGTGGATGTGTGTTCCTTCTGAGTACATAACTGCAGGTTGTCCAGGAGAGCTTTGAGTCTGCTCCCTCCAGCCTTGTGTTCAGGACAGCATGGTCTTGGGTGAAAACTATTTTATGGACTTGGTGGTGCACAGGCTTCTCCTGCACTGGCTGCAGAGTACAGGGTGTGCAGAGGGCATAGAAGGATGTGAAATTGGCTTGAGTTCTGTTGGAAATGCAGGTGCAGCCACTCTGTGCCTCTCTGTGAGTGGGGACCACAATGCTGCTGTCAATTTACGTCCATACTGGGAAAGCAGTGGTGCAGAAGGTCACTTTCTGATGACTCTCTAATGGAAAGTTTTCTCCTCTGTGTCATGAATAATGACTTTAGAAATTTATTTCAAATGCCACTGATAGTGACTGGGAAGTGAGAAGATGTTTGATGTTTGTCAGGCAGAACTAGTATCTGTCCTACCGACACCAGCTCTGTGATGAGGCAGGGCCAATGCCAGAAGTAGATGATTCTGTGCCATCTGCTTTTTGTGACTCTGCTGGTATCTTCAGCTGGGCAGCGTTGGTGGTGCCCAGTGAAGGCTGAAGGAAGAGCCTTCATGTGACAAAGCAGCCAAACTGGTGGCTCAGGCACGCACTGTTTGAAGCCAGGCTTTGACAAACACAAGCTTCTCCCAAGGCTCCCGAGCCACAGCCTATTTCCTGGCCTTGCTGTGGTCTCTGCTGCAGGGCAGGTTGATAGATTTGGGGATGTTCCCTGCACTTGCCTAGGGCTTCGTTTTCTTCACGTAGACATTTCCTGAGTGGGTCCAGATGGGATTCTGGCTGGAGTTTCTCCTATGCATCCTATGGAGACAGAAGACAGGACATTTAATTAAATAGTGAATCTTCTACACCAACTTAGGAATATTTAGTCCATATGTCCAATGATAAGAACCATCTGGTGGAGTGTACTGACTGGTGGGTGGAGTAGAGGAATGGAAGACATGGTTCCTGGGATCAATTCCCAGCTCTTCTACTGACTCACTTAGTGGCCATAGGCAATTAGCTGTCTTAACCTCTGTCTCTGCTCTAATTTCCCCATCTGTAAAACTGGGATGATGTTATGTGCTTTCTGGAAGGATTTGTCAGAATTCTTTGGAAATGCTTGGGCACGTGCTGCTGATGGAGCTTTGAGATACAAATATGAAAAGGAAAAGTAACATCTGACTCTAGTGGAAGAATTAAAGAGGAGTGAATTGAGCCTAATGTGAGTAACGAGTCTTGGTGAACAGCTGTGTGTATGTGTTTAGAGGTGTTTGGATAAGTATGTCAGTGGATATTCTGCATTCCCAGAAACTAGAGAGGTGCCATGATGGGCCTTTGTGTGTGAAGTTTAATGTAGGAAAAATTGTTTAACTAGAAAAGTCTGCTTTCCTCCTCACCATGCTGTGTTTCCTCCAATTTTGATATGAAACCATGACCCTGCAAAGTTCCTACAAGTTTTATTTGTTTTGCTTGGAGAAATGGAGTTGACAGAAGACAAATACATCTTCAAAACCAGGAAGATTATTAAGTCACAATTGTCATAGGCACGACCATAGCCTACTCACACTGCCCAAACTCTGTTCTGCTCAGTTAACTCTTGGACAGGAGGCATCCTTTATGGCAACCAGTGTGTTATCATTTACTAAGGAAAAAAAAAAATCCAAACCCTAAGTCTTTTTGGGCAAGTGCATCCCTGATTCAGGAGCTGTTTGTTGCCAGCTGATATGTTGCCACTTGTTGAAATCCCAGCTTGGCAGGCCTGCAGGAGCAGGTTTTTCCTGTTGATTTTGTCAGATGCAGAACATTGTGTGCTCGTGTTGGACACGTTACCTAAAGCACCTCATGAGTCTTTCTGAGTACATGCTTTTTCTTCTGCTTCTCCTAGTGTTGAGCAGATGGTTTATTTCCTAGAGAGAAGAGAACGTGGACTGACAAAGTTGGATGTCACGTTGGGTTTGGAAGGCTCCCTGGGCCAGCCTGCTGGATTGCCCACCAGGCTGCCGAGTGTCCAAACACCCCAGCTGCCCTTGCTGAACAGAAAGACGTGACTTGAGGGACATGTGCTGGGAGAGGACTCTGAGGGGATGATTTGTCCACCTTCACCTTCTTCTGGCTGGTGGCACACCCTTGGAGCCCTGCAGCAGAGTCCTGCCAGGGCCAGCTCCTGCCCCAGCAGCAGTGGTGGGAAAGCCTGTGGAGCCAGGCGTGCCTTGGCCGGGCTGGAGCGCTGGCTCCAACAAAAGCTCCTTTGAGAGCGGCTCTGACGCTCCTGGCTGAGCCCAGCCTGGCTCTGGGCCACCCCTCCCTTCCCGTGCCCCCTCCGCAGAGGGCATCTATCGGCACCACAGCAGTGTCCCAGCCCCTTTGGCCGCCCGTGGGCTTTGGCTGCTGTGGCAGGCAGGGAGCAGGGGTGGGCTGAGGCAGCTGGGGGGAGCTGGGGGATCATTGGAGCTGGGGTGGCGGTGGAGGCGGCAGGGAAATGGCAAACAAAGCTCCTTTGTGTGGAAAGTGGTGTTGCATGAGCAACAGAGAGGCGGTGGAGGGAAAACCACTGGGGAAAATGAATGCTAAAACTGAGACTCGTTGAAGTTGCAGAAATGCGGCCGCTTGCTGAAGGGTATTGTATGCAGAGGAGGGCTGGGATGCTTTTTAAAGCTTTGTATTAGTGTGGGGAAAAGAAAAAGGTCTTACCAAGCAAGAAACTGAAATTTGGAGACCTTTAGTTTACTTTGTGTCCTAGGAGGGTTTCCCATGTTCCCTGACTGCCCACCCAAGGTGGAGGGCTTTACACCTCACCTCCTGAGGTCGAGTTTGTCACTACAACTCTTGTAAACGGTGTCTTCCAATCCAAGTTTAATCTCAGCAGATGACAGGAAATTAAATTCTGTAGTATAATAAAAATCCACATGCAACTCCCAGGACTAAGAAAAAATAAATGTCATGAAAGAATAATAATGTTTCAGAATAGATCTGGGGCATACAAAAAATTTGGATGGCACAGTGATGGACGCTCTAAATACTTATGTTGATGGACTGAAATATATTCCCCTTTTACTTGTTTTCTGTTACATTTGCAAGTGCCCGGGATGAAGGATGTGTGCTCATGCATATCTGTGTGATGTATTCCTGGTACTGCACAACTTCAATAAAAACCAAATGGAGTTATCTGAGATATGCAGAGAAAGGTGCTAGAGAAAATCTAGAGACAAGAGCATTGTAGTTTTGCTGAGATTAACTGTTTTCCAGGCTGTGAGGTTAAAAACTACTTCCATTGTCCAAACAAAGTTTTCTTCCTCGGGTGGAAGCAGTGCCAGCTAATGGTTCAGACTTGGTTACAGCTGGCAAAGAGTTGATTGGTTTTTGATCTGATTTCTTAAAGAAATAAGGCATGTGATCATGCTGCCTCCCTGCACACAAGCAAGTGTGTGTGCACAGCTCTGCCTGCTGAATTTACCCTTTTTGTGCTGCACCTTCTGGATGTGCTGGCCAGTTCCTCCCAGAGGAGAGGGAAAAGGACTTATAGATGCCTTTACAGGGACCATGGAAGTAAGGGAACTTAATAGAATGACAACTCAGGTGATGTTCTGCTGATAAAAATGCCTCAAGCCTTTCTGGGTGTTGGAGAATTCCGATGGAAGCTCAGCCTTGGACAGAAAAACACAGGGATCAGGCTTTCACAGGGTCTGCTGTGGTGGGTGGTGTGCACGTGTGTGCACATGCATATATGTGTTTTCTTTCTGAGTAAGCAGAAACAGCAAGGAGGTGGGAGAGAACCGAATGAACAGCAAATAAATACTGCCCACGCTTTCTGTAATGTTTGAGGAATCCCATCGCTATCAGTTTATTTGATATTTGCTCTAATAGCCCTGATCAAAGTGCTGGCACTGCTGATGTGCATGTGGATGTCAGAAATACTTGCAGAGCTGTTCCATTGTAATTTAGTGTTAGTTAAAAGGTACTTAAAGCAGTTGCCTATTTGATTATGATTGGGGGCCATTAACATTTTTTTCCATAAACAGATGGTTACTGTCCGCTGAGTTGATTGCAGAACAATTCCAGAGTCCTAATTCAGGAGGAGCAGCTCCTGCAAACATATCTTGGGTGCCTGGCTTTTTGCTTTTGTTGATTTGGGGTTTTAATTTCTTTTTTTAGTTTTGTTTTTTTTTAATTTTTTTTCTCTTTCATTATGTAATTATTGCTACAGCTTCAAAGTGGGGGAAAAAAAATATATATCAGAGTCATGACCTGCCTTTCAGATGAGGTTTAATTCTGTCCCTTGGCCAAGCCTGTCTATAATCATACATGGATTTTATTTCCTTCCCCCCGATTATTTGTGGTGTAGGCGTGGACAAACCCTCTGCAGCTTGGAGAGCACATCGAGGGTTAGCTGCTCAGGAGAAATCTGTGATCAGGGCCCTTTCATTCCTTCCTCCTGGGAGCCTGCCATGTAGTGGGAGCAGGGAGAAAGAGCAAAGTACTATCAGTCTGGCACAGCTACAGGAGAGAAACAGCCATACATCAGCAGCCATGGCTAATTACAGGGATTTGGGGATGTATGGCTCTCCAGAGCAATGGGCTGGAAACAGGAACCCATTGAACCCATGGCTGCTGTGTTCTTTGAGCTGGGTGTGAGATGTACAGAGCCCTGAGGGGCTGAGCCCCTGAAACATCCGAGCAGAGTGGCTGCAAGGGACTGATGGAATTCGGGGGTTCTCCTTGCTGGTATCCTTCAGTTTGTTTGCAAATACCCTTGATATACTTCTACTGCTCACTGTTACTCGGGTTTATTTGCCTGGGAAGTGGATTGAAAGGACATGTGGTTTCACTGGGGCTTCCTTCTATAAATACTCTGCTGAAGTGCAAGCTGTGCTATTTTTATGTTTATTTATTTAATGCCTTCAAGGTGATAAAGCATAAAGCTCTTTGAGCTGCTGAATATTGCTTTCTATGAGTACCTGAAAGTAAGTTGTAGACAGGGGGTCAGTGTCAGTCCCTGCTCCCAGGTTACAAGCAACAGGTCAAAAGGACAAGGCCTCAAGTTGCACCATGGGAGGTTTAGATTGGATATTAGGAAACATTTCTTCACTGACAGGGTAGTCATGCATTGGAACTGGCTGCTCAAGGAAGGGGTGAAATCACTGTCCCTGGAAGCATTAAAAAAACATGTGGATGTGGCACTTAGGGGCAGGTACAGTGGTAGAACTAATTGTTAGGTTAATGGTTGGAATTAATGACCTTTTCTAGCTTTAATGGTTCTGTGGCAAGTGTCTCACCCTCTGCTGTGCCATGCAGTCTGTGACAGGTATGGTGGCAACAAGGGACAGCTATGAAGCCCTGGGTTCCTTGGCAACCCTTTGAGAGGTCCCACCTGTCCCCTGAGGTGCTGTGACTGTGACAGGCTTCTGCTTCTCCTCTTTGCAAAGGCAGATGCACTCTCACTGTAGCAGTTAAATGCTCGCAGCCCTGGTCCCTCAGTCCCAGGTGTGTTGGTCTGGTGAAGGCTTGTAAGGTCACACTGCTCCGTGGTGCTGCCTGAAGGAGCAGCGAGCCACCCTTGGCTGGACAGGTGCATTGAATGACCCTGCAGGAGAAGTGGTTAGCAAAAGGTCAGGATTTATTTAGATCTAGAAATAAAACATTTTCCCATTTCCAGAAGTATTAATAGGTTATTTATAAAGGAAATGTAAAGTGCACTGACCAGCCATTATTTATTTCAGTTGCTTTTACAAAACCCAGGTGTCTTTTTTAGGCCACTGCTGAAAGCAGGAATAAACTAAAAGACAGATCGATGATGCTCAGGTGACCCAAGAAGCCCCCAAGCCTGCTTCACACCATATTCCTGCAGGCTCTTCCTCCCCGTGCACGACCTCCCTCTCTCGGGATGTCCCTGTTTGCTCCAGCCCTGGCCGGGTGCTTGAGGGAGCTGCAGGGCAGCTCAGCATCAGCAGTGTCTCCTCACAGACTTTCACAAACACTTCTCACGTCGTGGTGTTAAAAGCTGCAGGAGTGACCCTCATCTTACCTGTGATTCTGCATCAGCTGAGGTGCTGGAAAGAGATTGGCATTTTTGTTTTTTTAAATTTTTTTAAATTGAAGTGTCTCTTTTCTGGTCTCAGAGCATCAGCTTTTCCACCAGCAAAGCATTAACAGTTGGCAGTGCTGGGGATGCTGCTCCTTGTAGCACCGTGCTGGCTTCTGCCTTTGTGTAAACCTTGGGGGGGTGAGAGGTGAGAACGAGCCACGACTGCTTCCCCTGGAGCACAGGGCTGGGAGGGTGTCCTGACCACTCACCATCCAGCAGCAACTGAACTGCCCCAAGTCCTCATCCAGCAGCTTGCCACGGCTGTGAGATTGCCCAGGCTCAGTCAGCTCAGCAGCCTCCCCAAAGTGCAGAACGTGCTCATCCTCACAGGGCTCCTCTCACAGCACTGATGCTCCTGCCTGCCCTTTCCTTGCCTCCCTGGCTCCAGCCTCTGTTTGCTGCTTGTTCTGATGGTGTCTGTCTATCCTCACGTGGCTCTGCTTTAGTGAAAGATGCTGGAAAGACAACACAGAACCAGAACAATTCTGTTGATCTCAAGAACAGGTACTACATACAGCAGCAGGATAAGCTATTTTGTTTAGGTGATTTGACTAAGTCTGATGAAGACACACCATCTCCACAAACCTTGTGTCCTGTGCACTCTCTTGTGCATCTCTGTAGGCAGCCAATGACCAGACAACTGAATGCCAACTTTGATGTGGCTTTAATAAGGTTCAGAGCAATGTTAGAAGAACAAAAGGACTTTAATAAATGTTTTAGGTGTGGTTTGTCTGTACTGCACTTGTCCATTTATTCTTTGAAAAAGATTTAGCTACTGCTAATGCTGATAAATGGTCCTCTGGGAGGATGTCCCTGTTGAGTTTACCACCTCTTCCTCCTTATGACTTGCTGTAGGATTGTTTATTTTTTAGTCAGGGATGCAGAGATCTGTCATTCTGTCCTTAAACCCTGGAGCAGGAGAGCTTTGCACTTTGTCAAGGGACAGGTGACTGCGATGTAAATGTAGGATTGGCGAAGGAAACCTTTGGCAGCTGTGAAGGCAAATGGAGAGGACAAAGAAAAGTGCTGCTTGCTTTTGAACCTGGGATGAATGTGCTTGAAAGAGTGCCTAGAAATTCAGAGGCAGTGGAATAAACTCCCAAAGGAATGGATAAGAGCTGTCACCTGGGCTGTTCAAGCTTTGACTGGCAAAAGCACTGGGGAAGCAAATTGTAGAGAGCACTGGAGCATCTGATGATCTAATGGGCTTGTTCCATCTCAGAGTTCTATTTCATGTGGTGCAATAGCCTGTCTATGTCCAGGACAGTTCCAAAAACCTCCATCAGCAGCACCAGTATTTAGCTTCTGTTGATGGAAGTGGGATGCTCAGGCATCTAATTTCAATCTACAACCATGCTATTAAAAATCAATGGACCAGAAGATAATGCCTGTACACAGAAGCATCTGGGTAGTATTTTGTGCACAGGAGAAATAAATCACATTTGGAGTCTCATATTTTGAGTCTGAGGAGCAAAGGTTATAATCCAGCTTCTGTTTGGGACAGTAGTCTTCCATTTATGCCACAGCCTTGGATGATGTAGTAGAGTAGAGGGATAGTCTGTTACCCTGAACCCATCTTGTGGTTCAGGAAAGGGACTCAGGGTGTCACTCAGACTGGCCACAGGTCTGTCTTTGGACTCTGAGTATGAGACACAGCTGCTGTCAGGGTGATCGAGGGGCACCATGCTGGGAATGATGCCCAGTACCCACACAAAAACTCTCCCCAGCCCAGTCATCAGCTGTCAATGTGCTCTGCTCCACACTCGGGCTGTGCTGCAGGATCTCCCCTCTGTTCTCAGGCTTGTGGCAGAAGGGCTGGGAGCTGTGTCTCACAGCCTCTTTGCCCCCTGTACCGGCTGGAACCTGGCAGCTCCAGAGAAGCTTTACTTCATTGCTTTGGCCCTGCACCTGCAGGAGATACCAGCCTCGTCTGGAAGGGACTGTTTCACACAAGGACCCTCACACTGCAGCACAGCATCTCATGCACCTTACTGTTTTGGGGAGCTCTGCTGGCTCCCCTCGCCTCTTGCTGAAAGGCCTGACTTAGTTACCAGCAAGGGGTTTTCTCTACCAAAAATGTGAGAGAGCCACATTGGATCAGATGCCTATTTAGAAGCACAGTGTCTGGTCAGGTGGTTTTGCCACATCTGCCTTCAATGTCACTCTAACTAAAGCAGTGCACAGCTTTAAAAACTGCAGGGGGTGAAAAATCATGCAATTGCAGCTAAGAAAAGGGATATGTTTGCTTGGACTTTGTATTAAAACCTCTGTGGCTTGCTTCCTATTCCATGTGAACAGCCTGTAAGAACCTCCATCTCTCTCTTCTCTCCACACCAGCTCATGCTTCAGCAAACTGCAAGCTCTTCCCAGCCTAGTACAGTCAGGACTCAGACAAGAGGCTGTGAATTAGTGCGAAGGGAAGAACATTGTTTTCTTTCACTCTGGTTTGTTTCTCATAGTATGATTCACACGCAGGGGCTGAGATGTCGGTGCCACAGCAGCTCCAGGGTGGGCAGTGCCGGAGGGGCTCCCCGGCTCATCCCTGCCCTCCTTCTCCTGCAGGAGCCTGCAGTGCTGAGACAGCTGCTGGGATCGGGGTAGGGGAGAACTGGCCTCCCAGTAAACTTTATTTATTACCGAAACTTGTTTTTATTTAATGTTTTGAGGCTTACATCTTGGTTTTCTTCCGCCCGTGTTTGCTGGCTGAGGGATGCATTGCCCCCGTGGGCCTTTGGTGCCCCTTGACTTAGGAGAAGGCAGCTGAGATGGTGAGGAGGATCCAGCTTTGCTCAGTCCTTGAGCCTCACATCAGCAGTGGCTCCAGAAATTATGATGGTCCCACCTGATCCCTTAAATGCCATGGCTTAAAGCTCTGCCATAGTTGTGCCACCCAGGCTGGCACAAGCAGGGAAGAGCACTGTAAATCAAATTTACTGTTATATTAGTATGAAAGTGCTCATATCCAAGCCAGTTTGAATTAATTTTTCAAGAAAGTTTTTCTCTGAGACATTATCAAATATATTACAGTCTGCATTGACTAATTTTATAATTCAATCAGGGGAAAATAAGGCATTGAAGGTAGTTCAGCATGATTTGTTTTTATAGACCAACTGCTTCATCTTCTTGATTCCACTATCATTTACCCTCTTAAATAATTTTTTTTTCCTTTGATTTTTCACTATAAATTTAAAGTCAGGTTTATTAATTTATTCTTCACACCAGCCAGGATAACACACAAGTTTTATATATATGTATATATAAAGGGAAAAGTCTTTACAGATTTAAGGAGCTTCTGCCTTCTTGACAAGTTTCTCAGCCTGGAATTAAATTGGTTGCAGCATTTGGTAATGAGGCTTAATGCTTTTTGGGCTGCTGAGTGTTTTTTTTTTAATATCCTGCTCAGGTTTGTCCCTCTGTGTGGGACAGAGAGGAAATATTGCTGAATTTTCCAGTAATAATTTTCTTAGCTGTTTTAACCATTATTTAATTTTCTTTTTCTCTGTTTTTATTATTTTATTTTGGTTCGTGCTTTAATTATATTTAAGGAGTATTAATTATTCTATATCCTGCTTGTTCTCAATCTACGTTAATCCAAGGAATTGTGATAGAAATTGAAATTAGATACAGCCTTTAACTTCTTAAAGTCTACAGAAATTCCATTCTATCCTCCTGCTGCAGGGCAGCTGGATTTTAGCTATTTCTTCCTTTTTTTTTTAATATTGTTATTTAGTTCTTAATAACAAAACATATTGTCATCACTATGTTTCTTTTCTGTCTAAATTCATTATGCTGCTGCTGTATTTAGGAACAATTTGGGCTTATTCTCTCTGATTAAAGATTTCAAATAAAGCTTCTTGGCTGCTGCTGTCTGTTAAGGTGATATTGGAGTTAATGGGATGTCAGCAAGTGCCAAAACCCCTCATCAGCAGAGCACACGTGTTCCACTCTGGCACATTAAAGCTGAAGTTGTAAGGGTAGAGCAAAGCACTTTCCTACCTTTTGATATGTATAGGTAAAGGCATTGATTTAAGTTCTGCTGAACTCGCTGTGATCAGGTTGCACCAAAAAGAGTCATCTCCTCTTAAGTGCATCCCAGTGGAGAAGCTGGAATCTGTGTTGAGTTCTGGGATGCTTCAGCAAAGGGCCCCTCACTTGGGTTTGCTCCTGCCAGAGCTTTGCCAGTTTCACATGAGGGTTTTGGGACCCACCTTCTGGGCAGGCTTTGCATTAATCTGCCAGAAGGGAATGAAATTCTGCTTTTCTGTTAAAAGAGGAGGGCTGCTATTAAATTTTGTTGATTGGGTATTTTACTAGAATGTGTTACTGGGCCTTTGATTGCCTGCCAGGTTCTCTCTTTTTTTTTTTTTAATACCTTATTTTGTTATTTCATTGAGGCAAAACCTGACATTTATTTACCTGCTATTAGACAGCTTGCAGAATGCTGTGTAAGCTCTCCTTTTGCAAAAGGTACATTAGTTCAAATTCCTGGTTGCTGTGCTGCTCTGCTTTGATTCCTGCCTTTGGAAACCTTCCTGGATGCAGGCAGGGAGGCAACATGCTGTCTGAAACTGTACCTTGAGGATGAATCCTGGTTTCCAACCAGTGGCAAAAATGTATACATTACCCCTGGATCAGGCTTTACCTTTAAATTTCTTTTTATTTCTCTTACGAAACCAAAATCTGTAGTTTTCAAAACCACCAGGCTTTCATGCAAATCCAGGATCCTCTAACATCCTCTATTCTTAGTGGAGAGCCTTAAGTTTTGAACTCAGCACTTGAGTGCTTTTCCCAGGAGCCATTTCCAAGTATTTTGTTATCAGAAGTCAGTGCTAAGCTGGCATGTACACACAAGGCCCTGTGTGCTTCAGGACCTCTGAACTCTCTTCTGTGGCACACGAATTCTGAAGGGTTTATGACCCTTGCAACATCAGTGTCTGTGGTGTGCTATGACATACAAAGGTGCTGGCAAGTTCCAGGCAGGGAGATGTGAAGAACTGAGTGTGTGGAAGGAGGAGGGAGAGGCAATGCAGCAGTCCAGGCTCTTATTGGACAAATTCTTCGTGTCACCCTCACCAAAGCATGTAGAGAAGGAGGGGATAAGAAGAGACTCTCTTCTCCCATGGAGCACAGGCATGGAGGGGGGGATACAGGTGGGGAGGGGTTTTATGAAGCAGTTGAAATTGTTTATGAAGCTTTCTATAATAGCTGTTGGTATGTGCCTATTTGTCTATGTGGAGCTTCAGAGCCAGGAGTGGCTGGAGCTCCCATTTGCCATTGGACAGGCTCTGTAAGGATAAATAATCCTGGCTGCAATTTGTGCTAATGATTTCCTAAGCATGCTGGCATGTCTTTATCAGTGGAGGAGGAGGGAAAGCAGTGCTTCTGGCTTTTTTTGGGGTGTGAATAGGGAAGGCAGGAGGAGGTTGGGGAGAGGAGGGAGCAGCAAGTGTTTCCCATTTTGGTTAGTGGTGTGGGAGATGGAAGGTTGGTGGTTGAATTTTAATTTCTTTTATCAGTCTAGTAAGACAGTAGCTATGGGAGATGCGTTACCCACGGATGTGGCTCCACTGTGCAGGCTGCAGTCCTTGAAAGTTTTACTGAAAGATGCTGTCTTGATAAAGAGGTTTGGTTGATACACAGTCCAGTACAGTTCTGTCAGGTTAAATTATTGAGAAGGTATATATGGCTGTCTTGGTTAAGAAGGGGTAGAACAAATGCAAAATACACAAATGTATGCCAGTGCAGAGCAAGGGGAACTGCGTGGAAGCCAACAGTTATTAACCTCATGTCTCCATCACAGTCAGATCAAACTCAACAAAACCATCTCAGTATCTTCCTGAATGATCACAGTTTGAAGATTTGAATTTAAACTTACACATTTAGAGCCTGGAAATAGGAGTGCACACTCCTGCATGTGTTTTCAGTGAACAGAAGCACTGCAGGCTCTGCGCTCATGCCTCGAGCTGCAGCTGTTGAAGAGCAGGGGGTCAAACACATTGTGGTACCAAGTAAAATCTTCAGGAAATCAAGCTGTAATTTCCTAGAAGCTGTAGGCTGAGGGAAGTGTTTCTAGTAAATACCGGCTCCTGGAGGATAAGGAAACTACAAGTTCTCGTCTGTCTGAGGTTGTTTATCCCTGTTTCTGGGGTGTATCACAAATGCACAGATCTGGCTTCTGCTGTGGCTCTGCCTTTCCTTTTGCCTCAGATGTGGAAAATGTGGGGAGTGCTGTGCATGCACTTCTGGAGGAGTGAGGACCCAAGGATGCACCCATGTTCCGCCTCCCTCAGCTGTGACAGCAGCTCTGAGACCTGCCATCTCAGTAGTACTAATTTTTTTTTTTTTTTTGTTGGAGGTGCTCCTCTTACCAGATTAGCTGAGCTTTACTGAGAAAGCAGCTGGCAGATAATTTCATTACTGGCCACCTGTTGAGAAGTACATATGTGCCAGCATTTTTCTAAGCATAGGAGTTTAAAAAGTAGCAAAGGGAATTAATAGACAAATCCTACTGAAATTCCTCTAACATCCTTTCTCAATCCTGATATTGCTAACGAGTGCTGGGGCGTGTATGATGGGAGCAGGGGATGGTACTTAATAAAGTGTTTCATTGGAGAAACAGGGCTTTACTCACAGTAACTCAGTGGGTAAATTTGCATGGTCTTGATGAGAAGACTGGGACTGAGACAGGCTCGGGGACTGAGACAGGCTCCCTGCTGTGACCAGCAGACCAGTGAGCCACCCGAAGCATGCAAGGGTCAGCCAGGTAGAAATGATGCCTTGTAGACTGTTAAAATACCATGGCTGGATTTTTATTTATCCTCTGTTAAAAGTTTGCCTTGGACAGTTCATCAGTCTGATGTTGGAGTAGCTTTTGCAGAGCTTTAAAGAGATGAATCGCTGCAGACTCCCTCCACAGCCCCCAGGAGGGGTGGGTTCCTCATTAGGTGGATGCAGAAGCTTTTGGAACTGTGTCTCTCTCACCTCTGGTAGCAGAATGAGCCTCAGGACCATCCATTAGACTTGCTTAAAAACTGGGAGACCCAAAGATGGAGCATGCTGAGGGTGAAAGCATCTTGAAATGCTGTCCTGAGCATCTGCTTTGAAGGGCAGGTCTGAGTGCTGACCTCCTGCCTTCAATCAGCACAGGCTTGCCACAAAGTGGAACGTGAGAGTTTTGGAAAAAGTATAAGTGTCTTTGGAGATGCATGTTCCTGGAAGATCCCTGGTGGCTGCTGGTGAAAAGTGCTTCCTGTGCTCCTTTACTGCTCTCTTGGTTGGAGATTGTTATTATTAAACTTCTTTGTTATGGAGTCAGCTAGAAGAGATGAGGTGTGAAGGAGGTTACATTGTCAGAGCCTCCTGCAGGCAATAAAAGGTAAAAATGAGAGATTAGTGATGTTTTCAGGAGATGAATAGACAAAGAGCAACAGCCTGAACTTCAGGACAATTATAGAAGGGTTAAGAAAGGCTTTGGTGCACAGAGGAGGATGGTGTCCAACAAGGGGGAATTCAGAGTGTGGACTGGAGAGGTGGAGGCAGGTTTCCAAGAGGTTTTGTGTGCTGTGACACAGAGGGCCCTACTCTCTAAGCATTTCTCTGCTGTGAAGGACAAGCTCCCTGCAGAAAGTGGCAGAGGGCTTATGTGGAACAGCACTACTGCCCATGGGGCAGAGTGGCCATGGTAGCTCCTGCCTGCACAATTCTCCATCCTCTCTCTTGAGAGCTTGCCTTGCTGGCTGCTCCCCCCTCCTGCCCTGTTTCCCCCTGCTGTCAGGCACTTGGTCCAGCTTTCTGACTGCAGAATTTTCCTCACCCGGGGAATTGGCCAACACCCTGTAGAGCAAGCTCTGAACTGCATCCCTGCTCTGGGAGGCTCGCACAGCACGTTGCTGGCAGCTGAGCTACAGACCCTTGGATGTTTTTCTCCTGACAAGAGCAGCATGTGTGGATTTTCTGATACCACCCTGAGTGCTCTGGTTGTTCCCTGAGCCCGAGTTAGTTACGGCAACTTTCAGCACGCTCTGTGTCGATCATCTCACTGGTGGACGTGGGTATTTCATGCAGGAAAACTTTTTGGTTTTTTCTTTTCTTTTCTTTTCTTTTCTTTTCTTTTCTTTTCTTTTCTTTTCTTTTCTTTTCTTTTCTTTTCTTTTCTTTTCTTTTCTTTTCTTTTCTTTTCTTTTCTTTTCTTTTCTTTTTTTTTTTTTTTTTTTTTTCCTGGAGAATGAGTGAATTAAGCCATGTGTTTACTACCACTTGAGCAAAGTGGTCCCAGGCTGGGCCGTAAGATATATGACTGGTGTTTAAAATTAAGAGAGCAAACATCAACAGAGAAAACTAGAAGAGGGAAAAGGAGCCTGGGTAATGGGATTACATTGCTTCCATGCTAATATGACCTTGGAGATGGTCTACTGCTCTTCAGGGATTTGGGAGAGTAATGTATTTGATAGCATCATCTGAGAGAGTGTGCATTTATCTGAGCATATGTATATCCAAGCATACATATTTGTGGTATGTGTGCAGTGCTTATTCTTTCAGTTTATTTTGTTTTACCCACACATCTGTCCATGGGACCCAGGGATGTGTTTCAGGTGATGCTTTGATGTCCTCCTACAGTGGATTTACTTGCTAGGGAAGGACTTAATGCCTGCTCCTTTAAACTGCCTCCTGAAAAGCCAGGATAAAAAGCACTGTACCCCTCAAAGTCAATACAGAGTGGCACCCCCCCTCAAGGAATAGATCTCCACTCCTTAGCCTCTGTTGGAGCCAGGAGGGCAGGGGATTTCAAAGGAAGAAGCTGCTATTTGCTAATGTGCCCTCTTTGTGCCCTTATTAGTGTGGAGAGGAGCAGCAGCATCTCTTTTTCTCTCAACTCTTGGGGTACCACACGAGATGCATTGATTACTGAGGTATCTGAGGCTCTGGCTTTGAATGGAAAGATTTCCAGACTAGAACCTCTTTGGATGCCTGTTGGTGGCCAGAGTGCTGTGGTGCTGGGCAGGCTATAAATTATTAAAACCAATCTTTTATAATCAGCAGTCATAGTAGAAGTGAGTTATAATGAAATGGGTCCAGCTGTTTACAGACAGGCAGTGTGGGAGAGGTGAGAAAAAAGCAGGATTTTTTTCTGTACAAAATGATCTGTAGGGAGCTGCTTCTCTGGGTCAGGATAACCAGAAATATGCATGTGTCAGGGGCATCTCACCATTCCCTCCAAACTCTGTGGCACTTAGCTTTGTTTTAGGCGAGAGTAGTGATTTTTTAACTTTTCAACTTTATTTTTTGAGGTCACTTTTCATTCTGGAGGATGTGTGCAAATAGTCATTATATATAAAAAAGAAAAAGAGACAAATTCATGGTTTAGGGGGAGGGACAGCCTTGGGTGAGGTGGGAGCTTTCTGTGTGAGTGTGGCCATTGCTCAGGGAGAGCAGGTAGCTCTTCCCAGTGTTCCTTGGAAGTAAAACTGGTGTGAAGGGAATGGGATGACAAGATGATTCCTTTAATGGCTTTAGTGGCTAATGAAGCTGTGGAGTGGATGTGGTTTCTGCTGAGGCTGCTTTAGCCACTTTTTGGGGCCTTCTGCTGATGAAGATCATTGAGCATGGCCTTTTATACCCCCCCAACATCCTCAGTGCAGCTGGGTTCTCTCCAGTCACCCCTCACCTCTGCATGCCCCAGGTCCCACCTGTCAGTCCCACAGGTCCTTTCCTGTGAAATGCAGCTTTTTGCCTTTTATTTTGACATAGTTTCATAGTTTAGGTGGACGAAGGTTGTGTATCTAACATGATGTTTAATGTTGATGGCTTGTTGCACTGATTCTGTCACAACCTGAATCTCAGTGACCATGGGGTGACCACATGGAGGGATGTGGGCCCTGCTGCCCTCTGAAGAAGGGGCTTTCAGGTTTGGGGCCCCTGGGCTCAGCTCTGAACCAGTTGTCCCTCCTGTGGGTGTACACAGCACACAGGCATGAACCTTTGCTTGCAGTCCATGAAACACACAAAAGAAATTCCTATCCACGTCCAGGCAATTAAAATGTCTACTCAGTGCATAAAAAGAATCTAATAATAATAATAATGGTGAATTTAATGAGATTTCAGATGTCTTTGTTAACCGGCCTGGGTTTTTTGAGTTCAAAGATGCATCGTGTTGCAGCCCCTGTGAGTTGGGGAGTTTTCTTCCCCCAAGTGCTTCAGGCTGTGATGAAGGTTGAGCATCCCTGATCAGGCAGGCTGCATGGGGCATGTCTCATCACAGGGGAAACAGGCATTAGTCAAAATGCAGCCCGGAAGGGATGAGAACAAATTTGCAAAACACTCTGCCTGACGCCTTTTGGAAGGAATTCAGAGAAGAGCAACTAAAATGATTAAGGTTCTGCAGGGAATGTATTGTAAAAATGATTAGGAGAAAGAAAAACTAAATATATAAAATGCAGCTAGACCAGATTGAAGGGAAGCAATCCCCAGTGGTGCATATTTAGAAGAGTTGAACAATGAAGAACTAAAAGGCCTATTTAGGATGCTGGAAGGAAAACATGGGCTATACAGAATCAATTAAGCAATCAAAAACCTGGGGGCTGCATATCTAGGTCCCTTTTCCAAAGGAAAGAGGCTCTTGCCTTTTTGGAGCATGGAAGTCTCTGAAATGGATGCTGTGGCCTTTGGAAAGTTTTCAGTTGTTCTGGGGGGAAGATGACAAGTGCTCACCACATGTCACCTGGGTGGAGATGTCCTCACTGAGCTCCCTGCATGGGGGGATGTGGGTGTGGAAGCCTCCTGAGCCTGCTGGGCTTTTCTTTACTCAGATAGTGTGGAGGGGTGGCTGAGCAGCCACCCAGCCCTGGACTGCCTTCTCTCTTCCCTGCTGCTGCACGAAATAGCAACCTGGAAGGTGTGATAGGGACAACTGGCTGCAGTCTCCCTGCCTTGGCTGATTAATTAACTCTTCAGATTAATTTCCTTCCTGATTACCGCTTGATTAATTCCTCCTAACTCTGCGAGACCTCCTCACCACTTAATCCTCTTTATAAGCCCTCAGAGTGCAATGCTTGAAGTAAACATCAAGCAGGAAGAAAAAAGCAAACACTCTGAAATGCAAACACAACAGTGCTGCCAGCAGGACCCCTTCCTGTGCCAGGAGCTGGCCCCCGTGGGCTGCCCCGTGGCTCCCTGCCCCAAGGGCTCCTCCACACTCCCCTCTCCTCCGATCCCCACTTCTCTCAGCAGTTCTCCAGCGTGTCTGTAGCAAATTGCACAATTTCACTTGTTGAGCCTGATAATTAGTGACAATACCCCGGTAATTTGCAAAGGGGGCAGGAGGAGGGAGCTGTGCTCAGCTGTGTTCAGCAGCAGGAGAAGAGGATTTTTCCCTCATCTCTTCATTAAAATGAGAATCTGAACTCATGAAGCAGCTTTTGATGTAAGCTGGAGCACAACATACTGTGCTGGCCATCGGGTTTGTGCTGTCTCACCACCCAGACCTGGGGATGGGGTAGAGTGAGGCTGGGGATGGCAGGAGCCTCCAGCTCAGAGGAGAGGGGTTAGTGAGGACACCAATTTGTGGATTTTTGATGGTGCAGGGGGAGGCAGTGGAGTCAGAGAGACAGGGGTGATCAGGCTGAGCCTTGGTTTGGGTCTGAACAATCCACATGCAGAGAGCAGAAATCCTGATCCTGCTGGGGATTTCTAATTTAATTCTAATTTTTTTTTTCTGTTCCTGGGCATCTACTCCCATAGGCCTCCAGATGCTTTAATAAAATATAAGTAAAAACATAACTTATGATGAGGAAAGAAATTCAACCAAATGAATGCCCAAACAGGAACAAAAGCTTTTCTCCATCTTCCCTACTCTCAATAAACCAGCATTTGCCCCTGGGAAACATAATGCTTAGAGAGCAACAGCACTTTCTTGGACATTGTTTTTTGAGGAATGTTTTGTGGTTGGAAACAAAGCTGTAGTATGCACCAGCTAAGTTCTAGTGAATTTGTTGTTCCTGTGACCTCAGCTGCAATGGACACAGGAAAAATGTTTTGTACCCAAGAGCCAAGCTTGCTTTTTGTTTCATGGCTGTACAGCATGTGTCATCCATGAACGTGACCTAAACTAATGAATTTGGCTGAGTTTGAACCAGCAAGTGCAAAAAAATAAAGATGGTGTCTGTGGATAGAGGGACAGGGAATGATTTATTTCTGTGTTGATGGAAAACAAAAACAGATCTTGGAGGGTTTTGGGGCTGAGGCTGTTCTTAGTCTGCAGCCTTTGCTACCTCGTGCTGCCCTGTGCTCCCTGGTGTATTGCCACAGTCATGATGTTGAATCTGTCTTTAGATCTGTTGGAATCAAATGACTCTGATGAAGGAGACTGCAGACTGCACACACAGAATCTATTCTCATATCAGAGCTGCTTTAAGCACAGCTCTCCAAGATTATTTCAGTGCACCTGATAATCTTTGGCCATGAAGTCATTTGGTCCTGAGATTGTTTTACTCTATGTCACTGCCTCTAAAAAATACTCATTTTGGCTGCGTGAGCTGTGTTCTAGGTGGCATTTGACAAATTACAGCTGTGCTCAGCTGCTTTAGCTTGCATAAGTCTGCAGCCCAGCCTGGGGTTCCCTTTGGTGCAATGTCCCAGTTCCTGAATTGTGGGAACAGGTTAAGGTCTGGTTTGATTGTTTCTGAACTCGTGTGATGATATTCCTGCTGGGATGGGGTGAGGAGGAGATGGAGTTGTCCTGATAGCCTGCAGCAAGGGAGCTGTGCATGGCAGAGGCCTCTGGCCTGGGAAGTCCCATGTCTGAGTAAATGCAGGTGAATTGGCCTGAATTCAAGCCTCCCTGTGCCCCTTGTCATCCGTTTGGAGTTGAAGCAACAGGCACCTACAGCCCCCACGAAGCTCACCATTTTCCAGGTACTGAGGTGCTATCATGGTCTGGACAGTGATTGCCCTTGTGTCTAAGATCTGCAGAAATCTTTTGGGGGTCGACACGCAAAATCCTGCATGTGTGACTTTTGTATGCTTTGTCACACAGTTCATTGTAAAAAAAATCCCTTTATTTGCCTTTTAACACTACTATTAAAGCTTTACTGCCAGCTGATCTTCAATTCCTACAAGGGATGATTGGAATGTTTGATCTCCTCTGCTCTACTTTCTCTGTCCTTGTATTGTCTTTAGGGCTCTATTTTCTTGGCTGCAAAAAAAAGTCAATATGAAAGTAAGAGGGAAGAGGAAAAACCCCAGAATTTATTTTTGTGGTGGTGAAGAGATTGTGCATCCCAGCAGCAGTAACACCCTTGAACCCTGTCTGTGGATCAGAGGTGTTCCCAGATGCCTGAGGAAGGGGAAATGTTTTTTCAGGAGGGCAGCTAATGGTGGGGAGTTCCCCAGCAGTTTGTCTGGGCAGAGAATGTCATCAGGATCAGAGGAAATTAACTTCTGAAAAGGGGAAAAAAATGGCTGTTCTTACTATATACTGAAAATCTAGCCAGAGGCAGCTGGAATAAGGCTTGGTGGAGCAGCGCTGGCACACTTTTTTTGTTTCCTACGCAGCTTGGAAACAGCAGCAAGAGAGAGCTGAAAGGCATACTTGTAAGGAAGGTGGTAAGTCTGGGAGAGAAAGGAAAGGACAGACCAAAAAGGATGGATGAATTTCTAGTTCATGCAGAGGATCCAGATATGCACATAAATGATTGTTGAGCAATGAAACTGTAGTTTTAAAAGATGTTGCTGCCAAAATCCGCAGAAAAGATGCTTCAGTGCTGAAGGAAATTTCTCATTTTGTAAGGTGACCAGAGGGCAAATGCACAATTCTTCTGGTACCACATTGTAACAGAGCCTTCCCCTGCACATCCCCCTCCCTCCATCCTTCACCCTCAGGCAACTTCAGCTCTGTAGAGATGACTTAGCACATGAGGGATGTGGAGGGATTGGATCCTAATCAGATCATTACTGCGGCTGTGAAGGAATAAAATTTCACATCCACAAGCCATCACCTCTTTCAGCATCTTCTTTATTTATTTCTAAATAATGCATATATATTCCCCCCCACCCCATGTGATCAAAAATAAAATCACTCTGTATAAAAGGCAAGAAGAGAAGTAAGTCAAGTTTAGACAGTGTGGAAAATGCTCTTTTCTTTAGAACCAAACTCTTGCAAAGACCCCAGATGATTTGAAATTTAGTTCCGAGGTAGACATGTGCAGTCTTTACTGCCAGCTAAATAATATTCCATTATATCCAGAATCCAGGCACTGGGCTCATTTGTTTAGCACAGTGGGCTTCTGTGGCCAAAAGGGAAGAGAAGGGATGGGAAGAAGTGAATGTATTGAAAAAAACCCCAACTGCATCAAACCCAAACACTGGTGTTGCTGTAGCAGTATGGCTTAGGACACAGGCAATACCTTCGGGTGGTGCATGTTTAGCCTAAGCTCTATCAGCAGGTTTTGGCCAGTGTTCTGCACTGCTCCGGGTGTTGGGACATTTGAGAGGAACTCAAGAAAAGATGGTGGTTTATGAGCAGAAGGTGCAACAGGAACCTTGTGCACCTGTAGAGCTCCTTGAGCTTTAACAGAGAGTAAAGCCTTTGGTGGGTGTGTTTGCATCCTGTTCCTCCTCTCTGTTAAATCATTGTTTCCAGGCACAGCTGGATTTTGCTTAACTCTGCCCTGGTAAAGGCACTAGCACTGGAGAGTCTCAGGCCCCAGATACTCAGCTTTCTGAGAGGTGTGGAGTGGGGTGGTTGGCTTTGCTCTTTCATGCCTGGCTTGCAGGCAATCCCTGTGTGGTTTCACAAGCTGCCCTGGGAAGCATTTGAGCTACAATGTTGTATTAATTCCACAGACAGAAGGTAAATGCTGCCTGTATGGCTGAGGAGCATTATATGGTGTCAGCTGTAATCTGGATGAAACAGTTGAAACATGGCATGTGCAGCCTTTTGGCAGACAGTGGGGTGCTGCTATCACCCAGTTTTGGGAAAGGATTCTGACTTCCCACACAGACTCAGGGAAGAAAGTTTCCATGAGATGCTGGAGGAACTCTGGAGCAGCCAACACTGAGAGAACATTTATTTCAAACTTCACAGGTGGCAAAGAGCTCAAAATATGTGCTAGCATGCAACTAAGCAGGAACAGGAGGACAACAGTTGCATGAACCCTCTGCAGTGGCAAGTTGATGCAGACTGATTGCAGGGACTTGCTCTTAATATCTCTGCCTAACAGCATCCAACTTCTGGGGATGAAACTGTAGTCTTACATGCATAAGTCTTGCTCTGTTGGCAGTAATTTTGCAGGCTGTGGTTCCATCCTGGACTGTCAAACCACAGGATCTTCTTGGTGAAAGCCTGTGTGCACAGAGCTGCATTCATGTGTGTGTACTGTCAGGTAACTGTCTTGGAAGGGCATTGTCCTGCTAATAGAAATACAGATTTCTGGGTTTTGAGGCATCTGCTAGACAAGGTTATGGCTTTGTGTGTTTTCAAAGGACAGGAGGAAGAGGCTGGAGTGGGGAGATCGTGCCGGGTGGCTTGAGAGTGCTCTGCCTGCATAGAGCTGTCTCAGCAACATCACCATTCCCCATTTGAAATGCTAAATTATTCTTCTCCTCTGTTGTGTGATTGTTTTATGTGCTTTTCTCAGCAAAATCAATCAAGAATTGATAATTTATAAGCTCCTATTTGCATTTTTTTCACTCTTCAAGGGGAAAACAGAGAAGGATAAAGCAGAAGGTAATGCCACAAGTAGAGGAGTGGGGGGGGATGCAGAGCTGAGCTCCACCTCCCTTGTCTGTGGGTTCAGAGTATACACATTGCTTATGCTGGTGAGGGGGTTGGTCTTTCCTGCTGACTCCTTAAAGATCTGCACTTGCTGCCCACTGGAGAAATGGTGATATAAGGGGTGATGATAGGAGGTGTGAGCTTGCCTGTAGGGAAAAACAGGGGCTCAACCTTGAGAGGTGCCAGGCATGGTCATCCCCAGCAAAGTTATCCGAGTGTGAGTGAGAACAGAGCATTGCCGGGTTTGTGCATTCCTGTGTGTACAGAGTGCTGTGGAAAGAGAGAGATTGGACTAGGCAGGTAGAAGGAGAAAGCTGGGTTAGCTGCCATCCCAGCTTACACTGAAAAAGAAATACCCTGTGGCAGCATATTCCACACTTCTAAGCCTGAACCCTGCCTGCTGTCACACACATCCTCATGCACATAGGGATGAGTCCTCCTGCCTGCCCACCTTCCCACAGCCACTGCTGCCCCCTGGGCATGTCCCTTCTCCATCTCCATCCCACCCACCGCCCTGAACTGCAGAGAGGACATGGGAGGAGGGAGCCATGTCCCCTGGGAACTGCCCTACTTTGGGAATTTTGTGGAAAAAAGTAGCTCTATTGTCTTAAAATAGAGATAAATATTATAGCTTTGCAGAAAGAGAAACAGAAGTGAGAGACCGCTTAGATAAATAAAAGGATACGTACTTTGATACTGTAAACAACTTTGTAGGCAGATGGATTCACAGCCAGTCCATAGACATGGATTTTATCAGGATGCCCCTGCAGAACAGGAGACATGTCAGTTATATGGCCCAGATCCTGCTCTGAACGCTTTGTCCCCTTCACAGGTGCTCCTGCCAGAGGAGTCATTTGCATGGCAAGCTGCTGCCTTTTCTTGCGATTGCTAGTCTCCATACTCTGCAGCTTCCAAACATTGCATCTTCAAGTTTGAGAGCAGCTTTGGAAGAAAGAGCTTAATAAAATCATGAAAATCAATTTGTGAAAGCAACCCAACTCAGACCTGCTTCTGGTTGAGCTCCTGTGGTTCCTGTTCCAGCAGGACAAAGGGAGCTGAGCTGTGGGTGAACAAGCCCCGTGGCCGTTTGTGCTCAGGCATTCTTGGATGCCATGGCATCTGTTGTGCTGCCTCCTCTGCCTAGCAGGGTTTCATCCTTGAGCAGATGATCTAGAAACACAAAGCAAAACCTCAGAGTGAACTGTTGGCACCCTTCCTTTGTAGGGTGTTAAGAAATTTTTTCAAATATTTTATATTTGTCCTGAGTGTTTCAAACCACGATTTGGAGAATTTGGCTAGGGAGGTTTGCAGAATTGCTGGCTCCCAGTGTTTTCCCATTAGATACTCCTGCCTTAGTTTTTCTCTCGTTCTTCTACTCAGGATCTGAAGCAAAGACTCTGTAGTTGCTTAAATAGAGATGTGAGATTCTTGCAGTTTCCTAGAAAGACTTGGGTGTTCAGCTTGTCTTTACAATAGCAAAGGTTGGTGTGGGTGACACAACTTTGAAGTAGTTCTCTCTTTGCCTTTCTGCCAGAATGACCCTTTATCTGTCCCAGATTCCTGGTATAACCAACACTAGTCTATCCCACTTAACTCAGTCTCTTGGAAAATAGGTGTTACTAGATGGGTCAGTAGCTGATACAGTTCAAAATATAGCTTGTGGTAGGTTGAGTGATTCTGAAAGCTTCTCTTAACCTGTTTTGTATGTTTCTGGTTGCAATTTAGACAACCATATAGCTTGGCAAAAGAATTTGTTATGTCCCAGTCTCTTCCTGTGTGATAAACTTTCCATTCTCAGTCACTGGTGCCCCTCTTGGAGGTGAGCCAGCAAGGCTTTGTTATCATTTTACCAATCACCTGCTTCTTAGCAGGCAGGGCTAAAACTTGACTGCACTGCTGAGAAAAGACTCTGCTCCCACCTTCAAATTTCTGAGTAAAGGGTGAAAAATACTCCCAATTCTCTTTCCAAGCCTTCCTCTAATAGTCTGCTGGCAAAGATGTGTTGGTTCATCACACTAGCAGAGACTGTACCAAGAGCTTTGTTAAATATAGCAGAGCTGTGCAACACCCCCGTGTGCTGGACGTTCAGTCTGTTCCTCGCCGCGTGCCGAGCGAGGAAAGTGGGGAAGCAGCTCGCTCTTGCCTCTGCTTGGCAGATGATGCTGGCTGTCTTTGTAGTCCTTGTGAGAAGTATGCTGGGGCTGGACAGCAAGCGTGAATCCCCTGGTGAAGATTCCTCTCAGCAGTGGGAGAAAAGGCTGGGTTGATTTATTTGGGAATTACCAGAAGCTGGGTTTTCTCTGTAATGCCCCAGATAGTGGCCAGTGGAAGTCCCTCTGCATCTGCCTCTTGGTTTATGTGGTTCTTTGGCCATTCACATTAGAAAATGTGCTTTTGAAGAACTGTGTGTTTCCAGCAAAATATCCTGGGGGGGTCTTCTGGTCCCATCTTGCCATGACTTTCTCCCACTTCCCACCCTTCTCCAAGCTCTCAGCGTGCCACAGCTGCAGGTGAAACGAGCAGGTCCCTGCACTGCTGCTAATGGAGCTGCAGATTGATAGTTCCTGGTTGCAGAAACACTCGTCACGGGCTTGACAAGCTGCTCAAGGTTGCCTGATGTTGCAGGGTGGAGGTGGAAGGAGGGAGCTGCCGAGCTCTGTGCTCGTGCTTTATGGCCCTCCTGGTGGGACTGGTAGGCAGCCTGGCATAGCAACCGCTCAGGGCATTTACTAAGTGATTTATGAATTTGTAAATTTTCCGAGGCCCTGAAGCAAAAGTGCCTTTAATTAAATTTTGATTCTCTTCCCCCCTTCCCTGCCTTTCCCCTCCCTATTTTTGTCCCTGCCTGTGGTTTGTTTACTGAGGCCGGCAAAGCTTTTGGAGAACAGGTAGGAGTCTGTGAGCGTAGCCAGGAGGAGCAGAGGATGGCAAGGCAAACAAGCAGATGGTGGATATGATAAAGCAGCCCCCGGCTGCTCTGCCGGGCTCAGAGAGGGCTCTGCAATGCAGTTCAAGGGTCCTACAGTAAGAGCTTCCTGCATCCCTCTGCTCCGGACTCAGATTTGGCAAGGTGACTGGGAGACCGATGGCCAGCCAGCCTTTGTTCCTGTGCTCTCATTTGCCATGTGCTCAAATCCTGGCATTGTTTAGGGCTACCTGGAGAGTCAGGTTGCTGGGGGAAAGACAGCCTTATGTTGCTCTGCATTGCCCTGCTGCCTGTGACACACACGTGCAGCCACCCATCTCTGAGTGGTGACCCCTCCAGAGGGGGAGTACACGAACCAAAGGAAAGGAGGCAGCTTTCCAATATTATTACTTTGTTTTTCTTTGAAAGAAAGTTCTAGAAGAATAAAATGAGAAATTTGCCTTTGTAGTCAAGGCACTAGAGGCAGCTCCCTGAGGAGACGCTGCCTTGGCGTTGCCTAGGACTTCCCCCATCACCAGTCTTACTTTGTGATCCCTCCCCAGCCACTGACTCAGTGGCAGTGTCCTTACCCAGCCAAGCGATGTCAGTCCTGTGAATAGATTTCTATCAACCCACTCATCTCTAAAGAGCTGCAGTTAAAAGGCTCTGGAGACATAATTGTGTCTGCGTAATAGCAGCGATGATTTCCTTGAGAGGTAGGATGAAAAGTGGCTCCATTCCACTACTTCTGCAGAGACTTGATCGCTGCTTCTAGAAAGGGACTTGGTTGTGGTCCAGCAGCCCCCACGACCACAGCTTTCCTTGCCTTGTGCTGCCTTCCAGCTGCCTGCCTGTGCTGTCTGCACACTGGAGCCATGGTCTGTGGGCTGTTACCGACCCCATGGGTGTCTCCAAGCAGATGAATTTGGGAGTGGGTTTGGCAGGCTGTGCTGCAGGATTCTCTGGGCTTTGTACAAGGGGCACTTGGCCTGATGCTCAGCAGACTTGTTACCCTCAACCAGAAAGCCACCAGCCTTCTGCAAGATCACATTTCTCTTCCCCCCTCCTGCCCCTTATTACCACGCTGTGGGTGAAGACGCTGTTTATCCCACTCCTTTCTGCTCCATTGGTGGTGCAAATGGAGAAGTCACTTGACCTCCACATGTCTTCAGGTCTGGCTTCCCAGTGTGGATGTGTTGTTGTGCCGCTTGTCGTCGAGCAAAGGATGGGTTTTGGGGGCACGGAATGTGGAGCAGGGAGACAGCGCTTAGTCATGGAGGGAAATGCTGAACGCCCCATCTTTCTCTGCCCTCGTGGCTCACAGGCTAATGTGAGGCAGCTTCCCTCCCACCTGCCTTGGGAATTTTGATGAAATAGCTTGAGAGAAGGATGTGAAATATGTGTAGGGAGACAGGGATTTGGCTGGTGGTGCTTCTTATGCACTCATGCTTTAAGAGCTGGTGACTGAGGCTGCAAGAATCAGCAGAATCAGAAAGATTTGAATCTGAAGATCCTTCCATAATGTCACTTAATACTGCCAGGCCATTGCTTGTGCCAGCCATACCCATGATGTCTGCTGTGGTACCGAAACTCTTGCATCCACTCAAGAGTCCTTTTTAATATTTTCCCCCTTCTTCTTGCCTCTGTCCTGGCAAAAGGAAGATGTTTGTTTTGATTGCCCTTCCTCCAGAGCTGGCACCACATTCAGGTGCTGCTGGTCTCACATGGGGCTTCATGTGACTTGTCCTCATTCCCCAACCACCCACTGCAGCATATCCATGTGGTTGACTCCCACCCTTTGTTTCTTTTCCCAAGCTGCTCTGTTTCACTGGTGTCCTCCAGCCAGAGGCCACTGTCCTGGTTATCTCCTGATGTTGTAGAGGGCAGAGGCAGATCTGGGAGTGACTCCTCTCGGGGAAGCTGGGAGATGAGGTGTGCTCTGCCCCAATCTCCACACTCATGTTGGGCACTAGCTGCTTTTTTATCAACCAGAATCAGTAGATGCTGCATTCCTGCTTGTTTTGATTGATGATGTAGACTCTCAATGCAGAAAAATGAGTCTTGAAAAGCATTAGTGTTGTGCTGATGTGGGGAAAGAGGCCAAGAGTTTCTGGCTGGGCGTTGAGGGAGTAGGAAGGCACTGGGAGATACAGGGAAAGCTCTTTGCAAGATCTGTGGAACAAGTCCCACCCAGACTGCCAGCCCAGCATTGAGGTGACAGGTGATGCATTTGTGAGCATCTGTATTGAAATGCATGTAGTGTTCCTTGTTGACCTCCAACAGGAGCCACGTCCATGCCAGGAGCTCCCTGGCGAGGAGGGGAGTGTGCTGTGCTCTTTAGAAAGGGAAATATCTCCAGACCTTGGAGGAATTAATTATTTTGTATTCTGGACTCTTGCCTCCTGACAGATCTATCTGAATTACAGATTAACTGTCAGTGTGGGGACAGAGGAAGCCATTTCAATGAATCGCTCTCTAATTTATTAGAGGGGTTGTTTGGGCTGGTGGATCGACAATGCGGCAAGTTCTCTGAGTGGGGAGCTGTTTTATAACCTTCTCCACATCTCCCAACCTTTTATTCCTTGCTTGTTTTATCTCCCTGTTCACAGAATCCCTCTCAAAACTAATGAGGGTCCCAGCAAGGCGAGTGGAAACCCCAAAACTGCGACACTTTACAAATGAGCTGGCAGCCCCCAGAAAGCTGTGGTTTCAGAGCCTTTCTCCAGGGACTACTTCTGTGACTTTTAAACAAAACCATCACCTTTATGACCAAAGGCTTTAAATTTTGAAGAAAGGCACAACATCCTAGAAAACTGCAGTGCTTTGATGCAGCAGTTGGTATTAGTTGAACCAAAAAGTATCAGTTCCTTTCCCATCAGTTCTGACTGGAGAATGTCAAGGGCTTCCTCTACTCTTTAAGTCTACAAAGGTTTTTGTAAAAACCTTCAAAACTCATTTCTTGTTGATTCTGGGCCTTGTAGCAAAGCTTAACACACCCAACACTGTTACTGATGTGAGCGTCATGGGCTAGGGAGCACCAGGGCTACCCAAACCTCAGCCTTACTTTCTCTCCCAGTTGTTCAGCATGAAGGAAAAAGGATTTGTTTGTTTGTTCATGGATATTTCTGACATGGGCTTCATATTCCAGAAGAGTCTCGTAATATTACAGGAGCAGATTCGGGATTTAAACCATTATACTAGTTAAATATGTTTTGATTCTGTAAGCAATACACTATTTATCTTGGGATAGAATAAATCTGAGAGGCTGATATCACTGCTGGAGATCATCTCAAGGAGGGTTGTGGAGGGAAAAAAAAGTGCATTTACTTTTAGAAAAGTGTAAGTTTTAAATTTTCATTGCCCTCATGCATGAACTGAGGCAAACTATGAGTGCAAGGATTTTTTATTATTTTTTGACCATGTAAGGATTTATCTTTTGGCCTGAAAGCAAACATCAAAAGTCTGATTTTAAATTTGGGTCTGCAAATTTGCACCCTGAGTAAATGCAGCTGCCTGCTTGCTGGCAGGGACTGGACACATGAGGTGTCTGCTGGAAATGAACCATTGGCATCTGCAGCCTTGATGGCTGCTCAATGTTTTCATAAAAATTCCATTTCAAAACAAAAAGGTCAAAAGTTGACCAAAAAAACTACAACCAAAGACTATTTTTGTTTGAAAAATTACAAGCACTATTAATTACTGCATGAGAACCAGATGGTATTGACCAGTTTAGTTTCATGGTCCAAGCAGGATCTTGAAAGAAAACCAAGAAGAAAAACACACAGCAAAGACAAAACATGTGTTGTGCCAGGTACTTTACATTTTGATCACTCCTTCCATTTGAAACCTCTGAGCAATACAGAGTAAGGTGCTCTTTTGTTTAATGGCTGATTTTTTTTTTTTTTTTTTTTTAGCTTGACAGAATATTAAACCAAAATAAGGAGGCCTGAAAATTAATGTATTTTTATGACAGCAAAATCCCCTGGTGTCTTGAGAGTCTCATAAACTGGATATTTGGAGAGGGGATGCACAGCTCTCTGGGCTTGGAAGGACTCTGGTTACCACTGGAGAAAATAAACCTTGGTGCAGGGGCAGCTGGGCTCCAGGGAGAGGGTGCTGGTGTCAGCACGAGGTGATGTGGCTGCAAGATAGCCTTGTCAGGCTAATTGATCTGGAGCCTTTGCCTTTCCTGCCAGGGCTGCCTGTCTCCTTACCCATAATCCCCACCTCTTTGATGGCCCGTCAGGAATATGGGACTTGGCCCAGTTTTGCATTTATCCAATAACATTATGAAATTGATAGTGACACTTCCATTGGCACTAATTTCAGTAAGAGATTGCAGCCAGAGGACAAGCAGTTTGCTCTCATGGTGGCTGAGCTTTCCAAGCGGATCAAGATGACCCAAGACTGATCTTGCAGCGGCCAAGGCATGGGAAGGGAAGTGGTGGGAGGGGGATGGAGGCAGCTGGTGGACTTGGAGCTAATGAGAAACATGCCTAATGCTTGTCCTCAGCCTGCAGTGGTCCTGGCTGGTGGGAAGCATATTCTGCTGCCCTGGCTTGTGCTGCAGAGCTGCTGCTGGCAGGGCCTTTGCTCCATAGATGGTGTTTATTAAGCAGAATCGGGCATCAGTCTCTGCAAAGGTCAGGAAAAGCCTCAGGCAGGAGGGCAGTAGTGGTCCCAGCTGTTGACTTTCAGGCCTTCAGTGGTTCTCACTGTTTTAAGCATTTCCTGGCATAGGCTCAGGCTCCTGCAGCATCACGCTCTTGGCTCAGGTCAGTGATCCAGCACTGGACATGCTGGTGGTGGAGCTGCCAGTGTCCCCCTTGCCAAATATCACTGGGTGCCCTCTTGCGCTGAGGGAGCTCCACACTCTGTGGGTTAGATAACACATCCCAAAGCTTTCACCCAATGTGGCCACAGTGTTGAAGGTGTTGCAGTGGCCACAGGCTTAATGCACACCATGTGCATGTTCTTTGCCATCTGAATGCAGAATAGGTGAAGGTGTACCTTATCCCCATCCCTGGAAGTGTTGAAGGCCAGGATAAATGGACCCTTAGCAACTTGGTCAAGTGGAAGGTATCCCTGCCCATGGCAGGAGGTCAGAGGACCTTTAAGATCCCTTCCAACACAAACTATTCTGTGATTCTATGATTAAACCACTTCTCCTTTCCCCTTCACCTGGCACCTATTCAGTCAAGATCTGATTTGAGGTGGGGCAAATCATCACTTTGGCGCTGAGCATCACCCTTGATGCCTCCCTCAGGCAGCCCTTTCCTAATTCTCATGGTGCATTTGCATTTTCACCCAAGCAAAGGCTTGGGGAGAGTATTTATCAGTTTGTCACAGTCCCCCTCTTTGGTGGCTGGAGGCCAGAAGAGATGATAAAAAGCCTTAGGCTGATGATAAATTGGAAATGCAGAAAGAAAATGTGTCTGCTTGGTGCTGAGCAGGCAGCCCTGCTCTGGGCTTGAGTCTGTGTGGTGTCACTCTGGATGCTCATGAGGAGGTGAAATGCCACCAGGGCCATGTGTGATAAATCCAGCCATGGGGTCCTGAGGGTGTGGGGAAAGCAGATACCGCTGCTGCCTTCCTCATGCCCTGTGCCAGTGGATCTCTTCATGCCTGGCTGCCCATCAGTGTGCAGGGAGCTGCCACCTATCGTGGCGCGGGCTGAGCGGGCGAGCACCTCCCTTCTCACCAGTGCTGACGTGACCTGGGGCTCAGCAGGCGCCTGTGAGCTCTGCTCTTGCACAGCCACGGTGCATTTCTCTGGGACACCTCTGGCACCTCCCACACAGAGACCTGTGCTTTGGACCTGCAGCCCCTGAAGCTTGTCACAGGAGGGGCCAGGAGCGAGGAAGTGGCTGCACGTGCTGAGGGGTGCGGAGGTGCTGGAGCCTCCTGTGGAGGAGCTGTAGGAAATGCTGCAGTATATAAAGCGTGTCTTGTGAACAGAAGAGATTAGAAAGCTGATATGATGTTATTCCGATTGATTTTGCTGTTGTATTTATACCTGGAGGTAAAAAGCAGACATACTGGAAATCAATTGGCCCCATGCTCTTCCCAATCTCTCTGCAGCACCGTTCGAATGAAATGCTTATATCATTTTTACGGTGTGTCTGTGATAGGGATGAGTGAGCCAAGAGATTAATAGATGCTGGTGAGGCCGTTGCCCAGCCACTGCCTGGCTCCTGCCTTGTAAAACCCATGCTGCTCTGGAGTTCAAGGTGCCCCTGAGGTGACAGCTCAGTGACTTTGCTTGGAAAAAAAAAGCAAATTTAGTCAAGAGAAACAAAGAGGGGAGAAAGGCAAATGGCAATAAGCCAGTGATTTGGGGCAGGCAGGATGTAGCTCATTTCTAGGGCTGAGGGGATTGGATAGAGACCTAGGGGCAGGAAATGAGGTTTTGTCTTCTAATGGAGCTGATCCCTTAGAGAGGGATGGAAGTGATGGCCTTGTGCATTGAAGATAAGGTAACAGGGATTTTTTTTTAATGTACTGTAGCACATTCAGTAGTCAACAGCCACCCATCCTGCCTCACTAACCATTCCTGGACCTCGACTTTGGGGCTGGGGCAGAAGGGCTGCACCAGGGACACACACAGGGATGGTGGCCACACAGATATTGCATTCCCAGTGTCCCTGGTCACTCCTCCTGTCTTATCCAGGTATGAGATTCTCTGCTGCCTCTCCTATGCCAAGGTGCCATCATGGGAGGTTTCTCTGCAAGAATGGATGGTTGGTTTGCAGCTGGCTCCTCCTCACAACCTGCAGGGAACAGGCATGCCCAGCAGTGGTAAAAACAGCTTGCTACCAGCAAATGGGAGAAGATAGGTGGGAGGAATGGTGGAAGGTGACTGGGTATGGTCAGAATGCCAGCACTAGCATTGCCAGACTAAACACTACCTCCCTCCCTGCAGTGACAATTGAATAAAACAGACTTTTCTTCCTCTTCTGTTGCCTGCACTGTTTGCTAGTTGTTTCACCTGATCTCAGCAGTGAAAACCTTCTTCTCTTGGCAAATGAACCAACTTCCCAGTACCCATGTGTTATAGCATGGGAGTAGGTATTGGCTTGTCAATCCCTCAGGCATCAGCAAATCCTTGCATTGCAGGTTCTAAAATATTCTTCTGGTTATCCTGTGGCCTACTGGCAGTTGCTTTGCTGGTCAGACACTTTCTGAGTTGAAGATGCTTGGTAACATCTGGGCTGGAGTTTAAGCCTAGATGTAAAAATTCCCGCCTTGCCTTCCTGAGAGTGCTGGCTGTCTTTGCTGTTATGCATGGCTCTGCCTTGTCAATTCCCACCCTTTTTAATTATAAGATTGTATTACCATTTTTACTGTAAGCATTTTCTGTTTCTTGTTCTGCTGGATTTATGCATGCATGCCGTCATATACATTGACTTTATATTTTATATGATTTGATCTTAATGTTTCCATTCCTGAGTGCGAGTGCTTATAGGATTGGTGTCTAAGCTCAATAAATAAACTTGAGAAGGAGTGGGTAAGGGAAGGACTTGGGAGAAGTGAGGGAGGTTTGGATATCCTCTACACCAGATGGAGTGCTCCAAAGAGAACTGCCAGGATTGCTGGAGGCTGGAAAGGGTGAAGAGGGGGATGTACAGGGCTGCTGCAGCCCCTCTGCCCTGATGCATCCCCTTTTGCAGCAAGAGCTGCCTTCTCCCTGCTGCAGTCACCTGAAAAAATCAGGGAGAAGGAAATGTCAATATATAAAGATGGAAAGGGGTTTCTGTAAATGGCACTATTTTGGCAGTGTTGCATCAGGAATGAAAGTGCTTTTAGGATTGCCTATGTAGGGATCGCCCACTGACAACGGATCTGACAGCTTTTTTATTTTTTTATATGATAATGCATCTGCAATGTATAAGGGGCTGGAAGGTGCAAGTGGGGGAAGAGACACGTGTCCAACCCAAGCAGTGGTGGGTGTAGAGATCCCAGGCTTGTCCCCTCTTTTTACCCCAAAGTTCAAAGGGATCTTCATCTCCTTGAGATCATCAGGATCTCAAACCCATCATGTTGTTGAGGAGAAGGGAAAAGGGATTGCTCCTTGCTTCTGCCTTTTTACCAGAGGGGCTGGAAGCTGAGAATTTGGAGTACATCCCTTTTAGAGTTCAGATTTGTTCTTGATGTCTTCATCTGCCTACAAAGCTCAAGGATTTATTTTTTATATATGCTGTTTCCCCAAAAGCTGGTAGAAGAGTCTGTGTGCCCTGGGCTATGGCAGAGAAGGGACTGGCTCCTTTAGAAGCTCCTCAGCCACCACAGTGGTGTTCAAGCAGGGACTGTGCTGTTCTGGCCAACCTCTGCAGCAATGCCCTCCAGGTCCATTGGCATGATGCAGGGGTAGCCTGGGGTGAATTTGGGACGTGGAAATGGAATTGAGCTGTATGGATGTGGGAAATTCTGCTTGGACACAGTTGAGATGATGGCGACAAAGGAGTGCTGGAATTAGGAGGAACGTCTGGATAAGGCCCATTGTTTTATACAAATGAGGGGTCTGCTGTGGCTCAGGGGAAGAGATGCCACATGATAGCCCACCCTGTGGTTGGGATTGGTGACTGGAGATGAGAAGTGGCTGCTCCCTATTGTAGGAGGGCAGAGGACAAGCTGGAGCCAGTGGCAGCCTGGCTCCAAACGGGCCCCGTGTAGGCAACCAAGTGCTGCCTTGGCCCCGTGCCCACATCTGTCAATAAAAATTAAGAAATTGATTTTCTTTTGTTTGCCTGAAAGGACAAGGCTCTCTTTATGAGACAGTAAATGCAATCTTGCTCTGAGCATGGCTGGATTTTTAATTGTATTTATTGTGCTTTCGCTTATTCTTTTATGAGTTTCAGTTCCTTTCATTGCTGGTGAGAGATCAGCCCTGGGGTGTGGGTTGATTTAAGCTCCAACAGAAGGTTGGTAATTTTTTTAAGTTTCTTTTTAAACTTGTTTGTTTTCCTGATAAGATGAAGTTTGAGGTTATTTTTACCTTTGTTTATGTGTGTGTGTGTATAGCTCTGAGTTGTAAAGCTGGGCTGAGAGATGTAGCCTTGGAATTACCTACTTGCCAGTTGGTGATATGACCTTTTGAAGAACAAAATATAAGATTATGACTGGGGAAATATGGAAGTGCCAACAGGGGTTTGGAGTCAGAGGAGGAAGGGATTTTATATACTATATATTGGAATTTAATGAGGTTTGCTTCAGTGCTTGCTATACAATGCATGGTGACCCACTTTATTAGGAGAGCATTTTTTTTTCTAGTTATGGGTCATATACAGTTCTTAATTAAGTAGGTTAATTATATGTCTCCTTTATATTACAAAGGAAAGTGGAGAAGGCACAATTAGCTCTTGAAGTGATCATTTTTTGATCAAAAAATGGTGTTCTGCACGACAGGTCCCAGAGGTGTGGGTAGGGAGAGGGGTTTGCCCTGGGGCCCTGAGCACTGCCTCATTCTTCTCTGCCTCAGCAAACTAGGTTTCTGTCTGGAGCACTTGGCCTGGGATGTGCAGGGGGTTGTCCTCTCTGAAGCCACACTGGAGACTATGGCCCCATCCTGACCCAGTGCTACACCCACTGTGCCTTGCATGCTGCCCAAACTGGTCTGCAGCACTGGAGAGGTCCCTCCTTGGAGTTTCTTTGGGAGCGTCAGAAAGGGAAAATGCTGAGGCTCTGGCTCCAGGTAAAAAGTGCTGCAGCCTGTGAGGACTCTGAGCAGCATCACTGCCTGTAGCTAAACTGCCCTTGAAAGAAGTTTCTTTAACCTTTCCCTTCCCAGCCTGGCAGTGGCTGAACCCCTGCAGCATCCCTGGGTTATTTGTTCCAGTGCTCAACCAGCCGTACCGTGAGGCATCAGGGAGAACATTCAAACTCTAATCTCCCTCAGTGCAATTTAAACCTATTATTTCTTGTTTTATCCCCAGTGGACGTGGAGAACAGCTATTATATTTCTCTTTGCTGCAACCTTTTACATATTTGAAGGCTGTTATCGTGTGTCCCTTCAGTCTTCTCCTCTGAACACAAAGCATAATTCTTTCAGTTTTCCCTTAGAGGTCATGTTTTCTTCACCTTCAGTTGTTTTTGTTGCTTTGCAGCGGTTACTCTAATGCCAAGCTGGAGTTTTTTGTTGTTTCTTCACCTCTTTGCCTTGGGGCATTCATTCTGTTACAGATATGTGAGAAGTGACCATTATCTTCTCCAATCTATGGTTATTTATACAGTACCCTATATTCCTGAGCCTTTTTTGTCATAAAGTATAGCTCTTAGCCTTGATAAATAATTTCCCATTATGATATGATTGTGCAAACAGGGGTCCCTAAGCTGTTTATTACTATTATTATTTACTTCATTTTTCATGAGTAACGAGATGACTGTATAACACTTGTGAATGAACCAGGCAATTCACAGAAATGGACTGAAAGCTACATCCTATTCACAGAGCTTCCAGATAAACAGGGAGGTGAAGGTAAACGCCAAGCCAAAGTGTAGTTTAGCCAGAGGGAACAGTGCTGAACAGAGAATGAGAGAATTTCTGAGAAGCAGAGATTTGGGGGGAATCTGGAGGAGTGTTTACAGAGATGATAATATCAGGGCAGATGCAAAATGAGAAAGGTTGGACCATTGCTGGGAGGGAGGGAAGGATGGATGGATGGGATGGATGGATGGATGGATGGATGGATGGATGGATGGATGGATGGATGGATGGATGGATGGATGGATGGATGGATGGATGGATGGGTAGGTGGGTGGGTGGGTGGAGTGTAGCCTGACTGGGAGGCTGGGGGAGAACAGAGGGTGGAGATGAAGCTGGGCATGGTGGTGTTTGAGTGAGGTGTCTTTCTCAGGAAAGGGGAGTTGGCTGTAGAGGAGATGTGGGAGGGAAGAGAGAACAGAATTGCTGCTTGTGACATTTCCAAAAGTAACATTTCCAAGCTGCCTCACTGCTCTGGTGAACATCAGCTGAATTTGGTCCTGATTTGCTGGTCGTTGTGGCTAACTCTCCCACTGGCATTGTGAAGGGGCAGGTTGGCAGTGGCTGCAGTGCTGGGCTGGAGCAGTGGCTGCTTCTTCACTCAGGGGTAACCCTGGGCAGCCCTGACATCTCCCCAGCCTTTCCTCACAGGAAAAGGAGTGATGGAGTGCCTCCATGCTGGTATTGCTTCCTTGTGAGGAAAACTGCATGGGGTTAGCATGGACAACAGCTCAGCTCTGTCCTCGCAGACAGTGTGGATGTTGCTGGCTGGTGAGAGCCCTGCTTGGAAGGAAGGAGAGCCAGGGGAGAGCTTTTCAGAGTACAGCTGTAACAGGTTCAATGCTCAGAAGGGACATGAGCTTCTTAAAGTTTTAACAAACAGACCCTTTTTATAGTTAATGTCCACAGTATGTTTGTCCATAACACAGGCTGAGTATTCACAGAAACAGCTACTGCATCATTGTTCTGAAAAGCTCTGAAATATTTTATATAATGTTTTAAAATCTCAGGATGGCACATTAGGAATTACTTCAAGCTACCCTTTGTCTATTATTATACATTTTTACTGTAAAAACTGTCTTATTTTCTATCTTTCTCTGCACATTTCCCTGTCAAATGGAAGGTAAACCCAAATTTCTAAAATCTCTACTCTCTTTTTTTTTTTTTTTTTCTGCTTAATTTTTTTCCTTTAACCCTACTTGGAAAATACATTGGTGAAACCAGTGAGAATTCTTCCAAATAAAGCCATTCATCATCATTATACACCAGAAAACTCAACCTTTTTGCCTACTTAAAGGCAAAAATATATATGCTATTGCCAAGATAGGCTAAAAAATTTGAAGTCTATGTAGCTGCTTTATTTTCAGGAATTGCTAATGGCAGAGTATATTTTCAGTCAGGGCAGTAGTCACACCTATAAAAGTGATTGGTGGCTGTTTGATATCCACCATGTTTTTAAAGTTTGTCTCAGGTTTGCACAGTGAGTCCAGCACTTGTCTGAGTCTCAGAGTGACAGCAGAGGGGCCGTGGGCTCAAAGGGAACAGAGTAACCAGCCAGATGAGGTGGGAATGAATTAACATGATAAAGCTGCAAGACTATGGCTGTAGGAATTAATGTTGTCCAGATTTATACTCCCCCACCACACCCAGAAAAATCACAACCTAATAGGAGAAACTTGGAGAAGTTCTCAACTGAAACTTGCCTTTAATCAAATTATATCCTTTGGAGGATATTGGGATAAATTATGTGTTCTAGGCAATGTTAGATCAGTGCCTGCAGTCACCAGAAATGTTTTGGAAAGCTGGAAGGCTAATGCAGTGAATCTGTTGTAAGTGTTCCTTAGGACTCTTGAGGATGTGATTTATTTTGTTTTCTTTCAAGACCTGGAAGTAGAGTTGGAGGCAGTAAACTGTCCCTGGATTACTGCATGGGTAGAATATACTTTACAAATTGTGTTCTCCCTGTGGTGCCTCTGCCTTCACAGTTCTTGGGGTTTCCCACTTTTACAGAAATGTGAAAGGGTTAAAATGGGCAATGAGTTCAGCTCTGAGGCTTTTGAGGGTTGGTAGGTCTTGTAAATGGATGAGCTTGGTGACATTGACCTGAGCTGTGTGACTCAGAGGCTGAGTCCATTCACAGGACACAGTGCTCATTGGGGAACAGGAATGCAGCTGTGGATCAGCTGAGATGTGGTAACCTCTTGCCTCAAAGATTTTGGCTATGTTTGGGGCATGAAACTAAGATAACCCATGAAGAAAGTCCTCCTAAGAAGTAAACCCCAGAAAAAAAAAAAAAAAAAACCCAAAAAACCCAAAAAAACCCACAACTCTGTGGAGAAGAAGTAAAGGAGGTCAAACTCTGGGTCTGTTTGTTGTCAGGGAAATGGCCACGATTACGTTGGCTAACGGATGCTTGCTATGCTTATTTTCACAAGTACCCAACCTCCTGGATGGTGCCCTGCTCTTTTAGATGTAGCCCTGTCCTTTTAACCTGCCTGTGCTAGAGGGACACTGCCATAAATCTGTGCTCCCTAAAAATGAGGAGGCAATGAGCAAGCAGGAACAGCAAATGCTGGCAGGGCTTTGTGAGTCCCTGAGAGGCAATCCTCAGCAGGGTCTGTGTCAGTGCGGTGTTTACACCATAGCTGGTCACATCCTCTTTGCTCCTTGTCACAAAGGTGTGGTTTCTGCTCTCAGAATAGAGGGCAACGAGAATTTCCTTTACATAGTAACACAGAATTGTTTGGGATGGAAGGGACCTTGAGGATCAGCTAGTCTAACCTTCCTGCCATGGACACATTCCATGATCAGTCTGCCCAAAGCCTCATCCAACCTGACTGTCATTCACCAGAGAGGCCTTCCACATCCCCTTGCCAGATGAGGAGTCATTCTTTGGAGCAACACCTTGTCTTCTTAAGGAGAGCAATATGCCCTCAATTGCCTCTCCCACTGCAAGGGAGATCTTTATGGCCTTGCCACAGATTATTTACACCAGTCTATACTGGTTGATATTTCTATGATTTTTTTTTTTCTTTTTTTGAACTGCACCTTGAAATACAGAGTTCTCCCCTTCCCACCACGGCTGGGCTGGCCAGCAGTGCAGGGTGTGGCTGAAGGAACATGCACATCGTGTAAAACTGAGTCATCCTGGTTTGCCTGCAATCAGTTGACATTGCAAAGGAACAAAAGTCATTCAAACCAAAACTGCCCATTTGCTTTTTGTGTTTGGAGAAGTACACTGTGTGTAGTCCCAACAGAGGCATCTTGCATCAAGAGCTGAATTTTGTCTTTGCACCTCAAGAGTTGGAAAGTCATGCGGGCCCGGGGAGTAACATTAAAAAGCCAGAAGGAATTCACAGTAAAGGGAGAGAGTTTTTCTACTCGTGACTAAAACACCTGTCACAGCTGCCAAGACTCTGCTAATTACACAATAACTTTATTATATCCCATTTGGAAGAACAAACAATACTTGAAGCTCCAAAAATGAGCAGCCTTTAGACTAGATTAATGCAGGAAGAATGGATGCATGGAGCTGGTGTTCTTCTCATCCTCCCAGTAGCTCAGGAGAGTAAAATGGCTTGAAGACTCCCTTCTTTGTTGCCAGTGCTACACAATAAAGTAATTGTGCTATTAGAAGCAGATTACTGATGGGAGATGAGCAGTTTTTATGCAGTGTAAAGGTAAAAGGCTGTCTTCTTTGAATAAGTTCAAAGCCTAAGTGCAGCATCTCTGCTCCATTTTACTTCTGGTAGTCCCTGGTAACATCCAGACAGGAGCAAAGGAGTGTCAGTTGTTGAGTGTGGATTTTATTTCCATGTTTATAAATGAAAAAGGTCTCATGGAAGATTTCACTGTGGTCCCTACCTTGTCCAACACCAATGCAGCAAGAATGGCTGCAACATGTATTAGAGGGTCTAAACCCAAAATAAAACAGAAGGGATAGAAGTTTTCCATTGCTTCAATCTTGCATGCCTGAGTACTTTGCTTCATTTTCTTGCCTGTCTGATGTTGCTGTGAAATTTGGGTCCTGTCAGGGGACAGGGAAAGATACTGTCATTTGTGGTGGTGGTGGGAATGAGCCTGAGCTGAGCAGGGTCTGCTCCAGTCATTGTGGGTCCCTGTAGGCGTCAGCCTGACTAAAGGGCTCAGTGAGTTTGCCCAGGTGAAGCTGCAGAGGGGCAATGCACCAAGCAACAGACATCACAAATATGGATTTGAGGTGAACTAACTCTTTGGGTGTGATGTTTCTCCAGTCTAAGCCTGGTTATGATTTCTGCCAAGCTTGTGATGCCAGAGTATGCAGGCACCACAGCAACTTCTCTCTCATGACAGCCCTAGGAGAGGACTTTTTGCATGACTCACCTCTGATGTGGTGTCACCTGTAGCTGCTTAACCCTTCGGGATTGTTAGTGGTACCTTAAAGCCAGGAAGGAAAACTTGAGATGTCTTCCCTATGCTGTGAGCTGCCCAGAGATGGGGATGGGACAGCTGGCAGGAATGCTGGGACAGGCTGGTGGCCATCCACTGCCAACCTGCAGCAATCCATGAGCGTGTGACCAACAGGCCTCACTGGCCCCCTGTCCCCCGTTCTCCCTGACGGATGTGTGTACTATTTGCAGGTCCTGTGGCAGTGATCAGCGGAGAGGAGGACTCAGCCAGCCCTCTCCACCACATCAACCATGGCATCACGACGCCGTCGTCGCTGGACGCGGGCCCGGACACGGTGGTGATCGGCATGACGCGCATCCCCGTCATCGAGAACCCGCAGTACTTCCGGCAGGGACACAACTGCCACAAGCCAGACACGTGTGAGTGCCCACCCGGCCACGGCCCCGCCAGGGCAGAGGGGTGGGCTGGGGGGGGAAGGAGGGCGAGGAGGAAGAGGTTAAGAGGATGAGGAAGAAGAGAAGGAGGTTTTTGAGGAGAGTGGGTCTTGGTATGGTCCAGAAACCAAAGTGAATCTCAGGTCTCAGAAATCACAACATACATGTAGATGCTTCCAGAAAAGACTTTCCACTCTCACCTTCACCTCCCTTCACCCTCCCTCCGCCACCCACCTGTCACCTTCTCCCCCCGCCTGAAAGTGCCATTCCAAGCCAGGCTCTTCCTCATCAGCTCCAAGCATGAGGTCCCAGGTGTGAGCAAGAGCCCCCTGGGAGCATGGGGATGGATGTGACCCCTGCTTGGCTGGGGAAAGGACCTGCCTCCCCTTCCTCCTCCAGCAGTTTCCCAGTCATGGGGCTGTCTCTTTGGCTCCCCAAAGGGCCAAGGGGAAGCTCAGGATACATGGGCATAGGTGTAGCAGATGCCTGGAGATATCTTTTGTCTCCAGGAATTTTAGATGCTGGATGTCTTGTTTTTATGGGCTTCTGTAAAGCTTCTGCATCTTTCCTGTATAAATTTGGGTCATGAACTGGGCTCATTAGACTAGCAGGAGGTGATCAAGTAGCCCTCTCCATTTTGTGTTTCTAAATTCTGAGCATAAAAGAAAAGTGCTGTGTAAAAGGATGCTTTTCTGGGAGTCCTGCACCACTTCCCACACGAGTGGTGGGATGCAGCCTTCCCCAGCATGCTGCTCACAGGCAGTAGCTGAGCTCTCCCAGGCCGCTTACCAGCTCTGAGATGCAGGCTGAGCAATGCAGGAGGTTTGGGTAACGTTCCTCTCTTGCTATTGCACCTCCTTTTGGTGTGTCTTGGTTCCAGGTAGAACAGGAGAAATAAAAATCCTGCAAAACAAAAGCTGAAAAGCCCTCAGCTGGGGCTATCTCTGTGGCCCAGCCAGAAGCAGGGAGTACTGTGCTGATGTCACCTCTGCTCTTCCTTTGGCTGCTGCTGACTCACCGGTGCAGGAGGCAGAACTCAGCCCCTGCAGACAGGGGGATGGCCCATCTCCCAGCCTGTGGGGAGCTGTGTAGCATTAAGTGCTCAGCAGGAGCATGCTGCTCCTGGCCTCCACTCCTCCATCAGGGGAAGGGGAGCTGCAGATGCTGCTCCCATGGAGGTATCCCTCAGGCAGCCCCCACTGTGCACCCTCATGGGTCCTGTTGGCTTGTGCTCAAGCCCTTAGCACCATCCTTCGCTTGCCAGAGCAACGGGATGTACCCAAAGAACGTGCCTGGCTTTCCCCTTGATTTTCATTTTAATGTGCTAAATTTGGTCTGTTTGTAGAGAGGGGAGGAGGAGGGCGGTGATTAGACAGGAGTGGAGAGCTGAATGTAGCATGGTTTTTCTGTGCTGTTAATTATATATTTTACATTTCTTATAGCACCTCATCTCAGAATGATTTACAAACTCTGATGGCTTGGGAGGGAGGGCTCCCCCGCTTTACTTTTTCTTCCTTTCCCTCCTGTGCTGTCTCAAATCTCTTTAATCTGCACACCGACCATTGCAAGATGTGGGTGCTGTTGAGGCTGTGCAGTAGCAGAACTTAAACCTCAAAGAATTAAGTTTTGCTCTGAGCCTTTGCCCTGTGGGGCTTGTCAGAGCTGGGTGGGTTGCAGGGGAAGTCACTTGCAGCAGAATGTGACCCCAGAGCTTCACAGGGCTGTTTGAGCAGGATCTGAAGATCAAACAGAGATGCTTGGGTGGCATCTGGAGGTGCTTTTCCTGTGAAGGGTGCCACAGGAGGGAATGCTCCAGGTTTCCCAGTGGGGCTGAAACCAAACCCCACAATGCTGATACTCCCTTTGGGGATTAATAAGAGGCAAACTACAGCTGGGTGCTTGCAGGCTGAAAACCCTATTGTTTTTAGATTTCTTTGTCATTCAGGGGGCAAAACCCAGTCCTTGACTCCTCAGGCAGAGTTGAATTTGGTGTGTGGTTTGTATTTTAGTCCCCAGGCCTTAACTTGGTCAAAACTTCTGACTTCACTGGTGGCTTTGCTTGAGGCTGGAAAGTTTCATAATTCACCTATTAAATTAACCATGCTTTGGGGAGCTTTTGCTGTAAGGGGTTTGTTTGATCTGATGTGCTCTACTCAACATAAGCCTGGGCTGGAGAATATTTGTTGATCCCATTCTCCCCGTGGTTGTCATGCTGGAGGGTTTTTCTCTCCCCCTGTGCAGAGCTTGGACACAAACACTTCTCCACTTGCTGTCAGTTCTAAAGAGAGCTCCTCTGGGCTGAGGATTGCCTCAATGCCCAGCTGAGCCTGTACAGATGCAAACTCCTGCTGCCACCTCCCCCAGAGCTGCTGCCCAGCTGTGAGCAAAGGTGTTCTGTGGCACCCAGCATCTCTCCTTTGCACTGAGCCGTTGCTAGAGCAACATCTTCAGCAAGCATTTTCCCTCTCCAACATGAAGCTTTTCTCCTTCCTTCCTCCTGCAAGCATCCCCGTGCTCTTGGATGCTGCCTGGGTCGAGGACATGCCGATACCCTTTGCTGTGCTGCAACGAGGGGCGCAAACTCTCTATGCTTAATGCAGTATTAATAGTACATTGATGTGATATAGATTTCTGTCACCCTCCATACTAGCAAGCATCACTTATCACGCAGGGATGACGGATGTTTATTCCCAGCCACTTAGCTCTGCATAATGGAATTGCAGCTAAATATGGAGAGCAGCTCCCTGCCTGCAGAGCTGGAGGCCTCTCGCTCCCTGTGCAGTGCTGTCCCATGGGAACTTCCTGTTAATGTATCCTCAAGGAGACAGAGATGTGTTCTTCACTGGGAATGGGCTATCCTCCTGTCGATGGGATGAAAGGCACAGGAACCAGTCCTCACTTCTGGCTTTCTGGGATTTTTGCAGCTGTCTTACCCTCTTTCTGTTACTGCCTGACTTAGTGCAGAGGAAGTGCAAGCTTGACTCAGAATCCTCTTTCCCTTCCTGGGTGAGGGGTTCTCAAAGAGCCATGGAAGACACCAGCACCACCCTGTTTTTTCATGCTGAAGCATTTAGTTGTTGACAGGATGCCCCCATCTCTGTGCTGTAACTCCATGCCATGCTGGGCAGCACCAGGTTTGCATCCTGTCCTTGCTTCCGCTGTCCTTGGCCCTACCTGGAGGGTTAAGGAAAGAGTTTGGCAATGTGGACAGTCCAACCACAAGTGGATTTCAGAAGAATAGGCCAAAACTGCCTTTTTCTCCTGATCTTGTGCACATGGAAGGGAAACCAAGTTCATACCTGCTTGGCAAACAGCAGCAGGAGGAGCAACAGGTTGTGATCAGTTTGCACTTCTATATCTGGAAATAAACAGATCAGAGGAGAAGAATGGGACTTGTGGCAAGCACAGTGGGCATACAAAGTGATGAGGATGAGAGTTTAGGACTACAAAACCTCAGCCTATGGTCAGAGATTTTGGTAATGCAAAACATGATCCAGTCTACCCACATTTGTAGCCAGAAGTTGGCTGTTTGTCCTTCTGGGCAGGTTTGGCAGTAACAGCAGCTTCTTACCTTATCTTCCCCTCTTGAAGTTCAGGATTTGAATTCCCAAAGTTCAAGTTTTGTAATTATGAGTAGTTGGAGATTTCTGTGGTAATGGAAATACTGGTAATGTTTCAGAAGAAACATTTGGAAGGTTGTTTTACTTTAATAATTGTAATTAAGTAGTAATTAATTCTAAGCACAATACATCAGATGCAGATTAGTTCTTGGATCTGATCTCTCGAGCTTTACTCAAATGCCACAGCACAGTTTTGGAGTTGTTCAGTTCCCTTGTATTTCTCACCTAACAAAACAGGTCTTGTGGAGAATGACACAAATTAGAGGAAAAAATCCAAACCCTGATGGAGAAAATTGATCTTGGGGGCAGATCTCCACCTGCATCTCAGCAGTGGATGCTCAGTCGCAACAATTACTGTGAAACTGGACTTCTGGGGCAAATTCTTTGATTTTGGGGGAGGTTTTTGCCAGCCACGACTGGAGCTGGCTGTGTTTTCCAGGACTGGCGCAGTCTGGGGACTGGGATGCATTCTCCACACGGGTGGAGCAGCCGTCCTTTCGTAGAGTCGTAATGAGGGGTTTTTTCAACCTCATTTATTACAGGCTGCCCTGACATAATTACATATTCGAAGTTAGTAATTACACGTATTCATGCTAATTAAGTAATTAGATATAATTACACTAACTGTAAATACGTGGTAATCGGCTAAAAAGAAGTACTTCAGAAGAAAAACAAGGCAAATCACACAATAAAAGAGCCATCAGCACTCTTTCACTCAGAACCCTGTCTTTATCTTCTGTTCCAGTGCAGCTTAAAAGGAACATCTTGGTCATTTCACAAATCATATTTCTTAAACAAATAGATTTTCTTAACTCTGCTTTCTTGAAAACTAAAATGTAAATAAATAGATCTAAATAGATCTTGAAAACTAAAATGAAAATCATATTTACCCTTAGCACTGTTATTTTTTTATTTTTTTATTTTTGTTTGCCTAGTGTTTTGTTCATCCTGGGCATGGGAAGATAAAAAGTATGCAGCATTTCTATTTTCGGTCAGTTCATGGTCCCATTCTTGCCAAAAACAGCAACAACGTAAAACTGAAGTCATAAGTGCTTGTAGTTTTATTTGCCTAAAAAAGAAAACTGAAACAGTTGGTAGTGGAAAAGAAACTTTTTTTTTTTTTTTTTTTTTTTTTTTTTTTTTTTTTTTTTTTTTCCCAGGGATAAGAGAATTTGTCAAATATTCTTTTTATGTAATATAAATGTGGAGTGCAGGGTGAAGAGAAAGCAGCACTCTGCTTCCCCACACCCAGCCTAGGGCCCGGCTCTGCAGGTTTCAGTCCCTCACGCAGAGCTGTGCTGTTTTTCCAGACTATTTATTTCCTCTTGTCTCCTCCAAAATGAAGTCCCCAGGCTCTTCTCCAGAAGGACCCAGCTCCCATTACTCTTCTGAAGTAGGCACTTGTGAGTGAAGACTCTTCTGTGCTGGAGCTCTCATGGTCTTACAGTCTTGTCCTTCTCACTCAGCTCATGTGAGATATTTTAAGGGTTTAAACGAGGACCTGTGAGTAGCTGTTTACTCATTTATGTGTGTTTTGCTACTCTGTGCTGTGTCTTCTCACTGTTTATAGCAAAACCTGGCCTTGTGACTGGGGCCTGTGGAAGAGCCCTGACCTCAGAGCTCAGCTGCCAACAGGTGATGGTGCTGGGGGTCTCTGCAATGACCTTCTGACTCCAAATATTCCTCCCTTCTGGTTTGGTGCTGGCTCTCATAGAAACTACTCTGAGTGTCAAGTGTTGATGTGAACCTCCTTCAGAAGATTTGGATGTTGAAGAGCCTTGTGGGCTCTGGCTGGCTGTTCCCAGAACAGGTGTTGTAGGTATCTGAAGAAATGTGTGAGCAACCAAAACTACTGCTACTGTCCCCCACCAGAGGAGAACTGAACTTCCCTTGTGCCAGAAACACCTTCTGTCCCCTTGCCCAGGCTGCAACATCTGACCACCTGGAAACATACCATGGATAGTGGGACTTGATCCAACCTTCCCAGCTCTCAGTTTACCTGCCTGGGGCTCTTTTCTGCTCTGCATCATTTCTTCTATCTCTGAAAGAGCAAGTGAAGAAATATCCACATTTTCCAGAAGTCCAACCTACCTTTGCAGAGGTGGAGTGCCCATCCCACCTATTGCACCTGCACCTTTGAGTTGCGGTCTCATACTTCAGACCTTCCTGTTGTGATGGTGCTACAGAAATGAGGTTTTTTTTCAGGATATCTTGGAAAGGCTGTCATGATCCATTTCCTATACCTTAGCCCTCAGCCAGCTAGAAATGTTTCCTGTGTGATTATACCATGAGGAAGAAAAGCAGTGTGCTCTGCCAGAAGTGCAGCACTGCTTGCTCCAGATGGGATGGGCACCTGACTTAAACACAAGACCATCACCTCCTGCTGCTGTTTGGGTTTTAGATGCATTCCCTGTTGCTTTAATGTGTGTTTGCTGGAGATGTTTGTAGCAACACTCAGGATCAAAGGGGTGCTTCAGCCCCAGAGTGGGGAAGTGACACTGGCAGCACAGCTGAGTGATGATACATTAGCTCCTGGCAATGAAGATCCATGAGGAAGAGAAACCCTTAAATCAAGAAGGATGTGGCTTTGGACAATTGATGATGATCAGCCTCTGCAGAGACTGCTCTTGTGGTGGAAATATTGCTGGATACAGACATCAAGGGGTTGACAGGGAAGTATTTTCTCATACAAAACTCTGCTTTCTCCTCTGCCTAAAAGCATCTCCACTGGACTATTTAATCCTGATATCTGTGGGGCCACCAAACAGGGTTGGCTTGCCTGGGGCAATTTCAGGAAGTGAGTTTGTGATGTGTGAACTGTCAAGAACTTAACAAGCCAGACGAGAGGAGGTCCTGACCTGTTTTCCTTCTGGATTTGGAGTGGCTCTAGCACAGCAGGCTGCTCTTTTTACCTGGCAGACTCATCCCTGCATCAGTTGGGTTGGACTGGAGTGCCCAAGAATGCAGCATCTCATGGAGGATGTGTATGTACACCCTGATATTCCACCTTATATCCAGCCCCCTGCTCATCTCATACAGGGGCTCACACCCTCCCACTCCTGAAGCATTCCCTGGCCTCCACACCCCCCGCTGTCCCTGCCCACTCACCCATGGTCTGGCACGACTCCAGACTCATGGTGGCAGGATGAGGAGTGGGACACAATAGGGATAAAACCAGGTTTAGATTCCCTCTGCTACCAGCTGTGTGTCTGGGTATTGGTGCTTCTCCCTGTCCAATTGTGTTTATGGTGTCCTTAAACCTGAAGTTGGTGTCTGTGTCAGAAAGAGCAGGGCTCTGTTCACCAGCCAGTACTCCTCATGGGTGTGGTTTCATCCCTGCAAGACAAGAGGTGGCAACACAGTGGCTACTGCAGACTCAGGAAGCCCAGGTGTCAAGAGTGTCCTCCTAATGGCTAGTCCATTGTGTGGATTTTGCTGTGTGTTGTTGTAAAAATAGCTGGTATGTGTATGTGTGCATAGGCAGAGTGGTGGTATTGATTTCTTTTGGCCCTCATTTAAACATCTGTCTTGTTTTTGAATGAGTTTTTTGTGGTTCGTAATGCTTGGCTGTTGGGAAAATGACTGGCACCTGGGGTACCTCTGCATTCCTGGGATAAAGAGGATGTGCCAGTGGAACGTGGCCATTGGGTACCCTGAAGGAACCAGGAGTTCCCAGAGTTTACAAGGACGTTGTGTTGTGACTTTTAAGTCTTCCCAGGCTCTTTTTCAGGATTAAAAGCTCTCAGAAGTGTGTGGGGCCTCACTGTGATCAGACAGGAGGTGTCTTTCTGGTTTGGAGATTGCAGGCTGTCATTGTTTGTTCATTGTCTGGTTAAATTGCGATTCCTAATTAAAAATAGCTGCTATTGTTTAGGAGTTAGAGCAGTTTTACATGACAGCATACACAGCAGGAACATTATTAATGGTGCTGCCCTGTGGGACAAGAAGTACAACCCAGAATATAGCAGAGAATCTGCACATCAGCAGAGGTTAAAAAACCCCAGACCTGTGCTTAGTGCTGCTTTTGGGCTAAACAGCCCAAAGCATCCCATTCAGTCCTGAAGCCTGGGGAAAGACCCATGTAAAAAAATATTCTGCCTAAAGAGTTTCTTGTGTGGAAGGAAGCTTTCGTTTCCCAGCCTGGCTCTGAGGAGCTGGGGAAGGCAGACAGAGATGGCTCCCAGCAGCACAGGGCAGGTGGAGCAGAACACGATTGCTTCATATAACAAAAATGCAGAAATTGTCATTTTTGATGGCTGGACACTTCCAGTCCACCTCAACACCCTGCTGTCTTGCTCTTGTTGGTGGGTGCAGACAGGGAGTGGGTCAATGGGATGAAGGAAGGTGCTGCTGCTCATGGAAGCACCACTTCTGCTGGTGTGCTCCCAAAGCCCTGAACTGAAGCAGCTCGTTTTCACCATGGTTGAGAGTAAAGCACTGGCCTTGTTGAACAAGATGTGTTGCTGAAGTGAATGTACCCATTGGAGAACTCAGAAAACTCACTTCCATGTGCAGCTAATGTAAAATTTGTATGCAAGCGTCTTGAGATGAAAAGTATATTGGAGTCACAGCATGTGAGGATTGCTCTCAATGCCTGGGCTTGTCTCCCATTAAGGCAGGGTTTATTGCATAATCCATTTTTAGATTCCTGCACACTCATTCCTAGACACACTGCAAGTTACGTTGTGCTGAGCCTTGCTTAAATCTGTTCAAGACCTCTCTCCCTGCCCCTCTCTGGATACATCTCTTAAAGAGACGGGAACAAACTGAGACTCGGTGAAAGCATGGACATTTCTTTGTGTGCCACACCAAGGATCAGGCTGTCCTGCTGTCTGTAGCCAAGCATGGTCAACATGGGATGCAGTACTCAAATTAAGTCATGATTTTCAGTTTCATGTAGACTCGGCTTTTTCTGATGCTTGTTCCAAGTTTCTTTGCTGGTGCTGCAGCAACATCTGAAGTTTTTTGTCACCACTGTGGGTCTGTTAAAATGTCACACCTTTCTTTCAGCCCTACTAACCTATTTTTCCTCACTGAATCAGAGCACTGAGTCTGAAGGTTACTATACCTATGTATTTTTATATATAAAACTCATATATGTGTTTGCTCTATTTTAAATGCACCAGTTTATAATGTGTCTTATATACCTGTTATCTTGTACTTTTAACAGGTCTTACATCATCCTTCCCTGTCCAACCACCACACTACTTTTTTTTCCTTTGTGAGATAAAAGGGAATTCTTATTTCCTACAAACATCTCTTAAATTCAGGGCAAGCAGTTTCTCTCACTCTCATAAGTGTGACAGGAGACAGTTAAGTCTCCTAAGGACATATGGCAAATTGCAATTAGAAGAAAATAGTGGAACAAAATTTCTTCAGTCCTTGTCTCCCTTCTCCCAGCCCTTCTCACCCCTCCACCTCCCTCTTTCAGGATTAAGCCAAGGTAATCCTCAGATGAGCAAGATCTTGGAAAAGCAAAGAGCTAAGGGAGAAGAAAATAAAATCCTTCATACTCAACACTAATAAGGAAATTATAGGCATCCTACATTATGAATTGGATGAATTTTTAATGGTTAGAAATGCAGTTGATTTATAATGCATCCATCCTGGACTGCAGGGCCTGTCACCAGCTAATAAATAAATGACAGTCCCTTTGTATTAAAAGTATCAGTCATTTTACGTCTCTGTTCTGTAATTGATGAGGAGCATTGAGCAAGGGAGCTTGTGGCCATCAGGTGTATGCAAGAGCAAGCACCTTGTGTTTCAAGATGTACCTGAGGACTTGACATACCAGAAAGTTACAGCCCAGTCTTCCAAGTCTTCTCTCAGATGGGCCATGACTTCTGCTCTGTCCCTTTGCTCACACTCCAGAACCAGAGAAATAAAGAACTTAGCTGGGGCTGCATGGGTTTGAAAAGTCATTTTAAGCCCAGCTTAGAGCCCTGTTTAACATGTCATATACTCTAGAACAAGTTAGTTACCCTGGACAGCAGGAATGGCTCCATCTGAGGCCCAAAGATTCCTTCCTACCTGTGGAATGAGGTGGGAGGCTCTGGGTGTGCCTCGTGTGACTCCTGGTGAAGGGTGGGGGAGGCTGTGCTGTCTGCTCTCCTGACAGCCCCGGCTGTTGGCACAGGCAGGGTGAGACGAGCTCAGAGTCAGGGATCAGCATGAATTCATACAAATCCCACCACAAATGTTCACATTGAGGCTGCGTTAAAAATAAATTCTGGGCAAATCCCAGAGATGGGTGGGGTGGGGTGAGATAGTTCTGCTCTTGTGCCAGATCCCAGCAGAGCCCAAATGTCAGGGGAACGTTACTGAGAGCACAGCAGACAGCTGAGTATTTGAGGAATGGGGATTTTATCCTCTTAATGAGGAGAAGTAACCTGGCATGTTGTATCTCCACTATTTCCTGGAAAGAGGAAATATTGAGACATTTCTCCTTCCAGCCCATCAAGGGGCTGCCGAGCATCTCCATTTTATGGATGAGGAGAGACAGCTGGAAAGACATCGGTTTGCTCAAGGTCACGCCAGGTTGCTGACAGCTAGCAGCCTGGCCCATGTTCAGCCCATTGGACCATGTTGCATGTTTATGAGTCCCCACCTGAAGTCCTTTCACAGACAGTCTTTTGGAATCAGGGGTTTAGATGGATAAACACATCCTTGGAGCTGTCAGCTGCATATTATGATCCCAGAAAATGGCAATTTTGAACTTTTCCTGCTCTTTTCCAGATAGCTTAGATCAATTCTCCCTTTCCACCTTCATGGAGGCCATTTACAGCCTTAATATGTTCTGCTTTGCTCTCTTGACTGCTTCTGAAGAGACCTCTCCTTGCAGGTCTCCTTCCATGTAGGCATTGCCTCCTGGCTGGATTCATTGGAGTGTGTTGGACCCTGAGTGCTGGGCTCAGAGGAAGAGCAGTCATTTTTCAACTTGGCTTTAGTTCCTGGCTGCAAGAATTAGGCAGGGAGGCTGGGATATGAGCCTGGCTGCCCGAGGAAAGCGCTGCTCTCTAATATGCAGACTTTCATCTTGACCTGGAGGAAGGAAACGCTTATTGCCTTATTTATTACATTCCCCCATAGCAGTGTAAATACCATATCCACGATAGATATAGATCTTATGAATAATATAGAGATTTGAACTAAGTAATTGCTGTGCTTTTTTAATACAAGAGATCCTCAGTGTCGAGTAGTATTAATGATCTGTCTTGACATGGGCTCTGCAGAGGGCGATTGCAAACCCCAGTTCCGTGAGAATTTGAGAAATTGGGGGAGAAATCCTAATGTGCTCTTCATCCCCTGTTCCCTGTGGGACACTTCAGAACAAGTATCCTGTCTGCTGATTTTTTCTCAGCTTTCCCTAGACCCTCTAAGGACAGGAAGGCTAAGTGGATTTTGGGAAAACAAATCCCTTTTGTAGGCAGACTGTGCTGGGCTGTCAGAGGAGGCAACTTTTGGAGGAAATGTAATACAAAGATCCTTGCAGCTCCCTGTGGTCACTAACAGTTCTCCAGACATTTCTGGAGAGGAAAATGATTAGTTACAGTGAAATAGCTAAATTCAGGCAGAGGTAGTGATATTTTATATGTCTACTGATCTGAGCCTTGTCTCTTCTCTGTAGCTTTAATATGAAGCTCTCCTTTCCATTTGCTCTCTGAAACCCTTGTGCAGCCTTGCTGCTGCATGCTCCTAAACAGGTGGCTACGTTATTATGAGAAATTCTCTATAAAGTCCACTCTTTAATGCCTTAGAATCTTTGGGGATGAATTTAAGATATTGAGAACTATGGAGATTTAACACTGTTTTTGCAATGACATTGTTGTGGGGGAAAGGATAAGGGGATAGCAATCACAGGATGTGGTGTGGGTCACTTTGTGCCTTGCATCACTGGTGGCAGGGAGCTGATAGCCCCACTGGCTGGTCCTTCCTGCTCCCTGCTCCAGAGGTGTTTGTGTTACAGCTACAGAGCTCCAAGGCCTATTTAAATAAATGGAGCTGTCTGAGAAGGCTATGAAGGCCTTTTCAGTTTATTTTTTCCCCCAAACATAGCACCTCAAGTCTGAGTCAGGCTGTTAACCTTTTTATTCCTCTCTTTCTAGCCATGTCCTGTTTTAAGGTTATTTCTCATCCTTCTTCCACCATCACCCTCTTAACAGGAATGAGGGCAGGTGAGACCACTGGACTCCAAAGCCCATGTTCTCACCTTGTCAGTCCAGGAGGAGCAGGTCTTGCTCAACTCTGTGGGCAGTGTGGAGCAGGGACTGTGGGCTCAGGTGTTTCGTTGATGCAGAAATGGAAGCTCATTGACACTCTGTGCCCCGCAGATAACTTTTATTGATCATCAGCTGCTTAATCAAAAACTCTATCACAGTTTGTTTCGATTATTTTTTCCATCTCTTCTTCTCTGGAGAATTGGCTTAGCCAAAGTTAATGTACTCATTATGCAGTTGGGAAACCACTCTACAGACTGCTATGTAAATCAAGAGTTTAGGAAGGTTTGTGTCCTCCTTCCCACAAGTAGCAGGATGAATGTACTGGGTGCATATTCCTCTGCCTGATGCAGTGAAACAGACGTGAAGGGAGATTGGCTAAACTGGGTTTTGACCAGCCTGGGATGGCAGAACTCACCTCCCAGATTGTACAGAGCCCAGGCTCCACATCTACATCCCCACAGTCCAGGTACAGTGAGGAACAGCACTGCTGCTTTACCTGCTCCTGTATCTAAACAGATCTGAGCACCCCTGAAATCAGCACCCTCGGGTATGTTGTTCTTGGACCACAGCTGGAAACTCTGTGAACAGTGACTTTACTCTTTTGAAAACTGTCACAGCTTCTGGGTAAAAGGCAGCTGTGCAGCAAGTGGCAAAAATATTTCCCAACTTCTGCCATGACTATAATGAGCAGCTCTGAAAAGTGTCAGGCCAGTTTGCGTGGGGACACAGGAAAGACTTGGGAGGGAAGCCCCAAGACAGGAGTGTTGTCTTTTTGGGCCATTCCAAATTATTTCTTACTCTAGTTATGATGGATGTCTTGATATGATTAATTTTCCTTTTCTCTTTTAATGTTTAATGCATAAAATCATTCTCCTTGATCCTATACCCTGTCAGGACTACATACTCCATGCTGGCTATGGTGTTGCAATGACCTAATTTGATTGCAGAGGGTCGTGTCCTGTATAATGTTGTCTCATTTTCTCAGTAGTCGATGTAAACTCAATTTTATTTTCTTTGAAAAGAAGGGATGAGGAGGCAGGAGCCCAGAATCCACAGTCAAGCTTATACCTGCAGTACTTACTTTGTTGCCTGGCTGTAATGGCCCATGTAGTTCAGCTTGGATGGGACCTGCAGGCTTCTGTATTTATTTATTTTCCTGTTGATGCTGAAGGGGAGACAGGATGGAAGCTACAGCAGAGAAGGGTCCTCATTTGTAGGTGCTGGCACCTCTGATTAGCCTCAAGGAGTCATTAATCCAACAGGCTGGACTCTCTCTTGACGGAGCTTATCTTGGGAGGGGAGGGTTAGCAGTGTCTCCCTGTGGGCTCTGGGTGAGTGCTCAGCTTTCTCCTCTTGTCTCCAATTAGATGCTCAGTCCTTTGTACCCCTGCATTTCACCCACCTCAGAGACCCTTCATCTGCCTTCCACCTCTGAAATTTATGAGAAACTCAGAGGGGAGAAGGAGGGTCTGGTCTCAATTTGTGTGGCTCATTTGCATGTGAAATAAGCACGTCCCTTCAGCAGAGCTGCCAGCAGTCTCCTGGCCCCGCTGCTCTCACTCAGCACGGCTTTGACAGCTCCAAGGCTGTGGCTCGGTGAGTGGTGGCAGGGCTTGCTCATAAACTGGAAGTGTCACTGTGTTTCTGCAGAGCTCGTCCAGAAAATGGTGTTTTTCAGCAGCTCATAAAGGAGGTGTCAGCCTGGGATTTGGTTTGTGGAAAAAGAACCTTCGGAGTGCTCAAGCTCTCAGCTCTGCCTCCAGGGCCGCCCCTGCTGGCTGGGATTGCTGCTGGGGCGAATTATTCAGATGATGGTTTCATTGCTAATTTCCTCATGGGTCCTGGACACTCTGACTCTTCGTCTCAGAGTATTCCTCATTCTCACCCGGTCTTTTCTTGTCCTGTTGGGCTTTCAGTGGGCTTTTGACTGAAAGTGGATCTGTTGTGGTGAGATAGGAGGAGTCAGAGAGGCACTGGCAAGGAAAATGCAATTAGGGGTTGAATGAATAAATCAGCAGGTCTCCAGGTGTGCCACCAAACAGGCTCTCTTGTCTTGATCCAAGGATTTAGTGGGAAGAGGCCAGGCAGTGGAGTGGCAGTGGTCTCTGTGGCTGGGCAAGGACCAAGGCAACAGAATTACAAGTCTTGAGGACAGGAAGAGAGGGAGGAGACTGTACATTGGACACGCATGTGATCCTCCTTGGAAGACTACCAGGTTCCATGAAGGAAGCACAAATCTAGGCCTGATTTTTTTTTCTCCATTGCAAAATATTTAATCAGAGAATCAAATATGAAGTCTCTTTAAGAACAGGCTGGCACACGGCTGCTGGCTGAGTGTTGCAATCAATGTATCCGCTGTGGAATGTTTCCTGCAGAAGTATTACATCCTCTCTCATTTACTTGATGATCTTTAGGGTGAATCAATCAAAAGATGCTGCACACAAATAGTTCATCCTGGGATCCTCTGGGTGTCCATTACAGCGGTATTTGCTCCATGTTAATGGACCTGTTGATTAACAAAAAATCTGCTGTTTTTTAAATAGAAAGCTGTTACTTGATGGCAATTTTTAGCATTGGTTTTTCTGCTTCCCCACCTCCCCAGCACAGCTCTCACTCTGTGCCAATGTAGGTGACTGCAACAAAACCCAGGTCTGCACAGCTGGGGAGAAGAGACTCACATCTCACCCAAGCAGTTGTCTGAGGAGAAGCTTCTCTTGGAGGTTGGGAAGGGCAGAGAGAGGCTTCTGTGTACTCAGTGGGTGATTTCATCACTCTGTGTCTTGTTCTTTGTGTTTCTGCACCATTCTGCCTTGGCATGTGATGTCCTGTTAGATTTCAGGTATATCTGAAGAAGATAGTCCCCTGAAATCCCCATCAGGCCAAGATTCAGCAGCTCCTTGGGGAGTCTGATTGGGTTTTACAGTAGCTGAATGCATGGGAATTTTTATTTGGGTCTGTAAATCTTATAGTCTGCTGAAGCAATAGTGTTGATTTTGTTTCTCTACATGGACACTCATCTAGTCTCCACATTTCTGGGTGAAAATGTGCCCATGTTGCAGTGTTAGCTGTTGCTTTTCTGATGCTAGCACGGCAATAACCCCAGCTGGAATTTTAAGCATTAGAAGGCCAGGATGGTGCCTCCTGCATAGATGCCCTTACCTTTGAAAGCCAAATCTGAGGGGCCCCAACCCTGTGATGACTGAAGGTATGCGAATGGGGGAGCAGCACACTCCGTGCTGCCAGAGCTCTGGTGTGGCACTGGGGCTGCATCCCAGGGCAGAGCAGTGTGCTGAGCTGTGTGACACAGCTCCCTGCAGAGGCAGTCACGCAGCAGGGCTGAGCAGCCCCAAAGGACCAGGCTGGTGGCTTGTGTTCAGCCTCATGCTGGTAGTTGCCAGCAGCTGTTCTGCCTCCTGGGAAGCGTGTTGGGATCTTTCCTGCTCAGCTGGAGGCTGTGGGAGCACTTGGTCCTCTCCCAGGCTGCTGGTGCAAAGCAGCCACTGTTCAGTTTGGCAGGCCAAACATCACTTCAGGCTCCACTGCAGAGGGGACCAACCCCCCCTGTGTCACTTGTTTATCTCTGTCGTTTATTGCTACAAACCAGCTCACCCAGAGCCGTCCTTCCCACAGCTGGTGGGAGTCAAAGTGTCGAGGCTGTTAGTGGATTAGGGCAGCAGAGTGAAAACCATTTGGCGTTTCTATCCTGATTCTTCTGGGTGCCTTTAATTAGCATGATTGCTCAGCACAGATTTTGCCATGTTCTTTAGCTCCCCTGGTTAGGATAATTATTCCCCAGCTCCTTTTGTTCCAATTCCTGATCGCTTACAAAGTCTCCTGTTAAAAGCCATTAAATCCGTAATGCGAGAGTAAATGTTCAGCAGCGTTGTGCTCTCAGCCCCACACGTGTGAGCTCCAGCTCTCGGCCCCTCTGCTCCCTGCCACGTGCTCTGTGCTGTGGCATCACTCTCTGCTTCCCTCTCACGCTTCCCCCCCAGCCATCCCACGTGCCCCACACGCAGCAGGTTGTGTGCACACTCTCCGTGCTTTCTGCTGGCACTTCTGGCACCATTCAATTTGGTTTCCTCTGTGCACAGGCTGGTTTTGACAGTGAGGTTGAATTTTGGGCTGTGGACTGTGATCTCTCATATTTATTTGCATGTGCAAATATGGAGGTGCTGTCAGAAGTGTATGTTCCTGCATGTTTTAGACGTGGTGTGGGGAGTTCTTGCTTCAAGGAACAGCTGAAATAGGGGGGAGATGTCCTATCTGTGGTGGAAAGCAGGACTTTCGCTGGTAAATGATGGAGAAGAGGAAAGACTTAGTTTCCTTATTTTTTAAGAAAAGCTGTTTTCCTCTTTCTCGAGCATAAAAGCCTCCAGTGGAGGGAAATCCAGGTTTTGGATAGCCGTGTTCCCAGGAGTTTCTATGTTGCAGTGCCTCCCCATCTGGAGGCCTGTGAGCTCAGCCCCTTCAGTGCCCCTCATCTCTGCTGATGTTTGATCAGCACGTCAGTGGCTCAAGTGGGGCAGACACACAAAAGCTTACAGAGAGTGACGTGGTGTGAAATAAGATTGGGCTCAAGTGCTTTAAATGCCTTATGCATTTAGGTGAGCTGATGTGAGAGGGAGAAGGGAGAGTGGGAGACTTATTTGCAGACCCAGAATGAAACTGGGGCAGAGAAGGGCCTGGCAAACGTGTAGTTTGTTAAGCTCAGAGCTGATTGTTTGAGCAAAAATTCACAGCTAGACCACTTGCTGGAAAAAGCTTGTCAGAAAGGACTCCTGGTCCTTCCCTCCTTTGCATGATGACCACTAATCAAGAGCAGACACACATTTTGGGCTTAGATCTTGAGCTGCTGCCCTGCTGTGCTGTGCCAGACCTTCCCCACTCTGCAAAGCTCACCCTCTGCTCTGGGGTGGAGTGATGGTTTCCTTGCACAGCAGCAACACCCCACAGGGCTCCTCACTCACCTCATCAGTGCTTTGCTGGCTGCAAGGAGCTTCCCAGGAATTTCATACATTCTCTTGCAAAAACCTACCATGTTTCATGTGTGTTTGGTGGGAGCAAAGCCCCTTCTCCTGAAGAGTGAAGGCTGCCACAAATACCTGACGCTTGTTTGGCTGGCACTATCCAAATAGTCCCACAGGAGCTCCGTAGTATCAGCACAAACCCATGTTTTTCTGTCTTCCCCTGGGAGAGCACAGCCTTCCCTGTGCCCTGGGGTGTGTGTTTTAGAGCTTGTGAAATACTGAAAGATACCAAAACATGGTCTTGAAACAGAATCTGGAGCTGGGAGGTCTCCCTTGGGAAGTGTAATAACACCCTTGGACATATTTTGGTGCAGAAGACAACTTATTTTGAAAACCGTCTACTGGGGCAATTATCAAGAGCTGAAGAGCTGTGGTGGCAGCTTCATTTCCAAAGCAATCAGCAGAGTAGAAGCACTGGAGAAACACAGAGGAAGAACAATAATTGTGGACAACACAGCAACCAAACAGCCTAAAAACATCAACAAAACCTTGTTCCTTGGAACTCCCTGCTGCTCTCACTGTGTTTTAGCCCTCAGCTCTTCCTGTTCCCATTTACAGCTCCTCTGTAGTGCTCAGTGCCTCCTTGCCTGCTGAGATCTCCTGTGCTCCTCAGTTTCCATCCTCAGTTTGTAAACTCCACAAAATCGTGTTTTCCCACAGGATGTTCTTCCTGACACTTCAGACTCTTGGGCTTGTACAGCTCCTGGGCTTCCTGGAGGGCAGCTCTGGCCTTTCTAGATGACATAAGGTGTTGCTGGAGCAGATGGCAGACTAAAGAAACTTGAACAAGCAAGGATTTATTCTGGGCCTTGATCAGCTCCTCCCATCCTCTGAAGAGCAGGAGAGCATCCCTGGCACTGCCTGGGCTGCGAAGGTCCCAGCTGCAGGCTGCAGCAGTTGTGTGCAATCCTGTCCACCATCTGTGTCTCTTCTTGGTGTCTGCTGTCATATCCTAGCCCTCTGGCTTTACCAAGCACTTCTGTTCCCTTCTAGAGCCCAGAGCTCCTGCAGAGGATGGGAGCCTTGGAACTGGAACTGTTCCCTGTTGGATGTTCAGGACTGTTATTGGTTCCTTTGGAGACCTTGGAGAAAACACGGTCCTGCTTTGTGCCACCGTTTTGCCGCCTGTGTAATAAATATAATGTCTCCTTCCTCCCCAGGGAATGAGTGAGGCATAACAAATTAATGTTTATGAAGCACTTTCCAGCCAAAAAGTACTTTGAAACAGAGCTGTTGCTGTTCTAACTCAGGGGCTTCCTTTACTGGTTGGCTTTGATGTGGTGATCTGTGGTACTGGTGGATCAGCTGTACCATAATTGGAATTAATCAGCAATTAAGGAACACGAGCCCAACCAGATTCTTTCCCAGTGGATATTCATTTCTGGGTACATTAGTCCGTGGTTTCAACAACTCTGTAAAATGCTTAGGGTAACTATTGCTATCTGAAGCAGCTAGGGAACAGAGGCAGTGTCACAGGGACATGGATACCTGTCAGGCAAAGTGGAAATAAGAAGCTCTTGTAGCGCTGTGCTTAAATTGGCAGCACTCCGAGGGCTGACTTGAAAAAAAAAAATTAAAAATTGACATAAGAATATATGTGAAAACCAAAGTGATGAAAATGATGTATTACTTGCTAGGATGGGATCTTTCATGCCAGGTCCCTTGGGCATTGTGGAGTGCAGAGGCAGCGAGAATGCACAGCGGTGAGAAGTGGGGGCTTGTGAAGGCAGGTTTTTTTTTGTCCCAGCAGTGAGAATGGTAGACAAGGCTCCTGGATACATCAGTGCAAGCACAAGGAGAAGCAGAGGCAGGGCAGCAGCTGGACAATGCCCAAATGTCAGCTACCACCAGCTTTGCAAACCCTTTCCCACAGCTGGTCCTCATGGCTGACCTGCAACCCCTGAAAGTTTTGCCACGTGTCTTCTCATGGCCATGGGTATTTCAGGGGACAAGAGAGCCATTCTCCTTGCTCAGGGACCTTATCTGTGACCCACTGCCACTTAAATGAGGCAGAGACTAGGCTCTGTGTGTCGTGGATGAGACTGCTGGGTGCCCAGCCTTTCCCCCTTCCCTGGTCCTATTAGAAGTCATTTCACATACTCTGGCTTCAATCTAACAAAAACAAAACCGATGAGGCCCAACTGATCTGGCTGCTTTCCATCATGCAGTGGGCCTCTGAGTGGCTTTAAATAGCTGCACCTCCGTGCAGGCTGGAGAAAAGCACTGGCTGTGCCTCTGGACAAGAGGGTAGCTTTGGCTCAAATCACAGGACATCTCAGACCTGAAAATAGCCCCTTTTTTTTCTGTCTTACTTGGTCTTAAATAGAATTTTTTTCCTTCTGACTTTTCATTTTATATCCTGTTAAGTGCTTTCCTACTTTGGGGCTTTTCCTAAGGGGGATTGGTGGGGAATCTTGGAGCTCTGCCTCCTGAGCTATCAGGCTACATCATTTAGCGTCTTGGAACTACTCCATCCATGAAAGAGTTCCAGAGAAAACAAACTTGTGATCTTGGCTAATATGGACATGGCCTACGTTAGTGGTGGCAACAGTGGAAACACAACGGACACTGGAATTCCTCTGACCAAAGGCTTAGTGAATCTTACAAAGTCTTCAGGAGTTCACCCTGTGGAAAGCTGCAAATGCTGCCCTTTCCTCAAGGAAAAGCTGCTTGGCCATTGAGTGCCTGTAGAATTCTCCTACCCCTTCCTCTTCTCTAGACAAACATTAGAGAACTTTATGTGGAAATAGGATCTTCTGGATCCATTTGCTTCTGCTCTTCTCTTGCTCTCAGCCCATCTCTTCCTTTCCCTGCCCTCCAAAACACTTGCAGTGCTGCAAACTTCTGTTTGAAATTTGGGGTTGTGGACAAGCACAAGAAGATGGCACAAGCTGTAGCTAGAGCTCCATCTAGCACATTCCCAAGAGGTTTCTGTGACATCAAATCTCACTGATTAAAGTGGGACAGTCTTATGGCCAGAGGTTTTTACCGTGGAAAATGAAAACAGATACAAGGCGAGCTGCTGTGGAGGGGAATAAGGGCCCTGTTTACATTAAAATGAAGGATTATAAGAATTTCTGTAGCTCTCAGAACCTTTCTAATCTAAGAAGAAGTGCAGTCTACTTGAAGATCTGCTTGAGGTCTGTGTATCAGTGTGAAATTCATCTGTGGACTGAATTTTCTTGAGCTTCTCCATTGTGGTCAACACTGCTGTGCTGGTGTAAATGAGAGGAAGTCTGGGCTCTTTGACTTTACCTTGGACAGTAGAGGAGATGATGTGGTTATCTGCAGCTGAGAGCATCAGGGAGAGCCTCACAGTGTGTGACCTGCTTTGTTGTGGCTAGTGAGGTTTAGGCTGGGTTACATCTCACCCCGTTACATGCTGTGAGAGAAAGGAAAAAGAGAGGGGTTTTGTTTCCTAGCCCAGCAGATGAACCCATCCATGACAGGAAAGTTGGGCTGTTGTGTTGCCTACCCCTCAGATATAGACATAGCAGTGCTGACTTTGACTGAAGGGATGGCTATTTCCTTTGCTCAGGATGTGGGCCAGGCTTGATGGTTTTCATGCTTTCTTTGATGCTATTCATGCTTCATATCTGCACATAGAGAAAGATAAAATGTACACTGTTGTTGGAGTCTCCTACTGTTTTTCCTTTATATCATAAATTCCGCTCTAACTCAGAAGAGAGCTCAAAGCTCCACTGCCTAATGTGAGCTGCGTGGATAGCAGAGTTATGTTTGGCCAGCTTGTTGCCCTTAATTTGCTATTTTTATTTAACCCATTTTTGCCAGGTGTTAGCAAACATAGCATCCCGTTGCTTTTCTCATCCGTTCCCACAGCAATTTATATTGCTGTTTCAGAATCAGTTTCCATCCCTGGGTGTCAAAACTGGTCTGCACCACTCCTGCTGTGGCAGATAGGGATGCCATGAGGAGTAGTGCATCATTTTCTGCGTCATTCCCTCGCCTCCCCATGTCACCATCCCTGCTGCTCCTCTCAGGTGATGTGGAGCAGCCTCAGGTCTCCAAAGCCTTAGAAGCATGCTCTATTTGAATAGTGGAAATTTTACCAGAAGGCACATAGGGAAGGCAAGGTGAAAATATGTTTTTTTCTCCTTAGTTTTGCTCTCTCAGTGGAGGAAGTGTGTTCCTGGCAGGGCACTCTCCATAGGCTGGATTGGTACAGGCATGAGGCAGAGTGACCAAAACCCACTAGCCAGGATGTTGGGAAACACAAGACAGCTCTGGAGGACTAAGTGGATGGCCAGAGTTGAGGACAAAAACTGATTGCATGGTTTGGTTGCCTTCAGTTTTCTTGTCCTTTCATTGCCACATCCATCCAGCCTGCTTAGAGAAATGTCCCATCTGCTCCCTCCATCTCAAGCTGTTAGAGCTGCACAGTGAATCTGAGCTCATTCCTCCTTCCCTCTCTCCAACACTCTCCATACATTTATTCCACTACCATACGATGGCTATTAGTAGAGACAGTATTATGTTTTAATTTAAAAATGAAATCACTAGAGCTGGGAGAAGCATGAAGTTTAGTATGTCAAATGCTTCCAAATTTTGTAGGTCTTTGGAGATGTTTTTGATTTCAGTCTACAGGGTGGGGATTTTTACCTTCTTACTATTTTCAGGCTTGCATGTTGGAGTTTCCCTACAAATCTACAACCAATGTCAAAGATAGTATTTTTTCCTCCCATTTTCCAGCTGGCACTGACAAATGTGAAACTCCACAGAAGTTATTGTTTGTAAAATTTCCTCAACTCCGTCTAGGAAGTTGAACACTTCTATTTCTCCTTTGCTTTTTCCCTTTTGACAAGAAAGAAAAAAAAAAAAAGTGCAGCAAAACCCCCACATTTTTTAAGACATTTCCAAGCCAATTTTTCAGAAGCTAATAGCTGTGATGGTAGATGACATTTGTCATAGCAGCATCCAAACTCTGAACCTGTTGAGATTCACACATTTTAACCCTGAACATCTCCGTTAGCATCATCCATCTCACATCTGTCAGCGAAGACATAAACCTAGCAAGAGCCTTGTTGGTTTCTGCTCCATACAAGAGAACGGGGTTAAAGGTAGCAGTACAATAGGGGAAACAGCAGTGAGGAAGAGAGAAAACCAGTCAGGAGAGAAGCATGTTTTTTTTCAGATTCTTTGGGGACTTTTATAAATCAGAAGGAGAGGATGGCAAAAGGACCGGTGCTGCACTGCTCTCCCAGGCCAGCAGGACGTTGTTCAGCCCTTCAGCTCCAGGAACGTGGGCTGTCCTCCTGCCGCCCTCCTCATCGTCCCTCAGCAGCCCCTGCACGTCAGTGCTGGGCTAACGCACCCTGCTGTCACTGGAGATCCCTGCACCTGGGACTCACAGCACAGCACTGATGACAGAGAGCAAAGCCCTTGGAGTCCCCAGCCTTAAGGCTTGCTGATCTTTCACGTGTCCCTGCGCTGGGTCTGTGTGTCCCCAGTGGGTTTTTAGGTCTGTTGGATGTGGCCCGGTAGAAGTGAAATTGCCTTAATTTAGCAGAGCTAAGAAATGCAAAGAAAATAAAGCAGACAGGAATTCTCCTTGGAGATACTTGGTATTGTTGAGGATAGACTTTCCCAGCTATCCTTTGGTGGCCATAAAATATATTTATATAATGAAAAACAAAACACGATAAATAGTGACGTCCAGGGATGCTGTGTTTATTTGTGTCCCAGTGACTCTGGTCACTTTAATCTGTGAGAATTGAGCTGGGCTCTTTCTCACTCACATTTCGTTTACTAATGATATTTCAACACTTGGAATTTGCCTATGAAACTTGTTTATGACACAAGAACCAGAGCTGAGCCTGGCTTACCCTCCCCTGTGGATCAGCCCTTAAGAGTCATTGAGAAGAACAGATAGTTTCCCCCAAAACAAGTTTAAACAGTTCCAAACCAAACAAACAGCTTTTGTCTGCATCCTCAGGTCCATCAAAGGAAACGTGTTTGATGTGGAGATGGAGTAAGATAGTGCAGTGGAGAAATATAAACAGATATAAAAGACAAAATAGAAAGAAGAAATAGGAAAAGAAAGATCATCTGGCTGGTGTAGTTTTGGTTTGAAAAGTACCGTTTGAAAGTACTCTTCCTATTGAGATCAATTCTTCATGGCATCCAAGTTGCTCCATGCTGCTCTAGCCAAACTTGAGTTAACTTACCTGATTTGTTCAGGATCCTGTGACTCTATGAGGTACAGGAGTATTTTCTAAATCTTAGAGAAATTATGTAGACAAGAAATCCCAGTAATTTCTTAGAAAAACCCTTTAGACCCATGAGAATTTGGTATAGATGAGAAAAATCCCCAAGATCCTGCCATGTATATCTTAGTCATGACAAATGAATTTCCCTGGCTGGAGCATCCCAAGGCAGGTACATTCTGAAGAGATGTTTGATGCAGCCCTTTAAAACATTATATTTGCCCTGTTAGATTGTTGGACTGAAGGAAGGAGCTTGCCAATGATCTCTGCTCCCCTTATTTTTCTTTCTCATCTGGCCAATGTTTCTGGCAAATCCTAAACCTTCAGATCACTTTCAGAGAGGTGGAGTTGTGTGAGGAGAAGGTGCCTCCAGCATGTGGGGCTCGGTGTAGATGGGACAGCTGGGATGCAGAAAGGTCTGTGGGGTTATGAGAGTCAGGTTTCCCCAGCCTTACAATGGTACTTTTTAGCTTCAAGAATGTTACACCAGATTGGATAAATCATGAGAGAAAAGTAGGCACAGGAAGGAGTCCCCCTATTCCTCACTGTCTACCTAGGGAAAAGATGGACTAGGTAGGAATTTGGACTTGGTGGGAACCTTTGGAAAAGAGTTGTTCCCAGTTGTCTGTCCAGACCACTTGCATGCCCCTTGTCCTCAGAGCACTTGTGCCTGCGCGTTCCACATGAAATGATTGCTTGTTCTTTATGGAAAGAGTGAGGTAGCCCTGCCTGGAAAGGACATTTTGGCTTTAATTTAATGGCAGCCGTTTGCTAGTTATTCATTTGGTTCTTTTTTATATAATCACGTGTGTCGATATCTCTCTCTTTTTTTTCTAGTTTTGCTCTTTTTTGTTTTTTCGTTTACTTTATTTTGCTTTTTTCTTTTTTCTGTTTTTTTTCCCCCTTTAGGTTTCAGAGAAATTATGTTGAATCCAATAAGCCTCCCTGGACATTCCAAACCTCTTAACCAAGGCATTTATGTTGAGGATGTCAGTGTTTATTTCAGCAAAGGACGTCATGGCTTTTAAAAACTCCTTAAAAGTCCCTGTTCTGATGTCAAGTTTATAGGCTGTGCCCTCAAAATGGTGGGAAGCAGTAAGCATGGTCTGTATGGATTGAGGTCTCCTCCTAATAGGACTCCACAGCCCTGCCTGTACACACGTTAAAGCCAACTGAAACTGTGGTTTTCTGTCACCAGATAACAGGGTTGTTCTTTTCCTCCAATGGTCGCTGTGTTCGTTAAATATTCCTGCAAGGCACAACAGCAGCAAATGAGAGCAAATAAAGAGAATTAAAACCCAGTTGAAAGGAGTCATCCTAATAACACAGTAAATAATTGTACTTTTTGCTTTAAAATAAAACACAAAACAAACAAAAAAAACCCAACCAACCAAGCCAACCAAACTGACACCTTTAGTCATGTCCTCCCTGCTTGGAGTTTTCCTTGTAAGCTTGTGTCTTCGCAACACCCAGTGAATGCTGCCATCACCTCTTACATGGCACCGCCATGGGAGGTCTCCCAGAGCGAGCCGAGGCGGAGAGCCTGGAAGAAACTAAAGCAGAATGAAGACTTTTGGTAAGAACAAAGGCAGCCCCGCTCCCAGTTCTTGCACAGAAAATAATGTTGGAAGGAATGAGGATGGAAAGAAAAAAAAAAAAAAAGCATCTTACTTCTCTGACAGGAAGAGAGTGTGGTTATCTTTGAAGTGCACATATTCTAGGAGGCTTCTTTTGTCTGTCTGTCTGTCTGTCTGTGTGTGTTAGAGCGGCTCGTTGGATCTGACTATATCGTTGTCGTACTCTGGTCTCTCCCTGCTGCTTAAATGATGAGCTTTATCTGAGGAGTTGCCTGGACTTCCCGCATGGATGGAGAATCCATAGTATAGGGGGGTCTGTGTCCTTGACAGGACTAGAGCAGTAAGCAAAGTGGAAAAGCATATCAGACGCACGCAGATCCCATTGCTGGGCCTTTTCCAGCTCCCTTTAGCTCTCCCTTGTATTCCCACCCCACTAGAGGTTGATTGTAACCCAGTTGCATACCCAGAACCATCAGCTCGAGGCTAGCTGACTGAAGGAGAGGAAAAAAAAGTATTCAGTTGCTTCTTCTCTGGCAAAAACAGGAGTATCTGTCCTGTTCTGGCCAATATTTGTATTCTCTCTCCCTCTCCTATCCCACTTTTGTCTTACTTCATCTAAAGCCTCTCAGATGGAAAAGTAAACCCTTTCATCCTGTCCTCAAGAGAAGCCAGCTGCCCTCATGGCAACTTTCAGGGCTTTCCTTGGACTCTCTGGATGTCACGTTTATGGGAAATACAGATTTGCTCACACATAGCAGTGATAACCTATAAGCAAAGCAAATTTTCTCTAGAGGACAAAAAATATTCCAAAGCTTCAGGTGTGGCCAGATGCTTTTGACAGGAATATTGGACCAGGAGCTTGCTCACCAGCCACTCAGCTTTGCTTGCCTTCTTGGTGGCCCAAGATGACCTTATCACATCAGGGGTGTCTCTAAATCACCAGCCCTCAAGGGTCACTGCCACTGGAAAGAGTTGTGGTCCATGTCCACCAGAACTGGGCAGAAGCCTCAGAATGGATGTTCTGTTCTTCATCCTGCCTTTGCAGGTGACCTGCATGAAACACCCTGGAGATTGCCAGGAGGTTTTATTATCAGCAGTCCCATAGGGATATTGCTGGGAATACTCCATTCTCTTGCTTCTTCTCCTGGTTTGTTTGCATAAAAAGGTAAAGTGCAATAGAAGAGTACTGGAGAGATGGTGGCAGATTGCTTTAAGTTAATGGACATGCCTTAGGGGGGCATCTGTGTTAGCATGAGGAGACCTGGCTCAGGTTGGATAGCTTCAGAAACCATGACCAAATCTCCCAACAACGTTTCCTGCCCGCATCGGAGCTGGAAATGCCAGAGGTGCACTGCCAGAGAGGACCTGCGGCCGTGTGCCATGGACACCTCAATTCTGCAGATTCACAGAGTGAAGGAGGAGCTTCGCCGAGCGTGTGAATCACTGGGTGCTTGTCTGAACTGAATTTCCCCATCTCCTGGAAGTCACCCACCTGACCTGGGGATGTCTTGTCCGTCTGAACTGTCTCTTCTCCCTAGCACTGTTCAGGGGACTCTGCTCTCAACTGTTGTATCAGTCGTAGAGATGCATCTGTGGGCCTGGACCAGAAGCCTATATCCAAACACCCTAGCAGAGGAAGGGTTGAATTTTGCAGCTCAGGTCCATCTCTGCTTAGAAGAAATCCTCCGGACCGTACAACATAATTAAAAGCAGTTCTCCCCACTGTGATCGATGTCTCAATTTGTTTAACACCAATTAAAGTCTCTGGTTCCTCACTGCTGAAAATGAAAGCCAGTCGTGGCTGTTTGCGATTGGTGGCTTTAAGTAGCAAGTCTAAGGATGTTTCTTTTTTAAATTTTATTTTATTTTTAATTATTGTAAATCATTACCTCATTTTCTGTCAATGAGACTCCTCCATCTTTGAGCATTCTTATCTTGCCATAACTATCATCCTGTGCTAATGGGAAATGGGACGGTCCCTTTTCACAGAGACTATAGGGGTGTTCAATGTCTAGTTTCTTAATAAACACTTTATTTTCTAACGAAACAGCTGCACCAGGCCTCTTCTTTTAAGACAAAATAAATAAATGTTCAGAATGACATGTCCTATAGTCTACTTCTTCATGAGATGGTCCACGTGTGGGGAGTTTGGTTTGTTTTCTTTGGCGGGTGCGGAGGGTGGGATATACAGTTGTGATGGGAACATTGCTCAGGTATAGCTCTTGTTTCTGTCACTCTCATCAGGCATGAAGATGTTTTCTTGCCTGAGAGCTTGGCTGCTAATGGTCTCAGTTGACAACCTGTTGGTTTTTGTAGCATAAAATGGTCATATTCTCAGGGACAAGCTGATACTGCAGGAGATTGTGTCAGGATTTGCCAAGACAAGTTTTTATAGTTAGAGGAAAAAGTTTTATTAGAATGCTTATCTCTCAGGGAGCTTGACAGTAAAAGACTGTTCTGGCTGCAGTTCTTTTGTTTCAGGATTTGCTGTTGCTTCAGGTCCCCTTGCTTGGCTGCACAAATTGACAAAAAACAGCAGAATTGGCTGTTGGGTGTTGGATTGTTGTCCCCTCCTCAAGAATAATAAACCTCATATTAAACTCTCAAGGGTGTGTTTGCTGTAGAGGCAGTGGGGTACAGGTGAGTGCTGTACTCAGGTTCCTCACTAGAAATTCATGTCTAGGTGGTTGGATGGTCCAGGAGAGAGAGGAACCATTCTGCAGTGTGTGGGACTTGGCAAGAGGGTGTGTCTTAGAAGTTGTGTCTTAGAATTGTTAACAGGAGATGTCACTGATGTAACTAAAAGCTGCTGTGCCAACCTGCAGGTGACAGTGGGCATGAGGACGGGGGTGTGTTTGAGCACATATTGGTGGATGGTGCTGGAACCCTCTTAGAAAACCTGGTGAGAGTTTTGATGAGCAAATTAAAAACATGTTTTCCAGCATCCTTCTGTTCCTATAACTTTCTGGCATGGCTTTCAAGCAAATGTCTCAAAATGATGCTGTGAGTGAATTTCTGCATGGACCTTGCCTTCTAATGAGTGTGTCTGTAGGAGTGATGGGGTGCTGTGGTTCACAGGATTAGGTGATGGCTGAGACCTTAACCTTTCCAGGAAAGTCTGCAGTGCCCGAGATAAATGTTTGTCTGCTAACATAACCTTACACAAGGGATGAGCAGCTGAGCTGCATTGGATTCTATCCCTGTTTCCATTTTCTTTCTGAGGTGTGGGAAACAAACATGGGGTTTGGAAGCTCTCTCTTTTCTTCTCAACTACTGCAGGGTCTGTTATCAGATTCACAGCCCAGAAACATTGCAAACAGTGGTTGATTAGCCAATTACACAGGCTGCTGCTATGGTCAGCTTTGGTTCACTTTGCTTTGTGTTTCAGGGCAACTGACTCCTTACGTATGAGTTCCCACAATATTTTTGATGCTGTCAGTTCAAAAGGAGCTGGTTTACTATGGGCTCTGACAGGCATCACAGAGGGGTTGGGCACTTGTTTCTTCTTGTTCTTCCTTCTTGGTTGTCTCTGTTGCCTGATGTACCCATGTGAAGGCTCCATGCTCTTTGTGGCAGCTGGGCCATGAGTTGATAATGCTGTGCTGCTCTCTCCCCCTACTCTGACTTCAAATGGCTCTTCAAATGAAGGGTTATTACTGAAGGAGCTTGGCATGCTGGTTTGGTAGGGTGAGGGCAGCAGACCTCTAGCAGGAATGATCAGCTCCTCTTGAGCATCACAACCCCGCCTCCTCAGGACTTGTGGAGTGTGGAGCCTGTGTGTGAATAAGCAGAGAAACAAAGTTTTTGCTCATTGTTCTTTGACTCTAAAAAGATGGAGTCATGTTTCTTTTAGTTCCTGCTTGGAGGGAGCACAATGGGCACAGTGGGTTTCTGGCACTGTAGCTCTCTCCAGGGTGGAATCATCATGTGGGACCTTGGGCTCAGACTTGCTGCAGGGCAGTGTCTGGTGTGTGGGATGCTGTAGGTTGTGATTGGGGTATATTGAGTTTCTGCAGCTGCTTGTCCACATTGCACTGAGTCCTGATGTTCTTTGCTGCTCTTTTGTTTATTTAGATGTGCTTTTGAGGAGTCATGCCTTCTCTCCCAAGAGGCTTGAGCTTGTTTTGAAGGTGGTGGTTTGGTGTTTCTTTCTACGATCAGGTCTTTGTCTTTTCCCTGTAATCATGTCCTGCTGTCCGGGGAATTCCTGGGAGCTCTGGGGAGTCAGAGGAAGCTGCTTCTGCTGATTCAGCAAACTGCAGCAGTGCATCATTGCTTTGCCCTGATTTTTACCCAGAACAAGCTTCAGATCCTCAGGGTTAAGCCTGGCATTAGCAGAGGATAAAGAGGCCTAGACACAGTAGTAAAGCTAAAAACCGCATGTTTGGAGGGGCAGCAGCAAGTGAGCACACAAGAAATCAATGCTGAGCGATTTAATTTTTTTCCTTAACATTTGGAAGTGCTTTTGGTGTTGTTTGTGCAATGAGTCAAAGAGCCCATATTAACCATGCATTTACCAGTGTCTGAAGATCCCAAGCAGTTGGAAGAAAAGTTTAACGAACTGTGGGGAAGTGCATACAACTGCTTTGAAGGTGTGGGTGTAGTTTAATAGGAGACCTGCCCACTCACAGCTGGAAAAAGTGCTTTACCTGGTGAAGCAACGATGTATCTTCTGCTGTTGTGGTGCATTTTGCTTTGCCTTTATTTTTTGTGGTTTCCCCAGTGTTGTCCCCACTACTTTCCTTAAGACAGGCAGGCTCCTTGGTGGTGCCAGCATGTGGTCTGATGCCACAGAGCTAGAATAAATCCCAACCCACACACCAGTAAATAACTGCAGGAGATTCCTTCGCAAAGAGAAGATGATAGTTTCTCTAGCAGTTAAGCAGAGTGCAACTGCAAGACAGCTACATTTGAATTTTGGTATAATTTTGAACTTGTGAGTATAACTGCTGACTAATCAGCAGGAATAAATTTTGGTTGTTCTATACAAAGTGGAGGGATTTGTTCTAAGCGCTGGTTAAATGATTTGCTCTGCTGTTAGTGACTCATTTGTGATCTGTGCCTGATTCCTGCAGAGAAGTTGACTTTCTGTAAGCATTTGTTTATTATTTCAGAGTATTTGGCCTTTTCTCTCCAAGATTTTGCTTCAAATATTCATGTTGTGTGAAGGGTGTTGGTTTTGCTCTTGGGTTGGGTGAGTGACTGTTCAGACAGGTAGTCAGAAATGTAACATGCAGAGATACTCTTCAATCATCTGTTATTTGGGGTTGTCCCTACCCATGTTTCTTTTTCATGTGTTGGGATTAATACCATCCCAACAGTTCTTTCTGCAGGCAAGAAAAACTGCCTTTGCCTGGGCCTTCGGAACAGTTAAGAGCTTGTTTTCAAAGGAAGTTGCTTTCCTGTCTCCAGTCTGAATTCTGGGAGCAGCCTGTGTCTGACCTGTGTGTGGGTTTCCATCCACTGATGGCAGAGCAGCCACTGCTGGAGGTCAGGCTCATTCATGAGGAGTCAGGGAGAGCCAGACTGGAGCTGCATTAGGCTCAGTAAACTGCCAAGATGTCTGAATAAACTGACTGTGGCCAGGTCATCATTATCTTAAGTGAGTCAGAGCTGTGTCCAGGCTGTTTATTAAGATAATTGGGAGAGGGAGGGAGGGATGCTTGCAGTCCATGGACTTGGCTGGTGAGGTGGTGGAGTATATTGCAACATCTGATACAAGAGAGAAGGAGCTCCTGTATCCAAAGCCTGGTCCTGCCAGGATTCAGTCCCTGGTGCCACTGTCAGGCATGTACAGTAACATCATGCTTATGCACATTTTAAGCATCACTTCTGTGAGCTCATCTTGCCAGGCTGAAGTATCATATCTCTGCCCAGGTTTCCTCATGAGGTCTTGTTGCCTGGCAATTTTAGAGATATCCTGGATCAACAGATCATTTTGGGTTTGCTGTATCAGTGTCAGGCAATATGTGGGGATGATAGGAGCAGTTGTGCATGGTCATTTCTTCCTTGATAGTGCCTGGTCCAGCTCCATGTAGGCTTCTGGAGGTGGAAGCAGGTTTGCCTTGTTCTTCCTGGACACCTTTGTTTATGGGGTGGTCCCAGAGGGTTTGGAAGTTTAAGTGTTTAAGCTCCAGTCACATGCTCAGCACTGCTGGAACAACTCCAGAGGTCCGAGTCCCCCAAAGCCACCACATCTCACCGGCACAGACGTTGCAGGCAACTGAGAGGGGCCTCACCTAAAGACAGGTAAGTGTCATTTTTCTCCTTCTAGGGAGCTATTGTGTGTAACATGCTGATTCAGACCTCTAGCAGGAAATTATTTTGATGGATCTGCTCTAAATGCATCAATGATAACTGACTGCATTAGACAGTATCAGTGGGAAACTGTCAGTCCCTGCTCAGGAGAAAGCAGGGGCTCTTCTGGCTGGAAATGCTGCAGGTCTGGCACTGTGTGGGAGTGGAAAACCAGGAGAGCCAAGTGCTGCTGAAGACTGGGGTTAACGCCCACAGCTGGTCCTCTTTGACCACCCGGTTAGGTGTGGTGATGGGGGATGCAGCCAGAGTGCCACCAGGTATGGCAGAGCTGTGGGAGGTGTTTGGCATAGCTGCTGGCTCCTTTAGAAAACTTGAGAGCACAGAACTGCAAGGGTGGCCATTTGATGATAGTGCCAATCTCATTTTCATTAGCAATCAGCAAAAAAAGGCTGTGGTGTGCCTTAACCCTCCTGCCTGGGGCCAGCAGCACATCCAACACAGAGAGAAGGCTCCTTTTGCAGCCATATGACACGCTTGCCACTCAATCCCAACAGAAGATCTTATAGCCATGGCTTCAGAAGAAGATAATAAAAGCCCTGACAGTGTATCTTGGATGAAGGTATCATCCTGTGACTGGACTGAGCTCAGTTTAATCCTGTTAACCTCGCAGTGGACTCGTGGGAGCTGGGTAACATTCTCTGTAGGTCCTTAAGCTTCTCTACATGACTGTGATGTGTGAAGCATCTCATGTTTTGCCAAATTTCCTTCTCTGGATTCAGTGGTGCTGGCATGAACCTCAGAAAAAATCAAAGACAGGCAGACTATCAATAACAGTCTCACAAGGGAAGTGGAATAACTCTCACCAAAAAGACAGAGTCATTCTTAGAAGATAAAGAAGAATCCTGAGCATAAAAGATATTGTCATGTACACCCCAATAGGTAAGGATTGACAGTGTCCCTTCTATGGAAGACCTTTAAGACTCAAATAGCAAGGTAATGTGGTGATTATGAGCTGTAGATACAGCACAGACTGAAACCTGGCTCTTTGATCTGAAAGGGCCACTGAAATCAAAGGGCTGCACAGGAATCTATTTGGATGATGCCTTGAAGGACTGGTTCAACCCTTTGGGGCAAGTCTGTGCCCTTAGTTTATAGCACTGTGGTGCTCAGTCTCTCATCCAGCTGGGCTGTTGGTGTGCCAGCACAGGGAGGAAGGCATCCACAGCTTGCTGAACACACGCCACTGAGGACTGCAGCCCTCCCTCTCTGAAACCTCTCCACCTCTCATGTCCCTGTGCTTCCTTCTGGGTAAGAACAGGTCCCCACTGGTTGGAGCTTTCACCAGATCTCACCCAGCCCCATGCTTAGGTTCCCAAACAAGACACCAGAGGACAGCCATCTCTTCAGTTGGAAAGGAAATGCCTTTAGCATAACATCCTTGGAGTTGTGCAAAGAGGTGTGCTTGTCTGGAGAAGTAAGTAGATGCTCGCTGGTCATGATGCAGGGGGGTGTGTATGTTTGTGTTTGTATGTGTAATAGGAATCAAATATTCACGATGGGAAAGTGGTGCTGGATTTCCAAAGGAAGAAACACATTCATTAAATGTGATCCACAGCCCAAGGCAGAGGACTGGAGGTTGGGATAAATCCTTGAGGGGATTAGGCTGTGACATGGAGGTAAGTTTTTGCTGCAGCTTCCCCATCTGCAGTTCTGTATAAATGATTTAAGTGCCCCACGGTCCACTGGCAGTGTCCATGCACTGGGAATGCCAGCGATGGATGAGAATAGCCTGGCTCTGAGCTGGGTGTGATTCCAGACAACAACTCTGGAGACCCTCAGCAGAACATCCCTGTGTTGTAGAGACTGAGCTGGGGTCTCTCACAGAGCTCAGCTGCAAGATCAGAACAGCTGCTGGGGTTTGGGAAGAAGCAGGGAGCCACGAGGGTCCTTTCCCAAGGGACATCCAAGCCCGAGTGCAGGCAGCACACATGCTTCTCTCTGCTCCCTTAAAACCCCCTGAAAAAAATCCTCTTTGTTCTAGGAGATATAGATTATATATATTTAAAGGCTCCATGAATCATTCATAGCCCAAAGATAAAACTGAGCATCAGAGCCAAGGAAGTGTTGAGGCTGTGAGGCGAATCAAGGAGCCTTCCATTATGTATTGTATTCAAACTTGACCTGGCAGTACCTCCTTGAAATCTTGACTTTGCTTTAGGAATTCCTCTTTTTCTCCTAAAAATCAGAACTACTCACCTACTTTCAGTAGATAATTGTAGGAAGAACATAATCAGCTGCTTCCCTTGTTGTGCAGCTTGATGGTTGGCTTTTGAAAGGCTAAAGTGTATGTCCTAGTAAGCATGTGAGAGCACAGTGGGGCTGTCAGGAAAAGCCTGGACATGTTGGCTTGGAAGAAGACTGAACGAGTCCTAGGGATGCTATGGGATCAAGCAGGGTTTAAGGATTAACACTTAGTCTGGCAAACAGTGTCAGGTAGGGATTATTGAATGGTTTGGAAAGAGAGGCTGGGTGTTTTCTGACTGAGCCAAGCACTTCCAGGCTCCATGTGGCATGAGCCAGCTGTGAATAAGGGCTCCTGCTTGCTTGTGGTCACTTGGTGGTCAGCATGAAATGAGTTTGTGGTGTGAGCCTCTTGCCTGGAAGGCAGATGTCCTTAGCTCAGAAAATGTCTTTGGTTTCCTGGATGGAAGCAAATGCTGATGATTAAATCCAGCGTGTGGCTATATGGCAGTGATTTCTGATGACCTGATCTCTTGGCAAAAAGAAATAGCTAACACAACCTGTCTGGAGAGCAGAACTCACAGCCAAAAGAGAGGATAGGGAGGAAGAGGGACTGGTTGTTTGGTTTATTTTCTTTGTGCTTTGCTGTTTGTTTGATTCTGTAATCTAAGAGAAGGGCTGGAAGTTGAGCCTTCACTTTATAAGATCATGGTTTTCTTTCCTATATCAGTTGTATTACAGTAAAATTTCATGTTTTGCTTGTCCTGATTAAATGGCAAAATGTTGTACCGCAGCAGCAGGAAACTCTCCTGTTGCTTCGCTATTCCCTTTTTAATTACTGTCACCAATTCATTGGCAAGAGTAATCTTATTGCTCAGGGCTGGAGACACCTTCCCTTTCCATTGCTATACGGCCCCAGGGCTTGTAAAATGCACTTTTGGCAGTAAGGTGAAATAACGAGAACTTCATTTATTTGCTGCCCTTCATTTGTGCCAGCACAAGGGCTTATGAGGCCACAGTCTAGCCTGGGTATCTGGTATTTTCCAAGTTAAAAGTAGCCCCACTTTTAACTCTGCTCACTCAAAAGTTATTTTTCACCCAGAACCTTTCAGGGCAATGCTTTGCCAAAGAGCAGAGACAGAATTAGGGAGAGAGTGACCAGTGGTGAGGTGACAGGCACCCCACAAGGTCAGGTGAGTGGCCGAATCAGAGCATCAGGGCTGGTAGCTGATAGTTTGCAGCAAGAAAGCACCATGACATGAAAGACATCTGCTGCAAAAACTGGGAGAGAAATGATTTGGAAACACGTGCTTTTTCTAAAGCTTTTATTTTTTAATAGAGAAAATATTTCAGGCCACTTTTTAATTCATAATAAAGAGCAGGTTGAAAAGAAGGACTGGGCAAATGAAGACAGTGAGGCTTGCTAACTTCCTTTAAAGTTGGAAGGTCACCTTTAAAAATGGATGAATGCAGCATTTGGAGGAAGCTCCAAGGCAGCAGGCCTGGGGTTCAGCACTAGAATAGGAGGCAGAACAAAGATGAAAAGAAGAATCCAGTTGGGATCTAGGAATAGCTGCAGAGCTGCAAATCCCCATGGTGGACTTGAGTGGAGGTGGTGTTTAAGGGAGCTTCTCCGCCCGCTCTCGGAAAGCTGCAGTTGTGCATGGTGATGTGCTGGGGAAAGTTAAATTTGGAGCTGGATAGCCAGCTGGACTGCACAGGGGCACATGGACGGGCGCTAGCACTGTGGGAGTAAGCTGGGATCTGGGATAAAATTAAAGCACTGCCTGTCCATTTGCATTCAGGGATGTTGGCTAACTCGACTGTTGTCTTGCCTGGTTTGGCTGTGTCCCTTCTGACTTTTCCCCTTTCCAGGGACTCTTCAGGGAGTGGGAATAGGGTGATCACAGCATGAATCCTGTGTTCCCAGTGCCGGCCCTTCCCACATTTCCTTGACAGAACCTGGAGCTGCTTGGTGGGGAACTGGACACGAGGGGAGAAGTGGGGACTGTATTGAGTGACCCTGGTGTTGATCTCAGCTGTGTCTGCCCTGGGCAGAAGTTTCCTATGTCAGAGGAACAGTTCCTAGGATTCACCTAAGAACTGAACACATTTCATACTTAAGCAGTTGCCTGTCTTTCCCTCTGAGCCAAGACGCAGGGGCATCAGACACATGCTATCTATTGCTTATTAAGTGGTTTAACAAGCCCAGCTAATTACACTGTACTCAAGGATTTTGTAGCTTATGAAGGCAGTCCCTCTTTGTTTGTGTCAGTGCTTTAATACATTAATACACCAATTAAGCCTCGGGAGGTGTGTGTGCTCACACAGCTTTACATACAGGCAGACATGTTGATGGTTTTCATGTCAGCTGGGGCTTCTCTGGCTGTTGTAGCTCCAGCTCTGAAGGGATGCTTGTGGTTTTGCACTCAGCCTTGTCACTGGAGGGACATGCATCCCCTACATAAAAACATTGTTCTTCCTGCCCAGAAATATGTTGTTTTACAAGACTCAGGCAGACATGGGCACTCTGTTGTTAAGGTTTCCTTCTCTCAGACAGGCCTTGGAGAGTTTCTCAGTCTCTTTCCCTCTCAGTGCTGATGATACAGGCAATTTGTGCCTAAAAGTGTTGTCTTTTCTGCCTCAATTAGTCCTGAGGGGTCAGCAGTGGGAACTGCTGTCTGTGACACATGCATTTATTTGCAAAGGGCCCAGCACATTCATTAAGCCACACGATAACGAGCAATAATCAGTGTGCAAGGTGCCCAGCATGAGCCAGTGCAGGGATGGGCTGGAGCAGACAGAGAGGGTCAGAGGTAAAAGCCTCCTCAGTGCACTCACAGCTCAATAAAAAGAAAGCAGTCATGGGGGGAGGAGAAGGAGAAATGACAGATTAAAGGAAATTGAGCAACTGTAATAAATACACTTGAAATTGAAGTGATTATATTCCCTGTGGAGCTGAAGTGCTGAGGAGGGTCTGCAGAAAGGGCAGCCACACAAAACCAGTGGCCTTTTGGAGAGCTGGCTTACAGGGAATGCGAAATAAGTGGAAGAAAGCTGGCTGGGCTTTAATGCAGGTCTTTCAGACACAGTTGGGAAGGCTGCCCTAAACATTCACTCAAGTAAAAATAAAAATAAAAGTCAGGATGACGGGACTGACATGCTCCAGGCTGGCGAAGCAAGAGGCTGAGAGCATAATGGGGCACTGCTGAAGTATCACAATGAAAGGAGAGGGGAATAAGAAGAATGCAGGAGAAAACAAAGGAATGGAAAGAAGCAGCCATACAGATGCTGAGGGTCTATTTCAGGCAGGAAATCCTTTTACACATAAACGTCTCAGAGACAACAAAACTGGCCTCACATCAAGGAGGGGTTTGGAGTTTTGAGGAAAACAGTGAGCTGGTAGAGAGGATATGGAGGAGAAAGTGTTTATCTTGAGAGTGGTATATGGAGAACATACACTGATGACAGAACAAAAGCCAGCCTGAACCGGTGATAAGAGGAGAGAAGGACTGTTAAATATTTTTCACCTGCCAAAATTGCGTCCAGCTTTATGGAGGGTGAAGAGCTCATATCAGTGACCAGCTGTTCAAGGGCACAGGACCAGGTGAGCATCCTCTACAGTTAGAGAGCACATCCTGAGGGTAGCACACAACTTGCCAAGCTCTTTGCTGACATTTTAATTTGCCTGTTTAAAATTGGGCAGATGGATGAGAGTTTGAAAGTGGTGGACATAATGGGGACAAGAGACAGATCAGTGAGTTTGGTGTTTGCTCTGGGAAATTCTTGGGAATCTTCTTAAACTTTAAAGGATGTTGTGGGAGAGCATCTGGAAAGCAACATTCTGGGAAGGCCAAAGTAATGTGTCTTGAAGGAGCGGGAGGTCACACTCAACTAATCTGTTGGCATTTCCTGAGGAGCTCACTGCCACCATATCTGAGGGAAAGTCAGCAGACATACTACACTGAGATGTTCCACAAGTATGTGGCAAGGACCAGCATCTGAAATTAATCACTAGGGGTAGAAGCATTGACAAATGCATTGACAAAACAAAGAACCCGTGTAGAAATCTGCCCTAGGAGGCACGAGACAGAAAACAGTTGTTGCTAAAAGTGTTTCCAATTGGAAAGAGGTAGAAACTGACAGGTCCTGGAAGTCACTGTTAATCACCTGTGTTTTTCTTGATGTCTGCTAATGATCTGGAAGAAAATGCTGAAGGCAGGAACCAGAGTCCTTGTTGCTGTAGCATCATGGACTGACGGATTTTTCACCAGCACTGACTCTGCTCAAGGTCCCAAACACACCCAGAGCCTCTCCTAGTTTGGGATGTGTTTGAGAGAGGAATCCCTAGAGAGAGAAGAGAAGCAGAGAGAGAAACACTGCAATTTATGCCACAGAGAAACAGCACTCTCCATTAAAGAAAGGAAAAATGAAGCAAACTGGGCAGCATAGGAATTTTTTGTTTCTTGAACTCCTTCCAGAAATGAAGATGTGATTTTTAACAGCTCGGTAATTATTCATTCTTTCATTATTTTTTTTTTTTTTCCTTCTCTCTCTACAATTCCAGTTTCTAGCTTGGAGACCTTGGATGACTTGATGTGAGGTCTTGCAGGAGAATTGCAGCCTAGCTGTGTAAATGCAAGAAGTCTGAGTGAAGTTTTGAACTCTGGGTGCCCATATGCACTCAGATATTGATCTGGGTAGGTTTTCCCACTACCTGCTTAAAAAATCTCTGCCCTGGGAAAAGGTTAAGAGACTTGATTTAAACTCTGATTGATAAAGAAAAGACTTCAAGGTGACCTTTTCAATACAAGCTGAATTTGGGGTCACTTTCTAAGCTCAGTTGCAATAAGGAGATAGGATTTGTAGGGAGATTGATGGATTGGATTAGTGGCCTCTCATTTTGCCATGTTACCATCCCAATATCTGATGCTGGCCCTTCAATTAAGGCAGTTCAGGAAAGCAACATATATATAATCTTGTTCAAGATATTTTTAGATGAAACGAGACCTGTCCTAGGCTAGTGAGGAGAAACAGCTAAAAGTATTGAAGATCTTTCCACCATTATATCCCACTCTGTACTCTGCAGCATGATTCACATATATTCATCTACAAATTGCTGTTGCCAGCTTTGGGAGGTTCTTTTTATGCCTCTGCATCCTCAGATAATTGAAAAACAGTATTGTTCTTTCCCACCTTCCCTAGAAATCTTGCTGATTTTTGTCCTTTCCACTAGCAGTATGTTCTTGCTGTAAAACTTCATAATACACATTTAAATTTAAGCTGTTAAGCCATATATGATACATATTATGTGTATATTATATATATATACACACATAATATTTTGGTTTTGTAGCTGAAGATCCTCATATGTTGCCTTCCCCATGTGCTTTGAATACCAATTTAACAATCATCCAGTTTTTCAAACAGAGTTCAGTTAAAGCTGAACGTGCACCTTTTCACCATCTGCAATTAATCATGTCTTCTGAGGCTACCAGTGCTGCAGAATGTTTTCTTGAGTCTCACCATGGCCTTTAAGAAGAATTAACTGGGTATATTTCCTCTGGTGCAGACACTGATGTTTGGCCACAGGAGAAAACTGTAGGATTCTTTTTCTTTTCCCCTCTTGCAGTCATTGAAATTTGTGCTGGATTTTGTGAAAATTCACCCCAACCATCTGGCTCATAATGGTGAGAGACATTGCTGAAGGATGACAGACAGAAAAATGGACAAATCTATATTGTTTTATCACCCTGTGTTCTCCCCGTGCTGGGAGTGTCAAAGACAATAACCCAAGATGGATTCTCCTTTATAGCCACAATGAGGGCAGGAGGCAGCAGGGATACTGTGAAGCAGTGCCATCAGGGAAGGATGCTCTAACAAGAGCTCATAGTTCCTGAAACAGTGCTGACCTGCTGGTGATGAAGGATTTTCAAAGCCTAACCCAAGGAGACCTATTTCTGGTTCACCCCTCACTGCTCCAAGAGGTTTGCTTCTGCCAAAGAGAGGAAGGTGGTGCTGGATGGACAGTGCCTCTGCGCAGCCAGTGTCTGGGAAACAAGTTGGACCACACTGTGGAACAGCTCTGGGGTAAATGCACGGATGAGCTGCTGCCTTTAGGGATCCTCTTCTGCAGGATGGACCCAGGGTGCTGGTGGGCTCCTTTCTTTCATCTAGAGCTGCTCTGCTGTTACCCCCATCATTTTTTTTTTCTAGAGCAAGGGGAACCTTGGAGGAAAAGTGGATTTCTCTTGGTGTGCAGCCTCATAGGAGCATCATCACGAAAATTCATTCCTACTTGTGACTGAAGCACAGGCCAAAGGAGCACAATCATGCACAGACCTGGAGGGTTAAATGAGGACCAGCTGCTCTCCCCATCAGATTAGTAATTCCTTTGTATGATTCTCCTCCTCTTTATCTCTCTCTGCATAATTTTCTGCCTCTTAACAATAGCCTAAATCACCCAAACCACAGTAATTTTAGAGCCCAGCAGGCAGAGCTGTCTACATTACTCCTCCTTCAGGGCTTTCCTTCTGCAGGAGGAGTTGGTGAGATGGAAAAGAGATGTGCAGACAGAAAAAGCAGGGAGAAAGCCAAGGAAACCTGAGGCAGAAACAAAGACAGAGCAAGGTCCTTTCAGGGTGTTAGGAAAACGTGAATCTGAGGGAACACCTCATCAAGCCATAGACATAGGAACACCTCCTGTGTTGGTCCTGAGGGAAAGGGAGTTGGAGGAGGTGGGAAGGAAGGAGAGAGATGGAAATTGGGCAAACAGAGAGAGATTTTCTAATGAAATCATAACTCAAGCCTGAGATCTGTCTTTCAACACCTCATGTTCTTTCTCCATATGGCCTAGCTTCTGGAATTTTCTTGTTCCATGGGTTTGGCTGCATTAGCCACTCGTTTAATGACCACCAAGAAAAGTTCTTGGTGGAAAGTGACTGGGCCTGGGGCAAGAAATGATATTACAACCTGGAGTCCACAGGTGGAAAAAAAAAAAAAAAAAAAAAAAAGGAACAGGAAAAGCAGAAAAGCATATGATTTTCTGTTTTTTCCCAAATTGTCCTTTTTCTTTTGTGATGATGGTGAGGACAGCAAAAATCAGAAGCATTTCCAACCTGCCTGGAGCTCTAGCTGGAAAATGCAGAATACAAGTTCCTCTCACCAAATTTTCTGCTTTGAGAAGGTCCAGGAATTCTGTCACAAAAGATTTTTCTGAAAGTCTTTATGCACTTCCACATCTGGAGGAAACTGCACTTTCTAAAAATACCTCTTCATTTTGCACCCAACTTTAGGGTCTGTTCTTGTTCTGGACTTTGCAATGGAGATCACAGTTTTAGTCTGAACCACTTCCAAACCATACCTCTTTCTTTAGTGGCACACTTCTAATAGTCACATATTTTCCAGAACATATTTGATGTATCTAGAATATTTTAGTAATTCTGGGGTGGGCTAGATCCTTCAAACTGTGAATCAAGACTGAAAACGCTGAAACAATAGTATCAAAACCCCCTAAATACTCAAAATTACAAGGAAAATCTTAATGCTGTGACCTGAACTCTGTGCTGCAATATCTGCGTGGATGTGCAAACACACTGCAGCATGGTACTGAGGCTGGGGATGACACCAGCAAGATCTGGCTGCTGAGGCCACAAAGGGCAAGGATTGACCATGGGATTCTGTCAGAGACGCATCCTGCTCTGGGGGTCAGTACTGGCTGGGCTGAGCTGTCCTGGAACCATTTGGAGGGAGCAGTGGTGGTGCCTGGCACAGTTTGCTGTCTGCTTGGGGTGAGGGGGAATGCAGTCTAATCAAGGGTGTTGCATAAATGAGGGAGATTTTCAGTGCTGCTCCCAAATTAAGGAGTGTGAGGAAGAGCCAGTGCAGGGATGAGGGATGGGAGAAAGGCTCTGTGGCACCAGATGAGCCAGCTCTGTGTGGCACCTGCCACTGGGACACTGCGGGGGTGCCAGAGGACAGCAAAGGGCAGAGCTCGGGCTGAGTTCACTGCGAGCAAACTCCTTCCTTCAAAGGACCCATGCACTCTTTTCTGACCTGCAGCAGCTCAGCCATGGAGGGGCTGCTGCCTGCACCAGGCCCTGGAGCTCTGGTTGGGGACAGGTGAAGCCCTGGAGCTCTGGCTGGGGACAGGTGAAGCCCTGGAGCCTGCTGCCATCCCTGCACTGGAGCTCTGGCTGCAGACAGGTGAGGCTCCACGCTGCTGAGAGCAGGTTCTGCCGGGCTCCTGGCGCTGCTGCCGCAGGCAGGGCCGTGCAGGCAGCTCCCAGGCTGGGCCAGTCCATAGCCCTGAGCCCCTGCCACTCGGGGGTGAAGGTAAACCTCTGTGTTCCTGCTGGGAGACATTCTCCAAGCTGCCAGGCTGCTGCTGAGACCCGGTCATTTCCCACTTTCTTGTGATTATCCATCACGGCAATAGGATGCTGTTAAGTGTCTGATTATTGTGTTGTTAAAGTCTTAAGCCTGAAATCTGACTATCACGTGGTCCCTCGAGGGGCAGCCAATTCCCATTCAACCCTCCACCAGCAATCCTTCCTTTCCCTTGGAAAAATAGTAAAACAGAAAGACAAGTGGTATCTGTCTGCAGCAGTAATTTCCAATCAAGTGAAAACTAGCTGGAAAATCAAATCAGCTGGTAAGTTGCTGCAAAACACAACTCTATCTCCTTAAAATCTCCTCTTTGGAAGGGATGAACTGAACAGCAATAGCTGCTGATGTAAAACAAACCATTATGCCTCCTATCTCCTCTCCAAGCCCCCCTCCCTGCAGACGCATGAGTCTGAAGGAGGCAGATGCTCTCTAAAGACTATTTTCCGCTGTTAAATAAATTCACTTTCAAATAATGTGTAATTAAATGTGTGGTATTGAATTAATGTTTTATTCTGAGTGCTTTGGCAGCAGGGGACCTAGGGGCCTGGCTGGTGGAAAGAAAACATGCTCACCAGAAAGACTCCCTTCTCCTCTCCCTTTTCCTCACACCCTGCCAAGAATCCCAGTCCTTGTTTCCAAGAGCTGCTGGAGTGTATCAGTGAGTTGGTGAGGACGATGCTTTCTGTAAGATCCCCTTTGTGGTACCTTGTCATGGGGCTCTTGGGCATTTCACCCAGTGCAAAGAACTGTAGCCCACTCCTTTCCCTCTTCTACCCCTGTCTTGATATTTTCAGTCTTCATCCTCAGAAGATGCCAGCTGTCTGCTAACCCTTGTCTGGCAGAGCCTAAGAGTCCCCTCAGGATGAGAAGCTGGTGCTGGATATCTAAGGAGACAGAAGCTGCTGAAACTGGAAAGGCAGTTTATCCTTCCAGCCTAGTGTCAGTCAGAAACTGAGAAGGTGCAGATGATGTTGGGAATCATTGGATGGTTTTTAAGTCTTTTGCCTGGAAAATTTTGCCTGGAAGGTTTTGGTCCCATCAGCAATGTTTTGTGTTCCCCTGGGAGCCAGCTGAGGAGGAGTGGGTGCATGCAGGGACATTGGCAAGCACAGGGTGAACCTTTCCCAGGCTTTGTAGAGGTGACAGTAGCAGGGGGGACCAGAGTGACTGTCTTAACCTGAGAGGATCTTGACATCTGTCTTGAGCACAAGCAGATTAAACAGAGGCAGAGACTGGGTTGGGGCACAACTGGGAACCCATTTACAGCTGCCTGCTGCCTAACCCCAACCCTGGTGGCACAGGGAACATTGTGTTTCTTTTGGAAAAGTCTTCAAGATCTCCATACTAAAAAACATTTTAATCTTTGACAACAGCTCAGGTGAAGAGATTTACCTTGTCGGATCAAGGGAAAGTCCTGTTGATATGAACTCTTGCTTGAGTAATTCCAGAAAGTCATAAATCTGCAGGAAGAGGAGGAGGTGGGTTCTGACTCAAAGGCAAGAGCCCGCTGCTGTGCAGGGCATGGATGTGCTGAAGGGTTCTTTCATTTGCTGCTGTGGTCATTGTCAGGCTGCGGGTGATGCTCAGGATCCTGCCTCTTTATTTCCATTTGTTCAGCTCTCCCCAGGATAACTGTTGGTTCTGTATTTGTAATTGGTTCTGTAGGACTGTGCAGTGTTGTCAGCTTCCCAGCTGAGACTGCTCAGCACCCAGTAGCTGTGAGACACTATGTATTGCTCTCTTCATAAAATAATTGCTAAATGGTTTGTACTCAGGTTTATGGGATTGAAATGGATGAGAAGGGCTTGAAGTTGTACTTTTTTTTATAGGAATGTCAGGTGGTTTAAGATGAGAGAGAAGATTTTGCTTTAAAAGTGATTATGGAATGGCACTGAGCGCATTATAATTTTTCTATTTTTCAGATTTTTTTTTCCATTAAGTAAATGAGAATTTGCTTTGGTTTGGGTTTAAACTTTACAGGAATGTCACACCAGGTAATGTCACCTGCTTCCAGCTGGTTGTCAGGGTGTTTTGGTGAGGGAGCCTGGTGGGCTCTGGAGTTGCTTCTGATGAGTTGATGGTTTAAGGGCTGCTTGTGCTTTGCCTTTCTATCATCTCTTTTACACACACACCACACACACACTAACTCCCTTTCTGTTTCCCTTCAGCTCCCAGAGCACTGTACATGTTCACTGTTCTTGTGGGGGTCTTTGTGTGGCTGCTTTTGGAGTCGGTGCTGCAGCTGAGAGAGTGCTAATCCAGTCACTGGATTAGCTGCAAACCACACCCCTCTGTGGAGCTTGAGGGCTCTTGTGCAGCATCTCTCCCTCAAATCAGGGCTGGCTGGAGTCAGCTGGAAGCTGAAAAGCAGTGCTTTGGGTCAGGGCTTCCTCTCTATCTGCTATTGCAGCAGCACAAGCCAGAGGAGCCAGTGATGTCCTGATTGCCAGAGGTATGCTTGGAAATGGCGGATGTCAGGTATTTCCAAAGCATCAGAGATCTGGCAGGCAGAGGTTGCTCCTTTCCTGTTTTCTTGAGCTTGATTGCACTGAACTAGAACTCCTGCTCTAGACTGGTATAACTGGATAATTCTTTTAGCCAAGATTGTCCAGCTAAATGCATCAAGGCCTGTTATTTTTTACCAAGGTCCATTTAGCAGCATGTAGTGCATTAGCTCTGGGTCTGCTGGGTCAGCTGAGCAATAAAGCCTCCTTCCCACCTGGGTTCTGCACTCATTCCTTGTGCTGCTCCCAAGGAATGAAGTGGATGGCAAGAAAATGAAAAGAACTGCAGAAACATAAAAGAGCTTTTTCTTAAGGTCTTTATGAAGGAGTATGATCGTTAGCTGAGCTGAAGGCTGTGGTTGCTCCACCAAGCTCCCAAAGATTCAGATATGCTTTACATAAATCTCTATGATTTGTGTCAGAACTGCTTGGTGCTTATAATCATTACTTTTTTGAGTCCAAGTCCTTGAAGGGTGCCTTACAGAGGAACTTGGCAAAGAACCAGTGTCTGGGCACTGTGCCGAGTTGTTGGAACATGTGCCTGAGCCCTTTCCCAGAGGTGGCTCGTGTCAGTGCTGGGAGAGAAGCCACCAGAAGTGAAGGGCTACCTACTTGGAGTCCAGGCAGAGATAAGAAACAGCCTGTTTACATCTCCATTTTTAAAAATGATGTGGGGCTGATTCTCTCTTTGTTTATATGTACTTCACAGCAGTCCATGATTGAAATCAATATCCTCCATTGACTTTGATGGATTTGCCCTGGGTGAGGAGGGAGACTCAGGCTCTGTGCAGCCTATCTATGTGTTACCTTCTCTCTCTATGAGACAAATCTGTAAAAGAATGCCTTGCCAGCCCTCCAGTGGCAGGGCTTTCTGATCTGGTCCTGCCCGACGGGCGCGCTCCACTCTGATCAGGTACATCGGTAACTCCTCGGGATGTTTGGTTCCCATCCAGGCTGTGACTGACTGCCTGACATCAAGGGCTCTCTGCTTGGTACTTACATGTCGTGGTGACAAGATTCCCAGTGTCAATTGTAAGCTCTGTTTATTTGATTTTAATTGTGGTGGAGCAGTGGAGCTGTGCAGCATTTATTCACAAGAGTTATTCCAGCAGTGTCGAGGAAGAAACTAATGAATCACATTGACTAAGTGAGAACTTTGCTACCTTTTTGTGGACAACTTACATAGAAAGGGAAGAGACAATTCTTTGGCATAAATTAGTTGTTACAGCAAATGACTCAGCCACTGCTGAAAAATGTCATTGTTGTTATCATTTATAAAGCGCTGTGGATGCAAATGAGGCTTTAGAAGCTTATGAAAATCAAGACCATATCTACAAAGAGCCCAGGATAAGACCCAAACCAGGATACCCTAGAAACAGATCTAAAATAAGTCAGTTTTAAAACAGGGCTTGAACAGCAAGAGGGGCAAAAAATAGAGAAGAAAAAGAGAGAAGAAATGCCATGATGTGAAAAAACAAAGGGAGGGAGGAACCAGTGATGGGAGGTGCATGAAAGGACCTACCTTTAGAGAAAACAGGGTCACATGTGGGGGAGAAGAAAAATTTACAAAATATTGGTATTGGCCTTTTCTATGCTAGAAGAAGAATCTTCTCATACAGAGGGTAGCAAAACTACAAGGGGAAATGTCTATAATTTTGCTCTATTGCTCTACAATTTTGCTCTATTTTGTCTATGATTTTGCAAGCTATAGGTTGTTTGTGAATTAATAGTCCAGGGTCAGGAAACCCACTAGAAATACAACAAGACAGACTGCTTGCTGTTTAGGAGTTTGAAAGAAGATGTGAGGAATTAATTGAAATTAATTAATTTAACGACTGAAATTGACCTGGTGTAAATGGTCCAGCATTAGTAGTTTTTCAGTTTTCTCTAACTTAAGTACTGACACTGCTCATGGTTTGCTCTGTTTGGAGATTGATTTGTCCATTTTCCTCCCACTGTAGTCATTTGTGTCCAAAAACAATCATGTGCATTGAGGTTTCAAGAGTATTAGCAAACCATGGTTTCAAAGATGCTGGTTGTGATGGGAATTTGAAATGCAGAATTTGCAGTGTCACTGAACCCATCTCTTCTTCATCTGATGCCCAGGACTGATTTAGAAATGAGACAGTAATTGAAAAATTAGATTCATGAAATGTACTCATATAACTTCCCGATATCCGCTCATGTGATTGAAAAGTGGTGGTTATTCAAAAAAAAAGATCCCTTTGCAGATCCAAAGCTGCTGCCCTTCTGCTTTGGCTCTTCTGGAGAAAAGGAAATATTCTCCTTTGGAGGCCATGTGTAAAAGTGGGTCCCAGACTTGCTGGTATTAATGCTGTAACTCACCCTCATACTGCCATCATTGAGCTAAAGTCATGGGCTTTTTCTAACCAGCTGCAGGACCTTTCAGAAATGGTTAATGGGCTATTCAGAGCAACAGTGAAGGCAAAAGTTTGAAACACCTTCTCTGTGTGTTAAATCTGGATGGACAAGAAGGAAGGTGGGGGATCTGCCCAACTTTTCTTCTGTATCATGAAGAAACATAATGATCCCAAACAAGGACTGGAAGATGTTTCATTGTAAGGTGGAATTACTTTAGTGTCAGGCACTCACATCTTTCCTCTAGGTACAGCATGGCTTTGAATGAGCTCACATCATGCTGTCAATTCTGCTTATTTTCCTGTCAGGTCTTGCTGTGGCTTCTGCACAGGATCTTCTTATGAATTGTCTCGTTGTCTTGTTTTTATAAGTTAATGGTACATGGGGAGGAAAAAAATAAAAAGAGTGGTACTTAGGGAGAGGCAGTTTGCATACACCTTGTCTACAGGGCTGACTGCAACACAGCCGAGACAGATTAGCACAGCACTGCCTGCCTAAAACAAATAAACACCAGCTGTTTATCAGACAGGGCTCGGCTTCCTCCAGGAGGAGGTAAACAGATTTATGCAGATGAACCTCCGAGGTGCCCTTGCAGCACAGCATCTTTCATGGCTATTTGGCCTTCCTCATGAGTTACGGCCAGGCCGGGTGAGCGCAGAGGGGCGAGGTGAACACAACAACAGCGCTGGCCATGCTGTGCCACGGGGGCTTGTCACTGCTTCATGGTTAAAACCTGCATTTTATGGTGGGTTAATCTATTAATCATAGAGCTGATCTCGCCTTGAAGGGAAGAATTTGATCTAAACATCACTATTTTAGGCCTCTAGCATGTGAAAAAACAATTTATTACAACTCACTTATTATTATTCCATTTGTGCCTAAAATACTATGAAACAAAATTCGTGGCTATTTGAGGTTGAGAGAAATTGTGATCAGCAAGTGTACTTTTTGATTCTACCTTAAGATTGTCCTATTGCTGTCAAACTACTTAACTTCATGACCCTTTTATTTTTATAACCACCCAAGTTAACTTTAAATCCAATAGTGCTGCACAAGTCCACTACTGCAAAAGGATTGCTTCTCCCTCAATTTAACTCTGTCTGCTACAATACCCCATTTAATTCTTCATATAAATTTTCCCTGAAACTTCTCAGGTGACTCTTAACAACTAGCTGTAAAATCTGGTCTCAAAGACAGATGGGATATTATTTAATAATGTAGACATAATTATACAGTTTGGGTGCCAACTCTCAGAAATATCTGATAATTTATTAAGATGATGTTGGGAGGAAAAATTGGGAGCTGAAAGTTTTGGGCAAGACTCTGGAGAGTTTAGAGAGAGGTTTGCCTCAGTTCTCATGGCGTTACACATCAGAAGTGTAAAAATTCTTAGATAGTATTGCTGGTTTTTCTGAGACTGTTTCCTTTTTAACTTCATCTCACACCAAATGGGACAATCTGATTGCAATTGCTACATTTCTGAGTTTTTAAAAATATCCTTGGGCACCTCTTACTACAAGATCATTCCTCACAGCTTTCTTGATTGCTGCTATTTGGGAGACCACGAATGCAAATACAGGGTTTGTCAATACAGTAAGACCAAGGTAATGTAGTGATGAGTGCTATAGAAATGCTTGACAAGACAAAGAAGATAAACTCCTTTTTACTCTATTAAGTAAATGGGTGCCATTTCAGCTTTTCTTATATTAGAAGTTTCCTCACCCAAGTGCATCACTTTACATTTCAACACATTCTATCTCAAATTTCTCAAGGTACTCCTTAAACACTCAGCTAAACCAGGTGGAGAAGGCAAAGTCCACGTGTGATTTTCTTCTCCTTCGCTGCCACTGCAGATTTAAAACCAAAGTAATTTTGGATGTGCCTATCAACCTGTGCCTTAATGTTACTAATATAATTAATATTGGTAAGAAACAGTTTTCAGCCTATTGAACAATTAAGAAAGGTCAATGGGAATTCCCAGAGAGGTGTCTTTCATTACAAGGCCCATTGCTTGTGCAATCTCGCAGCATCCATCTTCCCAAGCAAGCCAAGGGCCCAGAGATGGCAGCTCCATAAACCTGCCTCTGAGATCCTAATTAAAAAGCTTAATTGCATGAAAGACATTAGGACACTTGTCTTCCATTGGCTTTTTGACGCATGAAGTGGTACCTATGTTGCTGTCAGGCACGTGACCCCTCAGGCTGATTCAGGTGCCTGCTGGGGTGCCTGAGTGGCAGGAGCTGGTGGCAGGTTGTGATGTGTCCCTGCAGCCAGTCTGAAACCCAGAGTTTGTCACTTCCACCTCCCTCATCTGCAGTGCCCCAAGGGGAAGTGCACTTAATCTAAGGGACACATACCTTTACAGCTCCTGTGGCACAAGGAGGAGATGGAAAAGGCTCAAAAGTGGTCCACTTTATGAGCAAACAGATTCAAGGTTATAAGCATCCCACAGCAGTGGAAAGAGGGCACTGTCCCACGTGATGTCTCTGCTTGAGGAGACTCTCATATATCAGCTTTTGCTAACTGAGCACTTGAGAAGAGTGCACAGCTCTCCACTGGCCTGCCATGACCATCAGGCTGAAGCTGGGAGTGGTCTGTACTGCCACAGTTCTCAAGGGTGATGGAAAGCACCACTGAAAGACAGTTCATAGAGATGAAGTTTTGGGTACCATGCCTCCAGAAAATGCTCTGGTGTATCTCTAACTGCTTCTACAGTTCATTCCAAGTGTTAAAAAACCCTCTTTTTTATTGCTGAGGAGTTCTAGGGGTGCCGTGATGCCAGAAAGGTGCTCAGAGGTTTGCTGTGCCTTAGTCTGGTCCTCAGAAGAGAGCAAGTCCTCCCAGCAACCCGTGGCATTTAATAATGACACAGGGTCAGTGGAAATCCCATAGTCACTTACCTGCCCCTGTAGGTGCCTGGTATCAGGGCAGTTTTAATCCTTAGGAATGACCTGTTAGCTGAGCAAACCAATTTTCATTGGCCTCTGTACCGCTGGTAAATTAAAAGCTACTGCTCCTGTGATTCTTCCTGAATCCTTGGTTGCTATTCTCTGTCAGTCCTCACTGTCCTAAATGTCAGTGGAAGGGATCATTGAAACTAATGGGTTCAGTTCATCTGTTGTGCCAGTGATGCTATCCTGGGATGACCCTCTTTCTGAGGGAACAGTCGTGTAGGGGAAGGCTGCAGGGTCAGGGTCCTGCTGCAGGGCAGTACTCAGCACTTCCAGCCAGCTCCTGCCAATGCCCTAAGGAGCAGGGGGGGGTCACTGGTCCTCCTCCTTCCCGGGAATGCTTTGACTTGCCAAGCTTCAGCCTCAAAAATCTGTCGTGTTTGAGTTTAAACTAATCCCAAATGAAATGCAAAACTCAACAGGACCTTCTAATCTCACCTGGCCTTTCCTTGGAAGGATGTGACCTTTGCTACACCTGACAGGAGATGGATTATTTCCAGGATCATTCCAGAGATTCATGTCTTTGTAGCAGAATTTGCCCAGAGGTTCCTCTCCCTGAGAACAAGCTTGCCACGAGCTTGTCATGAGAACTGATAAACCTCAAGTACTTTCCTCACAGATGTTTTGCATGAGACTAACTCCATCACAGAGATGGCTGTGTTCTGTGGGTGGGTAAAAAGATCCCTGTAGATATTTTTGCGAAACAATTTCAGTTCCCTTGCAGCTTGCAAGAAAATTGAATTAGTTGTTTTCCATTCACTGAATTAACACTGATTCATTCTTCCCTCAACCCTCTCCCTTTTCCTCCCCTCCCTCCAACAGATGTCCAGCATATTAAGAGGAGAGACATCGTTTTGAAGAGGGAGCTGGGAGAAGGTGCCTTTGGGAAGGTGTTCTTGGCCGAGTGCTACAACCTCAGCCCCACCAACGACAAAATGCTGGTGGCAGTGAAGGTAAATGTCAAGGGCGTGTGGCAGGGAGTAGGGCAGGGGCTGGCCAGTGAATCAAGACTGGATTAGCCTGTGTGGGAAAGGGAAGCAGGAGAGGGCTGGGGGGCAGGGGTGGAGATTTATCTGATGCTGGAGATTATGGTAAATCCACTTAGTCACACAAAGTTTCAGTGTTTCGCTTCAAGGTTGTCTGTTCTCACCAGTGCCAAAGCCTCCCTTCCTGCTGACACTGCCAGGAGACAGACAGGGAGGAGAGGCTGGTCTGGAAGCTGTGAGCTCCCATGCAGCTGCAGCCACACAGTGTGGATCCACCTCCCTCCAGCAGGCACTGTGGTCCTGCTCCTTCTGGATTTTATCTTTTTGTGTAATATGCAGAAGCTGAAACATAAAAAGGCCTCAGCAAAAATGAGCAATGAAAGCTAAGCATGATGAGCCAATTCTCTGGGATCAATTTATTGCAAGATGGGCAATGCAACTCGGCTCAGCTCCACTCTATTCCTGCTTGCATAGCCACAGGTTGCTCCTGTTTTGGTTGTTTTAAGCCAACACGAGTTCAGCTTGGCTTGTGCTGCGCTGCTTGCATCCTTGTGATATTCCTCATGGGAGCTGTGCCACATCAGTGTGGCTCTGGGCAGAGGAGAACAGTCAGTGCAGAACTGTGCTCTCCTCTCAAGTGACACCAGTTGGCAGAGACGCAGTTTAATCCCTTGGATTTAACCAATGCTTCCTAACTCCTTGGAACAAGGTCTGCATTTGAACCGATGCTCTACAGGGAAAAAGGTTCCAGCATTCTTTCCAAAGTGCTGGAGGCATCCAGTTACTTGTGACTTCTTCTAATCATTGGCAGCTATTTTTTTCTAGCTCAGATGTCCCCTTTTGCTCCAGCAGTGAAGTGCAAGATTGCACCTTTCACCTCTGAGGCTGGTTAAAGCCGAGGACATGAAGACACCCACATGATTAATTGTTTGATTATAGGGTTGGTACCTGCCTATCCGTGTCAGCCATCCCTCAGCAAGCCTGGCTCCAGAGTCTCTTCAGAGTTTCATTTGCATGTAGGCAGAAACAGCGTCTGAACTTGTTTCTGTTAATTGCTACTATGAGCTTACATCTCCAGAGTGCCTTTCATCCTACAAGATCATACAGCTCCAGCTCTGGAGCAGGGCCCTGAAATCTGGCTTCTTGCCAGCTCTGGGAGTGGCAGGGAAAAAAATCCCTCTAATTTGGGCCACGTTATTCATCTGAGGGGAAAAAAGAAAAAAAGAAAAAGACAGGAATAAAGTCTTTACATATTAAGTTGAGATTTGGCTGCAATTCCTGAAGATCTCATGCCCCCAGCTGAGGCTGAGAACTACCTCCCCAGTCACTGCAGCTCAGGGCAGCAGCAGGACACACTGGTTAAGGGCAGCTGAGTCCCCAGCCCAGAGCCTGCCTCTGCCCTGCTCTCAGGGACTCTCTCCCAGGGCCAAAGGAAGGGGCTGTGTTACTCACTCGCTTGAATGGACTCAGATTTTTAGCAGATCTAAAGGTTGCAGCCCTGCACATAAACTGTTTTTGATGTGAAGGCATGGACAAGCTTCCTGTTTTATTCAGCTTGCTTCTAAAAGCATCCTAAGAAATGCACAAACACTATATGCAGCAGAGTATTAAGGTGAGAAAGTCAAGTACTAGAAATGCTGGAGGGGCTGTGTTCATGGCATGTCCTCTGAACACCTTATTTTTTATTTCTCTGTGGCTGCTCTATTGTGGGGATCACTTCTGAGCTGGAATCTCCCTAGATGTGAATGTACCCATTTTCACAGCCTCCCAGCAAATTACTGGGGTTTTATCATCCCCTTGTGCAGAGGGCAGATGCAGAAGAAGGAAAACTAAGCTGAAGAGATCCGTTTTAGGTGAAGAATGGAGTTACAAACCTCTCTTTCAAGCCCCATGGACAGCAGGTACCAGACTTGGAGTGAGCCCTGCTGCAGCAAAAAATACATGGTGCTTGTGGAGACCTGGCCCTGGTGCTGCATAAGAGGGGATTTTCCAGGTAATATTGGAACAACTGGCACTTCATGATGACAGCTGCAACCTGCAGATGCTCAGGGACTTTCCAGAAGTTATGGAGGAATTATGTGATGGAGGAACTAAAAAAATTCACCCCAAACCTTCCTGGGAGAGGCATTCCAATGATTTTACTGTGACATCCCTTCTCTTTCTTTGGTCCTGGTCTTCTTTCCCTGTTCTAACCCTTCCAGCTCCCTCATTTCTAAATGCTTGGCTGTGCAACCTTAGTAATGGGGAGGGGGTTAATGACTTCTTTTGTGTGTGTTATACCAACAAACTTACAGTCTTAACACCTTATAAAATGATTGTGTGTGAAAGAGATGAAACCTAAACTCACTGCAGCTTGAAATATTATGTGCAACTACAGGAAAAAGGGGGAGAAAAGAGTGATGAGGGAAGGGACTATTTTCCTGCAGAAAAATAGGGTGGTGTCAACATTATGAAGATATTAAATGACTAAAAGTAATTGGGTGCCTGAGATAAGGATGGATGCTTTGCCATCTGCACCATGTAACTAACATTCATCTAAATATCTCTAGTCAAGCTATCCCAAAGGGCAAAGAATTAAAACAGATTTATGCCATGTGAATAGCAGTTTGGGGGCAGAACCAGATGAGGCAGTGTCCTAAGGCTTGGGGAAAAGCCTCACAGCAGGTCTGCTCCCAAGAGTAAAAGCACCTTCTCTGGAGCAGTTTCCAGAGCCAGCAGCACCGTGGGCCAGCCCAGGTGCAGTAACAGTGCTGGTCCCCATCCTCCATGCACAGCTTTCTGATATTTAGCATCTCTTTTTGCACATGAATTGCAGCCTGCAGCTGCTCAAGCCACCTCTGCTGTCTGCATGGGGAGATTCAAGGCACAGGGAAAGGGGGAAGGTATGTTTGTTTGTGTGTAAGAAAGGGGAGAGCTGCCCAGTGCCCCCACTACTAAAGGGGAACTGGTGCACATCAGACCAACACTGGGTAAGTGGAACAAGTTTCCTTGAGGCCTTTTCAGCTCCTGTTAGGCTGCACAGTTAAAGCCAGAATTGGTCCTAAACAGTCCTGGCAAATGGAGGGTGCAGAGAATATGATGTACAACCAGCAACTCAAAACCAGCCTCTTGATTTTCTTAAATGTTTGCAAAGACTGTGCTGATTCTTGTGGCCATTTCATTTGCCAAATGGTCTGGACTTAAGTTTTTTTTTTTTATCAAGTTCTCTTCCCTCGATACCCTGAGATGACAACAAGGTTCTTTCAAACTAACTCTCCAATGCAACTGCACAATAATGCACAGACAAGCCAGACCCCAACCCTGGAGAATCCTCCCTTATCCTCAGTTACAGCCACAGCAACATCTTCATGGCAACTCTGCAACGTTGGGCTGGTCCAGACCACCTGAAGCCTGCAAGCTGCCTTGCAATGGCAAAGTGGCATTCTCAAATTGTGGGAAATGAGATATTCTCAATAAGGATACTGATTTTAGCATCAGTCTGCCAGGGAGCTGTTATAAACAGCAGGAAATAAAAACATGATTTTAAAAATTATGAGAAAAGACTTGACAGTGTCCTTCTTCAGAAGCAGTTTGAAAAATCCACACTATAACTGCACAGCCAGGCAAATCCATCTTCTGAATAAAGGCAGTATAGTCAGCTATTTCAAAATAAAAGACAGATAGCAAGGACTGGCTGGCTCAGGAATTTAATAATAATGAGATATGAAGCCATTCACCCCTAGGTCACCAGTATAAATTCTGCCCAAGCTGGGAATAATTGGAAGCTATTGCCCTCTGAGGCATGTCTGCTGCTGCCTAGGAAATGAGTTGGGGAACCCACTGGGACAGTAACAACAGGAACAACACACTAATGTGGTGCCACCAGCCCTCCCAGTACAACTGGGCCACTGGTTCCTCTCCCCTCCCTTCCTCATCAGCTCCTCGCAGGTGCTGTGACCCCTTCATTCTGGCTTTCCTCCCACCTGAGCCCACTCTGTGCGTGTCCATGTCCCTTGTTACAGGCTCTGAAAGACCCCACGCTGGCAGCCCGCAAGGATTTCCAGCGGGAGGCAGAGCTGCTGACCAACCTGCAGCACGAGCACATCGTCAAGTTCTACGGCGTGTGCGGCGACGGCGACCCGCTCATCATGGTCTTCGAGTACATGAAGCACGGCGACCTCAACAAGTTCCTCAGGTGTGCGGGAGCGAGGGCATGACAGGTGCTGTGGGGCTGCCCCACAGCCTCAGTGAAACTCCTTTGAGCTCAGTGGGCTGAGTGCTGTGAGATGGGTGTTCCAAGCTTGGAGCAGATGATGGTACTCACCAGATTTAGGGCTTTAGTAGCCCTATCCCAGCATTTTCTTTTAGGTAATCTCAGGAGCTGTGGAAACCAGGGTTTTCTTCTCCCATCTCAGAAAGTCTGAAGCTGCAGGAAGCGTGGCTGTGATCCTTGTCTGCCCTGTGGGGATGGAAGGACATGAAGCCACAGCTGTCAGCAGCTCCAAGTCCTGCATGCCCAGCAAAGCCATGTCCTGCTGAAGCTGGAAGGCCACTTGCCATCACTCCCTCAGCCACTGAGCTCTTGCCTCTACGACACAAGAACCAAAATATTCCTTTGGGAAATTTGTTGGTGTCCTTGATATGATCTGTGTTTTACTGGTCACTGGTTCTTGTTCCTGCATTCAGAAAAGACCTGAGAAATGCTGGAGGAGTCTCAGGCAGTGCCTGTGGGGTCCATCCCTGATCCCTGGTCCTTAACCTGTGGCATCAGGCTACTCATGAAGTCAGGCAAGGCCTGAAGAAGTGCTGTAATTACCTTCACTGTCTCAAGAGAGATGCAAATTGCCAGAGCCCCAGTGCCCTCCATCATCATTCAACCATTCCATCAGCATGAGGCAGATCATTTTTGGGCTCTGCATCCACCAGCAACAAAGGCCAGGGAGCAGCTGTGGAGGATGTTTATGGTGCTCTTCTGCCACAAAACAGAAATTCCACTCTGAAACCTGCGTGCAAGTGGAGTGGTACTTACCTCTTGAAATAATTAGTAGTTTTATTTCCCAATATTTAGAAAATTGGACCCTTGATATTTTCCTGTTTTGACTGCTAAGTGTGAATATGATTGCAGGAGGAACAAGAATCTTGTGCACGGTAGGTCTAGATCTGGGGTTGGGATACACTCACTGAGTATTTTTCTGCCAACACAGTTTCTGACCAGGAGACACAAGTTTTTTCCCTGAGCTTTTCACTTCTAAGCCATCACCCACACTTCTTTCCCCTGCCAAGTAGTGCCAGCCTGTCTCCTGCTTCTTTGGGGCATTTTCAGGGCAGTGGGTGAGCTGGAAACATTCCTGCATCGATTCTCATCCTCATTTTGGAATAGTTTTGGGTAGACTGGATAGGATTTTATAGCTCAGTCCCTGTCTCAAGCTCTGGATAGATCCAAGACATCTTTGTCAAGGTAGAACGAGTGAAGGCTGTTGGCTTTACAGAGCTCCTCAGACCCACATTCAAGGGGGAGCAGCCTTGGTTACCTGGGACCCTCTTCTGTGGTATCTGGAGAGCTCAGCAACCTCCCAGCAGCAGCAGCTTGAACTCTGACACCAACATGAAACCACGAGCTGGGCTGAAAGAGTGTTTTAGCCCAGACTGGTGATGCAGTGTTAAGGACAATGCTTCAGCCTTGTGACTGAAGGCAGGCAGTCTGAAAAAGAGGGTGAGAGATGCTGTTCTTCAAGTGCTTCACAAAGAAAAACTTAAAATTGACCTATCCTTTTTCCTGGCAGAACCAGCAACCTTATTCCCTTAGAGGAGTCAGATATTACAGCTGAGGAACAACCTGTCTACTGCTCTAGCTGACCTCCCAAAGAGCATAGTGCAAAACAGGCTCTCTCAGTGTCTCAGAAAGATGCCTTGTGCCCACTTCCAATGCCTGATGGAATTCCTTCACTCAGCAGTGTGTTCCTAAGGCTGAAATTGTGCTGGAGCCATGGACCCCTCATTCCCATGTCCCAACCCTTTCTTGGGACATGTCTGAAAAACACTCAAGCCTGACAAAATTAATCTCCAATCTCACTGGAAAATAAAGCTTGTCGTATTATCTTTGGCCTTTATGAAGGAAAAGAAACTTTTCCAGGTGTGTGGTCCCTGGGATTGCAGCTTCTCATCTTCCAGCTCTGTTTAGCTGCCAGCTTCTCCTTCCTATGCAGCCCTGGAAAAAGCAGCTATGTGCTCCTTTTCCTGCACGCTGGAATGTAGTAGGCAGTGAAAAAACCCCTTGTTGTCCCAAAGGAAGATGGCTTTGGAGACAAGGGAGCTTAGACCCTGCAAAGAGGCACTGAACATGTCTAAGGGGTCATATGGAAAGAGAATTTGGGCTTGGTCAGATAAGGTGTCTGCAAATGGGGAATAGGGGTGCAAGGGAGTCAGGGAGGGTCAGGAGGATGCAGAGCTGCTTAGAGTCCCTCAGCAAGCAGCAGCTTTTATCATGGAATAATTCACCCAGCCCACAGCAGGAGACAGTGACTCCCAGACATTGGATACCAGGGACAGTGGGAGTTGGTAAGACACTCTGATGGACTTTTCCTAGTTTAACTGCAGAAATTGGAAAAGCAGTAAAATGGAAGAGGCTCACTTTATACCCAGTTTCCTAGAGAAAAGCACAATAAATAAATTCCCCTCAGTGTTCTTAGACCTTTGCATGCTTCCCAGAGAGCAGAGAGTTTTAGTGGCCTGAAACATTAGCTGGTGTGGCAAGGGGAAGCACCAGGATCAGCACCTACCAGCTGGGTTAGTGATGGCATGTGCTGGGATGGCTCCTCGTGCCTCCCAGGGCCACCATGCTGGTGGTGCCCCAAGAGACCCTGCTGCAATGCTGGTGTCCTGCCCCAGAAAATACTGATAGAAAAGGTCTTGGCATGGAGGAATACAGGCATGGCCTTCCAGGCAGCATCCCTAGGAATGGTGCTCACGGGAGTCTGCCTGCAGGTTGGGTGGGGGCAAGGCTGGGTGTTCCTGGCACAACCCCCCACTGCCTCGAGGTCTGCAGTGACCACATCCCTCTCTGCTCACTGAGGGTCTCCATCACTTCCCCTTTTTCCTTTGGTTACTGTTTTTTCCAGTTTCCTGTCTGGTCAGCAGCAGTTTTGAAGTAGGGATAACAGCACATTGCCATTAAAGACCCACTCTGCAGTCTGTAGTAAGTTGGTGCCATTTGCTGTTAGCTCAGACAGGCAATAGGCTTTGTCAGAAAACTTGCAGAGTTCTGGTGTTCACCTTCCTGTGAAGCAACACTGCAATCAGACTGTCGTGGGACAGAAGAAGAATTTCAGAAGAGGAATCCAGAATGGTATTTTTTTCCCCCAAAGCCTCCATCAATTCATAATGGAGAAAAACTCCAACTGTTCTTTAACAGGAAATACACCCAATTTTATGGTCTCTCTGTTTAAACTCCTTTCCTCAAGAAAAGATGGGCATACCCTTCTCATATTCTCTATAGCCTTCTTGACATAACTAAATGTGGTAATGTCCTTCCTATCCTAATATCCTCTGCTCATCTAATTAAAGTGTTGATTCTTCTTTCTTCTGGATTATAACCATTTGGGATGGAGAAAAGGAGAGAAGAAGGGAGAGAAAGACAGGTACTATATAGGACACACCAAACATAATTTCAAAGAGAACAGTACGGAAACCTGAGGGGATTTGCTGAGCTGTGTGTTAGTCACAAGGAGGAAGGTCACAGCAACATCTCCTGCATTTCCCTAAATATGAGGGTTTTTGTTATTCCACCTTCACACAGGTTACCACAGGGTGAGCTCTGCCGGGGAAGAAGCATCACAGAGGGAGCATGGCAGAAAAGCTCGGTACACAGCGAAGAGAGGGACAAAAAGGGGACAGGACAGGAATGAGACTGACCTAAAATCCCACATTTTGATGCACTTGGTTCAGCAAAATATTTCCTTTTGTTGTCCAGGGTGTTCTCTGCACTGCTGGTATCCAGGGCTAAACATTGCACCTGTGCTCATGCTGCCACAGTTCACAGTACCTGTGTTACCTCTGGGACAGCTCAGGACATAAAAGGGATTTTACAGGGATGAATCTGAAACATTTTCTGTGATCTCTGGCTGTATTGGTATTGATCAGGGGTGGTTTGTTGATGATATGGGGAAAAGAGACAAGGCTGTTTGGGATTGATAAAGAGATTAGGTAGCAGAAATAAATCAACTTTGGAAGAAAAGGGGTGATATCTCTGCCTTTGGGGTGTTTTCAACGGTATAAGAATTAACTGGAGCAAATGCAAATATCTGGGGGCTTATTAGCTTTGCAGAAGTCTTGCCAGAGAAGAGTCCAGGCTGCCTCATGCCAGTGGTCCTTTTGTCCTGGCCATCTGTCTCCATCTGTGGCCATAAGAGGCTGTGTGCAGTAGATGGGACAGGATAAGGATATCTGGTACCCACTCACCCAGTAATTGTTCCCTCAATCTCCTGTTTTTCATTAATCCTTTCTCTCTTCCTTTCCCCTGGAGTTGTGTGCCTGTCCTCCCAGTGCAGAGCTGTGGGCTGGTCCCCATCCAGCAGGAACAGGGGCTGTGTAGGATTCCTGTCTCCGGGTCCCTTCTGAGAGCCAACTCTGCTTTTTTACTTTTTGCTCCCTACAGGGCACACGGCCCAGATGCTATGATCCTCGTGGATGGGCAGCCTCGACAAGCCAAAGGGGAGCTAGGGCTATCCCAGATGCTCCACATTGCTAGCCAGATCGCCTCTGGAATGGTGTACCTTGCCTCCCAGCACTTTGTCCACAGAGACCTGGCCACCAGGAACTGCTTGGTCGGAGCCAACCTGCTGGTGAAGATTGGAGACTTTGGGATGTCAAGAGATGTCTACAGCACTGATTACTACAGGGTAAGGCAGCTGCAGTGGCACTCTGATGCTCACAGCGAAGGGAGATAGGAAATATTACAATAAATAAGTTTTTGGAGCCCTTGGGCTCACTTGCTTGGTTATTACCTCATTGAAACATGTGCACAGAACTTGCTCAGGCATCCCTAAACCACTGTCCTTAATCCTATTCAGTCCTGGCCATGCTTGTAGTTCAGACACCCATGCAGATGCCTACACACAGATTCTGTGATACCCCAGGACACAGTCACACGCTTTTGGACGGCTCTGAAATCATTCTGTCCTTACTGCCTATTTTTATTCCTTGTTTTTTGAAGACATTGAAAAATTAAAGGTAATCCAGAGAGATGATAAATACTACATGCCGTGACCTCTGGTGTAAGATTAAAGAAACTTAATACAGGGACCTAGAGAGAAGGCAACTGAAAGACTGACTGATAAGTGCATAAAATATGGAAGAGGAAATAATAGTCAATTTAGGTTTGACCTCAGAACATTTTTTTCCGAGCAAGGTCATCCTTTAAACAATGCAATAATTTGCTAGGGATAGGTTGCTGAAAGCCTGTCATTAAAGAAGTTCAGGAAGCAACTAGATAAAAACACCTGGCTTTAGTGTAGAGGCTGATCCTGTACTCGTCTCTGGGGAGAGACTCGATGAGCCAGCAATGCCTTTCCAGACTTTTCTCCTGTGATTTGTGCTCACACTGTTCCCTTGTCTTGCACACTCCCTCTGTACCTGTCTGCACTGTCCTGCCTGCCTGATGGCAGCATCCCTGGGGGAACAGTGTGTTTCCCTTCCCAGCTACAGGAGAAATGTGATGTGAGAAGTGTTTGCAGCACACTGGAGTAGGAGGTTGTCTCTGGACCATCCACCAGCAGGGCAGGGCTTCTCAGGATAGGTAGCCATGGTTTCTAGCCTGATGTTTGCACTGGGCTGATTTATTTCTGCTTACAACACGTATGTTTGGCTTCGTGGATGATTCCTCCCAGCTACCCAGAAAGGGGTGGCCTGTTGTCTTGATCCAACTCAGGAAGTTTTCATTATGTGATATCTGCCAAGTGCAGTTACTGTGTTGGGGAGGAGGGAAAATGTGGTCAGATTTGTGCTGAGATGAATGACCTCTCCCAGGCCAGAACTGGATTGCCACTGGGTTTAATTACCAGAGAGGGAACCAGTCTTCACTATGCAGCACAAAACCCCATGCTGAGAAAGGTCTCAGTGCAGTTACTGGGCAGTGATGAGGAAAGAGAGGTGATGTGGTCCCATAACTGCTGAAACTTCAGGAAGGAACGAGTAGGAAAGAGAAGAGCCCAGGGGAAGATGAGAAGCAGCACATGTGATTACCCACGTTCTTGCCTGCCTTATTCCCTTCAGCCCTGTTAATCCTGCCCCAACCACAGCAGTGTCACACGACTGGAGACAATCCCAGCCGAGCTTGTGCTCCTGCAGCACCACGAGCTCTCTGTGCAAGGGAAGACATTGCTGGCTGTTGCCACAGCTGGCAGGGCTGAGCTGATCTCCACAGGCCAGTTTATTGTCGTGGGTTTTCCGTCTTCTCTGTGGTGGTGTCCTGTAGCCCTCATGCCGTCTGTGCAAAGTGCTTTGCTGAGGACTGCTCAGTGCTGTCTCATGCAGTGTCCTTAATGCTATTTAGTGGACTTTTTTCTGCACACATAAATTGCCCCGTATGACTAATTAGTAAGCAGTTATCACCTATTTACCAGAGCAAGAGCTGAGTTTCAGACCATCATAGCCTTTTGTTCTTAGCTGATTTTCCTTTGTTTACACTTATTTTCAGTATGTTTAAAACTTTTGATCATGAAGTTAATTCATGGAGGTCTTATCTCTGTTAAAGCCCAAAGAAAGTTTCTAGCAACATAAGGTTCTGATTGTCCGTATTTACACTGGTGGCATGAGGGGCAGAGGGTTTACATCGCTTACCCAAGGCCAAAGCAAGAATCGGTGACAGAGCTGGGAAGCCTCCCCAGGCCAGCAAGGAGCAGAATTACAGGGACCAGATGTCTTTCATCCCTCCTCCAGCAGCAGCCCAACCACTCTCCTCCCAGAATATGAGCAAAGAAGCTCAAGTGGGAGAAGCAAACTGCTCCTTGGTCTCAGCTATGAAAGCTGGAGATTCGGCTGGAGAGCTGAACTTTCAAAGTCTTCAGTGCTGTCCCTGGTCACATCTATGATCTGCCTGGTGAAGTTTCTGTGTCCGTTTCCCAGTGTTTGTGCATGGCAGCTTTCCCCTTTAGTCAGCCTTCCACTGCCAGCAGTGGGACCTGGAGCAAAGTTCTGCTTCAGCTGGCTTTAGAAAACATTGCTTGGTGCGTCCAAGCTACAGCCCTGGGAGAAGCTGTAATTTGTCATCTTCTGGAAACACAGGGAGAAATCACACCCCCGAGCTGACACAAAGTGGCAGGACTGCATCTCTCTGCAAGCAGACTGCTTCAGTTTGCTGTGTCCCTGTGTTTGCTCCTGCCCAGCCCCTGCTAGCCTGGATAACTGGGTATGTGGCTATATTACCATATTCCAGGCTGAGGATTAGTTCCTAGCCATTTCCTCTCTTTCCCATTTTTTAATCTTTTAAGACAAAGAAAGAACACCATCTGGCTCTTGCATTTGTGGGATGCAAAATTGCTTTTACAAAGGTGAACTGCTTAATTTTCTGTTACACATTTGGATACAGAAAACAAACATTTGCATAACAAAAACTGCGGAGGGGCTTGTTCCCCCTCTCTGCGAGCTCTCGGTGCTCTGCCTGAAGACAGATGCATCCTTTTCCTCCTGCATCACAGAGGGATCCCGTCAGCTGTTGCCTTTTAACCTCCTTTCAAGAAGACAGGATGGACAGAAAATGTTATGGAGGTGGAAGTGGTGGGGAGAGGTGGAACAGCATCTGAGTGGAAAGCGGAGGAAAGTGGAAGAACTGGGGATTCAGGGAGAAGTAGCCCAGCTTCTGTGTGAAGAGGGAAGGCGTGGCTGCTGAAGAAGCGTTTCTGTGCTGTGTTGTGTAATGTGCTGTGCAATCTTTGGTGTGGGTCTCTGTGGGAAGGCGGGACACACTGGAGAGGAAAGGTTTGGGCGGATTTCATTTTCCTTGTTGTTTTCTCTAAAAAACTGTGTGAGTAGGCGAATTTTTTTAGGTATGACTCAGGACTGTGACAGCAGGTGGTGGGATGCTGCAGGTCAGGGACATTGTGCCTCAGCCAAGCTGAGGGTGGCGTGGAGACTGCAGCAAGGGAGGCACAGGGTGCCTGCCCAGTGCTGTCCTGGAGGATGTCACGGTGGCTATGGGAGAATGTCAGAGCTGGGGGCATCACCAGGGCTGAGATCAGAGTCCCCAGTTGCTCTTTTACCCTGCACACTGGGGTTTGGTTGCTCCAAGAGCCCTTCTGTGGCTCTGGACCCACCCAAGCTCCGGTAATACCCAGATAATTTTCCATTTTTCCCCCAAAATATGTAATTCAGTTCCAAAGCAAGATCACGTGGCAGCTGTGCAGGGAAAGGGCAGTATTTCTTCATCTTTAGATGAGAACACAGCCTTCAATTGTAGTCAAGACTCCTTTACAACTCCCAAGGTGATGCCCTGACATGGGTGGAACACCAGCAGTGAAGACACATTCCAAATAAAGGAAGGATTTATGTAGACATTAAACCTCATGAAGACATCCCTCTGTCCATATTTCCTCTGTCCTACTCTTCTGGCATCCTGCTCCAAATCCTGGGCTGGGCTTGAAACCTTGTAGGGATTTAGCTCCATCCTTTCACAGAGGTCAGTCCTGAGTGTTCTCCTGGTCATTTCATCATGCAGAGCACACCTGCTTGTCAAAAAAAAAGACATTTGCAGGACTTGAAAAGGGCTATGGAAATGTGGGGTTTTGTTGTTTTGTTTTTGGGGGTTTTTGGATATTTTTTTTATATTTTTATTTCTAGCAATACAGAGATAAACATAACGACAAAAGTGCTCCCTGTTTCTGTATCCTCACCACTCTGGAGCACTGTTTGGATTTGGGAGAAACAAGGTTTGCAGCAAGAAGTAATATCTTTTAATAGAAAACCACTATATTGTGGGAAGGGGGAGAAAGAATGAATTTTAGGTGTACAAACCCTCTCTGAGTTCTTCTTTATTGTTATTTTCTGTTGTTTCAGTTTAATAAAAGATTAATATCTCTTCCCATGAACCTTGGCTCTCACACCCTTAGACCATCAGAACCAAAACATTTCTGCTATGACTTTGGCCTTAGGTCAGTGTTTCTGAAAATGTCTGGGATCCCTCCTCCTCTGAAGCATGAAGGTTTACTGTGTAAACATTTTATTTCTTCTCTTTCTTTAAAATAGCCAACAAAACCCCCATATTCTTGATAATTTTCAGTACTCATTTAAGGTTGCTTTCTGATGACCATTTCCCATCTAGACCATCTCTTACTTTTGTTCTTTTCCCCTGCCATTCAAGATTGGCTTCTTTCTCAGGGACACAGCCAGTTATTTTGCCAGTGAAGTTTCCATGTGTGCAATAGATCACTGAGATTTAGCAGCTGCCTGGGTTGTGCTCCTTTGGAGGCTCATGGTGGATAAGACTAACAGACAAGCCTTGCATTGAAGCTGGATTTAGTCTGACCCACAGTCTTCTTGATAGAGGGCTCCAGAATAATCACAGCATCACTGGTGCTCTGTTTCCACCAGCTCTGAACTCCCTGCAGAGGGTCAGCTGTACTCTCCCATCTGCCTTTTTGTGCAGACTTGACAGAGCCCCTTAGAGCTGGTGTGGATCCATCAGCTGCACAACTCCCCCTGTCAGCCCCCAGTGCTTTCTTTGTGGGTTTGCTGTGCAGCTCGTGCAGTGTGAGAGGTGGATCCTAGCACAGGGGAACTGCTGCCCAGCCCTGCCAGCACCAGGATGGAGCCCTGTGATGAGTGTGCTGGGGCCTGAACCATCACCTGCTGAGGGAAATGCCAACAGGCACAAGGGAGGAAAACTCCCTCTGAGTTTCCCGCTGGGATGTGGTACTGCCTCACTTTGGTAGGGAAAATAAGCTGCCACTCTCAGGTTTTATGGTAGACCCAGTGTACACGGGCTGTAATTCAGCTCTGGACAGAGAATGAGCCAGGCTGTGCACCCAGACAGTGTCCCCAGGCTCAGTTCAGTGCTAGTGGGTGGGGGAGAGAAGCTCAGTCCCTGGCCATGCTGGCTGCTGTGAGGGATCTCTGTAGGAGGTACAATGTGTGTGTCACATTCAGCTTCCAACATCAGCACCACTCCCAGCACCTCAGTGCTGTGCAGATGCATCTGTGCACTGCCTGTTCCTCTTCCAGCCCTTCTCTGAGGTGGAAAATGTGACGTGCTGCTCTCTCTCCATCCTTTATGCTTAGGTTTTGGGAAGATTTCACATCTATAAGTGTATGTTCTATTAGGAAGAGGACATAGAAGTGAAAAGTGCTTTAATATTCTCCTTCTTATCTGGGATTCTGGAAATACATCTTGCTTTGTCAGACCTAAAAGAGTAGGGGAAAAAATGTCTCATAGTGACTTAGAGATGTGACTGATACAGATGTGCCAGCCAAGCAGAGTCACAGTCTTCTTATGTGCAAGAGCCTGTGTTTGAAAGTATGACATGCTCTTCTCAACATCTGTTTATCCCATGTATCACATCACCCCAATCCCTGATGTGTTATTTCTTTCCTTGCTATTGCCATCATTCCCCTGGATGACGTCTGTATGCCTCTTTAGGTGTGGATGGCTTGTGCCACAGTGCCTCACAACTGCCGTGACGGGGGTTTTGGGGGCAGAGGAACCAGATTCCTCCTAAACTGCAGTGGGGTTGGAAGGAGGGAAGGTGAGGGAATAGCTCAATGTGGGTGTGTGGGTGAAGTGTCTCTGTGCCTGTCCTGATGTGCTCTGTGTGCAGGAAAAGTCAGTGTGATATTGAACGTGCTGGTCTTTGATATCCCTGTGGCTCCTATAAAAACCTCTGCAAATTGAATTTGTGGCACAGCTCCTTATCTCCTGAAAGGAAGATGTAAGAGCATCATCTTGTGTTTTAGCCAGACATTTTTCCTCAACACTTCCCCATTTCTACACTGAGGGAAAAACAAATGTAGAGTCTTTTTTTTTTTTCCTCCTGTTTTGAAACCTTAAGAGCCCTTCACACAAAGCAGCTCAAGTGCAGAAGAATTAATTGGGGAAATTAGGTTGTGCTGTATTCCTGGCATTTCCTCAGAAACGGTAATTGCCCTAATTCTCCACCCTGCATTCGCACCCTGTTTTCTCCCTCCCCTTTTTCTCAATGTCTACCTGTTGTTCTCCTGCTTGAGTTGCCGTTTTCATGCTGTTGCCATTTATTTCATTCCAGTAATGAGAGGGATGTGGCAGGTGAAGAGCTCTCACAATCTGGTGACATCTTCTTTGAAGCACAGGCACAAAAGAGCGGTTTGTTTCTGGGAAATAAAAACTCCCTGTTCTGGTACTTGAACTCCACGCTCACCTCTTCTCCTGCTTGGGGTATGTTGCTGCTGTCATTGCAAGTCATTTGGCTCAGAATTTTTGTTTAATACAGTCTCAATATTCACCTAAACACTGACCTCCAGCTAAATCCCTGTGTTGCCCCCAAACCCTCACATACCTACTGAGAGCTTATCAAACTTAGGATCTTTCAATCAAAGCTCAGCCCCATCTAAATGGAGGCTTTTGATTTCTCCCAAACATCAGGCTGAGATCCAGAGGGCTGGGAGTTCAAAGCCTTTAATTTTAGCTTCCTGGTGGTTTTTAACCTTCCATTTGCGGAGGTCACAGACGTAGCCAAACAGGGAGGAATTGTTTGTTGTTCAGTAATTCCCAACCTAAACCACCTGAGGTTGTATATGACAAGTTTGGATTCAACAGAGATGATTCTTACAGTCCTTGTCCATGCTGACTGGACTTTGGCTGCTCTTAAAAGCTGTCCAGGCTGATCTCTGCTTTCTGGGATATGGGGAGAGTCCTGGGAGTAACCATTCAAATTCTGGAGCCATCACTGGGGTAGTGACACCATACCCAGAAGTTAAGAGTTCAGAAAGCTGGGGTTGTTTCTCAATGCCCTCAAGCCTGTCACCTCTGTTGTAAAAACTGGAAATAGCAAATTTCATGCAGGGAAGTTCAGGAGCCCTTTCTTCAAAGCAATTCCCTTTGCATAAAACTTTACTATGGAGGGCAGGACTCTTTTCTATTTTCAGTGTTCCCTGGCTGCAGCCAACAGATCTAGAGAGGCAAGAGAAGCTACTTGTGATCCCCATCCATCCTTGAGCAGTTTTTCCCCTCCCCCTGACTGTGAAACTGTTTTTCTTTCCCCTGTTTTAATTTGTTTTGTCCAAGTGTCGTTCCCAATACCTGCTAGAGGCTGCCTGCATGCAGTGTGCTCACTTCCTCCTGCTGTCCCCACTCGGAACATCCCATTAGCCTGAAAGCTGTGACAGACAGGGAAAAGAGCTCAATGCCTCATTTTGAGCAAGATAGACTCTCCCAAGGTGGAGATGCATCCAAAACGTGTTTCACTGTGGTGTCACCAGAAATAAGGAAGGATTTTCTACACAGTAGGTCAGAGGCACCGATGGATCTGGGTTTTACCAAGCTGGGTAGAAATTTAAAAAGCATTTAAATTTAAACTGATTTAAACTGCAGCTAGAGCAGAAGAAGATAGAGAACCTTATATGTCAGCATATTATTCCAGCTTCATTATTCCAGCACAGGTGGACCTGAAAGAGTGTGGGTCGTGAACTGTTTGTGCTTTGGGAGGAGCACTGCCACTTACAGTCCATCAGTGCAAATGTAAAACACTCCCCTCTCATCCTGTCTAGGTTGTTAAGCCCATTTCCTCACTGCAGCCCAGCTGATCACTGGCCTCCTCCTGCCTTTCCACCTGCAGGATCATGGTCTCAGCTCTCCTTTACCATGGGTGCAGCCAAGAGATCTTTTGGTGACACACTGATCAGGAAAGGTGGGGAGCACCCCCAAACCTCAGTGTAATCAGCAAAGAAACTGGAGGCAGAGAAGTAATAAGCCACTTCAGTGAGATCATGGATAAATTATGCTTTGCTTCATGACAAACTGAAGGCCTCCCTAAAAAAATTAAAATGCAAGTATCTTCCTAAACATCCCTAATTAAGATGTTTGCGTGGAAGGAAACTAGTGTTTTTCTTTTTTTCCTGCTGATTCCTGCATGGTGAGAGTTTCTGCAGGCTTTCCCCTCCTGTTTCCCCCCAGTTTCATAGTCCTGCCTCTCTCACAGCCCCAGTGAGCTCCTTCTCCCCCCCAGCTGGATGGAGAAAGCCCCTATTTGCAAGCAGCTTTAATACCCAGGCTGTTTAGGGCTGGCTGTCAAAGAGAGCGTGTTCAATGTACAATCAAGGGGCAACGATGCACAAAATTGCACACACACATGAAATGGGAATCTTCTCTCAGCGTGCATTGAGCTTTGAACGCTTAAGTGATCCCACCTCTCTCTTCCCCATCCAATTACGTGGGCAACACATGATAAGATTGCTAAAGGAATTAGTGAGGGAAATCTTTATACTGCCTAATCAGTAGTGTTCTGCTCAGCAGAAGGCGTCTCTCCACTCTGGCCTCCAGAGCCATGCTCCTGTTTGCCTTCTGCAAACACACATTCACCTCCTCTCTATTGGGACTGTGGAGACCAAGAGTTAAAGCAGCAGTGTAACTGTTGAGAATGGTTGTAGTTAAAGAAGTTTCTTCTTGCTTAACCCCTCCCCCCCACCTCCAAATATATAGAGAGAACCCTGCCGAACCCACATTTCAGGGTTTTGGAGATGTTTCCTGTGCAGGCCAGAGGGACCTTCTGCCCCTTTCTGCTGTATGGTCCTTACAGGATTGGCCAAAAACCTTATAAGCAGAGACGCTGGATGATATTTTTTCTGAGTATCACTGGGGCAAGACGCCAGATTTTATGGGCCACTAGACAGATCCAATATAGCAAATCCTCTGTTCCACTGTGGATTCTGAGACCAAATTATCAATTAATGTGAAGCATTAAAAAATCCAAATCCCTTTTAGTTCCCTGCAGTCATTAGTGACAAGATACAATATCTATAGCTCAAATGCTTTGCCAGCATCCCCTGGCAGCAAGGCAGAAATTTTGTTCTTATTTTTTCCAACATATATAAAAAAACATATGAGATCAGTGGTTTTTACACTCAAATTCGGCTGCCTCTACATATTTACTTAGATGGAGAAATAAATCAGGTTTGGGTTACTCTCCGGGTTAGTTATTTGTTATTGGAATAAATGCATGGAATAGATCTGACAGAGGAAGATGTTTCCCTTTCAGCTCCGTGTTTGAGGTAGAATTTGCTTTGTTCTGCACTATATAATATTGATGTTTTTCCCCCACTGCTGGATGACTTCATTTGCTCTGCTTCTTTCCAACATCCGTGCCTCTGCCACAGCTGGCTTTAGGATGCAGTTTTATGCATAGACTTCTTTTGTTTTCCCAACTGTAACGCAGAGGCAATTTAAACAACCAGCATGAAACAATTTTCTAAGCCTTTGCCCCCACAATTCCTACCTCAACTTTTTGGGAAGGGAGGTGAGTCAGTTATCCAGTGGGCAATTTCCCAAGCAGAATGAGCTGCCAGATACATTCAGCATCTCAGTTTCCACTGCTGAGGCAGGGTGGGCAGGTGCCCAGGGCAATGAAACCCGCTGGACACACCCTGAGGCTATATTTTGGGTATTCCCCAGGCAGCTCTCAGCCTGAGTTGCTCAGTAGCACAGCCAGAAGGGTACCCCCAAACCACTGCGTTTGCCAACTGCCTTTCTGTCTTGGGATTTTGTCCCAGTGGGAACACAAACATCTCACCGGAAAGTCAGCAGACGTTATGCCTGTTATTCACTCTTAATGTGCTCACTGAGATCCCTACCCTTTTTCTTTTCTCCCATTTCCCAAATCTTTCCTATTTGCATGCAGAGGAAAGTATAGTGCTGTATTTCCTGCCCCAGAATTTTGCTTCCCCTGTCCCTTTCTAAACTTCAGTTTTCTGAGTGTTGGCAGGTTTGTGGGTGATTTGAAGCTATGGGGTCAGGTATTTTCTTCCCCAACCTGCGACAGTACTTATAGGACAAAGACTTTTGGGCCAGTGTAGGGTGATGTGTGAGATGCTTCACTGGGACATTTGGCCAACAATACCCTTAATTCTGGCTGGCCTGAGCTTGTTCAGTGAAGACATCAGGCCTGGGCCTTATTCTGCTGGCAGAGGCAGGTGAGTCGTTGCACTGTGCCCAGGAGGGCTGGCAATAGGCAAGAAACAGGATGGATGCTGAAGTACCAGATACTGGGGAAGTGCTCAAGCATCCTGAAATTTCTTTTGCTTGGAGAAGAACTCTGGGTCCCTCAAGGGATGACATTCTGTGTGACCATTCTATGTGGCCTCACAGTCCAAGGAGAAGTTTCAGGAGGCTGAGTCCCCCTTGACTCTTGCCCAGCTCACCCTCTCTCTGCACTGGTGCAGGTGGTCATGTGGGGTGCACGGTGGTGGTCACAGGGGCCAGAGGGTCTCATCTGCGCCATGCCCTCACAGCAAAGGTTGTGAAGTGTTGGGATGTTGCAGCCAGTGAAAGACTTTTGGTTCAGTTAAAGACACACCCTTTCCCTTCTTGTCCCCTTGCTTCATCCCCCCCATCCCTCCCTCCCTCTCTCACCCTTCCCTTCTCTTTTGTTTGTCTCCTTCCCTTGTTTTCACCCATTCACTGTCAGGAAGGGCCGCGTCTGAAGGGCCAGCTCAGCACAGCGTGGCAGCGACAGAGACTGGCACCGTCGGCAGCTGCAACAGTGAGTGGATCCCGAACCCTGGGGCAGCTGGAATTGGGGGACTGGTGCTGCTTGGGCTTGGAATGACACATGGGGTTGAGTGGCTTCGGGAATAGGTTGGGTCTTGTGCATTTGGCAGTGAAGGGGCTCTTGTCTGTGATGGGAACTGCACACGTTTCTGCTATAGCCACTCTCTGGGGCTTCTCTGGATGGTGAGATAATATGGGATGAATGCAGAAGTGCTCATAGGCCACCTTGCTCTGAGGGTGTCCAGGCTGTGTCTGCACTAGTGGACAGTGTGGGCTGTCCTGGGCCTCTGATGGCAGCAAGTACAGCATGGTTTATCTCTGTGCAGCCAAACTACCCCATGCCTCCAAGCAGGGTAGCATTTGTACTACTTACTGGGACTGTCCCTGACCTGTGTTGTCCTCTCCAGAGCTGCTTGGACAGTCACACTGGCATGGGCCAGAGCATTTGAGTGACTGTTGCATGCCAACCCTGGCGCCTTTTGTGTGCTGGTCTGGACACACTCTGGCTGTCTGACTGGGTCTCTGCAGCTGTGATTGAGCGGGTGTCTCCCAACACTTCCCACTGCTGCTCCCATCCCTTGGCCCAGGAGAGACAGTGAGGGGTTTCTGTGAGTTTGAAGCTCTGACAGAGCAGAGGAGTTTGGTTCTGCCAAGGGTGTGAACCCACTGAGGGTTGGTGACACCTCTGCTCACCCTGCCCTCCCTCCCAGAGAGCAAAGCCAGCATTCCGTGGTGCTCACTGCAGGATCTTCAGCTCAGTGTCCCCAGCTGTCACAAGCCTCCTCCAGGAAGCTGCAGGGCTGCTGGGGCTGAGCTACAGGACCCTGAGAGAGGAGCAAACCTCCAACTTGGTTGTCCTGTGGGATTTTTTCTGCTGGCACACAAGGAAATGCTCTGTTGATCCAGAAAGTTAGGGAGTCTTTGAGTCCATTTTGGAAGTGGATGGAGGTAATCCACCCAAAGACATTGCACAGAGCAGTTATGACCCTCATAGTTTCAGGCAGGAAGGTGATGGCTTCCAGACTTTATTTCCCAATAGCTTTCCTGTGCCAGCAGTCCCAGAGATGGGCATATATATTTGCAAAGTAGGTCTGACTGGGATAAATCACCTGGGTCCAGTTACCCCAGCCTGCCTGTGGCACTGTGAGGGAGCTGTTTGCTCCTGGCCAGGGTATGCAGGATGAGCTTTCCCTCACTGAGTGTCAGGACAACTCCTGCTCTGGAGAATGCCTACAGCAGCTGAGTATATCTTGCAAATCCTTCCTGTGGTCTGTGACAGAGCAAGGCTTGGCACTTCTTGACTGTTGCTAGAACCAAATGGGTGTGTGAGTTTAGATATTGCTGATTTTGCAGGGGATGTGTCAGCAGATAAGATTTGCCACTGAAAGGTGATTTTGTTACGCTTATGCCTTTCTGAGCCAAAATTGAATTGTGGGGTGTGGATGGGAATTTAGTTCTAAGCACTGATGTAATTTGGTATCCTTGGCCCTGAAGGCAGTTTTTAAAAATTATTTTCCCCTGTGCCCTGACACTATTTTGTTGCCTTTGAATCATGTCCTTATGACAGAACAGATACTAGTGTTGACCTTTGCAATGTGACATAACAATATGTGACTTCTTTATAGCTCTTTTCATTCAAAGTGCTTGGCACACTACAAATCTGATCTTGCAACCATTTGCCATTGGGCCTAGCACTCACTGCTCCAAGCAGTCCCTGGGGAAGTCAGAGGAGCACAGAAGTGCTACACCTGGTGTTACTTGCAGGATCAGGCCCTGGAAAAATGTAGCACATCTGTGAATAACCACATTTTGAAGAGAGAAAGCCTTACACTCTCATTTATCATTTTTATTCATTATCAGAATGCCATGCCCATCACTAACATGACAGCCTTCCCTTGGCTACAGTGTCATGGCAGGTGATGCTGGGACAGTATTTATAGCTATTATCTACCACCCTGTTGCTTTTTTTATTTTATTTCCCAGCTCTAAAAGCCTGTTAATTAATAAACTCTTTTAGCATATCCTGCACGATTTGATCCTGCAGAAATCACAGCATTTTATCTTATTAGCAAGTAGGAATTAAAGAATTAAAACTACTCAGGGGTGGAAAAAGAACATTATCACTTTCCCTGGGCAACACTTCTGAAAAAACCTTGCCCTGTACCTTCAGGAACCCCAAGCTCAGCCCCCAGGTCTTGACAAAGGATGGGAATCCCAGATCAGTGAATGCTTGGGCTGAAAACTGCTTTGTTCTCTGCTACGCCTGTTTTGAAAGGGAGAGCAGAGCCAGGTGCAGGGTGAAGAGTCCAGCAGTGAGATCCCAGACCTGTTCTGTGTTGCAGGTCCCTTCCCTGCTACTGATGCCCTCTGCCACCATAGGAAATTCTGTTAGTTCTCCTGTGCCTCACTTTTCCATTGTTTAAGACTGATCCCTGTTCATGCTCACCAAGGAGATTCACATGAAAATAAGATTGAAAGGGACACAGTCATTACAGTGTTGGGAAACAGGTAAGTACCTTAGGAATGTGTAGGGAGTCTGTGACCTGAGACATTTGAGGTATCAGTTCATAGGGAGTGAATTTTGGGAATCCTCAGTGGCTGGAAAATGCAAAGAAGGAAGTAGGTAGGATCCTTGCACCCACCTCTGCTTGGTTTGCTCAAGATCGGTAGAACCAGGAAAGAGAACTGCTCCACCGTCTTGTTGGTGAGAATTGGTTAAATCTGGGGATGGAGACCCACTAACCATCATCAGGCTCCTACACACTTCACCACTGTTTGCCATCAGCAGAGCACTGCATCCTCACCACACCCTTAAAAACTCCTTTGAAAAATTACTTCATTTGGAGCAAAGAGATCTGGAAGGGATTCCCTGGATCATCAAATCCAATCCCCTGTTGCCTCAATCACATCAGATTTATCCTTTTCATAATCAAGCACTGCTATTAAATGTGCTCCTAAGGGGAGGAAGACAGTCCCAGAATCTCATTGCTTTAAATCGTAGCTGCCCCTGATTTCCAGTCTATGCTTAGTCATGGCCCATTTGTTAAACAGCAGGTACCTGGTGTAAAAGCAAGAAATTTAACACAGTTTTATTAAAATAACCACCCAGAAATCCTCGCCACAAAAAAATGCTGAGGTTGCAAAAGAGAACATGCAAGGTCAGGAAATGATAATGGGGAGGCCTGAGCTCACTCCTGCCTCTGCCTTGTAGAACAGACTCCACGTAATCGCCTGCGTTAAGCCCGAGTGATCCAGGTGAGGAACAAGGCAAAAGTACTCACAGAACAAAGGAGCCTTTTTGCTATTCTTTGCCATCATATTCATTGTGTAACCCTCTGTCTCTCTTGCCAGGTATAACTAACACTGAGCTAAACACTTGGCTATTTTTTTCCCTTTGCTGACAGGCTTTTCCCTGCAGTTTATAGCTTCACTGTACAAGCCATTACCTGTGCAGCATTTTTGAGAAGTCAGTGAGTTCACAGAATCATGGAATTGTTTAGATTGAAATGGACATTAGTCCCCCTCCCCTGCCATGGGCAGGGACACCTTCCACTGGACCAGGTTGCTCAAAGCCTCATCCAGCCTAGTCTTGAACACTTCCAAGGGTGGAGTTTCATTATCCTGTTTTGCAGATTAGGAAAGGAATTCCATATCTACCAGCCTTACGAACCCATGGTACTTCAAGGGCAACTTTCCCCCTCCAAAATGCCCCTGCTTTGTCCAGTGCAGTCTGACTGGCTCCAAACCATGCAAGTACTACCCAGGCAGAGGAAGGTGGCTGGTGCAGCAGCCTGCAGTGTACGTTGCATGCCATGAAAATGATGGGATGCTCTAAGCCCATGATTTGTCCGGTTAGTTCATCTTAATTCACAATGAATGGACAGAGGGGAGAAATTGGTGAGTACAGAATCAAGTGTAAAAACTCAGTGTTACCCATCAGGTGTGATGACCCAGCCCAGCTTGGATCTGATGACACATGGAGGTGGTGCTTAGCTCAGGCCACTGCAGCACAGCATGGCCAGAGTGACTAAGGAGGAAGGCTCTTTTGCCAAAACCAGGTTTGGAACTAGGACGCTGCAATCCCGTGTTTGCTTATTTAACTTGGCAGGTATTCAAGTGAAACAGGCACGGAGGGGAGGTATCAGAGCTGATCTCGGTACACACGTGTGGGATTTTAAGTTTCTATTTCAGTGCTCATGCTTGGAAAAGAAATGCAGGCAGACCCTCTCACCCTCCTTTTTCTTTTTTTTTAAAGCACTATTTAAATGTCATAAGAATCATATAGTGCCCACCTTAATGTGCTGAACAAATTAAAATATTTTATTAGTCCATAATCTGAAAATCATTACTGTGCTTACCATAAAAAACTGCAGGTCTTCAGAGGGAATGATGTCAGTGGGTCTGAAATGAATGCAAATATATTTTGTTGCCATGAAGGTAGCGGGGGTCAGACAGACAGCCCCCAGCCACAGGGCAGCAGGCTGTTATTGTGGGAGGGAAGGAAATGCATCTCGCAGTGGGGAGGGAGAAAATGGATCTCTTGGCTGATTTTCCTGGAGTTTTGCAGGGTGAAGGCCTGGGTCTGTGCCTGGTCGGTTGGGATGGTTTCAGAGGAAAGTGTTGGTGCCATTCCCACCCACCTCCCTTGCAGGAAGAGTAAGGAGATGCTCCAGACAGCTCATCCCCAGCACGGCTGAGCTGCTCAGAACTTCTGGCTCCATCCTGCTTCCTCTGACAGCATAGGTGCCTGTTCCCCTTGGGCATCCACATGCCCCTGGTGCCCCCTTCCTCCTGCAGATGATTCTGGATTTGTCTCTCCAAATAACTGCTGCCTAACAGGCAGGAGACAGCTGCATCCAGCTCTAAGAAAGCAGCCCATTCCCAGAGTCCCTGGCAGCTGGCTCCCAGAGAGGCCAGGTGACAAGGTAGTCCCTGCTTTGGCCAGGTGACACTGGACACTCCCAGAATAGCAGCTACTGAGTCCCTTGTCCTGCACAGAGCCAGTGGGCTTCTGCTGGTTATTTCTCACAGCCTTGGGTGAGTGTCAGATGGTTCAAAGAATAATTAGCATTTAACAGGCTGTATTTCCATCTCTGCCGAAGGCTGCAGTGGAAAAGATAGGAGTACTGGGATCATTTACCCTGGTATTACACAGCAGATTACCCTGTACTTACAAGGTCACCAGTTACTGTGTAGTTAGACCTCCAACGCAGGGAAGTCCACGATAGGCTTCCAAACCACTCTTTTTCCTGGTGCCAGAAAAGGAGAGGGATGGCAGCAAAGCGCAGGCTGAAGCCTCATTAGGTGCATTTAAAGCTATTAAATGGTTTAAAATTCAAGCTGGGGGACGTGCAATGAGAGGGTAGCAAGGCCACCTGTACGTGTCAGGGAGTGAAAAAAACCCAGAGCAGTTTGTCTAGGAAATGCAGGAAAGCCAAAACAGAAAGGAGGGCCGTGAGGAAGATCCGTGTGCTGGGCAGCTGAAAGGCAAAAGGCTTTTGCTCTTCTAGTGTCACCAGGGACAGCTTTGCCAGTGTTGAAGGACTCTGCTGAGCAGAGACCCTGTCCATGTCCCTGACCATCCCGTGGCATGGTGTCCGTGGAGCCATGGAGGATGCTGCAGTGGGTCAGGACTTCTTGCTCCAGATTGCCTTCCTCCATTTCTCACATGTACCCAAATCAAACACCTACTCACAGAGCATTTGGAAGAATGACAAATGCCTTTGATTATCGAGCACAAATTCCAGTGGCACCTCATTGCATCTCTTGAGTGGCTAATAAAGCACCGAGCCCATTCTGATCAATGTACAGAAAGTAGTGCTGTAAAGTAAGATTGTGCCTGCCCCAGGCCACGTTGCATTTTACCTTTATAAACCATGTCCTCACCAAGCCAAGCACAGTCTCTTTTTGGTGGCAGCTCCCTAAAATTTCTGGCTTTCAGTGAGCCAGTGAAACAAATGCTGTTCTGAAGCCCTCCATGTAAAGAACCCAAGTTGAAGAACAAATTGTGTCTCTACAGCAGTCATTAGCTTAAATACTCTTTTATCACATAGTCACATGTCCACAGTTCAGCCCCACAAAGAGCATCCATATGGTCAACATCTTCTGAAGAGGTGAGGCAGAAACAAAGACAATGTGAAGCCATTGATTACTGAGGATAGAAAGGGCCGTATGTAAATAATTTGTCTAAAGAATGACCATAGTGGGGAGATGTGCTACCTGATTGCAAATATTTACAAAGTTGGGAGCTTGAAGGTCAGAAAATGTTGAGAGAAGTATATAGAAGTTAGCACCGGGATAATATGTGAGGATGAGAGTGGGAAAATCAGTGTGGCAAGCAGGAAATTTCCATTGTGTAGGGAAGATTTGTTTGTGATTTCCTGAGGGACGCTGTGGGTTGTTAACTGGGATATATGGATTGGCACCCATCAATACCTTAGCAAATCCTTTAGGGCCTGCTCTCACAAAGGCAAGGGAGAAGAATGAAATGTAATGGGGTTTTTTTTTCAGCTCTACTCTCCCCCTATAAAATGTTTTCCTCGGCAGATGCGTGCCATTGTGGGGGCACGGTGCACACACCCCCCTAACACTCTTGGACTAGAGTAGCTTATCCAGAGGAGCAAAAGCTCCCAAGGCTTTAAGCTCAACATCTGTTGTCACATTTATCCTTGCAGTAAATGCTCCAGCAGTGACATAATTGAGTACTGTCCTGTCTACTCAGCATATGTCTGCAGGGGTCATTCATCCTTTCTGACACTGCAGAACATTAGTGGTTTTTTTAGACTCTCTTTCTCCTTCCATCCTTCCGCTTGTGGCTAACCCTAATGGAGAGCTGGTGGCTAGAGACTCTTCTAGGAAAACTGGCCTGTTTGAAGAGCTGACTATCTTGTAGCAGTCCTGTATTAGGGCAAAACCAGTCAGATGTGTCCTACCGGGTGCTGGGTTTGTGCAATGGCCCCAGTGGGGCTGGTTGGGATGGAGGGTCTGGCTGCCTGCAGGAAGGGGAGCAGAAGGCAACTGGTGATATCTGTGATGGCCACTTAGTGCTCCAGGGCTCTAATGGCATCTGGGAACCAGGTTTCTTTGTTTGTAGCTTTGGTTATTTATCTATGCTCCTGGCTAAATAAAACAGGGAGGAAGAATTTTAACACAGAGGTTGAAATGCATGGGACTGCAGCAGCTCTGTCCTACTCAAGGGCATCCAGACAACTTGGTAGAGAATGGAGGGAACTTCAATGACCAGAAAGTCTTAGCTGGAAAAATAAAGAAGAGAATGCAAAGCTTGATTCCTTCAAATTTTAAAAATTTAGCATGTTTTCCAGCAGAATCCTGCAGCCCAATCCCACCCTTAGCATCTGCACATATCATCATTTTGACTATTGCTGGTTTAATTTCTTCCCCTTCCTGGTGCCACTGCTGCTCCCCACGACAGCGGCGCTCAGACAGGTGCTGTCACTGTCCTCTCCTGTGCCTGTTCCTTTTGGGCCGCTGTCACCATCGGCAGCCTCTCCCCGGTTTGCCACACCAGCTTTGGACAGGGATGCTTGAGGCAGGCACAGAAAGGAGATGTCCATGGCAACTTCCCCTAGTTTGGGTCTCGGGAAGTTTAGCCACGATCACCACTGTCCCGGGGGTGTCTCTACAGTGTCCGGACTGATGGAGGGTGGGCGGTGCAGGGTGGGGTTTGCCCTGCCGTGAAATGCAGCGTTTCATTCAGCAGTGCCAGAGCCGGCACAGCTTTCCCTCCGGCACTGATGGGTTTAATCACATCATTAGTAGGTGTGACACTGCAGCCTCCGATGATGAGCTCTTTGTTCTAACACGGCTTTCAGCGTGTTTATCTGAGATGCCATCTGTGCCTGCACTGCCTTCATTAGGAGAGAAAGACTATGTATCTTCTGATGTTGGTCTATATTTCTGTGATGTTTCCCTGCTGCGAAACCACTGTTCAATGAGAGGGTGAGAGCCCACACCTGAAGGAAAGCAAAACACCAGAACAGGCCAAATAGACCATTAGGAAGTGCACTGTTTGGAGGAGTCCTCAACTGGTACACAAAACTGGCTACAAGAAATGATCCAGCTATTTTATTCCTGAAAGATTTTCATCTTGGTAAAGCAGTAAGGCCCCGTACTTTATCTAAAGTGCTGTTAAGTTTTCAGGAAAGCAAGGAAGAGTTTTTAATTTTTAAAATACTTTCTATTTTTGTACCTCCATACCATGCTTGTACATAGAAGTTTCTGGGTTGCTTGTCCGGGTTTTAGATAAAAAATCATTAAGATCCGTGGGTGCAGATCTGAGTGTCTAGCCTTCCTCCTTAAAAAGTCCACGGTATATGTTGTACATATTATTAATTGTATACTATATATGCAGCTATATATTGTAGCTGTTCATTGATCAACAAACTGGCAGCATGGTATTCTACGCCTCTTGACAAGATTCACAAAACACAAACCAGGCAGGAGCTGCCACATCACGGTCTAGCTGCACATAAAGAAAAGGAATGCTTCCATAGAGAGGTGGCATGCCCTGGCTTGTATCAGTTTTCTGTCTGTATGCTGCCAGGACGATGCTCAGTGAATCTGACATTAACAAGAAATAGATTTCCAAACAATCTAGCCTAATGAATTTTGAATATTATCATGATTAATGGTAAGGCAGTTGAACTGATTATCCAGTATCCAGAAGTAATGGAGCCTTATCTACATTTTGTGTAGTCCTCAGTCAGGAATGGCTTTGGCTGCAGACAAAGATGAGTGTTGCTGGTTACCCGGAGGGGAGGCACTGTCAGGACAAAGAGAGAGGACACGATGGAAAGGCAGATGATAGGATACTCATCTGAAAGAATTTCAGCATGGAGTGATCACACATGCGGGTTCTTTATTGCTGCTATCTCACAGCAACATTTCTCAGGCCGTTTTCAGACTTGGTTTTTATACCACCAGGTTAAGATTTATTGGGCAAATATTTTTCTCCTTCCCAAAGCCAGCAACTGGGTTGATTTTCATTCTCTGCTTCACCAAAAGAACAGAATTCTGTTGGACGTGTTTCTTGCATCATGATGGTTTAACTTAACTTCTATCTGATTAGCTTTCACGCTATTAAACACTTTTTGCAGCATTACCAGAAAAATGATAATGCAGATCATTTGTGAACAGTTTCTGTTGGCACAAGCAGTCTTTGCAGACTCCAGATCCCCTTGAAAGCTGGAACCAGCAGAGAGATGCATTGTCTCACAGGTATTACAGGCCTCTGAGCAGGCCTGTCCTAAGAAAGTGTGTTCTGATGGAAAGGGCTCCAGCCTTGTGGAGACTATTGGTAAATCTGTAAGGTGCCTGACAAACTACCTGGAGACTGTAAATTGAAGAGATTTAGTGGCATTCCCAGCCTCTGCTATTATCTGGGCAGTGGCCATGAGAAAGGTGGCTTTTGGCCAGCTGTGATGTGTACCCATCCTGTTGTGTCTGCGGTGCGGAGGACTTCAGAGGCCACCACCTGCACACACACATCCACAGCTGCCCAGTGCCCACCCACAGCTGAGCAGGGAACTCCAGGAGCTCTGGGAAGCTGACCAGAGAATCCTTGCCCAGCACTCACTACCACTTTGCTCTCTGAGCTCCTAGTGTGGGGCTGTGTCATTCTGGGCTGCAAGAAGCTCTCAGTAGGTGGCCCAGGGATTCAGTTTGGCCACCTCTCCTCCACCTGGGAAGGCTCTGGCAAAAACCTTTAGGACAAGGGTTTAGGACCTGCTAGGAGCTGGTGGTAACCTTGCTGACCTCTTTACTACATGTTTTACAAACTACAGCTCCCCTGCTCCCACAACCCCCCAGCTGAATAAGGCATGGGTGGCATTTCTCACAGTTTATGTCCTGGTGCTGGAGATCATGGCTTCTGGAGCTTTTACTCAGATGAACATGGAACTGGCCATTCCTCTGTAGGCTGATTGTGCAGCTGTTTCCAAGCAGTGAGTGCAGCCGATTTGAGTTTTGGGAAGAAAAGGTAAAGAGGGAGTTGTAGTAAGGTGCACACCAAGCAGATTATTGGCAAACATAATTAAAAATATATGTGCAATTTCTCGTCTGTTTCCCTTGTCTTAACCATCCTCTGCATTACCTCTGGCATTTTTAGACAGTAGATAATATGGCTGAGAGGACTCTTGGGCACAGGCCGCTCTTAGAGCAACAGTGATTTATCTCAGACCGTTTTGAGGCAGCAGAATTTACCTCTAGCTACAGCCACCCCTCCATGTCTGCCCTCCCTCATTTGCATAAGTAATTGGCAGCTTGTTAATGGCTCATTAGGAATGCTGAAAACCGTGGGATTAAAACACACTTAGTGGAGCAGAGATGAGGGGTGGGGGAGAAGGGCTGCTGTCCCTGTTTGCAAATTACATTGCTTGGTTCAACGTGATTCAGAATTACAGGTCATAAAGCAACTAGATTGTTAAATGAAGTAAGGAAAAACAATGTCAATGGCAGGTTTTATTTTTAGACTCGTGTTTAAACACAGTATGTGCATCTAGGGGGAACAAACAGTCCCTTGCCAAACAGTCCTGCTGACAGCAGGAAGCTCTCACACCTTTCTCGGTTTCACATTAACCCTGCCTGGTCAGTGTTTCCTGCTCCTGAACAAGTCCATCTGGCTCCTTACATCACCTCATGGAGGGACATTTGGTTCCTTTTCCCTTGTTCTCTCTGGGTAAATCCAATCTTCTCGCCTCTAGCAGCAGGCAACAAGCGTGTCCCTTTCCTTGGGCAAGACTGGGACACACAGCACAGCTCCACACAAGTAGGAGAAACAGCTCCAGGTTGCTTTGTGTGTTCTGTAAATCTCAGAAAGCCCTAGAAAACTGCTGTGAGATGTCTTTGGTTGCTGGCATGCAGGGAGGCAGGCAGCCAGCCTTTTGCTGTGGCACTGCCAGAGCCTGCAATGGAGGAGATGGTTGGTGTAGCCAGTGAGAATTGTGAGAGGATTACAGCTGCTGCTCCCAGAGAGTGGAGTGTGCTGAGGACACAGTCAAGTAAATTGAAAAGTTTGATGGAAAAACAAAAAAGTTTTTTGTTGTTTGCTGACTGTTTGATCTCACATTCAGCACTGGCTAAGACAGCAGTGACTGCAAAGGCATGAGAGGTGAAGGCCAGGACAGAGCTGTGATGGCTTACAAGAGGCTCAGCTGTGGGCTGGTGCAGCCATAACACACAATGCCTTTCCATCAGGAAGACACCTTGGGGATTTTTGGAGGCCAGGGTAATTCTGGCAATGATGCAGTCTAAGATATAGCTAGGACCTTTCTTCCTGGATGAGCTGCAAGGAAATCACAGATAAAGCACTTGGGAATCTCATCCAGTCATAATTTGCAGTTAAATTCAGCAACCTCTGATCTAAACTTGGGTACTTAAGAGCCTACTAAGGTGACAGTTGAAACTATGAAGTGAGGACAGCTAAGGTTCAGCAAAGCTCAGCTCTGTCTGGCATGTCAGAGTTAATCTCTCTGCTTTGTAAAAGGTGCCCAGGAATCTGTCAGGACTCACAGAGGCAAAATACTGGCACATCTGAAAAATTTTTCAGTGCAGCTGGATCCAGGCTGAAGGCAAGGAAGGAGTGTCTCCTCCTGGATCCCCAGCCAGCAGCATGTGCTGCTCTTTGCATCACCCTGAGAAGTCATCTCCTTGTGCTCCAACCTGAACTGACAAACATTGACTTTCAAAGGCACAATCTACAGCAGTTTTGTTTGTTGTTCTCCAAGAGCTCAACTTAGCCAAACAGAACAGCTTTCCCTCCTTCTTGCTTTCATTGCTTTTTTTTTTTTTTTATTTTGCCCTTACATCCTCTCAGATGACCCTGAGAGCCACCTGTGGCTCTTATTCATACAAGGCTGTCCAGAGTTGCTGAATTAACAGCACATCCTGCCTGCAGCAGGGATCAGCATGTCCTGATGGGGACTTACAGCTGGCTGCTGGGAGAAGGCTCAGAGCTGGATCACCCAGCTCCTCCTGCTGAGCTCTAAAGGATACATGACTTGGTGTGGTCCAGCCTGGGAAGGCATCCAGGTCTACAATGAAAGAAGATCCCATGTGTCCCCTTCCCACAGCAGCAGGAATGATGGAAATCAGAGGGTGTGTGTCTTATCCCTAGGCTGAATGGATTGAGCGTTGAGTGGAATTTCCTGGAGAGGAATGGTGCTGCTTGGTTCTGTACGAACTCAAATGTCTCTACTTCCTGCACAAATAGGAAGTTCAAATAATGCTGCATGATACAAATACAACTGCAGTGGTTCTTGTGATCTTCACAAGTCAGGAGCAGGAGCAGACACTCCATCAAGTGTGCCAGAAGCAGGAGGAAAAGTGTCAAATGACCTTGGAAAGCAAATGTCAAATGACCAAGGAAAACAAAAGCACTGGTTTGTTCTTTTTTGTTGTTGTTATTATTGTTCTCTTTGGGTTTGTTTTGTTGGTTTGTTTTTTATTTCAACATTGCAAAGGAATTGCACAAAAAGAAAAATGAGACAAAGCCTAAGAGAATGCTGGAGACCAAATCCAATTCTGAGCTGAGATCCATGGAGGTGCCTTCCAGCTGTGGGTGTAGAAAAGATGGCTCAGTAGTTCCCCTTTGGATGCTGCTTTGGGCTACAGCCCTGGTGCTGGTATGTGAGCTGGGAAGGGGAAAAACAGTGCTTCCCACCAAAAGCTGCCTTTCACGTGCTAGTATCTGTATTCCCACCAGTCCTAAATTTGCGTGAGGGTTTTTCAGCCCTACTCTCGTTTTGATTTCCAGGTTATCTCTGCCGGTGGCCCAAACTGTGGATTTATTGCACAGTCTTTGCTGAACACTGCTGCACCACTACCTGCTGCTATTCTATCAGACTCACCAGGGGATAACATGTCATGTTTTCCTTTCCTAATCAGCTGGATGTCATTCAGAAAGCTGGGACAAGGAGAACTTTTCCCCCAGACACCAGCTTTCCTTGGTAGCAGACAAACCTCAAGCCTTATAATACTCCTTGTACACAGCACTTATATAGCTTTACATCCTCAAAGTGCTGTACTAGCATTAAGTAATTATCTCTCTCCCTAATGGCCATTAATGCTGGCTTTTCATGAACCTCTCCCAGCTCCCCGAGGTTCATATCTAATCCAGCAATAAGCTGCTCAGAGGGAGTGGCTGGCTATCTTGCAAGTCCGTGGGCTTGGATGTGTAATGAAGCTTCAGAGCAGGGGCCAGGTGCCCTGGAGTATCAGAAACACAGGGCTGTGGTTCAGGACATGCCCTCGGGAGTACCCACTAGAAAGCGTTGGAATTGATTAGGGGATACTGCGATCTTGAAATGGAGAGGAAGAAAACTTTGGTTGCTCAGAGGATGTGCACTGATTGCTCTATTTATTACCAGGATAGCATTGTGAAGGGAAAGAGCAGAGCAGTGGGAATACCGTGTCAGTGTGGGCATGGGGAGTTGATCTAGGGAGAGAAAGTTAGCTAAAAATGTCAAACAAAGCTAGACAGCCATGGCAATGGGATAAAGAGGCCAGTCTGCAGGTCTGTGAAGCATTAAAATAACAAGGCAAAAGGGCAAGCTTGGCAGCATCATAGGATTTAAGGAGAGGAGCAAAAGAGGATTTACTTGTCTTATTTGCTTGCTAGCAGAGCCCTCTTCCCAGCTATGGAGTGTCTCCAGGGGAGATGTTGTAATGCCAGTGTTTCAGGACATTTTACCCTTGGGGAAGGTGAGCCTACCCATTAGCAGGGCTCTCCCATCCCTAGCTCCCAAGAGAAATGAAGAAGATGGTGTGGGAAGATGACATGGCTGTTTTAGAGAAGTCTCAGAAGTAGCATGCTCTTAACAAATACCAGTCCTGCATGGTCACTTATTTCTGAAACCTGCTAGACCCAGCTCTGAGCAAGCAATGGCTGAAATAAACTTTCACCTTCTCCCTAAAGGCATGATAATGATTCTTTCCAAAGCCAAGGATATGCCTTATAAGCTGGCTTTGCAAAAAAAAAAAAACAAAACAAAACAAACAAACAAACAAAAACAAAACAAAACAAAAAAAAAAAAAAAAAACAACAAAAAAAAAAAACCAGCACCCTTTTTCCAGCCTGATTTAATAGCATCATTTTGCTTTTATGCTTCTGGCAATGGCTGGTCCTGTAAAGCAAGTACGTAGCTGTAGGAATCACGTGCCAGCCTACAGTGGCAGAACACAGCTCACAATCACTACACGTTATGCAAAGGATTTCTGTCACCCTGGACACACTCTACTTCCTGTGGCATCACTAGCACAATCCCTCTGTGCTCAGCTCTAAATCATTTTGCTACATCATCAAATAACAGGGTATGGCTGACTGCAGACCAGGAGGACTTGGTGTTCACTTACTGCACAGCTTCGGAGCAGGGCCTTTCCCTGCCTTCCTTGATCTGTTTTCTCATCTGTGAAATGGGAATTTTAATCCTAATCAGTTTGCAAGGGAAGCAGTAAGGGATAGTCAAAGGCAATCCTTTAAAGCGTAATAGTCAGCCTTATGTGCTAGGTTAGACATTGGAGTGGGTTTATGGTAGAGTTTAATTGATGCTTGTTCTGCTTATGGCTGGTAAGTGCAAGGATTAATCTTTACTTTGAAAAATGTGCACCCTGTTAGAGATGCAAAGGATGTCTCTGCAAGGAAAACCTTCTCATCTCTGAGCATAGCTGGGCCATGTTTTGGGATCCGCAAATTTCTGGGCATTGCTTGTTTGAATTTTCTTCCCCAAATTAATTTGATTATTAATTATTACCAGATTAATTTGTAGTAAAAGCTGTGTCTCACATGGCTGGGAGGAATGCTTTGGCTGTTCCTGAACTTCAACCTATGAGCTAAGCCAAGGGTTGTGCTGTCACATCCTTGGGACAACTCTTGACTTTGTATGTCATTTTACTGGCAGATCTTCACCAGGGTGTGTCTAGAGGAGACCAAAGACCTTGACTTTATTTTAGCTTATTAGAACTGAGATGGCACTACTGGCTTCTCTGCTCTGCTTGCAGGGTCAGGTCCTCGAGTGGTGTAAATCAGGACCCTCCCATTCAGGCAGTGCTGCTGTGATGCTGTCTGTGTAAGCTGAGGGCCTGGTTCACACATTCTCAACAGCCCTAAGACCTGTTCAAAAGGGAGTTAACCGTGCTCAGTACATTGTACTACCTGTAATCGCAAATGATCCTGCAAGATCCAGGATATTGCAAATGCAGAGAGCTTTTCAACAAGTAATCATTTTGAGATTGCTGGAAAACTGAAGAGTTAGTGCTACTTAAAGGAGAATAAAATAAGCATTAGCACAAAATAGTCTTGCAACAATCAAGTTTGATGTATGTCCTGTTCTGCTTATAATGTTTCCTCAGAGCCCTTTGCAAGAAGGGGAAGCAACTTGCAAAAGCTAGGAATGTAGGGAAGAGCTAAATTTGCAGACAGGGTTTCAAAGGAACAAACAAAGAAAATCATATTTCCATTTCCATTACGGCGGAACATTCTTGGGAGTTTAGAGCAGCAAGCTGAGAACACGCCAGCCAAGCCGCCTCTAAACAGGAGGTGTGGAACTGCAATGAGCTTTTTATCTTCAAGCATCTGCACTTAGGAAAGAAAGATCTCCCTGAGACTTTTAAAAATCCTCTTTTTTGAGGGAGGATCTGTTTCAGAGTGAGGGAAAGGGCTGGTCTGCAGAGCCCTCTGAGTACAACTCTGCAAACCTGAGTCTAAATTCTGCCAAGTCCCACAGAAATCTGAACTCCTCTATGCAGAAAGCCAGATGAGCATCCTACCCTTTTCACACTCTATTCCAACACATCTCCCTCCTGCTTCCAGGCACTGCAGTGTCCCTGTACTGACCCTACCCCACAATAGTTCTGCTTTAATCAGTCAAAGAAACCTATGGAAAAAACTGGAAGCTCAGAGGAGAGCTTTTGTTTGTAAGAGAAATGTTTTCATCCGAGCAAGCACAACAAGGTCATTACTTGTAACAACCACACGTATGCTGGAATCCTAGACAGCAGATACCTTCTCCCCTATCCTCCCTAGGACCAGAGAGATTTCTGCCTGTTTGAATCAGCTACATGGCTACAAAGTTATTAGCACTGCTTTTTTGGTGTCCCTAATGAGACAAGCAGTCTTCCAAGCAGCTCCACAAAAGCGCTTTTCTCATCACCACTAAAGCCTCGGACACTTTACCCTCAGCAGAAACGAGTGTGGAGACTTGCAGCCCTGCTGATTCCAGCACTGTCTGGTGGTAGCAATTAGCTGTTTCCCCACAGATGGAGCTTTATGAGCAGAAGGAAAGAACAGAAAAAACTTGTTCTGCTTAGAGAAACTTGTTTAGGAATCTCTAGTGAATCCGAAGGTAAATCCATCTGCTTTGGAACTGTTTGCATGCCTCCTGTGTACCTGATGGATTCATGTCCCTTACAGAAGGGCTGACTCTTACCTGAGCAGGTGCCTTTCCCTGGCTTGGGATACCCCAAATTTATACACCTGGTTCCATATTCTCCAAAGGGGTTGGCTTCCTCTCCTCCATTAAGTGATGGGCATATCCCTACCTGTAAGAGCCTGTTCTTTACCATCTTTTGCAGTGTGGTCCTGCAGTCATTTACATATGGAAAGCACTCTTTGAAAAGGCCTGTAGCACAGTTTTCTGAGGACAAAACCTTTCATGCAATTAGGTGATGCACAGATGCCTGTGCATGGCTTTTAGAGAACCTTTCTGAAGAGGGGCAGCCCTCATGCTGTATCTCTAGTGGAAGCCTCAGAGTATTGAGGCTCTGAAATGCTTTGCTGACCACTCTTGCTCTGTGTCTAGATTCACCAGACTGTGGGGCTGGAGTATGTTCTTGGCATTTTGCATTTGATTGCCATACCAGCCCATTTTGGGTGGAGATGATGTAATTTATCTTGATACATTTCACTCCCTGTGCGTCAGGTTAACCAGGTGGGATTGGTGGGTAAACCTATCAGTGGTAGGGGAGGCAGGAGTCAGCCCAGCTTTCTAGAGCAGCTCCTTAATTCTGTAGTTCACAGCCAGGCTCTGAGTTTGTGCAGATCACATCAGGGCTGACACGATGTGGGGTGCTCAGGCTCTGGAACAGGCTCCACAGGGAAGAGCTCACAGCTCCAAGCCTGGCAGAGCTCAAGGAGCGCTTGGACAGTGCTCTCAGGCACATGGTGTGATTACTGGGGTGACCTGCATAGGAGCTTGACTCAATGATCTGATTCTACAACCCCTTCCTCAGGACTGTGACCACTCAGACTTGCCTGTGCCTTTGTCCTCACCCAGGTTGGAGGACACACCATGCTGCCTATCCGCTGGATGCCTCCAGAGAGCATCATGTACAGGAAATTCACAACAGAGAGTGACGTCTGGAGCTTCGGGGTGATCCTCTGGGAGATTTTCACATATGGGAAGCAGCCCTGGTTCCAGCTCTCAAACACAGAGGTACAACAGTGCTGAGACACCTCAGCTGAAAACTGTATTTTTTTGCTGTCTCTCCTTTCCAGGCTTTTTGCAAAGAAATTCAAATATGGATGGTCCCTTCTTTGGCACCCCCATGGTGAAGCCATTGGATAAGTGTCATTATCTCAGTTTAAGAGCTGGGAAAACTGAGGCCTGCAGGAATCAAAGAGCTCTGCCAAAGCCATGTACTGGCTAATGCTCAGCCCCTCGTTGCTAAGTTCCTGATATATCAGTCATATCTCATAAACTCTCAGGGTGCTGCCAGAACTGGGGATACCCAAATTACTGCTGGGATCTAAGTCATGCCTTGAATTTCCCCTGGTTTCTCCTTTTGTAGCTAAAGCTCTTACTGCAGGCTCCAGTTTGTGAGAAATTGGTTTATATCGTATGTGGCACATTTCCTTGGATTTTTTGCCATTGGGTTATCTGTAATATGGTTTGCACCAGTTTACTGAGGATGGAACCCATGGAGCTTGTTTGCCCTTCTTATTTCTTTGACTAGCAAAAGTTGCAGCCCATCAGGACAGGGCTGCACTGTAAAAATGTTGAGGGAAGGCCAACTGGGATTAGCAGGGTGTCACTGCTGAGGTTTGAGGCACATCAGCAGAAATACATTGGAAGATTTTTGCTTGGAATAGCAGGAGGTATTATAGAAGAGGAAAAAGATGCATTGACATAGCAGTGTGTGGGAACCTTGAACATTTTTATCCTACTGTGTATCTAATGGATTTCAGAAATTTCACCTTTTGTAATGAAAAAAATGTGCATTTTCTGCTTTCTGGATACAGATCCCTTAATTAAGTGAGTTGCAGAGATGGCAAATCCAAGGTGTTGCTTTACAGCTCTGATGCTTGCCCATTCGTGTGCTCAATGGGGCCTGACTGTATATCCCAAAGTAGCACACGCAAACATTTTAGAGGCACAAACAATGGAATCGACAGCGACAGAAGTTATTTGTCACGCTATTTAATGAGCTGCTCTTGCATTTCCCTGTGAGGGTAAACGCAAACACACACAACTGAGCTCATGGAGCTTGAACATGGGCAGTAGGCATGCTGGAGTGTGACAGCTCAGCTTTGCACATGCATTCTGCCTCAGTTTCCTTTGCAGAGCAGCAGGGCTGAGAATAGCCACCTTTAGTCTTAAGGGTGTATTGGTTTGATACCATCCCTGGGATAAAATATCATCCTTCCCTTACCGTTGGTGTATCCACTTCTTTCTGCCTCCTGACCATAGTATCCAGGTGTGAGGGAGCCAAATTAGCTCTGATCAGTCTCATTTTTCACAGTTTGTGGAGGGATGGGCAGAACCTATGTGGTTTCAGGGGACTGACACCTCCTCCAGCTCCTGGATGGTATGGCATCAGAGCAAGTCCCTGTGGCAGCCCAGATGCAGTGACAGAGCCCCATGGAGGGACAGGTCAATGAGCCTGTGCCAAGCTCCTGGCTGCCAAGACTGGACCAGGAGCAAGCACCAGGCTGGCCTAGCATTGATCCTTCTGTGTGTTGGCATTGGCAAGGCTGAGTGCCCACTCCCTCCTGTGCCACCTGCACAGCCTTTTCACAGCATTTTCAGCAGGTTTTTCCAAGTCTGGGAGAAACCCTCTCTGAGCAGAGGAGCTAGGCAGGGCACCACTCAGCCAGTCTACTAACTTTTCTCTATGCTTTTCTATTTCCCCTGGAGAGAAAGAGCCCACAAAGGGCTCTGTGCATGTCCAGGATGTCTTGACAGGAACCATAACTCACCTCCTCCCCACAGTGAGCAGCCATCAGCTGTGTGGCAATGCAGGCTTCTCTTCATGCTGTGTCTTGCTCTCCTCACTTTCAGCAGGTCCTAATCTCTCCCCTCTGTATTTGTATGCAAACAACACAGTGACAAGTATCCCTTGAGCTGCGTGGTGGGACCATTACTATTCATAAATGATAAACTCCAAACACCTCTTGCTGGGTGGCTTCCCTCAGCACACTGCCTGGGAATGGTGTTTATCTGCAGAGCGTGGCAGGCCGCTCGCTCGCTGCAATGCTGGGACTCATCAACCCCAACAAAGAGGCTAGGCAGTAATAGCAGCTCTCTGGAAACTCATATTTCCCTTTCCTTTTCATTCATTCCTCCAGTAAACAATACACAAAGAGACTCTTAAGGGAGTCCTTTCCAATGGCATCCCTCCGAAGAGACTACTGTTATCCTGGACCTCACATTTTTCTCATTAGCAGCACTGAGCTGACCCAAACAGGGTGATAGCATTGTAAATTTTTTTTCTCCTTCACCGATGTGATTTGACATGAAATTTCATTCCTTTAGTTGCTTTTTTATGTCAGAAAGAGGAGATGTATGTAGGAAAAGATGCTCTGAATTCTTCCTTATAAATCTCTCCTGGGCTTTGCAATGGAAAGGACTCTTGGTTTTCAGACAAGAAAAATATAATTTCAGCTGTGCAAAATATTACTGTACGTTGGGGATTTTAAGACTTTTTTTCCTTCTTCATTTAGCAGGAAAAACTGACATAAATTAAAACCTATTTCATATGCTTGTGACCTCCTCTTTGGAGAATGCATTGAGGTAGGTAGGTGTCAAACAGGAAAGGTTTTCGGGATACGAAAAACTGCAGCTGGAGACAAACTTTTCATGGTAAAATTATCATTAGCAACAAAAAGGTGAGCATTGGAGATGTTCAGTTCTGAGATTTGGCTTCTCAGTGCTCCTGTTCATTAATGGTGCCACATCAGCCAAGCAGTGTCAGGGACAGAACACCCACAATAAACTGCCCAGCTGGTGCTCAGTGTTTCTTTCCTTTCTTTCTTTCAGGTCATTGAGTGCATTACCCAAGGCCGAGTTTTGGAAAGGCCCCGAGTCTGCCCCAAGGAGGTTTATGACATCATGTTGGGTTGCTGGCAGAGGGAACCTCAGCAACGGCTCAACATCAAGGAGATCTACAAGATCCTCCATGCTCTGGGCAAGGCCACACCAATCTACCTGGACATCCTTGGCTAGCAGTGGCCACTTGTTGGAAGTCCCTGCTCCTTCCTCCCATCCTTCCTTCCCTCTGTCCCTCCCAAACCCTTTGTCCCTCAATTCCCAAGCAAACATCTTCATATAAACTCAAGTGCCTGCTACACATACAACACTGAAAACAAAAAAAAGCAAAACAAAATCAAACCAACAAAAATCCCACAGAACAACAACTGTAAGGCAGTTTGGCTTATATATATTTATAGATATCTCTCTATATATAACTTCCACACCAATACAGAAAGAAGCTGCTGTTACAGAAAATTGTGAGACTATATATAAAAGGAAAAAAAAAAAAAAAAAAGAAACAAAAAGGGAGAAGAAGTACTTAAATATATATATATAATTAAAAAGAAAAAAAAATAAAGAAAGGAGAAGGTATCTTTCCCCCGAGCAATCAAGCAGTGAAAGGTAACCCTGCTGTGAGTATGGTTCGGGCTGCTGGGCAGGGCTCTAGACTGGCTATGGCAGCGATGCCATCCTGGGTAAGAGCCCCAGGAAGCCTTGCCCTGGTTGTATGATATGCACTGAATGTGTGAAATCAGTCCTCCCTTTTCGTCCTTGCCTCCTCCCTCCTTGCCAGCCCGCAGGTGATGGGCACAAAGCCAGGGCAGTGCCCCTGGATGAACTCTCTTTTACCAACCCCTTCCCTCCCTTCCTCTTAGTCCCTCCTCATCCCTCTCTGCCTTCCTGCCTTTTTCCTCCTCCAACATTTCAGGACAATTTTTCTAATTTGCTGATTCTTAAATGTATAGACTCAAGGCTTTCGAACACACACAGTCAAAGGATTGTGGCACCTACGGGTAAAAGAGCCCCGGGCTCCCGCCCCAGCCCTCCCGTGCCCCGGGCCGCTGCTGCCGCCGCTGGGACAGCACGGGACCGAGGAGGCAGCGCCTGGGAGTCCGGGGAGGTCCTGGGCACCCGAATCATCCCCAACCCATCCCAGGGTGTGAGACAGGAGTGCTGCTCACCCAGGGCGTCCAGGGCAGGCGTCACTTTGGGAGGAACGGCCCCGTTCCTCCCCGCCCTTACGGCTGTTGGCGGCCGTGGGGCTGTTAGCCCGCTCTCCGCTGTCTGCACCAGGGCCAAATTGTCCCCGGTGTAAACTTTTAGTGAGCAGAGTTAGATCCTTTCTCTCCGCATGGGGGAAAGGCTCAGTGTGCAGACAGCTGGGAGCATGCCTGCAGCCTTGCTGGGCATGCCTGTGGGGTCAGCATCTCCCAGCGCGCTTCCCCCCATCCTCTCCCCTTCCCCATTCCTGCCCATGCCTCAGTCCAAGCCTTAGGCACAAGCCAGCGGGGGACAGGGAGGGGGACCAGGCTTGTGAGATGGCTGGGAACCTACCAACACCTGCCTGCAGCTCCCTTGCCATTCTCCTCACGTCCCCATCCCCTGAAAGGATTGATGCATCTGCCTCTGAGCTGTTGTGAAATGCAGAGGCTGAAGAATAGCTCCACAGGCAGCCCCGGGAGGAGGGGGGAAGGAGGGGAAGGTGCCTTCAGGAGCAGACGGCTCAGCGGATGGCCGCAGCGGCCAGCCTTGCATCTCAATGAGGAGAAAGGCCTGACAGGCAGCAACAGGGGGTGGTGGGCACAGGGAGGCAGAGACAGCAGCATGCTCACTGTGGCCGGTCTCCCCGGAGCAGAAAATAATCCCGACCTGGGGAAATACTCACTCAGATGCTGAATCCTGCCTGACCGCACTGGGCTGAGAATACAAAACCTTTCTGGGCCTTTTTTTCGTAAGGATAATAGAGGATGAGGGGGAACCTCAGCTTGGCAGCTGCTCTCGGGAGGCAGGGAATGGTCTGCACAGGCATTGTCAAGGCAATTTTGAGAAGGCAACAACTGCCAGCACAAAAATAGCCTGCTCAGATGTGGCACTTTTGGAAGGCAATGCAGATGGGGGAAGAGGGGACAGAGAAGGGATCTTGGCACCTTCCCATGGCCAGGGTAATATTCATGTCCAGGATGCAAGGGGGGCCAGGTGACTGGTTACGGCTTGCACTGAAAGGGAAGATCTTGCATCCTCTGCCCATCCCCCACGTCTCCTGGCAATCAATATCTCCCACTCATGGCACTAGCATGACCTGTCTCATGGTTTCAGACAGAGGCAGGGGACACTGCTAAAGGAGGATTGTGGTGGCAACAGCAGCTGTGGGTTTATTCTGTGCTGGTGTAATAAGCAGTGTGAGTCTGGGGTGGGAGATGGTGGGTGGCAGTAGCCACAAGGACACAACTTTCCTCTTCCTGTTAGAGAGATCTGGGCTAGTGGAACAGACTCGTGCCAGTAGGGCCTGCCTACTGCCTGCCAATGACAGACTGCCATTGAGCAGGCACCAGGTGCTCACAGCAGAACCAACAATGGCATGGGCATGGGCAAGGGTGTGGGCCAGCACCAGGGGTCCACACACAGGAACACTACCATGCTGCCTTTCCACAGCAGGATCTTGCTGTTTTGGGAGAGGATATCCTGCCTACTTAGGTCCAACTTTGAACGGGGAAAAGACTGGTTAAAAGGTGTCTAGCTCCCTTTTTGTGCAGGCTGCTTTGGCTGAAAGGGTTGGAGATTCAGCACAGGGAGAGAGCAACAAGCAATGGCAGTTAATTATCCAGCATCTCCAGAAGAAAACCCTTTCCTGCTGTGGCCTGTCTCTTACCCCAAGTGGCTTCTTGCTCTTGTGGCTCCCAGGCACTGTGCCAGGTTGTGCAAGGCCACAATTTTGTCCACCCTCTCTCTCACTCCCATACTCTCATTTCTTTTTTGGCCAATGTCATGGGCTTTTACACTATGAAGTCACTTATAGACACTGCTTCCCAGCTGATAAGATTCCCTCCTCACAGCTGCACATCAGCTACATCCTCCCTTCCTCACTTCTTTCCTCCTTGCCCTCCTGCCCAGCACTACCACCCTGTCCCTTTCACCACCTCTTTGTACTGTCACAAGGAGGTGAGCTCAGGAGCCGAGTGTGACACCAAGCCTTGACGCTGCATGTTTAGGATTAAGTGGAGAGTTTATGGGTCCCCAGAAGATGGAAGTGGCTGAGACAAATACTCAGGCTCTGGCTACTTTGCTCTTAATCCCACCATGTGTAGTGACTGCCTTGGAGAAAGGTCCTTTTGTCAGAGTTAACTGTAAACTGTTGCCTAGAAGAGCTGGATAAGCTGCAGTTCTGTGCTGTGACATCTGCTCTGCTGCTGCTCTGGCCCCCCTGGCCTGTCATTGTTGGATGGAGGTTTGCTGGGAGCAAGGAGAAGATTGCTTTGTGTTCAAAGACATGATAGAAACTGCTACATCCCTTTTTGGCATAACAGTTTTGAAGAGGAAGAGGGAAAGAAGCTGTGCTCCATTTCTGGTGAACACCCTGAGACCTCATTTCCAGAAGCACCTTTCCTGGAGCAGAAGAGAGCTTCCCATCAGCATGTACTGGTGATCTTCCCTGTAGGAAGAGGGTCTCTCTGATGGGGCTATGTGTGAGGGGAAGAAAAGAAGACTTTGGGGAAACTCACAAAGTATCACCAGCTGAGTGTTTGGAGTCAAAGAGAAATGAGTTCATGCTTCTTTATTTCTCTGAGACGTACTTCCCTATGTCCTGCCTCTAGTCAGAGCAGAGAGGTATCTCTGCTGCCTGGGAACACAGACATATCTCACCCAGCTCTGGGGCAAGCCAGACCGAATTCCCAGCACATCCAGGCAGACCTTCCCACCACCCAGCCTCTTCCACCTGCAGTTTTCTCACGGATCTTGTAAAAGGGAGGTGGAAAGAACATCAGTCTGAGCACAGCTGAGAAGGAGCCACAGGGTCTTCCCTTTCCCAGCTGCATGCTGCTCCCTGAAATTTAAAATTGTTTGCACCAATTCAGTCACCCAAGGGTGTCACTGAAGTGATGCTTTCTTGGAAGTGAAGGTGCTATTTTGGTGCATGGTAGAGGCGGAAATTTTGTGCCAGGGCTGCAAAGTGCAGGCAGTGAATGTGGCTCCAGCCTCAGGGTCTCATCAGTGACCTGGTTTGTTTTCTCCTGCCATTATTTTTTCCTTCCACCCCAGTCTGTCAGGTTGCAAGACAGAAGCTGAAATGTAGCAAAGGGAAGAGATGCAGAGATCTGACAGACTGAAAGTCCATCCTGTCTCCTGCAAAACTTGCCCGTCTGGCCTTTTTAGATGTCCCTCAATATGTGGATTTGGGGGGTGAAAAAGTCTGAGCTGTCTCATTTCAGGCCTATCCTTGGGTCTGCAGAGTGTTGAATTGCAGATGGGTGACTCTGGGAACTCAGCTGCCCAGACAAATGTGAAAACTGTGGAATGCCTTTAAAGAGACTGCTTGCTTGAGGGACATCGTTAGCTTTGAGCTTGTCCCTAGGAGTAGGTGGAACAAGGTGAGAAAATATGTGGAGGAATAAAAGAGTCAAGGAAAAGGAAAAGCTGGTTTTAGAAGGCAACTGAGTATCTTGGGTTGGGAAATCAAGACAGATTTGGGGAGTGTGGTGTAGAATTTTAAGTAGCACAATGGATATAAGCAAAAACAAAATAGTATTGTACTGCAGCTTCAGGAAAAGTTAGCCACAAAGCTGGGCAAATACTGGTTTAAAAATGAGGCAGAAACCAATAAAATCAAGGGAACATTTATGCAGGTGGGAAACTAAATCACTAGTCTTTGTGCTTTTCTGTGATTTTTTTCCTATAAAAAATGCAACTGAAAGAAGTTCTGAAAAATTATGCTTTTTCAGGGGCACAAGCAACTATCTGAGTTGTTTCCTTTCATGTGAAAGGCTCTTATTTCCCAGAACTCAAATGTATAGGTTTCCTTAGTTGAGGATATGGGTTGAAGAATGCAGACACAGTCACCACAAGCCCCCAAACCCAGATGTAGTTCTGAACACTTGATCAGCATACAGTCATGTGCCAGTCTGTGTGAAGACTGTATTTGTCATCTTAAGTGTGTCATCTTAAGAAGTTTTTTTAAAATCTTTCTAATTTCCTCCCTCCCCAGGGAGTATCTATATCCTTTCCTGATCTGTCCAGGAATCAGCTGAAGCACTCCAGCCATGGCTTGTACCCAAAGTGTTCGTAACAGCTCTAGGTGTGTTGTCTGGTTATAAGGCAATGATGAGAATAAGCAAGGGGAATAAAGGAGATCCTGGTGTGATACCATGCTGTGGTGGCTCCTCTGACAGAGGGAAGGCTCTGGACATCAACAGGGCTCCTCTGCTATGAGACTCACAGGCACAGGCCTGTCTTGGTGCAACCCTAAAGTTTTCTTCTCCATTTACATTCGGTGGCTTTCTGATGGATGGTGGGCTCATGGAGCCCTGGCATAACAGTGGTGTCTCCAAATGAGTACCAAAAATAGAAGAAGAGAAAATTCTCCTCTCATCACTGCTTTTCAGGAGTGGATAGGCTTGCTTAAATCTAAGGCAGCTTCTCCACTCCTGCACCAAGGCGTCTCTTGCATCAGTACTCGTTTAATGTTTACATGGCTGCTAAATCCTAAAAATTTTTTTCCGTTTGCTGCTGTCCTTGAAAGTAGAGATATTGAGTTTCAAGCCTGGAGAAAGTAGGTGTTTTCAAAACATCTGTTCTGGCTGGCAGTGCCATAAATGACACAGGCAGAGACGTCAGTCGCTGCTCTGGGAGGAATGGAGGAGCATTTCATCTCTCCTGTGTCTCTTTTTCCTTTCCAATGCAACACTGAGCCATGAAACCGCTCCCTGAGAGCTTGCAATTTTGAAAAACTGAACTGAGGAAAGAGATAAGAGAATGAAAAGAAGGAAGGACAAAATATTCCAGCTTTTCCCAACAGTTAAGTAAGCTGGTAGGTTGGTTTCATGTTGGTAGCTTGGGTTTCTCAGGGACCCAATCTGACAGCTTTTTTCAAACTAATGCAGTGACCATTGCTTCCTCCTCCCTTCTGCTAGTCCCACAATTTTAGCATCTCTGCAAGGGGAAAAGAGGCATCACAAATCTAACCATCGTTCCCCCACACTGTCAGGAGTCCTCCACAGGAACTTCTCTCCCTCCCAGCACAAGTGACTGATCCCACTGCTGAAAACTGGAACAGTTGTTCTGAGGGGGAGTTTAACTGCTGAACTACTGGCTGCTTTAGGACAAGGTCCCAGCAGGGAAGGGCTGAAATACCTCTAAAGAAAACCTCTGGGAGGTCCAAATGTCTTCTTGCATGCTTTCTCTTGCTCTCTGATGGCTTCCAGCCTCTCCAGTCTTTGCTGCTTGATACTCAGATAACTGAATTCCCTTCGTTTACTGAGCACAGAGGACTGGTGAAGCTGTTTGATTTCAATGTGGTAGGTGAGATCAGATTTCTCACTCCATACCCTCTTCTTTTTCTCCCTGTGCAGCTCCTGTCCTTGCAGTTCTCAGGACTTGACTAGCACAGTTTTTAAATGAAGTGAAAGTCTTAATGTGAGGTGAATCCCAAGACCACAAACAGTTTGGACTTCAAACAGTGAGAAAATTGGCGCCGGATGATTCCGCACACAAAGCAGAAAACTTTCATTTCCTGCAGGCAGGATGGAATTGACTGTTATATTAAGACTTCAGAAGGAGCACTGCCCCGGAGTAATTTCACTGCTGTCAGGCAGTGTTGACATCTAGATTAACCTCTGTGCAGAGAATTTTACAGCAAAGCTCATTGTAATGCATGTGGGGTATCTCCTGTAAATCCCAGCTGAAGCCCACAGTGTCCCACCCTTCTGCACAGGAGGAAGGGTCGGGAGCAGCTGCTATCAGTTCTGACCCCAGCAAAGCGTGACTCCAGCCTCATCCGGGCCAGTCCTGCTGAAACTGATTTTCTGCTGTGCTAAAGTGACAATAGCTTCAGCCTATATTTTTTCCTTCTAATTCCCCAAAGAGGTTTGCATCACAAGGCTGAAATTTTTGCCTGTGACAAACAGCTCCCTTCATGTATCCAGCCAGCAGTACAGTCCTAATTAAAAGGCACTAGTTAACTAGTGGCAATTAGCTGCTTGCACTGATTAACTCCAAGACATACAATCCCCAAACACAAAGCTCTGATCAGATGTGATCTAAATGGCAGACAGATTCCCAGCTGATGTGAGATGGTGGCATCCAGTCCTACTCACCAGCACACAGGCACACAATGAATGCTGCCTACCAAACCAAAACTGCATAAATTACAAAAATTCACACACTTAGCTCAGTGCAAGTCAGAGGACATTGCAAAAGAAGCCCCTTGGCTCTGGAAATGAGTGCTCCTGCTGATAAGTTGAAGGCATAGTCTTGACCCCAAGTCCTTCTGTCTTTTGCTGTAAGAGGAGATTGAGCAGTGGGATTTCCCAGGCAGAACCACAACAGCTTCTTTACTTTTATGCTAGCAGAGACAATCCTGTCTGTGGTTCTTAAGATGCATCTCTAAGAATCACTTTGTAATAAAAAAAAACACTAGCATATAAAAAAATACAGAAAAGGAATGGCATGTTTCTTTGTGTGTTTTTGCCACACCTGCTTATTCATACACTTATTTTCCTACTTAGACATTTCTCTGCAGTCTTCTGCAGAAGGCTTTAGGCAAGAGAAAAGCTATCAGGTGCTGAAGAGATCAACCATTAGCCCTAAGGGCAAAACCCCATAGTAATGCTAGAAATTTCTTTCAGAGCCCATCCCTCCTCTCACCCACACCTCTTCATAGTAGGCTTATCATTATATTTGCCAAAGGTTTTGGACAGCCTGAGAAGAGGTAACATATCTTCAGTTTCCCCTCATCTTCAGAAGGAATTGTGACATTTCTGTAATTCAACCCATCAGGAAGATTCCTTCAAACTAACATTTATTACCCCCAATCAGAATACAACTAAAAAGGCTATCCAAGGTTATAGAAAAGGTCAAGCTCTTGCTTTGGACTGGAATTTGCTTTGGAAGGAATTTGATGGACCAATTTAACCACCACAGCACATCAAAACCTGGTGGCTTCATTTAAAAAGTAATCAGTATTGTATTTCGCTTTAGACATCCGTGCATTAGTGTTCTGCAAATATGATTTCCTCTTTGTTTGCATTATTGATGCCATAAAATGTCAGACACATTAAAGAAAAAAAAAAAAAAAAAGAGGCCAACCTTTGGGGTTTGGAATGATTCTGGCTGAATTGCAGTTGTGTTACTTTCCTTTTTATTTCCCATGGCAGTGATGCACTGTTACTCATTCTGTTATTGTTTTACAAAGATTTCTCTGTAAGTGTATTTATTCAGCCAACCATATTTCAGGAAACACATAACCTTGATATTTTTTTGCTGTATGTGGCAGCGTGTGTGAATGTGTTTTGGGGAGAGGAGGGGAGGTGGAGCTTTTTACAAGAGCCCTCCCATGTCTGGTAGTGTGTTGGCTTTGTGCAATGCTGCATGCATCCCTCCTGCTCAGGTGCCTGGTTTGATTTAACCTCAAGAACTGACTTTTGTAATCAGGATTTGAGATCTTCTGGTTTAGCACTGCCCAGAATCTGTCATCTGCTCTCACCATTCAGCAGCCATCTGCTATCCACAGAGGTTCCTAGATGTCTGTGCCACAGAGATTACACAGTAATTGAGTCTCAGGCATGTTATGGAGGAGTTTTAGCTCATTCTGATCTTGGACCAACAGCAAGTTTGCTGATTTAGCTTGGTTCCCACCCAAGGTTCACTGACTACAGTTCCCAAGACAAATACTCTTAGCTGCTCAGTGCTTTTTCTCACAGACCATTACAAGTACAGGCCTTGGAGGCTGTAGCTCTCTTGCTCTCCTCTCTGTAATGAATGCTGGTCCATTTTTCAGTGCTCCTGGGAATTTTTTTGAAGGATTTTATCCCTCCTAAAATCTAAGAGATTCTCAAATATTCAGTCTTCTTGAAAATAAAAGTGAAGAAATTAGGTGAAAATATCTCCCCTATGCAGAGATTTTCATCAGTGGTAAAATTTCAGCTTTTCCTCACAGTGACAGCAAGACTTGGGTGCAGGAGGAGAAAAATACAGTGGAGCAGTCTAAGGAAGGGACTCAGCTAGGACCTAGACTGCAAAGTCATCTGTTCACCTACTGAGCTATTGCCAGCTTCATACATGAAGAGATCCCCAGCTTTTCCTGAGCTTCAGATTCCTGCACAGCTCTCTTGTTCCTACTCCAGTTCTGAGGAATAACCTTCAGATGACCTGCAGATCTCCTTATCTTCGCAGATCCTTCCCAGAGCTATCCAAACAGCCCAAAGAAGTGATGACAAGGGTTGAATGGGTGTGTAATTCAGTGTCTTTCTCTCCCTTTTTCATCAGGGGCAGAGATAGTGAAAGTGACAGAACAGAAAAATTATTTTCCCCAACAGCAGTGATCTAGTTTCTTTTTAAACTCTGATATTTAAGATGCCATACAGCAGTACCTATAAATACGCCTTGAAATGTTGAATGAGCACAAGAGTATATTTGATTTTGTTTTTATGCCTGTAATTTCTCTCACCAAGAATTCAACCGTTACTCAGCTCCCAGCAGGTTGTTCTGATTGCTGGAAAGATGGTTGGGATTGATTCCAACTGTGACCTGTTCCAGTCCAGCCTCATTCTTATGTAGCTAGATTGAAACAATAGAAATCAGCAAGGGACTGAATTGTTGTTCCTGTGTAACTGAACCTTCTTGTGCAACTCCAGGCTAAATGTAGAAGGCGTTGGTGACCCACAACTTTGAAGTCAGTAAAGGCTGTAGATACTGAGAGGCGCTGAACAGATGTTAGGAACAGAACGGCAGGAGAGAGAAAGAGAAATGCTATGAGAGGAAAAAAAAAAAAAAAACAAAAAACAAACCAACAAACATTACATCAGAAAAGACAGTGGTTGGTTTATAATATGAGAAAATCCACTGCTGTACATGAGAAAAGACAGAATATTCACCCTGCTAACCAAGAACTTTGGCCACCAGGACAAGAGCAGCTCTATATCCTACAAACCTCCTCTCACTTTTAATTTCCTTTTTCTCCATCTCCTGTTAATACAGAACAAATCCTGGCTTATGGCCTTCCTGAAAACTGAACTTAAGAGGAAGATTTGGGAGAGGATGAGAGAGACCAGATTCTGATGAATGATGCAACAGCGTTATAGCCCAGCACCTTTCAGTAGCAACTGCCTGGTGTACCTTTTTTTTTTTTTTTTTTTTTTTTTTAACAACACCTAATTGGTGCGAGTAGTGTTCACAAAGAGCCTAAACTAGTTCGGTCCCCAATCTCTTGGTAAGATGGACATTTCTCTTGGTTCGGTGGACATTGCAGCAGACGGACAGACGCCGTGAGCCGCGGATCAGCACCGCGGACAGCGGCACCGCCCGCGCCGGACCCGGCCCGGCGCTCCGGAGGAGGAGCCGCCTCCCAGGCAGGAACCCCAATTTAGAAGGAATCATGCCCACATTACCCCTGGAACTGCTGCCTCACCCTTCGTTCGTTTCTCCCATGTATTTTTTTTCCTAGTGTGAAATCGTTATCTTGTTTTCGAATGATGGAGGAGGGATGGTTTAAAACCAACCAATCATTCCAATGCAAGAGAGAATCATCTTTTTCTTCAGAGTTGAAATCTCTGCCCCACTTTTTCCTGCACTGGTGTTCCACCTATGAAGGCTCCATTTCTAATTTGGATTGTGAAAGGTTCTTATCCTCTCATCCACTGAGACAGTTTGACAAATGGAGAGATATTACACTGGTAGCCCTTTAGAAACAGAATTCTTATTTTATTGGAAGCATCGTGTGATTCAGATTTCAGCCATCAATTACATTTACTGTTGGTAAAGGGTAAACAGACAAATCTCTTTGAAAATTGCAAGTAAGGGACATATAAATGACACTGTTGTTACTGAAAGTTATTTTCACAAAAAAAACCAAAAAACCCAACGCATTACTGTGTAGTGGAGGGTTGTCAGATTCATAGAATCATAGAATGATTTAGGTCAGAAAAGACCTTAAAAATCACCTAGTTTCAACTCACCTACCTTGGGCAGGGACATTTTTCACCTGTCCATGCACAAAACTGTGTCCATCCTGGCCTTGAAGAGTCAGACAAAGTTGAAGAGCCATGCAGGCACCAACAGGCAAGGCCCCAAATGGAGAAGCAGTCTTATCTCACAGAGAAAAAAGGGCAACTGTCTCAGTGTTCATCTTGCTTAGCCTGCATATTTGGGATTTCATCCCACAGGTATTCCTGAATCATACTAAAGAAGCTATACCCTGAAATTAGGGTTGAACATCTCCTCCATTGTGGTGAGAAGCTGTTGGGAAGGAGCATGCAGGCTCATCACTTGCCTGAAAAATTTAGTGTGAAAAGAAGAGCCAGAAAAGTAGGCCAGAAAGTTGGGCTATTCCCCCCACTCAACATATGCTGCCTTCTAGAAGCAATTTCCTCTGTGTCCCACCTCCCACAGACTCCCCAGCTGTGACTGGAAGTTACTACAATGGGACATGTGGATGGACACTCAGAGACAGAGAGGACTGGGAAATGCCTGAGACACAAGGATTCAAAACTTGTAAGTAGCAATACTGAAAATGAGGGATTAAGGCCGGACTTGTGATGCTTAGGGTTGTCTGGAAGTCAGAAAGGATGAGCTTGCAGGGGATGGCAAAGATAATTTAATAAGTGGCTTAGAGAACAACTGATGTTGAGAGGAGGGATCAAAGAAGCCTACTGGGACACAAGGAGAGGAAGGAAATGGGCAAGGACTTGATTCCCAGTGAAGGGTCAGTGATCAAGAGGCTGGTGAAAGTCAGGTAGAACTGTGGTGAAGCAGAAGACAGCCCTGGTTGGGGAAGAACTATGGATGTGAGGAAAGAGTTCCTACAGAATGATGTGAGCTCATCTGAAGGATGAAGGTTTCTCCAAACCTTCAGTTCTGCTGGGCTTCCTCGAGGCCCACACTGTCTGCTTCAAACCCAACAAACACCACAACTTTAACTTCATTTATTTTGCTCTCTGACAGCTCTGGTTTCAGTACTAACAGTCTAAATTGTTTCAGTTCCCCTCAATCCTCCCGTTCAAGCCCCGTAACCAGCTAATTCCTTGTGTGAAGGAGAATTGGCTTTTTAAAAAAGTTTTCTGTATTTTTTCCCCAGAAGTGTCCATTAAATTTTCAGCTAAACTGGAAGGCAATTTTTTGCATGAGAGCTTTACATAGATAGGCTAAAAGCAGAACAAAAATTAAATAAATAACTCTACTAAATTACCTCCCCCACCATGTCTTAATGAAGTGCTGTTTTACATAAGTTATTTCAAGAGAAATGAAGTATTTTTGGGCAGGCAAGTGATCATCATTTATTTAGGTTTCCAAGAGTGCTGCAACTCCCTCTGAATCTTCTGGGTCAGGCAAGGAGGCAAGGTTTCCCCAGATAAAGGTTGTGGATACACAACCTTCTTGGATCAAAGCTGTCTTGGGGTCTTCAGGCTGCACTTGGGAATGTTTTTAGGGGCTGCACTGTGCACTCGTCTCTGGTAATTTTTCCAAGGTTTGTGTGTTGAAGCAGTACTGTCTATCAGTGGATTGTGTGGCAGCATGATGGCCTAGGCAGAAAAATCACTCTGATTCCTGTGTTGGCCTCAAAAAAAACCCCATGCACCTTCCAGAAATTTGCAAGGGTAGACTTAATTTCCAGAACACTAGTCCTCCTCCCAGGTGAACTGCCCTCCAGCAGTGCAGGCAGGCTTGGCCCCAGAAGGTGCTGCTCCACAGCTCACTGTGGCAGGTACTGAGAAGAGCATGGGACTACACCTCAGAGGAAGGACATTTTGATGGCATTTGCCTTGTTACTATTATTTAAAATAATTTATTTTAATCTCTGCTTTTTTAAGTCATGGAAAGTCTGCACTAGCAGAAAACAAATCCTCTGGTGATCTATGCTGAATTGATTTCTATTTTTTTGGCAGACTTTTTTTACTCTATGTACCAATCTGTTTTCTTAGTCTGGGGCTTCTTTTCCATCTTTTAAGTCGTATTTGCCATTTTGCAAGTGAATTGATGGTTCTCAACCTTCTCCAAACCGCAGTCTCCCCTTCTCCAAACCAAAATTCACCATTTTCTCCTGCTGTAAACAAGCCAGGTTGCCCCTCAAGTGAGAATTTGGTGAGAACAAGGAGACTGTGATCTCTGCCCACCCCATCTCCACTGGCTCCAACTCAGAGGATGAGGAACTCTGATCTGAGTTTTGGCCAAGGTAGGGTCCCTGCTTGTCCCTGACCTGCCACATCATGTGCATTGAGCACGCTGCTACCCTAGAAGGGGATGACTGATACAGCATTAGTCATACTTACATGAAGAGTTTTTAAATTAAGAATTTGCAGTGAGGTCCAGGGACCTGTTAAAGTGCTGAGGTATTTACCCTCCCCAGACTTTCCCTTCCTTCCTGCCCTGCTTTGGCCCTTCCTCTCTCCCCAGCCTTGAAATGAAACAGAAAATTATTTTTTTAAAACTGTGTTGATAATTTATGTTTAGTATAAAGGATGATTTAATGGCATCACCAAAGGTCATTTTTTTCATCTCCGTGTTACTATCCCAGCCCCAGAGGCTGTGCATCCCCACTTTCCCATGACTCCAGTGCCCTCCCTTTCATTCACCTCACATATCCCCTGTCACCACCCCTCCCCAGCGTCCCACACACCCGACACCTGCTTCTGGTTCAGCCAATGACCGATGGAGAACAGAGATTTCAAACAGAAACCTCCACTCCAGACCACCCTGAACTGGAACCATTTCCACCTTGAAAACAGTCAGTTGCTGCAAAGGACAGGCAGACTCATTTCTTGAATTATGTAAGGGTTTTTTTAAAGCCTTTTATACCTATTTACATGTACACGTGCGTGCACCGAGTGTGCACAGTGGTACCTGTGTGCACAGATGCACACGAATCTCTCTCTCAAGTATAAATATATTGTATGTTAGAGCTGTAAATACTCCTTGGTCATGTGTCTATGTCTTCTTCAAAGTATCATATCCTCAGTGTTACGTTAACAACTCCATTTATTGATTGATGAAACTATGTGTAGACCTGTACCCTCCTGACATAGTTTATGTAGCTCTCTCTTCTCAAATAAAGTACAAAACTACCACGAGCAGGTCCTCCTCTCCTCTTTGTTCCATGTTAACATTCAGCTTTAATTCATAGAAGCCTGACACTTAAAATTCATGTAGTTTTCAGCTATCCCAACAGTACAGAAAACTTCACATGATGTTTTAGGAATTTTATGTTTCTGGTCAGGCCAGTAAGGGTTGTTAACAAAAGGTAATAATCTGTAGGTAAAATGCTGTCCCAACTGCAGAAAATGATGATCTCTGTACTGATCTGATTCATCCTTCCCACCTGTGTCCAGGTGCAGCTACACCAATCACAGATCCCTTCATCCTGGTAGAGACAACAGGAGTCCATCCTCCTCCTCCCCTTTTGGTGGATCTCTGCACTATTACATCAACCAGCCCTCCCAGAGTGCAGAAATTTCCCCTTGGCTTAAAAGCATCATGCTGTTGGCTTGTTGCTGCTTCGATTGCTTAGCGCCCAAACTCAGCTCCAATCTTGGGGCTGGGAACAAATCTCAGGATTATGGAAAAATCCACTGCTGTCACTTGCTTCCCCTTGATTCCAGGCTTCATGCTGAAATCACAGGAACCAGAGGATATTTACCATTGCAAGCTGAAAAAAAAAAAACCCTCCTTGCACAGATACACTTACTGTAAAAAACTATAAAGATGATTTGTGAAGTAACACTTAATTTACTGCAACTGACACCAGACTCCAGCTGCCAGAAATTTGACTGACAATTTCTATTTATTTATATCCTGCTTTACAATATCTGCCTTAATGCTGTAAATTTTTCTGATTGGAATTTCACAGTGTCTGCCTGGATATTTATTGATCATAAAATAATCTGCACAGCCCGTTAAAGTCAAGGCAGGGAGAATGGATGCCAGAGAAATCACTCGACTGGATCTGGGTACCACTGCCCAGGTAACAGGATGCTATTTTTACAGCGTTATGTATCACTGAGAGCCAGTCATTTGAACTGCTTTTCTGCCGCTTCCCAAAAGCCTCTTCTGAAATGCTTCCAAGAGCCTGGTATTGAGTTCCTACCAGCAACTCCATATGGACCCTGCAACATGCCTCATTTGCAGCTCCTCACCGTTGAGAAATCCCACCTTTACAGTGAAATCTGGTGTTTTCACAACTGTTCTTTCAGACGGCCCACGAGGGAAATGTTTGGCTCTTCCTGCAGCAGTAAGACCACTTTTTTTTTTCAACTATTATTTTTGGCAGGCAAAGAAAGAAGCATTCAATTTCTGCCCACAAGGGAAAAAAATGTGAAACTTGGTCCCAATTGGGAGTTCCCATATTGCTGGTGAGGAGAGTCTCTTCATTCACAGCTTCAACTATTCAGCTTTCCAGTATCTCCAATGGATTTTGCCTTCTGAGTTTGGGCTTTTTTAAAATCTTTTTTTTTGTTTCATTTTACTTTTTATTTTCCTGAGGAACACTTTTTCTCCCCTATGGAAATTAGAGGTATGTGCTCTCCACACGTGGGTGAACACAAAGGCATATTTTGGTCATAACCAAATCCACCCTTTCTCCCAAAAGTCAACACATCCCACCCCCAATCCAGCATACACCCTCTTTCTCTCCAGTAGCCTCCCAGTGTGACACCTCTGCCTACCCTGTGCACACACATACCCCTACACACACACACCATTCTTCTGCCTTCTCCTGCTCTTGTTCAACAGGAATTTTCTCCCTTCCCTGGAAATGCTGTGCTACTACTCATTCCTGCTGCTTTCTGGGGTCCCAAACCAGGCCTCACCTTGTCAAACACAGCTCCCTTTCCTTTCTCAGCATCAAAATAATAAACCAGCAGCTGAAATGCAATAAAGAAAAAAAAGTCCCATTTTGACCAACTCTCCTAAGATTCACCCTGTTCTGCCTGCTCTCAGTACCTGTTGCACTTTGCCTTGGCCTATCCAGGATGATGTGGTTTCAGGAGCATGCAGCAGCTGATGGAGCATCCAATGGGCTGGAAATAAAACTTCACCAAAATAAACAGCAGCTGAGGAGGCTGTCAGGCCACAGGCACTTGCCCCAGACTGGACAGAATCCCTTGTGGGAAGTGGACAATGGAAGGGCTCAATCTGCTCAGGGCTCTCTGTGACCTTTTCAAGCTCCATAAAACCCTTCACAGATTATCCTTTAGAAAGCAGGGAAGGAAAGCAGACCCTTGCATGCCCTCTGGGCAGGGGAAGGGAGAGGTCCTGGCCTTCCCCCAGGTTGCAGAGAGAGTCAGATGAAAGGTTAACAGCAAGATGTAATCACAAGGTAAAAGCACAGGGCAGGAACGGGACAAATAGTTCCCTGTTGAATTGTGGCTTCTGTTATTCCCAGAGAAAAGCAGAAGGTATTCAGGAGCTTCTCATTAGCCAGCATGATTTCCATTAGGCTTTCTATTAACATTTTGTGGCTGTAATAAACACCTAAATAATTAACACACAAAAAAGGAGCCCTTTCCAGGCTAAAGGAGTTGCCACAACAAGCTGGGAATAGCACAAGTGGGTCGCTTCCTGTCTAGAGCATTCTGCTTGCAAAGGAATTGCTCTTTACACCCGCCTAGGACAATTCCCTTGCAAAGAGTTAAGTTTTAATGCTTCTGTCCTCGTCCTGTAGTCTATAAGAACATCCAACTCTGCTTTGCAGATGGAAAAAAATTAAAAGTGAGAGAATAGGGTGGAAATATTCCCTGGAGAGATTCAGGACACTCTGGTATTCCCTAGTCCTTTGGTGTAGCTCTGAGGAGCCTTTTCCTGCTAAAAACTGACAGGGAAAGAAATCCTTTAGGAGCACATGCATGATCCCAGACAATAGATAAACCCCAGGAGCTCGTTCAAAGTCCCCATGGAAAGAAGATGGAACCTAATACAACATGGACTTTTTTATAACCATGAAGCAAAGCAACACTTCATTTCCATTGAGAACTGATGAATTGTGTGGAAAGTAGACACAGAGGTAAACCATGATCTTCCCAATGCCAAGTTACAAGCTTCCCACACCCTATCCATCCTGCTGAGGGCACGAACACCATTTTTGAGTATGGTACCCAGAGGGAGAGCTCACAGGTAGCTCTGGCTCCTCCCCAGCCCTTGTCCTCCTCCCCACCCATTGACAAAGGTACCACTGCCAAGCCTGTGCCCAGGAGATTGAGGACATTTTGACAGGGCTGCCTGTCCCCCCCCTCCTCATTTTAGACTCCTGCTGCTAAGAATTTGTGTGCCCTTTATCGTAGCTCTGAAATACAGAGAGACACTTTGGAATTCAATTAGTCAAACAGTTGCCACAGCAACAAAAACATATAAACTTACATGATTTATACTCACAGACACCACTTCAAATAGGAATAAATTTAATACAGCAGCTGGGAATGAAATGCATTGTACAATAAGAAAATTGTATTTTTTTTTCTCTCCCTGATGATAGGTCTCAAGGATTTAATGCAATATAGATGAAAAAAGATATTTGGGCAGAAGGAAGCAGAATACGTTGTGCTGTATTTACAATGTCTGCTTGGAGAGTACAACACGTAATGAGTGTGTACATCTAATCACAGAGCTGTGATGCTGTTTGCAGACAGCCACAGATCAAAGATTGCAGCTACCAAGTTGACTGCTTGGTTTCACTTTCTTTCTTTGTCTCCCCTTCATCTCATAAAACCTTTCCTGTTGGTCTCTTCCCAAGCAAAAAACAAATCTACCCTCATTCCAGCAGCTTCTCCATTCCCTACAGTGCCAGGTCCCCACCTGGTAAAGGGAGATTGTGTTTTTTTTCTACAAAAAAGAAATTTAATTCAAACATAGTCCTGGGACTCAGAGAAGAAATTAATTCCAAGAAATATGCAAGAAATCTTTTCCTCTGCAAGAACATTGCAAAAACTTGCAAGTAAATCGAGAATAATCATTTAAGTGATGGTCACCTGCAGTATTTTCCCCCTAAAAGACTGAATATGAAGTGAATGCCACACTTCCTACAGTTCTCCTTTGACTATGAGATTCCCTGGAGAGAACTACAGGTACATGGGATGTGAGATCACAGAGAAGATAATGCATATGCAGACCTCTGGTATTAACAGTTTCAGTGCATCCTCATTCCAGTGCATACAAATATATCTTTTTCCAACCAGCAAAGGTTTCATAGAATGAAAGTGATGTAGGAGCTGAGAGGAGCCTTATGGTTAGCTTCCAGTAAACAAGAATTGTCCAGAGGTTGTGCAGAAACTGCCTTGCTCCTTTCTAAAGCAGCTGGTTTAACTCAGAACTGTGGAAAGATGTGTGCTTGTAGCTCATCTGCCTCTTTGTTGAGGTGCCAAAGTCAGCTGCCTTGGCAGTGCCTGGGCCAGAACCAGCCAAGCAGTGCCTAAACTGCAAAAGAAAGTGGAGACCCAGCCACCAGCTCTTCATTTTCCCCTAAGCAGAAGGTGGCCTGTCATGCAAGGAGGCATTTTGGAAGTTGTCACCTGCCTCCACAAAGCCTGATCAGCATGGCCAACCCCTCCTATCTGTGGGACCTGAGGCTGCCAACACCTTTGGAGGCCTCAACTCCACAAGCAATTTTATGAGATCTCTCATCTGACCTGCTCCACTAGACAGCATTTATGGTGGGAATAAGAGCTTTATTTCCTGTCCAGATCGTGCTCATAACACCTTCTCCTGCACTTCACAAGAACTCAAACAGGACGAGTCTCACGCACTTCAGGCCCTTTGTGCAAAGGCAACTTCTCTGGCTCAGACCATGTTTTGAGTAAACACTGCAGATCCAAGTGCAAGAGGGAAAAGCCAGAAAAGTGCCTTTGAGACAAACCCAATACTTTTGTCTAAGTACAAACAAAACCACAGAGGCCACAGCTCTAACAGAACTTACTGGCTCCTCAGTGTAAAAAATTACAGGGGTGGGTGAGTTTTCATGGGTTGTTTTAGGCAGAAGGTCAAGAGTGCTGCTCATTATTAGAGTTGGCAGGTGGGGTAGAGAGTTCAGGATGCTTTGGGTGCAAATTGAGATCGACACCTGCAATTCTTTCTGGCAGTTTGGGAAAGGAAAGCACACAGATGCACAACAACAACTAAACAAAGCTAATAATGAAATCATATTTATGTAGGCAGGAAGGAAGCTCAATTGCCAGGAGAGTACTAAAGTCTACAAGTGTAAATACATACCAAATAAGTCAGCTTGATGAGATGCCAAGTTTGTTCAGCAGAGTATGGCACTTCACTGCTGAAGTGTTCCTGCAGGAGGGAAACCAAGAAAATGTAAAAAAGGTCATTGGGTGAAATGTGTGGCTCCACCAGAAAACTGTGCAAACAAGCTCATGTCAGTAGATTCAGCACTGTCTTGCAAAGAGTTTGTTGGTGCTGTCACATTGAAACACAAGCATCTCACTCTTGAGCTGATCTAGAGCTCTCTCCACGTGGCAAAGCAGAAACCACCACAATATATGGGTCAGATGTACTGAGTTTCCCCCTTGAAAGTTCTGGATTTCAAGCAAAAAATCAGAGAAAAAAGTATTGACATCCTGAGGGATATGGTGGGGCAAGTGTGTGAGGATTTGTAGGTCTTGTATGGCTGATATTTAACGATGAAGGATCCAAGACAATAAAGGAAATGAGCAGCTTTACAACATCTCTGAGCCTCGCTCTCAGACCAGTCTATTCACATATTCTGAGTCAAGAGGGGGAAAAAACCCTGCAAAACAAGAACAAATAGTGCAAAGTATCTCAGGAGATGTTTAGAGTAGAAATCAGAGACATCACAATGTTTAGATCCTGGATCAATCTTCCACAGACCTTGCAAAAGGCAAAATCCTAAACAGCTGAAAGATGGAACTGAGCCAAAAGTATTCAAGCTGTGACAGCAAAAGTCTTGACTTGGCTGGGAAGTCCCCTTCATCTCCCTGTGAAGGTAACATCTGTTCTCCTCTTTGCCTGCTCCATCGCTCTTCGGTGCGATGGCACAGAGAACAGCAGGCTGGTGTGTCCATTCCCGCTCCATTCCTTCTGGATTAGGGGATGCAGCAGTTCAGCAACCAGCTCCCCAAGCCACAAACTGCATTTATCATCATCTTTACACGCCTTTACACAGCTGGCTCTCCTGATGATAATGTGTTCTACAGTTTCTCTTGCTGGCGTGGCTTATGTTAATACTCCATTAACATTGCTAATCAGAGACAGACTTCTGGCAGCATCTCTAGGGGATGAGCAAATGTTGTCCTATGCCTTTCAGTTTAGGAGATCAGACTTTCAGATGAAATCTATTCCCAACATCTCTGATTTCAGCAATTAAATGGAGTTGCAGCATGTGGGAGCTGTTCAATGCTGGATGCATGTGGTTCCTACTGCTCCAAAATAAGACCTTTTAAACCATCTTTTATGCCAGTCCTCAGATATGTGACATTTGGAACTTTTATTCACTTGGGAAATCAAAGACTGCTGGAAAGATTAGATGGATTCAAATCAAAGATAAAAGGTACAGAGGTCCCGAAGGTCTAACAGTGCATGTCCCAGTTCAGCTTACCCCATCCAGAAATCTATACTTTAGTTTGATCTATTCCTTCTCACATTTCAGAAACACTTCCAAATCCACTTTAGCTTTACAAAAGAACTCTACTTTTATTTGTATTAGGTAGAGTCAGACATTGTGATACATTTGGTCTCAAGAAAATATCTGGAAGTTCTACTTGTGTTGGTAAAAGGAAAGCAAATGCTCATTAACACAATTTTCAAGTCACCTCAGATTTTAGGTGGACTGTCATTCTCTACAGAATTCAGAAAGACTATGAATTTAACATTTATCAAACAAAGCCTACGCTGTGGAAATTAACTTATTTCCAATCCAAATATAATAAATGAGACAGAATGAAACACAACTGTTGAAAGGAGATGTAAAGCCTTTATCTTCCCAACTCCTTCAGCCCCAAGAAACAGCTGAGCAGGAGGATGATGCAGTTGAGCCAGTGAAATGGTGATTCTGCCCAGCAAATTTATGCTCTCGTTCAAACAGATGCACCAATGCAGTCAAAATTAGGACAGGCTTCTTCTCTACTTTTCCCTTTCCTCCCTCTTGTAGTCTCCCTAATAACACCTCATGCCTTGTTGCCTGAAATGGGAGGCATTTCCATCGCAGGAAGCGATGCCTGCAGGCGCTTCTCAGTGATACAGACACGAGGAAGAACAGCTCAGTTTTAACAAGCAGCTGCAGACCAGTTGCATCTGAGAACAAAACCAGTGCCTGCCTTTCCCCCAAAAAAACCAATTCAATTTACAGAAATAAAAGGAGAACTCACAAACAGACAATGCACATCAGTACCTAAATGATGAAGTGGTATATGACTCACAGCCATTTGGAAAGGCTTCTCCAAAACCCTAGGGAGCTCACCAGAACCTATTTAGATACACGGCTCAGACATGCAGTAGGTGCAGAGTTTATTTCAAACACCTCAGGATTGTGGCTTCTATGCCCACTCACTTTAAAGGTCAGAATTCCAAATTCAGCTAATGCTGCACCACATTCACTGAAGATGAGGAAAGCTGTGGGCATTCATGCAAGGTCCATGGCACGTGGATATGACCTTCAGTCACTGGTTGGAAGTGATTTCTAATGCATCAGCTCATTGCTATAATGATGTGCTTTGGAGCCATTAATTAACTTGCTGCTCTCTGAGGAAATTCTCGTTTCCTCCATCATTCATATCTGCTTGGAAGAGCTGCAGACCTGCAAAAGCTACGTGTGAAAGCCTGAGATGTGTGGGATGTAGCTGAGCAGACCGTGGGCAGGTGCTATGAAAACTTCCTCATACAGTGAGTGTCTCAGTGCAGCTCCATCACATCCCTCAGCACCAGAATGATGCTGCCACAGCAGCTCTGCCAGTGCCCAGAATCACTGCTACTAGGACATTCCAAATCCCAGTTCTGTGATCTTTGTCTCTCCATATCCTGTTCTACCTTAGTGGAAAATGCCAATTAATGGAAAATGAATAAAAATGTAGTGAAAATATTTGCTTGTTTCTCCTTGGCAAAAATTGTCATCTCTCTCCTATTTATTCATTATTCAAATGTTTTCACAAGGCTGATGATGGATTTTTACCTTCTTGGACTAGAGCTTGTTTGCAGGTAGTTGAATATATGTTCTTCATAATCAGTGCCAGAGCATGAATGAAGAGCCAGTCCACAGCTACTGCAACCCTCCCCTGGCAGGATGAGGCTTAGTTACCTTGACTGAGGACTGAGACCCAAAAAATAAAGATCACATGTGCCTCCTGTGCTCTTCTACAATATTAGCTATTCTGCAGTTCACTTCTGTTTTGTTTCAGCAGCTTCCCTCACTGAATCATCAGAGAGCAAAATTGCTTCCAAATAATAACTAGCTACATGGAGTGTTGTTTGGCAAGGCAAATAGCAGAGTTTGACTCTAGATTTACATAAATCTCAACTCACACATTTCAATTGCCAAGTAAAGTGTTCAGACACCTCTTTCTTCAGAGCCAGCACCTTGGGAGCCCACCTTCCCAGCCTGATCTCTGCTTCCTCTCTTTACAGAATAAACACCCTCACTTATGTAACACAGATATCACTTTTGAAAAGACTTTCAGCTCAGGAAGGCAATTTTTCCAGTTTAGGACAGAAATTAATGGATATAAGGCCAACTCAGGTCCCAGACACCCCATCTAATATTGTGGGCTGCTGCAGGTTAGTACTTCTGAAACCCATAATAGACTGGTCCTGTCAAAGCATATAACATCTCTGGCTCTGACTAACATCACTGCATGCTCTGGAGCAGCTCTATCCAGTGGAGAGAATGTACATTTGTAAGATTTCCACTGCACTTGTCTCTCATGTGCACACAAACGAATCTGAAAGTACAGATTAATATTTAAACAACCAGGGCTACAAATATCTTCCAACCTTCCTGGACAAGAAAGTTCTTGTATGGAAAAACAGTGGGGAAAATGCACAGAAGGGAAAAAGCCTCTTCTCAAGTGGGAATTGACTTTTCATTTCTGCTCCCTTTGATATAACCAGGATTAACTGCATTTCATCCCTTTCTAAAGGACACGTTGGGTCTCCAACTGTTTTTCCACTATCAATCCCTGGAGAACAAAGCTTAGGAAGTTAAATGAGTTTGGGAATCTCATCTTCATCTTTTAATCAATTCAAAATGAACGCATGCTAGTGACAGCACCACAGCAAGATTGCCAAAACTTTCCGCATCTGTATAAGAAATTGGTGAACAACAAAGACCTTGGGACCTCACCAACAGCTTTAATCGTTGCTTGCTGCAACTACAGCCAAAACCTTTGGGCAGAATAGGTTCTGAAGGGTCTAATGGTTTTCATCTCCATTTCCATCATGGAGACAACCTGACTACCTCCACTCCAAGCAGAGAAGCCCAGTCCTTCTGGCTGTCAGAGCCTCTGCAAAAAGGATGTCAGTCAGAAATGCATCTTGCTGGGTTCAGACTGCGAGGAGCAGAACTGCTGTTTCCCTGTTTGGAGTCACACTTGCAGCTCCTGCTCTTACCTTTACATGAATTATAAAACTACAAATGCACTTCAAGTCTCTCAGGTGGGAAAAAAGAGAGAAAACAGCCTGGTGAACTTATTTTTCTGCCACTCATGGGTGGCATTACCAGTGGCATATTAGAAGGAAGGTTGTCTGTAGATTTTTAAAGGCAGAGAGTGTGGTCAGGTTGAAACAATGAGTGTTAGGTTGCTCCTAGTGCTGACGAGGTGAGCTATGGCAGGAATGAGTGCTGGGCCAGGGATGCTGGAAATCTGAAACTGGAGGCTGTTAAATCTGAGAACAGCTAACTCCAATTTTGGCACAGAGCTCACAGGGGTTGGGGAAACCATTCTGCAGAGAACACAACCCCAGCTGTCAGGAGTAATAAAAGCTCAGCTCAAACTGTGATACAGACATGGTTGAGGGGAAGGACAAGCTGAAAAGTGGACTGGATTTGCTGATCTTACAAGAAGATTTGTTTATAGTCATTCCTGATAAATGGAAAATAAAACAGGGAACCAGACAGGTCTGTACTGGAAATTAGGCCAAATGAGAAGAGAATGTAATGTGAAAGGAAGAATTTGTACCCATCAATATATGTTAAGGGTCTTTAGGAGGGATCTTAAGGACCTTGTAGAGGGCAAGGAATGAGTTTAAACAGAGCAGCTCCCACTGTCCCAGTTCACTGGAAACCATTCATCCGTCACAGCTCTGGTTGGCTTCTCTAGCTTTGAGTCTGCAGATTTGCAGGAATTAATAAGGGTATCTATCCTACCAGATCTATCTCCTTGCTTCCCCAAAGAGCTTCTGCCCCCAGTCTCCTTCTCTAGGCCCCCAGTTTGTCCATCTTCCCAGTGTCAGTGTAAATACAGAACACTCCTTGCTGTCCTACAGAGGAAGGCTGCCAAAATAATGAGGTTCAGCATAGGAACATGGGTTACAGAGATAAAGATGACCACAGATAGGGAGGAGGAGAAGCAGCTCATTAAGCAAGCTTTAATATCTGGCTGCTCTGGACCCTGTTTCTGTTATGTAGTGAAGGAGCCAGATACAGGCATACACAGTTTGTAACCATAAACATTTAAAAAGACCATGCCCAGAGGAGGCTTTTGTTCAGTTAAAACCTAAGGCGTTAACATCAGCATGGCTGTGATCTGAATCTGTGCAGGTAACCACCCTGCACTCTGAGGTTAATATTAGAGTGCTTTTACAGAAGAAGAAAGCAATTACCTCATTTAAATTAAACAAAGATTCCTAAAGCTGCTATTGTGCAATGCTTTCCCTTCTGTAACTGAGCACCAGCATATTTACATGGGGGCTTTTGTGGTTGGGCATAAGTCATTTGCAAGATATTTTTACTGCTTGCAGGAAATCTATGAAAAAGGATGAGGCAGAATGTGTTGGAATGCAAAGTACCAAGCTGGATTTTAACCACTGCACAACAGCAAATGGGTTATGCTTGGCTTTTTTACTATTCAGCTGGTAGCAATAAAACAGCGCTTGGCTTACTCCTTTACAGAGCTAAGTTCTTTATCTTGAAAGAACAATAGTGAAAAAAGGCCTGTAGAGGAAGGAGGCAGCCTTCTGAAAAGTCCCCTTAAGACTTCCTCAGAGCTGAACACAGAAGGCTTAACTCCTACACCTCCAGCCCCCCCAGCACAGCTCTCACGGTTCCTCTGTGCACCTGGGGTGGGAAAAGCTACCACTCAGCCTTGTCTCTGGTGAGGGAGATAAGCACATTCCCCATCTCAGGGGACAGGGAGACAACTTCAGCTGCTTCTCGAGGCTGTGCTCACCCATAAAGTGCAGAGGAAAAGCCCTTCCAGGTGATTTGGGTGTGCAGCTTCGCCTCCGCATTCCGGGAGCTCTCGGCGCCGCCTGCACAAGTACCTGACTGCGTCACTGGCAGCGCAGGTATCTGGAAGGATGATGTTCACCCAGAGGCTCCTAATCGTAGCATCCACTTAAAGGCAGAGAAGAGACAGGCCTCAACAGCAATGAATAGAAAAGGCTCCTTAAGTAAGACTGATGGTCACAGACAGATCCTCTGGTGCTCTGCTCCGCCAGCTCCCAGATCCGTATCAGCACCACATACATTACACGGTCGCCTCTCTTCTTGGCCAGGGACACAGCCATGGTTCAGTGTTTTAATTAGCCCACTCCAGGCTGTCTTGGTCATAAAGGCTCGCAGAGAGAAAGATAAACATTATGCAGAAATCACGTTAATTTATAAAATATTCAATTAAAGAAAACAAACGGCATAAACTGAGATCGTCAGAGCGAGATGACAGGGAAACCATCCTGCTGGTGGTCAGCTGCCTCTGGCCTTGGGCTGGCAAATATGTTGCTTCTCTGTGCTTCTAGCACCAGAAGGGGCCAGGGAGAACAGGGTCACCTGGGAGGTGAAATTACAGAATGTCCGGCAGCAAGTGTTTTTGACCAGCCCAGGGCCCCTTCACCCCTCCAGAGTTCAAAACATTTGCCTTCCTCTCATATTTTTTTCAAAGCAAAGAGAGGCACAGTCCATCCCATTTTCATTAATGTGCAGCAAAATTCTGTTATTTTAAGGCCCAGTCCCACCATTTGCAGTTCAGGTGTCTGTAAACTGCTGAAATGCAAAGCCAACTTTCAAGGGCCTCTCTTGCACTCACACCAAACTGTGACCCTTGAACCCTGCTGAGGAAGGACTATTTTCTAATAGGATGTGTGAAATGAGAAAGAGGATGCTGAGAATGAGAGCAGCAGCATGTTCTGCCCCCAGGGTTGGGCACACAGCTGAGGGAGCAGCAACTACATTCATGGCTGAATCTCATAAAGGAAATGAGGAGTGGAGAAAATCACGGCATTTAGGGATGGAAAGGTCCATTTGCTGTCTTTCCTAGCCCAACAGTGACAGATCCCTCCCCTGTGCTTTGTACTGTGTGTAATGACCCAAGCAACCAGGGCTTCTAGTTACTCTCTCAGGAACAACTCCACAGCTTCAGGAATCTCCATGACAGCAAAGCTTAAGAGGCACAGCCTGGGTTTACCTCCGTTAACAAAATGGGGTGGAATCTAGGTTTGAGGCTAAATATTGCCTTTAGCTAGCTCTGTACCTCTTGAGTACTTGGGCCAGGTTTGTATCAGACCTCCCACCATTAGTGCCCCAGTCAAGTCCTTGCCAAGTTGCATCTCAGCAGCCATGCCATGGGGATTGGCCTCCTTTCCTGCCAGCCTGAGGAAACAGTCCCTCTGCACAGGCAGTGACAAAACAACAGGTGGAGGACTGCCTGTACTGCTGGCCCTTGGCATTTCTTCTGCACCTTTTCCCAGCTTTTCTTCTGCAGGGCCATTATTGCTTTCAGGGAGGGGAAGGAGGCAGTGACCCTGTGACTGTTACAAACCATTAAGCCTCGCCCTGGGGAGTGGAGAGACAGGTTTGCTCTGGCCTCAGTACGTTGTGTTGCTATCTGAGATTCTCATTATCTCCAATGGAAGCTCTGATTTGTTTCTCAGTTCTCATTTCTCTTTGTACACAGTTGCCTCTCCTCTTCAAGGCAGCTTTTTGTGGGAGCTCTAGCCTCAAAGGTTCCTTTTTCTTCATGTGTGAATTACAGATGTCACAAACACCTCCGACATGGTGCATGATTCCTCATTCAAATGCAGACTAGCTGAGGGGGAAAACAAGTCTTTAGATCTATAGCATCCCCTGGGGATATCAGCATAGGACACATGCGTGCCAGTGATAAGCCAAACTAGACATTGGATGTCACCAGCACTCCACTGGAAACGCAGAGGAGGGAGCAGGTATCTGGCAGTAAAAACCTCCACTCTTAAAGCAAGCACTCTGGTGAGCTAAAGGAAGAGTTGGCTGGGCATGAATTAACAAGGATCATCTAACGTACTCTAGAACCAGAATAAATCCAGCAAGACATCCAGATGAGGAGGTGAAGGAAAGGATGGAAGGAAATTGCTATCCTAGCTTGGAAGGAAACAAGACCAAGGATGATGCAGGTCTCCCAGATAGCCACCAGCCCACAAGCCTAAAAACTGCCAAGGAAAATAAATGGTGGGATGGAGAAGGCTGCTCCTCCCCTGGCAAATCCTGAATGCCAACATGCCCTAAGGGCTCCTCAGAAGGCCCCTGCATGTCAGTACAAGTGAGAAAAACCTGTCACCTAAATGGATGTCTCCCAATGAAGAATGACTTCCAAAGCACATGAGCACCTGGAATTTCATGCTCACAGAATCTTCGTGCTTCCTTTCACCTGACCAAACACTCTTCTGCCCCAAGGCCCTGTGAGAGAAGAGCAACCTTGACAAGATCTCAACCTGGCTGCTGTTCAAATCCCAGTAAGGGAGAAGAGGAGGAGAAGACTTTGGGCAAAGACTCAACTCTCTCTCAACCAGACCTTTGCTCTGAGGAACACAGAGAGGAAAAAAAGATGCTTGAGGAGGAGAGGGTTTGCTACACACAGTATCCCAGCCCAGCTGTTCAATCCACAATAACACATTCCAACTATGTCTGATGCTTTCTGGAAGGGTCTCCACCTCACAAACACATGTTGCACAGTTGATCTGGTTGCTTCCTGCAGAAATGACTGGGATTACAGTGTGTGCAGCACCTTGAGTAGACGTGACCCACGCTGGGCTGCCAGATATGTGGAGCCCTTGGACAGATACAAATCGTGGATCTCCCTGTTAGTTTGAAGGCATATCCCTCCAAGGGAGCTTAAAGTTCCAAAATGCTATGCAAAAACGGGGATTCACACCTTTCTGTGTACATTGACAACATCTCCCTCTGGACAGAAACAGCTCAACTGAGTGGAAAGAAGCAGCTCATCTGCCTGTCATAGACTCAGCCCTGCAAATAACCAGAGTGGAGTCCCTCATGAGTGGGCTGTGTTTTGGCAGAAAAAGGTGGGATTTTCATCCACACCTCCCTCCCAGCTCTGCAGCAAGGATTTAGGTGGAGGCTGTAAAATACAATGCAAAACCTGGGATGGTGATGGCTTTATTCCAGTCTGAGATGCAAAGGCTCCCACCACACTTTTCCTAACATTAAGGACTCCTACCTGGTTGCGTAATTATATTTCTGTGCCCAAGATGCTTTATTTGTTGCTTGTTTTAAGATCTCTTCTGCTTAATACCTGGCTCGGCTGGAGCACAGAGGGAAACAGGCACTTGAACCGACTGCCACCCTGATTTCTCTCTCCATAAATGAAAGCATGGGAGTGCTTCACTGACCTTCTAAATACAGAGGCTTCAAATTAAATTATAACATTGCTGATAATCAGCAGACCAGGGATTAAACTGATTGGGGCCCTGCCAGACCAGATTTAGCTTTCATTAAGTTCTGCCCACAAATCAGACTTACCCATACCCTCGCTCTTGAAGTTATAATGGGCACAAATACACAGAGGGAGAGCGAAATCTAAAGCACTTTACTGTTTGGGATTCTAATCCTTCCAAGGTCTGGAAATACCTGGGGTCCAGCTACCACATTGTCTATCCATATCTGCCGTCAGAAGTAAAAACCTGAAAGCAAGTCATTTACATGAGGGTTTAAGAGAGAAACGACACGAGCAGGGATGTAATCACTAGCACAGGGAAAGTCTGAAAGGAGCTTGCCGATCCCTATGAAGTAGAGCAAGAGGCTTATATATTTTTTTTTCCTTGTGTGTGTAAATTTCCTAAACAGCTGACCTAAATGAGTTCTTACCACGATCAGATAGCCTGGGACAACAGAGTAATCCTTCTAATAGGATTACAGGCTGTGCTAAAGGAGACTTCAGACTTCTCTGCTCTGCATTGTAACACATACACACACACACACACACACACAGATGGACCTGGTACCTGTAGACCCAGTGTTTTCCCCATTCACCCCCTTCATTACCCAGCCCTCCTCACCCCACTCTTAATTTTCTCCACAATTGCTGTAGTCACCAATATTATAATATTTTAATTATAATATATTATTATAATTCATATATAATATTATAAATTTTATCTACTATATTAACATATTAATAATTTATATTATATTATTATAATTAAAATTACTCAATATTAGATTGAGAAAGGAGGAAGGAATAAGTCAAAGAGCTGAAATCGTAACACTGGACAGATGGAAGTGTGGAGAAATTGGCAACCAAAAAGTCTAGTTTCACTATAATTCCAGGAGTATTTCCTGATGCCAGTCAGCCCTCCCAGTGCTGTTCAGCAAGGCAGCATAAAAATCCCTGCCATTAAGATTTAGAGACAACACAAAAGCTGGTGAGGAAGCACAGAGCAATTCAGCAGGAGGTTCCACGGAGCTTTGCAGACCTCCTGGTATGCTGGATCTGTCCAAGCCAAACACCTTAATGGATGTAAACACAGAGTTATATGCAAACAAAGCAGGAAGATCTACGTCCCAGCTGTGGGTGGAAAGCTGCAGGGAAGTGTGAGGGAGTCTCTGTGCTGTGAGAATGAGAAAAGAAAGCAAAGCACACACACAAAAAGGAGCTATTTCCTAATAAAGAAGTAACTGACTGTGAGCTCCCAGAGAAGGTTGTAGTCAGTAGTGTCTAGCACAGCCTTTAGTCGCATGCAAAGGGATGGAGAATGTGCCTTGTAACTTCAGACTGCCTGAGTGAAACCAATGCTGGTGTGCTGATAACAGCTCTCACAAATACATTTTTCAAAGGTTGCTAAGAAGCACTTAGAGATGGTGCTGGAGAGAATTAGAAAAACCACCAGATACAGTGGGGAAAATGCCTTGCTGCAAGGGACTAAGAGGAGCTCAATTCACTTTATCAAAAAGATAGTTATGGGGGATAACAACTTCCAGCAGGAAAGATCTCAAATATTAGAGAGGTATCTGCTCACACACAGAAAGGCATAGTGAGAACCAATGGCAGTTGAAAGATGAAGGCTGATGAACCCAAATGGGAAATCAAACATACATTTGCAATAACGAGGAACAGAAAGGAATGATACACTCATTCTCTCTCTCCCTCTCTGTCTCTCTCTCCCCACCCCTCCTTTTTTTTTTTTTTTTTTTTTTTTTTTTTAATGCCTTTAAATTAAAACTTGGAAAAGACACTTGGAATTACCCCTGGGAGGCATCTTTCAGCCAAACAAGTTCCTGCAATCAGTGCAGGGGAAAGGCCATTGAAGGCACTGCCCAGCAGCACTTCAGAGTGCAGGTGGAGGTCTGTGGACCTGTCTCTGCTGCAGGACAACTCCATCCCCTGTCTTTCCCTGGGGATACGGGGAACAGCCGATCCACCAGGCAAAAACATCCCAGAAAACCCCCCTGCTGGAACAAATGTCTCCTCCTGTGTTCATGCACGGGCAGGCACAGAGCAGCCCAGCCCTTTTGAAGAGTCCATCTCTTCTGAACACGTACAGAGGGCATTTGCCTCTGCACACCTCGGCTCCCACAGTGTGGCTTAGAGCAGGGTTCCCAGGCCTGCTCCCAGTCCTGGAGGAGCACTGAGGTGGCACCACAGTGCTGAAGGCACACCTGGAGAGCTGGTTCAGTTCACAGCACCGTGCTCCTGTTTTGGGCTCTCCCTGGTGGGACGTGTGCCAGTCTTCCAAGAACTTTTGCTCATCAGCCATGTCACCTGCACAAGACCCTCTGCCAGCTCCCAGGCAACACCACCTCACCCAGTGATGGAGGAGCTCCTCCACCTGTTACCAACCAGAGCTGGTTCTGGAGAGAGGCTGATTTTTATTTTATCTACTTATTTTTAAAGGAAAAATTGGTGAAAAGCACCAAAACAGATATTGCATTTCTTTCAGCATCCTGGAATTCACTTGTAGGAACCAAAATGAAATCTCACAGCAAAGAAAAGGGCTGGCAGATGAAAAGTTAATCCCTAAACCATCAGGAAAGGCAAAAAGGTTTGAAAGATTTAAAACTGACTTGTTGCTTGACCTGGAAAGAAGATGTTGGAGCCCTGGGTCAGCAGTTCTCCTGGGCCTGTGATTGAGTAGGTGACATAATACAGATGACTGTGACTGAAAATTAATTGATGTTACATCCCTTATAAATCTGGACTACCTGGCCAAAGCATAATGCTCTCAGAGTGACTGAGAGCTGCTGAAATATTTATAAGAATGAGATATTACTTTGGCTTAGCTGGAGCAGAGGATTAACTTCATCACTCCCTTCTTTCTCCTCCCTTCTAAAAATATGAAAGCTGCTTCAAAAGCAGGAAGCAAAACTTTCCCGTATTTTAACAAAATGTTATTTTGAAATTAGAATGAATTTCACTTTTTGGGAGTATGTAATCCCTGTGGGACATATATATATATATAAAAATCCCACACAGTGTGCCTGCACTGTATAACTAAAACGCTGGCTGGTTTCCCTCACCCTCTCCCTCACAGAACTGCACACCTGGCCTCCCCCAGCAGCAGGACCATCCTAATTCCTGAGAATTCCTTTTGAAAGGGAAGACTACAGGAAGGCCTGGGATCCCTTTTCAGATGCAGTAATAAGCCATTAAACACACTCATGAGGTTGAGATTACTCTAAATGCTATCACATACACAACAGTGAAAAGCTTGTCCCTGAAGCTGATCCATGCTTTGGGAAGTGGAAATGGAACAAGAGGACATTCATCATGGCCAAGAGAAGAAAGCACTGCTGGAACCCTGTCCTTTCCACAGCCCATCTGCTGGGTGAACCAAGGGTCTAAAAGATGAAAAGATCACAGAAATCCCTGTGGGCTCCAGGCCTTCTTGTACAGAGCTTCATGCTGGAGGGATGGCAGGGGAGAGGCCAGGGGAGCTGCAGTGATAAACTACCCAAGGAGGAGGAAATGAGGAGAGAGGAAGTGAAGAGAGAAGAAAACAGGTGAGGTGATGAATGAAGAAAATCCAGGTGGGAGCAAGAGCCTTCCCACGTGCTTGTGGTGTGGACCAGCACCTTAACCCACATCTCCCCGAGCTGATCCCCATGTTGTGTGCCTCTGCACAACACACCTAAAGTCTCCATCTCCCCCCTGAGCATCCCCCGCTGAACTCACACTCTGAGCACTCCCCACTTGTTCATACCAGGCACACTTCTCTCCGTTTTCAGCACTAATTATGAAAATATCTCCACTTGATGCTATTTGTAAAATGTTTTATTATTATATTTATGTTGTTAAATGTTTTCCTGTTACCCTGCTCTGCCCAGCATTGGGCATGCAGAGAGCATCCTGCAGCCTGGCCAAAGGCCACCAGCTCCTTCTCACTGGCAGCTTTGAACCCTGACAAGACAGCACCTCTGGCCTTGGAGCTGCTGGCTTCTCAAGAGCTGTTTTTTTCACCAGGTTTCTCTATGCAGACACACAGAACTGCAGCCAATATCTTTACCAGTCACCAATATTTATCATTGGGAAATAAGGGATATTTTTGCTCATGGACCAGGGACTAAGCAACAAGAGGAATTGCTCAGGGTCTAAAATGCATCTGTGTCCCCACCCTGGGCTGCTTGAAGTGCCGGTGTCTGTCACCTACATGGTGGTAACAGCTGTGTTATGTGCACTCAGAAGTAACCAACATCCCACTTTTAGCTCTGACTTTCCTCACCAGCTCTTGACCTCATGAACCACAGCTCTGAGCTAAATAACGGTTTATCCTATGCTTGTTAACAGGCCTAAGGTTTGGGAATGATCCCACCACCTCCTTATCAAAGTCAATGCCTAAATGCAGCACAAGGAAAGGCATAATCTCATTTCTTGCTGGCCCATTTGGGTAACTGGGGAAGAAATCTGGTAGCTCTCATCCACACAATATGACTTTATCCCAAACTCAGATCTGCCCCTCTTCCTCTTTCCCCAGCTTTTTCCACCCCATCATTTCCAATGAGCAGCACTTGCTGTGAAGCCAAGAGCCAGGACAGGTCTGGTCCTTTTCCAGCCCTAACAAGCCCCAGGACCCTTTCTGGTGACTCCAATCAGCAACAGGTCAATCACAGGAAGGGTTATTGTCAAAATATCCCTTTCTCCATTGTCTGGGGCTCTTCCACAGCTCAGAGCCAGACAAAAGCTGCTGCCTGGGAGGATGACAGTGCGAGGTGAAGAGCTGTCCTGCTCTGCTGTGTGACGGGCTCCACGTCCAGCAGGATCAGCACTTCAATAGCAACACAGGGAATTTTTAAAGACATTTGTTTATCATGGCCATGTGCCACCATTTGACTGCCTGAAAAGCCCAGGAGGGCACCTAAACACAATATCTCCCAGAGAGTGACAGTCAGGGCAGTCGTCACTTGGAATTAAGCAGACACCTTCAATACAGATGGAAGGGACTACAAAAGAGGCATTAAAAGAGCAGTTACATCCCTCTCTTACCCGTGGTACCTGTTTCAACTCCTCAGGCTGTCATTAGGGACTGCCATGGGGGGCAGTGTCACAAACGAGCAGCACAGGCAAGCACAGCAGCGAGCAGCTCCCGCTGCCCCACGCTGGGAAGGAAAGCCTTGGCACAGGGCAATGGGACACAGCTGCTGCCACACCTGCATCGGCCAGACACCTCCCTCCTTCCCTGGAGGAGATGGTGGAATATGGAGAAGGCAGTTTCCCAGTGCAAGGGAGGATAGGAACTATTGTAAGCTTGCTTTAGGATTTCTCTCACAATTCTGAAAATTCACCCGTTCGCAGTTGCTCTTGTTGGGAAAGATATCATGATGGTTTCAGCTTCTGACTACTGCTTATAAAGCCAGAATTTTAAGTTCACCCTACTTCTCCAGAGAGCTGTCCACCCACCCCACCCCAGTTTGTCAGTATTATTTTCCAAGAGAAACCAAAAAGAGGAAAATTATTTTATACTAAATTAGAGTTTTCCCCTCCTCTACTGCTTGGATGGAGAGGCAAACCCCAGAAAATTCAGAACTGCACAAATGAAAAATTTATTCACCATATGAACACTCTGAGATGATTTAAAGCAAGGAAAAAGTCTTCTTCTTCAAAACCTGCAAACTGTCAAAACTCCTTGCAGAGTCATTTTGACAAGCTCAAACAATAAATCCTCTAAGGTTCGCTGCCCATTAATATTCTCAGATGATTCTTTTCTCTATTTGATTGTCACCAAATGCAAATATCAGTTCTTCCAGACATTATCCTGTCTTGCAATGAACAAAATATATATATATATATAAAAAGAAGGCAGAAAAATAATCTGAAAATCTAAAATCCTGCAAACGAGCACTCAATCTGCCTGTAATTAGATTTTCTGAGATCATCATCCTTCCTGACAACTCTGCACAGGTAAACAAGATGTATTTTCACTGTTTTGCACAAGCAATTTTGCACACTGTGAAATATAGCTCATGAGGACATCTTCCCCTCCAGCTTTTGGCATTACATACCTAAGCTTGTCCAACCAAAATGGACAGGGAGCCAATGTCCCTGCAGCAGAGTCACAGGGATCCCCCAGAGCATCCTCACATCCAGGATCTGTGGCTAAGGAAACACCCAGTGAGTCCTAGCAGCTAACATGACTCTCTGTGAGTGCTCCTGGAAGGGCCTCATTTTCTGCACAGCCCAGTTACTCCACCTGGAAATATTCATGGGAAGAACAGCGCCTTCCGCGCGTGCCCGAGTCGCTGGGCAGATCTGTGCTTTGCACTCCCAGGTATTTTCAGGCAGTGTGGGTGGCTGCAGGATGGACCAGCAGTCACACCTGTCCCTCCTTGGCCCCTGGCCTGTGCTCCCCCAGGGCAGCCTCAGACAGCAGCACAGATCAGCAAGGCTCTGCACTCCTGTGACACTGCATCAATAAACTTTGCAGCTGAGACAAGGGAGTGCAGGGACATAAATATATATGATTAGATTCCCATTGGTTTGAAATTTTCCCCACAGTCTGCCTCTGGGCGCACCTTTCCAGCTATCCCCAGATATAGAGTGTCCGGGCTTTGATATATTAAAAACAGGAGTTGTCCGAGTCCACACTAATCCTCTTCACATGGCTCATTTTTAACCAGGCTTTCTCACAGAAGCCATCCCAGGACACCTCCTCCAGCTGAGCAGGGGAGTTGGCATGTCTGCAATGCACCAATGATGGAAAACTGAGGGAACTGTGCAGAAAAAGGCCTTTTCCTCTCTCTTCTGTCCCCTCCTAAACACCACCTATGACTGACTGCTGCCACTGCAGCTCCAATCCGTTTGTGCAAACACTAGACCCTAATCTGGCTGGGAAGAGACACTGCATGGATGCTGCAGGAACAGATGGAAATTTCACCTGGAAGAGCAGTGCATAAATAAAACTGATAAAAAGTTTTAGTACTTGTGGAATGTGCATAATGTGCTTTATCAGAGATATCAGCTCCCATGCTTAAACACTGCCAGTGGCTGCCAGGGGAAAAAAAAAATGAAAGGTCTCTTATAAAATTATTATCCTGTCACTTAAGTCAACAGCAGTGATACCATGATAGAAGCCAGCAGTTATGTCACGTTGTTTTATCACTGTAATTACATCAAGAACACAGTAACTGTCTGTGAGAGATAAGATGATGGAAACAGCTCTGCTGAAGCTTCCTGTTCACAGTGCTGGGATTTGCAGGCTGGTTTGGGGTTTGGACATTACATTCAATTACTGTCCTTGAGTGCTGAAGAGGCGTGTCAGTAAAGAAATACAACCAGGGGCCTCCCCTAGCTCCTCCTGCTGCAGGTGGGATTGTAGGAGTTATCAGGGTCTGTCCTGAGGATCACAGAGAACCAAATTAATGGAAATTGGCCTCTGGAGGATCCTTGGGCTTCACAGGCAGCTCAGGCTCCTACAAATGTACAGCAGGGTGACATGAACACTCACACAAAGTGGTGGAGGAGAGCATGTAGCCACATTTGCTGAGCAGGAATCGATTGACCTTTCCCCAGGCAGAAGGGATATATACTCAGAAAAAAAACATTTTGTAGGCTAAAAAAGGACTTGGCATGAGAAAGGTAAGCAATTCTGTGCAGCTTGTAGAGTTGCAGGAAAAAGTGCGAAAACTCTTCTGCTGACCCCAAAATGACCTGCAGTCCCTGATCTCACACTCATGCAAAGTAGCATAATCCCTATGGACCCCAGTAAATTCCCAGAAACTGACACCTCCAAATGCTTCCTTCAAACTGTTAAATTCCTAATGCATCATGAGGTTGCAAATATTTGATGTTTTTCCATCCCACTTTCCCCTTTGCTCAGGAATATAGTACAATGAGGTTCCTTCAGAAACCCAGGATACTTGCTTCTCTATCATGGAAAACTCGTCTGTTTCTGTCCCTCTTTCCCATGGATTCTGTGTTTATTGTAAGTTGTTCTGAGTCAGCACTGCAAACAGCATGCAGTTTGATGAAGTGGGGGAAGCTGCAGTTGTGGCAGCCTCTGGTTGTCAGGTGAGACTGTGAAAACAAATACTAAAAATGAGCTTCAGAGACTAAGTAGTTGTTTGGATTTTTTACATGGAAAAGACAAGCTAGGACACAGATATTTGTAAAAAGAGAGAAGGTGCCAAGCTGGCCCCAAACCTGTTTTCCTACCATCCCTACCTCCCTCTTACTCAGAAATGCATGGAATCATGCAGGTATTAGACCTTCCCACACTTGGACACACAGGATTCAGCAAAGAGTACATACAAAACTCCTTCTGCATTCACTGCAAGTGTACTTTGATTTCCTCTGCTTGTAGCAGGGAATGACTCTCACAATGGCATTGCCCCTGTTATTCCAGAGCTACTGCTTTTCAGGGCTGACTGGACCATGGCAACACCTCAGTCACCTACAGAGCAAACAGTTTTCAGCACTTCATTATTATTACTGAAGGCTGCAGAGAAGTCCCAAGGGAATCTCAGCACTGTAAGACGGATGCAGGGACCAATCTTCTCTGCCAGACAATGCAGAGGAAGATGATGCTGAGGAAAAAAAAACTGTTTACTGCTCTTCCCACAAAAGTCTGAAATAAAATATCCTCTTGTCTGAAGTCAAGAGCAGCAGTGTCGTTAAGGATGATCTCTCATGCCACAGAACTTTATCACGGTAATTACATCAGGAACAAGTTTACCATTTGAGAAAGAAGAAAGATTACAAGAAGCAATCCACCAAAACAGCTGCAGTGTCACAGCTGAGATATGCAGAGAAGAGAAATGCATTACACGGGAGCAGTTGAGAATGAATTCCAGGTGAGAAGGGCTGTGTGTTCATAGATTGTGTTCAGAGCACTGGAGAGAATGACGGCTTACAGCCACGTGATCAATGGTCCTGCAAGAACAGGATTTTCATTTCCAGCTGCAACTTTTGCTAATCATGCAAATGCGTTTCCAGAGGGCCTTCAGAGAAACATGGAATCACCCATGGCTTTTTCAAGAATCCCACAGAAACTAGCCTAATCCAAGTCCCTGACAGCTACACAGGTTGGAGCCGGCGCAGATCAAGGGAAGACTGCATGCCCCTTGACATCTCACATAAACTGCACAGCCATCAGCCTGAATGCTTGACCTGTCAGAAGCTCAGGGAAAGGACTTCTGCTGTGTTAAAGCCTTGTGGAAACACACAGGGGATGCTAAATTGAGATCTTGTGTGGAGCCTGTTGCCAGTATAGCAGAAACAGACACCAGTGAGAAAACATCCTTTCTTTCCTGCAGAGCAAGGGTCATGTGTCACAAGAAAAAAATACCTTTTTTTTTTTTCTACTTTCTTTTTGACTCATCAAATTCTTGAGGGGGAGCATCACATCACCCTCCTGAGAGAAAATGAAGGTCATTACACCCATTACCATTATAGTGCTAAGCTTCCAGCAGCAATATCATTTAAGGCTGTTTCCTCTGCCCTGGAGTCACTCTGGTGTCTTGCCCATCACAGAAACCTGCCTTGCTCACCTCCTGTGACCTGCCAGGCATGTGCTGAAGGACGTCTTATGTAGGAGAGAGATTTGGAGTGAACGGCTAAGGGGGAAAACACTGAAACAGCTGAACAAGAGCAGGATGAGAGGATGAATCGCTGCCCTCAAAAGGAGATACCCATCCACACAGGTTATGGGTTGGACAGTCATTTGCAGGGCACATGCCCTCACCTTCCTGGCACAGACCTGGACAAAATTGTACAGTCTGCAACAAATTATCAGCCCAGTAATAAAGATTGCCCTCTTTCCTTTATGCCAAGCCCTGATCTAACTCTCTAAACAACACACACACATCAGTCAGCAGACTCCAGCCTCACCTGCTGACTGCTGTGATCCTGCATCCTTTCCAGACCAGCTCCAGGCCACAGCACAATACAGAGAAAACACCCATTGCTGGGGAAATTGCACTATTATTGTGACAGATGGGCTCACTTATAGCCCTCTAGCTTGATATTTCCCTGGTATCTCTAAAAACTGGTCAACCAAGGATTCCCAGACCTTCCATACTCAGTGCCTAGGATCACTCCCTGCCCTGGGATACATCCTAATCAGAGCTACAAAGGCTCATCCCCTCTGATCTTCAAAGCACTTTATCTCAGTGCCTAAGCAGAGCTCAGGGTGTGCAGATGCAGGCATTCACTTCTGCAAAACTGCATCTGGAGAAAGGCACAGAAACATGGAGCTCCTGTGCGAGTAGAAATGTCACTGAACTGAAATCTGAGCCAGGGCCCAGTTTGCCCAGGAAAAAAGCCCAACAGCCATTTCATCCTCTCACTGGGAAGCCTTTGTTGATGCTATTGCAAGTAACACTTTGATAGTTATGAAAAAGCCCTTCAAAGGTGTTCTAATTGGTGGTAATAACTTTTAGATGCCCAAAGAAGTTGGTAGAAAAACTGAAAAGTTAGTAATGAGTCAGGACAGGTGGGAGGGAAGTTTTAGGGTATAAATTGAAAATGACAAATATTTTGCTTTTGTAATTGCATAACCTTCTGTTTAAAAATCATCATCAGAGAAGGAAAAAAGCATTTTGAGTGTGTGTGTTTGCAGAAGGTGTAGAAAGTCACTTCCCCAGCAGGATGGCTGCAGTGTTCATTTATTAAATACATGGTAGACTGAGGTAGGATTTATGGCACTAGGTGTAAAGTAAGCTGAGAGTGTAAAAAACCAGCCAGCTTTCAAAGTCATTTAAGAAAAGGTATCTGTGATAATGATAAAATGAAGATCAGAGACCAGTTCTCTAATAATCAAACTTCAGTTATGATACCCTGCCCCAAAATGTAGTTCCCCCACCTCTACTAGCAGACCACTGCTATAGTTGTGGCTGGGTTCAAGTTAGAGCTGGAGCTCTTCCCAAATCCTAATGTGCCCTGAGGGACAGCTCAAGGGCTGGGGCTTTATCTCCATTCCTGTATTTCACAGACAAATGCTCAGCAGTGTTCCTAAGGTCTCATTGCCTCCAGCACAGGGAGCATTGGGTAGGTACTGCTTGCTGGAGCAGAGGGGAGAGCAAGTTTTCTACAGAATTTTTTTGAGTGGCAATGGAGAAACTTATCCAGTCACAACATGTGTTTGTAAAGCCATCACTGTGTTCACTCAAGTGTACAGATGGATGAACACTAAAGAAATGGTTAAACTACTGCCACAAGAATGGTTTCTGCTTCTTCAAAAATTCAGATCTCTCTAACACAGCAGAGGCTCCACTGCAGACTAAGTTAAAGCAGCTCCAGGACAGCAGGGTCCCTGCTCTGCCTGCATCTGTGTGTGAGGGACAGATTCAAAACCTATGAAGCCTTTCCTGCCTTCAGTGCTTCATATCTCAAGCACTTAGCCTCTATAGTCCATTGAGCTTGCAAAAACAATGTCACATCCCCCATAACAATATCACTGGGACTAACCAACACTGCCCTGGCAGCCCCTGGTCAGAGCCCAGGCAGGCTGACAATACGCTTCCCATGCACATCCTTTGACAAAAACAGAAGCACTCAGTACCCAGGGCTTTCAAGCTGATACTTTCACTCTAGCTTTAATCTCCAAAATCAATTAAAAGCAAAGCAAATCAACGCAAGAGATCACCCTGTTTCTTTCAGCTTTGCAGGCAGGAGAAAAAAATTATCCTTCATAATACCACATTGAGAGCACGTACCCAGATGGCTGTCACTCAGTCATTAAGTGCAGTTTTGCAATTCCACCTATCACTCTATGAACCAGGATGATTTGTGCATACTCGATGCATGAGCAACATACAGGAGCCATCCTGCATGAAAAGTCATTATAGATAAAACAGCCAGATCCCCGATAAGGCTTCAAAGGGGCTGGGAGTGCATTGCCTTCAAAAACATTGTCAGTCCCTCCTGAGATAAGTCCTGCTTGAACTTGACTTGCACTCAGGCTCAGCCAAGCTTGCTTTCACACTCCAGAACTCTGCTTCTCACTGCTGTGGCTAAACAAATAATCTTGTCTGCAAAACAAGGATGTCTGAACAGGGAAGAGGGAGTATTTTACTGTATTTTACAGTAAAATACCTCTTGGGTCACACACCAAGCAGATTTTTGTGACCACAGTATGCAAAGGCACAGGTTGTCAGAGCTGGTGGATTTCCACCTGTCACTGAGCTGAGTCATTTTTCCTCAAGTCTTCTCCTATTGGTGCTACCAGGCGTCATCTCTGGGTGGTTTGCATGCAATGCTCCAAGACAGCAGTGTTGAGTCATCCCATTCACTGCACCTTACACTGTGAGCAGTCTGCTGAATATTTTATTGGTGTGGACGCCTGTCCGATGGGTCTGTGAGTCACCATTCACAGAGAGCTGCCAGCCCCAACTACAGGGAGCATCTCATCCAAAAAGATGGGGCCTATTTCTTGCTACGAGAGAATGATCAACTAAACCTCTTTGCATATCAAGAGCTGGAGGAGACAGGAGTATAACACAAAAAGGTTGATAGCAAAGCTTCTCTTTTGTTGGCATGTTTTATAAGAAAGCATAATAATTCAGTAATATTTAGATATCTGAGATTTTATGAAAAGAGCCACAGTAACAAAACTCCCATTCTCCTTAACACATTCATAACACATTTCTGAGCATTCCCTTAAACCAGAGCCGCAGAGACACCAGCTTGTTAATTATGTTAAGATAAAGGGGAAATTTGGCAATTAAGCTTCCATTTTTTGTATATGTCCCTGGTAGTCTTCTGATAGCACTGTCTGCTGCCTGAAGGCAGCATTCCCCCACACAAAGTTTCCTGGAGACCCGCTGCTATGACTAAGCCTTCCATCACTGCCGTATAATCACGAGCTCACACCAGGAGGTAAAGCTGCTCAGACTGTGGCAGCCATTGTGACTTGAACTTTTCTCACAGAGCATCTTAGGATGAGCTTCTCTACTGCCAAAAGCTCAGCAAAGCAGATTTTAATGACTCTGCCAGCAGGAGCTGGTGGAATTTTTTGCCCCTTCATCTAAGGGAGGCGATTCTCAAGGACCTGTACTCGTCTGTTGGCTCTAGTGGTTACTAAGTCTTGATCACTGGAAAAGGAGAGGAGATGGAAAAAAGCACAGCCAGTAATTTCATTCTGCTCACATGCGCACCAACCTCCCTGAGCGCACATGAACACACAGTTAAGTGTCCAGCACATGCTGATTCCACTTCTGCCAGCCCATCCCTATCCAAGTTTGATTCTCAGACCATAAAAGTTACCTGAGTACAGTATTTAAGTTCTGCTGTACTTTTGCCAGCAAAGACCAGCCAAGCACAGAGGGCAGTATGGGAGAGGAAAGATTCTCAGTAGGGCTGGGACACAACAAAACCCCTCCCAATTTTTAGTCCCTACCGTGTGCTTCCCAATAAAAGAAAGCAAACTCTGAACTGAGGCAACAGGGCTTCAGTGAAATCTGAGCCAAAACGATGGTTAAATCTCTCCACATCCCAATAACACTAAAGACTTGTTGACTGTGTAATTCCACGTAAGGTTTCATGGTAAAAGGATCATCAGCATGGTTTGTTTCACCAGCCCAGCAAAAGCAAATGCTGTTTCTCGGTTTGTTACCTCCACCCGAGTGCCAGCCCTCACCAATAGCTCAGAGACAAGGGAAATGTTCCTTTCATGACAGTGCAGAGTATTCTCCAGACAAACACACTGCCTTGCCTCAAACATTATTTAAGCATTAAGGTAGTTGCATCCTTTGTCTGTGTGTGGAAGTTTGACTTTTCCTCTGCTTAGATGAATTAAATGGCTTTTGCTCTTCCTCCTGCCTGCCAGCTTCTCAAAGCAAACAATCATGTTTCTGAAGAGCCCGTATTTTCTGTTGGTTTCACCTGAATAAATTCTGAAGTTTGAAGTTTCTCCTGCTTCCATGAAATCTGACCTGAGACAAGTGGCAAGTGAGGCTGAGGGGAACATAGGGAAAACAGGCTTAATTAAATGAACTTAGAAATATCAAGCATCATGATCAGAAGGTGAGATTTATTCTTTTCTAAAGATCAGGAGAAAGATGATGGAGGAAGTAAAAGAAGAGATAAAGGCTTTTGGTATTGAAGAAAGTGGCCATCAAGAGGCCCAACTAAATTTTCATTATACCTTGATAGTAACTATAAAAGGAGATGGAATTCACCATCCCAGAATAATGAGGAAAAAGAGGAAAAACACTCAATTTGAATTGTCCATAAATACCCTGTGCTTGGAGGCTTTGCACTTCTCAACATTTAAATGGCATTTTAAAGAGAAAATAAAGACATGAAGGAGAAGAGAAGATGTAACCTTAGGGAAAAAAGCAGGAAAACAAAGATCTTTGTATCCATTCCACTTGATGTAAACATTTGCCCTAGCAAGAGCTAATTAGCAGTGGAAAAATTAGCATTGGGGTGCCTGTAAAGGGTGGTTTGTTCCAGCGACATTTGTTACGGTGAGATTTGACTACATTACAGTCAGACAAGCACCAGCCCAATCCACCTTGGTGCTGCGCAGGGTTCAGACCCCTCTGCCCACTCTCGAACCCGGGAGCCCCGCGGCGATTGGGGCGGGTGCACAGAGCTTTGTACAAAAACTCCACCAGGAGCACTCCTTGTTCACGAGCCACCAGCCAAACGGGCAAAGCAGACAAAGGCAGCAGAAAAAGCATCACGATCCTATTTCTTGTACAAGGAGCCGAGCCGCAGAGAGGTGAGCGTGTGCTTAGAGCTGGTGTGCTCTGTCAGTGATACAACCAACTTGCCTTTCTTGTTTGCCTGCACATGCTAGGAGGTCCTGATGCCTTTGTGATTCCCGGGTTAACTGCACAAGCTCCAGGCTTGTATTTGTTCAGGTTTAACAGCAAGCAGCAGCCCCAACGCCCCCACACTCCCCTGATTGCCACACCACCAGTGACTGTTAAAAAGTCACCTAAATCAAAACTGAAACACACCAGTGATATCTAACAAGTATACGAGCTTTTGTACTTAGAGCAAAAATGAATCCTTAAATTGACCTCCAACTCTGTCCATCTTAACTTTCTCTCTGAAAGGCAGCTCTTGCATCCTGCTGCCCTGATGGGGAGTGAAACTGGGCTGTTCTAGGATGTGCTGAGCAGAGATTTTCCAGCAGTTTTCTACCATTTACCCACCAGGGATCACATTTTCCCAGTCTAAGCATCCCTTGGGGAGCATCACAGAGTGGGACAGGCTCCATTTGCAGATTTCAGGACATTTTTGCATCACAGGTCACACACACAGAGAGATCTGCATCTTGTCTATGAACTGTGATGCTGCCTCCAGAGACACACCCTGGGTACAAGTCAGCTTAAGGGCAGCTTCGAATTTAATGCATGAGAACATCCTGCTCAACCTGCTTGAAGGAAAAAGCCTTTCCTCTCTCATGTAAGAACACAAGGTGCCACTTGACCCTTGCAAGATGCCCCTCTATAAATCAGGCTCTAGCTGACATGTTGTGTGGTGCAAACAGCCTCTTTTGCCATGACTTGAAATGGGGCCAAAGTCATCAGACCTAAAAGGGATGAAAAGTATTTCCTCTGCAGTAGATTTATTCTTGATATATCTCCTCACAACCTTCCATTTCATTATATTTGCACCAAGCAGTTCTCCCGCAAAAGTCTCAGCTACAGAACCCATGTAAGGAAACAAATCTGTCACTGGAGTCATCTATGCTGATGCATGCAGCTAATTCCTTCCTCTCTCATATCCCCCACGTTGTTCAAGGGACAGTAAAATAGCCCTCGAGATCTTAGAAGTACACTTCCCATCCGTAAAACAAAGTGAACCCTTGCATAAAGTTCAGCCCAGGATACATGAACCAGCCCTCCTTCCAGTCTCTAACCACTTCTAAAGCTTCACATAACAGGGAATACCCAGGAGAGCTGATAGGTGCAATAATCAGTCTCACCTTTCTTGCAATTACTGGAGGAGTCAGGGGCTCTTATCAAATTCGGCTATACCTTATCACCTCCTCACTGCCTCCCTCTTGCTTCTGACATCCTCTCCTGGAGGCGTTTCACTGTCAGCTTCTCGAAGCCACATACTTCACAGACCTAATAGGAGCAGACAAACCACGTCTCTGTCTGAATGATTAGCTGATAATCACAGACATTGTCTTTGCCAAGTTTTTTGAATGGAGAAGCCCAGTTCAGCCTCCCTTCACCCCAGCATCTCGATGCCAAAGCCCACAAATCACATCAGTGTTAGGGATGGGTGAAAAACAAAATCCAGCTCATATTGTCTGCCATCAAAAAGCTGCTAAATAATGCAAAGAAATGAAAACAATTTGGTTTGGATGATTGATTACAGGAAAATTGCTCATACCTCCAAAACGTGGCACTTCCAATCACATCTTTGTTTCATTTGTCAGCACGGAAATTAAGTTCCTCTCCTGACACAGGGCCTGTGCTGTCCTGTTAGCTGCCTTTGGCACATTGCATCGCTTTGCAGCAGTTTCTTGCCCTGCTTTGACACCTCACCTTTCCCCACCTAAGCTGCCAAGCTGTGACCCTCTAGGACATGAGGTTTGGCTCCAGTTTATCAGACTACAGTGGCTCAACTATTCACTGAGGCAGTTCTCCCAGCTGCTCACATTAACCCCAAATGGCACTGACCCAATCAGCACAAAGAGCAGCCTTGGAAAAGTCAAGAGGACACCCAGCACCTGAGGATTTACAGTTCTCCCCAAGAAGGTCTTCCCAAACTTGGAATTCCCTCCTTCACGTTAATGCAATTATGTAGTTTTAAACAGAGACTTGACCTTCAGATCTTGAAAGGAATGTCAGTAACTGCCTCACACATGAAAAAGCAGAGGGATGAAAGAGGCACATTTGTGTCAATAAAGAGCAGAAAACAGTCCCACTGGCACAAAAAATACTTCTCTTCCTCTCAGCTCCTAAAATCCAGCAACAAAAGGGATCTCCTAGTCCTGCACTGTGCTATGACAGGCAGTAGTTCTCTATATCCTTTGAATTAATTTAGCAAGCTGTATTTTAAAAACAAGTTCTGATTTTTGCCTCTAGCATTCCCATTATGAAAGGCTGTTTCAGAACATTGCTGTTCTGACAGTTTGAAACTTTCTTTCAATTTCCTGCCTAATTTATGCCTGGCCAGTTTTATACTCATGTTGTTACAGCATGCTGTTCTTTGGTTTAAAGAGTTCCTTCTCCTCCTGATGTTTGCTCCACAATGATGTATGAACAGAGCTGTCACATAAGGCACGTTCAACCTAGTTTTACCACTAAAAGATGAAGACGTTATCTATTTATAGATGGGTTTTTAACTCCTCAAGGAAGCGTCTGTGTTTCTATATTGTGCTTAATTTTAGATACATATGGCAGAGAGGCATTCTGTGGGATCATCAGAGGCAGGATCAAATATATTTAAGTAACTTAAATAATAGTTGTTTGTCAAATATACTTTTATAATAGCTTTTCTCACCCATTCCTAAAACTCACTGGGAAAGAAGATGCCATATCTTTCCTAGACAGCCTGGTTTAGTGTTTTACTCCTCTAGGGATTAGAAGGGTTTTCCTAATAAACATCTTAAATCTTCACCATGAATTCAATCACTTTCTTCTTCTTACCCCAGTGACCATGGAAAATGACTCATCAGCAGCCTTTTTATAAGTACTCCTTCTGTGAGGAAGTCTGACTGCATCCCATTTCCATAGTTTCTCTCTTAAAATGAACTAATGCAGTGCCTTCAATCTTTGTCTACAAGACTTGTTTGCCTGACCTCTTATCATTCACTTGATTTGTTGTTAGGCTTTTCTTCACCCTGGGCTCTCCAAATTCCTTAATGGGTGTAGATAAAGTTCCACATCAGTGCTGGACACCCACACTCAACTGAAGCCCTGTCAACCCCAAGCAGGTTGTAATCATTGCCTCATGAGTCTGGCAAGGAGCACTCTTGTTAATACAATTTTGGATACAATGAGGTGTTTTGCAGCAGCCTTGCAGGGTTGATTCATATTCTACTTGTGAACCAGAGCAACCCCAGCCCTCTCCAGATGCCTCATTGTGTATTCCCTGTTTTGTGTTTGTGTATTCTGCTTTGCCTGCCCCAGAGGAGTGCTTTGCACTTGTCTTAATTTCATCTCTTTTGCTTTCAGGCAGGATGTCTCATTTGTAGGGATAGTTGTAAGGGTTGAGCCTCCCTCTCAGGGTCCTGCATTTACCTGGCGCAGGTTACAGGCAGTTTTAAGACCCATGAAGGAGGCACCCTGCCCTTCCAGCACAGCTCAGCCAGGATATGGATGCAATCTCCACAACTAGTTACGCTGCTATTCCAATATTATTATTACTAATATTCAGTAAAATTTTCTTATTCCTGATTTTGAGAGATTATGTCCCCCAATATGGCCCATGTAACTTCCCTTCACCTTCTACGTCATACCTTCTAGGGAACATCAAACACCATTCCATGAGATCCAGCTTTCAAATCTCTTCTCCCAAAACCTGAACCTTCCCACCTGCCACATGGCACCATCCCTTACTCTATGGCCCTACTCACCCTTGCCAATGCCCTGAATCAGTCACAACCTTGAAGTGGGAGCTTCACTTTCCCCAGAGCAGCTGCGTGACACTTTTCAAAGCTGGAATACACCAATGCACACTTTAACACAGGTTTCCTCTAATGACAGATTTAATCAGGGGGCAGAGAACAAACTTACATTCTAGTGATTGTGTCCCCATAGCATAAGAAATTCTTCTGCTCTGCTTCTTAGGAGCCTTCAGTACCTCTCTGCACCCAAGTGTTCTCCCCACATCCAGCAAGGTTGGCCAGGGCGTTTAAGAGCTCTCAGGAGTCCTCCTGCTACACTGCCCTGGACTATGAGTATGTTCCTTAATGAAGTCTCCAAAAAACATCCCTGTAACAGAGAGCACTCCAAGAGAAAGAGCCCTAGGGTCCAGCCAGTGCCTTGTCATAAAAAACCCAAACCTTTGCATGACCCCAGTGGCCAGGGAACAAGTAAAGTAAATTCTCACTGCCCACCCACTTTGTTTGCTTTGACATAAACCCAGTTCTCCCTCCCTACTGCCTCCCAGCTCAATTTTGACAGGAGGGACAGAGGCCTTTGAAGATGGTGAGTTGTGAAGAGCAAAAATTTCTAAATACCATTTCCCTGAAGGACATGGCACTGTCCTGGCATGTTTTCACCTGAGGATTTTTAAGTGCATCACAGAACTGTTTCCTCCCTTGGCACTGCACTGAGGGACAATCCAGTCTGTGTATGAGGCATGGAGAGGCTGCCTCAAGTCATTTGTTTTGTAGGCATGAGACCAGCAGAAAGCTGCCAAGGGCCCAGCTTACAAGGCCTTTACTCAGAACCAGAACTAATGTGACAGCAGGTTCAGGATGGAACATAGTACAGGCTGGGACTAGACTTGTTAGATCTCCTGGGAATAGCTGTGTGTGCTCGGGAACTGGTGAGATAGAGGCTGGGTAATTGCATCCTCGCACCTCTTGGAGAGCCCTTCTCCACTCAGTGAGCATCACTGTCCTTCCCTGTGGGCTGTCAGATGCTTATCAATGAAATGACAAAAGAAAAAAATGAAACCTTAGTGCGGCTGGGTGCAGGTGCTCGTGTGCCTGTAATAAGGGAGAGTGAGCAGTGTATCGGCAGGAGCGCTGGGCTAAATGGAGCAAAATGAAATCAGGTGGAGCTGCTGCTCCCCGAAAGAGTGATCCTTCAGGATTTGGCTGGAAAGCTGTTCCAAACCACTGCCATGGACAGATTGCTCATTCCAAGCCCAGCTCTCACCCACTGACATTTTCCAAATGGCATTTTCTGGTGCTTGCTCGAGCACAGAGCAAGCCTTCCCCTTCCCCTGGTGCTGCCTGCTCTCGCTCTCACGTCTGCTCCCCACTCACACTAACGTAGGGCAGGATTTCTCCTGCTTGCCAGAGGTGCGAAGCCAATGTAAATTACTTTCCTTTTTGCGTTGAGGGAAAGTCTTATTATCAACCTGTCAGATCCAGACAGTTGCCAAGATGCTTTATAAGAAGAATTAAATCAGGCTCAGTCTCAACAGATAGATTCTTGTCCCTCTTTGGGGGCCCCATGCAGGGCTCTGGCCTTTGCCAGCAGCAGCAATGCACATCGGCAGTGTTTTTTATATTTTCTCTCTCAGCTGAGCTTTATCAGGCAAAGCCAAGCATGTGGGGAGACTGCAGCAGCATAAAACAGTCCACTATCATCAAAGGGTAGGTCATAAGAAAATTGTTTCCCAGGCTTTTAGCCAGGGACATATCACAATGAGCTGACAGAGGAATTACTTGGTTACATCCTTGAAATGCAGCCCTCCATTATTAGAAATTGATGGTCAGTAGGGACCAGCACAGCCCCCAAAGCAGGGCATGCCAGAAGGGAAGACTGTATCCCTCACTGATAAAATAAATGAAGTAGGAATTTTGCAAAACAGAATGGGATTATCTGTTTATAATCCAGCCAAGACACAAACACAGCCCCTCTGTGACTTGGTAGGTTCCCTGCATGGATCATGGACTCTGGGTCACAGTGGAAATGGCAGTCCTGGCACTGCTGTGGCAGTAGCCAGGTAAGTTATAACTTGTTCTGGGGAGACCCATTGTCACAGTTTACTCTTCCAGCACTGCATATCGATATTTTTCTTGTGTCCTGAGGCTTGATGAATTCCCAAGTCACAGTTATAAGGATGGCACTCAAATCCATGTGAAATTCAGCATCCTCCAGGCTCCATAAGCTATGCGAATTTTGTCTTTTCACCATAGGGCTGGAAAAATATACTTTAAAGCCCACAAAAAGAATTAATATTTCCTCAGATCCCTTCTCATCTGCTCTCCATCTTCCAGGCCTCTGAGACTTGCATGCTTCCACAAACTGGCTTGAGGCTTGATTTAATAGAGTGACAAAGCACTTGTCTCCCTGAGGCTGGAGTCCTCCAGACATGGCATCCCTGGATGACATGTACACATGGTGAGGCCATGACTTCAGACCAGAAAATCCACTTCATGCCACCATTCCTCCTTTCCTTGCTTCTGCGATCATCCCTGGTCACCTCTGCATTTCCTCTTCCCAAAGGGGAAAAGCCTCCTGTCTCCTCACTGTGAAAACATTTGAAACAAGAGAAGTTGCAGAAACAAAAATAATGCAGACATTGAAATTTTCTCTCTAAAAGCACCCAAATGACAATTAATACCCAACTTTTATGATGGGAAAGGAAAGCACTTATTTGAATACCTTATGCTCACTGCCTTTGCTGGTATGTGCTCCATGGGGGAAGGTTTTGTAAAAGCCAGAAGTGATGAAGGCAGGGGAAATTTGAAGGTAGCAAGAGTCTTTCCTTCTCTCACCATTTCCATCCCATTCCTACAGCCCACAAACTGGGATATGGGAATGCACTGTCCCAGCTGCATTAAATAGCTCTGGTGCCAGTCACAGACACTCACACTCCCAAGCAAATGTGCTCCTGGGCCACGCATTGTCTCATGCAGAACTGACACATTGTAAGATCTAATTATGATGACAAAGCTCTAAAGAGTGTGGAGCAGACTCTCAGCCTTTGCTCATCAGTGCCCAACTGCTCCCACTGATTCCTTCTCTCTGAGCAGCAGTTTGTTAGCTGCAGGAACCGTCTGTTATTTTCAGCCTGGGAGCTAACAAACTCGAAGACATTCAACCCAGGATTTAATTTTTGCCTGCCACCAGCTCAGATTTGATGCCCAGACCAGAGTCCATAAATTTCTGGGTATTTGGGTTCCAGTCCCTTGTGAGTCACTCAGTTCATGGCCTGGCATGTTAAAATTCTGCCAGGGATCAGTGGCTTTTCAAATGGGATCAGGTAACTGTAGGCAGACAAAAACAATCCCACATTCCTTTATTTTGTTTTATACAGAAATAGCCACTGTTCCATAAACCCTGCTGCCAGGAAGGCCTGCAGCACTGCTCTCACAAGACAGCATACTCACTTTGTCCTTTATCAGGAGTGCCAAGGCGTCTTGGATTCCTCCAGAGTTGCTGTTCCCTTTGAGCTGGCAGGATTAGGAAGGTCTTGAAAAAGCAACAGTTCATCTATAGCATTTATAGGCCACGTATAATAGGAAATGTCCCCTTGCCAGGGTGTTCTAAGGAGTCTGCAAGACATCAGCCTCCATCCAGGCTGGCTGGAAGCTTCTCCAAAATCAGCCTACACACCTTGGCAGGATGGCCTATCACTAATCTCTAGGAAATAACCACCTTTGAGAGCTAAAATAGATGCTATTTTCAAAAACAGCAAATTAATAACCCCTAAATCCCTGTATATTAAAACAATTAAGTCTCTACTTTACAGCTGCCCTCAAACTGGCATTTTCCCTTCATTTACCTGCTTCCACACCCCTCGGTTCTGGCAGAGGCTGGCACGTCCTGACAGTGCCTGCAAGTCAAGTGAGCTGTGGGCCTTCTGAAGCCACAGACAGAAACACAAAGGCTGTGTGCAGACACACTGTGCCATTGGTTTGTTGCTCACAGATGAGCAACCCCAGCTGGAACAAAAGCATTTAGCATAACCAAGCACCAAGGAATAAATAAATTGTTGGGTATTTCAGCACATCACATTCATGTCTCTTCCCCTTGTTAAATCTGTCTTTTTCCCATGGTCATGGGCAGCACTGAGGTCTTCGTAACAGTTTTTAACACAACAGAATTTCATGCATTGAATCTCTGGAGAGGAAAGGCACAAATAAAGCATAAAACTGTTCTCATGACAGCACACTAGTATCACCTGGCAATATGGCTTTTTTTTTTTTTTTCACTGAAACCTTATTCATTAAGTACTTCTCATACTTTAAGCAGAAGCATTCCTGTTTTTAGAAGCATGGGACTAACTTATTTCCTCTACTACTTTCAGTTTAGGTTTTGTAGTATGGAAAAGGAATGGGACCTAAAAATCAAGGATGAATCCTGGATGAATGTGTTTGCCCCAGTGAGAAACCACCTTGTATCAACTCACAATCAATGACAAAAAGAATGTTTTGGTGAGAAGCGTCTCCATTAGGATCATGCCAACTTTCACTTAAATGAAAAGATGCCTGTGACTTCATAAGAATCTGGATCTGGTCTGCAACAAAAAGCTCTTCCCATCCAGCTTCAGGAATATAAGTCAAATCTTTGGGACTTTGTATTTCACTGCAAAGTGTCACTTCACCTATTATGCATCTTCCCTTACCTTGTGGTGCTTTGAGGCCCTCCAGCCCCCAAGATGTCAGGTAGAACATTCGTATACTTGGCTGACATTTCTGAATTTGGTTGGAGACGAAAGGCTAGGAAAAAAAAAAAAAAAAAAGAAGGAAAATAATTTCTTATTTGAAATTCAGCTCTGTTACAATTACAGCCTGGGGTAAAAGCTCAGGTTGGTTTTATTTAATGTCAATGGCTTATTTCTTCTTTCAGCTGCCCTCCTCTCCTTGCACCCGTTCTATAGATATATAGAAATCAAGAAGGTCTTAAATCTGCAGTCCCTCATTAAACAAGACTCAGAGGCCTTTCAGACCAAACACAGATGTCTCTTTATTTAAAGGCATCCATGTACAGTGGGGCCCAGTGACTTCAATCAGCACCATGACACTACAATAAAGATCATAAATTAAAGAATATTTTTGAACCTGGCCTCGATTCCCTATGATAAAAAATCAGAAGTTTAAAAAGGTGAAGAAACACTCAGTGCACTCTGTTGCTATCATCAGACAATCCCTTTAACTCAGCAGTCTTGGGTTTTATCACACATACACAGAGCTCACAAGATAGCAATCAATTAAACATTTTTGCTGAAGCATTTAGTCAGAATGGGAACATCTGGAGTTGTGATTCAATTGTCCAGAACTTGCTGCCTGATAATTACTATTCCTTCAAATGGCTCTTCCTCCAAGGTGTCCCTCTAATTTCCAGCCATTCCCCTGAGGCTTGGAAACACCACTGAGTTACTGCTCATCCCCCAGCCCAAGACTTGTATAGGAACAGGGGAAACAGATGAGATGGAGGACTTATATTTCAGCATTGCCTCAGGCACATCCACCAGACTATGCATGAAAAACGTCACCTCGCTCCAACAGCAACAAGAAAGAAAACAATTGAGGAAATATTCCAGGAAATAAATTCGTATTGCCTCAATGGGACATGTGCAAGGAGGATGGATTCATCATCACCAGACCTCACCTCTAGCTCCAATATCTGTATTTTGTAACTCTAAAGGGCCACATCCTTCCATGGCCTTTGGACCATGCTCTGGTGCAACTCAGGAATGCAACTTTTGCCATCACTAGGCAGGCCAAGCTCAATATCTCTGTCTATCGTAAATGTGCAAATTCAGGCTTTTCAGGCATAAACTGACATAATTGTTCCACACTTGGATGGTGGTTGCTGCTCCTTAATCCAGCCCTAAAAGCCTGTCCAATTGAATTATTAGCATTTCACTTTCCCATCAAGTTCTGGGCAGCCAGGGAATCCTTCAGCTGTCTGAAAAATGTCTTATTTCTATGAAATTTTGCTTTCTAGTTGCAGGGAAGAGAATGCATAGACCCTACATCAAGCAGGGATGTGTTCATAAATATTGATAGATCATATGCAAAGTACTGGTAATGAGCAGCTGGATATCCTTACCTAATAAATTCTTGATACTTCTCAACTTCACCTGAGTTAGTTTGATATTTTTTTTACCTTAATTTTGCCTCAAATCTAAAGCAGGTCTGCATGTTGGTTCACAGCCCAGTCCTATCTTCACAAATCTGTCTGAGGGCATCTCCTTTGATGTCTTCATTGAGCTCTGCCCCGGAGAAGGGTAAGAAAAATCAAAATTCCTACACAGTCTGCAAGTCCAGCTCTGTCTATTTGGTTTCAAGTGTGTTTCCAATTTCTTTAAGCTTCCAACAGGGAGAAAGGGATCTGATTCTATGCAATCTTATTCACACCTCTTCTCCTACTACTGTGGAGGCATGATGTTGACTTTTCAGCAAACAGAGCCTCATTCCTCAGGGTCTCTGCACTGCTTGCTTAGCTGAGCCCCATCAAATTACGCTCAAATCACACTAAGATGAGAAAAATCAGAATATGCCCCTTTCATACCTGGCTTTTGTATTTATTTGCCTCTAATAGAATTTATCATCCAGAGGAATTTCAGTTTTTACAGTGCTGCTTCTTTTTCCCCTGTGTGATTTGGGTCAAATCCTATCACCAAGCTCTGCTGAATTTGTTGCATTGCTGTCGCCAGCCTGGTGGGGATGTGACAAGCAAACATTACTGAGCTGTGTTCCAAATCCAAGCTAAGAACATCAGAGGGAGTGTAGAAAAGAGCTGAGGCATCCCAGCCCAGCTCCAGAGAAGCTGATGAAGCAGGCACAGAGCAAGTAAAGCCCAGACCTTGCAGGGGAAAGCAGTGAAGGAGCAGCCCCTGCAAGCTCTACTTTTCCAGACACTGACACAGAGACTTTTCTGGATATCCTGCTCCCCCTTTGAGAGATGTGCTGGAGCCATCAGTTTCTAAATCAGAGCTGACATTGGGCCAGAAAGAAATAGAGGAAGACAACAGAAGGTCAAATGGACAGGGGATGTAAAATCACAAGGAAATAAAGAGAAACGAGGCTTTTTATTGGGCCTATTCTGATGATGCACGGGTGGGAACATAACAAGAGCAGCTCTGACATGTAATTCAGGCTGACTGCTGTTTAGAAGTGGCTGTGTTTCTCCAAAAATAAAGCCTGCTGTCCCCATTTCTGGCTGTGGAAAAGAAAGTGTCCAGGATGCATCACCTACATGGTAAAGAGGTTGGAACTTTGAAAAGGAGGAACAGCTCAGGTCACCTCAGGGAACACATTCATGGGTAACTGGACATTTCACCATGACCTTCTATCCCCCTACTTTTTTCAAAGAAACTACAGTTTTAAATAAGCATCTTCAGCATGGAAAATGAATCCCCAAGGGTACATCAGAGAGAAAATGGTAAGGAAACAGTTCTTTGCAGCAAGGACACCAGTTTCCCTTTCACCTCAGCTCATTCCCATTTCTCCTTCTCTTCTTCCCAAGGTATGTTTTTGCAGCCCTGCATGGGTGCCCTCAGCCCCTGTCACATCAACCACTAGCTCCCCATGGGTCTCTCTGCTCCCTGAGGTTCTCCAGTTCAGGAAGCCCCTGTGCACTATGTGGGAGCATTCCTCCATGAATTATGCTGACACCAGAGCTGCACCCCTCAGCAGCTGAGGGCTGGTGTGGTTTACAGTGCATTTAAATCTCCCCTGGCATTTAAACCTATTTAAAACTCCCCGGAGCCTTGAAATGACTCATGCAATCCGTGGAGAGCACACACCTTGGAGCATATGGCCCCTGTGCTGACTAACAGGGTGGGTGATGTCAGTGGTGCTGCTCCACAGCACACACACGAGCCAGGTTGCAGCTCCACAGAGGAGATCACTGCACACCTGGGTTGTATTTTTAATGCATGACATAAAAATAGAGAAAAATGTAATGGGTTTCTGTTTTCAAACAAGCTTCCAACTGTGCCTCCTGGAAGTCAAGGACATGTGAGAGGATAAAAACCAAGCCATATAGGTTATAAAAACTTCAGGAGAAAGCCAGATAGCATTGATAACACAGGTTATCTGTTCTTCAAGGTGGCTTCTCAGTACGTCCTCCAATCTGTGGGCATGCTCAGGGTTTATTCCTCTGAATGCTATATCTTGTGAGTTTCCTGCTCTTGGAGTGGGCTCAGCAAATTGCCTCTTGGTGGGGAATAACAAGTCCTGAAGGCAAACCAACAACTGCACCTAATACCTCAGCCCTGTGAGACTGTGTTTATTTTCTGTATCAGTTCTGGAGCTGAGACTCACAGGCTTCCTGCTCTTACAACTCACAACAGAGCAGATTTGCATCTCACACGAGGGATACCGAGCTGTGGGTTGATTAGTAGCTGGGATTTTGTGGTGTGTAGCGGAGAGAGACTGGGGAAGATACTTGGCAAAGTAAATTGTACAAACCAGCCAACAGATAGTCTTTTCCCTTTCACAGCCTTTAATGATCCCCTTGCTTCTTATCAGAACAGCAAGGGAACAGACATCCCTCCAGCACATAACCAGCCCCTTTCTGAGGATCAGGAGATGAAACCATCAGCAATGAGTTACAAATATGGAGTATTCCTGAACTCATTTGCCTGCTGATAGGATTCAGGCCTTATTCCAACCTGTAAATGGGATGTGCTTCACTAGTTTTAAATCACTCAGCAGGTGATAAGTGGTTAATGCCTGGAGCCCTGAGGTGCCTTCAAAACATAATTGCTTATTAAAATAAAACAATAATTAAGTGGAAGACACAGAACCTCGTGACTTCTGAAAACTGGATCATTTTATATAATGAATCACTGAGGCTGGGAGCAGAAAAAGGAGAAGGGCTAAGTCAGAGACCTGAGGGCACACACTGCTCTGGCAGCTGAGGAAGGGAAGAAGTGAGAGTGCTTGAAAGCACCGTGGAAAGGATGCTCCAGATGCCAACACAGCAAAGACACAGCTACATCTGATGAGCAGGGAACAACATTCAGGCTTGCATTGGGGGCGCAAAAACTTCACGCTCAAAAGGTCTGAAATAAAGCAAACTGAGGCTCATTTTCAAGCTGTTGGAGTTTGCTTGGTGACAACCCCTGCCTTGTCATGTGGCAATGGCCTTGATAATACAGATAGGAGGTCACAGCTTCTTGGTTCCCTTCAGGCTCCAATTAAACTGTCTCAATAACCATCTCCTAGATCAGGCTCTGCAGGAGTCAGCATATAAAATAAATTTCTCACCTTCCTAACACCATCCACCAGTGATTGATCATGTCTGTGTGGAGACCTGTAGGCCAGAAATTCAAACATTTCATCCCTCAAAGAGTTTTTGACAGCTGGGGTGCAGAAGATAGTTTATATTCTTGCATTCCCCCTTCCTTCTCTTCTTGCTAGCACAGAGACCAGAAATCTCCATCTCTTTCAGGCAAGATCTGACAAACATTGCCCACCCCAAGAGCTTTGATTAGTCACAGTAAAAACCACTGCATTAACTGTTCAGTAAGTAAATACCTGATTGTTTTCATCCTCTTCACACCACAGTATGAGCTGCGTAGTTTTAATCATGCCTTTGGGCTTAATCCTGATTATTTCATTGCAAACTGCAAGAACATATCATTACTTACAGTGCCATTCTAGGCTTTAGTCAGTCCTTCAGGTCAGCAGGCGATGAGGGAATCATCATGTGGTACCAGCTCTGTGCTCCTGGTTCTTAAATGGTGGCAAACTCCTGCAAGCCCTGAGCTGACAATTAATGAGAAATGAGTAGTTTAGGTCCTCAATTCTCAACCCTTCCATCTTTCATTCTCCTTGCAGATACAGTGGCACAGAAGAGGAGCAGACAAAGAGTTGCCATATAACCCTCCAAACACATAACTTGTTGTACAAGTTCACCAGGTGACAGGGAATTGGTGATACATGCAGGATGCTGTCCCCTACACCAGGCAGAGCATCAGGCTCAGTTTGCCCACGGTGTAGCAGCTTGAAAATATTTTATCTTGACCCAGCTCCCGGTGCCACGTAAGAAAACTACCCAGTGTTAATTTGCCTTTCATTAACAATCTCAGCAGAGAGTCAAGGCTGGAACTGAGAATGGAGAAGTTGTCTCCAGAGTGAACTTCTTACCCTCTCCTTCCAGGACAGGGTGAAGAGAAAATCAGACTCCACTGTCTGCCCTCCAGCTGTCCCCAGAGCTCCCCATACTGGCAGGAGATGCCAGACAATTTTGGCTTCTAAACGTTTCCACATTAAAAATGATTGCCAGCACTTCAAGAGATCTCCGGCCTCGGCAAGCAGGAAGGAGGCAGCACACAGCTATTTTAACCTGGGCTCATTTCTTAGGGAAGAAATCATTCATAACCTGTATGCATGCAGTGCATTGGATACAAGGCAGGCTGGGCTGCAAACACTCCTCAGTGGAGCTGCCAGCTCCCTCCTCTCTGCACTGGGGAGTGAGGACCCCTCTCTCTGCCCTGCAAGAGATCAGGGGAAACACTGAAGGTGTGAGTTTACCTGCTCTGTGCCCAGCTCTGCAGTGGGAGGAGGGGAGGCAGGGGCTTCAACCCACATCATAATTTCGGCACTAGCTGCCCATCTCTCATTTCATCCTCGCTCATGCTCAGAGCCCATCCTTGTGACTTCCTTGGAACTCCAGCTCCTGTTCCCTGCAGCCATACCATAAACATAGATTCCTGCACACTTCTGGGAGGTTCTATTCTGAAACAGAGACCTAGCTTGGCCTAAGGCAATTCATGAGTCTCTCCAGTCTTCTCTACATGGGGAAAGTGCAGGTTTTCTGAACTTGAAACTATTTTCTTGCAGTTCAGTCACTTCTCCTAACACTTACATCCTTAGCCACAATCAGTGGTCAAATGCTTCTGGCCCAGCAAGGCACAGATCACTTTGAACTACAGTTCTGATAATTGGGTTTGGCAGGCAATATTTGGCCCTAAGGCCTTTCACATCTCTTTGATTTCATTTTTATATGTTCAAGGACTTTATCTCAGAAGGTAAAAAAAAAAAAAAGACTGTTATGATCTTCTAATCTGACCTCCCACTTAGCTCTGGGTGTAAAAATTCACCTGATGGTTCTATACTGAGCTCAGGAACTTCTAGTTGAGCTGGAATGCCACTTTCAGAAAAGTGATCTGAACTTGAGATATTGGATTTAAGTAACAGAGAGCTTGCCTCATCCCTTAGGCAACTGTTCCAGGGGTTCATCATCCCATTGTTAAAAACATCCAGTTCATTTCACAATTGGAAATCAATGTTAGACAAACAGGGACATTGGATCTTTTTACATCACCTTCTTCACTAGTCTAGGAAGGCTCTAACGCTCAGTATTGTTGTGGTTTTTCCCCCCTCAAACTGTGAGCAAATTGCTCCTAGAATCTGCAGTGTGCCAGCTTCAGAGCAGAGCACACATAACAGATACACAGCAGCTTTAAAACACACTGGTTCAGTCTCAGCCTGAGCAGTTTGGCTTTTTCAGTGTTTTTCTGCTGTGAGTGCCCTACTCCCATGCCTGTCCCTAAGATCAGAGGGCTTCTTTCATGCCCTCACATCTCAGCCAACTCAGAGGTGCTACATTCCCCTCACCTCCTCCTAAAAAACTCTTTTGCTCACATTAAACATGAAGGTCAGGTTAACAAATGTGCTTTTGGGTTGTATGAGCTTAACCCTCCTTCTGTGTTTCAGGCTCCAAAAAGCTTCCAACACCATTATAAAAACATACGGTTCAGTTTAGCTGCTTAAAATTAGACTGTGAATCTCCAGGTCCCTTGGGATGGGTGCATGCTTTGGGGAGAAGAGAAAAAAAGAGAAAGAGACAAAGCTCAGAAGTCAGCCAAAATACTCAGGCTCTGAGCTTAGCTCACAAACAATTGCAGATCAAGTTTTCAATCCGCTGCCTAAGGACTCCTGGGATCCACAGACCACTTCTAAGGGCTCTCAACAGGTAGTTGTGAGAGCAACAAAGCCATGAATTCTTGCCAGAAAATTTGTCATGCCACTCAAAAACTTTTGGGGCCCATACAGCAAGTGAGGATGAAAGCTATTGATTATAGGATAAGGGTGTAACAAGCTGAAGAGGAGCTTGAGCTCCTTTTCCTCCATGACAAAGAGCATCACACCTCAGTTAAGAAAGTACAGACACCAGCTGTCCCCAGAAAGCAATTGGAAAACTAAATGGTTCTCATCAGAATGCAGCTTTTGCTAGTTGCTCACATCAGACCTACAGTCCTCACACATAACTCTCCCCAGAAATAGCACGAAAGAGAAAGAAACCCACCACGGGCAGTACAGAAGGTTATTTGAAGGGGATCAAAGCCAGCAACACATCTTGCAGTCAAAGTCAGAAAGAGGTTGGGGGAAATCTACCCCAAAACCCAATTAAAAAAACCCTTCTGTTTACCCCAGCAACTCTAAACCACAAATCCTCCTGCACAGGCCTTCTCAATGAGCAAACTGAGGAGAAGGATGAAGGGATCCCAGCAACTGGGACACTTTGCTGGTCTGCTGGTCCCTGCCCTCAGCTGAGCAGTTGTGTGTCCTCTCCTAGGCAGCTGCCCCTTGTCCCCAAATTTGTTCTGTGAGCTCTTTACTTCAGTAACCAGAAATACATCACATGTTGAACTTGCTGTTGTGTGGAAGGAGAGAGTACAGGTCAGAGGGATTAACAAGAATATAAGTAAATGGTGCACCAAAACAATTGCAATAAAAAATTGACCTGTATAATAAGGTCTTAAAATCTCTCCTTCCTCTTTTCAGATACTGTGGTGTGTGCACACTTCCATCTTTCCCATGGCTGTGAGTTCCACACTGCCAGAGTCTGAGACTTCTTTTCCTTAAAAGAAATATGAGGCAAGTCTTTTTTTTTTTTTTTTTTTTTTTTTTGAGAAACAGGACAAAACAGTCTTCCTATGAATCCCTAAAGCTTCTATGATCCTCTCCATCTGCTTTCCCACTGGATGGGACATATTTTCAAAGCACCCCTTGGAGGCCAAGGAAAAGAACGAGAAGAAATTTGCTGTGAAGAAATCCAAAGTGATGGGAAGATCTTAGGGAAGCTGTTGTAATGTATAATCAGCCCATTTAATATGGAACACTAATGCACAGCTGCTGAGAAAATTTGTCCAGTGTGCTTCTGCAGCAGCAAAAAAAGGTCTCTGAGGTCAGCTTGGTGCCTACATTATGCTACAAAGAAATTGTCTAATTGCAGAAACTTGTGTAGTCTTCAGTGTTAACCTCTTTCCCCACAGCCAGCCAAGCTACACAGCTCTCTTGTTTAGAAAGCCTCGAGCAAGATGACCAACAGAAAACGAATTAATAAATCCAACATGAAAAGTCTGTTACTGTTGATCCCAGATTTATATTTGGAATAATCCATCTTTCCCCCTGAGCAGAGTATAATAGGCCAATGACGCAGAGCAGGACTCACCTTTAGACTAAGAAGGTTTCAGGCTCTCTTTTCCCATCCAATTATCTGTCTCTATCATGAAATCTCAGGCTCATTGTGTAGGGACTGAACCTGTGAATTCCCTCGGCCAGGATGTTGCGTGGTTTTAAGCGTCTCAATGCTTTACATTCTCAGATAGAAGGACCCTGGTCCTGCAGGTGAAACATGAGGAACTTCAAGGAGGGACAAGGACGAGGCTGAGAAGGGAGAACAGAGCCCAGGAAAGCATTGGAGTGCTTGGGCAGAGCACACACACCAGAGCCCAGAGCTTTAGGGCACCATTTAATCCTTCTGAGCAGGGCACTAGATGGTGGTTCAGGCAGGTCTCAGGCTGGAATGGAAACTATTAGTTAAACAGCCCAGGGTCTCTGGAGAAGCTTGCAAAGTAACTTGTAGAGATGGCTAAGGAGAGCTGTGAGCAGGGGTTGCTCCTTGTTTCTAAAGCATCATCAACACAGGTGGAAATGAAGTGACTTGTGACTCAGAAGTCCAGGAGGTACCTGCAAACCTCAGGTTATGTGCAAGTGGGCCCCAGCTGACAGCCAGATCCCAGAGGAAAAAGCAGTGAGAGAGCTTTTGTCAGTTTTCAGGTGCCAAGAATTTCAATTCTTGGGCACCTACCTGAGAATTTCAGTTCTCAGGGCTTTCGCTTTGCTAAGTGTGCATCTCTGAAAACGGTGTCTGAAACAGGCCTCAGCACTTGCTCAGAACTTCCACAACCTGCCTGGCACCCTCCCAGCACTAGAAACCCTTGCTGCTCCTCTTGAAATTTGGCTCAGAAAACACAAATCCCAGCTTCAGGCCAAGTGAACACTTTGTGAACCATTCTGCGAGTCTGGCCCGAGTTCAGTGTGCAGATGATGTGTTTTCTGTGGGAAGAGGCTAAGCCAGACTCAGCCACACAAACTGTAGGCTGGTTGAAGGCAAAGCTGAAACAGTCTGTCTGTGCCCAAAGGCATGAGAAGAAGCCCCATCCAACACACCCAGCCCCTTGGCTAATTCAATCCCTGCTAAGCACTGTGGGGCTCTTTTTGATCCCTGCCTGTAAGAGCCATTGATCAAAATTGTTATTTATTTTTACTTTTACTCTTATTTGATTTGTTGTTCTGTGGTTGAATTTTTACTTTGGTCTCAGATCTCAGCTTGAGCCCTCAGAGCCTGCAATCCTTTCTTGCACTCCAGTATTAGCCCAGCCTGGGACTAATTGTCCTCTGAGTTCTGGACTGGCTGCAGGCAGTTTGATGTGGCCATAGGTGGTTGTGCCACCACAAGGCTCACACTTGCAGTTATTTTCCTAGCTACAAGAGGGTGACATTGTCACACACAGCTCAGCATTAATGACACTTTGCCAGAAGACATGTCCCCATGTCAATTTTCTCATGGTACTTAGAATTTGGAAGTTTCAGAAGGAAGGTTCTCTGTTGTACCAGCACTTCTAAAATTCACCTTCTTCTTAACCATTGTGGCAATGCTTTTATTTCAAATTTCAGTAACTTCTGGGATAATTCAGTCTGTTAGTTTTCCTTTTGAAATACAGCTGCATCCACAAACTAAGAATGTTATGCCTGGGCACTTTTCTTTTATTTATGGCAGCAGCTATCAATTTTGTCTTGATAGATTTTTGGCTCCATTGTACAACAAAAGAAACTCAAGAGAAAAGCATCTTTAATTCTTCACCTCTATGAATCAAAACATTCTCATTTGGATGTCACAGCAAAAGCCCCAACACCAGAAGAACAAGGATCATTTTACAGATAATGGTAGGTGAAGAAGCTGAAAACAGGATTTTGTGGAACCACTTTAGAGAGGATATGAAATCTCCATGGGAATTTATTAAAGCCAACAATGCAGCTATTCTGCAGCTTTTTGAGGCAAACAGAGGATCAGGTCTTCAGTCTCCTTCAAGCTTGTTTCCTCACTTGAAATTGTATTTGTTATCCACAAAACTGGCTGCAATTACTGTGCCAGAACTGGTTGGGCCATGACTGACGAGAACTCTGTACACTCAGCCTTAGGAAAACTAGATGCAAATGCAGACTGATTCATTTTGCACATGAAAATTGGAGTTTTCTATCGAAAATTGTGATTCTTATTGCCTCTCCCAGTAAGTTAGCCAGTTTGAAGTGAGGATCAAAAAATGGATCATCTATGGCTGTTTCTTTTTTCTTCTTTATTGTCTTTCTTGCACTTCAATCTGGAAATAAGAAAATGTTACTGCTCTGCAATTCATGACAACTTTTAGTTATGTTTGTGGCAAGTCTGTGGAGGGATGCTGCAATTTTCTGGGTTTGATTTCTGCTCCATTCCTTTCTTTGGTCCTTATATTTTGTCTTTATCTTCCCTTTTTTTCCAACATATCACCAGTTTCATCCTTTCTGTGCCTGTTCCCTGGACTGGCAAAGGCACAGGTGAGGCAGAGAGCATCCCTGTCCCTGCAAACACACCTGAGCCACCCAGCTGTGCTCACAGTCCTGTCTCTGACTTCCAGCCAAGCCTGCAGCAGCTCTCCCACCCTTCCCCCTATAACCCACTCACACATCTAAGGTAGCAAACCTCTAGGTGTGCTGTTGGGATGCCCTTTCTCAGAACTATTATATATTTTCTTGCTCTGGTTGAAACCCCTTTTGTGGTTCAAATCCACCACGCCATTTTACAAAAAAAAAGCTGTTATTACTTTCTCCCAGTAGCACATAATTTATATTTGAATTCTTTCAGCACCAAGCTTCTGTGTGAGTATGGATTTAACTTATTTTTTTTAAAAAAATATTTTTGTATTTGTTTTATCTAAATCAGCTAACAGTGAGCTGTGGACCAGACTGTCATATACAGAAATGATGTTTCTTCATTTATTTTCTCCATATTCATTCAGGTGTGACACAAGAGACAAACAGATTCCTCCATCTCTTTTCATTCCTTGTGCTAATATTTCCCCACTGTTTTTTTATTAGAATTTATGATAATCAATTTTTTTTAAAAGGCTTTTTCATGGTAGCAGTGGTCTGACTTCATCTTCCCAGATCAGATATGTTCATCCTAGCACAGCCAAGTCATGGTGAAGCCCACTGACCGTTAAAGCACCAATTCATATTTATTAGCTTGAAATGTCCAACCATGCCCCAGGAGCTGGGGCAGGAGTGGGACCCTGCTGTTCTGAGCCCTGTGTGCACACACAAGCCCACGAGCAGGACACACTGCTCAGTCCCTGCCACAATTTTGAAGTGTAAAAGGTCTAATATAATTTGTGAACTCACCTCAGTTTATACGAGCACTCAGAGAGTTAAAGCCAACAGTTTATTTTGGTTATTTTTTTAATAGTGACTGCACACTTCTCAATTTCTGTATTATTCACACCTCAACAAATCTTATTTCATTAGATTTTGGGAACTGCAATGGTAATTTTGGTGATTAACTTTAAATTGAGGATAATACACGAGCAGATATTAACATAATGTCAAAACAATTTTGTACAATTTTTACTTAACCTTGGTCAAATAATTTCCACCCCCAGCATCCTCTCAAATGGACTTTTATTAATATGACACAGGCAAACATAAGAGAACTCTGGGCTTTATGCATGGAAATGATTAAACAAGAACACTTATCAGAAATGATCATGCAGGGTAACAAGGCAGCAGGGCAAATCTCTGAATTCTCAGATTCTTAAGGCTGCATCTGGCCTTTAGAGGAATTACATGAATGAGCCCTCAACAGGAGGCTTGTTGTGCCTGGGTGATCAGCAGCAAGATGTTTTGCTTCTTGCATTTATCATACACAGCTGATTTTAAAGCTGATGGATGGATATTAATTACTGTGAAGACTGAAGATCTTAATTTCTGTCTTGATATAAGAGCTACACATAGAAAAACCCATTTTTAGGGCTCATGGAGAGCTCATTGTCTTTGGCCTCTTCAGCCAATAGACAGACCAGAAAAAGGAATTAAAAAAAAAAAAAAAAGGATAAATCCCCAAGAGGAGTGATGAGTAAGAAACACAGTGGTGCCTCACACAGCCAGAGGATGTGCTTAATCCCATGAAGGCTGGATTGCAGGAGGCTGCTCCCATGTGCTCTGTTCTTCACTGCTCAGGAACCACATTCCTGTCCTAGCCCACAGCTGCAAAGAATCCTCCTGGGCTTTCCTCCCATTAACTGCCAGGGGAAAGGGAAAACATTCAGCTGTGTCTCCAACTTTCAGTCTCACTGGATTTCCTAGGACTTCATCTTGCAATTCCCAGAGCTTTTTTTGCAATCAATAGACTGGCTCCCACGGGCATTCTGTGGAGTGGGAAAACTCCCTTGCCACTGAAGCTGGGATAAATGGGTGCTGGGCTTGTTGGAGCAGTGTTGGGGGACTGGCAGGCCAGGTACCTATTTTGAATATGAACTTGCTTGAACAATCACTTTATAACCACAGCAAAAATTGGAAATTTGCTGAAATTTTTGGCTGGAGCCATGATAGGAAAATACATGGAGGAAGAATAAATAGAGAATAAAGATTGTGAATTTGTCAGCATACCAGCTTTTATCTAAAGCTCAACCATGGAGATTGGTGCTATTGGCAGAAGAACTCTGCTTTACCATCTAGCTGAGTTGCTTCTGAGCAGTTTGATGTTAATTTGCAGAGCCCCACATCCTTGGAGAAGAAATCCTTCCCACAACCCCTGCTTGGTGCAACACCTGGCAGTCTTTCAGGTCTGGGCTGTGGAGAAGTCCTCATCAGCATCATCAAGCTCTGAAAATGTAAGGTATATCCACATTTACTTGTCAAGCCCGAGACACAGATTCCTGAGACAGGAAGGAGCAGGTAATCACCTTGTAATCACTGGGAATGAATCCACAAATCACCTTCTGCAACTAAATCCACTCACAAGAACCTTAATTTAAACACTCAAACTTTGAAATATTCAAGACCAATTATTGCTTTTTATAATGTTGACTTAAATTAATTCTGACACTTATTCCAAATGTGTAAGGGAAAGAGAAAAATAAAGTAAGAAAAGATATACAGTCTTTTTTGTTTGGTTCAGTTCATGTTTTTTTAGGGATTTTTTTTCCTCCATATAATCAGTCTGAATGGAACACAATAAATCTGAGAAGGTAATAAACAGGTCATAAAAATCACTTTTCAAACTGTTACTAAAACAACCTCACAACAGTTGGTGCACTAATGGCTCACTGGAGGGATCAGAGAAAGCTTAGGTGAGCCGTGAGCTCCAGGGTACAAAAAGTGCTGGTTGTTAGCGCTGTGCCATGGCTTTACATTAGGAAAAATCAGTATCAGAGCATGTAGAACATATGGGGTAACTATTAGGAGCTGTTTGCTCCTTTCTTTCCCTTTGGTCTCTCATTTTTCTCTGTAACACATGCCAGTTTGGAAGGTTTTGTCTTTTCTACACAAGGTCTGAAGTTTATTGCGAGGTCTTGCGAGGTATTGCGAGGGCGACATTTTGTGGCTTGCAGCAGGTAGAGGATATGGCACAGATGTTCTGGGAATCATCTGGACTGAACATCTGCTGAAGGCTTGGCAGTGGTGTGAGGAACAGGATTTGATGCTCCTCTCCATTGTGTTAATATCTCCTTTGTCATTTGGAGGCCCTTTCTGTTTCAGACAGTTATGACCACTGCATCTGCATTTACTGCATCTGCATTTTACCAAAAGCAAATTTCTTAGGGGAAAAAAGAAAGCATTTTTCCAGCCTCTCATGGCAAAATAGTGTTTGGTTGAGAAGAAGCCCTTGCTAGAGCCAAACCTCACTGCAACAACAAGCCCTTGAATAGAGAGACCATGCAGTAAACAAAGAATCATGTTGTTTCTGCAGCTACCAGCTCGAGGAAGAAGGAACAAAGCATGAGTCACTGTGACGTGCACAAGCGGAATTATGAATGATAAGCTAAAAATAAAATGTTTTCAAATATAGTTGTGTTCCTGCTTCTGACTGAGGAGCATATTCCTTCAGGGCAGATGACACCTTCCCACTTCAGCTGGGCAGCTCTGTCAGCCCGGCGCAGAGACCCAGAGCACGCAGCTCCCACACTGCCCTGCAGCTGCAGCACAGGGGTTTGAGCCTGATGGATGGTGGCACCCACGCTGCTCCTGAGGATGGAGCACTCCATGATTGTGGCATCATCACTCTGCAGTCCTTCCACTGCCAGGCATCACCCATTCAGAAGAGGCACCCATCGTGTCAGCTCTAGGAGACACAGCATCTTGTGAGACTGTCAGAACAGAACATCTTGAGCCTGCACTGAATTGAGCCAAAAGTTCAGCATTAAATACCACCAATGATAGACTTTTCCTCTGATAGGTACTGTGAGTAGCTAATAAGAACACACGAGCCAGACTGTCAATGCAATGAGGCTCCTCCTGAGCTTTTTAGTGCACTGATATTTTACAGTGTGAATCACTTCATCCTGAGAAATGTCCCAGCAATGCAATAATATGAGTGTATAAATTCTGAGGCCCTTTCTTGGTGGTTTTCACAGATTTTCCATAGTGTTTAGCCACCTTGTCTGGGTAAGGGCAGGGTAAAGCCTAGGCAAGGCTTTTGGTCAGATCCTTTGCAGCTGAAAATCTTGGTAGCTCTTGATAACACTTCCAAGTCTATAGTAGCTCCTGCTGGATGTTACCCAGAAGGGGAAGAAGAAAAAGGCATGGTGGTGAGCTCTTTTAAAACCTTTTTGCAAGTTTGAACAATTCTTTCTTGTGTTTTCTAGTTGTGTAAAGAAAAGGGGATTCTGAAATCCTCCATGTGTGCAATACATCACCAGCTCAGACTAGGTTCCCACCACCAAGATTCTGATGAATATTTGGAATAAGTTTATGTCAGGCTCATGTACAAACCTCAGCAACTCTGAAGGAGAGGAAGCAGAACACCAAAGGCACAGAATCAGGCAGGAGTGGATCCACCTTGAAGCAGGGGAGGAAAGAGCATCAGCAGTTGAGTTGCCAGTGTGTAGTGCTGCTTTTCCAGGTATAGTGGGAGCACTGAGAAAGTGGGAAATGAGCCTTGAGCTCATTAAGTGATTCCTGAACATCTGCAGATATTATCACAGCACACAGGAGTCCGGGACACTTCTAAGGCTGTGAGACAGACCTCAGTGAAGAAGACAGCTTTGCCTTGATTTTGAAGACTAAATGTTGCTAAGCTCCATGGGCTGGAAGGGGATGGCTCTCATCTTTAAAGGGAACAACAGTGGTAACTGACTTATCTTCTCTTGCTAATGAGCTATTAGAAATTGTTTTTGAGCCATACTCTTTGGCCTCATTATAACTGTGCTCCCATAAGCTCTGACTGTTATAATGAGGAGAAATCTGGACTGATACACAGTTTTAATGAGATCCAGTGTAGATGCAAACCAGAAAGTCTTATATATGAAGTCAGACCTCAAAGTGCAGTAACAGAAATAGGTAAAGGATTTACCTCAACAGACAATCCTGGGTGGGAGAAGAGGAAACAACGATTTTCACGTCAGAGGCAGAACAGATAAACTTGCCCCACACAAATCAAATGTGAATTCAAGGGGTGATATCTAGAAGGATGTAATTCACCAAGGAGAAAGTAGTGAAGCTAAAAAGAGATCCAGCAGCTAAGGACTTCTAAGAGTTGAATGGTGAAAGGAAACGCTGTCGACAACACCAGTAAGGAATGAAACAGCCAGCAGAATATTTCTTTTGTTCTTGTCTCATATCTTTTCATGAAAATTAAAAGGGCAGTTTTCACAGCTGGCGAAGGACTTTTTTTTTCCCCTTCACTCTGCCATCTGATGCTGTCTCCACTTTGAAAACAGCAAATTTATGGCTGAAGCTGAACGGGTGAAAATTGGACTCTGTTGCCTGTGGGTATTTTGCCATGAAGAGCAGCAGGACCTGATGAGAGGTTTCATCTAGATCTAATCAAAGAATATTCAACAATGTCTCTGTTTTCAAAGGAGACTTCCAAGCACCAAGAGGGAGCCGGGAGCCAGGGCTCAGCTGGGTGCATCCCAGGATGCCCAAGGCAGTCTGTGCTATGAAGGGTAGTGAATGGGGTAAGACTGGCAGCTTTTTGCCTACATTCTCTGAACTCAATGAGCCAGAGTGAGAGATCTCCAGTCTAAACCCAGAGGGGAGGATTTCTTCACCATGCGACTATGTAATGTCTCATGAGACTAAGTGGGGATAAAACCTGTGTGAATTCCCACCTTCTCAACAAACCTCTGTCTGATGGTGCTCTGCCAAGTGTGCAACACTGACCTCTCCTCTTTGTTAGCATCATGTTTGTCCTGGAGAGATCAGCAGTAAGCACTCACCAAGAATTACCCTGAGATAATTCCTGTCAGGTCTTGTCAGACAAGTAGGGAGAAATCTTTCTTTCAGGAGTAACATTTCAGGAGTAACTGTGGCTCTTTTCTGAGGCATTTTCATCAATTTGTGACTGTTTATTTGAGCGTGCATGATCATATTCATATGGGGAGCATTACAGTCGCCATGCTCAAAAGATGCCTTGCAGCCACAAAGACTAGAGATTTCTGATATTATCTTCAATTAAATTTTAAATATTGCAAGTACTGATATGGCTGGTTCAGCACCCAAGCTCTGACTAACTCATTCAGCATCTGGCTATGCCTCTGAATGGTTTAGTCCCTATGTGTATCCCTGAGGAGATTTCTATACTGGGATGACCATGATCTTCAAAAAATCCCATATGTGGAGGGGTTTATTCCCCAAACCCTTAATCTGCTCTCTCCCTGACGGTACTAAACTGTGACCAGATTTCCGTAGCTGCTAATTAGGAGAGAAGAATCACAAACATTAAATGCAGGGTTCGGGGCTGGCTGCAGGTCCCAGTCCCAGAAGCCTGTAGTGATGTATTCCCCAGCTCTTGCCTCCCAGGACTAGGAATTGCTCTGCTGTGACAGTGGCTCTAATTTTACAACAGGACAGCCAACATGACTTTCTATATGGAGAGTGCTGTCCCTCGATAGCATGCTTGGAAAATGCGGATTGCTGTGTTGTATTTTTGATCATTAGATGTCAAGGATTCAACACTGAACAGCTCTAAAGGGTTTTGTTATTGCAGATGCTGTTGATTTGAGATGTAAAGCTATGCTCTGCTTCCCTACATCCCACCTGGATCGAGCTGGAGGAAGCAGACAATGAGAATGTTGCTCTTTTGCTAATTTCTCCCCCATTAGCAGTCATCAGAGCAGGCACCGGCTGCAAGTCGGTGCCTGCACTGGGGTGGTGCACACACGGCACAGCCTGTGTGAACTCAGGGTGAGTGCTTGCATATGTAAGTTCTTGAACTGTGATTCAGGTGACAGAATATAAATATGGAAATAATTGAGGCATGTACCTGTGTGTGTGTGGAGGGTGCTCCTGAAGTGCCTCTAAATTGTTGTGTGCACCTCTTATTCCTGCGTGTGTGTAATTATGTGCACCCAAAAAGAAGGGGAGGAATTATAAAGAGTCCCTTTGGGTTTAAGAAAGGGTCACTTTTGCTGCCTCTAGGTGTAGATATCTATGTTCAGAGGGAAGGGTGCTTCTTAAAGCAAATTTCCTTGCACAGGGTTGAAGGTCTGAAGTGCTGGATGTCTTGTATAGCTGCATGTGGCACAGAAGGGGTGAGGTAGGGATAGACCTAAATCCAGTTAAATAGAGGGGTTGTGCAACTTTGCAACAGTGACTATTGTGTATGACCCAGGAATACGTGTCATGCACTGTTGATGGGGCTAAACTGCCTTGCCCAATTGACAAATTCCCTTTAGTAGAGTCCAACTGACAAATTCTCTTTAGTAGAGTCCTGACCCCATTGCAGATCCACTGGCTGTATTTGTCAGGTCTTGCAGCGAGGTCTGGATGTGGTTACCCATTCCGTTCTGAAGCATTTCCACTCTTGGCAAGAAGCTGTTAAAAATGAAGGGGTGGCAGGGAGGGGGGAATGTATCACCTAATTGATTAGCTCCGTGAATCACAGAGATGCCAGCCTGTCAAAGAGTAAATCACTGGAGCTGCCTTCGATGTCTCCTTCGGTCAAGGACACACCAGCCTGCTAGGAGTGTTGCCTTTCCTTTAATGTGCTTTCTCTCCTCTCTCTCTCTCACCCTTAGTCTTGTGCATGTGCATGCAGGGATGTTTTTTTCCACTGGATGCCTGCAGCTGCCATACTTTGTGTTGTGATTCCTTCTGCAATTACTGGCTAGGCAGGCCAACCCTGTAGGACAGTCCTGCAGGAGTGATTACTAAGCAATGGGAAATGCAAAGAGGGGTATTAGAGGCCCCTTAAGGGATCGCTCCTTCCCACCACAGTGCTGTCACTCACTCTGAAAAATACCTCCCACTGCAAATAATCATGCTGAAGGTAGTGGGGACCTCCAGTTAATCTTCTCTTGTGGTAGTTGGAGGAGAGGAGAAATGCAAGTGGGGGTGGCTGTTGGCAGAAACACGTGGTCTTTTTGCACTATCTGTAAAGCTATTGGTTGTTTTTCCCATTTCCAGCATGGCTGGAGATTCACTAACAGTCATGTGGTGCTGAAAGACTATAATAAAAAGCTAAGCGATGAGGCAGCTTTTGTGATGGAATTTCAGCACTCTCAACAGGAGCTGAAGCCAGATCCCACATACAAAAAAAAAAAATTAAAATAAAATTGCTATTCAGACAAAACAGAACAAGCTAACCAAATTTCTCTAAATTTCAAGCCTGAACTAGTTCCAGAGCTTCAGAAACTGTTATAAGGCACATCTGATCTCGCTGCCAATGCACACCACATCTCCTATCACGTGCCATCTCGGATGGAAGACTGCTCCCCAGGAATGAACTGCTTGTCTTGGTTGCCTGCCAATGCCACCTGGCTGACTCTGTCTAGGTAAAGCAGAGTGCTAGTGAGCATTGGCTCAGACAGACACTCGGATCTGGGCCAGGCTGGAGATGGCCTGTTAGTAGCTGTCGCTCGCTTGGCTGGGTTGGTTTGTGGTGCTGGGAGAGGGCTCAGCACTCGAAAGCTTCTGCCAAGATTTTCTGCATGACAGCACCCTCCTTACTGCAGTCTGTGGCTGGACTGAGCTTCTTCCTGCACTTCCCAAGAGTGGGCCTGTAAAGGAGAAGTGTTCTGACGTTTCCAGGCTGTTCTCCTTGGAGGTCCCTTCAAACACAAGCTGCTCCCTGTCCCAGTGCATGCTGCCCACGTGTTAACAGCACAGAGCTACTGGCCATGCAGACAGAGAGCGGGGCTGTGGTGCTCACTTCCTTCCTCAGAAGGTAGCCTGACCCTAAAAATGTTCATGGGAGACTGGTAAGCAGAGAGTGGTGCTCCCAGGATATACCTTACTGTCATTCCTTCTCACTCCACCTCCCTGTAAAGCAGCTCAGGGAATGTCATCACTCAGCAGGCTCAGGACAAGCCTAAGGTGTCAAAAACAAATGAAAGAAACCACTCAAGGGCTGAAACAGCAACAAAGGTGCTAGTGCAGAAGGATGATATAAGCAGTTATGATGGAAGGATGTTTTATGCTAAATGCACTAGAATGTCCTGTCTAGCTCTTATCTCAGGCTGTTGTACCTGGCTCTTTCTGTCTTCCAGCAAGAGTTTATTGTCCCAGTGCTACTCAGGTAAGGATTTCCAAATTGTATCCAAGTCAGCCAATCAACTGGCCCCTGGTAAAGTACCTGGTGGAGATTTGAGTCTAAGGTGACATTTCTTGTCTTTGAAACAATGATTAAAGCTTTTTTTTTTTTTTTTTTTTTTTTGCTTGCCTTCCCCCCCCCCCCCCCCCCCCAAGCACTTTTCATTTGCCAACTTTTTTCTTGAACTGTAAAAACCAGGACATGGCACAGATTTCCAGTGTGGATACCTGCCAGTAGTTAATATCAGCTTGTTCCTCCTTCTCTTCCTCTCTGTCTTCAGCCTGTTGCCTCAGAAGAGGGCTGAAAAGGGCTAAACAACATGTGCCAGCCTGACTTTTCTCATGAACACGTTTCTGAGAGCTAGAAATGCCAGTCCTTGGAGGTTACACATGGAAACACTCAATGATTTCCATTTTCATTCCCCATTTACATTTTGCACTGTCAGGTTTAAATCTGCTTCACCCATGCCATGTGAGCACTGCATTGTTTGAAATTCCTCCTCAAAATGACACGCTTCCTATGGCAATCTTGTTATCATTACCAACCAAGCATGTAATGTTCTCCTCTTTTCCTCTTCCAAAAAGTATATGATCTTAGTTTATTAGATTCTATATCTATAAAATAAGCCATGGTAGGAGGCACAATGAAAATATAAAGAAATGTGATGAGGCATTTTGCTACCACTTCTGAATTATGACTGGATTTCAGGATACACAAGACATTAAGCCATCATTCAGAATTAACATATCAATCCCTCTTTAAATCTTAGCTGCCAAAGCAGAGGTGACCACTGGTGGCTTTTGAAGGGCATAATGCTGTTGATCTTAGCAGGGATGTAACTTGCTGCGATTTCCTTGTGTATCTTTAGTGAGAACCCCGTGATAGGGTGCTAATGGCTGGATTCATCTGGAGAAGAGGTGATTACTGGAAAAGTGGAGAGGATGGTTTAACATTACAGTGTATATGTGAGTTCTTTTTCTTGGGCTTGAGATCTTAAAGAACCTCTCAGAGGTAATCAATGGCACTTTAGTACCCTTTGAAGCTTTTATTCACAACATTTGCATGGTACTTTGTGACACATTGACTTTACTATTTTCCTTCAATTTTACACAAAATTGCTCCAGACCTGCATTTAAGTTGCTGTAAATGCGGTGATCTGTCAGCTTCAATCACACACTGCATGGGGAGCTCCCTTTCTGCAGTAAAATCTTGGGTCATCATTACATTTTCCGATGCTCTAGGATGGAAATGGGCTAATTGTTTAACTCTGTGCCTGCCCTTCTGTGAACTGAGACACTGCACCTTGAAAGAATTCAACAGGATTGGCATTGACCTAGCAGAGAATTACAGCACTGGAACACCAAATTGATATAACACTAAAATAAACTGGGCTCCAAGGCTCTGAATGGGCAATATTGTATATGCTAAGCGAATGAGAGCTGAATGTTCAAACAGCTTCTTTAAAAATGCAAGAGCAATTTCCTAATTTTAAGTCCACACATTTATTTGGGAGTTGATTTGGGACCTAAAACAGGTGCTTTTTTCTTTTCTTTTCTTTCTTTTCTTTTCTTTTCTTTTCTTTTCTTTTCTTTCTTTTCTTTTCTTTTCTTTTTTCTTTTCTTTTCTTTTCTTTTCTTTTCTTTTCTTTTCTTTTCTTTCTTTTTCTTTTCTTTTTTTCTTTCTTTCTTTTCTTTTCTTTTCTTTTCTTTTCTTTTCTTTTCTTTTCCTTTTCTTTCTTCTTTTTTCTCTTTTCTTTTTTTCTTTTCTTTTCTTTTCTTTTCTTTTCTTTTCTTTTCTTTTCTTTTCTTTTCTTTTCTTTTCTTTTCTTTTCTTTTCTTTTCTTTTCTTTTCTTTTCTTTTCTTTTTTCTTTTCTTTTCTTTTCTTTTCTTTTTTCTTTTCTTTCTACAGCTTTGATCTCGTACAGCCACATGAGCTTATCAGTGTCAGAAACAAACTTTATATGGAAAAAGTCAAAGGCAATTTATACTTTATGGATATAAATTGGAAAACGGCACTTTTCAAAAGATATCAAAAAGTCTAATGTCTTCATCCGCCTGGAAAATGCCATGAATGTCTCATTCCTCCATATCTTATATTCAGCCAAGCCCTTTCCTGCAGCTGGCACTGTGCAGGCTCTTCTCCTTGCAGCTCAAAAAGTTGGAATTAACCTGACTCCAAGGAAAGCTGCTTCCCACACAAAAAAAACTGACCCACCTGCAAGGAAGACCACAGAGAGTTCAGGAATCAGCACCCCGAAGTTGCAGATTGCCCAGGCTGAATTTGGTGATGCCATTCCCTCCAACTGAGAGCACTAAAAGTTTGGCATGAGGCGTGAGATATTGAACCAGGCTACCCCTGTGTAAAAACCACAGTGAGTGCTGGAGCAGAACATCTGTCAGCGAGGTGGCAGCTGGCAGGGCCCGGCAAGGATTTTCTGGGGAGAAATGGGCATAGTTTCCCAATTTTGTTGCAATGCTGAGCTGTGTGGGAGGGTGAGGGGAGCAGGTGTGAGTTCATTGCTCACTCCATGAAGAGACAGAAGAACAAGTGCACCGAGGCAGCACATTTGAGAGGGCAGACAGGAGTGCTGCAGGGTGGGAGAGGACACTGGGGGCAGTGGGCTCAGCAGGTGGCTCCTGTGGCCCAGGCAATGGCCCCTGATTGCCACAGGCTTCTCCCACCCTGGGTCTGTCAGCAAACCATGATCCCAGACTTCTTTCCATGCAGAATGTTTTTTTGCATGTGTGAGTGCCTAACTCAAGGCCTTTAAGAAGGGACACCTGCAGCAAGGTGAGCATTTTGCCATGGGCCCAAGCTCTGCTCTTGGTGCTCTCAGTGCAGATGGGATTGAGCAGCTCAGTCACAGGCAGGTATCCAAGACCTGGCTCAGCAGAAGGAAAGAGATTTGGGTCCAAAATTCTTCCAAGCTGGTCTGGGGAGAGATGGGTTTGACACTGCTCTCCCATTTGTCCTCCTACAGCTTTCAAAGGAGCTTTATTGGACCTTCTCCAGGAGCAGACTTTGGGTGTCCCACCACTGGCTTCTTACTTCCCTCTGAACTCTCTTCTCCCTAAATTGACCTCACAGTAGGAGGGTGAGTCTGGTAGAGGTATGAGGCTTAAGGGAGGCAAACACACAGAGCCTGAAACCAGCTTTGAGAGGGAGCAGGCTTATGTGTGAGGCAGAAGGATGTTCAGACAGGTTTGGGGAGTAAAGTGGTCAAAGGAAGTCAGCCTGATTGCAGAAGTTCTTTGTAAATACTACAGGGATTCAGTCCAATATTTGAATTATTTTTCTCTGTTCCAGGGTAACTCCTTGTGTGCACACAACCACTCTCCCACTCTCTTCTTCCACCAGTTCATGCAAAAGGCTCAGAAATACAGTAATTAATTTGCCCATCATTACCACTGCTGCCCTGCAGATAATTCTGCTGAGTTTTTAATTTAGCACTATCCTTTAAGTGGATATTTCCCCTTTTTGCTCTAAGGTAGAGATCACCAGAGACTGAGAGTTTTGTCCATGATGCAGGTCACTAGAAAGGGTTAATCAGCTGGGGGTACATATTGTCTGATTCCCATAGTGTGGGAGTGAGACAATAGGAGAGCAGAGCTGGACTCAACTTCTTTTCATTCTCCCCCACGCTCCTTTTGGAGGGTGTTTCAGGGACAGGCTGTGAGGAATGTACACTATCTAATCTGCATGTATAATGTAAATATGCACATTTTTATTTGCTCTCTCCATCTGCAGGGAACTTGCTGGCATCAGAACAGCCATGTGGGCTCACAGCAAAGTTTCCTTATAAAAGGGAAGGGGAAGACTTAGAAAGGCTCCTGCATCCCAGGAAAATGGGTGCACAAAGCCTGTCCTACTCACATTTTCACATTTGCTTTTTGGTCTCAAAATCTGGGATGGACTGGGCTCCTTAAAGGGAGGTGGTCCCTTAACTGAGCTGGAGAATCATTGTGGAAGAGGGAGGAGAAGAAATTGCACTTGGCCAACCTTAAACCATAATTTAAACCAATTTCTCCAGCATAGCAGAAATTTTAAAAAATAATATTTAGGATAGGACAACTAGGTTTTATCTTTTGGAATAGACAAGATTAAATGGAGGTAAATTCAAGAATGCTAAGCTTCTCAGCATGAGGAAATCAAAATGTTTCATCTGAGTTGTCAAAATAAAACGTCTAGGCTGTATGTTTTGCAGGTTTTTTCCATGTTTGCATTTGAAGCAAGTTGGGTAATTTACAGATTGACTAAAGCAGCATTTTTTGCCTAAAGAAAAAAAGTAATTTTCATGAAAAGCTGTTCCCTAGCTCCATTGTGGCCTTCTGAACAATGCTATTACCCTGGCTGGGAAGCAGCAGCAGCAGCTGGAGTCCCTTGCCCTGCCATCAATAGCTTGCAGCACTTGGAGTCCTGGCTGCCCTATAAATTGTCTGTCTCCCAACTGGCTGAAATATCCGACTTTGCTCCACAGAATGTATTGGACTCAGGTCACTTGAAATCAGGGAGAGGTGTTGCTGTGCGGAAACTAACTGCAAAAGAACATAAGTTTGCACAGGTTCACCAGGATCTAGCAAAAACTTTCTTCATAATCTCTTTCCAGAACATAGATCTGCCTTCCATGGAATTTTGCAAAGGCATGGCTGACTCAGAAGGGGTTTTAATCTATTTTCCTTATTGTTGCACTGCATGCATGTGTATTTGTGTGGGGTATTTGTGTGTATGTGGTTGTGGCAATATAAGTATTAATAGCACAAGGGTGAGAATACATGTGGCCCTCAAATGAGGTTGCATAAACACACAGCTGCTGCGCTATTTGTAAATTTATAAAGACACATTTCCATCAAGAGTGTGAAAGTCAAATAACCGTGCAGGGAGAGAATGCACGTATGCTTCATAAACTGCACAAGATTACATGGTGCTACTTAAACCCCAGCCCCACTGGGGTCAACCGGAGCTCCATCACTGACTTCAGTGGGATTGGCACTTGGCACAGCACACTTGCTGTGATTTCCATGGATAAAGCAGAGTGAGCTACTGGAAAAAAACCAGTATGAGAAGTGCCAATCCCTTGTGGCTTGCTGATATCTGAGCCTGATGGGGATTATGCAGCAGTGTAACACCACAGAGCAGAGAGCCTCCATCCTTGCCTCCTGCAGACTCTGCTGTCGATGGGAAAACATGATTTGGATAGGGCTGTGACCAGGAGGAGAGCAGCTCTGCATTTCCTGCACTCTGAGCTCTGCCAGGGAGGGACACTGGTGTTGTCTGAGCCACACCAACAAAAGAGCATCGCTTGTGTGTTGGAAAGGGTGGTGTGCTGACAGTGTGCAGCTCAGAGTGTGGATTTCCATGCAGTCCCTGCGTGCAGCTTTAGCAGCTGCTTGCACTCACAGCCTTCCCAGGAGGTTTGGCAGCCACTGCCAGACTACATTCTGGATGACAGGACTTGATGAGGCTAAGGTTCCATCCCATGAACAAGGTGGAGCATTCAAGGAGATGAATCAAAACCAGGAAGTTTTTGGGAACAAACAAGAGATGTTTAGACTTGAAAATCGATTAAGTAATTTTTAAAAATCCCTCATTTTATGGGATTCTTAAATTCTGAAGCGCAATATTACATTTTTCCTACTGCAGAAGATGCTGCTCACATGACAATGGCAAGTCTAGGATCATTATCTGGGCTCACAGAATTACCCTGGTCATGATAGTAGCATTTCAATCAGGAGCATCTTCCTAAGTGACTTTTCTTAGTCTGCTGCAATGCAACAAGTCCAGCTCAGATAAAGGCCTTGATGTGTGGAAATTTGTTTCAATCTTCTCTGTATCCTCTACCCCGCCCCTGGTTTGGTTTAATGATTCCATAACCTTCCTGAGGCAGCCTAACCTCATAGGAAGGGTGTTGTGCCAAAATCTACAGATTGTGTTTTGGTTTTGTTTTGTAGTATCACTGATGCTTTAACAATTGGTCCAAAATGCAGTCATGTAGTCACCCAGCCCTGGAGAACTTTCTTTATGGGCACCAAAGGCTGGGATTCCTTTTTTCTGGCTCTTCACCAAAGCGCCTGATTGATATAAGGTTGGCCCAGAATCCCTGGGTACCCAGTGAAGAGAAACAGGCATGTGCAGATGGAAATTCAGATCTTGGGTGAGGTAAGGGAAGTGGACTGAATCCAAGCCTCAATCTGCATTTGACTGGGAAAACTTAACTTCTAATGTTTTAGTGTAACCCTGAGGGGAGGGGATCCATCTGGGGGAGGAATTATGCAACAGGTAAATAAATGCCTGCTGCAGTGCACTGAACACTCACCTCCCTCTGCAGACAGCACCTTTAATGAAATGAGAATAATTGAATTTTTGGTTCACTAGCAAGAATACTTTTCTGTATTGTTTCTGACTGGTTTTTTTCCCAGCCAAAAGTAAAGCAGAGAAAGCAACATCTTGGTTTGGGCAAAACATTTCTTTTGTCTCTTTAACAGAAGTAACAGCTGGATTATGAGAACACTTTTCAAAACAAAATGTAAGACAAATTCTAACCAAACTAAATTTGCAAAGGGAAGATCAAAACATTTTCTTTGAAAGTGGCAAAATGAAACGTTTGGATCTGAGTAACATATTCAATGTCAAAATGAAGTTTCAAAATTCCCCTTTTAGCCTCTGAGAAGGATTCAGTGAAGCAAATATAAATTTGAAAAAAAGTTGCTGTTACCAAATCTGTATTGCCCACTGAAAGAAAATAATCCCAAAATGTCTTTCTGATCTAAAAATGATTCTACAAATGCAAGAGATCAGGCAGCTGTTTCTTGGACACAGTGCAGAGCTGTTTTAGCTAAAGTTTCAGCAAGTCAACCCTAGGCTTTGCAGTAATATCTCTGTTCAGTGATCATGAATCCCTTGCAATTTAGAACATAAAAATCCTGCTGGTGTCATCATAGACAGACAACAGTCACCTCATCCAGAAGCAGGATGAGAGCAACCTGGCCCTGATTTGTCATACCTTTATTTCAGCTGTTTGTGTTTGTTCCAACCAGAAGACTGGCTTTTGCTATATTTAGTTTCAATCTGGGGAGAAGGGCTGAAGGGAGCAATACAAATTTTATGAGAATGTTTTGTATTTTATCCCCAGCATTTCTTACTTCCTTATGTAAAATATAAGTGAAAGAAGCGGATGAATGGGGGAAAAGTTGTTTCCCAGAGTAGTACAATTGTGCAGATGGAGGAGCCACACGGGTTTTGCAGAGAAGAACTGGGGGATGAGTTAGAAAGGCACAGCAGATGCTGATTTCTCAGTCTGCAGGGTGGAGGGAGCACCACTGGCCATCAGCCAGCAGCAATCCCTTTCCTGGATGGGTATGGATGAGAAAAGCCTGGAGATGAGGAAGCCAAGCTCTCAGTGTCCTCTAACCACGGGCACCTCACAGTGCCTTGCCTGGAGCAATATTTGAGGGCAGGTGGAGGGCAGGAGGCACTGCCTGGTCTCTGGGTGATGCTGGAGCTGCTTTTCCCAGCTGCCTCATCTCCCCGACACCGCTGCTCAGACCGGTACTTAGCTCAGCGGGGTGGCCTGGCCTGACGTGCCTGCTCCATCATTATCCAGACAGGGATTTCGAAAGCCACTTGAAATGCCCGTGATTGTGCAGGCGTTAGGTGGCAATTTGCCAGCTGGAGCTCCGTGCTGCAGCCGGTAGGACAGCAGGGGACAGCAGGGGACAGGGGGATGCCAGCTCACCGGGGCAGCCAGTGCATGTGTGCATCCTTCTCCCCTGCCTGCTCACTGCTGTGCCCAACATTGCCAAAGGCTGAAATTTTTGCCTGCCTTTAGATGTCTAGACGTATGAAAGGCTTTTTGAGTCATGGCCATGAAGTCAGGGACATAAAGAAGACCATGTGTTAGCACTGGTGAAGTTATTCTGGACTTACAACACTGCACTGGATGCATTGCAGTGATTTTTCCTGCCCTACACATCCTGCAGGCCATCAGCCTGCTTCCATGAGTTTTGCTCAGTGATGTGCTCTGTTTGGGCTTGTTACTGGTGTGAGCTTGATCTTATTGCCACTGTCTGGACAAAATTCCCTCTGATTTTCCCAGACATACTCTGTACAGAATAATCAAAGGGCCCTGGCTGCTGTCCCTCTGATGCATGTGCTTTTTACTTCGATTTTCCTCTCTTGTCACACAGCATCCCGTCTGTACAATTCCCCACATCCCTTCATGAGGGATATTCATCTGGTCATCTGTACTTCATTCTGGTTTCCATCAGCAAGCAGTGCTCTGGAGCACAGAGGAAGAAGAAAGGAGGCATCCTGTAGAGCCAGGCACAATCCCTGGAAGCAGCAGAGGTTCAGCAAGGATGAGGCTGCCCCAAGATCATTTCCTGGAACAGACTGGAAGTGATGTGTGAGAGACAGATATGGGTGTGCTCAGCCTGATGAGAAATCATATGAAAGGCACCATCCTCGTCAAGAAAACATGTTGATATTTGGGGGAAGGAAAAGTGTTCACCCCACAGGGTAGTTGGTGTTACAGAAAGTCACTGATGCCTGAAATAACTGGTAAATCTTCCAAATGAATGCAAGTGTTCGAGAGTTTCTCTAGGAATGCTGCACAGAGTAAGTGAATTTGCTAATTGTTCTGCACCTGGTTATTTTGTTTGGCTCTAATTATATATTGCCAGCAAAATAAATTATTTTTAATCCCCTCCCTGATAAGCAAGCAATGGAGTAATTACCTGAAATACTGCACTTGGACAGGAAAGCCACCAATATGTTTTAAACTGCAACAGACTGTAGGGTAGAGCAGACTCCCACTGTTCCCCTTCCAATATTTGTCTATTGTGTAATTCCAGATCTATGATACCTGCTATTCTCTGTCCCTTTGAAAGAACAATATCTGTCTTTGTACATCATTTTTCCACCACTTCCACTTAGAAGTATCTCAAAGTACTTCACAAAGGCAAGTATCATTGCTATCATTTTATGGATACGATATCCAGACACCAGGAGGTTAACTGCCACTGGACTATCCCACATTTACTCTTCCACCACCAGATCATCTATTTGATGCAGGTCAAATTTCTTCCTTTCATTCCTGGATATCTCTCTCTCCTCTTCGTTCCAACAGAACCCAAAGGCTTGTGCAAAGATTTAAATTTATGTGGAGTTATTGACAATGTGTTCTGCTCTTTGTCTCCTTGTGGTCCCTGGAAATCTTTGTATATCTGCCTGCTTTGTGAAGAGCTGAGATAATTTCTTTTTTCTATGAAAACCAGATCTGGTTCATGTATCTTCCAAACTCAGAAGGAGCCCGACTGAGAATTCAGCGAAGACCGCAGGAAAAAGGATCATTATAATATTCAGTATTTTCAACTCAAGTTTGCACTCCAGAATTGCTCCTGACTTTCTTAGGCTGAAATGCTGGTGTCTCTTTATACTAGAGTCTTCTTGGCCCATTTATGCTCAAGAATGCTTGTGGCTGTGTTTAAAATTCAGCAGAAGTTTATTTTTGACAATATCCTGTGACTGAACTTTTATACCCAGCATCAATTGTGATGAGGGAAGAAAATGAATCTTTGCCTTTGAATGATAAACTGTTTAAAAGTAGGGTTTATAATGGCAGCAGTGAAAGAGTTTAATTTATGGCTGCCTCAGTACAACAATGATAATATATTTCATGGGACAGAAGAGTGACAAGAGAAGAGAGGTGAAGAACCAACAATATTTATCTCTGAGGTGTTCCCCCAGCAAAGCCAATTACTGGTCCTGTTCTTCTGAAGGGTGTGAAGATCCTGTAGTCACACCTGAATTTCCCTGTGGGACTCGAATAGGACACCAAAGACAGAACAGATGAAAGGACATAATTCAGTCGATCTCAGCAGATTTGCAGATGCTAATTTGTGCCAGTACCTTCACCCTCTGAGACCCTTTTCTGTCAATGCAATGTACACTTTGGTGGAAGCAGGGTAACCTCAGAACATCCTCATCAGGAAACTATTAAAATATCTGCACAGGGGCAGCTGTTTTGGCAGTGATCTAAAAAAACAACATAAGAACAGTGCAAAAATTTATGAAGCTTCCCTTATGTCTTTGTGAATTCCTGATGATTTTATCCCTTCGTTGCTCTAGTTCTCCTTCTTCACTCCTGCACAGATACCTTTCAGGGCACATCCTGATACTGTACAGGCACTTGTATCTTGAATTTGAACAATGAACCACATTGAGTAGGGTCCCTGCAAATCAAGGTCAAAACCACTTGGATCACAAATAGAGATGCGCACACAAAGGCTTTCAAATAAATTCTTAAGGTGAGAATAATTAGAGACACAGAAGTAAACACAAAATGGGATAAAATGTTAGATAGATTTAACAAAGACTGAGAGAGTGCCAGACTAACTCGATATCATTCTTTGATAAGATAATTGATTTTCTAATCAAAGGAAAAGCAGTAGATTTAATCTATCTGGATTTCAGTAAAGCATTCGATACGGTGCTGCATGAGAAATGATTAGTTTTGTTGGTAGATCTGGGGTTTAGCACTGGAACTGTAAGGCAAACAAAGAAACAGCTGAAGGGGAAACAATAGGTTTGTTTAAAGGGAGAAGCATCAGGTTGAAAACAAGATAGGAATGTCAGTCCTAAAAGGGCTTCCAGGTGTCTAATCTGGTTTAAACTCTCATGAATATGCTTTGTTATACATTCAGTGTATAAAAGTAACATATAACATCATAAAAGTAGTATATAACATTTGTACCTGTGGGTACAAACCTGGAAAACTTAACAAATGGGAAGAAGTGTTGAAACACTGTAAGAACTGTTAGATGATTTTGAGAGCTGGAATAACAGGAACAGGGTGGGATCTACTAGTACACACTGCTATGTCACATATTTAGGTAGCAGTAATAATATTCTTTATTGTGATCTTTATATGGCACTGATGTGAGAAGAAAAACATAGGAGTAACAGTTGATGACCTATCAATAAGGTGTCACCACTAAAAAGTCAGTGTGGGATTTGAGTATAGTAGCTGGTTCTACTTGAAAAAAAATATGGATGCTGCTGTGCAAGGTCAGATCTGATGTGCTGCCTGCTGATCAGGAAGGGGGGATTTAATGTGGAGCAGTTGAAGAACAGGACAAGGCTGAAAAAAATGGAGATTTCTATTATCAGAATTAGGAAGACCTGGCTTACACAGCCTAAAAATTGAATTATGTAGTGTTGTAAACACCAGGAAAAAGCAAGAGCACTTTAACCTAGAGAAGATACCTATTGGTAAAAGATACTCATAAACATATTCAGCTTAGATTTCTGAGGACAATCTCATTCCACCAGAATATTGAATGTCAGTTAGGGGAAATGTATTCTAAAAACCTGCTAATTTAAAGATGGAAAGGGATTGGTTGTGGCAGAGTTGTCTGGGGGAGATTGGAACAGCACATACCCAAAATATTCAGTCTCCAGCATTGTTTTTTAGTCCCTTTTTAATCAGCACAGAGAAATGAAATCATAAAACAGTATGAAAAAGGAAGCAAACAGCCAGTCTCTTGGTTATATGTTTTGTCAGTCCCCTGCTGGTGCCTTGGCTTAGAATTATTTATGTTCACTCCCAGTGTCTCATATCTTACCAGTTCAAGTTGATTTCTAGCACATATTTTTGCATTGCAGTTAGGTACATTGCTCTCAGACTAAAATACAATATTCACAACTCCCTTAGTGCCATGACATTTCCTTTAATATGGACTCCAGAGGCAAATCCTGCGCCCCAATAATAGGGATGTATTATTCCCCCTTTAAAATGACCTTGCCTTTCATCCAGACCTCAGTGGTCAATCTAAATTGTGTTGCACCAATAAAATGTAGTTAGCTGATGAGCTCAGAGACATTTCTCCTTCCCTAGGCATAGCCTGCAGCATTAGTTTGTAGGGGGCTCACTGGCACTGATAGAGTGATCTCTGCATTGGAAAAACAGATTGGCATGATGGGCATGAACAGTTTAGCAGGCTGGAGGCAGGGAAGCAGGAATTTACAAGCAAATTGGTTTAAGTACAGATTGTTTCGTTTCTGAGAACAGCAGCAGGGAGCTCCGAAGTTGCATGCTGCTGCAGATGTTTAGGCATTAGCTGAAGAAAAGAAAGAAAAATAAATAAGACAAGAGAAAGGAGTAATCTTTGAATAACAACAAAATATTTCAAAACAGGATAAAAAAAAAAAAAAAGGCTTTAAGGGGTGCCTTTTTTCAGTGGTAGGGGACAAGGTGTGAGATTGGCATCAGCGAGGTAAATAGAAATGACTATATAGACACAAGAGAATGAATCTTCTATTCTCTCCCATAAAAAATGAATTTGACACCCTGAACTGAGCATCCACTTAGTAGACATGAGGATAATGCACAGTGAGCAGTGTAAATATAAAACCAGAGCAAACCCAAGTAAAATTAAATCAAGATGATCTGCTGTGAGCTTAAGAGCAGCATACTGGGACACGGCTTACCCAGCACGCAGGGCTCCGTCCCTGCCATCTCCTACAGAAGAAGACATGGCAATAACGTTGCTGCATTTTACAGCAACTTCAGCTTTTCATCAGGGAAGGCGTTCTCTGCTCACAGACACTGCTATGGAAGTGAGAAGTCATTTAAAGATTAGCTGAGATGTTATTTCTATCAAGCACCCTCTAAGCCTGGCCATTAGCAGCAAATTGGCTGTGAAGAGTGTCAGAGCACCTTTCATTCTGACAGGCAGCTTACAGGTGAGGGACTTTCCCAACAAGAGCTGCTAGTCTTATATTTAATAATTCCTTTCAGAATTTGCTCTCCTTATTTGTCCAGCCACTTCTAAAACCCATACAAAAATTTAGCACCACAATGTCTCGTGGCAATGCAGAGTAATCTCCTAACGAATGTTTTGAACTTGCCATCAACTGAATTTATTCCATAACCCCTCATTGTCTTACGGAAAGAGCTAGTGTATGATAATTCCCTGTTCTTATTTTCTACAGTGAAATTATAACAGAAGGAAACAATCTCCTCGTGTGTCCATAAGTGTCTAATTTTGACCACAGCAGACTGGCTTTGAGGGCATGTCAGACAGTGGGTCACAAATATCCTGTTGCTGCACAGCCAGAACAATGTGAAGGCAGAAATTAGGACATCTCAAAGACCCTGTATTTTCTGCTTTTTTTTTTTTTTTTTTTTTTCCTCTTCCCTCCATTTTCCAGACTTTTTTTGTGACTGGTCTATCTTACAACACCAACATAACTTGCAGGTATTTCATGTCAGTGCTATTTCTGACCACACTGGATGAAGCTTCCATTATGTAGGGATAAAGGCATGTACAATTTTTACCTTGAGATGATAATAACAGGAGCTTAAGTTTCACTGATTTGTTGTCAATGTCCTAACCCACTTATGGAAACGTCATAACCCACTTATGAAGGCATCATAACAGCCATAGAAGCATAGCTAATTGAAGTCCATTTTGGTGAAACTACAAGGGAAATTGGCCTCTTGTTTAACAACATTAATTTACTGTGTTCCAAAATAAGGATCAATAAACAAACAAACAAAAATAAGCTTTTGAGTTTATTCAGCAGAGAAAGAATTATGACATGAAGGATAATGTCTCCCTGTTTAATGATACCTCTGGCAATAATATATTGAAGTTGTTATGAAGCTATGATCATATCGGAGACATTGAACAAAGAAACAACCACAACCAAACTCAATTTTACATATATTCTTTCATATGAGAGACAAATCAATACGTTCTCATAAATAATAGCAAAATCCCTTGAATAGCTCAAAATTCAATACACTTATTAGAATGTCACTAGAGCCCTGGGGACAAAGTGCATAAAAACATGGGTGGAAAGAATCACCCCAGTTCCATAATTTTAAACATTCCTAGATGAGGAGTGGTCATTACAGGTCCCATCACATTTTATTGGAGAGAAGGGATTTAACACACTACATGAACCCCACTCTTTTTGGTCAGCTGTGTTTGTTGAGAGGTTACTAAGTTTTATGCAAGGCAGATGAAATTGGAAGAGGATGTGGTCAAGACAGAGGATTAGGCACACGATTTATGAGGTTGTTTGGGGAATGAAGACACTAAATCTTTTGTAGTCATTTATAATATCATTTTTCACTGATTTGGATATCCTTTGTGACCTGGACGGTCATATATAAATATCTTTCTCTAAAAACAAGGATCTTTTTTTTTGTCTTTCTGTCTTTAAGGCATGTTGACATCCTGGTGTCCCAGTATGAAAGTGCTATGCAGCAAGTTCTGAGGGTCAAAATCACACAGGCTACACCTCTATGTCCACAAACCCCATCATGTGCACATTTTGCCTCCAAACTTCAGTTGTTTATTGATATTCCAGTAATGTTGAGTCTGGAGGCCCCCCAGGTTCTTTTGGTTCTTCTTCCTTCCTCACACCCCATTCCTGGTGGCTCAATCTACACCAGGCCTCCTTGTCCTCCAACCAAGGCTGCCTCTGGAGAGAGTGTTCTGCTTTTCCTCACCTAAATCCCACCAATATTGCCTCTCCTTTTGCACAGGCAGGGGAAAAGGAAGGTGTCAGCCAGCTCCACACTAGAAATGGGACTTTGTGCAGGCAGTGGGGCTGAGAGAGGCACCGAACTGAGTGTTTTTAAATAAACTCAGGGAAAACTACATCTTATGCTGAGCATATGACTGCCATAATAGTTTGTCTCATAACAAGGCTGTTAGCCAGAAGGGAAAGCAAAATCGTTGGTTTTTATATGTGTAACTAAGCATGCCTGGACAGAAGGATGCATTTGGCATAATTGGAAACACTGGATGTGTCTCACTGAAAGCTCCCCCCAGGGCTGTGGGAATGCCCCACTCGGTGCAGTTTGGGGAGCTGGAACAAACCCTGCGTGTCATGTGCAGAAGGTAGAGTAAGGAGTGAATTATTTGAGTATTTTAGGCTCAAATAAGCTTGTCTTGACAATGACACGCCTGTCAGGAGCTCCAATTCTGCCTCCTGGAGCCACTAAAGCAAATGAGATGATTCCTGCTAAGTAGCCACCTTGGGAAGAATGATCTTATTATATTATTTTTAAATAGAGAGCATTTAAATACAGATTCAAGAGGACTGAGTAGAGCTAATGCATCAGGAACAGAGAATGCTGATTATTTGTCATAATAAAAACACTGATATGAATGAGAGAGAAAACAAATCATACCAACGGAACTGGACAGCCTATCTTAGTGGTTTGCTCCTCTGCTTTGGATTAGAGTTCCTCCTATCTTCACAGCCCATTTAACCAAATCCAAGTGCTTCCTTTCACGGCCTGCCATCCTAATCTATGTAAACCAGCTCACTCAGGCATTTTTCATTGAACTAATACATATTAATGGGCAATAATACAGTTGTACTATTGCATACATTTTCTTGAAGTACAATTTTCCATCTAAAGAATTTTATTCACATTGCTGCATGGTAACTGCATCCACAATATCTTTAGTGATTATTCATTACAGGAATAATACAGCTGTGCCAAACACTATATTTTAGTGGCTTTCTTTTTAATTTTTTTTTTTTAACAAAAGAGGCAATTATATTTGTCGACTAACCTTATTGCTGTCATCAACTGAAGAAAAATAATTTTATGCTCAGGTGTTCAGAAAAGCAGTGAATAGGTAGAAATCAGGTGTCTTTCATGTATCTATGAAAAGAGCAGATTCTAAGAATCATAGAACCATTAAGATTGGAAAAGACATCCAAGACATTGAGTCCAGCCTTTGACCAAATACCTCCATTCCAAATAAACCACAGCACAGAGATCCACATCCAGTCATTTCTTGAGCACCTCCAGAGCTGGTGACTCCACCAGTTCCTGGGCAGTGTGTTCCACGGCCTAGCCACCCTTTTAGTGAAGAATTCTTCTTGATGTTCAACCCCTGGTACAGCTGGAGACTGTTCTCTAGTGCTGTCACTTGTTGCCTGGGAGAAGTGCCTGACCCTCACCTGGCCACCTCCTCCTGCCAGGGAGTTGTAGAGAGCAGTAAGGTCTTCCCTGAGCCTCCTCTTCTCTGAAACATAAACATAGTTTAGATGACTGGAAAATTTTCTAATATATACATAACACATTTCCATTGGAGTTTCCATGTCCTTACAGACCTGGCAGGTATCTGTGATTGGACTCAGGTAGAACTGGCTGTGAATGAGGGGCAGTGGATCTTAATGGTCAAACATTGCTCATGCAATGCACATGGAATAAGCCAATGTTGGAGGATGTGCTGTTTCCTTAGGAATTGATACTGTGTAATGGAGACACGAGCAGGTAAGGAACGTGGTGGAAGTAAATTTGGCTTCAATTCACACTGAGTGATCTTTTCTCTGCTCTCACCTTTCTCCTTGTGCCCTGTGCGTTGCCCTCACTCCGTCACGGGGTACCCCTGGGGACACAAACAGACTGCTCAGCATCCTTCAGTCAATTTGCTGCCACAGTATGAAAAACCAGCAGCACAAGACACAATGTGGAACAAGATTGATGGGATAATAATGTGTGTCCATCTTCCTCACTAGAAAACTTCATCATCAATTATTGTGTCAGCTGTAATTGTGTTGTCTCTTGAGGAGAGGCAGACAGTGGCATTGTTCTAAGGAGGCAGGAGGCACTGTCCTCTCCTACCATGATGCAATGGCTTTCTGAGGGAAAAAGAGGCACCTCCTGAAAGCTGAGCCACAACTAAACTGGCAAACCATAATTATCTGCAATGAAATAATTAGCAACAAAAACACCTTCAGGCAATAAGCAATCCCAGCTACTCCTACAGAAGCAATTTGACCTCACTTAATGTCTATTATACATAACTTTGTAGAGTCCTATTGATACTGTAGTGCCAAGACCTGTGGGATCTGGCAAAGTTTGTTTCCATCACTTACTGAGGAAACAGCAGTTCTACAGTTGCTTGGGAGATTAATTAACTTGTCAAATAATTAAGTGGACAGCCTGTAATGAAGGTTCCCTTTTCATAACCGATTTATCACTTTAGAAGCTTCCCAGATTTAGCTTCTTTACATGAAGGCTTCCATACAAGGAGAAAAATATTTAGTACATTCCACTTACCTGTCCTGTTTTTTTGTTTTTGTTTTTGTTTTTGTTTTGTTTTGTTTTGTTTGTTTTTGTGGTTTTTTTTAGTTTACCCTGGGTTTGTGAGGAATGTCATAGTGATGCAATAAATCTCACATATATCTCACTGAAACTTTTGTGGCTGGATAACCATTTTCATTTTGATGTTGGCAGATCAGCATTGGCTAAATGACAAGATCAGATTTTTAGAAAGAGCTACTGCTGCAGTGAGTGTTAAAAAGTGTTTGGTCATCTGCTGGTCTAATGATCATGATTTTGGCAGACCCAGTTTTAGCTACCTCCTCTGTATTCACTGATGAGCTAAGGGTCAAGCGAATTACCACTTTTTATATATCTGCCTCATCTTTGTTTCCCATGAAAGTATTTTCAATACTTACAGGACTTTCTGGGGATGTGTAGCATTGAATCTCCAAAGTTTTACTGGTATGCTAGTTATCTGAGATGGAGGGCAGTAAATAAAAATATCATGTAATATTCACCTTTTTCCTGAACTTAGAACTTCACGTGAAAGTGTGATGCACTAACACACTGTGAAGGCTGGCTATTCTGGTGAGATAGGCTCATTTTCATTGATTTTCTTAGAAGAATATGTATTATTCACATGAATATCATGATGTTTTGTTGGAGGACATGTGAAAAATCCTGTCTCTGCCTGCCAAAGACCTTCCCAGGAAAACAGTTGTGCTGTTTAACCTGTTTAAAGAAAGCATCCAACAGAATATTATAATCCTGGGTGAACAGAAAAATGCATCAATAAATAAATGTGAGACTGAATTTTGAGTCTACATGTGTTTAGAGGGGACATTGGTCTGGGGCAGTTTGTTCCAGCCTCTCGTTAACATGAATAATTGTTTTGTTTCAGGCAAGAAATTCTCGACTATCAATAAAACATAGTTGGTGTAGTTAGCCTCCTGTGGGGTACTTAATGATCCATAAAACTGTTTAAAGGGAAGCTGCCAACCTGATTTTGGCCCAACCTGTGACTTTAATTTTGATGTATTTATATCATGCACATACATATTTGCATTTATTGGCTTAAAAGCAGAAACTTCAGAAAGCATAGGATTGCCTGCATAAACTTCATTTGCCTCTTTTATGGGACTGGAATTGTATATCATATTTCCTGACATGATCACAACTGTAACTTTTAAATCAGCAGTGTCCTGTGATCCTTTGTGGTTGTACCCTGTGGCAGCAACACTCCAGTGGGCAGAGACATGGGCATGAGGAGCACAGGTGGGACCTTGCAGACAGCTGAGACCTTTCCACCAAGTGATATGGTAAGACAAATTAGCTAGAGAGCATCCATTGGCCTTGTCTTTAACCTTGCTTCCCTTGGCTTTGGACGTTCTTCACTGAACAGTTCGGAATGGGGTTTGACAATGCAGATTTCTACCTCCCTACCACCACCTCCACTTTGCCCTAATGTATCTTATTTAAAATTGTTTGCTGCCATAGTCAGTCTCTGTACAGACTTGGAAGAAGACTTTAATTAGCCCTGATGAAGTGGCTGAAGCCAAGTGAAGCCTGGTGGCTCTTGCTCTCCTTATGTCTGTGTTTCCTGCAGTGTATATTTGCTGGCAGAATCTTAAACCTGAATAATTACTTTTTGTGATGTCTAGCTGTCTTTAGCAAAGTGATCCTATCCTTTTTTACTAGTGCTTATAACTTACATTTGCGTGCTCCCCCATTCATCCTGCACAATCTTCAGAAAGATATACCACAGAGCACTTAAAGATCAATAAAAGGATGAAGGCAAGCTTGGAGGTGTTTTGAAATTGTATCATAACAATCAGCCATGATGTCCCAGCTGTTACTGAAAGATCCTTCCACCAGTCTTGCATCACTTGCATCAGCTTGGGCTCCTTACATCAGATTCTTCTCTATGCCTCCCAGTTTCCCAAGAAAGATGAATCAGGACTGGGGTATCCCAGGACCAATCCTTTCTCCTTCAGCTGCCTCTCATTTTTTTCCTCTGCCTATGTGGAACATGAAAGCTTTTTTAATCTGTATTAGAAAGCAAAATCCCCCTTCTATCTTGTCCTTCCAGAGAAGAAGCACAAAGGAGCCAGATGCCCAACATATGACATTGGTAGGTATTAATCTAAGGCAGAACAGATGATCATCTGTGTAAAACCATCCTGTTGTTAATAGAGCCTTCAGGAATATTAGCAGACTGCTATAGCTTACGTTAGTCTCTCAAAGCTCAGCTGCCTTTTCCTCTGTACATGTTCCATATTTACCCTTCTCCTTCTCTCCTCATAGATAAAGACATCATGCAACCCTCTTCATCTGCCACTCCATTTCAGCAATTTTCCCCAACCCATGCTTCAATGATGCTCCTCTTTTTTCCTCAGTTTAGTCTATAGGAAATGTAGCATTAATAGGCTAATATCTGTATATCCGGTTCTATATCAAGGGGATGGAAAATGGCTTATTTCCATGTGATCAAAAATAACCTGAAACATTGCAATTCAGTTCCTTGCTTGCTTTACATCTGCTTGGAAAAATATGGCCCGTGGCAACTAGGAAGAGAACTCAGCAAACTAATTTCCATGCAGGAGCTGATTAGAATCTGTGGAGATGTTTTTGTAGGTGGAATGCTGCTTTGCTCCTATCACAGTTGCTGTCTCAAAATTCATCAAGCCCATTGTAGTAATTATATTAATCACCCAGAAACTTCGGCAGGATGTCACGCATTATGAAGCCATAGCCTGATATAAAGTAATTATTCAAATTTTCTCCCTCCAGAGGACTGTACGTGGCCTAGGGAGATGTTCAGGTCAGAGCAGAGAACCTGTGCAACATTTTCCATGAATTCTGCAGTGGAATGACTGTATTTGAAGTTAAAGCAGCTACATCTTTAGATGCTGAACTAAAAATAGTTCAGCATAAAAATATGTTGATGAGACAACCTTTGAGTGCTGTGATGAATTAACACCTTTTTTTTTTTTTTTTTTTCTGAAAAGCACATCCATGAAAGTGTGTCTTTAGCCTCCAAATCCAATCAGCAAGGCAGGAAGTCTTCCAGGGAAAGGCATCTTCTTGCCTGTTTTTTAAAGCAATGACTCTGAAAATAGCAGATACTTCAGTCTTGCTCACCTGCCTTCCCACCCGTCATGGGACTGGTTTTCACTTGTGAAATGCCAGATCATAAACAAATGTTGCCACCTATTTATGAATACCTCCCCATCAAACACCCTGCATAATGCCTGTGGAAAACAATATGCCCCGGGTGACTCTCCTCCTCTCACAACAGTTCATGGGCTTCTCTGCAATTATTTCCAATGATAATTGTAAAGATAACACCATTTAAATTATCTAATGTTTTATTCAATATTTCGGTGAGTTTCAATTACTTCCAATTATAATTCAACAGCTTTCTATTTAAAACAATTATTGTCTTTTATAACCTGTTTCAAGTCAAATAAATTGTTTGCCTTTATTCCTCCTTGGCTTCTTCTGTAGGTATTCATTCTAGGTCTCCCTTTGGTTTTCCAGTTCTCCATTAACTTGTGTGGCCTTTCATTAACCCCTTATGTGCCCTCCCACTCTGCCACACAATCAAGCCTCAGAAGAAGCTGTCAGCACAGCCCCTGAGACAATCACAATCAATTAAACTCATTAAAAATCAATATAATTTAATTACAAGCAACAAGACACAGTCCTGGCAGGCTGAATAGCACTGGGGTACTTGGAGCTAGGAAGAGTCCTCTGGGGCAAGGACGTGCCCCATCTTTGGCTTTGGGGCTTTCCTTGTTAGGAAATGAGGGTGTCACCATGCGCTGTGAGCTCTGACAGAAATATGAGCACACGGCAAGTGAGGGGAGTATTACTACAGTTCATCTTAAAACAGGAATACTTTGGGGTAAGACTGTTCTTTGGTTCATGAATTTATAGGGAAATAGTGCTTGAAAGGAAAGAACGTTCCTAAGACACACTTGCAGTGATGTTACCTTCTGTGTTATTTTCTTATTTCTTTGTAGCATAAAATATATCCTGATAACAGGAACTGGATACCCTGTGATTTCCAAAAAAAAAAAAAAAAAAAAAAAAAAATATATATATATATATAAAAGGTTTGATCATAAAGCTATTTGAATCTGAAAAAACTCCCTTTGGATATGGGACAGGAAGAAACCCTTCATTTGCAAATTGTTGTCTCCTTGCCGTTCTTTGAAGGTGGGTTCCCAGTTCAATAGCTTTACATAACTGCGAGTTATTGAGAGATATTGTGGAATAAAAAAGTTTGTTTTGTGTAGATGTAGAACAGAGGTACTTTGTCCTTCATTTCACTTAGTTTCTAGGTTTTTTCCTCGATGAAAACTTGTCACATTTAAAACAAAGTGTTTTTTTTTTTTTTAATGTCATTTTATTCCCCAAGAGAAAAAAAGCACACAAATCTTTCAGTTAAAACCTATGTTTTTTAAAATTTTTTTTCTTAGTGGGACACTGTTAAAAATAAAAGCATGTGTTCTTCTCTTTGGATTTTTTGACATGATGTTTTCATTTAAGCAAGATGCTTTTCCCACATGAAAAAAAATACACACATTAGACTAAAAACATCCATAAAACTTAAAAAATTCCATTTGGGATTTTTCTCTGGAAATGGAAAATTATAAAAAAATCAAAATAGGTCAGGAAAAGATTTCCATTTAGCCAAAACAGTACTTTTGAATTAATTTATTCTCAATCAAAACATTTCACTCAACTCTAATCACCGGACTGAAGTCACCCTGCAGGATTCAAAAGGAGTTGATTTAGATGCTCCCATGGGTTCCCAATGAATCAGAAAAGTAATCAGTCAATCATCTTCCTGCTCTCACAGTTTTCTGTTGTTGAGTAATTCTCCAGATCATACTTGCTGAAACTCCTTGTCTGGCTTATTTTCCTACCTAGCAAAGATGACTGCAGCATCTGCGGCCCCAGTCCAGCAAAGCACTTTACACATATCCTTTAGTTAACGTAGTCTCCTTGATGTTAATGAGGTATTCATGTACTTAAAGTTAAGCCGAAGCTTAAGTGATTTGTTGGACAGAGTCCTGAGCCCGGGAAGGGGAGGTGCTGAGAGCCGTTTTGTGGTGTGGCTTGGCAGTGGTCAGAACTTGTATTGATTTGAGTAAATCAGTTTAGCAATTGATGAAGATCCGTTTAAGCATTTCCCGATCCAAGGCTCCTCTCTAAGTTGCCTTAAAGCTGGTTTTATGAGATGTGCTCTCCAAGCAGGATGAGAGCAAGAATTGCTCTGACTGACCAGGCTCAGCTCACAAATGATTTGCTGAGCTCCTGTAGGCATCTGCAATGAGAATTTGCTTTTGCTAAGAAGTGTGAGATCTGTCCCTGGACACCCATAAGCTTGTTAAAAATAAGCAAACTCAACTTGCTGAGTTTTTATACAAATTACATATTTATAGCCACTTTTAGCATCAAAGTGATCAACTGATTTTGTTCAAGACTCCATTTCAGGTGATATAACATGTAAATTACTGTAATGTACTCTGCTCTGCTATTATTTACATTAAACCCCCACCACTATTATGTGTAGGTGGAGAGCAAAGAAGGTTCTTCCCACCTCCTTGCACTTTGTAATCTTATGGATCACTCTGAAATGTAGCAGACCGCATCAATCATGTTATATAAATAACAGCTGTGCAGTGCACTGCAGTGATATGCCTATCCCTAGGCATTGTCAGAAAGTCCCATGTCTTCCCTGCAGAAGAGTAAAAAATATGTATTTCTTGAAAGTTACCAATCAATTGCTTCAGTCTTTTCCTGCAGATCTGACACCAAAAAAATGTACTTGAAATGTCAATTCAAAATGCTTCAGAGGCAAGTTTTCCTGACTGGCAGAAGGAGTCTTTTTACTGACAGCACTACAGGAAAAAATACCTGGTGAAATACATCAGTCAGATCCTTTGCCGTGGTCTGGAAAGCAGACAATGCAAAAAGATTGTGTAATTCGATGCAGGTCCACCCTTGGGCCAAGCTTGTTACCTGCTTAGGCAAAATCAGTAAAGTACATCTAAACCAGACCCAATTCTCACCTGTTGTACCTGGAATCTGCTTCACGGATTTGGGTGGGTTTTGAGGTTCCCATGTGCCCTGAATCTGACAGAACCCATCATGAGAGGGAGTTCTGAGGTCTGTCAGTACCACAAGTGGCACACACCATTTCATCGCTTGCATATCAGTCTTGCCTTTCTACTAAGATAAGCCATGAAATATCAATGCATTAAATCTCTAATTCATTGATTTCAGAATTAGTCTTACTATTTTATCTCAGTATCTGATCCCAGCCATCCAGACACAAAGGACAGGGATAAGAAATCCATAAAAACCAGTGTGTGGTTAAAGAACAGTTATTCCAGATAATATACAAACATTAAAGCAAGGACAGACTGAAGTCAATATGTTCTAACATATTTTAATTGCTTCTTAATAAGCGGATAATTTTGAGACTTCCTAACTCAATCATTTTCTGCTTTTTCCATTCATTCTTCTACAAACCCTCTTCTATTTAGGACAGAGTGGGGCAATGTGCTGGCTGGACTCAGGATGTGTTGATGACTGTTGACCAGATGGATCCCAGAGTATTCCCATGCCTCTGGCTTAGACTAATAGAGGTGCTGTGCTGACCCCTTCTATTCTTCTCTGCCATCCCTCCATCTCCACCTTCCTCAGAGGGGTGGGAAGTTGCATTTCAGCTCTTCTCACCTGGGTTCAGTCTGACCCACCTCTCAGCTCTGCCAGTGCATACCTACACAGGGCAATCCTTGTGGCTCCATCACTGAGCCTCATCCCTCTCTTGCAGCCCTCTTCCCAGCTTGGGTAGCCAAAATATTTTGGTCTGCTGCCTATCAGCTCTGCCCACACACCCACTCTGTCCTCAACAGTTCGGTGCTGATCAGTTCCTCCCAAAATCTGCTTTCCTGCCAGTCCCCACTGGGAGCATTCCAATATGCAGCCATCTATGGTTTATGTCAGCAACGTGGAGAGTTTCAGGGGTTGTTCACCTGAGGCAGGGCTGGGCTGCTGCTGGGCTGAAGTGATTAAAATATTAACTGTTGGAATAGCTGTCCATCCCACTCATCTCCATCAGAAGCAATTAATATGGATTATATATATTTTGCAAGAAGAATATCTTTCCTTTCAAACCTTGGAGGAACTCCAGGGAGGATTAGGTAGAAGACTGAATGAGCTAATTTGCATAAATTAGGTAAAATGTGAATAGCAATTTGCATTCTGAAAGGCTCTCTCTGACTCTTCATGATATATTGATGCCATCTGGAAAACCTAGCTATGAACCAGACATTTGTTGGAATGATTTTCCCTGGGCTCTTCCCACAAACTTTGTGTGTATGTTCAGAAATAGTCCCCTTTCCTCCTACTGCTTGGAGCAGGGTTAAAGACCTTTTTATGTGATTGACCCTCTTTAGTCAAGAGAGGACAATTCAGATAGCTTAAGAAGAAATGGATGCTGCATGGGAAATGCCCTAATTGCTGTTCTTCACCAGAGGCAAAGGTTCCTGCTGTGGCTGTGTTGAATCTCCTCGTTAATACGGCAGCAGAGTAACAGGGTAAGGAAATGGTAAGGCTGGAGCCTCGTTTTATTTTTCTTTACTCAGATTACATCATTTCTTTGGGAACCATATTTTATGAGCTTACTTTTTTCTCTCTTTGATATACAGCTTTTCCTTGCATTATATGAATTTCATCCCTGCTCCTTCCTTTATCAGAAAAGATGCCACATTTCTGGAAGTATTCAAGGCCAGGTTGGATGGAGCCCTAAGCAACAGGTGTCCCTGCTAATGGTTGGGGTTTGGAATGAGATGAACTTTGAGGTCCCTTTCAGCCCAAGCCATTCCATGATGTGTCATTTGTACACTGGATTTCTCACACAGTCACACAGAGCTCCTTCACTCTGCCCAGCTCCGTCAAGTGCCAGAGACAGTAAAGTCATAGTGACAGTAAAGTCACTGTTCCCAGTGCCTCCAGCAGAACATATTAGCTGATCACCACCTTCTCCCTGTGCTGGGGATCACCCCTTTTTCAACCCTTTTTTGAGGCAGTTTGTCACAGGCATCCATAAATCTCCACAGCTCATAAATGCTCTTCAGGACAATGGACTTTCTGCTGCCCCTTGGAGCTGCTGCTGAAGCCATCACTGAATGCCTCAGTGGTTAATCAGGTGGCCTGCAGGTTCTCCTCCCAGCGCTGCTGATGTTGCTGAGGCTCACAGTAAGGAGCTATTGAGCCTCATTATCACTGCTTTGTACAGGCAAAATTATCTGGCTGGAGCCAGACCAGGCAAATGTGGCACAGTGCAGGAACGACAGTTAATAGAAAAAACCTTTACATGCCCCAGGGTTTTAGGGCAAAGAGACAAAGACGAAGGGTCAGTGAAGTTCAAGATGCCAGAAATGGGAAGAAAACCTCTTTAGATGTAACCTTTTAAAAGCAGGACGGTAAAGGAAGCTGGCATCAGGTTTGTGTGTGATTTATAGCAACCTTATGCAATGAGAATTGCCACTACCCCCCAAACCCAATTATTTCCACAGCTCTTCTCCAGACAAATGTGTCTGAGCTAACAGACAAACACGAATTGGGGCATGAGTCACTTGCTCATGCAGTTGCCAAGTTCACTGACTGAAGTCCGTGACGAGTCGAGTCTGTATCAGCTGCCCATGCTTGAGAGGCTGGATTTGGAATATCTGAGATGAACAGCCCTTGACTACAACTGTCAAAACTGGGGTGAAGGTAATAGCATCAGATTTATTCTGAATAAATACTTTCCAAGTTAAAAATATGGATAAGGGTTTGGTGATTATACAGTAACTGTATAAAGCCCAAACTTGTATATCCTGCAATTAAATCCTGAGAGCTCTGCAAAGCTCTCTTAGAGCTGCAGAATTAGAGGTCATTTCTGTGTGACCTGGAGGCTAAGATGGTATCAAAAATATCTAAGAAGTTTCAAACTTGAAATCCCTGACTGTGTTTACCACCTCTAGGCCATTCTTTTTCTCCTTTTGAGAACACCAACAACAGCAGTAACTTTTTATGCAGCTTTGTATGTGTCATATAAACTTTTGATAGTAAATGGCAAGCTGACAATTTTTAGATTAAATGTTTTTTCTCTTGGTGAATGTAGGTCAAAATGAGCTGTTTGCAGAACTTAGTTTAAATAATTTCTTCATTTGAAGAAACCTTAATTTTTTTAAATGGCAAAACATCCTGTTTCCTCATTTTCAACAGCTAAATGACTTTTTTTTTTTTTTTTTTTTAATTCAGAAATCATACCACCATCTAAATGAAATATTTTCAAGTTGTCTAAACGAATTACATTGATCTGATCGGTATTTTTTTTTAGATTATTGGTTCACAAACACTGATAAATCCAGAATAGGGAAAACGATTACAAAATCTTGCAAATTCCCACAGAGAGAGAAAGTATTTCCTTTACTGATATAATAACAAATAGCAATCATAATGAATGTCATAATTACAGCGGTCGTGAGGATAGTTATTGGCAATTTAAATCAAACTGCTCCCAGAAAACAGGAGAAAGTGGGAAGGCGTGAGGTGGGTGGATGATGGCTTAAAAGGATGGTTATTGATCGAGTCGTTCATGGTGGATTAACTCAGGAAGGGAGAGCTGGATTTATTTTATCTTTATCTGTGAAAAAACATTGAATATTTGCTTAATTTTATTGCATATGTACAGCATAACTTGATGATTACACACAATTTATACAAAATGTCCATACTAAAGCAATTAAATACTCATTATATTAGTTTTCCTGGCTCAGGAGAAGGACTAGATATTTCCTTGGGCTCTCCTCCAGCCCTGTCTTCTATTCTTCCATACCCCATAGGCCAATCCCTCCAAAACTGGCCTTTACTGGGCTGGGCTCCGAGCCACCTGGGCTCTGACAAGAATTTCCCTAAAGACCCATTTTGAGTCCAAAGAGCATTTGGGTAGGTGGTTAGGCAAGGCAAAACAGGAGGCTCTCCTATACTCTCCCTAGACTCCAGGACAAGTTATATGCAAGTGTTTTTTCAAACTTTTCCAATTTGTTGTCCTCTAAACCCCCATGCTTTCCCCATGTAAGCCCTGACCAGCCAGCCTAAGCCTGTTACCCTTTTGCAAGATTTACGGCTTCCCCCTTCATAGCCATTAGAAACAGCCCCTGGCTCCCCAGGCATCCTCGGGGGATTGCAAACCACTCGTTTGCACCAGGGCACTCCCAAAGTAATCCTGCAGAAGGGTGGAGCCCGAATGTGCTGAAACTAATGGAACAGGCGCAAATCTCAGCTGGAGGTAGTGGAGGGGAGAAGCGCTCACAGCTCTGAAACTGCCCACTCTGGTACCAGGAGCTGCCCAGCTCTGCTTGACCTGATTTACTTTGTTCTCGGGCAGATCTTACAGCTCCAGGCTGCTGCTCAGCACCAGGGTGCTGCTTCCAAAGCCGCCTTGTGACCCAGGTACCTGCTGGGCTGAGGGGATGGATGTGGGGTGAGGAGGGCAGGGCAGGCACAGCGAGGCATTTCCTCCCATCCTGTCCATGAGGATGAGAGCTCAGCCCCCGCCTGGCTGCAGCATCCTGTCAGGGAGTAGTAAAGAGTGATAAGGTCTCCCCTGAATCTCATTTTCTCTAGAAAAAACGCCCCCAGCTCCCCAGAGGACTGGTTCTCTATCTGTGCTTTCCTGTGTGTTTTAGCGCAGGAGGCTGCAGAGCTCCCTACAAAGAGAAATCATTGACTTCTTTGTCTGGGATAACAGTGAAGGGTCCAAACTCTGATTAAAGTTGTCTTGTTTGTTTGCCCTCTCTGTAGTTACATGCGAGTATAGGATTCACCTATATCTGCTGAACTTTTCCCCCTGGAGAAAACATTTCAGCAGTACTGAGAGGAGTCTAATCAGGTGTTAAAAGCAAAATGAGTTGCACTTGCTGTAGAATTGGGGTAAATTACAAGAGCAATGATAGAGCTCCTCCCCTGTTTTAATCCATTTTAATCTCATTGTTGAGTTAATAAAACCTACTGGTTTACTAAATCAATGTAGGGTGTGATTCATTATTATGCGTGCTGGTACACAGATTCAAATACAAACTCTCTCTGCTATAGTCTGGAACACTGATCCAATGGAAGTTGGCTCCAGGGAAAAATTACCTCTTGCCACTTGTCATAGAAAGACACTAGCTATGGTAAATTTTTACTTCTGTGAATCAGAGGCTTTATTTGACTTCGCTGATGCTGAATACACTTGAAATATTTTTACAAATGATTTAATCTACAAACAGGAAAGAAACCTCCCTTTGTTTGAGTTCATATTGTATTCATTTATGTCCATTAAGCAAAACAGCTATGCCCTATAATGAAGAGGGATTACTAGGGACACAAATATATTTGTTAGCTTTATTCTTCCCCCTACATCTATTAGAACAAGCCTGTGTTTCCAGCTTGCATTTAATTTTCTTTATGGCAGGCTGCTGGAGTTGAGACATAAATTAAATAGATACATTTATATATAGTCTGAATTTCTGCTGCTTTTCTGCCTCATTCTTGCTAACTGTCTTCATTTAGGAGGTCAATCTATATACTGCTGGTGAAACAGACTCCATTTTTTTATGCTGTTCTTCCCAATAGCTCTCTGAAAACAATCAAGTTCTATGAACTTAAAAAGTATCTCTCTTATTTATAGTCTTTCAGATATCAGACATTTGACAGAATCTTTCTTCTTTGAGAACCAGTTTCAAATTTTTTTTTTTTTTAATTCTCATTAAATGACTTGAAAGGGTTTGAGTCAGAAAGTGTTGCTCTCTTGGGAGATGGTTTTTCTGACCGATAAAAAGCATCTAATCTGTCACACCCCATGAAAAAAAAAATCTGTGTAAAATATCTGTGCTATATACAGCTATAAGTCCTTGCAAATAAGACTATATCCCAGAGTAACAAAACTAGGACTTCCAAGGACTTCGTGACAGCTGTGAAGGACTCCAAGCTCAGACATATGATCAAGCAAGAGTGACTTAACAAGTCACCAAACATCAGAAAAGCTGAGGTAGCAGTCTGGGCACAGGTACTTGGCTTGTGACAAAGATATAATAATGCAATTTAACTTTGCTGACAGTGAAACAAAGTGAAGGTACATCATATTACTTTGCATTAGCTCCAGGCAAAGAGCATATGTACGGACAGGTACCTTCGCTCTGCTGATGTGAAAGGACATATTAAGCCTCATGACCCGGTGTTTTACCCAAAACTTCAGATCTTCTGGCTTCAAATATCTTAAGCTTTCATTATATCATCCAGAAGGGATTCTCTAGCCCAGGTTAGTCAGGGGAAGCAGCAGTGGCTCACCAAACCCTGTGCAGATTAATGGAGTAAAACATATTTCACTGAGCTAAGGGGAGATCTGCAGCCTTGGTTCCACCTGCACAAGGAGGCAACAAGCAACAGGAAAGACTCATGTTCAAACTGAGCCCAAGTGTCTCAACAACTGAAACATGGTCCCCTTACAGAAAGAAGCCTCAGCTGCACAATCAAAATGTCCAGGATTATTACAGACTTAAATGGCCTTTGCCCTGCACTTGTTTGGGATGTCCTTCCCAGCAAATGGCACTGTGGAGGCTTCCAAAGAACACCCAGGAAAATGTAGGGAGCTTACCCTGAAACAGCAGTATTTGGTTTGGGGATGAAAATGAGAGAACATGAGAGCTTTTCCATTGAAAATGGAAAATCAATCACAAATGAGTTGTTTAGGGCAGTGACAGTCCCAGCTGTGAAGGATGAGTTCCTCTGAGCTCCATTTGTGGGTTGCTATGGACTCGTGGAATCAGAACGATTCGGGTTGGAAGGGTTCCTTAAACATCATCTTGTTCTAATGCCTCTTCCATGGGCAGGGACACCTTCCAGTAGACTTTGGCTGGATTGTTCTGTGTTGGTGGCTTTTGCCCTAATTTTCTTCAAAAATTTGGGTTGGATATCAGAGGCTGGAGTCTTCTTGTAGACAGGGCAGGATGTCTGTCCACAGTCCCATTACAGAAATTGTAACGGATAGTAGATATACAGTGGGATTAGTGTCACCCTGGAAGGCTAGGCCAGGCAAGATGGGAACCTGAGCACTGGCTGAGTACAGGAAGTGACAAGGAAGGCTTTGTTTATTGTGTACCTGGAAAGCCACCTATTCCAGTGCACAAAAGCAGGATAGTAGGAGAAAATAAGTAGGTAATGAGGACAGAGACAGAGCTTCCATCTGAAAGAAACTGAATACAGGTATCTTCTCTCATCTACTTGCTGAATAGGCCTGACTTGGAGCTTTGAGATCCTAGTGATGGATTAAATACAGAAGAATTAAAACAGAACAGGGTCAGCAAATTCTTCCTTCATCCAGTTCAGCAACAGCTGTGGAGGGCAGTTGTGCTTCTGGGATGCAATGCTCCTTCCTCCCCAGACACCTGCATTTTGGAGTAGGCTTGAGAGGAGGCTTTTCCCAGCATCTGTCCCTCTTGCTGCATTTTAGATTCCTTCTTGGATCATAGGTTTCAAATCATCAGTCCACCCTGGCTCTTTTACAGCAAGTGACCTGTCAAGAACTGCATCAGTGAAAAAGATCCAGCTACAAATCACTGTCAGACTGCAGAGATGTCTTTTCTACTGTGAAGATGGAATAGATATCTATATACAAGGCCACCAAAAAAATCTATTCCTCTAGTCCATGGAATATTTTCAGTACTTAACCCAGGGTTATATCTGTGCTCAAGAGACAATCAAGAAGGGAGTGGGGAGCAGGAGACAAAGAGGAAATATTAAGACATTGGTATATATGCTCAGTGATACAGATATAAATACGGATTTATTCTGCTGAGACAAGTGATTGTCAGTATCTAAGGGAGTATGAAAGTGGGTTTCTGCTGAGATGCCCCTGAATTTACACACTCAGGTGAAATAATCACAAAAAAGCCTACATAGAAACCTCTGACCATTCTGGTGTCTCTCTGCTATCCCAATCGAAAACCTTTTCCTTGAGCACTTGTGTGTGAACATACCCATCTACTTCAAGATCAGATGTATCTTGAAATGCATCCCTCAGTGACTCCTGCAGCACAGCTCCAGCTGGCAGCCATGGCTCGTGCCATGTGGGTTACGCTCGCTCCTTCCCAGCACAACGAGATCCAGCAGGGAAGAGGCACAAACTCTGTTTTGTGTCAGGGCCAGGAAAAAAAAAATCTTAATGCATAGAGCTTGTGGGCAGAAACTCAAATCACTGGCATAGAACTAAACTCTGGAGTCCTCATAATACCTGGAGGATTGTTCTTCTTAACCTACTTGCATTTTATTTCACTCGTCTCTTCTTTCCGCCTCTGCCACTCGAAGCGCTACGTTAGAAATCTGTCTAGTAGAAGAATCTCTGCTCCCTCAAATGGCCTCCCTGGGCTGCAGAACTCCATTAATTAGCATCTTTTAAATGGTTGGGTAATATTCGTTGCTCCTTTTTGAAACCATTTCCCCAAGCCCTAATTTTAATAAAGCTGGTTCTCGTGAACATTTGAATATTAAAGCCTTTTGGTTACAAAAAGACGAAAGAGGCATTCTAAAAGACAGCTGGGCAAAGATTACCTAAATGGCAGATACAATTTTGTGTGTCTGTGTGCATGTGTGAATGTGCAGCACCTCTGAGATAAAGTGTTGTCTTAAAGGCGTTTCTGTGTCAGTGTGCATGAGGTCAGAGTAGCTGTCATTTAGGAGGTGTCAGTGTCTGTCAGGGCAGTAGCAACATCAGGGGTCCTGGGGAAACATGGTACCCTGCAATGTCTTTAAGTAGGGGTGAAAATTTCTCTCAAAACTCACCACAAAGGGCTGAATTTGCTTTGTGTAGTGGCATGCACTGTTTCAGATGTGAAAGGTGATCTGAAAACTGCTGTATATTTAAAGATCTTATCCTGGGGAGGGTGTTTTGTATCTTTTATTATGTGTATTCTTCTAGCTTTACAACCTCACTAGCTGGGCCTGATGGTGGCAAAGAAAGAAACAGTTTGACTGATTTTGTGCAAAGCACTTCTCTGATGGGGATGTACTAAAATCAGCTAAGAATGTAATTTTCTTTCAGTATTGTCATGAAAGATCTCCAGTTCTGTGGGGTATTACTAGCAAGGGTTTCCTTATCTTGCCAGCAAGGCCCAGCTTTGCTCTGGAGGAACAAGAGGACAGTCTGGACTCCGTCATCCTTTTTTTTTTTCCGTCCTGAGGCTGACAGCAGAGGTGTCAGACCGATGATGTTTTTTGTTATGTTGATACATCTTGTTGACTCTGGACAGGGCATAGACTCTCTGATTCATATCTCACAGGTTAGTGGATCAGACAGCAGTGATTTCTGTCTTATCACAAATCTGAGGTTCAGTGATCAGTGAGGTGTAAGTATTTCTGCGGATACTTCAGCCTGCCTGGGAAAGATTTACAGCGGTTTCCTTGCTGAAAGGCTTTATACACTGTCAGCCCTCTCCTGAGTCAGAGGGCTGCCTATCAAAGGACTGTTATTTGCTCAGAAAGCAGCTGTGTTTTCCCACTTGATGCAGTGGCCATGATTTGTGGCCGCTGTAAAATGATGATAATCTGTTATTCACAACCCACCAGAGGTGTGGCCAGAGGGTTTAGCTGAGCTGTACCTACTGCCCAAGCTAACACAATGCCTGAAAAGTAGGCTGGAAAATTTGTTCTTCTTTTAATTCACCTGATCTCACTGTCCTCTTTGCTGTGGCTGTTGCTGACCCTGAAACACCCTGAGGAAGCCTTGGAGAGCTGATCCCAGCCACTGGATCATTCACACACTGGCATTTCTCCTCACCTCTGCTGGAGCTCAGCCTCACAAGGAAAACCCAAGTGGAAGAACTGACACAATTTTCAATAGTTTCATTCTCTGTATTTGTTTCAGCGACAGATTTGAGCAACAGTCTCCATTCTTAAGCCATTTTCTTCTTAACAAAGAGACTTTTCAGGAATGCTGAAGGACTCTCTGTCTCTCTTGTGCGGGAGCAATGCTCTCTGTGGCAATGTCTGTGCAGCACTGAGTCCTTGTCCCTTCTGCCAAATCATGTCCTCTGCCCACTTGACCTTAAGGAGATGTTCCTTAGCTGACCCCACTCAGGGAACAGTCACAGGAGGTCAACACTGTACATTGGCTTGCAGACAGAGGGCCAGAATGTGGTATTTGGAGGCCAGGCTGTTGAATTTGGAGGAAATGAAGCAAAAACTTGGTGCAAGAGAGCCTCCAGGCTTCCATGTGAGACCTGGGTCGTGGAAGTGGCTCCTCATTCCCATGCAATTTCCCTCTAAGCCATTGGGATTGTGTACAGTGCAGTGGATCTACCTGAAGAGATCTGACTGCAAAATTTTAGGATTTATATTCATGCTTTACATATTCACCAACCCAAAATTAATAAATAATCCTGAAATTTGACTCCTCCATGCTTCTTTGGATCATCTCTCTAGTAGGTCTGGGTTTCTTTCCCAAGGATCACTCTGCAGTTCCAAAGGCTGGGTGCAAATGGAGATTGGGTGAAGCAGAGGTTAATTTAGATTTGCTGCCAATGATCCTAAATGCAGTCCAAGAGTTTGGAGCTACCATTGAGAGGCTGAAGTGGAAAGGGTAGTACACAGGAGTGAGTGGGTGGCTAAAGTGACCACAGCCACACTGTGACTCTTCAGCTGCTTGTGGATCACAAGCAAATTTATCTTCTGTGACTCCTTTTTGAGGGGCAGCCCTGCAGCAGAGGAACCCAGCAGAGCAGCAATCACTGCACATCTCTCCTAAAGCTCTTTACCCCGGATGTGGGGGTCCTGCATATGAATATCTTGGTCATTGATTGGGAAAATCAGAAAACTGACCCTCTGAGAGGAGACTGAACTTCTCTACTTAGAGTAAGAACAATCAGCTGCCAAGTCAAGGATGAAATCACAAATGCTGGGTGAGGGAGATGGGGTTTTTCTAAGCTTTGTGTAGGCTTTTACCAGCTCAAACCACTCCACAATGAGCAGGATGGGTCTTCCTTCTTCCTGCATTGGATGGTCTTCCACTACTCTGAAATTTTTTAGTGGTTAAGGCATAGAATATTTCTTTAAAAAACTGGGAAGACTGTCTTGTACACACTCAGGTTGCAATGGAAATATGATCTTGAGTGGCAGAAAGAAAAAAAGAGAAAACAGGATTTATAAAGGCTCAAAGTCAAATATTTACTTTCTCTCTCTTATTTCTCTGCATCTGCTTAAATAATTGACTAGAAGTGGAGAACCTTCTAGGTGGGATGAAGAAGAATAAATTTTTTTAGGAAAATGTATAATAGGTGAAAGATTATTATTGGTTCTAAATGCAGAATAAAACTCAGCTTCAGGCCTTCTTTGCTTAGAATGAAAACATCTTTTCATGATTTTTATGCATATGAAGGAAAGTGAATCTTTTTCTCTTGTAGTAATTGCATTTTTAGTCACAATTGCCTGTTATCTTTGCATTTCTCACGGGGTTAGATATTGGTTTTCACGGAGGGTTTGCTTTAGCTGTTCATCTCTCAAAAACCTTTGTGATATTATGAAATACCAGGCTGCCAGTAATCAGTGTGGTTTTGGGTTTTTTCCCTAATAAACACACATGCACAGGCAGTAATTTGTTTATTCAACTCCTTGTTCAGTGTTGAAATTTACTCCAAAAGCAAGCAGCAGCATACAGAGAGCCCAGGTTATGGTTCAGGGGGGAGATGGAGCCCCTTCCCAGGGACTGCCCTGGGAGCAGATCCAAAGGCCATTCGTTCACTGGTAGTCCATGACATCACAGGGGGGAACCTGTTCAAATTCTCCCATTCAAAGAACTTTAATTTGGGGTTTTAATTTCTTTTTCAGGAAGTTTTTCCTGTATCAGTCATAAAGTCTCTTTGTCAGAATGGAAATAATTCTAATCACCTATGTTTATTTTTCCCTTGCTCACTATTTTTGCTGCAGTTTGATGAAATGAGTTTGGTCAGCTTCCCATTTGGTAACAGGCAGATTCACTTTCTGATTTCCAGTCACGCTCAACACAGCAAGAAAACAGCTCATGGGGGTGATCAAAACACCTCACTGAAACAATTTCTGCTTATTTTGTTTTTTGTAATTATTCTTTTCCTCTTTTTCCTTCAGCATCATGGAAATATTGAGTCAAAATTAGGTTGCCAACATCACTTAAAAAGAGCTGAAGGATTTTAAATCCCTAGTCAGTGTTAGAATCCATAGGCAGTCCTATTAAAAAAAATAAAAAGAAAGAATAAAGGAAGAGGAAAGCATTTATCCTCAGAATCAGCATAATTGTCATAGTTATTCTTGCTATTCTTTACTTTACCTACCAAGCTATGAATTTCAGATTACTTCCTTTTTTTTTTTTTCCCACTGGTGATGGTGAATATCAAGAAGTGTGAAAACAAAGATAGGATGCCAGATTTCTGAAGAAAAAAACAATTAATCAACTTTGCTCTTCTGCTCTGGCCTCAATCTCTTGGCAGGAGAGGAACGTGAAGGTGAAAAGGGCAGGGAAACAATTTCCTAAAACCTGTGCAGTGGCTACAAGAGAACAGCAGGAAAACAGGTCTGAAGCTGCTTCAAATATTGTTTCATCCCTCTGATAACCTCACTCAAACTATCTTTCACTTCCACTTTAGCATCTGCCACCCCCCCCAAAAAAAAAAAAAAAAAAAGAGGGAAAAAACCAGGCCAGTGAAGGGGGATGGAAAAGATTTTTCTATTTTGCAGACTTTCTCAGAAATTTGGTGGTAACCAAGTGGAACGGACCCGCTCTCAAGGTGAACTGGGGGCTGTTCAATTCATCAAAACCCAATTTGCAGCAGATTTCAGTTCTACAAGGCCAGAACCACTTTTATTAAGCAGATTGTGTCCTGGAAGCTTAAAGAAAACCAACAGTAACACCAGACTGACAGGATTGTCACCAGGCTTGTGTCCATGTGAGCAGTCGACAAATCATGGTTGCTGTCAGTGTGTGGAAAGAAGGACATCCTGGATCATGTGAGGAAAAGGGATCTGTGGCATCAAAACTTTCATTCCTTCAGAGCAGAGACCCATCTGCCTGTCAGGGCTCTGAATCTGATGTGTTTTCAATGCAGTTTTATGTGATGGATGGCTTGGGCCCCCTACAATTTACCTGCCAAAAGTTAATGTAAATGCTCCAGAAGTTTGCAGAGGAAATGAAAGCCCAGGATGTTTCTGAAGCCTGGGAGATAATTAGAGTGATTTACATCCTTGGCATTACAGGAAGCTTAACATTTCTCGTGTTCCCATGAAATGTTGTTGGAGAGGTGGTGGTTTGGGAAAATTACGTTGTCTGAAATGCATGGAGCAGGATGCTCGTGGAGAGTGTGGCTGCTAACACAGATGGAAAGCTGATAACAGACTAAGGGGGTTTCACATCCCGCTGCTGCACAAGGACTCACTTTTACAGATGCTGGAACTGCTGAGATAACCACTTTTCCTTTGAAAACTACTGCTTTGAATGGGCAAGAAATGTCTTTGCTATACTTAGAGGTGGATTATGTGAAAGGAAAAAATAGAAGGGCTACTTCATGGCCAGCACATGAAACTGCCTCCAAGTCTTGCCAGAAAAGGAGAAAAGCACAGCAAAAGCTTATCCAAATCTTGCTCTAATGAGGAGCAGGTGTGAATCTTGCAGAAAGGCAGGTTTCAGGGCAGCTCCAGGGAAAGGTGACATGCTGCTGTGATGGGGAAGGAGCACACAGAGGAGCACAGAGTGGGAACCTCTGGAATACAGGCCTTAAGGTTTGACTTGTTGACACCTGAAAAACTATTCAGTGCTCACCATTCTGAGAGATCAGTCGCCCTCCTCATGAGGACAGAGACTGCACACTTCAGCAGCAGGGTTACTGTGGATCTGCAAGGTCAGAGGAGCCATGGGGACAGGGAGAACACTGCTGGGCAGATAGGGCCATCTAGAGTGGAAAGCCTCAGTGCTGGAAGCTCTGGTCCAGAAAAAACCCATGGGACAGTGGCAGACAGAAAGAGGGGATGCTGGTAGAACAGGGATAAGAGATTTCCGTCTTTCCAGGTTATTTAGGGAACTAGCCAGTGTAACGGTGCCTTAAATATTTTAAAATATAATTTAACTCCTCATATTTTTGCCCTGTATAACCTCTTCTTGCCTTCTCTCAAAGAGATCCCTTCAGTCCACACTGATGAGTCACCATGGAGACTACAGCAATGTGGTAGCAAGATGTGACTCCACACTGCTGGAGCCTCATCACTTAATTATTTATTAAAAGACTTTTACCCTCATAGCCTCAAGAGATACAACATCTTGTTGTCAAGGCTGGGAGACAAGCAAGAAAAATAGGCACAAAAAAAAGGGGGAGAAAAACACAGGCAATTAGAAACAATTAATTGAAAGTACTATAAACGTGCCAGGCAACATGTAATAGGAGTGGAAATTGAGCTCAAAACCTTATAGGTCAATACTGTTCAGCTGAAAATGTGTCTGCTAGGTAGAGAAAGGACACTTAATAGTGGAGTTTGTGGCCAGGGTCATTTTGCTGGGTGCCCACTGCAGTCTCCTGGAATGGGAACATGTTTTTCATGTTCTCAGCTGGAAATGAACTCCAACAGCTAAATCACATTGCCCTGCCTTTAAAACCTTGCCATAAAGATTTTGATCCCTCAGGAATAAGAACCATGGAGACCACAGGACCACGTGGCTTTGATGACTGGTCACAGTTGCTAAATTGCAAGGAGTCTGGCAAACACTTTTGAAAATCTCTCACTCCCTCAGTTTTTGGTGAAAACAGACCTGGCAAATAATGGGTCAATTCATAGGAATGAGCACCAGTTTATAAAAAAGGTCAAGATGCACAAAAGGGTTTCCTTGCTTTGTATTTGTTTTAATTGAACAGCTAATCCAGCCTATTATATAGGAAAATAAGTACGGACATCATTTTATTTCTGTCTCTTTACTTTTAGACTTCTATAAGAACTATGGCATTAGCAGACCAGGTATTACTTTTCCTGAAAACTTCTTCCTAATATAATTAACCCAAAAACTTTCTTATGCCTGCTTCAATTGGTGACTCTCAACTAGGAGGAGACTGAGAACAAGCTGGAACTCCAAGAGGGCTTGTAAGGAGACTGCTGTGCTCTCTAGATAAATATCAGACATGACAAGACAATGCACTGGGCCAGAAAAATGAAAGTCCTTTCCTAATGTGTCTTCAAAGAGGGGAAAAAATATAAAAATCCTTCAACCCCAAGCACAATATAAAACAAAACTGAAGGAATTGCATGGCACAGAGCCAAGCAAATTTAAGGAACAAATCTAGCAAACAATGAAATGTAACAGCTCTGACCAAAAACAACCATTAAATGTTAAATGCTGCTCTTGTAACTGACAACACCAACAACTTTAAAGGGCTGTTTTACTGGCGTGTGTATGTGTGTGTAGGGAGTACTTAGCCTCTCACAGAGCTGGCTAAATTTGTATTTCTTGTGTTTTGTTGTGGGTTTTTTTTTCCTTTAATTCTTTTTTCCTTTACGAATTTGTACTAATGGAAGGTGAAACCTATAGTCAGGCCCATTGCAGTTAAGGAGGTTGGAGCACTTTGCATCTGGCCTGGTGGGCGTGAAGGACTGTAGGCATCACCTGCCTGTTTGGCCTTGGAGCAGGTTCACCTGGAGACAACTCCTGCCACACATGAATGAGGCAAAAATCCTGTGGTGGTGGACAGAAAGGAGAGGCAGTGGAGGACCAGGAGTGGAGAAAGGGTTTGCTGACATTTCTGTACTTTTTGAGTAGAGTTACCATTCTCCCCTCATTCTCTTTGCTTGTAATGCACTCTCCAGAAAAATGATGTGCTGCTGGCTGCACAGATTCAGCCACAGTTTCTGTAAGTGGGATCTCAGTGTTTATCCCAAGCATTATTTAGTGTTCAGCCTCCTGGAACTTTAGCATCTGAGAGTCTTTTTTTTGCATTTTTCCTCACCATTTCTTCCTCCTTTGAAGAAGGACAGTGTTTGGGTTTGTCTCTACTCCAGAAAGGAGCCTAAAGGAAGGACTGCAAGAACAGAGAAAGTACTGAGGCTACAGAGGTCAAAAAGTGAAGTGGTGTTCCCCTGCCTGGAACAGCTGAGGGGACCATCCCCAACCACCTTTCTTGCTAGTGCTGAAAGAGAACAGCCTTGTTTGCTCTTGTGCATGTGAGACAACCACAGAGCCAAAAGATTTTGATTCCTTTTGAGGGGAACAAGGACTCAGACTACCCCTTTTTCTTTGCTGTTCCACTCTTACCGCTTGTCTCTCCTCCAAGAATTCCAGTCTCTGTCAGTTTGATCAGCCCCTGTTGACTCAGTGGTGAATTTGTAAGAAGTCTTCCTTACCCATCTCCCTGGACTTTTGTGGAAACAATTCCTAACAGCTCCTGTTTTCTCTGACACTAGCCAGGTGATTCTCTAATCATATTTAGTACAGCAAGATTAACCTGTCATTAAAAATATAATTGTTCTTCACTTCTTTCTGAAATGGAGGCTGAACAGAATGCCAATGCTGTGTCTGGAACTTTCCTGCAAAGCCTCTGGCAACAAAAAGCTTATTATTTGCGAAAGAGGGGATCCTAATTGGAAATTATGATAGAGAGAAAATAGTGAATCCCCAGTAATCTCCTTCCAAAATGATAATGTATGTGGTCTAATGAATATTAATGTATCATATTTATGAAATGGGGACACTGGAAAGTGCAAGATAAGTTTTCCTTCTCTCCACATTGTACTTGGCAAATAATACTTGGTGGAGTGACATTTACCCAGAAGCTGTTCTCCACACCCCTGTCTCAGACACAGCTGAACAAAATTGCATCCAGAATTCCCCTTATCCATGACCTGACAACAGCCAATTTCCCATCTCTGGCATTCCCTCCCCACACCCATCCTCGTGTTCAGTACTCATTTCAGTCAAACCGGACACTCTTCACACAGCCCTGCTTACCCCTGAGAAGCCAGGAAGATTCCTGAACTTGGACCAACCCAGCTGGAAATGTGGTGTTATCCTAATATCCACTATCACTACACACTAAGCACCAACACGAGTGATCTCTGAGAAAGGGAGATATTTTATTTCAAAATCATTCAACTGGATTTTAGAGTCAGGTTTCTCAGTCCCCCTGGACTCTCGAAGACACTGGAACTAATGTGAGTTTGTGTTAAGACAGAAAATTCAAGAACTCATAATCTGTCCCATCCTGTTTAGATACTAAATGCTAAGAAGTGCCAGAGTTTTTCCTGAAGTTCTGTGTGAAGATGCTGTAGCCCAGAGATCCCCCCCATACTGGCTGAATCCTTGTTTCTAGCACTGTAACTATAATACATGAAGTTTTTTAGGACAATTGACTCTCCCTTAAGTATAGTCATTACCTGTACTGGCAGGCTTCTTTGTAAGCCTTTAAAAAATAATTCCAAGAGAATTGAGGTTTATTGGAGAGAAATATTCTTTTATTTACTTGCCCATTCCCACACTATTATCTTCCTGTTATCTGCTTCCTTTGGAATTAAGCGGTTAACATAGTTACTGTTTATGTAGAAATGTAGATTTCCCTTGGCACTCCTTGGAGGGAAGAAAGGATAATTTCAGACAGGTTCCCCTTTAGATAATGCATCTGCCAGAGCTATCTCAATATTTCTACAGGACAAATGAGAGTGACAGCCTGGGAGTGCAGGAAAGGAAGAGCCATCATGCTGATAAAAGACCTGAGTGGCACTCAGGGATCTGGACTCACTTAGACTCACTGGACACAAACTTAGCGTGTGACATTAAGAAAACCATTTTATTTCCCTATTCCTTACTTCTCTACCTGTCAAAAACTTTACTTTCCCTCAACTCCTTTTTAATGTGCTGATGTAAATTACAAGCTCTCTCTGCATAATCTCTGTCCCATCCTGCCATGTTATTTAGCAGAAGGGAACAGGAATTTTTGCAAGGACCCTTAGAAACCAGAGCAAAGGTAACAATAACAGAGATGACAATGGGATAACATCCTCAGGACTACAAAGGCAGCTTACTGTCTTCTGATGTCAGTCCACATAATCCCCACACAGAATCCACACAGTGTTGCAATCACTGTGTGGTCCCACCAGGATTACTGGAATGATTCACCTACAAAATACTTCATCAGTTCTCACTTGTGAGAGGACGATTTGAAGGTGAGGGTGGCTCTGGGGCTGTCATCGATCTGCACAAATGTTGGACATGGAGAGTGACAGGAAAGCTGTGTGCTCAGGCTTTAAACCTGGTCCTTGCTACTTCTGCTAAAATAAGGTCTCAGCACGTGCAGCTGAGGCTGTGGCACAGACAAAGCAGTTTTGAATACATCCAACAGGGTGACACACACAGGACACAGAGTTCTGTAGGGAAAACAGGACATATCCCATTGCAATACTTCTGCCTCCAGCAATTACTAGGCTCTGCATCCACACACATTAGTTCAGAAAGGGACTAGTACTGGGAGAAGTCCCCCTTCCAGTCACCTCCCCCAGGGTATCCAAAACCTTCAGCCACTGCCATTCAGAGCTATCTCCATGTATGGAGTAATTATTTTAATCAGGAGATATGTTAGAAATAGGATTTGTGCAGCTGTTATGTGGTTTCCTGCACTTCCTGGAATGGCTGCCTGGAAAAGTGGGTTAAAACTGTAGGTGGAAGGGCAGTTGTCATGGAAACTGCATTATTGGAAGCTTCATTTAAATCTTTTCTTCCTTCTGATAATTTTCTGCCCATTTTGCTACTCTGAGCTGGTACTCTGCCATCTTGGTTCACCCTTGCCTCAATCAAATTGTCTGTGGTGCCTCCAGTCAGGGTTTGGAAGTGAATCTAGCTGGATGAAACATGGAAAAGCAGTGGAGAGGGCCTCTAGCCCTGGAGGACAAGACTGTGGGCTCAGGAGTTATTGTTTATCCATGTTTAACAGTGTGGCTGAGAGTTAAATTTCAAGACTGCCATATATAATTTAAAGTGACCTTGAGAGAATGAATTACCTTCAGTTGATCTTAGATTTCTAGTTTTCCTTTCCCCAAATACTCAGATTGCTCTGGTGCATCCATAAAACATTCCAAAACCCCTAGAGTTTAATGAGCTTTTGTTCAGGTCATTATTCAATTAAAAAGAACAAAAATAAAACAACTTTCCAGAAGGCGTATTTCTTCTTATTAACACTTTTCTACCTACTTCAGTACTTTCCTACTTTCTTCTACCTTCAGTTTTGGAGGAAAACTAAAACCATGAGGTATCAGAAACCAATCAAACCATGAGATAAATGAACAATTGGGACTAATGAACTCAAAAATGATTGGCCCAAATTATTGAATAAATATAGCACTTAAGAGTAATGAAGGTACTTAGGCAGCATGGGGACTGGTTTCAGAGCTATTTGCCAACTAGACAGCAGTCTAAATTTGCAGCAAATGCTGGGCCTGATTCATCACTGAGTTTTCTATCCCTGGGTGACTCTGGAGGCTGTTTTGCAGAGTGATGAATTAAGTTCATTACTCGAGATGAACAGTCCCTGTGCTCACACCAGCCCATCCCTTCCTGCTCGGTGAGTTCTTTCACAACCAAGTTGGTTTTTACACAAAATTCAAGTCTTAATTTGTTTTCAGCAGATGCAAGAGGCCATTGGTAGGACACAGGAACAAGAGCAAAGTCCTCACCCATCAGCTAAAAGTGTTTTTCCCTGACTTATGACCATTTTTCTGTTGTTTCTTGGCCATGCTTGTGGGTTTTTTTCCCTCCCAGTACTAGTTTTATGTAAGGAACAGAACCAGAGACATGAAGGTGGGTTCGTCTTGCAGGGTTGTTTTTTGCTCTGGGCCCTTAGAGTGCACCCCAATGATGTCTGCAGAGGAACAACCTCAGCTGAGGGTCCTGGGCCCGCAGCAGGAACTCCAGAGCACAAGAATACCAGAATTACCTGGCCCTTTCCATTCCAGCTTCAAACTCACACTGTGCAAATTAAAAAAGGATTGGGTGTCTCCATGCTGATTTAACACTGGAAACTGCAAGTTCAGCACCACTTGAGATGATTGTACTCAGTGCAACCTGTTTAACTGTTCTTCAGGTTACCAACAGTAGCTGGTGGTAACAATGGTCCTTTGCCTACGTGTGTGGCAGTGCCTGCAGTGGGAGGAAGGCTCAGTGGCAGAGATGAACAGCCTTGGCTCCTGCAGGTTCCTGTAAATGAAACACTGCAGCCAAGCAGAGGGAAGAAAGGGGAGGGATGCATAAGGAAGAGCCCAGCTGCAAGGAGGGTTTGACCCCCACACTGCTTTCCCTTTCCCTGCTGGGGAACAGAGCCCCATTTGTCATGACTCAGAAACCTCATAGCCAGCTACCTGCACATCACATCCAGAGCTCTGTGGCTGGGATGTGAAAGGATTTATAAACATGTAGGCTGAACTTTTATTTCCTGATAATCTAGTTTAGTGTGACAAATAGCCCCATGAACAGGACACCCGCTGGCTCTCACCATCCACGTCACTTGGAAAGCCTCCAGCTTCCCAGTGCCTGAGGTGTTGGCTTCCTTCCCAGAGCTTCCCTGTATCTGCAGCCCTCCAGCAAGTTTTCATCACTCCAGCCTCTTCCGAGGCAGTGACCCCGATGTCCCTGTCACATGGTGTTCTCCAGATAGCCATGGCACTGGCAATGTGTCCCAGAGCCAAGCACAATTTAGGAACTTAGACAGCACTTCACTTTCTTTGTCATTCCTCTGCTCCTTGCCCTTGCTGCTCCCTTCCTCTCTCTCTGATGCTCCCTCCAGGGAGCTCTTGGATGAGGCTGTAGGTTGCTCTCCACACACTCCTCTAACCCTACTGCTGCCTTGTAAGTGTGATAACCAGAAACCCAGTCAGCTCCCTTACCATTCTGTGAAATGGGAATGTCATTTGCTTATTCTGTCACATAGCTCCAGGCTCTGTGTCTCCAGCTGTTAAATCCTGTTTAAAACCCCTCAGAAGGGAGTTCCAATACCACTTGCACCAGATGCTGGCCTTTATCCACCCCTTCCTCACCCCTCAACTGGTTTCCCAGCTTAACCAATTCTTTACCTGCTAATAAATCATGAAGCAACAGAAAGAAACCACATTCTGTATTAAACAGAACTGTGGCAGCTCGATTCAATATAAACAGTCCTGGCACCCCAAAGATTTTCAATTGATGGAATGAGCATTTTTGAGAATACCAAATATATCTTCTGAGCTCTACACAAGTCAAATGAGTTGGTCTAAAGTAATCTGGTGATTTCAGGGGAATGTTCAAAGAGGCCTCAGCCCATCTCAGAGTGCAAAATAATATTACAACAAGGCAGAATTTGCCAAAACATTCTCCTATTTTTTTTTTTTTTCCCAAGCAGCAACAGCAGGATGCACTAAGGTGGGCAGATGGTGCAGAATTTATCATTTTGCTTGGATACTGTGGGCAAAGCCTGGTAGGTGTGTCCACCTGCAGGAAAGGTGCTCTCCATCAATGCCCATGTGCACAGGTGACATTCATACACACATGTGTTAATACATGTGACCCACCCTCAGGTGCTGTATCCAAGAGCAAATGCTCTTCTGCATCTCACACATTTTTATTTAAGACGGACTTATATCTAATAATTTTCAGATTGTGCCTGAAGAATCAGCCATTGCATTCTCTGAACCACTGCTGTCCAGTTCTTATACAGAAATCTTTAGCCTGTGGAAATGCTCTTTTTTTTTACCAGCAGATGAAGCCATATGCTCATTCAGAGGCAATTACTCGTCTAACACAAGTTCTCTAATAACCTTAAACAGTACAGAATAGCATAATTGTTTGCTTTAATAAATACTTCAGAACACTTTAGCTGCATTGTAAAATGGCTTCAGAAAATCCTGTTTCAGCTTCTTCCAGCATGCCTGTGATATTCTCCATCCTTCTGGACATTTTTTTTCCCCTTGGAATTTTGCAGTGATACCTAAACAGAGATGTTTTGAATCACAAGTGTGAGGAGTTAAGAATTCTTTTCTCCTTCTCTTCTAAATGACTTTTCATCACATGTTGGACCCAAGAATCTATTAGAGTAAAATCAATAACAACTCCCAGAATAAAGAGAAAATGCCCTGGACTTAATACATTTCATGCACAGCCTCTGCAGCTGTACATCCAAAAAGGAATCTAATAGAGTGGCTCATTCTACAGGTTACTGATGTTTGAAATAAGTCCATTGCTAAAATCATTAGGAACAATGTAGTTCTTAACATTACAACCGAAGTAGGACTCCTGCTTCTTTGCTTTAGAGGTACATCAGGGCAGCAATGATTTCTTTGGTCTCAGTTCTTAATATCTGAGCACCTGTGCATGGTGAAGTTGATAACAGCCAAACAATATCCTTCTTCCTTTCTTCATTCCTGTGGGAATGCATGTGAAAAGCTGTATGCCGAGTGACAAGGACAGACAGGAACTGAAGAAACATGTCCTTTTTTTGGGACTTCACCATCCCACTGCCTGTTCATGTCAGACATGAATGTCGATGACCCTCTATTATTTTCTATTAGTTTTCCTGTCCTAATATTTCAGGTAGATCCTGTGCTCCTTTCTCCCTTTCTCCTCTGAATGCTGTGAAGGTGCCAGTGAGTTGTGAAGGATCCTCTGGCTGACGAGAGCTGTTATTTAAAATGAAATTATTCATCAGAGCACCAAAAGTTCATTGAAGACCATGTGAGTGACACCCATGACGCTGAGCTTGCATGTAAATGCAATCTTTGTTCTTCAGGACTGGCTGGGTCAGGCACACATGGAGAGCAGCAGCTCTGTTCCCAGTCCCTCCCATGAAGAGTAGGGCACAGCAGGACTATTGGCAGCATATCAATCAGGTTGCTCCAGAGAAAACAGTAGGAAGATATCCCTGCTATCCCTCCAGGTCCTGTGATGGGACCCATCCAGAATGCAAAATACATCCTGAGTCCAGGAAACTGCAACCAAAAACCACACGGAGAAATAAATGTCGTGGTTGCAGCACATTTTAATAGTATGTAGATGGACAAAACAGCAACAGCATTTATAATTCAGGAACATTAAAGAAAATATAGCACTTGCTGGAAAGCACAGTGGTGCTCTCCATCTGCCTTATCACTGGACTCCAATGGTTGGGTGCCCACAGACCTTTTGCATTAAATTTTACATTGATTTTTATGGCCAGTTATTACATGCAGTGTCTGAGCACTCCAACTGCTCTGTCTCCTCCCTGGTGTGGTATGAAATAAAGTTCATGGCAGTGGTGTAATGGATGGCTCGGACCAATTCCAAAAGTGGGGGTTTATCAGGTAATTATTTGAGGAGAGTCAGAAAATGTGGTCTTTTATGTCTACATATAAAAACTGCATTAGGTTTGGAAAGAGCCAAAACATGTCATATCATGGGTTCCCAGTGCTTATTACTTCAGTCCCTTTTCTCTTTCCTCCCTTTCCCTTCCAGAGGAGCATTTCTAGGCCTTTTTTTCACTGGGAGGAGGCCAATTCCAGCATCCCATCACTCACAGCCCATGGAGAAAAGGATGCACTGGGGTATCCATTTCTAGAGCCCAAAAAGTACTGAGCTGGATGCTGGAAAAAGATAGGTTTTATAGCAGCTGGCAAATCCAAGGCCTGCACACCTCCCTTTATAAACGGTAATGTGACTTTCAAAATCACAAGTGTCAAGGCTGCCTTCCCAGGAGCTTGGTGAAGTTGTGTTCATTCTGCCTTGCACTCTGGGACCTTCCCCACAGGAAGAGGGACAGACTTTTTAGCAGGGCCTGTTGGGATAGGACAAGGAATAATGGTTTTACACTAAAAGAGAGTAGATCTAGATTATATATAAGAAGGAAATTGTTAACAATGAGGGTGGTGAAACACTGGTCCAGGATGCCTAGGGAAGTGATGGATGCCCCATCTCTGGAAATATTCAAAGCCAGGCTGGACAGGCCCTTCTAGCTGAAGATGGCCCTGTTCACTGGGGGTCAGATTAAATGACCTCTAAAGGTCCCTTTCATCCCAAACCGTTCTGATAAAGTCTGTTCTCGTGCTGACTTCAAGGAGAGCTGCACCCTCACCAGGAAGACTTAGCAGATGTTGGATTTGCATAGGCTCAGACTGCATATTTCCATATTTCAGGATTCTTTTCCTTAAAAAGACTTCACCATCTAAATAATAATTAAAAACAGCTTTGAAATATTTTCCGAGGTGCAAGTAATGAGTTAAAAAGAAATGGAAAAATTCCACTGGTTTTGTGCATGACATTTGCCTCTCTGGGGTACAGCTAAATAGTGGTTCAGCCTGGCAGGGGGATCAGCATTGTTGGACTGTTGCAGGGGGAATTGTGCCTTTTCCATACATCTCATTTATATCTATCTGGGAAGAGCTGGGCCCATTGTCTCAAAATTGCTTTGAGCTAGGACAGGATGAGGCAGGCTGTGGATACATGAGCTATTAGAGCTATTAGTGATGGTGATGTTAGACAGTATCGCTTGTCTGTCTGCTTTACAGTTATAAATGTGTATCATTTAAAATACAATAAGGGGCCAGATGCTCAGTTGGTGCCTGACATCTATCCACACAGTTCTCACTGACACAGCTTTAACATAATTCACTGTCTTTACAGGGAGGATATATATATATATATATTTATTAATTGTTGCTGATTTTGAGGACCAAGCTACGTCAATGACATGTGAATTCGCTGGCTGTCCATTTCTCCATGGAATGGTGTGTCATTGTGCATACACTGCCCTGAGATTACAAACTGAGAGTTGAAAGGAGGGTCCAAAATATTTAAATAAGATCTTGTTACTAAAAATCTTCCATGAATGTTTGCTTGTTCAAAGACAGAAAGTTAAAATTATCTTTTTTGACATGCTAAGGACCAAGCAATCCCTTCTCTGCCAACTTGGGCATCTTACTTCTGCAAATGCCAGTTTGAGATGAGCAAAGGAAGATGAAGAGTTCTGTGATTCATATTCCTTGGGTTCATGTCAACTATGTGCTTGCATAATGCCTCTGAACCAGCTGCTGACTATTATCTCTAGTTTCTAATCCTCTAATTTCAGAGTTCTTTTTGTGCAGATTATTGCTAAAAACTTCATGTAATTAATATCAATTATTTGGATTTGCAGTTTAATCAGTGTCAGATATTTTCCAGCTCAGAAAGCCGTGCTATTCCTGTTGCTGTTATTATTAATTTCTAGTCTCAGTCACCCAAATAGATGATAATAAATACAATGTAGATTCACTTGATACGGGGACTATGTATGACATGAGCTGATAAAACCCAGGAAATTCATGAGAATCACATTTTTATTCCTCTTATTCTGTCTGAATTTGTCCAGTCTGACAAATCTGGTCTCAGTGAAGCTTCAGTGTCCCTTTGTTGCCAGGGATCCGGTACAGTCAATTTAGTTTGCTGTTGAACCACTCTGAATGAACACATATTTAAATGCTACATTTGCTCACAAAAATGATGCCCTGCTCCTCCTCCTACTCCAGATAATTCTCAAATCTAGATCATGACCCTCATATAATTTCGTTTAAAAATATGGTCAGGTGTGACTGCAGGACATGAAGTGCAATGACAGAACAGCCAATATATGCCTATGCCCATTATATTAGGAAACACAGCCACATTTTTTCCAGATCCAAAGTCAGATGGATAATACCTTAGTGCTAAGGGAGAGATTTCCCAGAAAAAAAATCTTGTGGTTTGCCCAAGAACGTGCAGGTTCATGCTGGCAGTTCAGGGAGTAAGGCTGATGTGTCCCAACCCCAATCACAGGTTCAAGTCTCACACCTGAACTGCCCCACTTATATCAGGTCTGACTATTCAGCCACAGCCCCCTGCCTCCTCTCGCAATTCCTGGCATCAGACAGTTCAAGATGCTGCAAAGATTAACCCTGGCAGATGTAAAGCTGTGTTTAAGATTGGGATGCTGGAGGAGGGAAAGCTGGTGCCTGGAAGATGGAAGTGAACAACACTTTGGACAGCACAACTCGCCTTAGGGTAGCACAGGTGTAAGCAGGAGATGAGTTTTTGCCACTGCCAGCAGATTTTCCAGGTTTGAGGGCTGCCTGGGATGAGCAAAATGGAAATGTGTTCCTGTGAGAGGCTATAGAAATATTTGATTTTGGTAAACATTGAAGCTAAAAAGGCACAAGTAGGTACTGCAATAGCCTCCTAAACTATTGTTTTATGACAAACTGGATGCCTCATTTCATGCCAGATGAATTTGCCTTTTGAATTTTCAGGTTTGTTATTTATTTGTTTATTTTTGAAGTTTTATTTTGCAAGTCATCCAGTCATTTTCTAGTACCTAAAGAGGTAGAAATTCTTTGTTTTACTGACCTTAAGAAATTCCAGAGGAACTTTATGGAAAAATTCTATATCCACATACTCTGCAAACAGGTACAGGAACATACTATGCTGGTGGGGAGATCCTCCTTATCAGATATGTAAATTTTTCTCTATATTTCACTAACTTTCTTCTAGCCAAGCTACAAACAGAGAAAGAGAAGTGGTGGAATGTCACAGTGCTTATACTTGTAGACGTGTAGGAAATTGTAACTATGGAGTGGCTTAATTTACAAGTACCTGATTTTACAGCCTTAACACCCTTTCAATGCAGCATTTTGCATATAATGCAAGATTTATTCTTCCCTCAGTGGGGCAATACCTCAGAGTGATTTGATGCTTAACTCGGGTGTTGCAGAGTTGCAGTGACTGCTGACGCTCAGGGGTGGGATCAGACCTGGCCAGGGGTGACTGCCCCAGGCCATGGGCGAGTGCACAGGCAGGAGAGGCACGGGGAGCCTGACCTGCCTTTAGAGAGGCTCCGAGAACAGGGTGATAAAAGTTCGTGTCCTGCCTGACTTTTCCTTGACCCTGAACAAAACTGCCACTCTTAACTTTTCAGTCCTGTAAGTGCATGCAGAAAAATGTGTTTACATTAGAAAAAGTTGGGGGAAAAAAAAATAGAAAATCATGTCCCAAATGATGACTGCTAATAATAAACTCATTGTTTTGGAGTGAGAGAATGTGGCTTTCTACACTTAATAGGAGAGAATCAGCAGAATAGGACAGAGAGAATATTATCTCTAAAAGCTATACATCATTCTCTTAAAAAGTTAATGCTCCATTTCTAGCTGAACAAATAAACCTCTACAAGTTGGATGCAAGTAGCACTAATGAATCAGAGTGGAGACCAGGAAAACAAAGAACCAGACTCTGACTGCAAAAAAAGCATCTTTCAAGGAATAAAAAAATAATTAAGTCATTATTTAAAAATTGTTCCAGTAATGTTCTGTGAACAAAGGGCTGTAAGCTTGAAAGGACCAAACAGCTTTTATTTCAGAGTACTTTATTTGCTGCAGGACTATAAACATGATCTCCAGCAAACCCTTCAATCAGAGCATGTGTTATTAAAAAATTGAGAAGACTTTTTCCCATTTACCATTCCTTGAAATGTTTTTTCTCCTGTTTTGCCTGTGTAATATATTCATAGTGAGTGTGCAGTTTCCACATGGTTTAACACTCAAGTCAGAATCGGGTGGATGCAGGCAGCAGTGCTTCATGGTTTGCTTTCATGGCTTTCATTGAGTTCCTGGTGCCATGAAACCCATTGCAAAGATTAAGATAATGCAAGATCTGATCTCATATGTGCTCATGTTGAGTGTAGTGTTGAATGAAAACCCCAGGCTATTTTCATCATCCAAGCACTCAGGTTTATTATCTGTAACATATTCCTGCCTAACAGTGTTAACCAAGGTTGTGTTAGACACTAAAGAACCACCTGGAGTTCTTGCCCTCAGGAAGAGCTAAATTGGACAAAACCAGAAGGTGATGAGAAGGCAGAGATGAAGTGATGCTTAAAGGGATGCAGAGCAGGCCAGTGGTACAGATGTAAGCATGCCTGCATTTAATAACGGTGTCCTGGTGGCAGTAGCTTCAGGGAGCAAAGTGGTTTGTTTTCCCAACTGCACAAGCCCAGGAAGTTTGTATGACTGCATCTCCCATGCCAAGAGAGATCCAGAGCCCTGCTCTGGGCATTATATTTGATCACACATTCATTCTGATGTCCCAGTGTCCTGTCTGTGAAATGGCACTTCTCAGTCTTGCACAAGCTGCTGAGAAACCTTGAGCCAGTTATAAAATGCTCCTGGACTCGTGAAAAAGATGGCAAAAAAGCACAGTTGTAGGCATCTCCTCAGGAAGGCTGATTCCTTGTTTTACAGAACTCTCAGACTACTTTCCCCAACCCCATTTTTGTGGCCTTTAGAATAGGTTGAATCCACTCTAAAAATCACCATCTTTATGGAGCTTCTGGTTGCCAGACAATGCTCCCCAAACTTTTCATTGTCTCTTCTTTACAGAGAAAATTAAGCAAAATAAAAGTGATTTCTGAAGAAGGAGCCCAGTATTTTTAAATTTCCCATTAAACGAATTTTCCTTCCTAAACTGCTTTTGTAAATTGCCCCATTGCAACATTTTTTGGTGAATAACATAATTCATACGAGAGCCAACACAATGAGGCTGAAATGAAGCACTTCAACCTTACCCAAGCAGAATGTTAAATAAAAGTCAGATGAAATTGATACTGTCCCTTGAAACACTCAGATTTTCAGAATCAGCATTTTCTCATAGCAAGCTGTTCCATATCCCCTGCTGGCAGCAGGCTTAAAGACATCAGCTTTTTCTGGAAAAGCTTTAAAAGCTTGGTATTATTATTGTTATTATTATCATCAATAATATGCAGAGGAAATGGAGCTGGAAAACAGAGGCAAGAGGTTAGTTTCTGCTACAGCTTTCTATGCCCACTAGTACAATGGTTTTGAATTCACAGAGGTCCAAAAGAGAGGAGAGTTCACCTCTACAGAATTCTGTCCACCTCTCTTTGCCTCCATGTTTCTACTTGTGAGTACATCAGGTGCTCTCAGCTCACTCTTCCAGTCTGGTGGATTCTTTAACGTGCCACCACTGCCTGGCATGACATCAAAACTAACCCCTTAATGTACATTTGTGGCTTTTTCCCACTAATTTTTTTTTTCCATTTGAGTAGAATAGAAAGGTAATACTGATGATCAGGAGAAGGAAGCCTTTGGGCAGCACTTCAGGAGCTAAGTGGACTCATGCAGGATGACAAGGCCACTGCTGCTATTGAGCTGCACAGATTCACTCACATATCTGGGTGACAAGTGCAATTTAAAACTCTTTAGGATGGATGTTAGCACACACACAGACACACAGACACACAGACACACAGACAGACACACAGACACACACACACACATACATACACACACACGGTTGTGTGCCTGACCAATGAGCAATCCCATTGGGAGGGGATGGCAGGGGGAAGTGGGAATGAGTGGGGCAGGCTGGGTTGGTGTCTCATGGCATGAGCTGCTCTCTCAGGTGTCAGAAGGGGGTTTATAGCAGGGTGCAGAAAACCAGGCATAACTCTGTCTCTGAGGGTTCCCATCCCATCTGGGGAGCCTGTGACTGAACACAGGGCTGTTGCTTCCTCCATGTGCCATCAAGTCCCCAAATTGAAATTATTAATATATTTTCCTTTAGAAGGGATTATTGACACATGTGGCTGACACATATACTAGTCCTTCATGCATGAAATGTTTTGTCTTCCCCTTTAAGGAGTTTACTGCCTCACTGACCTTTATATCCCGCAAAGAAGCATTTTAATCTCCCACACTGCTGGGCTGCTAAGTGGTTTCTCATTTGACTTGTGCTGCTCAATGGTCTTTCCATGTTGACGGGCTCTATTAAGTCACTGGGAGTTAGTCTGAAACTGTTCTAAGCTGTTATTTTCAGTAATAACACTTCTATTTGTTCCCCAGGTTTGCCGCACCCACAAAAGGTGGGAGGAGACGTAGAAGCACAAATTCTCATTAAAAGAAAAAGCAATTTTCTTTGGGAATAACCTACCTTAAGGTGCCCAGAAAGGGTCAGAGCACTGGTCCCAGTATGAGCTGAGCTGAGGCTGGAAATCTTTAAATTAATCAATACTCCTACTGGGGACTTTCCCAAAATGGTGTTTATCACTCAGAGCCTGTCAGGAAGTCCCTGTGAGTCCAGGGAGTGTGCCAATATGATATGGATGATATTGTAATTGTTCACTCCTGTCAGCATTGTCTCTTCGTGTAGAGCCTGCACATAAACAACTTATGAGTGCTCATCCTTCAGCATTATTTTCTGTGTATTAGTCACTAATCATGTGATTTATTTTCCTTGGAAGGGGAAGAAAAGGAAGAAACATCTTAAGGATATGCCACATGGAAGACAGAAGAACATGTTTTTCACTGAATTAATCTCATCATCACATAAAATTTGGGAACAGCCAGGTTGTGTGAACTTCATGCAGGAGACAAAGCCACAAGTCAGCCCACCCAGCATGGAGTGAGTGAGGTTGTGACTGAAAGTGCAAATGGCAGAGGTGATCAGTCAGCCCAGGAAATCCCCTGGCCCTTCTATCAGAGAAACTGAAATGAACATTTTCCACCATTCTTTACTGCTGCTTTATCCTCTCTGCCTCTTGTCTTGGCTCTGCATTCTGGAGCCTTGAAACCCAGCATCAAGGACAGCCCTAATGGTATTTACAAACTCCTTTTTGTTTTTTCTTAGTTAGAGAAGGTGAAACAAAACTTTCTGACTGTGAGGCCTTTGGTGCAACTGCTCTGTGTTGCTCAAGCTCCTGTTGCTTAGAAATAACTGCAAACTCTTCACCAGTTCCACCCTGTCATTTCCCTCTGTGCCCATTATATAAGGCTGTTTTGATAAGCCTGTGTGATGAAATCCTATACACATATACTACAATGATAATATAAACCTCATAATGACTAGGGAGAGGATAAAAAATGTCGGCTTTATCAAAAAAATGATCTCTTTTAACAACAAATTGTAACTAATTAGACTTTGAATGGGAAATCAAATGAAAGTGCATGAAGCCTCAATTTTCCATACAGCTGACGTTCTGACCTTTTTAGGAGTGGAAAAGAAAATTATTTTTAATTAACATGACTAATCATTTCCTGTCATTTTCAGATAATTGGCTTTGTCGAAAAAAATGAGATGTTTTGGGGGAAAACTGGGGAGGGTGACAGTGGCAGCTCTACTGGCATGTTTAACCTTTTAGATTCTGTCTGCAAAAGGAATTTTGAATCCTTGTTATCATGGTGAAAAGGTTTTATATGGAAATTTGGTGCCCTACGCCTCTTCCTTTCCATATGGCTGATACAAATTCACGCATAGGAAAAAATGATTTGACATGCTGCTAGACTACTTTCACTTTAAACTAGTCCCTTATTAAGAAAACCCACAGAGATGGTTTAGCTAACAAACTGTTTTCTGATACATCTTGAGGTCATGCACACGATCTGGGACAGAGGGTCAAATCCTGAAGTCCTCAATAAATTCTGCTCCAGCTAGTTATGAATTTGGCTTGAGTGAGTGTAGCCAACTTTTATTCTGACTGAACAACAAGCAGTTGAAAGTGGCCAGACCAGGTGCTGTAAAGACTGTTTCATTATACCTGCTTGCTGGAGATGTGGAAATGAAAATCCCAGGAAAACAGAAATCCTAGGCCATGAGATATGAGTTCAGGCTCTTTTAAGCAGCAACGAAACCTGGTGTGTTGGAGGCTTTCCTAGGCAATCGTTGTGAGGTTTTTTATGCACACTTCAAGGGACGGGCAGAGTTGTTGGAGAGAGACCAAAGGAAAGCAAGAAGATCAAATGACTGAAGACGACCTGCAAGCAAAGACTGAACAGCCTAGGATCGTTCAGCTAAGAGAAGAGAAAATTCAGTGGGGAACTTAAGTTTTGAATAACATTAAAAAGACACTCGAAAAGGCGGTAATCTGTGCTCTGCTTGCAGTTAGTGGGGTAAGTAGAAGCGAGAATAAATTGCACGGAAGTCTCAGAAGAGATATTAGGAAAAAAACTTTCAAGTGATGAAGACAGCAAAGCACCAGGAACTCAGTAGGCTCCCTGCCTCTGGCAGTTTTAAATGGGACAAGCATCTGTCAGGGATGACAGGAGGACAGTTCACCCTGCCTTGGGGCAGGGAAATGGATCTCCTGCTCTGCTGAAGTTCCTTTCAACTGTGATTCCAATAATTGTATAGGGCAAAGCATTCCTGTTTGATATCAGCAAGCAGGATTAGGCTCTAAAATAATGAGCAGGTTTTGAAATAAAAGGAAGACATGAGCATATAGAAGGTGAGCAGCAATCAACATTGGATGTAAATGCAGCCACAAAAAAACCAGCAGTCACCCTCGTTAAACAACTGAGTCAATACACACAGAACCTTTGTCCCAGCAAGGAGCTCCTGGCTGTAGCCTGATGCCTGCTGACTTGATGTTATCTATTATCTTTTGGCCAATGTGGATTGTGGGACCAGGCTGGTGGCATTCGCCCTGGTGTCTCTTGAAATGACAGTGATGGAGTCACTGACACAGAGAAGGAACAGCTCATCCTGTTACTCCTTTATTCAGAAAAAAAAAGGAACTAATTTCATGGTTCTTTCATTAACCCCTATGAAAAATAAACCCAGAAAAAAATTGATTTATATTAAATTTATACTTCACGTAAAAGAAATATCTTTGACTTCCAACCCCATTTTTCTCCTGTTGCCTCCACTTACAGAGCTACCCAGCTTCAGTAGGATGGGGATCCAGCAGGATAAATTCCTAAACTATATAACAGCAGCAGCTTCTGTCCTTTCCTCTTATTTAACTGACATATTCCACAGCTGAGGAATCCCCTATTTTACTGATATCAAAACCGTGTAGTCATTTCTATTCATGAAACAGATCAGAACAAGTTCCACTAATGACTAAGAGATGTATTTGGGAGTGGAGAATTCTGCAAATTAGCAATCAAGCACAATAAAAAAATCAAAGGTACTGCATTACAAAATACACTTTGTTCATTTATTTTAACAAGTATCACTTATTTTCAATTATTTACAGTGCTAGTTAGTGTGTTCATAAAGTAATGTGGCATATTGAGTTAAAAGTAATGGATTCTTAGTGCTGGGAAATCTCAGCAGAGCACTCTGCTATTAAACACTGGTAGGAATGGAAAGGCAATGTTATGGTGGGCTGCTTCCTGGGCTTTTTTAGCTTGTTGTGGAGTAGTTTTTGATGGGGTGAAGATAATTGGGTCTGCAGATTAAGGGAGTTAAGAATTAGCTGAGTTCTCACCGTGAAGAGTTTTGCAAATTCCCACATCAATCTTTATGTCTTCCAGCTCATCTCCCCCTTTAACAAATCCAGCATTCAGGGCCTTATCTCAGGGTGTCCTTTCCAGTCTGAATTCTCTGGCTTTCTTCAGCTGCTCATCATTTAAAGACAGTTATTTTTTTGGCATTTCATTTCCTCCTTTTTTCCTCCTCTTCTTGCATCTTTTATAGATGGTGATAAATGTGAATAACAATGTGCCCAGTGTGAAAGACAGAGTGTAAAACCCAATTCATTCGATTTCTCTTTTATTCTAACTTTAAACGTCAGATTTGCCCATGTCTCGCTCCCCCGGACCTGTCACCTAAATTAAATAGTGACTCTTAAAACTGATTACTATGAAGAAATAGATATCAGAGGCAAGAACTTAATGGCATCTTAAAGAAAATTTCCTAATAATTGTTGAAACTCATTTAAATTTTATTCCCCACCCCAGAGATATGGAAGCATCTCAATGCTAATCAGAAAAGGGGGAAAAGTGACCTTAATTTCGGATGATCTATTTTCAAAATCCTGTTGAATGCAGCAAAAAGCTCTAATAATTTGCACACCGTGGAAGTGGCAGAGGAAGAGAGGGGCCGACAGGCAGGGAATAGTGAGACACTTGTCTGCTTGTGTGCGTCACTGCTGACACCTGCTGCGGAGCCGCCTGGCACAGCCACCTTCCCCGACTGGGAAAGGGACTCCCAGCTCTCAGAGCAGTAGGGTCAGCTCACCCACACTGGGGGGAATGAAGCAGGTTGGACAGCAAGGAAAAACCTTGCTGTATACTGCTCTTTTTTTTTTTTTTTTTTTTTTTTTTTTTTTTTTTTTTTCTGGTATTCATGTCTTTTGCCTGTTTTTCAATATTTGCTTGACATCTTGATAACCTGAGTGCTTTTTTTCCAACTGTCCCAGGCTCTGAAATAGATGGGACTGAGCTGCCCTTGGACCCTGGCCAGGTGAGAAGGGATCAGCAGCAGGTCATGCTGTAGTCAGAGCTGATATAGTTTCAGGTCAAGGTTGGTTTAGAAATAAAAGTGACCAGCTCAGGCAATGGCTGTTTCTTTAGCATCTTACTTGCTCATATGGGTTAATCTGGTTGGTGGCTTCCTGCCAACGTGTGGGTGTTGCTCTGGCAAAAAGTGTGGTTTTCTCTGTGTTCCTGCTGTAAAATAAGGAGTTATCACCTGCCATAAACCTTCCTGCTGTAAAAAGCTGCTCAGCACAAGGAGATGTCCAGGAGAGTTATCACCGTTATCTGATGTGACACAAGAAGCATTTAGCAGGAGCCGGCTTCCTCTGGCATGGTGATACAGTGAGGATTCTGATGGACAACTTGCATTAACATCATAGACCTTGGGAGAGGAAAAAATAGAAGAGAATTTTCTCTTTAAATGGATGTTTGATAAAAGAACAAAGGCAGGTAATGGCTAGACTTCCTTTGTTAAGCAAGTGTCCAGACTATTTGCATTTTATAATCGTTCCTGCAAAATTTGGTGTGAGCTGAACATCAGCTTAGATTTCCTGTGCTTCTCTTTTCTTCCTGTGTGGAGTGACAGAATGTTAAATAGCTTCAGTTCCATCACGCCAGGTTCATCTTGAGCTCTGGTCATTCTTCCAGTGTATGGCAAACCAGATGCCACCTCACTTGCAGTGAGGCTCAGGGGAGAATCCTTCCAGAGCCATCCCTGGGGATTGTGCAGCCCAGCTCATCCCCCTACCCCAAACACACCACAAGTGTCAGAACGTTGCTCCGTGTTGTTAATCCCACTGTGGTTCAAAATGCCGTGCTATTACTGCAGACACAAAGATACTTGAGGGTTTTCTGATTTCAATTATGATTTTTATCTCTTCTGAGATATGTTTTCTCTGCTGTTTGGAAATCTGCTCTGGTGGAGCAGCAGACAGCAGTAAATAGTGCTGTTTGCATTGTGTGCACTCCTGCTGGCCTTCCCTGCCTTGTTGAGGGCCCCTTGCTTTGTCCCTCTCTATGAGAGATGGTGGGAGACTCTAAAAATACACTGCAGGTAGCAAGGATCCACATTTAATTTACATCATCTTTTGAACTAACTAAACCAAGCCAAAGCTGAGATTTTCACGTTGCAAATGTCATCACTAAGAATTTTTCCCTCAAGAACTCTTGCTAGATATAGAAACAAGTCAAACACATTTGTCCCAGACCTATCAAATCACATCCTGAATTTTGCTGTGTTCACAGCAATGGTCAATCCTTGAGGCCACCATGTGCAGTAGGAGTTCATGGAAGTGAAAATGCTCTGGGAACAGTGAGCATGCTGCTGTGTTGTCATTGGGAAGAGCATGGTGACATTGGACAGGGGGAGTTTTGAGTCATCAAACCACACTTGGGGTCATCAGCAGGCTCAAATTTCTGCATGTCCTTCAGGTTCTTAGCACACCATTGCCCAGAGCAGCACCTGCTGAGCCCTGAGATCATCTTGGAGATCTCCAGGGGTCCTGGGCATGACCTGAGAGCTCCCAGGGGACAGCCATCCACACATGAAATGACCAGATCAATTCATCACCACTGTTTGACTCAGCAAGGCAGCCAAGAGCTGAGCTGGCCAGGAATAGAAATCACAGGTGGAAAACAGAAAGAAAAATGACTAATAGATGCTTGCCCTGCTATTCCACCTGGACAGTCATCTGCAATCTGCAAGATATATATTTTCCTTAATGCTAAATATACTGAATATTCAGTGTTCCAGATTCTTGGTGTCCGTCCCAGTGTGTCAAGTCTACAATCTCACAGCTACCACAACCCCAGTTAACTCATTCTCCTCCTACTTCTGGGTATGAGCTTCTCTGTCTCTCATGACCATGACCAGAAGCTTCTCTCCCACACAGATTTAATATTAGAAACACTTTCATTTCAAAATGACTTCCTACTCTTTCCTTCAGATATCCCTTTCCTGGGATGAAGCACAAGAATAAAGGAAGAAAGTACTTCCTAAACCCAAGGCTGCCACTGCTTCCATTCCTTATGAACACTTTACAGAGCCTTCCAGATGCACATTAAGCGTGATGTGGACTCTTTAAATCTCAAGAACATTTAATAATTGGGGAATTAGTCTGATTAAGTCATACCAGAGATGAATTTCTTACATTGATACAATCTCCAGTGAGCACTGGACTTCATTTAATAAATGTATTTATTAAATACATAAAAGAGTTGTAAATGGAGCTCTTGTCTTGCTGAACCTTATTAGCTTCGTCCTTATTTAACATTTATTTTCTTGAGATGAGACAATATTTGTTAAATCTTGAACACGTCATTGCAAAATCCACCCATGGTTTATTCAGACTGACTCTAAATATTAAATTTCGACATTTGCTAGACCTGGCTCCTTGTTTAATCTACCAAGATCTCTAACAAGCACAAGAAAAGATTTGCTAACTAAAAAGTAACTGTTATTGAATCTCCAGTGGTTTTTTTAAAAATCTACATAATATTTAATAAATTTTCCCTAATATTTTCTAAAATCTGTTTAACGTCCATTAAAAATGGGGAAAAGGAATTTGTTGGAGTCCCTCTTTGGTTTCATGCAAAACTTCATAAGTATATCATAAGTTCCCCAAATCCTATTAAATTGCCATGTGAATTTTCTCTTTCATTTCTCAAAATTGCAGATTATTAATGTATTTGTGCATAAATAACAGCTCTCTCCTTCAAGGCACTGCATCACTCCACACCATCAGAATTCAGCTGGTGGGAAATTATAAGTCACTGCTGGAGCATTTCTGCCACACCACTTTGAGACTGTAGCCCGTAATTTTGCAGGCCTTTTCTGGGAATGTGCAGATTGCCTTGGTCAGTTTTATACATCTCCTCTAAAGAGACACATTCCAAGAAAAAGTAATCACGCTGTGTCCATAGCAGAAACAATGCTTCCCCACCTCTTATTATTCCAGTCTCTTGCCAGACTAAGACAGACAGAATAACAAACATTGTATTTAGTTCTCAACCTGCATTTTAGATAGAGCATTTTTATGTCTCTATCTAGTTCCAGAATTTCTGGGGCAGCAATCCCAAATTATGTTTGGCCCAAAACCTCTGCCAACTTGCCTTGCAGATCACCCTGCATTCCTGGTCATAAAATTTCACTACAAAAGAGAAAATTGAAAGCAATTATGTTTTTGTGTGCTTCTGTACACCACTCCCCCTAGCATTTTGGAGCCTGGGCATGGGGGAAGCACAGCCCAGGAATCCTTCTCCAGCACATGGCCAATATGGAGAAACTGAGGGGGAGGTGGAATGAGCCTAATTTACTTGCCCTGTGTTTCCAGCCTTCCCACTTCATGACAGTTACCTTGAAAACTCCTCTTTCCCAGGACAGTGAATGCAGATCCCTTCTTTAGTGAGTCTGACCTTGGAGCAGGTAGCAAAGGGCAGCAGATGAGATGTTAAAACTCTCAGCACCAGAGATGGAGCTTCAAACCTGCTCAAGGCTGCAGTGGAAACGAGCTCAGCCACCTTAACCCTGTCTCCTTTTATCCAGAGCAAGGAATATCCCACCATTCCCTTGCCTGGCACTCTGGGCACAGGGAAGCCTATAGGAATATAGAAGTGGGCACTGCTGTGGGTCACTGTGTGAGAACTTGTCCCCTGTACAAAGGTGCAGTGCAGAGAGACGTGGATTTTGCTGAATGCTTCAGAAATATAGGGCTGGGACAGCCAGCAAAGCTGTTCTGGGAAAGGCACTGGCAGAGCTTACTGGGGAACAGAATGAGAGGATTCAGCTCTCCTTATAGGAGCTTCATAGCAGTGCTATCAGACTCTCCCTTTATTGCTTATCAAAATCCTCTTACAAAAACATGGTGCCAGTATATTATTTAATATGAGCACTCTGATATGACAGTGAAGAAGACCAGACAGGCCAGACATGACAGATAACTTGGCAGTTAAAGCTGCTACTAAAAATAAAGGCACAGATTTATTAAAGGGTTACAGAGAAAGGGTCTGCAGTCCAGCTGATCCCATGTACTGGTCCCACATATTAAACATTTGAGTTTGGGTTCAAGCAAAGTTTGCAAGTCTCTACAGATTTGTAAGTTTGCCTGTGATAATTTGCTACTGGGTTCAGGTTATTCTCCTACTGATTTATAGTCTTGGATGTTCTGAGCAATATTTATTGCATCAGATAGTAGAGCCAGCTTTCAGGAAATGCTGGTACGGACGACACAAGCCTTGTGCATTTTGGGATTTTTAAAATACTATTTATAAAGTGGCAGAATTTGGGGAAATTCTTGAAAAAAACAGAAAGCACAATGTAATTACAGCCTTTCAGAAGTGGTCAGTGATTTTCTGAGCATCTGTAGAAAAGCAATTACATATTTTTGGGTAAAGGTGGACATTATCACACTGAAAATCTGTTCCTTTTCCATGTGTGCAGTGGCAGGAACACAGTGCAGAGAGATGCAATATATGAATCTACTTCTGGAAGCCTAGACTTGTGAATTATTAATAAACAAATAAACAAAAGTAACAAAAAACTCCACAAAACAAAACAAAAACACACAAAAAATTTTAAAAACCCCAAACAAAACAAAAAATCCCAAAAAAACAAACTCCAAAAATCTCAGCCTGTTTATATGCTAACCCAGTTATTTATCATAGGAACTGTTTGAGCCTGAAAGGGATCCATGTCCCAGCCAGGCATAATTCTGCAGTCCCTATTAATACATGTCTGTCTTTTGAGCTTGATGAATATGGAAAGTCTGGATACACAGCTCTGAGCTCCTGTAGGAGGAAAAGACAACTCCTCATCCAGTTTTGACCAGGACTACGTTTGAGACACAGCTATTTAAGAATCCATTTGTAATAACAGGCACAATTTAATTCAATTCAACAGCCTTGTAGGATTCAGAAACAAATAAACAAACCCTTCACTTCAGTAGCATTAGAATTTATCTTGAGGAAAGCCAGCTTCATAAAAAATGAAGCAGAAAATCAACAGCTAAAAGGGTAAAAAACTTTTCCTGTGGCATGAAAATTGTTGAAAAGATCACATTAGCTGATCACTAAAATTTATAGCATCAAAAATTGCAGAAAGAGTGAATACAGGGCAAAGGGCTATGCTTGGTTCAACCATAGATTTAAAAAAAAATAAAAATAATAAAAAAAATACTTTAAGTAGAAGATATCCACTGAAGAGCACAAATTGGGCCAAAAAGAGGAAAGAGAAAATAGCTTGGCCAAGTTCAGTGTTAATCTGTCATATAGGAGGGCAAAAAAGATTTTCAGAAACAGCTCCTGAGAGGCAATTGAAGTCACAATTCAAGCACATCAGAAACAAGAAGCTTGTCAGATATTTTATACTGGCAGTTCATGATTAGTGTGTAATGGGTCCTCAAGAAAGGAAAAGCTGAAGTGGAAAGGCCTAATAAATTCTTTCATCAGAGTTCACCAGGAAGGAGGTCAGCAGTTTATGAGGGATGAATTTGAAGAATACTGCATTTGAAACTTTCAGAATATTTTTTCACAATATGAATGGTAACAACTCTTCCAGACCAGATAAATATAAAATATTGCACATGAGGAGAATCAATTTTAATTGTAAATACGTAGAAATGATTCCAAATTATCTGGAGTCTCTCAGGAATCACTAAGAATTTCTCCGAAAAAGTTCAGTGCTCAGCAGAGGTGAAGAGTATCTTAGTAAGAGTTAGGAAATATCTAGAGTACAAAAGAATAAAAGGCACTGCTAGAATTACTCACATCTTGATTATTCTGGCTGTGCCATCTCAGACAAAAATTCTGGAGAAATAGAAGGGGCACTGAGATGGCTGGAAGTACAACCAGGTGGGCATGGAGCAGGTCCTGGGCACAGAAATCTAAAGGCTGGGGCTCATCAGTTTGATGAGTGAAGGGTGGATGTGTGGTTATATAAAATCATAAATAGCACAGAAGGGACTACAAACAATTTTTCACTGTTTCTTCTAAGGCAGAAACAAGAGGCACCGAATAAACCGATCAGGCCACAGATTTAAGCAGAGAAAAGAAAGCCCTTTTTCATACACAAAGCATAATCAAACTGTAGAGCTCATTGCCCAAAGTATAAACGGGTTCAAAAAGCAATTAGACAAATTCATGGAAGAAAAGTACATCAAGGGCTTATTAAACACAGTGAAGTGGATCCAAGCTCCAATTTGGGACTCTTTAAGCTGCAGATTACTGAAAAATGAGGAGAGGTGATGACAGGGAGTTTTCTTTCTGTTTTTTCCTCTTGCTTATACTCATTTCTAAGCACCCACTACTATCCATAGACAGAGGGACTATTCTGCTCCAGCTGGACGTTTGCTCTGAGACTGGAGAGCTGCTCTTAGGCTGTGGTCTCCCCTGTTGTAGGGAATATACAGGAATCATTTCCATTAGCCCTCAGCCTTGCTTCTTCAAGATTTCTTCCTCTCTCCCCTTGAAGTAGAGGAGGAAAGCTGCTGCTTCTACAGGAGACCTACTGTATCAGTCGAGTCCAAAGCACAGAACTTTTCAGTGGGGTGTCTCTGGTGCTGAATTTTGCACTTGCTCAGGAGCCACCAGCACTTTAGCACTCACATGAAGTCAGAGAGAAAATTTTCCCAAAGCTGCCCTGGGCTTAGCACATGGGTGACAGCAAGGGCAGTAGGAGCAGGGTGGATGCTGATGGGAGAACACCAGGCTCACTATCCCAGCCAGCTCCCCAGGGATTAAACTTTTAGGGAAAAAAATCATTCTTTGGCTTGTCCACTCCCAACTGATAATTGACCCTGAGTTCTATTTGCAGACCTTTAGAAGCAGAGCTCCAATGTCCCTGTGGTGGGCTCAGAGAGTGACAAATATATAGAACTGAGGAAACCTTGAAACTCTCCACCACTCTTATCACAGTTAATATTTGAAGCCACTTAATCATACAGGGCTTTCAGTTGCTAAGGTCCTTTTAATTTAGAGTGAGAGTGTGTGGTAATTAGCCTTAACCAGGTCATTGATCTTAGGGGAATACACTCTGAGAGGATCTACATCCATCTTGCATACTTGAGGGAGGGAAGGGCTGATCAGCTTGACATCTTGGCTCACAGCATTAACAGGGCAGGTTAATGCTGACCTTCTGCTGGGGCCCTTCACACCTAGCTGGCCATGGAAACACCAGGGCACCTCTCCCACAAGCCCCATTATTTCTTTGGATTCACCTTTACCTTGCTGTGAGCACAGAGATGTTCTCCGTGACCTGCCATCCACTTCACCAATACTGCCAAGATTTATGGGCAGTTTCAACAGGAACTTTGCTCTCCCCCTGATTCCACTCCTCCCTGGGGCAAACCTCCAATTCCAGGTCAACAGCTTGCTGCCCCAGCAAGAGCTGAGATGTCACATGTGCTCCCCAGCTTCCCGTGGGCTGCAAGCATGCAGATGCTGAAAACCCAAGATAATAAATCCATCTCAGCAGCGTGTGCCTTGCTTCAGGCATGGAGGGAGAGAGGCCCAGACCAGGCACTGTTTCACACTAACATTTTCACAGCCAATTTCTTCAAAATGTGCAATCAAATTAGGCAAAATCATTCTGCACCTGCCATTTCATCACATGAGCCACTCGCTGTGACCATGCCTGTTCTCAGCATTAGGCTGGAGCCCAAGGTGCAGCAGCAATCACCATTCCCTATCACACACCAGCTATTAGGCCTTGTTCAACATTAGCTCTGCAACAGTTCTCACTGGCCTTACATTTTCAAATTTCTACTTGGAAAGCCTCTCTTCTGGCTTTTTAAGAATTTTTTTTCTGAGTTTTCTTTTTGCAAAGTTGGCTCTTTAGGAAACTCTACATGGATTAATATCTCACTTTCCCCTTGCAAATTCCATGGAAGACAAAGGGGAAGCCGGCTGGACCTCTCCCCCACCCAGATTTCCCACATCATGTTGTTGCTATTGCCAGGTTGTGATGTTTGTTTTTTTTTTTTTCTGGGTCTCCTGCCAAACATTTTTCTGCTTTGTCAGTTTTTTATTTTTTTCTTTTTCTGGGGAAAAAAAAAAAAAAAGCCTGTTTAATTTTAGCAAATGGGTTTTTCCACTTCAATAGCCTCAAAATTTTCCCTGGAGAGCTGTAAGCCCTTTAAATATATTTAGGTTGCCAAATTTCTTATGTTCTCTCTCCAGGAAGCCAATTTTGCTTCTAAGCTCTTGAGAAAGGGCCAGTCTCATATTTTCTTGCACTTTGAAGCTCTTGTACACCACCTTCCCTCTTTTCTCTTTGCTTTCACAGTCCTCCTTAGGTTTAGCACTTGTCCCTGAGGTAGCACAAAGGCCAGAAACCCTTCCCAGGCTTGTGTTAAGCTTCTTATCCACTCTGGGTCTTTCATCCTGTATCCATCAGCAACTCATTCTGGTGTTTCATGACAACCATCCCCACGTGCATTGCTGTGCACCAGGCTGAAGACACTAACCAGGACTAAATGCCTCAATGGCTGTGTGCCCTGCCTGATCCAGAAGCTCCATGGGGAATTTTCTCTCTCACACTTCTTTTTTTTTACAAAACCAGCTCCTTGGGAAACTCAGAACAGTCTGAGTTGCATGATCTCACATTGCCTTCATCAGTTCTTGTACTCACATTCCATAGCTCCCTCTTTTCCTACTGAACATCACCACTGAAACCTTTGCTAAGTTTTGAAATCCCAGAATAAAACGGGATCCTGGGATTTGGCCAACCCCTTACAACCCAAACCTCTTTTCCAGATATCTTGAATAGTTTTAGTACAGCTTGAACAGGATTAGATAAAGATGCAGTGTCCAACAGGTCTCACCACACACATGGGGAAAAGCTGGTTCAATTACAAATGGAAAGTGGTTCCAGCTTGCAAACTGAAGGCAAGACAGCTTGTGGTGTAACTGAACCAGCAAATGAGTTGTATAATACGTGACCTCTGGGACAAACACAAGTTCTTTCTTCAGACCTTGGCAGGTTTATAAACAATGCAAAAGAAAAAGAAGAAAAAACCCACAGCTGAAGTGTTCTGTGGCGACCTGAAGAGAAGAAAGATTCACCCTGCTGACTGACTGGCTTCATGGTGAGCCCGGAGCAGTGTAAGTAATGGATCTGCAGACTCTGGGGAGCAGGCATGGCTACTCAATAAAAAGCACTGTTTATTTTACAATCAACAGTTCTAACACAAGGACTCTCAGGTTCTCTTATTCATGAAGACAAATTATTCCTGGATCAATGAGATTCCTTTTTACTGCACCCTGTTTCACTTACATAAAAATATGCACACATTGACGAGCATAAAGAGCACCTTTGCAGCCACTAATTAAAAACATGTTTCACACGTTATTCCATAAATATGTCAGGACTGTTATTACCACAAGACAAGCTTTCACTAAGGCAGTGTCCATCTGGTGTCACTAAGGTGCAGAGGGGATTTAATGAAGCCAAGGCTGTGTCTGGGAACGGACCACGGGTGTCCTGATTTGTGCTCTAATGAGCGTGTGTTCATCTCAGAACCTGACACAGGGCTGCACTGTGCCAGGAATGCTGCTCTGGTCCACCCAGCACCCTGAGGATGGGGAAATATCCCCCAGGCTGGACAGAAAATGGAAATTCCATTCTGTGGGAAAGGACAAAATTTCTCTGGCTGCTTTAACCACGAACTAGGACAGCAAGTTAAAACATTTATTTATTGTTATTCATGAACCAAAATATTTTGAAAAGGTTTTCTTTCAGTCCTATCGGAACACTCAGCCGTGATATTATATTGCTTGCAAATCCATTCAAACAATAATTCCAGTGCACTCATGTACATAAAAGTGTGAGACCTGTTGCACTTAAAGCCTCAAGCCAGGGCCTGGTCAGCCTGGAGCTCTGCAGCATAACCTTGGGCTTGAATGCTAAAAGAGAAGCTCAAGAAAGAGAAGGTTGCAGGTGCAATAATGGCAGGAACCTGACTACTGAGAAACACAGAGCAAAACACAAATGGGATTAGCTTCCATGAAATCTAGGGAGGGCTGTGTAATTTATACAGGATTCTTTGGCATGTCAGCATCATTCTTGTTTTCTGGGCTCCACTCCTGTTATCTCAGAGCAGGAGAAGGTTGTTATAGCTCTCCTGCCAGACCCAGTAGCCTTTAGTCAGATTTAAGAGTAAGTGACTGTGGGAAATGAAGATTAACACTCTGAGGACAGGTGAGATTATCTCATTGCAGGTCATTATAGTTTCCATAAATTGAATATATTTGTCCACGCATACACACACTAATGTCCAGCAGATCTATAGCACAAGGTATAAATGAAAGGTCTCGGAATATTTAATCAGAAGGACTTATTGTATGGGCCTGTGCACAGAGTGCTGTGCAAGAGGACTGGCTGGGAACTGCTGATGGAGATGCAGTGTGTGTGACAGACCCAGGGCCTGTGGGTGGGTGTGCCCTTAGGTTCTCTCCAAGGGAAGAACAAAAATGAATCAACCAATAATTAAAAATTGCTCACACCACTTTTGGGTATTCATATTATGGGATTGAAACCCTGAGTCCAAACATTCCCTTTACTGATGTATTTGCTTCCACAATGCAATTTCAGTGATCTGATTTTTTGATTGCCAGAGCTGGAGGGAGAATGGGAGAGTGAGCAGTAGGATTGATAAGAAAAAATCACTGTTGCACCTGCTTGCCATGGCTTAGTGTGTCCTGTGCAATGCCATGAGAAGCTGAGAAGTTCAGAATTACGGGGAGGTGAGTTTCTTCTGTCCCCAAAACCCACTTCTGGTTCTGTAGTCTCTTTTCAAGCTGTATCTTTCTCCTAACAGAACTTATTTCAAAAAAATGAGAAATTGAGGATTATTGTACAGAGGGAAAATTGAACCCTGAAGAGGAGCCCATCCAAATGTGGCACCTCCCCTGGGGGCCCTTGGATCTGCTGCCACTGCCCACATGGCCTGTGAAAGTGCAAGGGCTCTGCAGCTCACATTCGGTCTGGGGCAGGGCTGCTGCTTCAGGGGGAGGCAGAAGTTTTGAAAATCAAGTGGAAATCCTAAAAGGACAAAGGAGATGGGATTCAAACTGTATAATTTGCTAATTTTGCCAGCTCAGCCCCAGGCACTGTAAGCCCCCTCATGTTGGCAAGGTTGATGTTGTAAAGGAGGCAGAGTTTTAAAACCAGGAATGCAATAATGCAAACATGCAGAAGCATTGCTTGTGACTGGAGTCCTTGATTTTTGGCATCATGCCACTGCCAACTGAGATAGATTTCCTCCACAGGAAGGAATATGATCAGAATAGGACAGGAAAGCAGTAATGGGAAGTAGTATTCTTCCAGTGTTAGATAGGCAGCTGAGGCAAGCAACTAACTCACACCTCTTTAGTGCATCTGCAGCAGAAATTGGACATAAATCTGTATCTACCAGGGCCTCTTGCAACATTTAAGCCACAAAAGCAGCTCCTTCCATCTTTTTTCCCTGTACAAATGCTCGGCCAGTGCTCAGCTGTTCTTGCAGAGCAGACTGACCAACTCAGAGGAGCAGCATTTCTCATGAGACTCACAGTGTTGCTAATTTGGAAATACCTTCAGCAAGCTGGAGAGTCAGGGAGGGCCCTGGAAAAAAAAAATGGCAATTAATCCCTTAGGTTCATCTTCCAATTCACCTCAACAGTGATTTTCCACATGAACCACACAAATCAGCCACACTTCACTTAATGCTGACTTTTTATATGGCAGCAGCTCCATGCCAGTGTTTCCAAGCCTCCCTCCATAGAGCTGGCTTACTCAGACCTGTTCGTATCCTCTCCTTCCACGCCAAGGAGCAGATTTGCTCTTGTTCTTTCTGTCCATCTTTCCTGTCACACTCTTTTCCATATTCACATTTCCCTCAGACGAGAAAGCAGCACAAGGACAGGGCATGTTTTACCTTCTGCTTGCACTGAGACTGAGCTTGTCTTCAGAGCCTGCTGCCTGACAGATCTCAGCTGTCTCCTGAAGTCCAACCAAAATTAGAACAGTCACCCATCATCATACTCACTGACCTTTTTTGAAGCTAGGATATAAATGGTCTTTTGAGCCGACGCAAATTCATAAGGCTGCCAGTTCTGTCCTTCCTGTCTCTCTCATCTGCAAATCTTGTTTTGAGGACATGAAAACAGGCCTGAAGATAAATATTAGACATATCTCACCTGTAAATTCTTTTTTTTTCCTTTTGTGTGTGTGTGATTTTGCCAATCATAGCTCTGAGCATGTTGATACGATGAAGAGGATATCTGGTGAGAAATGTTATTGATAGTGAGTGTCAGAAAGTATCAGTGAAGATCTCACTGTCTGGACATCTCCCTGAATCCTATCAGAGCAACCTGAAGTTCTAACATCTGTGAAAGCGTGCTGGAATGCTTTCAGAGACAGACTCCCTCATGAGCAGAGGTGCATGAATAAGGAATTTTTTTTGTTTATTTGCTTGCAGTTCTGGAAGATCAGAAAAGAGATTGATTTCGGGGTAATCCAAAGCACATATTTTAAAAAACGCCCTCAGCAAACAAAATGAAAACTTGCACATTGGGGTCATTCAATAAAAGATTTTTAGTGAACTAAAAACTAAATTTCTTTCAGCGTTTGATTTTTTGTTGGTATTTATACAAAAATTACTGTGCCTTTTATTTTCCCTTTTCAGAATGTTCGCTTTCTTGAGTTAAAACTGATTGAATTGACCTACATTAATGAAATGTCTGGATTAAACTCACCAAACCATATTGAAACAAAGCAAAATAAAACCCTTTCATTGAGAAATTCAGCCCTGAAAAAAACTTCCCGATGCCATTTCACTTTTCTTGTTTTATTCAGCTTGTTATTAAAATAACTAAGGTGAATCATTATCCAAAATTAACTCCAGTTTAGTTTGGGAAATAAATAACTTTGAATTCCTCTTTATTTTACCTGAACATTGCTGTCAGCTTTTACAAAACAGGTAGCATATTGTCTTCTTTATTTAACAGAACTTTAAAAGAATCTGAATTGGCTTCTTTAAACAAAGGAAAGCAATTACCAGAGCCATGTCAAAGACAAATGTTTAATAGGATGTGATCACTTAAAATCACTTAATTCTGTGTCTGGCTGCTAAATATTGGTAAATCTAATCAGGGCTGGCAACAAATAAAATGTTTGTGGCATCAGCAGTTCTGCCTGAGAACTCAACATGGAGAAAGCAAGTCTCTTTATTATCAGTATGGAGAAATTGTTGTCTTGGGGGCATGGGAAGCTTGCACAAGCATCCAGAAATCCAGTTCTTTATTCATATCCGTGGCTAATATTCTCAGCACTTTTGAATTTGCAGATCTTGGCTGAAAATCACACGTTAACATGCTCTTTGCTATTATCAGGGTGGGATATTGACTGCAGAGGTCTAAACAGTAAACACCATGGAAACACCTTTGCCTTGGCATTTCCAGGCTCTGCATGCAGAATGGGAGTGGGAGGCACAGCAGCAATCAACACATATATTTTAGGTTATCCATACTGCCCTCCGCCCCTCTTTTTGAATCTGAAAAGGTTCTTGCTTTTTAAAGTTACCTAAAAGGACTGGTGGAAAAAGCCCTGAGGAGATTCATAACTTATCCTTTCCCAGACATTGAGTCCTGGAGTGTGACTGGGTCAAATATGCGGGAGAAGCAGCACAGGCAAGAAAAAAAAAAAAAAAAAAGAAAAAAAGAAAAATAGTATTGATCAACAAAACTTACAGAAATAAACCTTTTGAAATCAGAGCCTTGTCTTCATCAGAAAGACTCCAGAAGTCTCATTCTTTGTTCATAATATGCAGGTGGCCTAATGACATCAATAGAGCTTGTCCTGCTTGATGTAGCTGAGATTCCAAATTGGTCCAAGAATACCCAATTTCTTAACAAAAACACTTGGCTGTGCTCCCCTTTGGCTTTTTGGCACCCATGAGCAGAGGAAAACCAGAGCCAGGAGCTAAGGAGCCTGCAGTGTGGAACTGATAAAAGATGTGGCAGGAGATGGAGCCCTGATGGGTAACTTCAGAGGAGGTCAGGGATGGACAAAATGACAGAACCATTCGTCCAGCTTTCAGCTGTGGCTCCTGTCCCCTGAGTGTGAATGATGGACAGCTGCTGGGTGCCTCCAGCCCTCTGGCTCTGTGCATGCAGCACTCACCTTTCTGGCCATGCTGATGTCACAGGCCCCAGCCTGCTATCCCGTTTAAATCAAAATGTCACAGGCATCGCCTGGACTGGCACAGCAGCCGGGACTGAAATCAGCTGCTGAGCTCACCCAAGCCCAGGGGAAAAGCCCACCCAGTCCTCTTGACAGCAGCAATACCAGGACCAGTCTGAGAACTGTACTTGCATTGCTCAAATAATATTGGAATTTACTGGAAAAAAATTAGGAGCTTGAGGCCAGAAATACTACAGCTTCTTTACAGGTGGGAGAAAAAAGACTGGCAAAAGATAAACAGAAATACTCTCTACTGAAATAAGTTTTCTTTTCTTTTTTTTTTTTTTTTTTTTTTCCTAGGTACCTGTTAATTAGAATAAAAGTAGGAAACACTATCTAACAAGGTTCCTGGGAGCAAGCTGGAAAAAGCCTTAATGAATTCAGCATTACGAGATGGTTCCTAAGCAACAGAACATTTCAGCTGAATATTAACCCTAGTCACAAGGAGAGGAAAAAAATTGTCTCAAAAATAACCCAGAAGTCAGTTAATTAAAACAATGTCTCTTCTGTGCAGAGCTACTCTTGAACGTCTTAAGGCAAATGTTGTTTGGGTAATATTTGAATGAACTTCTGGCTGACAGATTAATTTCAAGACTTTTAAAAATTCATTGCTCCTTTAGTATTAATCATAATTATGGCTGTTTATAATAAAGCACCTAAGAAGATGAGGCAAAGAACTACACAAAGATGTAAATCCTGTAATGTTAAATTTTATAGGAATATACTCCCACAAATGTACTGTCCCTGAGTATGGACCAGCCACTGTGAATCTTCAGGTGGAAAAAAGATGAACATTTCAAAATAATGGCATTTAGAGTAAGAGATGGAGAATTTAAGAGATGAGAGGAAGAACTTAAGGACTGTGTAGATGTTTGGATACTATTGTGTAGTTGGATGAGTTCAAAATATTACTTAATACAAAAAATGGGATCATGTACCTGAAAATAGGTTATCACAGATGTCAAATATCAGCTGAGCACAGGCTAAAGGTAAGAAATTAATCAAGCCATGGAAATTCAGTAGTTTTCAGTCATGTTATCAGTCTCAGAAAAGAATCATAAGTTCACCACTCTCTTCTGTGCCTAACCAGATTTAATTTCTTAAAGTCATATGAAGGACACAGCTTTTCATCCCTAAAATCATAACTCTTACTCTTTGAGTATGCAACAAGGTTTTTGAAGATGTACAAGTAAATCAATTAATTTGTTTATGAAATAACATTAATCATAAATCCAGTCCCTTCAAAGAGGAGCAGCATCTAAGGCAATTTCTTTTTTGTCCCAAATGATTTGAAAGAACTGCAAATACAAACTCACGTAAATCAAGAAATTGCAGTATGGGCTTATTTAAATAAATTACGCTGATTGCTGTATCAGAGTTTGGGTAATTGTGTGGAGGTTACCAACTTTCTTCTGCTCCACAACCGAGGGAAACCCAGTTCTGAGCTAGCAGGGAAATGGTGAGGTTGGGACAGGGTCATTGGCGTGTTTTGGCAGCTCTGCCAGTGCAGCTCCAGTGGGAATTACCAGCTGGGGTTTGCTGGCTGCAAACCAGGGCAGTGGTTCACAAACTGCAAAGCCTCTGGACAAGATGTGCCCCTAAAAAAAGAGCAAATCAAGCAACTTATTACAATGTGAAATACTAAGAGGTTTTAGTATCAGTAGTAAGTTTGTAGCCTTGAAAAAATGAGATTCAATGTGAAAATCTGCCCTTAAAATGAATTTAAAAACATACAATGTCAGGCAGACTCTGTATGACTGCTAATCTGTAGCACTATTATCTAATAACAGTCTCCTTGGGTTCCTTTACCAGTTTTGTATGACATTCCTGATAGTTAAGGGAAAAGAAAAAAAGAAATTAAAGCTGTTCTTAGAGAAAAATGAAGTTAAAATGGAGTTTAAATTGTATCATGTGTGTAATGTACAGGTGAAACTTTTTGAAAGTGACTGCAAAGGGTCCCCAACCCAAGTCTTGAAAAACCTGCTTCAGTATTATTCTACTGGGAAACAAAAACCCCAAGTAATTTTACATTCAGGTAGGAACAAGAAAGGTGATAAGTGATCAAGTGATCTCTACTCTCACTGCAGTGCTGATACTTTAGTGAAAATGTGTGAAACATAATTGAATGGGTCTTTAAAGACCATCACTTAGAAGCTGATTATATTGAATATCTGTAAGTGTAACCACCTCCTTATTTCACAGTGTGACAATGCCCAGACATGGACGGCTCTGTGCTTCCTCATGTGTCTTCTGAGAATTGGAGCAAAAGATCTTTGCCCATGACGGTACCAGGAACACAGCTAAAGGAGGATCAGCTTTGGGCTGGTACAGCTCTCCACTGAATCCATTTCGCCTCCTGTCTTTCCTCTAAGTACAGTTAGATGGTGGACAAGACACGACCACCTAAAAATATCCTGCCTCTAAGCCGTGCCAATCGTCAGGAATTTTGCAGGCAGGATCCAAGGGGGATCACGGCCTCACCCTCATTTCCCTGACTGATGTTCATCCCCTGGCTCTGCAGGAGGTGGCCCAGGTGAGGTAAAAGCATCCTCAGGGCAGGGAGGGATGACAGCGTGCACCGTGCAGCAGTTCTGCCTCGCTAGGAGCTGTTAATTGTGCTCCACGTGGAATTAACTCTCCAGCCATCCCAACAACTGCTGCTGCATCTAAATCTTCCCTTTAATGGGCTCTCAGAGAGCAAGCGGCTGCAACCTGAACTGTGCTCGCCACTACATCAATCTTCCCCTCATCACTCGCATTGTGCAGCAATCCCGAGGAGCAAGCACAAGAGCAGAGCTGCTGGCCCTTGCTGTAATTCCCAACCCTGAGCTGCCTCTCTGATGTTTTGGAAAAGGAATTTGGAGAGACCATCTCTCGCAGTGGACAAAACCCAGTGGAACGGTCAAGAGAGAAAACAGGATTCTGGTCTGGGCGTCAGAAAACAAAAATATCTCTGTGAGGGCAACAGCAAAAGCAGAGGTAGCGATGAGTTTCCAGGCAGGAGGCAGCTCTTGAATTAAAAGGCTAATTTGATGCATCAGGGATGTGTTTTGGCTGTAAGGATTCAAAGATCTGTTGTGTTTCTCTGTTTTCACAGTGCCCAGCACAAGGGATTCTGGAAATAAACAATATTAAAAGATTGTTTTGAGAAAGTAGCAAGAGAAGGAGCTCGTTGGGAAGAGTAGGGTGATGGGCTTTGTTTCCATGCACATCAGAGGGTCCTGCCCCGAGAAAGAGGTTTGGCTAGTTATAACAGGCCAGGCGTGCCAGCCATTTGATCAGGGATCTGAAGTGTGTGTACACAACTCTGAGAATGCAGTAATTGTTTATAAGGAGTGAAGAGTCAAGGTGAACAACGTTCACCGTGTGTTGAAGGCTTGAATTGATTCCCTTAAAACTGCCAGCTAAATAGTCCAGCTGGCAAATATAAACTCACAAAATACTTGTGCAAACAGGAAAAAAAAATCATATGATAGATGATACTGTTTACATGGAATAAATTCTGCTTCTCTGCTAAGAATAAGGTTCACAGCTAAGCAACTGATTTCACAAGAGAGAGGTGGGAAGTGAGCTATTTTTTCTCCCCAGTGACCAAATTACACACTTTCCATTCACACATCTAGGTGCAAGAATAACCTTTCTACAGGGATTATTTTTAAAACAGTTTAATTAATATTTCTGTTTGCCTTGAGTAGTTCTCAGAAACAGGGAAAAAAAAAAAAAGAAAGGCAGTGTAGCAACACAGAAAAAAGAAAGAAAAGCCCAGCGTTACTTTAACACTGACAACAAAAGTCACCCTTAGATGAATTAGTGATAAACTCTTGGGGAAGACTTCAGCTCCATATGGTGATATTTCATATTAGTCACGTAGGATTGGACAAATCAACTGCACATCCTGCGGTACCGGCGGGACCCGGTCCTGCCTGTTTAGTATTCCACTGCGACCACCTGTGAAACACTGCCGTTGTCTCTCCTGATATAAATAAATAACGCCAGAATGCCAAACAGAAAGGGGTGGGGATGGGAATGATCACTTCCGAGCCGGAGGCAAGCCTGTGAGAAGGGCTGTAGCTGTGATTTCAGGGTGCTAACGAGACCCGACAGAAGGAGCCTCCAACAGACTCATGCTGGCAGGATGTCCTGCCTGATGAAAACTGGTGTCCAAGGTGCTCTGTGGGTCCACAGGTTCCATGTCTCTGGCCAGCTTTCTCATTTCTAAATGCTGAGTTAGAAAAACACTTCTCCCTTCACACCAAAGGGTGACTCTAAGCCTCCAGGTCAGTGCACGCAGATTTGGCCCACGGCAGCACAAGGCTCAGCACATTCATGTTCAAGCTTTTGGTTTTAGGTTGATATCACTGGAGAAGACAAGGCAGGAAAAAACACTTGTCTGGGCTCTGCCCTGTCCTGAACCACTGTTTCACAAAAAAAAAAAAAAAAAAAAAAAAAAAAAAAAAAAAAAAAAAAAGGTGAGAAACAAAAAAATATGTGAAAAACTCACTTTCTTTGAGAAGAAAGGTTCCCTGTTTGTCGTTGCTCCGTCATGCTCACAACCAGAACAAGTGAGCCTGGCCAAGCATCCTGTCTTTTGGAGTGCAACCCAAAAGCTGGAAGCATTTGACTCTGCTCGACAGGAGTGACTTAATCATTCCTCTCTCTCTGATGGGACCATGACAAGCCCTCTCCAATTAACCTCAAACTACCAGTATACCTAGAGCTGTTTTCAGGAACAGAATAGAAGTTGTGCTTAATCCATGCTGGTTTTTGCCATGCAGCACTGCTGCTCTCTCTTCAATATGATATTCACAGGAAAATAAATCAATGCAATCCTCTCCCAGCACCTGACTCACTCATTTTGCCCGTACATGTACTGCTAGTACATTGATTTCGTCACAGATTCACAAAAATGCTTTATTTGGGGCTTGGTTTTTCAAGCCCACTGATAGCACATCCCTGAGCTTTACTCTCCAAAGCCCATTATTATGCAGAATTGCCCTGTTGAACCCAAAGTCCAGTACTCACAGAAGACTCCAAGGTCATGCTGAGATTGCTGCCAGGGGAAACCCCTGCCATGCAGATGCTTTTTATGGATTTTAAGTGATTATTTTTCCTAAGTGATAGAAACAGTGAAGCAGAAGCCACCAATGAAAATAAAACTTCACAGGTTTGGCAGCAGGAGAAAGCTGGGCCCTGACTGAGATGAATAAACTGGGCAGTGCCTTAGGTTAAGTTCCACGCTCACATATGTGAGTATCTCCCCACCCACACCCAGCACTTACACAATACTTATAACCACAGTTTTTCTTCCCTTGCCCTAAGTCAACTTATTCTTTACTTTCCTACTGCCCTGAAGTCCATCAAAGCCAGTTGCCATGGAAATGGTTGTGATGTGCTTTCTCAATGTCCTCAGCCAGGAGTGCATATCAAGAGCTCTCTCTGCTGGTCTGGAATCACCATCATCCCTCATGGCTCCAGATGGCCACGGCAGTGATGGTACCTGGAAGCTCTTAGAGGTTCAGCCTGTGTCTCTAAACACTGTCAGGGGCTGGAGTCTGGCAGTGCAGCTCCTGTTTTTGGGGCCATCTGGGAATACTCAGTTTACCAATAAGCTGCAGTGTCCAGCCCCTGTGTTCTCACAGCCTGTTTGTCATTCAGGGAAGAGCATTCAGTGATGCTACCAGGGGAGTAGGGGGAAGGAGGAGCCTTGCCTGTGTTGGCATTGCTAGAGAGAGCTCCAAGCAAGACTCTGAGAAGCTGCAGGGGTATGAGAAATAGTGTTTGGGTTTTTTTCTACTTCAGCAGTGCTGTCAACCTAGGAAAATTGGCAGTGGCCTAATCCCTTGCCTGAGCATTACTTTTTTTTTCATTTGATCACAAGGTCCTTGTGTAGGGTGGAAACACACACAAACCCTTTTTTCACACTTGCTGTAACAGCATTAGGAGTGCTGAGATCACTGTATGACTTTTCCTTTTCAGACTGTCAGTAATCCTTCCATGGGCTGAGCACGCTTTGCTGCCTCCCAGATACTCCCAGGAGCAGCAGAGCTAAGGCTTATTATTAGCATAATTTATTATTAGTATTGCCTCCATAAAACACAGCTTTTTAGGAGATCTGCACAGAACAGAGCCTGCCACTAGGTCCCAGAGGTTCCTACAGGCAAAGGATTTGCAGGAGCCAGTTCTAGGTTTGCCTTCCACAGTGTGAACACCCAATCTCTGCACCAACCCTCTGATTTCCCTCTCTGCTTGGTTCTCCAAGCCCGTGTGTCCGTGCACCAGAAACCCACAGGAAAAGGTGTTTTACTACTTACACCCCAAAACAAACCCATCACTTCCACTTTACATGTCTCATAATGTCAGTCTCAAGAAGTTGAGCTCTCAGAAACCCCTTGAAAAACATCAGGATCTGACTTATAATTTGTGTAATTACAATGTTAAAAAGAGACAAAGTAAGATTTAATTAACTACTTGGTGCTACCAAGCTTGGTCTCTGCTAAGCACACAACTGAAGAGCTGAGCATGGCTATTCCTCAGGAAGGGTTTGATTTTTTTTCTTCACTGTCATGGTGAAGACACCTCTCTGATGGACCCAAAAGCAGTGAAATAGCAAAGAAAACCACCAAAGTGCCACTTGCCTGACTTCCACTCCTTGAAGTACAAGCTAATTGCTAGCTTTTAGCAGAGCCCAGATAGACCATTTTATGTAAAAATAAAACTTCCAGAGTTGTGTGATACTGTGGGGGTTTTTAAAAAGATTTTGGGTTTAAATTGTTTACTAGAGAAGTGTATGACTGTGTATGAAATCTGCATCTAATCTGTGCACAAACCACCCAAGTTACTTTCCAGCCCCCAAGCCTGGGTTGAAGTTGCTTGGAGTCCTAATGAATAGGTTGCTTTTTGTTTTCTCAAACCACTGTATGTTTTTACTCTACTTTATGAAAAGCAGAGAAAAAAAAAATCACCACAGATAATTTAGGAGGGAAACATATCAATTAAATCTTACAATAGAAGGATAAGGGGAAGAGAGGGCTGCTGGTCATATCATCTGAAAATCAAATGAAAGCACAAGGTTGACCATGCACAGATTATTTTCCCTCCAATCCTGATTCATAGTTAATAATCAACATAAAAATTCAGTTAGAACCATGGTGCAAATGCATACGACAGAGTGGCCTTGGTAAGTGATTCTCTTCCATGAACTTATTACAGCTGATTAAAGTCTTACCATTGATTTTTTTAGGCCATCCTGGGGAGACCAGACACAAGGTCAAGCACACAATGGATGAGTATATATTAAATCCAGTTCTTTTGGGAGTTAAGAAGAAATGCCAAGTAGTTACATGGAATTTTTAAGAGCTCATCCTGAGATCTACCTTTTTCATAATGTTTCATTTTGACAACAGCCATCCCCTCACTCCTACGTCCCAAACTAATGAGATATTTAGTCACTGAGAAGAGAGCATTGTGCCAAACTCCAGCTCACAGTATTTCCAACTTGGGGGAACACAGCCAGGCTTATGTGACCATTTTTTAGCCCTTGAAATAAAAGGTTTCAGTTGTGGAGTCTTATTTCTTCCCCACTCATGCTTTGGTTTCCTTCACTTGAAAGCATGGATAGAGGATTGGTAATGGGTGTATGGCATCCCAGAAAGGAAAAGGTGTTACCAAGAGCAGGTTTCGAGGAAAGATTAGCTCAGATTAATCAAAGTACAACAAAATTACTCCAACTACAACCTCCTGTAGAGTCAGTGGAAATACTTCCAGGGACTAGTTTATTTTGCTTCCCTCTGGAGGTTCTGGTGTCTCTCAGGTAGTTAGTCCAGGGTACTTGGACACCTTGACTGGGTGCTTCACCTTTCTGCTGCCATGAATTTCCAGGCATTGGGAAAGAAGAGCTTTTGGGCATTTATTACTTATCAATGCAATTCTTGCTCCCGTATGAGACAGCACAGTGACAACAGGACAATCCTTCCTGCCCTCTTCTGTGTACTTAAGGCTGTCAGACCCAGGTAGACATCAAATATCAGGCGAGGGGATTTTGAAACTGCATGCAGATTTGAGGAAAAATGCCATCCAGACTATTAAAAATCCTCAATCACTGCAGCTATTCTACTGAAATTTATGCAGAGAAGTTTTTAGTTGTGGAGTAACAAAACAAGAAGCTCTTTGACCTATATTTTGGATGCCTGGCTTGTTTGACAGACTGTCCAAGGCAGAGGCACAGGCTAATGGAACGACACCAAAGCCTTAGCCAACATTAGCCTTTTTCTGTGAGATGCTGAGCACAACGTGTGAGCGGCCACATACCCTCAAGGGCCACTGAGCTATCCAGAATCCAAATCACACCAAGCACAAGTTTGGATCAGGCCCATTTCCCCACTTTCTAATCCTCTGCACCTGGCTCAGCAAAGCTCTTGCTGTGTGAGCGGATGGTCCTGAGTGCAGCCTGGAGGCGCCTGCTGCTCCTGCTGTACCTGAGCAAACCGCTGCCTGGGAACCTGGGACACATCCAGGTTCCTCCAGCAACCACGGACAAGATGCTGTTTCATGTAAACCTCATTTGCATTCCTTCTCTAAATCTGTTTCAACTCTCCCATCCATATGTTTATCAGGGAAGAAAGGCAGCACAAGGAAAGAGGGAAGCTGCTGAGTGTCTTTTCTCAAATCATTGCACCTCTCATTTTAACTTCCATTTCATGTTGGCTTCCCCCCAGCCCCCCAAAGTGTTTTCAAAACCTTCCTCCTACTTCCTTCTCCTGTTCACTTGCTTCAGATCTTTATTAACACTACAAACCCATCCCTAGAAATGTTTTGCCTTTGTAAAGACATCAGATTTAAAACAACAACAAACAGCATGGCATCTTTTAATCCACCAGCACTTTTGCTGCTGCTTCATAAATGATTCTGGTTGAAACTCAGATCTCCTGGGTTGACTGATGGCAGAACCACATGGGAAGTGAATAGACAATGATCTTGAAGAGCAAAGGCATCCCAGTGATCAGGAGAGGACACACTGGTTTGATGGGAGTGATTTAAACCAAAGAGATGGACTTTTGAGGTCCCTGCATTTTTGAGGTTCAGCTGGAGAAGAGTGACAGAAGCTCACTGCAGTGCTCAGCAGTGAATTTTGAGGATTTCATGCTCAAAGGTGGGGAAAAAAGGATTATGTGAGCACCTAAAATCTGTGAGGTGCAAAAGAGCTTTTTCTGGAGAGGCAGTATGAAGAAATCTAGGAGTCTCTCAATGTTTCGATTTGGCTTTTCTTTTAAACAAAACATTTAAAGGTCCTATTTTGGAGGCTGACAGATTTTTCTTTTAAAGGTTAAGCCAAAGCTAAAAATAAAATGCAAATTTTTCAATTCACCTCAAGTAAAATGGGTCATCTGATCTAGGAACTTGTCTCTGTGCTGCCCATTTTGTCAGTTCAGCAAACTGTGAAAGTGGCAGACCCTGTCCCAGCCTGGGTGCCTCCCAGCCCTTCATCTTCCCTCAGACAGGGAGTGAAACTTTGAAATGAGTGGTTTCCTTCTGGAAATGGAGTGATGACATCCAGATCTCTCTGCTCAGCTCCTTCCTCCACCACTGAAGTGAATAACATACCAGAGCAGTCAGGGATTTGTGTGCAGACAGCTACAGAGCCCCGTGGGGAGGGCCCAGGCTTGTTTTTTGCTCTGGAGGGAGGTTGGCTATTTTGCCAGGTGCTTGGGTTTAGTTATTTTGTTCATGTGAGACTATGAGATTTTTTTCCCTGATGTCAGCTACACTTTTCTGTCCCTTCTGGTGTGCTGTGTGGCCTGGTGCACTGCTCACCCAGAAGTTTAACACAACAGCCACACTGCTCTAGGAAAATCTAGGACACGAGAGACATCCTATCTCTCCTGCTGTCTTCCCTTGTGAAGAGCAGCTGGGGGGGGGTTTGTTTTCATCTCTTGCTCCAGGCCACGGATGTGGGGTGGAGGGCAGTGGGACATGTTTTTTTGAGGGCAGGTAGAGCAGCTGTTCTGCAGATCTTTCTTGGATGCCTACTTTCTGTAATTCTGCTTCTGCTGGAAAGGACAGGACTCGACTCAAAATTGTCCCTTCTAGTCCTATGCCTCAAACAGCTAAAGTCTAACTTAACAGTCTCAGAAATAAACCTGCATCTCTCTTGGATTCTGCCATTCTCAGGGATGTTTGTGAAACAGGTCAGTGCAGTGGCACAGGGAAATGAAGTTTAAGTGAGCAGAATTCCTTCCCCACCAGGCAGTTTCCACTAACTTCCTCCCACAAAGAATTTAGTTTAGAGTTAATTGAATTAGCAAAGGCCTTCAAATACTTCCACAAGGTACTGGGTGCATTTTGGCCTTACAAAGCCAATCAAATCATCAGAGAAGCAAAAAAAAAACCAGTCGATGACTCACATTAATCATTTGAGAGAGGAAAGGGAAAAAAAACAACCAAACAAAATACAAACCAAAAAACCCAGAAAGGACAAAATCACCCAGACTGCAACTCTCAGAAACTTGGCTCACCCCAGACGTGGAGCACTAGATGAAAAATTGACTCTGTGAATTGCATTATAGATTTTGAAGAAGGGTCTGTTTCTGAGAGTCTGAGATTGAAAGTCGGGTACGTGCTGATGGAGTTTACTGCAGCAGGAGCCAGTTCATCCTGGGGAGCTCTGGAGAGCACAAGCCCAGGGCTTTCAACTCAGGGGTCAGGGGGTCTCTGCTCGTGCACACCCTGCTCAGGGTGTTGGGTTTTTGGCAGGGCCTCAAACTATTTTCCCCTTGCAAATAAAACAAATCAGAGGTGCAGAGCAGGCACAAGCTCATGGGTGCGTGGCCCGCAGATTGGAAGGGGTGCCTGAGATTCGTAAAAGCATTTTTATACCTCTAGAAGGGTTTGTTTTGCTTGTTGTTGTTGTTTTCTTTTTTATAGAGAGCTAAAAGAAGGACTGACTTCCTCAGCTTTCCAGTCAGATAAATTAATGGAGGAGCTTTGACCTTTACAAGGAAGCACACAGGCATCCCTCCTCACCCTGGCCCAGTCCCAGCCATGCTGGATGTGGCACTGGTGTCACACAGCTGGCTCCACAGGCTCCTCTGCACATTTACTCCTCCAGTTGCCACAGTAGAGGTGCATCTTGGAGTGATGAGGGCTGCAGCCACCCCTGGTATTAAATCCCTGCAGCTTCTCACCCCAGCTAAGAACAAAACCCCTGCCAGAACCTGTCAAGTCAAAGGCAGTGCTAAGAAATGCAGTCACAACAGGAAAGGCTGATAAAGCTACCTGGTTTATTCCCCTGCCAGGAAGAGAATTTAGATCAGATTTCAGGCCAATCTCTGTATCTCTTTCTAGTTTTTATTTTTAAATGAGTCTGTCGTAGAAGGTGTCAGACTGAAAGCCTGCCCTTCTTCCCCATTTTTGTGCTTAACACTCAGATTTAAAGCTGGTAATTTTATTTTTTTAAAGATAATTCACTGTCTCCTTTAAGAAAAGAATCTGCATAAGACAAAAAACCCCCAATCATTAAAAGGCTGAGTTTTAATTAATTTCTTTGTTTGAAAGATTTCAGAAAATCTTTTACATGAAAGAGAGTTTGGGGTTGGTTTTTTGGTTGGGATTTCTATTTGTTTTGTTGATTTTTGTTTTTTCGACAAAACCTTTCCTTTACCTTACTTAGCTGGAGAGTTAGTAAGAATTTTACATAGGATAAAAAAAAAATCATCTTTCTGAACAAGAGATGTTTCAGACTGCTGCAAAATTTCCATAATAACCAAATAAAAGATTCTGTTTCAAAAAAACATATTAAGATGTGATTTTTTCCTCTAAAAATGGGGGAGAGAAATAATTTTGAAAGACTTGAATCATTTGATGGGACAAAAACCCTAAATTTGCAATTGCATTACAAAAGACCTGGAAAGTAAAAGATGAAAAGAGAGCCCTGTATTATATTTCTGTAGTAACAAAAATAATAGAAAGGAACAATTATTATTTTATTGGTAGGAAATGGTTATGCTAATTTCGATGGGATAAATGGGCATGAAATATCAACGTTAATAATATGTCCAAAGCAAGTAAAACACTAAAAACTTCTAAATAAACTTCAGAGATTTTCTTTTTTTTTTTTTTTTGTTACAGAGAGTTTAGTAAGCAATAACAAGCTCTAGTGGCAAGAAACCACAATTAAAACTAATCGTATTTTTTTATTAAATATGCAAAATAGTTATCTCAACTAGAAGTACTTGCAGTGTAGCAAATTTTGTAAATCTTTCATTTTACAAGATCTCTTACTCCTCATTTCTTTAGCAACAGCTTCTGTAGCATAAGATGATCCCTCTAGAGATTCTTTTAGATGTATTTAAATATGGTATTTATGGGAAAGGAAAGAAGTATTGTGAAATTTGTATTCATGCTCTTAACCCTGCCTGCCTTCCCCCTTCAAGGAGAGCCCTTTTTCTCCATCAGCTCTCTGCCTGACCCAACCACACACTCAGGTGTGTTTCCTTCCTCTCCCCTGAGCACGATGGAGTCTGACCAGTGCCCTTCAGCTGGATCATTCCCAACATAAATCAGACCAGGACATTTCTGACTCCTGTGACAGATATCCATGAACTGGCATTCAAGCAAAGCTGCTATAAGCTCTTACTTGGACCTTACCGGCAGAAATACTCAAAATCTGTGGAAAACATGAGAAGTGAATGAGGAGAACTTGATCAAAAACCTGTATAAATACTCACCAGGGAAAACAAAAAGGCCGTGCTGTTTGCATAGAGCTAATATTAATTTACTGATTTCTTGATTAAAACAAAAATGAAGAAATGATTCCCAGCAGGTTCCTCTTCTCTTGCTAAGTTAATAGCAGGGATGCCATTACACTGAAAATGATACATTTGATGCTAAAACCAAGATAAGTGCTCATTCCTTCAATTCATCCAGCCAGTGAGGTTCAGCCATATTCCACTAGGTTGGGACAATCTCCCTACATTCTTAGATTAAAAAAGAAGTGTGGAAAAACCTACTCATCATTATGGGCTCTAACAACTGGCTGTTAACCCAGAAGCCTGATGTTATGAAATAAATCTGGAAGGGCAACACACCAACAATCCAGAACTGTTACTGCTGAGCCACCATGGCCAACAGAGTGGGAGAAGAGAGCAAAAGGGACTTGGGAAAGAAAGGGCAGTGTGTGATCTTTGACTTCAGAGAGGGAAGGAGGCCACCATAAACAAAAGACAGATGAATGATCAAAGCACTGACAAGCTCACTTGGTGAAATGTGCTCTTCACAGTGAACTCAGTTCAGGGAAGGACAGATTTCAGGAAGGGTTCCTGGGCATGTGGAGCCCAGCAGTGACTCCTGTTACTTTGAGAGGTATCTCTCCATCTCTCTGATATGTGTTCGGTCTGGCAGAGAGAGTTTTGCCTCTTTCTGTAACTCAGATTTGCATTAATATTAGTAGCATTTGCAGATCCTCAAAGGTTTGGGTCCTTCACAGAGATCTGCTGTTATTTATTGGTTGTATTGCCATTTTGCCCTTCCTTGCCTTTGCTTCTTTTTGTTTGAAGCCAGTTAGTGAGAAATCAAGAAGTCCTTTCACAGGGACCCCAATACCTTCTGAGAAGGGTCATGAGGTGGAAAGAGGAATATCCAGCTGCAAAATATCTTGTCCAAAATGCCTTCAGACACCTGTAGAACATGCTGCCTGCTATTCAGCTAATGGTTTCTAAAGGTCTGAAACCTCCACTGGGTCCTGGATATATTTTCCAGTCTCTGCTACCCTTGGGCACCTGAAATGCCACACCTATGTCCAGGTACCCAGTTTTGTCTCAAAATCCCAGTGGTTTTCTATCAGTTAGGTAAGGAGTATGTTCACTTTCAAGAGGAAAATTCAGTCTGTGAGCCAAGAAACTCAAAGACAAAGATTCTGATAAAGCACAGTTGAAGTGTGCAGGAGCTTTGCACAAGTGCCCAGCTCAGGATGGTTATCACCACTCAGCAAAACCTTGGCTGTTCCATATCAAAGAATGATCCTTCCTGTGCTGCCAAAATGACAAAGTGCTGATAGACAAATCCTGCTTGTTATACACCACAGCTGAGTGCTGCCCACACACACTGCAAGTACCTAAGGGGAAAATGGGCTTAACAACAGAGTTAGAGCACAGATCCTCAGAGTACAAGATTGGAGCCAGCACGTGTAGTTCGGAATCAGCAGTCTTTGGAGAGCTGAATGCATTTGAGGAGGCCACTGCTACCAGCTGCGCTCTCTAAGATGAATTTACATTTAGCACACAATTAATTTCCCTTGCACAAATGAAAGGGATTTTGGATTCCTCAGGGACAGGCATCCCTGTGAGCTTGGCCACAAGGCAAGAGACGTTCCTCATCACAGATTCTGGGTCAGCTTGGGGCAGGGAGGATGTGTTTCATTTCAAATATTAACCAGGATAAGCAATTTTTGTTGGATTCCAGGAGCTCCTCAGGGACAAAATCCTAGTTTAGGGAATGTGCAAGCAGTGAAATTCCACCCATTCAGCATTGATTGCCTGTGTTACTTGTGCTGCTGCTGTGTCTCCAAAATCAGTGCAACATTAAGCAGTCAAAAGCCATTATAAAACTCAGTCTGTTTAGCTGGACGTGTAATGTACTCAGACTTATGGTAAGGTCTCCCCTGTTCCAAATAACCAGGATCAAATGAAGGTTTGGCTTGCAGAAGATTATAACTTAGGCCATTTGTGTCAAATTCTCTGGTGGGGCAGTGTTTGAGAATAAGCCATGTGTACCCCACAGTGTCTGAACTTCACAGGCTGAAAGCAGACTTGGTAGGTCAAGACAGGGAGAGTGACACAATGCAAGTGCAACTCTGAGGATCAGGAATGCAGCACTAAATAACATTATAGTCTATAATGCCACAGAGAGAGACTAATAAGTTGTAGAATAGCAGGGCACAGCTAAAACCCTTAAGAAACCAAAATGAGGGAGAATCTGTTTTTTGTTTTTTTTCTGAACAGGCCCTTTAAAAGACCAGCTTTTGAGTCATCTGTGCATAAAGCCAGCATAGTTGATAAAATGATGGATGATTGGATCAAGCCTGGCGAACATCGGAAGGACCCACACCACTGAGCTGGAAGACTTTTTGTGCCGCGTCCTGGAACAGGCTTCGAGCTCGCATCCAAATCTGTGGAGTTTGGCCACAGCTTTCCCCTCAGACAGAGGTGTGGAGCAGCACAGTGGAACAGTTGCATTCTGCGGGGGGAGCTCAGAGAGCAGCAGCTGATGGAGGGAGGCAGCTCCCTCCGCTTAATGCAGGGCTGGGAGGCGAATTCCGGCTCCCAACAGCATGGGGAATTTGCAGTTCACTGCAAACGTTTTTTGCTGATTGTGTCACACTCAGTTTCCTAAGGAGGAAGCAGGGGAACTCAGCCTTATTTGCATGAGTTTCACATCCCTCTCCTTGGCTGAGAACACACTGTGCTGTTCGATGGACAGCTCCTTTCTGATTCACTGCTCTAATTATGTTTTACAGCCAGAATATGGTACTTATGTCAAAGCTGATGGGTAAAATTCTACTGAGAAGCAACAACATTTTGTAGCATTCTCCTGTTGTTCATTTCCATTACTTCCCTTCATTTTTTTTCCCCTCAAGGCTCATTTTCCAGGCACTAGTCATTCTGGAGAGAGATGTTCTCACCTCCTTGATGCTTACTTTTGACTAACAGCCATATTCTTCTTTTATTTGTTTATTTATTGTACATTTGCAGGCATATGGTGACAGAAATAGAAAATAAGGAGAACAGGTTTATGATTTGTCTAAGGCATCTGGTAAAAAGCTGTAGTATCTGTCTGCAGGTAGACCTTCACAGTAACAATAATCCTTTTGCAATGGAGAATAGGATCATACAGGTTTAGGGATATTTCCAAGATTAATTCAGGCCCTGTGCTACATGAAACTGCTTCTGGTATCCCCACATGCAGAACCTTTGCTAGACCACATGTAAAAGGAGAACAGGCCCAAATCAGCTTCGCCTCTCATCCCAGACAAAAAACCACCAGCAAGAGCTGGGCAGTTATCTCTTCGTCCCAGATGTCACTGCAGGGACTATTCCAAATTTAAGGACTGTTTGGCTTGCTAACTTCTTATGAGAGGCTCAAACAAAGCATCCCTCTGTTGCAAATGTGCCCTAGCTGCTCCTTGCGCCACCAGCTCAGAGCAGCACGCAGCCCTGCCCGAGGGAGAAGGGCTGGAGCAGCTCCTCCCCACACGGTGGAAGGGAGGAATTTCAGAGGAGACATGGTGCCAGTGCTGCTGGGCTTAGCTTCACATCGTTTTCCTTGCCTCCTATCGTTTTCTTCAGCTAATGCTGGAGCTGTTCCTGGGGCTGGATGGTTCCCTGGCTATTCCAAGCCGTGGAGCAGGACTCCAGGCCAGACAGATCTGGTGTTTGTGTGCGTGTCTGGCAGGTAGGGAGAGCAGAGGGAGGGGAGCACACTCGCTGCTGCAGCAGCAGCAGGATCACAGCTTGGCTAACGGGGAAAAACAAAAACATGATCTCTCATTTAACTGTGCTAAATGACAAATCGCTTACAGGCAAGTCTGCCCACTGGGGAAAACACCACCAAAGTGATTGTTTCTCATTTCCTAGAGACTGCTGACCAAGGGAGGAAGGGGAAGAAGGTGTATTTGAAATGCTGGTCAGGTGCTCCATAGTGTTTATCCACAGCTATTTTCTCCATTTTTGCAAGAATATCTGGTATAACAATATTAGTCCTTGGCAACATTCAACTGAAAAGAAAAAGCTCAGGTGACTGCATTAAAGGTACTTTGTCTTTCATTGCTTAACTCTGTTTCAGCAGAACTTGAGGTACAGATGGTTTCATTTTCTTTTTTTCCTAAACATAAACCTGCCAAACTTAGGGTTCAGAGATCTGTCTTCACACTGCACCTGCTGATGGGCCAAGCACCTACCCTGTGCTGGAACAGTACTTTTGCACCACCCCTTCTCTGCCAAAAAATACATTCTGGTGTTGCTAAAAAATCTTTCACCCAAATCTTGGCAAGGGAAAAGATTTAATTTTTTTTTAATTTTTAAAAGAAAAATAATTTTTCATTCCTTTGTTGTATTTGTTTGCTGTACCATACGGTGCCTATTCATAAAACATAAGCCTCATTTTCTTAGAATTGTAGAATAATTTAGGTTGGAAGGGATCTCTGCAGGTCACCTAGTGCGACTGCCTGCAGAGTTAACTTCAAAGCAAGATCAGGCTGCTCAAGGTCTTTTGTAGTCAAATCTTGAAAAACCCCAAGGATGCAGAGCCACACCCCTCTGGGCCCCTGTTTCAGTACTTCAAAAAACTCACATCAATTTTTTTTATATATACAGCCAGAAATTCTTTTGCTGCAGCTTGTGCCCACTGGCTCTTGTCCACTGATTGTGCACCTTTGGGAAGAGTGGCTCTGTCTTTGCTATAATACCTCTCTCAAAGGTGCTCTCACTCATTAGCTGGTCACTGTGGAGAAACAAGGATCTCCAGCCTCACACCTGTGGGTCCACTCCACTCTCTTCTACCCATCCTGCTCATGTTTTCTGCCTAGCCCTCCCCTTTGCTTTGCCTGAGATGGCCATCCCACACATCAGAGCATGACCAGACAGAGCAAACCCATCAAGCAGGAGGTGAGAAGGAAAGATGCATGAAACAAATCTACCCAAAATATCAACACAGGAGTCCAGATAAGGGAAACTCTCCCTGTAGTTCCTCTGTTCCCATCTGAACACTCAGCTGGGGCTGACTGGCTTCTGACTATTTTGTAAGCATCAAAAAAAGCCTCATTTCTCCCATTTTACTGGTTTGTTCCACTGTGCATGCACGTATTTTGTCAAAAACAAGACATGAAAATGCAATAATGAGTTCCAATTCAGCAACAATCTAACCTTTTCCTCCACAGTGTGAAGTGTGAAGAAACACTTGATAGAATTAACAGACACTAATTAACATATTCTTAGTGTCAGAAAAGGTCTTTGATAAGTTTTTATTGTGTTTTGTTGCTCGATCCTTGCATTTCAATTTCAGGATGCTTCACATTGACTTTTTATTCTTTACCTCTTACTCATCCTGATCAATACATTTCTAAATTCTGACAAGAATCCTCAGGAGTATTTGCCATAGCTCTAAGCAGGCCAAAATCTCTGCACTAGACGACTCAGAAACACATTGAACTTTCCAGGATTGTACAAAGACAGAGTCATGTTAACAGCTTTGACTCTATTTTCCAGCCAAATTGCAGATAACCTTTAAATAGTCTTATGGAGGGATTTCTCCAGAGATTATCAGGACAGGTTTGTACTGAGAGATCATTTTGTTCCCTGAATAAACTGAGGTTACCAAGAGGTGACATTTCAACAATGTCAACTGTTCTTATTTCTTCAGTAATGTGTTTCAATAGAGCCTGGTCTGGGACAGAATAATGCATTCCCAAGGTAACTGGGGTGAGCTAAACCTGACTTCTTGGCCCAGATTCTGGAAAGTCTTACTCTGTTTCACCGTGTTACTGCGATTGGTTTTATGTGCAAGTACCAACAGGAGAAGAAGAAAAATGCCAAAGGGAACAGTCTGTTGCTCTCTCTGTCAAAAAAATGTTTTAAAATGGTTCATTAAATAGGATAAATTGTTTTCTCATTACTATTCAAACCAGTAAATAATGCATTTTTGAAGAACACTTTATTAATTAAAAATGTTTATGTCTTTACTAAACAGATTGCAACAACTCTTTCTAATACCGAAGATGATGTTATTTCTCTGACATTGTCATTTGTCTATTAAATTATCACTAAACAAATGAAAAAGATTAAATATTTACCCCTAGAGTCAAACTTAGCCTATAGAATGATACATGGACCTGTTCTCCATGTCTGACATCCAGATTATTGAATTCTTTGCTGTAACAATACTTTGCATTAGTTGTACCTTTCGGCTTGAATTAAAATACCAGCTTGAGAAAAGCAAAAATACCATGAGGATCAGGGAGATGGGCTTATGTAGCAGCATTCTGGGTGGAAAATTTACCTGAGAAAGATCCTGGCTCACATTGAGAACTTGCAAAAATAGTTTTTGAGTGTGTAAATTTAAAAAAAAAAAATCCTGGTTCTCACTGTTTGGACCGGCTTATGTTGGAGGGATAGCTGATGCATAAGCAGGACTGTGAGGCCAAATGGAAGACTAAATTGCCAGCTCAGCTGAAAGGGCCTCAATTTAAACCTCCTGGACACAATCCTAGCATTTGCCATGCCCAGCCACAGTGACAAGAAGGGTCAGAGGATGGGGGTGGCCTCGATGGAAATATCCTGCTCTGCCCCTGTCTTAGAGGTGCTGCTGGGTCCTGAATTTGTTGCAATGATCTGGGACAGCCACATGCAAAGGTGGAGGCAATTGCTGCTCCTGGGAGAAGTGGGAGCATGTCCCAGACCATCCTGCCCATGACTCCCTGGGGTCTTGGTTTACAGCTGTTTCTCTTCAAGAGGTGGTCTGACACTCACCTTTCTCAAAGCACAGGAGAGAAAATGGATTCCCTCCTCTCACTGCTGTGACAGACTATGATCCTTTCTATAGGTGGGCACAAAGTAAGGCAACAGAGAGATTGAGACATGAGGTAATAAATACATTCCTAAGTACAACAAAAATGCAATCTCAAATTTTCACAGCCTGGCCTTTTATACCTCTCTTCAAAAGGAACAAAAGAACACATCCAATATAATTTGAATTTTGGAGCTCCCACTTGACTATTCCCACTGAAGTAAGCGTGTGAGGTGAGCAGAGGAGGCAATGCCATTAAATGGAAAAAATGAACGTAGTTACTCTGAAGCTACAGGACTTTGGTTGCTCTGAACTGATTGCTTGAATGCTTTTTTTGTGAAAAGGTTTTTTAAGGCACAGCTTCATTACCAAAATGTTAACAAAGCTAAGGCCCCAGGAGCAGGCAAGAAAATTAGAAATGTTCATGCATTCAAAAGCATACAAAAATAATCCCTTTCCATTTTCAGGACAGAAATGCAGGGAGCTGCAGCAGTGCACATCGCCCTGCCAGGGTACCTGGGGCTTTGCAGATCAGAAAGGGACAAAACCAGCACAAGGCACATGCAGGCAGCAAGTGCTTCATTATCAATGTGTCTGATGATTATCGACTTCAGATTTTTATCAGCAAACAGCAAATCTTGCTGATCAACAGGACCCCCGGGAAGAGAAAACTTCATTCATCTTTCTGAGTTTTGAGCCTATTCCGGCCTCAGCCCCTCAATCTGTATGGCACAGCACAAATTCACTTTAAGTACACCCTGGTATTTGAGCCCAGGCCAGCCAGAAGGTCTCTGTAGATGTTTGTGAGGGCAATTGTCAGAGCATGGTCACCTCCCAGCTGGAGGCTGAATTGTAAATGTGTCCGACAATTGGGCAAGACAGTGTCTCTAGTCAGTATTCATGGAATCATATTCATTTAGGCTGGAAAAGACCTTTAGGTCAGCAAGTCCAACCATTAACAAGCACTACCAAATCCACCACTAACCCATGTCCCCAGGGCCACATCTATACATCTTTTAAATACCTCCAGGGATGGCGAGTCAACCATTTTTGTGGGCAAACTTTTCTTCTAGTTGTTTATAGAATGTTTAATCTCTCTCTTTATCCTGGTTGGATGACCTATAACAGACTCCCACCAGAATTCCTGTCTTGCTGGCATTCCCTCTGTATCCTATTGTCCCACCATTAAGTTCCAGACAATAAAAGCACTCTCTGAAGTGCAGAGCCACCCCAGTGTCTCTCCTTCCTTGTCTATCCCTTCTGAAGAATTTATAGCCATCCACTGCTGCACTCCAGTTGTCCCTGTCATCCCAAAATGTTTCCCATGTTTCCAGCTGTGCAATAGTTTTCCAGATGCACAACTGCTTCCAGCTCCTCCTGTTTATTGCCTGTGCTGTGTGCATTGGTGCAGATGCTTTTTAATTGGACTATAGATCCCTCCACCTTTTTAGGGGGAGAAGTTATTAAAAGCAGGAGTTGCCCAGAGTGTTTTCCCTCACCAAAGGAAAAACAGCTTTCCCATGGGTATAAAGACAAAACCCTGATTTCATTTTGGGGGAATGCTTTGAATTTTTTTAATTAGCAAGCAAATTAAGAAGCTTAAGGGTAGGCAAGAGTCGCTCTGTGATTCCCTGAACACCTCAACTGCTGAACCCCACCTAAGAGAATCCCTCCTTTTGTGCATCTCCCATTAGAAAAAAATGATTAAGTGAACTGTACTAATTCTATGTGTAAAAGCAAAACAATCTCAACTTCAGGAGGAGGAAGCATGCTTCAAGTGCACTTTTCAGTCTTTGTTCCAGTTATTTATTCCTTTTGTCTTTCAGCATCTAGCAATCAAAGGAATTAAAAGGATTAAACAGCACGAACACAACAAGTGATGCCTTAATACATCAAAGCAGGTGTGACAATGAGTGAAATAGAAGCCAGGGAAATAGACAGCTTCCTAAGATTTCCTAAATTAGATCTCCAAGTTCTACATGTGAAACGGTCACAATACAACACACGGATCCCCCTAAAACACAACTGCAATTAGAAAAAAACAGCCTGGGATAAAAAGCAGAATAAAATGCACTTGTCAGTGCTGCAGATGTTTCTGTGTCCTGTGGCATCTCAGATTAGGGACTATCAAAACACATCCACTTCTGCAGTCGATGCCAGCACTGAGCCCCTTCACAGTAGTGCGCTAGGCTGGGACACGAAGGGAGGTGTGGATGCATCTGCCCCCCACGTGTTAACAAAAAGTTATTAACTGTTAACTATGGGTATTAACAAATACTGTCTTCCTAAAATAGATGGGTTTTCTGAACAGTGTATCTCTTCCTTTCTCAGCTGTGGTCAGTGGCAGACCCTAACCTGCAGTGACAGGAGTTAGGGTCACCACCAGCACAAGATTCCCAGATGGATTTAGCCGAGTTAAAAGCCCACTGAAGTAACATTCAAAAGCTACATGTAGCCTTGTAAATATCCTACACTGATGTAAATTGAATATTTTCTCACACTTGCAGGCAAGGTTCCTGGCTTGTAATGTGTTCCAAGATGATCTACAACTACTCCCCAAAGGGCAGTAAAAGAGATAAAAATGAGGGAGGGAAGTGAGGAGGGGCCTTCTGATGACCCACTGCTGCATATGGAGGTGAGAAACAGGTTGAGGACACTGCCACTCCCTCTTTCAAGCATGTCATGCTCAGAGCCTGGCAGAAATCATATTTGTTGGATACAACAATCTAATTGAATCAGGACAGTCATGGGGGTGCCTCCAGCATGTCCTGAAGATCAGAAATGATCACCCAGAGCTGAATATCATCACCACCCCTGGGCTGCTTCCCTGCTCCCAGCTCCTTTTGACTGAAGCCTTGCAATGGATTGTGCAGGTGCTCCTCAGTCCTTTCAGTGCTGGCTCAGGTCTCTTCTCTGAGGGTACACTGATGGTGTATCACTCTGACATGATGTTGCTGCAATTGGCACTCTGAGGGCAATACGATTCCCCTTCTACACAAGCCGCTGAGAGTTGTTCCGAGGATGTACTTTTCATTTAAAATCGGAGCAAAGCAAAGTGAAAGCACACACTTGCTGCCTCAGAGCAATCTTCCTGCTCAGATGCCTGGCTGGATCAGGTCCCCAGCGTGGACAGGATCAATAAAGCTCATTGTTATGAACCACCATATAGAATTTCAATGCCATGATTTAAGCAGCTCCTGGTCACCAGGGACATGAGGGTTACTGATGCTGCTGCAGTTACTCAACAACACCCACTCCCTGCAACACAGAGTGTGAGTTGGAGCATTTGGCCACTTCCAGGGAACGGCTGATGTTCTGCCAGGACATCTGGCAATCCTGCTCCCAGTGACAGCCACCAGTGTAGAGTACAGTGAGGCACCATCCATCCTGGCCAGCTTTGTTATGTAGTGGACGTAGGGGCAATACATTTTCCAGACACATAATAAATCTGTGCAAAATGAATATCGCGTTTGTTGCCCAGTGACATGAAAATTTTGTCTTGCCTCCAACTGCTATCTTGGAAATCCAAATTGATGGGGGTAAGAAGCATCAGGGGAGGGCTCAGGATGCTCTGGATGAATGACATGCAATTCAGCCTGACATAATGGCCAAGAGCAGACAGCCAGGGTTTCAATTAACTCCCCATGTGATGGAGTCACATAGCCTCTTCTCCTCTTCTATCAGCAGTACTTCAAAAGACCAAAGAAACAGCAACACTTATCCCCTTGAAGTACCACAACATCCCCACACACCCAAAATGGTTTGCAACTTCAAATAAGCCCTGAGCCAAGACTGGATCTTGATTACAAAGCTGTTAGAAGGTTAAAAAAAAAGTGAATTGAACAAAGGATTAGTTGAAGGTGGAACTCTGGTTTTCTAAGGAGAGACAAGAAAGGGAATTCATTGCTCATTGGCGAGTGGGTCAATGCAATTTGCTGGCCTGCAGATGAGAGCTGTCTCTGTTAGCAATGCTTTAAAGTGCAGGGCTGTACTGGCTAAAGAAGAAACATTTGAAGATCTTCTTCATAGGTGGAAAGTTTGGGAATTAAAGAGATGAAGTTTAGATAAATCTCCAAGGAAGGTGAGGTGTTGTTGAGCAGTGAGGTCTTTCTCCTAGTTAGGTTCTTCAAAAGAAAGAGTTAAATGGGGAGTACATGTGGTGTTTTTTGTAGCCAGTATGACATTTAACAGGGTCCTTAGGATATCTTCTAACAGCAGAAATCTGTTCTACCACCATCAGCAGTGCAGTAGATTTTGCAAACAAATAAAACTCCTTCTCCAGTGGCTCAGCATCTTATATCCCTGCTGGCCTAAAGAAGCCCATTCTCCTTCACAAGCACCCCTCACACATAATCTTTTCTCAGCCCTGAAGTCTTCACATACTTTTATTTCCCATGTCACTTGTCCATAGCAATTAAAAGACCAATCTGTGCCAGGCCTGTGTATGGGCTGAGCAGCCATCCAGACCAAAGCAGGACAGGTAATGCTCACAGCAACCCTCATTAACAGAAACATGCAAATCTCTCCCCTTTGCCTGTTCTACTCAAAGAAACATAATTTTTGCCGTCCAGAATGGCTGAAATTGGTCAATTAATTCAGAGAGCATTAGAGGAGGTCTGAGGGACTGCCAGACCAAAGGTGAGGTAGCACATGATTGTGGATTCTTAGCTTGGGAAACCAGGCTAAAAATAGCAATAGACAAAGAACCAAAACCTGAGATGCTCTGAAGAGGTTTGTCTGCAGCATCAGCAGAGCAAAGGTGGGTGGGGAAATCCTTATGAAAAATTGCTTGGAAAAGAAGTTCATCAGGGGGAATTCAGTGCTTGCTATTATCTCCCTATTCCCTGGCCTCGGGAAGAACATAATTGCATTTCAACTTAACTGTAAGGAAACGAGGGTGAGATATTCCCTGTCTTTGATCACAAAAGATGTTTTACCAGGGAGAACCACTGTCTCCCCCTACAGGGTGATCCATATCCAGGGCTAATGAGCCTGCTAATGAGAATTACTACAGCTGCCAATCTTCAACTCCAGAGAGATATCTCGCAAAGCAAAGTCTGCAGAGTTCAGCTCCTGAGGGAGAATTACCGCAGGACAGTGCTGGGACACCCTGGAGTAATGTTGGATATAATTGTACAGGGTATCTGGATGAATCCTGGGCTATAAAAATTGTATTACTTCATCACAAAACTCTGATTTGTCTCTTCCCTCTCATTATAAGTCAAGGGAAGGAATGTGTTCTTCCTTCCCCCAGGCAACACTCATTTGGATGCAAGTGGGAATTTCTTTTGGTGCTGTTCCTGGCTCTTCCCTTCGACAGACAGGGGAGTGCTTATTGGAGCAGATGCACAGAACATAGCAGATAGCCTGATTATATTCCCAGCGTTAGTCAGAAAATTCAAGAAAATGACTGTCCACCCTGCCCTGGAACGTTTGCCAGCCTTCCCAGGCTGTTCAAGAACAACTTAAACTCAAACAGTGCTTTGAGTGATGCTGCAACATGTACCAGTAGTCTCCATTAATCTGAGGAATGGCAGAGCTAAGCCCTGCCTCTTCCAGCACGCTGCCACCAGAATCCCTTGGATTAAACTCTGGGAAGAGATTCCCAGATACTTCAGAAGGACCTAGGGGCAGGCTAGCCCAGCAGTCTCTGGCTCAGAGCACGTGCTGTCCTGCACCTCCTGAGCACTCAGCAAAAAGAAGTCTCCCCATTTTAGACCTGTTCCTGTGCAGATGCAGAGGATGACCTTGCTACAGAGCCATTCCTCATGCCATCAGATCACCACATACTTAGGCAAAATCCAGACAGGAAGAAAAGCAGAAAGAGGTGGCACAGGGGTCAGGAGAGGCTGAAGTTCCCCTCCTGTCTGTGCAGCTGGGCAAATGGAATTTGTGATGTTCTGCTTCTGCTGTGCCAGAGCAATGTGAAATTTTCCATTGCCAGCATAGGAAATGGAAGAAAAATGAAAAGAAAAAAAAAGCCAAAAACCCACAACTTTGCAAGAGGCATGTTGCTGTTGCAGAAAAAACAGATACCAGATCAAAAATCTCTGCTTAAAGACAGTACATATGCCAGCTCCAGGGGATTTCAAATATTTATGGTTTGCTACATTTTTAATCTTTAAGATTTCCAGGGATGCTGTGTGTAGAACATGATTCAAGTTCTTCCCATGTCTGACATGGATGTGGCTTGTAATTCACTGCGGTGGTGGGAAGGGGAAGGCAGCATCTCTCAAGGGCTCCTGAGGCTCACACCTCACTGCAGTCCTGATGGGGTTTTTAACTGTGCCCTAGAAGCAAATTCTGCAATCTGTCCTCATGCACTGACTCTGGCACTGGTTCTGCCCCCAGCTATTCCAGCCCAGGCAGTGCTCACAGCACTCTGAAAGGTGCTCTTGCCGCAGGCAGGGAGCTGCAAAGGAGAGATGATGCCAAGGAGAGATGATGCCCACTGCCACCACTCCAAGACAGCTTATCCTACCTCTGTCACAATGACAAAGGAGAGTCCACATTCTACTCCATGGCCTAAATAGATTTCTTGCCTCATACATGATTAATAACCTGAAAGAGATTAATATTTAAGATCCCACTGAGGAGTAATTTGCAAGGCACAATGGAGATTTTGGATTTTCTGGTACAGCAGCATTGGCTGAAGTGCTTTAGCAGGAGTTTGGTGTGTGTACTGAACACCTTAGGCACACACAGGACTAATGCATCTAACACAGGTGCTGGGATTATTATTTCAGCTCACGTCACCTTCAATTAGAAGAGATTTTGGGTATGCTTGCTCATATGTCTCCACTTCTCTTTCTGTGTTTCCTGAATAAAATAAACCTAAAATACCCAAAACTGAGGAAGGATTTTAAGGAACTCTGGCTGCAATACACTGGCTGATATTTGCCTCTTAACTTGGGGTGAAGCTGCATAAATTATTCAGGTTCTTGTATTTTAACCGTCAGAGAAATCTAGGCTTCTTAACCCATTTTGCCAACTATCATGTGAGCTGAGGGAGTTTGGGAGAGAGAAAGCACTTTCTGGAGGGTAGAAAAGTTCATATTCTCAAAGAAAATATAAGATGTGTTATTCTTGGGTATAAAATTCATGTCCTGCTCCACTTTTCTCAAAAAGGCTTTACTTTTGCTCACCCTGAGGAAGCTGTAGAAGTACTGCTGTGGAGGTCACCATTTAAGTTGCCCCTCTGAGATTACACCCAGGTCCTGGGTGTTGATGGCCCAGTGCACCAGCCAGCTTTCCCTGGAAGCACTGTTACTGTGCTGTATCTTCCCTGTTCTCAAAACTCCCTGAGACAGCAGGAATATCAGCTTTGCCCCCCAGCCCCATGCCAATCTACACATGCTGCTGGAGCTTAAAGACCTGTGGACTACAGCAGAAGAGGAGCACATCCAAAGACTGCCCTGTCCACTTTTTAAAGGGGATGGGATTGATCCACCCAGAGTGAGCCAAGTTTCCCCATGGAGAGGGTTTCAGCATCCAGAACTTTCCTGTAGATCACACAGAGATTGATAATTTTCCAATCTTTTCCCTGCCTACTGTAATCCGGCATCATTAGACAGCACAAGGACAGCTCATTTGAGCAGCAGTTAAGGGATTACAACTGGACTGTGTCTGGCCATGCTTTCTTCCTCTGCACAATGACCAGGTCATAATTAGGATGGGAATTATGGTGTTCAGTGATGTGGAGAGGCATTAAGCTGTTGAGCTTCTGGCACCATGACCAGGTATGTGCTGCCAGGTTTCAAAGTTCAGCAGCTTTTAGGGCTGGCAGAGCTGTGGTCTCCTGCTGTGGCACAGCAGAGAGGATCCAGTGCATTTCTGCAGAGCCAGGTGGCCCCAGGAAGAAATGAGGAGCGTGGCCAGAGCAGCACAGCCTTGACCAGCCCCTCCACTCCTACCCAGGAATTGCACATGGTCCCAACCCTGTCCCTACACAGCAAAACCCTGAGGTAAGATGCACTCTCAGACATCCAGCTCTGTGGTGGTTTCACACAAATTCAAGCCTACATTCCAATTTAGGCAGAGCAGCTATGCAAAACCAGCCCCTTCCTCACCAATTTATTGGTAGCAACCCAGAATTGTTGCCTTAATTCTGTTTTCCTCCCTTTTTATTCTTTGAACCACCTGACCTTTTGGAAAAGAAAATGCTATTGACTGGCTTTTGCAGCGTTACCAATGTTCTGCAGTGTTAATTATTTATAACCATATAAAAATGAGGCTAAGCACTAGATGTTCATTTGCCAAAGCTCCATCTCTACTCCTGTGCATGTTTTTTAGTATGCTCCTCACAGCAATATGTGTGTTAGAGAGTTTTACCACCAGTTCCTCCCTTCTTGTGAGTATTTAGTCAAGTAAAGCATTAGTCAAGCTTGGTCCCTCTAGCATTTGAATTAGGAAACTGGCACCAGCACAGGAACTCCCTTGACTGCTCATATAATGCTGTATAACCCTTCAGAATTGCATATTTTACAATTTTTAAAATTCACAATTTTAAAAATTATTTCTAAGAATGCAATGCAATGTGGTTGGCCCACACATATTAAATAAAGAATAGCTTAGCTGTGGCAATATGACAATTTGTCAAGAAATAAACAGCAGCACACAAGACCCTATACCTTACTGGCCATTCAGTACCCTAAGGGAAATATCTTCCCAGCCATTTTTATAGATATTCATGGATGAGTGTAGATTTCTGTGAAGATGGGCCATACACAGGGAGCAAATAAAAGAGTGTAAAAATACATTTGGCCTTATATGTCGCAGAAAAGATATCATCAATATATTTTAAAGGGTCCTTCTATTAGGTTTCTCTTTCTTAATTCTGAAGTTAAACATGCTATAAAAGCATGACTTAAAATCAGACGATTTTCTTCACCTGTGTATTTGTTGAATAAAGTAACTCTGCTTTCCAATTTCAGATGATTGTTTAGTTTGAAAATATGCAAAAGATTTTATGGAGCGTTAAGACATTTTCCTTTTGTGTCAATTTTGTTTCAGCAGTCATAAAAGGTGATACCAGAGGATAGAAAACGAACCTTCTTCTGTTGAGGATATCAGCCATAGTTTCACTATCCTGAATGACAGACCATGAAAGATTATTCATCTGCCTTCCTATCTATCTACAGCAATATGGGTATCATCTGCTTCTGTGATAAAAGCCCCCTGGGAGGCTCTGCTGTTCTTATCAGATGTGGCAGCAGTTGAAATAGCAGCTGAGTAAGATAATAAATAATAAATGAGCCTATATATTTTAATCTGATGTAGGAAAATGTTAACTGTTAATCTGGATAATGGAGGCTCCATGTCCTAAGATCCCCTACCCATGAACTTCAGGCAATCTCTCTCTGAGAGCTTCAGCTTTGACTTTTCACTGAAATCAAGCTTCTGAAGGCATCAGCATTTCTCAAGGGCTTTCTCAGAGGAAATCACAGCCTCACACTAAATAGATTCATTTGCTTGGGGCTGATAATTAGTACTCCTCAACTGCATTTACCATCTTGGGATTGAGATCCTGTGCTTTAAGAGACATCAGGAAACACTACTGTTTCTTCCATCAGCTTTCCCCAGAACAGCTCTGTCTGTAAGGGCTCTCAGTCCCTTCTGCCAGCAGAAGAAGCTGGAGCCTCATTCTTCCAAATCAGCCTTTTCCCCATGTTTGCATTAGCTGAAGGATTAACATCTGAAAGCAAGGTGCTATGAGTTTTTAAAGATTCATTCCTAGAAGTTACTGGAGGGAAAAGGCTTGGGAGCTCCAGGTACAATACAATAAAAGGAAATGCTAGCTGGAAGCAGGCTGTGGTTGATTAGATCTGACGGGTGCTCTGCAGAATGGTTCCTGCTGTGATTGAAGAGCTGCCAGTGAGCACAGCCCAGCACCACCTCAGGCAGGTGCTCAAAACAAAACCCCCCGACCAGCAGCGGTGCTGCACTGGGGACCTCTGCTGACAAAGCAGAGTCTGAATGCTCCGACCTTCCTCCTCCCCATGCTCCCAGCGGGGACCAAGGCAAAAGGCAGCCCGGGCACATTTCCCTGTGCCCCCCAGCAGCTCGGATTTCCCTTGACATGACCCACACCTTCTTGGCAAAGAGGGATGAGGAATCACCCCCACCTCTGCTGAGGAAGCGATACCAGGCATGGGAACACAAAGCCAAGCATCCGACACCAGAAAATGCGATTTTGGCAATTCCTTAAACAACCGTGTGAATAATGTTTGTGTCACAGGTAGCAGCAAAATATAGCAGGTTTTTACAACTGCCATGGGGAAATATAGTCTGATGTAACTGCTAAAGATATGTTCATATTCCAGACAGCAAACTACCATTTGCAGGATGAAATTGTTTGCTGTTTAAACACTGTCATTCAAGGACATTAATTGCTGTGGGTTAGATTAAACTAGAGGGCACAGCAATAAGATTTGAAGCCTGGGAGAGGGGTGGGGAGGAAGGAGGAGGGGAAGAGCAATCTTCTCTCATAAATAATGGGATCTAAAAAGGAATCTTTATAGGGACAGATTAATCTGCAAAGAGCCAAGTTCAAATCTAGTTCATGTCTTATGGTACTCCAAGCAGACCCAGAGGACACAAAGACTGCCCTCACCACAAAAAGAAGACTTCAACCTTCTATTGGGGTATTTATTCCAAATAGCTGATCAATCTCTAGTGCCATATTAGAAGCTGCCTGCTTCCCAAGATGGGACAAGCCACCCAGTGTGATAAGAGAGGAAATCCTCTCCTGCTGTATTTAAATGCAACCAGTGGCAACAGGCAGGAAAGGAAGTAAGCTCTCTTGACAAGCTTTTGTTCAGTTTCTTGCACACACATATACATGCAAAGACATACAGGGCAATATATTCACATTACATTGCAGGGAGAGAGGTAATTTTGGTCCAAATGTCTTCCTGTTATACCCTGAGTACCTTGCAATAAACTCCTTTTCTCAGCTCATGGGAAGCCATGTTATTTATTCCTTTACAAATGTAAGCCCATTGTAAATAAATAAATAGCAGCTCTGGGCAATTTTTTTTGAGCCGTCTTTAAGAGCACTAATCGAAATGTAATGACAGGCTGGCAGCCAGTTTCACTATCCAGACTGCTGATAACCAGCTAAGGTTTGCAGCCACAAAATTAACATCACAGCTGCAAACAAAACTATCCTCCTGTCACTCACCCTGTCCCAACCCTTTGGAAAAGGCAAAAAACCAAATCCCTAACCACCCGAACAAGAACTTTGCAGAATATTTTGAGGGTCAAGAAAATACATCAAACGTGGAATGAATTTTTAGCATAAGACCAGTAGAGGATACCTGCCATTTCTGCAGTTTCCTCCAGCCCCATCTCCTCCAGAAGTGGTTTTATGAGCTAATAATCAGCAAATACTGCTAATTTGCTGTAAAGTCTGTATTGGGTATATCAGAGCACCTCCAGCCTTCCCAGGATGACTCGTTTGGAACATTCAGTGAGAACAGGAATTTCTTCTTCCAGCCAAGGAGGAGGAGAGCTGTATCCACTAGAAGGACAACACTTCTTATCTTCTCCTCCTCAGCAGAGGGGAGAGGAAACTACAATTTGTTTGCAGGAGTTGTAGGAGATACACCCTGCCAGAGCAAGACTCCAGGACTCAACACTCAGGATACTCATGGACATGCCCTCCATTTCTACCTCTATTAGGAAGCTCTGAGGGGACAGTTTAATAGAAGTTTAGTTAGTTTAATAATAGTTTAGACAGAAGTTGACCCTCAGTGTTAAAATAATTTCACACAGTTCCAAGTAATTTTGTTTAAAGGAATACCTTGCAGCACCCCAAATTAATTGCAGACCTAGTCCAACAAAGACCATATTAACGAACCAGGACCTGATTCTTTGGTCTTTACAATCAATTTTACCCTGGAGAAATTCCGTTGACTGCAGATGGTATGGAATGCACAAATGAAGATCTGGGGCTTTAATAATCGTTTCCAAAGATGTAATGCAGAGAGTGTTGATAACTCCAGCAATAATCCCATCTCCATCCCTTAGGGCCATGCTAAAACTCCTTGGTAAAAAAATGGCAATACCAGTTTTCAGGTGTCAGGAGAATTGAGTTATTTTCTGACAATACTATACCTAAAGCAGCATTTAAATTGTATGTTAAATAAATGCTGTGATTATTAGGAGCAGACTTCTTGAAGTTGAACCACCAGGTAGCTGATAGCTATCCTATTACAAACTCCAGAAGCCTCAGTAGAGATGTACTTAATAATTGTTTGGCATTAATTTGTCATGCAATAATTATCCTATTAAATCTAAATTAAACCCTCCACTCAGACACTTCATCTAAAGTGTGAACATAACAATTAACAGAGAAGGGGAAAGGGGGATGATTTCTGCATCATTTGCAGCGTAAGATTTTGTACTTTTGTGAGCAACAGCAGAAAAAGGGAATTATGAAAGAGGAATCATTCTGAAACAGAAACACTCCCACTATAAACAAAGATCCATCTAAGTTACATACGGTGTACATCATAGGATAGCATCTTGTTACACTACAAACCTCAATACATTTATTTCTTTAATATGAGGAAGTTCTGTATTGCACTTCCTTTATAAGGAAGGAAAAACAGTTAAGAAAAAATAAAAAAATTTAGACAAATTGCAAAGGCTGGGATTGCTCTCATCTATATAGCCAAATAACAGTTTAAAAAAACAGGCTGAATTTCTCTTTTACAAGCTCCTCCTGCTGTCAACAGCCAGAAATCAGGCTCTCCAGAGAGAGATTCATCCCACCCACCTCAGAGCTCAGACCTGACAGCTAAAATGAGAGAAGAACAAATCCCATCCAAAAGCCAGACAGGAAGCCTGGAACGAGAAAGATTTAAACTTGTTCTCATGTCCTAAACTGAGATTTGAGACACAGAGCTATTCTTCCACATAGGATAATGTAGCTTGAAGTGCTTAAAATGTCATTAAGTAGCACTGCTGAGATGAGGACAGTCTGGGTAGTTTTCTGGCCTTTTCCTGACCAATTTAATTTTGGGATCAAGAAGAATGGCTTTTTTAAAGCAAGACAAGATCTATTTCCACTTGTAATTGCTCAATGAATTTACACATGAGCTGCAGAGCAACACAGTACATGACAGTCACAGGAGGTTTTCTCCATCAATCCAAACTGTGCTTTTCACAGCATTTAGGTCTTAAATCTATTTAAAAACACAACTTCCTTCAATAGAAGAGCCTTCCCTTTAGGTAAAAGCCCTATTTAGTAATTTTTTGGTATGTTTTTAGATTTTTTTTTTTTTTCAGTTGTGTTTCCTTTCCTGTATCCTCCAGAACCTCCAAATACCAGTTGTGGTGTTGGTTTTACAGTGTGTGATATTCTCTCTCTCTTCCCAGGCTGCCTGAGCCAAGCGTGTCTCTCTCTGTGCCATTCTCCTAGGAGATAATTACCTCTTCACCTTTCTCTTCCTCTGCTAACACTCTCTCCTCTGCCAACTGCATTTTCCCACAGAGATGGTATTACTCATCCCTCTAACAAAACTCTGATGATTTCTCAAATTATACTTAGCTCTCACTAAGTCTGGCACTTGTGTCTCTGTTCCTCTCTATATCAGTTTGTCTAATAAATGTCTTATCTGGATCCTTAGACTATTACAGTACAAACAACACAGCCTTTTTCAACCAAAATGTTTTCCTCTAAATCACACAGAAATGTGACAGTAAGGTTCATTGTGGATTAAACTATTCACTGCCTCTGTTTTGTTCCCACGAGCTTGTTTCCAACCCCACAAGTCAGCTTGGGTTTAAAAGGTTGGTTTAACAACTGCAGAAAGGAGATATCAAAGGGTGTAGGTATGCATTACAAGGGAAGAGCAACACACTTTGATACAGGAACAAGAACAATAAGTAACCAGTTCCCTGAAAATTTTATTAATAAAATTTAATCACATTAAACTGCAAAGGAAGCTTGTCTATTCAGAGACATCTGCGAATAACAGAGAAAACCAGCACAAACAAGGTCTGTTCAGGTAATCATAAGCAAATGGGATTCAAAGCAGATTAAATCAGAGAATCTGTTTATCATGAGTGGCACCCACACATGGTATATTTAGTAAAGTTTCCTTTCAGTGAGTTTGGTGCTGGTGGAAGTGTGAGATGGACAGCCCAGGAGACTCATTCCAACCCACTGAGGGTCACAGCCAGGACAGAGCAGCACTCACTGCTTCACTGCAGCCAGGCTTGGAGAGGAAGAACCTCCCACAGACACCTCCACACTCACCCAGTGCCTTGTAAGCCAAACAGAAAAAACCCAAACCACATTGTTACATTGTCTTCTAAAATATTCTGATAAAAAAGTGGAACCCTGGAATCTGTGAAATATTCTGCTGCAGTGACAGGGCAGATTTGTGCCCAGCCCCTACCAGAAAAGGGCTGTTCTGTGCTCCTGAACATCATTACACAGAAGTTCAAGGACTCTTAAGAAGCTCTGCCTCATTCCCACAATGACAGGTCTTGGATCCATCGTAACTATCCATAAAACATTTCTTCATTTGGCCACGACAGGGAAAAGCTGCATACGGAGCTACAAAGGAAACCTCAATTTTTTCTCCAAGACAATATTAGAAATGTAGCAAAAGACAGTCATAAGAGGGTTGACAATGCATTTCTCTGAAATATCTGTCGTGGAGTTCATTACTGTTTAAGGACTGGAGATTCATTACTGATTCTGCCTTTATGGACCCAGTGCCATTAATCCCCGACTTGAGCAAAACCATGGGGTGTATTGCTAATGGCTTCCAGGTTCCTTTCTGGATGCTGTGAAGCCTATATGATAATTAGTTCTCTAAATTAGCACTGTTTCCTTTGTAATCACTCCCCTCCCCAAACGATTTCACGTCACTGCTTCTTTGTAATATTTTTTGGTCTCATTTCCCATTATCACCACTGGAATCACATTGATAACATTTATTTAATCTTTTTCCACAGTTCTCCTGTACATTTACTGTCACCATCTGCACACATATTGCATTGATCATATGAGACTTCCTAACTGCATTAGTGTGTATGGACTTATGAACATACTGAGTGCTTAAGGAAACCTTTTTAAAATTTGTTATTGACTGGCTGTGTCCCTGCTGGAGTCCTCTGGGGAGGCCCAAGGAAGAAAATTTGTTTTATCCTTTCTAACAACACTACCACTGCTGCCTACCCTTGTTCTTTCACAGGGCCCTGGAGATCTTTTATAGCATCCTACACTGTCACTGCTGCGCTGTTAAACCCTCATGAATGCAACAACGAATTAATAACACCACTGTATACACTAAACAACTGCTAGCATAAAGGATGCAACAAGATTTGTGGCAACACCACCATATTCCATTGCTTAGCCGGTGGATAAAACAAAATTGTCTGGTTTGTCTTGCTCAAGCTGCTCAGAAAATATTTACAGGCTGATTTCCTTCCCTGGTTTATTTTGGGTTTTTGGAGTTTTTTTATGTTTTCTTTTCTGGTAGGAGACAAACTATGGCTCAAAGCCAAATCTGAAATATCCTGGGGCTTTTCACTGCCTTATAAACAGATAGTAATACTCATTGATACATTGTTGGCATATAATAAACCCTAATGTCCAGATTGCTTGTAAAAATACGTATCTGTTATTGATATATGTACCAGTTGTGCCTCAAGGCTCTCTTCGAGATGAGTTCCGCTTAGTTTTGAGGCCTAGACATGTTTACATTAAACAGACACTTGGTAACTCAAAAAACCCTCAGCAGCCCCAAAATGGAATCTAGAGATACTCTAGATATGACAATGACAATGACCTATGTCAATGATTTGACAGAGGTCATGGTGGAAGTGTGTGGCATACAGAGAAATGAACACACCTTTGGTGGCAATTAAAAATGCTCTACTTAACAGTTCATTTCCTGCTTATATTGGCAGGAGATTGAAAAGAAGAATAAGCTGGGAATGTAATATTCAGCCACAGGTGGAAAATTTCTGGCTAGAGCCTGCTAGAAAGCCAAGATAATAATGCCATAAAATATTTTCTGCTCCTCTCTGCTGGTGATATTCTCCCCTTCCAGGGTTTCACCTCAAGAAAAAACCTCACAAGCTTCACCTTTAAACCACAACGATGCACGATTTTTTCCCAGCATGCCCATTTTCTGCACCAGGTGCAACACGTGTCCACCAGAGCCAAGGTTTCTGTCTCCTCCAGCTCTGAGACCATGAAAGAACCTGCTGTCACCAGACCCTTGCCAGCCGCAGCAGCCCCTGGGATTCTGTCGTGGGTGATGATGCTGCTGGACCCAGCAGCTTTCAGCAAAACCAAGCAACAGCTACTAAGCCAAGCACAGCAACCCAACATGTCTAAGTAAGAAAAACTTGCTCTATCAGGGCAAATTCTTGATCTGCTGAGCCTGAAAGGGCTGGGAATTCCCTGAGTCAGCTTGTTAAATGCACACACACGATGCAGGCAGGCACAGAGGAAGCCCGGCTGACCTTAGGCACTCGAATGAGCAGCAAAATGCCCAGAGAAACTGTTAATGTTGTGTTTTCTGTAAACACACATCCTACAAACGGGCGAAATAGGACTAAGGAGCTCGTGTTCGGGAGAAGCCCTTGTAAAAAGGTAAGCAAGAATTTTAAATGACGATGATATGCCCAAGGGATTATGGATCATGCATAATGGCTTAAATCACTTTAAAGTGGTGTTGAGACATGCATATCATTCCTACTTGCTCCTATTTGACTTCAGCAGAGACAGAGCAGTCTCACATGAGGAAGACACATTCACAACCTTTCTGCTCGTGCCTGGGACAGGGGGAAGGACACAGAGTAAATTGCTGCAGCACTGTGAAGGGCTAAGATACTCAATATTTTCAACAATTCCTAAAGCTAAAACTTAGATATTCAGGAGATCCCGCCCTCTGTCAGCTTAAAGCTTGTTCATGTCGAAGTCCCCTCCCTATAGTTAGCCCACAGCAAATTTAAATAAATAATATATCAGTTCCTTCAAATTTTCTGACTGCAGAAGACTTTTGCCCAGGTAGCAGGACTAGCAGCCCATAGTACTGTGATTTAAGGAATGTCACTGTTCCCAGAAGAAGACTGCAAAGAGGCATTGGAAATCCCAAAGGTCTGGGAAGCTTGTTAAATAAAAAAAAAAAAAAGACTTTAAAAATCCCCAAACAAAACCAGACAAAAAACCCTACAAAAAGAATCACTGGTCTAACACACATATTTGCATGCCAAGTGCCAGTGAAACTATTTTTTAAAAAAAGCTTTGCTAACAATGCCTGAATTTAGACATTCCTGTACATTAAAATACAATTATCTGGGAAACATAACTGTTAGCAAGGTGTTTCAGGCTGTGCTAGACCTGGATTTGATGCGGTGTAATTTCTGCATGAGGAGCCTGATTCAAACCAAGACAATGTTCCCAGTGTGCAATTGCAATTTTCACACTATTTCTCCGTGACCTTGTTTGTTGGGCAGTGAACATAAGAATTTAACTGCATCTTCCCACCCCTGCCTTGTTATGGGGAGGGCTCAAAGGAAAGTGTTGGCTATTATTGTTTGTTTCTCTTGAGCGTCCCATGGAGATTTCAAGTCTATTTACTGCAGTAGTTCTGAACCGACAGCTGATAAAGTTTCCATTACTGATCTCTAATGAATGGATATAGCTGGGGAAACAGGATTTACCTTCCCTTCACTCAGTGTTCGCTGTTTCCAATCACAGAACTGTTCCCTTCTCCCCTGCTCCAGCTCCTCCTCGCTTCCATTTCTTACATAAACTAAAGGGTCAGTTGTAGGTCAGGCATAGATGGACACAATGCCAACATACGTGACCTTGACAGCTTGAGTTTTGCAGACGGTTTCTGGATAAATTGGATTAAAACATTTTAATTTGCCACCTCCTGAGCATATCCATCCTCGCTGTGGGACATTCACGTTGTGTGGCTCTTTCCCCAGTCCTCCAAGGTGTGCTGGCCATGCTTCCTCTGGCCTGCCTAATTAAAGCAAAAGCCAGGCACTGGAGTGCTGAAGGAAATGAGGTTTTGTTCTTATTCCAGAAGATGTTTAAGCAACAGACAATTTTCTCAGTACTTTCACTACAGGAAACCCTAGGGTGACAGTGCCAGCAACATTCACTTTTCTAGACCCTATCAAACTCTGCTGCAAAAATCTTCCAAGAGAAACTTTCTGTGGCCCTCAGCAGTCATCATCCATTCTTGAAACACGATCCTGTAATTTCTGCCTGTGTTTTTATTCCCCTCTCTCTGCCAATGTACAAATTGCAATGCACTAACACCTCAGGTTAACCTGTGCACTGAAAAATGTCAGTAGGGCTCAAATAGTGACAACTGACAACCTAAGAGAAAACACAGGAATTCTACAGACATTTATGGAAAAGCATCAAGGCACCCCAAGCCAAAGTAAGAAAATAATAAGCAAAAGTAAGCTTAAACTGCTCTTCAGCTCCAAAATAACACTTTGAAGATTCTAAAGACCAAAATTTGGCTGCCCTTCCATATCCCTGGAAGAGTCACTGAATGTCAACCACTCATTCCCAACATTGGCATGGGTTAAAGAAATGGCAGATCCTGTGTTCCTTCATGAGCTCATTCCTAAAATCACTTTCTCATAGCATTAGGTATAAATTTCAAGTAACATGTTTCTGTGAATAATCAAAGAGAAATGAGAAATGGGATGGATTCAGGCACAATTCAATAGGAAGAAAGGTGACAGTATATGCTTATAAGACATTTACATGATTGCTGTAGAAAACACATTTTTGTTAAGTTCCCTGTATTACATTTTAGCTGACACAACATAGAGAAAATAAATCCTTAGGAAAGTCTTGTTCTTACATTGTTTCTGCCTTGGCCAAAACTAAGCAGCAGTGTTGAAATCTTGCAAGGAAGCTCATTCCCTTGAGGTTGTTAATCAGCATTTTAGACAAAAATTTGGGGTAGCTTCCAACTAAGACTTCAAATTTTTTATCTGAAGCAAACCAGACTGCTAAATTGCATTCTGGTTTTATAAGACAATCATTAATAATAATAATAGCAAAATGAGAATTGCAAAGATTATTTTTTCATGTGTTTCATTAACGTGAAGGTAAAATCCTGCTGATCAGATCAGCACAGTTGCATCAGAGATAAATTTAGTCCGTTATTCAATTAATCCTTCAATGCACTCCTGTGGTCGAGGTAATACATTATTATTATCTCCACTTCTGTTATTCCCATTAGAGACATTAGTTCCAAGAAAGTGAACCATTTATTGTTGAGGGTCCTGATCCTGTAATAGGATGTGCTGGCAGAGACCCCAGTGTCCACAGTAAATCCCACTACCTTGAATGAAACTCATCATCCTTCATTAGGACAATTGTTGCAAAGTGCCATTACCTCCTATTGTGCCTACCCAGTTGAATAAGTGCCTGCACTATTTAATTTAAGAAGGCAATAATTAAACAAAGAACCTTTTTGCATTTACTGTAACTGGGGCATGTTTAATTGAGCACCCTACTTTTGGGAACATCCCCTTGTCCACCCAAACAAGGATGAGGAAAACAAGAAATATTGAGTGTCAAAACTGGAGTGCTCTCCACACACCCAACTTGCCTGCTCACCAGTCAATGCTCTGACTGCTTTTAAGGTGGTGGTAGTAACCTTTTACCTCTTTAAATAAGTGATGAAACAATTCTCCTATTAGACCGTTGATCTACCTGCCTTCATGCTACTTTTTTTTTTTTTTTTTTTTTTTTTTTTTTTTTTTTTTTTTTTTTCATCAGAACTGTCCTTTTAAAGAGCATGGAATCATGGAATGGCTTGGGTTGGAAGGGACCTTTGAAGGTTTTGCAGTCCAACCCCACTGCAGTGAGCAGGGACATGAATTAGATCAGGTTTCTCAGAGCCTCATCCAACCTGAACTTGAATCTCCAGACCATTCACACTTCACTGTATTTTGACTCACATCTTGGGATGATCTTAGCTGGGTTTCTTTTGGGTGTGTTGGCCAGATTTCTTTTGGATGATGCTTGACTTGAAGATATGCTCCAGCACCATTTAATGCTGTGACCACTAACAAGTATTCACTCTGTAAAGCCCGACTAGAGCTACCTTAGGGAAACCCCTTGAAATATACACAGTGTGGACACAGAATCATCAGCCACAGCTGATGGCTCATACTATTTACAAATGCAGAACAATCCACTGTCTCACCCTGTTGACCCTCAGGCAACCCCAATGAAAAGAACATTGCAGGAACCACTCAAGCTGATTGCAATACTGTCACAGGGCTGCTAGCACAGGCACATGCCCATTCTGAGCCACAGCAATATTCTAACTCTCAGAATTGGTCTCCAAACAGCTCTTAGGTATCCCAGGAACCTTAGCTGCAAAGACAAAAATTCATCGAGAAGGAATTCTGCTTGCTAGTCAAACTGCAAAGATCAAATAATAATAGCATGCAATGCAGGTATGCCATATAATTTATTCATTAGCATTGCTAACATGGAAAAGGTTTCTTTTCCTGTGGTAAATCTTACTCATTACACTTTGAATATAGGAGAACATATTCAGACTGTTGTGTCAAACATACAAGTACATACTACATATTTAAAGTAACAGGGAAAATGGCCAATTTTGGAATATTTTAGAAAATAAGTTTTTTCTGTTGCCACATATATTGTACACAGATGTTCAATACATTTTCTGAAGTATAATGTATATCAAACATATAGGAAAGCTTCCCCTGGCCTTTCTATACCACACCTTCTTATATCAGTCAGATTAATGTTGTTAGTAAAAGACCCAAGGGTGATAGATCCTGGGGTAACCCTTGAAATACCTTGTGCTCCAGGCTGAATGATTCTCCTTAACATTTGGAGACCTATCAGGTACTGCAACTGGTAGAAAATTACCTCAGACAGAGCTATAATTTCTTTTTATTACAATTCTTGCTGTAAACTGGCCCTTTTAGCAGAATGAAAAACAAAATAATGAGCCTGTCTTTTTAATCCCCGAGAGGACTGGCTAATTTACGTTCACTCACTGTTTAGTTTTCATGGGTCCTAAAATTTGCACAGGGCCTCAGGGTCTGCTCTCTTCCATGATTAAATGAAGCAAAAAAGCCAGAAATGCTGTTCTACAACTCCTCACTTACAATCTGCTTACAAACAGTAGATCACTCCGTGGTGTACAAGAACAAATACATTTTCCTCCTGTCACTAACTAACTCAAACAAACGCTCATTTACTGCAATCCTTCAGACCATGGAGAGATCAAGTTCTGCAGTGGGCAGGTCATTCCCAGCTCTGGCACTAAGGCTCCATGTAAATTTTGAGATACTGTTTTCATTCTTTCCACTGTAGATCCTCTTCCCCCTTGCATTAATGAGGACTAGGTTTTTCGCAGTGGATTCCCTCACTGAATTCTTCAAAACAATCTATTCCACAAAGTGAATGCATTTCATAATCCCTGGAGGAAGTGACAGTTTGATTTAGAAGGCAAGTGTTTATATGCTTTGATTTCTATATTTTCCCCCTCTCTATACCTGCACACGCACTTGTATGCATATGTAAATATATACATTCCAGAAGACAAGTAAACCTGAGCTTTTATTTGCAAAATATATTTACTGTGAAGGGAAATATGAGGTATGAGCACATCATCTCTTAAGGAACTTACTCAGTTATGGTTTTCTTTGTAGATAAACAATGGAAATGTTAATTGCCAAAATCTATTAATGACTAAAAGACCCCTAACTTTGGTGATGTCTGTGACAGGACCCCACATATGAACATGAAAATTCCAGAATATTTGGTTGAAAGATCGATTTACTAACTTTTTACACAACATGAAGCCACCAGCATAAGGCAGGAATAAAAAAAAATTGCTCTGACTGCTCAAGCAGTACAGCCACAGAGGAACAGCTCTCACAACATGAGCAAGTGTGAAAAACACAAAAAGCAAAAGAAAAAAAAAAAAACACATAAAGAACAGCCAACAGTGTACTAAGAAAAAAAGCTTTTCCCTTGCTCTTGTAAGAAATAATGCCAGCTGAAATAGAGATCAAGTTTCCCATTTACACTTTCCATGGCTTTTATTTTCCCAACAAACTAGAGAACCCAAACATGGAAGATGACATGCTTTCTTGTTGAATGTGTTTCCCACGAAAGCATGCCAGGCTACCACAATAATGGATTTCCACTTCACATTTGCTTCTGCAGATGATAACAACTTTTGCCTTTTTATTTATACCAGAATCCAAGCAGACAAAATAACTTATTTGCTAGAAACAAGCACTTCCATAAGCAACAAAACAAATCAAAGAAGGTTATGGTTGAAGGAACAAAAAACCCCAAACATCTAAGTGACAACTGGAAATCTGTTTCCTAGAATTTACAAACATAGATAAGATGCTGAATTATAGCTTTTGTTTCAGCTTATACAAATAAGTGTTTATTTCTAGAAGACAGAGTTGCTGGAGAATAAAAAACATCCTACTTTAAGAGGTACATAGCTGATATCAGGCACCCTTCCCAAGCAGAGATATGAGAAAGAGACACCTCTATTTCTTCCTTAGTCATATTCAATTTCTTCAAGCTATGACTATTAAAATGAAGACTGAGCCATCAAAGTGTCATTGAGCTGAGGAAGGAGAAGGAGCTGAATTAAAAAAAAAAAAAAAATTATGATCAATACCAAAAATTACAAACAAAACCAAGGGAATTTATTTTAAGAAGAAAATTAATATATTTCATATTCAACTTGTGCCAAAATCTGACTGCAGTAGAAGAATTTCTAATTCGTCTGGTTTAATTATCACCGAATAAAGATCTTCAGATCTTTACCTTATAAAATCCTTTAGTGAAAGGACAAAGGACTAGATTATGGTCTTGCTTATGGCTGTGTAAATCTCTGGTAACTTCACTGAAATCACACTGTTATGAATATTTACGCTTCATTGTAAACATTTTGAGAATTGTAGTGGGATGAACTTTATAGAGCACAAGATATTCTAAATATTGGAAATGTAGGCTTTGTACTTTCAAGCACTGTATGCGGGGCTTAAATTTACCACCATGAGCAAAACTTCCCAGTGCGACACAAATCCAAATCATAGAATATCTGGAGTTGGAAGAGGCCCACGAGGATCATCAAAGTTCAAACCCTTCAGTCGAGGCTCATAACACTCCAAGGGCAGCACTTTCCTCCCTAGCAGTTGTAAGGACTCAAGACAGACCCCTCAAAGCAGCACTGAGAGGCATCACGTGCAACGATGGTTGGTCAGCTCCGACTGGGTCTTAGCAGGACCTTGGGAAGTGGCTTATTTGAGATAATACAAGGCAATATTTTGCTGTTATTAATCCACTGAGAATGCTTGGTTCTTTCATTACCTAAACATGACGTGCATATTTCAAACTTCACATTTTCACTTGATAATTATTTAATAAGACAGGGATGGAGTCAGCGAATAATGGCTCAAGAAGGAACATTTAATTTCCAAGAGTGTCCTAAGAGACATTTCATTGAGGGGAGCCATAGCAATTACCTCGAAATTCAGTGTCAGACACATTTCACTAATTCAGGACTCAGGAAGACAATGTGCATTAGCCCTAGGAAAGTTGTAGATAGAGACAATCAGATAATGAACATCACAGTGGTGAATCTACAGACAGAAATTACACTGCTGCTCTGCTTGCCTAAGATTTGAAATGCAAATTATTTTGCAGATTTAATGAATGAACTCTATACTTTTTAATTCTTTGCCTTAATTTTGTTGGGATGATTCCTCGTTTGCCTCTTGACCTTGGACAGATACCTGAATTTGCTCTGGTGGTGAGGATTTTGGCTGGTAGGCATTGAATGCAATGTACTTTCAATTTGAAGGAAATATAAGGACAAAGAGCAGAGAAGCAAAGGACAACAGGCCCTGGTGTTGTGTCAGTGCTGTTTGATCAGACTTCATTCATGAGTGAATTTCCAAACAGCTGGATCTCACTACATATTATTATTGTAAATTCCAAGCCTCCTTGCCAGAACCATATGCCAAAAGAAAATATCCTGGGTCAGTTAAGACAGGAGTCATGGAATGCAAAACAAATTAATGTGGTAATATCCATGGGTTAGGCCAGTCTGCTGGTTGAAAATATCAGGAAATGTTTGGAGTAAATCTGCTCTAATTTGGGTTTTGTAGCAAATAATATTCATGATTCAATGGCATAAATTGAAAACGGAGATAGTCAAGCTTTGGAATCAGGACCTGTTGTCCTCCTAGTCCCTTCCATGAGGGAAGTCCTATTCATTCCACACAAAGAGATGACCTTGAATATAGGACAAACTTGACTTCAAAACCACTGACAGTCCGCACGGGCATCCCTAATGAGGGATTTTCTGCAAAGTGTTAACACTTCTCCATAAATATGGGAGCAGGCTGTACCTCTCCGTGCTCAGGAGCACTGTACTCTGGGTGTGCTCTGCTTGAAATTATTGGTGGCATGAATCAAAGTGGCAAGACCTGCCTCTTATCTGTGCTCACTTAAATTGAGTACTTTGTATGTGTATCTCTGTAGTGTAGTTGGGTCCTATATTCAGCAACAGTGATAGAGAATCCTCAAGTACAAACATGCACCAAGTGATATTTCTGATTTAAAGGTTAACACTGATTCAAATTGCTTTTATTCTTCCCTCCTGCTGGGTAGGAAAATGTTCTTTAGCTTTTCTGTTCCGGAATGTTCTCTTTCAAGATCTCACTACTTTACCCCCAAGATTTTCTCATTCTCTCCTTCCAAATTTGCAAGAACAAATTGCAAATGTGATTATTTGCAAACTTTAATGCCTTTGATAAAAAGAACTCTAATAACCTTGATCCTGAATGTTACTGTTAGACATTGGTCAAACAGCAATTACCCTCTTTCTGACAACTGCTGTCCTGACTTTTTTCTATCCTAAATCATGAGTCCTTCATAATTTCCTAATAGATTAAATTATTTGCTTTTGCTGAAAACTGTTTTGATATTTATTATATTCTGTTCATCGCTATCCCTCTGAATTGTGCTGGGAAAACTTAAATGCCTTGAGAGAGATTGGGTAGATGGGTAGATAACTGTGAAATTTTACAGTCAATATTTGCAAAGTGCCTAGAGATTTCAGAATAAAGGAGGCATGAGAAATGCAGAGATTTCTTGTTATGTTTCAATGCATGAAATCAAAAAGAAGAAGAGAGGGCAGGAAGAACCAAATCAAATATTATGGTAGGACTCGAAAAGTTGCTCGCTTTAATCCACGATTTCCCTGTTCTCTGCCATCTCAATTGGCACTAGCAGAACCAGACTTCATTTGTTTCCTCTGAGATGTTTCTTTAAAAAGGATCTGAATGGAGATCGGGATTTCTGTAGAGCACAGGTAATTAGCGCTGGAGGACTCTGATTATCTCTTTATACCCCTCCTCACCATTTGACACAATTTCACATAATAAGCCTTCCCTTGAACAAACCCGGTCTGAGACAGAGTCTCCTGGGAGGCTGATTCTCGGTGTGAGGAGGAGAGCTGCAGATTTCCACCCTCTACAGACATAGGTCCTTTCTCTTCACTTTTCTAATGGTTAGTGGTGAGCAGAATCATGATATACTGCATTTAAAGGTAAAATCGCTATCCCCTAGCGAATAGTAGAACTGTGGGACAACCAACAGTTTATTTTTATTCTTATTTTAATTTCCTTTCTATGCTTTCCCTATTTTAATTAAAATGAGATCAACAATCCACATGAAAACGAACTCATGAAAGCTGCACTGAATATATATCTGCATTATAGTTTAATAAAAATTTAAAGTTAGGGTATTGAATAAAATTAAACAATTTCCCTAAACAGAGTGGGAATTAAAATAAAACCCAGCAGCAACAACAAAACCAGGAGAGATCATGATCAATTAATGATGAATATTGCATTGCTTTGTTTGCAATATATCAGTTCATGCCCAAAGAGATAATTTGGAAGATGGGGAGAACTATTAGGGGTGTTTAGGGAAATACCAACAAAGCCCAAAAAGCCAAACTATAAGAAATAATATCAGGCAACAACAAAAGACCTTGAGGAACACGAGACTAATTAGAGAAGTCGGCCATGCGTTTTGTTATCGCTCCATTACAATGAATGGAAATGAGGCCAGGGGTTGAACATCTCTGCTCAGGAGCACCTGGGGAGCAGGAGCAAGGAAAAATCTGATCTGCCCTTGTATTAGTTATTTAAGCTCAAAGAACTTTAACTGATACAGAGCCGATTTCAGGAAAAAAAAAAAAAAAAAAGACACAAAAATTCTCACTAAAGAGTAGAAGTTCAGAAAACATTAAAAGAGGGACTGAATAAATAAAATTCCCACACACTTTACTTTATAGGAGTCAATGGAGCAAGCAAGATAACAAAGGAACTTATGATGGGGAGAAATAACCATTATACTTCACAGATACTTGTTTAGAAACAATTTTCTTTTGCCAACAGCTATAAATGGTGCAAGCTTCAATACTTTTATTTGTGTTTAAATGAGAGGGCACTTGTCAAATATTTGCATAGAATAAATCTCAGCTCAAAGCTTTTGAATGTATGCTTTGCTTTAAATATGGTAGTAATCCCACCTCTAGTCAGTCGAATCCTTAAAGCCATGCTGTGCTGAACCACATCTGTCTCTTGAGATTCCACAATAAAAATTATTGCATTTCAGCAGTGAACAAAATGATTCCCATGTACAGTTTGTTTGCAAAACACTTTGTCAAGATGTTAAGCAACTGCATATTCTTATAAAGCAGAAACAGAAAAAAAACACCCCGCCCTCTTTCTAAATGTGAATGACAGTAGACAAACATGACAAACTGACGCCAGCTCGACTGCCAATTCCTCTGGGAAAAACAAGCTCCTTTGCAACTGCATCAAAGGCAGCAGCTGGCCAGCCCAGCCTGTAGTGGGATGAGGATGCTAATCAGTAGTTTGAAGGTGCTAAAGTAAATGACATGGTGCTGTTTCAAGAATCAGACCCATTAGAAGTTTATCTGAGGATGGGCTGGTGAAAATGCCTCTTGCTTTTCATTCTAGCCATTCTTCACAATGATTTTGCCACTCCTGCCTAAGCTTCTCTTAGAGACAGTGTTTTCTTTTTCTAGACAAAGACCCATTGTTTAATTCTTCTGAATGCTCTGACAGCTAGAAGGGCAAAAGGCATCCTGTGAGTGACAGTCAATGTCCTCTCTCTCTCTGTTTTGATATACAGTGTGTAGATCTGTAATGTACTGCTAAGTGTGACTCTCCAAGGCTGCTCCCACAAGCAGCTGGGAAAGTCAATCCACTGTCAAAGCAACAGGCAGCTTCTGCTCTTTGCTCAAGACATTTGGGGTTCCTTGTTTCTACACTTTATGATGATACAGAACCATCAGCTAGCTGGTGGCATGGGCTGACACGGGCTGGATGAAAAGAATGAATTGCATTCTCATATCCAGCCAACACTATTTTTGTTTGCTCTACTTTCCCCTTCCCTCTGTAGTTTGGCTTAAGAGACCCAACACCCTTCATGCACAATGGAGAAACATTTCCTGCCCAGCCAACACATTTCTGCTTAAACTCAATGTTCTCAGGACACAATCAAAACAGAAGACAGATGTTTGATAAGTATCTAGTCTGGGTGGGAAGATGGTGATATACAAGGAAGGAAACCAGAATATTTTCATTCTTTTGTAAAAAACACATGGGTTTTGCATTTGCAGTTGAAGTCTAGATTGCACTATGCAAAGGTAGGCACACAGTGCAAGTTTGCTATGGATTTTATTCTAGTTTAGGAAGCATTTTGATATGGATATCTATCTCAGTGTAGCAAATTTGACATAATCTTTTGGCTAGATAAACTGCTGCTCCCTTGCAGGTCACTAGATGGTGATGGGGAATATTAAAAAAGCCTTAATGGAGACAGCAAAGCTGCAGACCTTGCTGTAGTTAATGAGTGAAGAACACTTGCTGCTCCCCATCATTCCTTTCATTCTGCTCACATCATGTAATCTCAGGCAGCACAAATTGCCATCAATGTGAGATACCAGGAATGCCTCAAAAACCACCCTGGAGTTCAGTACGAGAGGTGGAGACTGAACAGCATCTCCAGCCTATCCTCCTGGGGTATAGTTTTAATTAACAAGGTTCTATATAAAGAATTTGTTGAGTTGGTTACTTAAAGAAAAAAAGTTCATCTAGGCTCCTAGAAACAGGACCCATTTGAAATTATATTTCTTTTTATATAGCTTGGACACAGCAGAAACAAATGTCCAGAAGGGAAAAAAATCTTTCTGAGATAAAAAGGAGCTGGCTGCTCTCTGCTGATCCTCTGGCACCATGCCTTCCAGTATTTGAGAAGAACAAAGCTGAGAAATAGAAATTCAGCACTGCTAAGGTGCACCCACTACCTCTGAAGAACTTGCACCCCACAGCCCACTAGAAAAAAAATCAGGCTAGGCAATGCCTTTAGCCTGACAGAGACACAGGGAATGGGAAGCTGAGCCAAGTCTCTTTTAAGAAGAGAGCTCCAGAAACAAACCAACCAAAATATTAGCTGATTTAATTTGTTGCATGTTTTAGGGATGGGGAATAGAGAAATTCAGGAGAGAAGCGGAGACCACTCTTCTGTGTCCCAGACACCCACCCAGAACTTGCAGCAGCAATTCCCAGAACTACCCACTCTTATCTATTCCCAATGACTTGGAACCAAAAAAAAAAACCCTTCTGTCCTCAGGAAGCTTTTCTTCTCATTTTTTTTTAACTTGTGTCTGCTCATATTAAACCACCACCAAATAAGACATTCTTAAAGTACAGACAAACTGGAAAATATACCAAGAAGAGCAAGGAGAAATGAATTATGAGTGCTGGAGGGACTCACTTGCAAGGAAAGATTAGAAGAACTAAATATGTCTAGCTTGGCAGAGAGATGACTAAGCAGAGAGGGGGAAGTGATAAATGTCTACAAATATTTGAAGGGCGTATACACTGAGGAGGCAGAGAGATTCTGCAGTGTGAGCCATACCAGGTGGTGGGATTAGGAGCAAAGGGATGGAATCAAAAAAGGAAAAGAAAATAAACCAGAAAAAAAACCCTCACAAAGCAAAAATTCAACTGAAGGCTACACAAACCAAAGTCCTCATGAAAATGATGTATATCCATATCCCCCACACTGGGGATGTGGAGATTTTCTCAGAGGTAGAAAACTCAGTGTATGAGACATATGGGAGGACTGCAGGAGTGCTTTGTTGCTTTGCAGAACTAAAGGAAAGAGCTGTGCCTTGAAGCTGGGAGACCAACAGGAGCCTCAGTGGACAACAGGTGTCCCACCAACACTGTCAATTAGAGAGCTTCAGGCAGGAAGTAAAGGTCGTTTTTCTATCCCATTGAAATCACAAGAGAAGGGTTTGTTTGGAATAATTTAATGACCTTGAACTTGGTAGAGCTACAGGACTTTATAGATATAGCCAGCCAGATGGTCCCTGGGAAGCTGGAGGCTTTGGGTTTGTTAAGCATTCAAAAAGATTATGGTGGAAAACCTGAAAGATCAAGATGGAGGACAAAAGCATCATATTCTTCCATCTTAATGCAACCATCACTGGTTTAACCAGGTCAAAAGGAGACAGGGGAGAAAGTAGTGCATTCCACAATTCAGTTTCTGCTGCAAAGCACACCAGTGCTCCTTCAGCACCTCAAAAATTCAGGAATTAAATGTAGCCAATTCCTCTTTCAGGAGAACAAAAATTCCACTTTCAGGCAGGGAGGACCCCAGCCACCACCACAGACATCACTCCAGTACTTCATTTCAAGCTCTCTCCTGCTCTACATCAGCACACCTGTCTGTGAAGAGGCAGAAGGACAATCCAGAGACCACCTCCAAGGGCACATAATTGAAGGTTGTATTCTACACCCAGTTCAGCTCGATTCTAGCCAGGACATGCAGCTCAACTGCTTTAGAGCCACAGACAGTGGTGCCTCCTCCTGCCAATACAGGAGGGGCAGACCTTGATTTTTGTCTTCCTAGAACTATGACACTGAGGCCCCTGTCACTTGGCTGTTTAGCCTGAGAAGGGGGCATGGGTCCAAGGAAATGCAGGGAAAAGCATTGAGTCCTTCCTTAAGAAATGCATTTGGAGTGCTAAACATCTCCCATATGCAATCCTGTGTAAACCAGGCTGTTGGAGTTTGGGTTCACTTGTAGAATTTTTTTTTTTTTCTTTTTTCCCATAAGTTGCCAGGTAACTAATGTCTGAGTACTTAAGAGTAGTTAATAAAGACAAAAGAAGTGGCTGAGGTGGGGGGAGGGGGTCTTTTTTCGGGGGTGTCCCGGAAATCCGGGAGGGAAGCGCGGGACTGTCTGGCCGAGAGCCAGGCCACGGCGGAGTCCTGCTCTCTTTGCCCTTCGCTTTTTTTTCTTTGCTCCTGCTCCAAGTGTTTCTCCAGCACCCCAGACCTCTGCACCCCCTGTCCTGCCGGGACTCGTGCTGCAGCTCCGGCCACCGCCGGGGAGCTTCTGATCCATCTCCAGCACCCCGGAACTCTGCACCCCCTGCCCTGCCGGGACTCGTGCTGCAGCTCCGGCCACCGCCGGGGAGCTTCTGATCCATCTCCAGCACCCCGAGACTCTGCATCCACAGCTGCTGGTGCCGGTAACTGCACCAACAGGGGGGGAGGGTGCCAGCGGCAGAGAAACGCTGTGACTGTTTCCCTGGTTCTGTCTGTTGTTCATATCATAGTTATTGTTGTTCTGTTTTACCTTGCTAAACACAAGTAAAGAACTGTATTCCATATCCTCATATTTTTGTCTGAAAGCCCCCTTCGATACCTGTCTTCCAAACTAAGACAGATTTTGGCGCCCAATCGTGGGGCCTGAGGGCATCGAGGTGAAAAAGAATAACAGTTCTTGGGTAATCTGATTTTTGTTTGTTTTCTTTTTCTTTGTGTGTATTGAATTTAAGAACTCGTTAGGCGGAACCATGTTGTCTAGTTTACCCTGGTTTGGGTGGCATGTGGTCACGGCCATATTTCTCCCCTTTGCAGCCCCTTACCTAAACATGGGTCCCATAACTAAAGCTACTGTGGCTGTTATCCAGTTTATTTTGTGGGTTGATGATGTGAGGAATTCATGGATTTTTAACTTCCTCTGGAAAGCAAGCTCATGGATTCAGAGCTATCGCACACTAACTGGATGTTTGTGGGATTATTTTAATAATGGCACCTACTGTGAGAAAATTACACCAGGGGAAATTTTCTCCCAACCCTTCATCCAGCTCCTTGGGTCTACCCCAGCAGTTTTCGGAGGGTTCAAATTTTCTAATGATATCCTCCAGTGGCTGGTGTTGCTGATATGCCTGTTAAGTTTTTTCCATTTAGCATTCAGAGATATTAACCAGCCGGATTGGGTGGGGGTTCTGGTGAAGGAGATACGTGAGATGGGCCAGGTGCAGAAGGAATACACCCTCCCTGCTAGTGGGAAACCCTCCCCCTGCCTGGAAGAGGCAGAGTCTGATGGTGCAGAAGTAGAACACACAAATGTTACAACTGTCCAGGTTCCAGCTGAACCGCAAGGGCAGCCACAGCCAGCAGCAGTCGCCCCTGTGGAGACTAGGAAGTCTAAGATGAAATCAGATAAGAAAGGGGGGCCCTCACAACCTGCAGGGGAGCCAGAGGTGGAGATTGTCACCGAGTCCCTGTCATATGAAAGTCTCCGTTACCTGAGAAAAGACATTGTGAGACGGGGCCGTGAGGCTTATACAGCCTGGTTACTCCGAGTCTGGGACCTCATGGGTAAAGGCGTGCAACTGGACGGGGGTGAGGCAAGGTATTTAGGACCCTTGACCCAAGACTCAGGTGTGGATCAAGTATTTGTAAGGGAGCCTGGGCCCCTTTCCCTCTGGGAGCGGCTTTTAATGAGTGTAAGAGAGAGGTTTGTCCACAGAGACAGAATGCAAGACTACCAGCATAAAATATGCTGGAAGACCCTTGAGGAAGGGATCCAACAGCTGAGAGAAGTGGCGGTATTGGAGGTGCTCTTTGGAAGGGATGGACAGCATGATAATGACCCTGACAAGGTCAGGTGCACAGGGCAAATGCTGTGGAGTCTGGCAAATCTGGGGCCATCCCAATACACCACTTTCATTGCCACGATTAATGCTGATAACAACGGGGAGACAGTGGGTTCTATTGCCAACAAGCTTAGGAATTATGAAAATATGGTCAATGGCCCCATGCATCCTCATGTCTCTGCTGTAGTTAAGGAACTTAAAGAGGAGATGAGAGACATGAGGGAGGAGATGAGGAAGATCAATGCAGCACCAGTGCAAGTCACAGGCCCCAAACTCAAAGCCCAACATTCCCCAGCTAGAGGGAGAGGGTACACCCCACGGGCTGAACTGTGGTTCTTTTTGCATGACCATGGGGAAGACATGGGGCAGTGGGATGGGAAACCCACTTCTGTCCTGGCAGCACGGGTGCGTCAACTCAAGGGGAGAAACTCCAACCAAGGGAGTTCTACTAAAGTGAAGGTAGCAGCAACCTCCCATGACCGAGCTGCCTGGTGTGACAGAAAGGATGATGATCTGTCAGATCCCCTTGAAGGAACCTCAAGCATGTATGCCCAGGAAAGAAATAATAACCAAGGTTAGAGGGGCCCTGTCTCTAGCCAGGAAGAGGTACGGGAAAACCGGGTCTTTTGGACAGTGTGGATCCGATGGCCTGGCACATCAGAGCCACAAAGATACGAAGCTTTGGTTGATACTGGTGCACAGTGTACTTAATGCCATCGGGACATGTGGGGGCAGAACCTGTTTCCATTGCCGGGGTGATGGGGGGATCGCAGCAATTGACTCTGTTGGAAGCTAAGGTGAGCCTGACCGGGAAGGAGTGGCAGAAACATCCTACTGTGACTGGCCCAGAGGCCCCGTGTATCCTGGGCATAGACTTCCTCCGGAGTGGCTATTACAAAGACCCAAAGGGACTCAGGTGGGCTTTTGGAATAGCTGCTGTAGAGACAGAAGGCATTAAGCAATTGAATTCCTTGCCTGGACTCTCAGAGAACCCATCAGCAGTAGGACTCCTGAAGGTGGAAGGGCAACAAGTACCAATTGCCACCTTGATAGTGCACCGCCGGCAGTACCGGACGAATCGAGATGCCGTGATCCCCATCCATAAGATGATCCGTGAGCTGGAGAGCCAAGGGGTGGTCAGCAAAACCCACTCACCCTTCAACAGCCCAATCTGGCCTGTGCACAAGTCTGACACAGAATGGAGATTGACTGTGGACTATCGTGGCTTGAATGAAGTGACTCCACCATTGAGTGCTGCTGTGCCAGACATGCTGGAGCTCCAGTACGAGTTGGAGTCCAAGGCAGCAAGGTGGTATGCCACTATTGATATCGCCAATGCATTTTTCTCCATTCCTCTGGCAGTAGAATGCAGGCCTCAATTTGCTTTCACCTGGAGGGGTGTGCAGTACACCTGGAACCGACTGCCCCAGGGGTGGAAACACAGCCCCACCATCTGCCATGGATTGAACCAGACTGCACTGGAAAAGGGTGAGGCTCCAGAACATCTGCAATACATTGATGACATCATCGTGTGGGGGAACACAGCAATGGAAGTATTTGAGAAAGGAGAAAAGATCATCCAGATTCTGCTAAAAGCTGGTTTTGCCATCAAGAAGAGTAAAGTCAAGAGACCTGCCCGAGAGATCCAATTCCTGGGGGTAAAGTGGCAAGATGGACGGCGTCAGATTCCCACTGAGGTCATCAACAAGATCACAACAATGTCTCCACCGACCAGCAAGAAGGAAACACAAGCTTTCCTAGGTGCCATAGGCTTTTGGAGAATGCACATTCCAGAGTACAGCCAAATTGTCAGTCCTCTCTACTTTGTCACACGCAAGAAGAACGATTTCCACTGGGGCCCTGAACAGCAGCAAGCCTTTACCCAGATCAAGCAGGAGATCACTCATGCGGTAGCCCTTGGCCCAGTCAGGACAGGACCAGAGGTGAAGAATGTGCTGTACTCTGCAGCCGGGAGCCATGGTCTGTCCTGGAGCCCTTGGCAGAAGGTGCCTGGGGAGACTCGAGGCCGACCGCTGGGATTCTGGAGCCAAAGTTATAGAGGATCCAAAGCCAACTACACTCCCATGGAGAGGGAAATCCTGGCTGCCTATGAAGGAGTTCAAGCTGCCTCAGAGGTGATTAGCACAGAAGCACAACTCCTCCTGGCACCCCGACTACCAGTGCTGGGGTGGATGTTCAAAGGAAAGGTTCCCTCCACCCACCACGCCACTGATGCCACATGGAGCAAGTGGATTGCCCTCATCACACAGCGCGCCCGAATTGGAAACCCAAATCACCCTGGGATTTTAAAGATAATTACGAATTGGCCTGAAGGTGAAAATTTTGGTCCTACTGATGAAGATGAGCTGGTACAAGTAACACGGGCTGAAGAAGCTCCACCATACAACCAACTGCCCCCAGAAGAAACAGGCTACGCCCTTTTCACTGACGGTTCCTGTCGCATCATAGGGATGAACCGGAAGTGGAAAGCAGCTGTATGGAGCCCCACACGACAGGTTGCACAAGCTACTGAAGGAGAAGGTGGGTCAAGCCAACTTGCGGAACTCAAAGCTGTTCAACTGGCTCTGGACATTGCTGAGAGAGAGAATTGGCCAAAGCTCTACCTATACACTGACTCATGGATGGTAGCCAATGCTCCGTGGAGTTGGCTAGAACGGTGGAAAAAGGCTAACTGGCAACGTAGAGGGAAACCAATCTGGGCTGCTGAGGAGTGGAAAGATATTGCTAGTTGGGTAGAGAAGCTGCCTGTGAAAGTCCGCCATGTAGATGCCCATGTTCCCAAGAGTAGAGCTAATGAGGAGCACCAAAACAACAATCAAGTAGATCAGGCTGCAAAAGTAGAAGTGTCAAAAATAGACTTAGATTGGCAACACAAAGGAGAGTTGTTCGTAGCTCAATGGTCCCATGATGCCTCGGGCTATCAAGGTAGAGATGCCACCTATAAGTGGGCACGAGACCGAGGGGTGGATCTAACCATGGATAGTATTTCCCAGGTTATCCACAACTGTGAGACGTGTGCTGCCATCAAGCAGGCCAAAAGGGTAAAGCCCCTCTGGTATGGGGGGTGGTGGTCTAAATACAAGTATGGGGAAGCCTGGCAGGTTGACTACATCACACTGCCCCAGACACGTCAAGGCAAGCGCTACGTGCTCACAATGGTAGAAGCCACCACAGGATGGTTGGAGACCCACCCAGTGTCTCACGCCACTGCCCGGAACACCATCCTGGGCCTTGAAAAGCAAGTCCTGTGGAGGCTTGGTACCCCAGAGAGAATTGAGTCAGACAATGGAACTCATTTCAAGAACAGCCTCATCAGCACCTGGGCTAGAGAACATGGCATTGAGTGGGTGTACCATATTCCCTATCATGCAGCAGCAGCTGGGAAAGTCGAACGGTGTAATGGACTGCTTAAAACCACTTTGAAGGCACTGGGTGGGGGGACTTTCAAGAACTGGGAAATTAATTTAGCTAAGGCCACCTGGCTAGTGAATACCCGAGGTTCCACTAATCGAGCCGGCCCTGCCCAATCTGGAGCTTTGGGAACAACAGATGGAGATAAGGTTCCAGTTGTACACATGAAAGGTATGCTGGGAAAAAATGTTTGGGTAAATTCTGCCTTCAGCAAAGACAACCCCATCCGTGGAGTTGTCTTTGCTCAGGGACCAGGCTGCACCTGGTGGGTGATGCAAAGGGATGGAAAGACCCGATGCATACCTCAGGGGGACCTTGTGTTAGGGTGAACTGCTCATAATACTGTGCCTGTATCTGCATGTATATATGTATATAATGTAAAAGTTAAAATTTTATATAATATGTTGCTATGGAAAAAACAAAAAAAAAATCGGGTGGATAATGTTGGGGTTTGGGTTCACTTGTAGAATTTTTTTTTTTTTCTTTTTTCCCATAAGTTGCCAGGTAACTAATGTCTGAGTACTTAAGAGTAGTTAATAAAGACAAAAGAAGTGGCTGAGGTGGGGGGAGGGGGTCTTTTTTCGGGGGTGTCCCGGAAATCCGGGAGGGAAGCGCGGGACTGTCTGGCCGAGAGCCGGGCCACGGCGGAGTCCTGCTCTCTTTGCCCTTCGCTTTTTTTTCTTTGCTCCTGCTCCAAGTGTTTCTCCAGCACCCCGGAACTCTGCACCCCCTGTCCTGCCGGGACTCGTGCTGCAGCTCCAGCCACTGCCGGGGAGCTTCTGATCCATCTCCAGCACCCCGGAACTCTGCACCCCCTGTCCTGCCGGGACTCGTGCTGCAGCTCCGGCCGCTGCCTGGGAGCTTCTGATCCATCTCCAACGCCCCGAGACTCTGCATCCCACAGCTGCTGGTGCCGGTAACTGCACCAACAGGGGGGAGGGTGCCAGCAGCAGAGAAACGCTGTGACTGTTTCCCTGGTTCTATCTGTTGTTCATATCATAGTTATTGTTGTTCTGTTTTACCTTGCTAAACACAAGTACAGAACTGTTATCCATATCCTCATATTTTTGTCTGAAAGCCACCTTTGATACCTGTCTTCCAAACTAAGACACAGGCAAAAGGAATTCTCACAAGTCCCAGTACAGGAAGCATGTCAAGGTCCTTCCCTTTACCCTGGATTTGATCCAAAGTTTGATATGAAGTCAAAGCCTCAACTTATGTTTTCAGAGTACTCCATGACCCTAGCATAGGTTTACAGGGTTAAAACCCTATGCCTGTGACAGGGAACTCTCTTAAACAGGGTGATGCTCATCTACTTGGCAAGCAGACCTAATGCTAATAACATTGTGCTTTTGTAGATGAAACTAAAAAAGAAGCTATTTTACTACAGTGAGATTTCAAGATGATTGTATATTTCTCTAACAACTGAAATAGGGGAGCAAATGGAACAGCCAGAGGTCAGAGCAGTTGATGCTGTGGAAGAGCTCAACTGGACAATAGCACTGTAAGGGAAAAACCACACTTCTGTCTGTCCCTGCAGAAAACCAACACATTGCTAAGCATGGCCCTTCACACTCAGAGCACCAGAACTAAAAGCCTCAGTACAGGGACAATCCCTGTATCAGTCAGGTAAAGCAGAGTAAAGAAGAACTTCTATGGTCTGAGGCAGCAGAGGCAGAGGGGAAGTTTTCCAGGGATTCCAGTGGTGCATGCAAACCCAAGGACAGACTTTGTATCCAGTAAGCCAAAACCTCTAAGTAAAAGATGCTTTTAATAACATAATTCCCACTAGAAATTACACTGGTCAGCCACCACAAAGTCCTCCCATCCCAACAGAGCTGTCTCTCAACAGAGAGATTCTTACCATCCACCAGAACCAAGTCCAGTGCTCCTTGCTTTGGAGCAGATCTTAGGACAGAGAAGCTGTGATGACCTTTCCACATGGAGACAGGAATGAGGCATCCCAAATAAAACACAGGGAGAGAAGTGGTAACAGACATGCTGTTCTCTCTGTCCTTCCCAAACACATGATCCTCCTGCTAACATAAAGGATGAGATCTCTCAGTGGAGCTATTATGCAGCTCCTGCACTCCTACACCAGATGAAACACAATGACATACCTTGATCTGGGTAGGACAGGCGCTGAGCCCTCTGTAGAGGCAGGCTGGGCTGGCTTGCAGCTGGGAAAGACTTTTCATCAGGAAAAACAGCAGCTGCCATTCAAGACCCAACTGAGCCAATTTCAGCAAAGTCCTGGGACTCATGGCAACAAAGCTGTAATGGAAGACCAGGCTCATCTTCACAAAACAACACAGGTTCTAGCATCCCAGCATGGCTTTGGGGAGGGTGATGCTGTTGCAGCTCTTTTTATTAATTAACCAGGTGTTTAACTTCAGCATCCTGGCTAAAATCCAACATGGAGAAATAATGTACTTCCTTTCTTTATGCAGTTTTAACCCAGCAGCTTTATCCTGGGCAGTTTCCCCCACCTTGCCCTGGTGCAGTTGCTGCAGCACAGGTGCAGTGTCACCCCAGAACTCACTGCACTTCAGCAGCAGGTGAGAAGCTGCTGCTCAGCCTGCCTGACCCAAAGGCTCATGGAACCTACTGTGTAAACATAAGGCACTATTATCTCCCCTCTCCACATGGAATCACTTTATGGAACTTATTATTATTATTTGGAGCTCAAATTGAAACCCTCTGGCCATGTATGAACACTAAGCCTGCTTAGGGAATGCAGGAAGCAGCTAAAGTGGTGAAGAGGCAAAGATTTATGACAGTCAGAAAAGAAATTTTCTTTTCTAGCAACAAGCTTCACATTCCTAATCTATTTCTGCAGATTTTGCTACTCTCTACCAAACTTCTGACAGGTCTTAAAGACTAACACTTACCATACTGCAAGCTGTTCCTCTAAAGTCTATTTTATCATTGTTTATAACCACCCGGCTGGATTCCCTTGGTGGTATTTTTCACTCTTTCTCATAGACCCTAAGAGTATCCATATTGCCTGCAACACAGCCTTCATGTTCACCTTTTTCCTTCCCTCCTTTTATCTCCTGGGCTCCCTTTATCTCCTCCTGAGAGCTCCCATCCTTTCTGATTCCCATTCAAATCATCACATTAGTAAGACAGACTAACTGTGGTTTTCACCTGTCTCTTAAGCAGGATTGCATCCTCACCCTCTCCCTTAGCTTCAGTAAAACTTTCTTCTGTAAGAGCTTTATAAATATATTTCTATCCCTGATAAAATGATTTTAGGTAAGGGTATAAGGGGAGGTCTGTGAAAGGAGAAAAATAGCTGTGACAATGAGTCGTCTCTCCCAAATTGTCTTTCTGAAAGCTCCAAATGGCTTTGTAACAGCATGAAAGTGCTTCCTGATTATTGCCAGGCTAAGGCTCAGGAAAGCCCTAGGGGTGGACAGGAGAGGGGTAAGGAATGTATAAAAACCTGCAGGAAAAAGGGGTGTGGTAGAAATGCTGTGGCCCCTCACACGCTCCCTGGGATGTTAGACCTGCCCCAGCAGTAGAGTTTCAAGGAGAACTCAGGGCTCTCTTGTCCCCCTGACACTAAAAACTTCAGGCTATTCCCTATGCAGGAGCAGTCTAATGGTCTCTAGGTCCCTGTGGACCCCCTCGTGTTTTTCAGCAAGATTTTACAGCAGAAGTTTCAACTGGGACTCACCAATTTCCCACCCAACAGTCAGACAGATCTTCCTAATTTCCAGTGACTTGTCGCTTCAGATCTTCCTCTCATAACACAAGGAGGGGTGACCCCCTAAACCCAGACTCCTGGGAGAGCATGTGGGCAAGACCTGGCCAGGTGCCAGCAGTGCTGGCCATAGCCAGCTCTCGAGCCAGCAGCTCTGGCTGCAGGAAGGAGCACAGCTAACACAAACATCATGCTGTGTTCCCATGGCAACCAAAGTGTCATGTTCATCATCGTCTCATTTCTGGAAGAAAAAAGACACAGGTCTGATGAAGAAAAATCCAAGAGTCCCAATGGACTGTGCTGAGGTTGGGCAGATTTTTAATGTCATTGCTGTCAGCACTCACCCCAGGCCTGCTGGAAAGTGCAGCACCCGGTCCCGTGATGGCCCATGGGTGTGAGCAGGAGACTGAATGGGATTCAAATGCACCCAGCAAGATACAGACAGTTCATGTCTTGTTTGCTCTGTGTCACTTTGAAGCTAGGGATACACAATCCACTTACCACAGCTAGAGAAGTTACTGGATGTTAGCAGAAGAGGTTTCAGCTTCACCCATCCTGTCTCCCACTTGACATGACCTGGGGGTAGAGGTCCTTATCAGTTACCTTTGCTCAGTGACTGATGAAACCCCAGTAATTTAAGAAGATGGCTGAACTTGGAATTGCTCTTCCTGAGAGAGCAGAGATCTTTGTGTGCATCAAGTCCCCTCCTGGGCTGGGTGAGCTGCCACCATCTCATTGCCCCACGCTTTTCTGTGCTGATATCTGTGCCCCAGAAACCAGAGCCAGCTGGGATCCAACATTCCTGTTAACAAGGATCTGTATGAGCTTCTGTGCAGTGACTACAGGGCAGCAATTAAAACATTGCCACATACATTTGTACATGGAAATCTCACCTTCCAGTTCCAAGACAAACATGCTAGGGACGCATCACTGGACAGTTTAGGAGCTCTCTGATGTGTTCTTCCTTGAAGCATGAGAAGATGTAAGGCTGAGGATTCATTTCAATCACTTTAAAATCAATTCCACCACCAATTAATAGTTCTTTTCTATGGGAGAACAAAAAAAATAAATAAAAGGAATTTCCAGCCTGAAGAACACAAAAGGAAGACTCCAAAAATTACACTTGGAAGAAAACAACTTCCTGCAAAAGAAAATCATGCCTGTGCTTGAGAAGCAAAGAGGAAGGAAAACTAGGAAGAGAATGACAGCATTCTATAGAATGCTTGGGTAATGCAGGAAGAAGTTCTTTGAACACTCCAGATTCTGTACATCCCAATGCTGAAGCCAAACTCCAGCAAGGTGCAATGTTTGGATGCTTTAGTATCCTAAGTCAATGCAGATCAGGGGAAATATCCCTGGATGCTCAGGGCAGGGTAGGTCCAAACAACACTGAAATCCAAAACATTAGTTAACTCGTTATTAATCCTTGGTTTTAACCCTCAATTTTATTTTTATATTGTTTTGTTTTCCCTCCCTGAGCAGTTTTGCTGGCCCAAGCATTGAGGGGTTCAAGTCAGATTTATACCTGTAACTGGGGCGAGCACCTTAGCTAAGAGATTGACCCTATCTGGAGCAACTTCTTCCTCCTTAAAGACAGACAGAAACCTCATACAGGCAATCTTTCATGAGAGGGATAAAGAGAAGCTATTTATAGACACCCACTTGTGCTTTTATGGGAGAAGAAACTAGGGATTAAGTATGACAAAGGTTAAGGCACATGGATGTAGCAATGTAATGAAATTTCAGCCTCTGCATGACACCTACGAAGGGCAGCCTACAGGAAAGTGCTCACTACTGTCCATGGGCCCTGGGCTCTCATCCAGGGGAACTGCATTTTCTCCAGATGATCTGTAACACCACCTTGCTCAAGGCACTTGGCCATTTTACATCTTTTCTCAACTTTTGGGAATCCTTAAGCAACTAAGAAGTGAACATTCCAGTCAATTCCACTGTCCAGACCATATCGCTGAGCAGACAAGAGAGAAATAAGGTTTAAAAAGTTTATTATTTCCTCTTTGGACCCACCCAAACTACCAACCAACTCCTGTTAATACAGGTGGACACACATTAAGGTTCAGCCTGGTGTCCTTTTATTCCATTCAGGCCAGGAAACAAAATACTTCCCTTGGGTTTAGGGGATGGAAAGGAGTCCATCAACCTTTAAAGGCCTGAGATCACAAATAAAATAGCTCTGGATCTCCTTAATTAAACATAGCAGAGCATTCAGTTGTGCCTTGCTAAGTGGTGTTCCTGCAAAGGGGATGAGCCATTCTGGCAAGGTGAATGTACAATTCCCTCTCCTCTCCACTGGAGCAGCCAAGCAGGGTCAGGGCAGCCCATGAGAGAGATGTGCTGCCTGTTTGCTTGCTCCTGTGACTGGCTGCCCATGTAGAAGCTGGCAGGGAGCAGGAGAGTGCCAGCCAGGTTTTTGCAAGCATGTGAAAATTAACAAATCTCACCCTGAGCTGGAAAGAGCAGATAATTGAGGGAATTGAAATTAAGAGAGAAAAAAAAAAAAAAAAAAGGAAAAATGAGGGGAAAAAAAGCAAGAACATGGAGATGAGCCAAGAGGAAACACTTCAAAGGCCCATACCCTGCAGCCCACATTAATGACAATAAAAAGATGGGACCCTTACATTTTAATCAAAGGAAATTTTTTTAAAAAAGGTATAATAACTCTGCCATGCAGGAGCTGGCCCTGGCCCCCAGAGGTGTTGGCAAGGCAGGCTGGCAAGAAGAAGTTGAGGCTTCCTCAGCTGCCTTCTTTCTGCACTGCCTGTGCCTCAGTGAAAGGACAGCAAGAGTGAGCAGGGCCTTCAGGAGCAATGCCTCGAGGGGAGAAGCTATGGGAAACCAAAGGAATTAGAAACATGACTGAAATCTAAATCCCAGCTTCCTCTGGCTGGTCTCTAAGAATGCTGCATGTGAAGTCAAAGCTGAAAGCCAGCAGAACCAGCAGCAGGAGGCAGCAGGATGGGAACCACGAGGCACTGGGGCAGCCAGTGACCCCTGTTGGGTGGACCCCAGGGGAGCTCTAGGGACAGGCATCATGGAGTGGCTCATCCACAGAGGTACAGACACGTGGGACAGAGGGTAAGTGTGGCCTCAAATGCTAAGAAAGATGTTTTTCTGTAATCCCTTACAGAATCCCTGTCTGCCCTGCATGCAATAGAGACATCCTTGTCTGCTCTCCCCAGGCAGGACCAAAGCCCCCCCTGCAATCAGTGGGACAAGTGCTGTGCACAGAAGACCAAACCAAGGCTTTTCTGGGGTGCAGGTATTGGGGTCTTTGCTCCCTGGCACATCTTGGTGAAGGAAGGGGGGAAATGGAAAATGGGAAAGGAAGTAGAGCAGCACAAAACCTGATGAAGAAGAGAATAAGGATGGCTGTGCCACAGGGTGAAGAAACTCTCCTCAGGAAAAAACATGTAATTGTTTCAAACAACATTGTCTGTTGTTTCAGACTCCTTTAGTCTGAAAGAAGAGACAGTGAAAAAAGGAAAAATGTTTACAAAGACAAAGATTCAATTAAACAAAAAAAAAAAAAAAAAAAAAAAAAACCCAAAAGCTAAAAACCCATCAAAAAAACCCACCAATAGAACCCCTCCAAAAACCCAGAGAGAATAATTCATGAAACACTTACTCATTTATATAAAATGAAGACAAACAATGGTATATTTAGTTGTAGTCAGAAGCTGAAATTTTCCATGGGTTTGTAAGGCAGTGCCTCATGTAGACACAAGCAGCAATAGCCTTTATTCAAGGAAGTTCCCATAACAGCATGAAAAAATGAAGGCCAGAAGGAGTCACACCTGGATTTAACTGCACAACATACTAAAGCTTGTGCCTAGGTAGCAAGGCAATGAGGACATATTATATTTGGGTAGAAGAGCTGCAACTTGGAGAGAAAAATAAACAGCCCTTCCAAAAATGAAGGGCTATTCCACCTATTCTAGCAGATGGTAAGGTGCAATAGACAGTTTGAAAAAGAAAAAAATCCATTTTTTAATACACATTAGAAATTCTTAGCTTTTTTACTTAGAAACATCCAAGACATTATGCTACTCAATAAAACCCCTCTAATGCTGAACAACAGAGGATATTTCACATGTGTTGTCTACACAGCTTGTTCGAAACTTTCAAAGGCATGCAGAGATTTTTGATAACACCTGCAGTGTTACTACAATCTGGGCACTTTCCATAAACAAAACTCTTGGATTGTTGCAATTGCAGGCTGTTAGGAAAAGCCAGCTCTCTGCAAACATCCCTTCTCAGTCCAAAATTTTAGGACTTGCTGAAAAGTCTAATACTGCACGAAGTCAGAGTAAAGCGAGTACTTTATTCTCCCCAGAATCATACAGTGGGAAGCAGAACTTCAAGCTTCAAACAGAATATTCCTTTACACCCAAAATCCCATTTCTACTAAACTCCCTAGGAAGTCTGTTAAGGATCTTTTGATCCTCGTGCCAGCATTAGGCCTGATAAACCAAACATGCTCTCTGTGTAGGTACACAAAGGGATGTGATCCTGGAGTTGCAGCTGAAAGCAACTCAGATTTTGGCAGAGTGTGCTAACATATGAGCCCCAGGGGGTTTGCTTTGCAGGACCAATCTAGTTCCATTTAATTTATGATCCTTCAATAGTGACAAAACTTGACAAAGGAACACTGTGTCTGAAAACTCTACTGCCCAGTTTTAACAACCAGCCTCATTGCAAATTTGGGTCCCCGGCACCGTCAGACTGTCAGGGCTGCACCACCACTGCCCCTGACACTTGTGACAAGTAGCAAGTAGCTGTGTGATGCTGCAAAGGACAATAGGCTTTTTTTTGGTTCCCTGTAGGTGTTTAACCAGCGCCTCTGAGCCATTTTAAGGTTTGCTCACAGCTAGCTAAACCTGGAAGAATTCAGTGACCTTCAGGATATTAATAGATCCAAAGCCCCTTTGTGCCTGAGGAGTGGGCAGGGGACACTTCAGCATTTATGACCTGCAATTACTCTCCCACCCAGCAGAATAGACTTTGCTGTTCTTCGTCTACATCAATTACCAGGGCATGAGTGGAGTAATTTCTAACAGGGCCAGACACAAACAACCATCCTGGTGTGCCTCTGTCTCACTCTCCCTCGGTCCCTCTGCGATGCTCAGCCTGCAGAGCTCTTCCCATCAGTGGCGTGGAGTTGCCAAGCAACATTTGTCGTGTCCCTCCATGGGCCCTGCTCGTGGCTCTGTGGCAGCTCACGCTTTGAAGAAAAGGGGCTGTTGTGCGGAGTGAAATAACTTTCCCTCTCTCTTCTATCTTCCTACCTGATGAGGTGAAAAATGAATCCTTCTGAATATGACAGATCAAATCCTGCATTCGGTTGCTATGGGGTAAATCCCATTGAAAATTGTCTTTGGGGAATAAATTCACTGCTAGATACCAAGGACCAGTGCACCATACCCAGCACACACATCCAGGATACAGCAAATATTTTTTTGCATCATACACATTAGAAAAAGCAGCTAGAAGAAGTCAAATCATTATTGGCAAATAATTTATTCAGCCATAGTCACGAAGGAATTAATCTTATCCATTATTCTCAAACATGACTCAACCAGTTCCTGGAAATAACACAGCTAAAGCTTCTAGCTCTGAGCTGCAAACCCTAAGATTTAAATTCTTATTTAATTCCAGAGCTCTTTCCCTCTTGTTATTACATTCAACAGTGTGCTGCTGCTGTTCGTGTGCCAATGATACAAGGTTAGAAGGCTTAGACAGTTCAAAATGTTCTCTCCGCATCAGTAAAGCTAAAAAGCACAAAGCAGCTCTTACAACTGAGAGCACTCAGGCCATCTGGCACAGTGGCTTCAGTGTGAGCTCCCTGCTCCAGGGCTCTTGGCATCTACCTGGATGTCAGCCACCAGCGAGAGTCCCTGCTCTGATCCCAGTTCCCTATGGGATGCAGCCCCCCAGATCACCACTTTTCTCTGTATTCAGCTCTGCAGGAGTGAGAGTGCCAGAGCAAAGGTGGGGGTTGCAGACATGGGTGTGGGCAGCTCTGAAGCAGAGCCCTGTGCTGGAAAGGCTGAAGGTGAGGTTGGTAGATGTGTTGACATAAATAACGCTGTATGAGCATGGAGCCGAACTTCAAGAAAAAGACATGGGATTTTCTGAAAAAAGCTAATGGATTTTCCATTGTATTTTCTCAATTATTTAAGTAAAATAATGTCCTGCAAGCATGACCGTGGGGTTTCTTCTTGGGATGGGTTTAAAGCTAGGAGTCATCTCTGGTCTGGTAGCTTAACTTCACTCAGAAGTTAATAAGGCAAGGAAATAGCTAAACAAATCATCCTTTCCCAATATCTTAGGATGTAGATCCTGTGGGGGTGCCTGTTGCTCTACATGTACCCTGTACAGAATAATTTAGGCCAAATTACAGAATCACAGGATGGGTAAGGTTGGAAGGGACCCTTGGAGGTCATCTGGTCCAACCTCCCTGCTTAGGCAGGGTTCTCCAAAGCACGTCACTCAGGATTGCATTCAGATGACTTTTGAACATCTCCAGGGAAGGAGAATCCACTGCCTCTCTGGACAAACGGTCCAATTGCTCAGTGACCCTGTGTTCCAGTTTCTGCCCCTTGCCTTTCATTCTATTTCTTGGCACCAAGAAGATCTGTGACACCCTCCCTTCAGATACTGATAGACATGGACATGGCCCTCTATGTCATCTCTTCTCCACAAGCCTAACCTCTAGAAAGCTAAGGTTTGTGGACATGAAACCTGTCTCTCATAAGCAACCCCTCAGCTAATGTGCACCTTCCTTACAAATACTTCATATAAACCATATTACTTTCATTCTTTATAAAAAGAAAGTATTCAAAGCTTTCCTAAAGCAAAGACATATGTTATCCTCTAATCCAATTAGCCAATAAAAGAAAGGAATTAGATCAGCTTGACAAATCCATGTTGATTCTCTTTTACCACCTTCTTATCCTATAGCAGCTAATGAATTGTTTGTTTCATAATTTGTTGAGGTTTCTCTGTAGCTACTCAGCTTAGCTAGCTGATTTAAATTTCCTGGCTCTTTTTTTTTTTCTGTCTACACAAATACCCTTTTTGTCCTTTTCAACCCTAAAGAACCCTCTTGATATGGGAGAAGTTCTTGAAGTCCATTCCTAACTGTCCACAGACTGTTTTCACTGGACAACCTGCAGGAGAATTCCCTCAGGTCAAGCAGTTTGAATTCACTCAGTGTAAACGTTCCTTAATTTACATCCCTTTGCTTTGGCCCATTCCTATACCCCAATCAGTGTGTCTTCTTATATTTATCTAGCACCAACTGTTTTGTCGATAAGGGGAGTTAAATAGGCAATGACGACTCCAACCCTTTAAATGTGTTCCCCTTCCATGGTACATAGTTTTACAGTTTTATTCCTTCTAGCATATTTATAACAAATTTATAAGATTTCTTTTTCTTCCCTTGTGTGTTTGTAGCCACCTCTAGTTCATTCTTTGCCAGCTTCTTCTGATTTCATCTGCACGTGCTGTGCTTTGGTATCATTCTCTTCTCATTCCTAGTCTGCTGATGTTTGAACTTTCAAAAAACAATTAATTTCTCATTTAAAGGCATTAATGAGGTCCTCACGAACTTTTAGTGTTTTTCTTTTGTTCTATTCTTCTCCCTGCCTTAGGAGATCTCATCATTGCACCTCTGCTCTAATCTCTAAGTCAGTGCTTGCTGGCCTGTATTCCTTTTTCCTTGACTCAACCTACCAATTCCCTGATGTTTCACAGCCAATTAATCCTTCTTCTGCTGTTCCTATTTTCTCTTTTCCATGTGTCTGGGAAGCTGATTAACTCATAGCTTGGTATATGTTCTAAGGCTTTATATTCTTCCTGTTTAGCCCTTACACTCCTAGCCCTTGGGCAGAGACATTTCAGATGTTTACCAGATTGCTCCATTCTTCTCCCAAGTGCCTCATTTTCACCTCTATTAAATTTCCCATTTTCCTAACTCACTAACCAGCATGCTGCCTGGTTCTTGGAAGACTGCTGTGCTGTAAAAAAATCCAAAGTTTTTTTTGACACTGTCCGTGCTTTCACCTCAAGGATTTGTCTGGCTCACCTGTGCCACCTTCTACAGAGACCAAAGAAAAACACAGCAGCCCCTGGAAAGGAGTTAGCGGTGATCCCAGCAATGGGCAGGATTTTTATTTCAGTGATGGCAGATATATGAAGGAAGCAGCAATTAATCCTTCCTGTTTGCCTTCTCTAAGGATATCAAATTGTGTTGTAAACACTGGAGATTTAAACCTCTTTGTGACCCCTTTCACCGAAAATAAATATTAATAACCCCACTTCACAGACAGGGAAGCAAACACAGAAAAGCTAGACGACTTGTTATGGAAATGCCGAGGCAAAGGCAGGAGCTGCCAAAGCCTGCACTGGAAACCATTCAGGGAAAGCCGTCAGTCAGGCCTTAAGGAGCAAGGGGGCAGAAAACAGGGTTGTGATTGCAATTACATCAGCTGGTGAGGAGCCAGCCCCTCAGTGCCCAGAGCTCAGTTAGCCAAAGGCTATGGCAGTTTACTGACACGGGAGTTATTGCCAGAGCATCCAACTGACGATTGTTTTTAGTGGTAGATTTGTCTTCCCTCTCACTGCTCCATGCATGAGCTACAAGCAGCTTAATTAAAGGCTAAAAAAGCCCCTGATGCTAAAATAGCTGCCTTGCCATCTTTCTGGAGATTGTGCTAGACTCATAGCAGGGCACTTCCTTCTGCCTTCTTTCTTGCTCACTCCCTCCTGTTCTGTCGTTTTTAAAAGTGAAATAAAAGAAGCAGGAAAAAGAAAAGATGAAGAAAGTAGCCACAAACCGCTCCATCAACAATAATAAGCCATGGATCTTCCAGGAGCTGTCTGAGGATGTGAGTCCCTGGAGAGAAAGCCCAAGGCCAGGGATGATACAGGCATTGAAAGCACTCACAGACCCCGCGCCGAGCACACAATGCAGCGCTGAGGATACGGACTTGGCTGCCGTTTATGGAGTGGGGAATACAGTGGCAGATTTATTCTACAGTAAAGAGGGTTGTTTCTTGGTAGCACTAATACTGACACATTATCTGGGGACGGAAGAGGATGCACAAATAGGAACAATTCTCCCATTTCTCTGCCTGTGTCTTCCCCAAATGCCCCTACTCCTATTCCCTCCTGTTCTCTTCATTCTGCTCATTGCACTGAGTCCTCTCCTTCCTCTCTGATTTATACTTTATTTCTTTAACCTTGTCCTTCATCTTTTCCCAATGCAATTACACGGACAGGTTTTTTAGTTCTCCAGGATTCTGCACATTATCTTCACCTGGAGCCTTGTGTCCAGCCCTCTGCCTGGAAAACCATACAAGAGTTTTCAAACAGAGGGACAAATCCTGCTCTCACTAAAATAGGAGTGAAAATTTCCACACTGTAAGGACCAGGCCATAGGATAGGATGGGCTGATAACGACATGACAGAAGAGGCTTTTAAAATTATCCAGCACAGCTTAAAGAGAAATGTCCTAACGAATCATCACTGCACATTATTGAAGTGGAAACCAGTGATGGAAACTACCACTACACTCCTGCACAGAGTAATTCCAGTTTTCCTCTCCTCAGCTGAAATCAGTACAGAGCAAACACCTGGGCAGTTTTACATCCCTATTTCTCCCCCTCCTTATTCCAAAAACACACACCTACTTTCAGTACTACATTTGCCATTTGTATCTCATAATGGAACAGAAACTGGGAGCACAAACAAATTGGTCAAGAGTGCATAAGAGATCTGTGGCAAAGAGAGAAATATAATATGAGTGTCCAAATTGCTGCCAAACAGTCTCTGACTCAGGCTTTGCAGCTCTGAGGGATGGATAGGGGCAGTGGATCTTGTCCAAGGACAGATAAGACAGGAGATAGCTCTATCACCCACATCTCTGCTGTTTGGCAGCAGGAGAGAAGCAGTGGAAGAGCAGGGCTGCTGTCTTTCCCCCTCCTTAATCTGCTTCCTGCCTGCTTCAAAAACAACCCAGTGCACGGTTGTTTATTATTATTATCACCATTATTTTCCTGAGTGCAGTAAAACTAGGGGATAGAGCACTCTGACAGCCTCATAACAAACAGCAGATAAAACTAATTAGATTTTGTTCTTCCTTCAGTTTGCTGACTTGATTCTTTTTTCTTTTTATTGTTTAATTATTTATTTTTTAGCCCAGAGGTTTACACACACATGTATTTCACTAGGCGCTGGCAAGGCATCCTTGGGATCATCTCTGACAGGAAAGGGCTATTGTGGCCAGGAGACCCAAGAGCTGGCGAGGGGCTGAGACAGAGGGTGCAGTGTAGTGCAGGGCTCAGCACAGCATCTTCCACCCACGTCATGTAAACTGGGGGGAGGAAGGAGAGCACAGCCATTCACAGCCTCTGAGAGTCAGTGTGAGACAAAAGGCATCAGTAAAAAAGTTAATGTGCCTGGCAGGAGCCCAAAACTGCTGCAGCAGTGGGGACCGGGCGAGTGCCTCTAAGACACCATCTCTTCTGGCCATTACGGGAATATTTGGCTTGAGTCTCAACCTGACAGCCTTGCTGGCTCTTGAGGAACGACAAAACGGTGGGGAGCAGGGTGACTTCCCTCTCCTCCCTTTCTCCCTCCCTTTCTCCATCGGCTGTTTCCAAGTTCTTCGGGATTAGCCAGCGACAGCCAGAAAAGGCTCTGCTCCCAGTGCTCAGCACTTAGCGCGCTGAAGTGAGGTGACGGGCCCGGTGCGGGGGACAACGGCTTCATTCACTGGGGCATACCAAACCAGAATTACAAGTGTGCAAGAATAAACAAGGCTGGAGTTAATCTAAAGTTGTTTTACACTCTGTTTTATTAAAGTCAATGCACTTCCGTTCCTCTGTGCAGAGCCTAGCTCTGCTTAATTACCATGACTCAGGGAGAATTTTAATAGCGCGCAGCGCGCTCCGAGGCATTCTCCTGACCTCTAGAGGTCTGTCAAAAGAAGAGGAGCAGTTGCTCCCCGGAGGAAAAGGAGGCAGCGCACAAAACTGCTTCTCCTGAAGTTATCGGGGTTCCATTCCCTAGAGGTTGGTCACCCGCCTGTCCTCAGCAGCAGGCTGAGCACCCTCGGGCTGGGCGCTTCTCCTGCCCGCTGCCCCTGCAGCACCCTCACTACTCGCTGACGAGATCCTGGGCACAGGCACGGGATGCTGCCAGGGAGAGAAGGTTCAACCTGTTGTTCTCCAGAGCGCACAGCAGCATTTACGCAGGTGTGGTTGATGTCCAGGGACACTGCTCCCAGCTCAGCTGCTGCATTTGGATCCCAGACGCTGAAAACACCCTGAGGACCTTTGCCATCTCCCCACCTCCTGCACCTCCTACCACAGGGACCTCTGAAATGCTCATACACATTTGGCTCCAAATGCACATGGAAGATACACATCTTTTATTATTTACTTATTATTTTTATATTAGGACAAGTCTTGCACAGTTTAGTCGCCAGGGCAGAGTTTTCCCACTGAACTGAATTCCTCCTATCTTAAAAAATTCAGAATGAAACAGCTAGAAAGCCAAATATCATAGCCAAAATATTTGCATCTCACTAAGGAAAATGGTGATTTAAGAACATTTTTTTTCCTTTGCAATATTGTTTACCACTGACAAGCCTTGGTAAGTGCCCTTCAGCTACTGTTGTGGCAGTGTTGGTACAGAAAGCAAAGTGAAAGAAACATGCACAATTAGACACAGATATGTACAACAGTATTTTTTACCCTGTTTTCTGGGGATGTGCTGAATGCTGAATATCCCACAGTATAGCTTTTGCATGCTGCAGTCAGGACCTAGTTCAGTGTCAAGTTTATGTCATGCCTATAAACACTGGATTTTTAAGTTAATTATGCATGTACATTGTTTCTTTATTAATAAAATTTGAAGCAGTATTATACAAACTATTATAATGGGAACACCTGCTTCACCTCTTTTGTGTCCCTGCCTGTGAGCTACCCTTTTATTAAAATTCAGTATTGTGTGCAACAAGCTGCACGCTAAACCAAGCAGAACAGGACATCTGTACAGAGGCACACACCACACCTAATGAATTAGTCTGGGCTAAGAAGCTCAGCTTCTAAGGACCCAAGCTGCCTGTCTTTTGAGCAGCATGATAGAGAGATAGAGACACAAGGAACTCTTATGTGCTAATGAAGACTTTAAAATATGTGAATACTGAAAACCAAGCAGGACAGGAAGAAGCTTTTTATCTGAAGAGCAACCTCCTGCTGGAAAATATTGTCTAGGTAGTCTGAGGGAAGGTGCTCAGAAACACATCAGAGCATTTCTTGTTCTGCACTAGGAATTCTCTTCACAGCCAGCATAAAACCAGGAAGGTGACACGGTGCTTTTAATAATTCATCAATATTAATAATAATCATCACTGATAATCACTGGAGTCCTGGCAGGCTGTAATGCTACAACACACTGTACATTCATCCTTGTCCTTGAGCCTCACAAAGCAGTGACATAGTTGGGAGCCTCTTGCATCTTAAAACTAGCTCCATTTGGATTCAGGGCAATTCCCCATTTGCAGCAGCAGAGTCTAAGATGCATGGCAAGATCAAGACAATGTGAAGTGTGAGATGAAGTGACATGGCTTCATGCTTTAGAGATACAGAATAAGTGTGTGGGTTCTCTGTCTGTGCTGGATTCTCAGGAACTGGGAGGCAATTTTAGGAGAAATCTAATTTTTCTCCATTTCAAGATTAAGGAAACTGTTCTGATTAATGATTGGGTTAAATTTGCTCCTGAGTTTTGTAACCATCACTAATCTATTGGTGCATTTAGATCAAATTTCCAGAGGATCGCTATGGATTGTCACTGCTGCTTTCTTTTCCTGCACACTGGATTTCCCATGCTGTTGCTGAGGCACAGCCAGCTCAGAAATACACACAGCCTGACCCAACCTGTTGAATGCACTGTAAAAATTATGATCAGACAGAAATCAGAGACTCTCAGAATGCTCTACTTCTCAAGAGAGAATGGCAACAGAGAACTCTGGTGAAAGTCATCAATAACTGTCACTTCTCCAGGCAAAGGCTGCCTAAAGTTGGAAAAAGAGAATCATCTCTGATTCCTTGATATCAAAATTCCTTAGGTCCATCTGTATGAAACCATATACTAGAGGCAGCCATGAAACTGGGGACTGTGTTTAGGCAGAGATGATCTCACATAGTACCACCTGTGTTAATGGCCCCTCGCTCTGCCCCATGTACAAAGTGTAAGGAGTCCTTCTCAGCAGATGTATGTATACAAATTACACACACATACAGTCAACTAGTCAACTATCCATTCAGAACCAAGAGCAACACATCTGGGCAGGGTGCTGAAGCTGGCAAACAGGCAAACATGAGCAGTGACCCATTTTCTTGCTGCTCTGCAAGTCACAGCCTTGCTCACACGGGACTGCTCTCAAACCCACTGTACAGCCCGAGTGCTGCAGAACCCAGAGGAAGAGCTGTGCTGTTGGGTGCTGGCTGGCTGGAAATGTAGAGCCCCCTCAGAGCCCTGGAGCTGCATGTCTGTCCTGTGGTGACTCCTCCATCTTCTGTCTCTCCTTCCACACATGAGAGGCACTCCTGGATCTCTTGGTCTAGCTCCAAGAATTCCTCTTCACCATCAGAGCTACTGGCAGTGTCATAATCAATCTCTTCTGCACAAGGAGGTTCATCATCAGACTCCAGGCTGCTGTTACTGCACCTTCTGCAGAAAAACCACAAAAGATACTGGATGTCACCAAAGGAAGGGGTGTTCTTAGGGAGAAGAGCAGCAACAGGGAAATGTTTTTTCTGGGTTCAACCTTGGTGCAGTTAATAAGGGATGTGGTGGTACTAAGCAAGCTCTGGTGTGTCTTTGTGTCGGTGCCACCAATGAGAGTGATTAAATGAAGAGTGATACTCACTGACCTCTCAGGAGTAAAGCATTATTATTCCCATCACTATTACTGCTATTGCTTATACAGAAACAGAGAGCTTTACATACAGACATCACCATTCCTGCCTTGAAGCACTTACAAAGGTTACAGAAACTGAAATATAGCAGGGAAGAAGAAATTCAGTTTCCAGAAGGCTGTTGGTTTAATCATCATCCCCTTGCTCTTGTTCCACACTTAGTGTAAGACCTAATTAATCCAGGTGGTTGAAGTGTTTTGGCATCTTTTCCTCCTGTTTTGTGCAAGCTCAGAACTCTGCTAACAACAAGAGAACAAACAAAATACTGAGCCTTTTGGATCTTCAAGCACACTGGCTCCAGGGAGGACAGAAGCACCAGGAGTGGCTGTATTTTGTGAAAACATGGAAACATGGACAGCCTGACTTCCTGGGGAAGGGCCAAATTCAGAGTCAAGCCTGAGTGGCTGAGGAAAGACTCTAAGTGGATGTCACAGCCACATCCCCTGGCTCTCAGAAAGGCAGGTTACCCCCCCCTTGGCCTCCTGCCATTTACTCATAGGAATGGCCACAGGGGCTTTCCTTACATGACCACTTTCAATGCACACTGAAAGTGGACATTGAAGGAAATCACACATGAGGTTTGCCTGATGCAGTATTTGTGGCAGAAAAGTGACCACTAAACTAGATGGCTCTGAGGGTCCTTCTCCTCCCAAGCTGCCTGCATCCCATCTGGCCCTCAGCCCATGAGGGCAACTGGGTAATTTTCTGAGACCAGAAAGAAGCCTGTGATTTCAGTGCTGTCTGGGACACAGTCTGGATGAATCAGGGGAAGAGATACTGCATTTTTCACCTCCAGGTCAATGCTTTCGATCAGAGTCATAGCAGGGGAATGTATTGCTTTGGGGCACGGGGAAAGGAATAATAATATTCCACCCCTGGGCCAGAGTTTCTAATTTGTCCCGAGCTGGGAAGAATGAATGGCTTGGCAGATGAAGCATACAAGCTTTAATGTGTGCTCTGCTCACTTACATGTCAGTAACCAGAATAATCTTCCAGCTTTCAGCTGTTTCACAGCAGTGCCAGCAAGTGAGGTTTCAGAACATACCAAAGGTGCAAAGTATTGCTTTTGGATGTACTGGTCCCTGCCCTCTTCTTCACTCTAAGAAAGGTGTAAGATTTTCCTAGGTCTGAGACTCCAGGCCTTAACTGCATTCAGACTAATCTGCACCAGAAACAAGCAGTGTCAACCCACATCTCCTTCTCAGGCTGATCTCTGGCTTAGTTTACTTCAAAGGCTGGGTATAAAGGATTTTCTGAAAGCTTAATAGAGCTGTACAGCTTAAAAATAAATAAAAGAATAATTATGCACTTTTACAGTTTCTGGCTCTACTTCAGTGTGCTCAGAAATCTGGGTCAGGAAGAACTCATACTGAAAATGAGGATGTGACATGAAATAAAACAAACAAACCAGGACAATCCTCCCAGCACAAACAGCAACAGCAATGGTCCCAGCTGAGTCTGACCAGTGGGCTTGATTTCTTCTTTTATTTTTCATATGCAAGCATGGCATGAATTACCATGATACTGAATACCTAAGATAATGTTCAAAGCTGACTAAACCCAGGGGAACCAGAATTTTCATTTATAAGCCCTGCTCTTTCAGATTTGCAATCAAAAAGAACCAAAGCATACCTACTTTCAACATTGCACTTGTACATTTTGAAGGAGTTGCTAATGCCATTGGGGCAGAATATAGCTGTTGCCCAACTCACTGATATTTTAGAGATGGAACTGCTTGCAGCCTAGGAATGGAAGGTCAAACATTTGCATTAACAGGATAAATGGGGGGAAATGGGTCCATATTATTACTTAAATCTGGGAAGCTAAGTAACAGGATTTTCTGTATTTTTCAATAATTTAAGTGATTTTAGGACTGTATTTCTGACAAAGAAAGGGAAAATTACTCCTACCACAAAAACATTTTGCTAATGATGGGAAGTCTGGAAGACAACAAACAGAATGAAAAACAAACAAACAAACAAAACCAAAAAACCCCCTGCCATATCTTTACATTGAAGACCGAAGGGATATTCTTTAGGAAGCAAGCATTTTTTCATAAAACATTTGTAAATTACTTCCAAAGCTCGTCCTTGTTGCCTGCCTGCACACCACACAAAACACCAAGACCACAAGAGCTCAATTTAGGGGGGCAGTTGTCCTGCAGAAAGATATTCTTCATGACTGAGGAAGTGCTTAGACCCTGTTTGGAGGTCAGGAAATAAGAATTTTTTCCTCATTAGTTCTGCCCTCTTCTCCTTTGTTGTGGCAGTGATGAGCAAGGCAGTTAGCACTGATTTTAGCAGTGCCTTCTCCAAGCTGGACTGAGAGTCCCTGGATCAGAGCCACCACCACAAGTCCCACAGAGAGCGACCAAAGAGCACAGGGGAGGTGCCAACCTCCTCCTGCTGCCATCATGGGCTGCAGTCACATCTGCTGACTTCAAAGGTGAGAGGATCTTTATCACACTGACAAAATACAAACCACTGACATCTCTGCACTCTATGGAACTTTACATCCCAATAACTCATTTTCTGCTGCAGAAGATTTAGAACACATTACAAAGCAACACGAATGGGCTGGTTCAGCAGGGTCTTGTGAAAGAGGAGAGGTGGCTGCTCGTGGCAGGTGGAGGAGCCAGCCAGTTCCACCAACCAAGTGACAGTTCTTGCCTGTGCTTCCCCACATCACAGAGACCAACTCCTTCCATGCAAATGGAGAAATACAGGAAGGAACAGAATTGCAAACATCTATTGACTATTGTATTCTTTCCCAACAGAGTTATGGGGGTTTGTTTGTCCATTTTTTAATCTGATCTTTAGAAGCTGGAAAAGAATTCACCTGACAAAAAATGAAACAAAAAAACCAAAAGCAAAACAACAACAACAACAAAAAAAACCTACCCAGGAGACATGAAACATATTTATCAAAGAATAATGATGTTGTCTTACAGAAGGTAAACAAAGAGGAAAACCAATGACACTACATTATAGGAATCCAAGACAAATATAGACTGTGAATACCAGTGAACATGAACACAGTGCAGAAGAGAGGGGGGAAGGCTGGTAATATATTCTACAGCCAGCAGTCCCCCAGCTTTCACAAAAAAAAAATGTACACGTTTGGTTGATCTTCAAAACCTATGGCCTTGTAGCCTCCATCTATTCCAGCTGATGGGAGCCACAGCAGCAATTTGCAACTTCATGATGTGATAAATAGAATTTCTTTGTTTTGGTTTTTAATTTGCATGTTTACTCAGATATGACTTAATCTTAATTAGTTCTCCTTTTCTATGTGGGTGTGTTTTTTTTGTTTGCTCAGTTTTGGAAAGCAAGCAAGGCTTGGTTCCCTCTAAGATAATTCTGGGGGTTTTGTTGACTTAAGGGGAGGAGAAGGAGAAGGGAGCCCAGTGCCTCCCTACGTGTCAGCATAACTGGAACTTTGTGATATGACTGGAAAACACTTATTTCAGGTGCCTACTGTCAACCCCTCGTTCTGAGTCAGCCTTCTAGGTCACAGCTAGACAGAAACCTCTCATGTCAGCTGTCCTGCTGAGCCACACCTCAGAACACACTCTCTGTAGCTGTGGTGATAAACTATAGCTGCACATGGGGATGAGGGCAATTGCTCCTCCATACTTAATTTCATCAACTTGTACATGCACTTCCAGGGAATGGAAAAAACTAGAGAACCCCTAAGTAATTTCTAGAGATTTTTCACTCACATTTGCTTGTGTGGCAGGTCACTCACTGTGTATTCTGCTGGCTGGCTCAAAATAGAACGTTTCATTTTTTCTGCTGGAAAGAATGGGCACTGACAACTGTCCCTCTTAGGGAATCTGTGCCTGCTGCTCAGGGTTTCTGCCTGACCTTCGTTTGACAGGCCTTGCAGTTGCAATGCATTACAGAAGGAAGAGGAGCTTTACTTTTTTTTCATATTGCTCCTCTCACTGTTGAAATTTGTTGCAGCCTTGTCAGAGAGAAGCTGGAAGTGGGAGGGTTTAAATGCACCACATAAAAAGGAGGAAAAAAGCTGAGGCTGGAGACCATTGCTGGTCATGGACATACCAATGATTCTCTCTGAAGGATGTATCAACAAACAAGCAAACATGTCCTCAGTTTCTCTGCAGTGAAAAATAACCTCCCATCAAAATCACCCTGCCTGTAACCCTATTTTCTCCTTGTGTTAAACCTTCTCTCCATCACGGTGTGTCCCAATTCTTTGGAAGCTGCCTAAAGCAGGGATGAGGCTGAGTATAATGAGCCAAACACATCTCTGATACAGTTCATACACTAAACAAGTTCATACACAGAATAAGGCAGGAAATACCTTTACTGAAATTCTTCAAGAGATGAGACATTTTTGTGTGTGAACAGAAAACAGAAAAAAAAAAAATGCTATTTAACAGTCCAAGTTCTCTGCAGTTACAGGATTCACCTGAAAGAAAGGTGTAGCTTTTCCCCACTCAGGCAGGGACTGGAGACCAAGTTCCCTGACCACAATTATCACCTGTGCAGAAGGGAAATTGCCCATTCTTTTCCAAAGAAGTTTTGCCTATTGTATGAACAGTTACCAGTGCTGGTAAATAAAGTGTCCTGAAGCTTTAAATATATGCTGCCCTCTCCATAGTGAATTGGAACTGCCTTCCCCTTCTGGCTTTTTGACATTAAAATTCCATCTACATCATCAAATCTAAAAGGGATATGTGGTCTTGCACAGTTTTGCTTTTGAGCAAACCATATGTTTTATTAAAAGCAGGAACACTGCTTCTGAAGGCTTCTAATGAATCTAAAATGAATGTTAAGCAGACACATTTGCAGTAATCCCAGAGTACAATTCTGCCTTTAATTGCTTCAAAAGTAGTATTTTAAAACATAAATGAAACAACTATGATGCTTGCAGGTAATTACACCTGTAAGAAATACACTACAGCAACAAGATGCCAGCAAAGGGGGGCTTTAATCTGCCCTTTGTGTCTGGATTCAGTTGCTACGAGATGCCTTGCACACATTGTAATGACTTTCTAATTTCTCCTCTGCCGTTCAGCAGCTCCCCAGACAGCAGCCTGGCACCCTCCTGCCTGAGGAATGCCAGACAAGGATCTATTTAGGAGGGGATCAGCTGTGTTCTGGGGCAAGACGACTCCAGCTTTAGGACCTGTTGATTTCCCCTCCGTTGTTGCTACACAGCAAACACTAATGATGTTAACTTTGCAGACTCCCGAGGGATTTCCCTTCCCAAAGACTCTTTGACAAGGACTTTTGCATCGCACAGCCTCTCCTAATAAATGTGTGCTCAGCCCAAGGCAGTGCCAGGTGCCCTGGCTCTCAGCCCACCACAGCCCATCCTTTCACCAGCAATATGAATGTAATTAAACATGGCCTTGAACTCTGTTTGCTGTGGCTCAGAGATATTTGGTCTTGTTTTGAGTATAGCTTGTTTTTTTTTTCTTTTTTTTTTTCTTCCTGCTGCAAATAGCCAAGAGAAAGGTGTAATTCATTGCTAAGGCTTGAACTAATTAGTTTTCCAGAAGTTCCCAGGCTGATTGTAGACTGCAATATTTATAATTGATTTGGCCAGATTAGAAATGGGTGTTAGTTAGATAAGTAAAGGACAAACGGGTTTTATTTAGAAGAGAAGGGAAGACAACTTCTAAACAAAAGGAGAGCATGAAGAGGAAGAAACAGGCTGACTCCTGGCCAATACTGTCCCCTAATGTTCATTCAGGCTTGCAACAGTTTAGCCCTGGGTCAGTATTTTACTTGCATCTACCATGAACTGCTCTTGTCCCCAGGATGGGCTGCCTCCAACAGTGGTGGGAAGGTGGCTGCTGCTGCTGTAGGGGCAGGGCAGGTGCTGGGCACACACCTCTCATCACACGTGGCTGGGAAATGGAAAACCCTTGTATGAACATGGAGAACTGCATTTAATTGAATTACACCATGCCATTGGGACAGCTTTGATCTTCCTGTGAAAGACGAGTTTGCAGAGAGGACAAGCAGTCATTTTTCTCCCATTTGAAGGGTAGCTGACATTGCATGACATTCCTGGATTCCAGGTATCTCAGTTCAGATCCAGGAGTGCTTCTAATGCTAACCAATAAAATTCACACATGCTGGTCTTCAGACTTGCAGGATGGAAAAGCTGTTGAGAAGCCAGAGGCTGTGGATTCAGTCTTATGAACAACCATTAATTTCCTCCTAATGGAGGACCAATCTATATATCAGAGCAGGGCAAACACTGCATCTTTAGCATTCTTATAGCTGTAGGCTTGTAAGCATTAATAAAACCCACTGACTTGAACAGATACAAGTCAGCCACGAAATGAAGCTCTGGCAGTTGCTGCAGACCCTGGACATAATGAGTTTTTCTTCTCTCACCCTGAGACTGTTCTTATTTCTTGTATATTTTGTTCTTTAAATACATTTACATTTCAGCACAGGAAAGCAACATCCTGTGGGTACTTTATGAAAGATTTGTGAACTGGCATATTCATTTTGGCTTGTGATGATGTTTTCTTTCACATAGTACAATACCTGGCTTGGAAAAAAACATTAATAATTCCATTAATCTGCTGCTTGCAAGGGCAAGTATGAACAGAACAGCTGCATCCCCATCACCACTGACAAGCTGAACCAGGGTACTGAGTAAAATTTCCACTTACGGTGTGAAGTTAATTATAAAAGAACCTAAGCATGGTAAACTCTGACTTTGCCTCCACAGGCATACCAACCAGGTAACCTGTTCAATTTCAGTCACATCAAACAAATCCAGCCAAGCTAGGGGAAGAGCTCATTCACCCAAACCTGGCATCCAGCACCAGCTACTCTGTTAATTCTTTGTCCATGTGAGACATGCTTGAAGAAATCTTGAGACCTGACTGCCCATATCTGTACAGCATTCTATTCTTGACATTTGGGCCAAAATCCCAAGCACCAGGGCTCAAGCCCTGGGACACAAATTTTAAGCAAGTTGAAGACTTTTATAAGAAGCATATGTGATATATTTGTGTGATATATTCAGGCACTGTTGGGAAACAAAAATTTAGAGTGTTTTGGGAAATCATAGGCCACATCTTGCTTTTTAGATCCATGTTACACTACAGCTTAGTGTTTATTTAAGGGATGGGTTAATAACCCACTGTGATCTTGTTATATTCATTAAAAATGAGATATACACACAGGAAATAGATGACTGATGCACAATGGATAGAATAGTACCCATCCACCAGGCAGCACAATCAGTGGCTTGGATTTATAGTTTAAGTATCAGAGGAAATGCTTCTAAATCAGGTAAATTTTGGCTTTCCACGGCTTAAGCTTCCTATGGAAATATGAGCAGTCAAGTCCCCTTGTATGGGAAGATATTTAGTGAGACTACCAGAACTCATTAGGATACTAAATTATGAAAGAGTTGCTGAAAATATGATTTTGAAAGTGTTTGGGAGCTTTTCTCACAGTGTCTCTATCTCAAGCAATTTCTTCCCAAAAAGATAATCATGTTATTGATGATACTTAGCAGGCCAGCCAAAGTAATACAGGAAGATTATTGGAATCCTTGTAATTGCTTTTAGATGTTTCCAGTAGTTGAGATATTGGCACTGTGTGTGGGAAAGAAAAGTGGAAAGATTTTGGCTTAGATACTAAAAAATTGTACTACTGAGGATAAAGGATGTAAAGGCAGGCAGGTTTTCCTGAGTTCTTGTTTCCCTTGGTGCTATTTCACATAATGCCACTGGCTCTACCCAAGGTGTATAATTGATTCTGTATATTTAATTTCAAAAGTCCAAGTTTCATATGTATATATCCCTTAGTTCTCTCTGGGTGGCTTAAAGGATTTGGGATTTTGAAAGCAAAATGTTTTAAGATGGCCAAGACATGTCTAGACTGTGCCCTAGTTACATATCTGTCCTATGCACAAGGTATTTTTGGGTCAGATAAATGCACATGTAAATATTTATTTGCACAGCAGATGACAGATAGATATCTAATTACTTGACTGAAAGAATAACTGTTGTAAATTATTAATTTCCAACCGCTACACCCTGTGAAGGAGAAATAAACCTCTCGGTTGCTAGTTTTTCTTCATGAAAATGAATTTTTAGCTGATACCCACTCTGATGTTTCAGAGAATCTATGGCAGAGGTATATATATGTGACCAGCTATGTAAATAAGTTTAAACAAGCATATAAATACATTGCCATCCCTTATATACCTTTCCTCAAAGACAGATAAATAATAAATACACATTATATATTCACACCCAGACACCCACCATGCACACAGCTAGGTGGTTTGTTCTGTAATCTGAGCATAATTTTCATTACAACACGTAGGAGGTCTCAGGACATGCTCCTACAGCTCCCTGAGAAATAACAATAGGTTGTCACTGAACCTTGATGCTGTTGCATTCAAGTGGAAGCGACCTGAGGGGAACAGGTTGTGACCAGAGCAAAGCAATTCCTTAGCTCCAGTCCCCAGGTGAGTGTTGACAAAGCAGGAGTTCACCTGAAATGGAAATTAAACCACCTTTGTAGGACTGGCAGCACTGACAGAATGAGAGGACAACAGTCTTAAGCTGCACCAAGGGAAGTTCAGGTTGGATATGAGGAAAAAGATTTTTATGGAAAAGATGATAAAGCAGTGGAATTGTCTGCCCAGGGAGGTGGTGGAGTCACCATCCCTGGATGTGTTTTAAAAAAGACTGGATGTGGCACATGGTGCCATGGTTTAGTTGAGATGTTAGGGCATGGGTTGGACTCGATGATCTTGAAGGTCTCTTCCAGCCTTGTGATTCTGTGATTCTGTGACTTGAGATATGTTAGGATGGTCAAGAGGCAGGCAGAAATGGTTGTCTAAAACATCCAGTGTTGTCATCAGCTATTTGGGAGCTTAAAGCAAGAGTGTGGCTAAAGCCAAGATCTTGGATTCTCAGTAAGGAAATCAGGACATTTTCATATTCCACATGTACTTGACTCATTCTTGTACCTCTTAAAGTAACGAATAACCATTTTAGAAATCCCTCTGCACAGATCTTTTTCTTTTCAGAATCTTGTGTTTCAAATGGGTAAAGAACAGGTGGGACTGAAGATACTCAACTCTGGTAAAGAGGATGATTCTTGTTGTGAAGCACCCAGAGAGAGGACAGGGTATGGCAACACATGGAGGTTCAACAGCTGTTTTTTCACTGAAGTTTGCCTTTAAGGAAAGGCTTCAGACAAATTCCAGCTTAAGAGCCACAGAAAACAATTCTTGGAGTGTACTGAAGGCAGTTAAGACCAACAGGAAGGCAAAGCCCTGAAGCCTAAGAGGTTCCAGGTGATGAATACCAGTCAACACAGGCTCCTCTCAAAGTAACTTTACCTCTGCAAGGTCCTATGTTAGCACTGATTTCTTGGAATGGATCCAACACAAATCTGCAAAGTCATACTTCTCCTAAAAGTTATGCATCTTATTCAGGGATGCTCATCACTACTCATCTGAGAAACTTCCTGTATTGTAAAAAGTTCAGAGACTAATATGGAACTTTTGTTCTCTCATCCTTTCCCAAGGAGAACAAATATATTTAGTCGTTATAGTTAGAGGGGGAGAGAGAAAGAGACTCTGTGTGTACCCATAAGAATGAAAGACAACAAGGGCAAGGTCAATGAAATCTATTGTGCCTTTAAAGCAGATTGAAGTGGGTTTATAGCAGAAACATCTGATGAAGTATGTGTGATCATAAATAATCAATAATAGATCTAGCTTAAAACTTCAGCCTCTGCCCTCATCCTAAATCTCTACTCAGACATAATGAGATTCAGATAAAACAAGTCTGAATACTCATGTTCAATATATTTCAAAACATTCTGATCAATTATGTTTTTAACACCATATGGAACCAAATCCAAAACCTTGCTTAACCTCGCTCATTACACAGCTGATTTGCATATGCTTTGGACTTCATTAAGGACAACAAAAAATGTCATCTACTGCATATAAAAGTGGCAACACTTGCTAATTCCCTGATCTTGCCAAAACCCTGCCAGATGTTTCATGAAGAATAGCAAATATTTCATTATGTTCTCCCTACTTCCTAAAATTTGTCTGTCAGGAACTGCAAGGATGAACAAGAAAAACAACAGGCATGGAGAGCTGACAAAACCACAAAGCATTAGTTTCAACCTATTTCAGTGCTCAAACAGGGTTTTAAAGGGATTCTTCATGCCAGAAAGACCTTCCAGCCACGAACATATGACTCCCAGTAAACAGAGGAAAGAGGAAAAACAACGACCATTTGCTCTGATCTAAGGAGACAGCATCGCCTCGCAAAAAGAACAGAGTGAAGCACATATAAAAGTTGTCATTGCTGTTTGTTGAACAAGAGCTCTCCAAATTCTCTTCTGTGCTTCTGTTGTAGGTACTTAATAATGTTTCACCTCTATAACAGGCATATGCAGTTTTCAAATGAATCCATTTGTAGCTTGTAGCATCTATCAACTCCCAGCAGGGAACAATTTTAAAAATCGCTGTTAACATGAGTATTTTCTGAATATTTTATAAAAATCAATTTTCAAATGCCTGCCAAAATATTCTATGTGTTTTACCTTAAAGTTGCAATTACATTTTCTTTCTTTTTTTCTGTATGTGAATATATATGTCTATATTTATATATGCTTACATAAATTCTTAAAATAATACTAGCCCACCATGAAAGAAAGCATATTCTGAGTGAAAGTTGAAGCAACATAAACTGACAAAAGTATTCATTTAATTATAGTAAGACATGTATTTGGATGTATGGGGCAAATTATAACATAGCTTGCAAAGCAGTGAAACAATCACTTTATAGAGAACCACCCTGAGCATTTAATGTCACTCCCTGATTTACAACTAAAGATGATAAAAGGTCAGTTCTTTTGTGCAGAGTAAGTGACTGAAAAACTATGTCAGGCTGTACATCAGAGGAAAATTATATCATGAGGTTAAAACACTTGGTTTTCAAAGATACAGGTTCTGTACTTGGTGGGCTTGCAGACACTGTGAGCAAACAGCTTTTCTCTCTTGCCCCAATTCCCCAGTAAGGTGGACACAGAAAGCTCCACCCCCCACCTGTCTGCATGGCAGAGCCAAGGTGTGTCTGAGGCCTTCCACCACCTGCCGAGGCTAAATGAGGGTGCAAAGCTCTTTAATTGCTTCTTCTATGTACGGGCCCTTCTCTCCTCTGAAAGCAGCGACAAAAAGGGTGCTTAACCTTGCTGAGCCAGGTGCCAAAAGGTGCTAAACCATACTGAGCTTGGTCCAAAAACTCCTGTCAGCAGACCATGACTTCAGTGAAGTAGCAAGTTTCCAGATCCATTAGGGACAAAAGTCAGTGTTCTTGATTCTGCCAGACAGGAATTAAGAGTTTAGCTGGAGGAATGATGAAGATGTAGAACTCCTGTTGACATCAAGAGAGGGGAGAGGTGCTCAGTGACACCAAGGATTAGCTGCCAGATCGTATTTTAAAAGAGAAATGCTGTAATTCTTGCAGTCCTGAAAACAAGTAACGTCATAAAACTGAAGGGGAGATTATTTAGAAGTGAAAGAAACAGCCAAATGCTGTCAGATTTTCTGTACCCAGTGTGGCCTGTGATTTTAAACTGTCCAGCAATCCTGGCTGCCAGATTCAGCTCAAGCAAACAAAAGCTGAGGACTTGTGCACACTGGTTCCACTGGACATGAAAACCTCATTAGTCATGAAATCTTGTACTTCCCAGCATTTGCCTTTGTAGTTATCTTTTCCTAGCTCCTCATTTTGTCTCTGCTTCAGAAAGCTGCTTATTGCACCAAAATTAAGTGACATCTGCTCTTCTCATGGTGGATTCTGTATTCCAGGAACTGAAACACCAGTAAAAGACCAGGTTGCGAGTTGTTCTGGCTCATGAATTGTCACCAAGTCATGGAAAGAGCCCACAGAAATTACATTTGCCAGTACAAACAGCAAAAATCCAAATGCTTGAATATACAAACACGCTTCAGAGAGGGGATGCATTTAGGAAGGTTATATTCATGGATGCATACAGAGTTCTTGATAGATGTTTTCTGTGATAGAATGTTTTCCTTCCCCACCAAGTTGTGATGGCCTCCTTTTGTCCACAGACATTTCTGCTGCACCAGCAATAATGAGGTACCACCACAGTAACATTTCAAGTGCCAGTGACACACAACTCCTTCAAAAGCCCTGCATGCTGGTGAGGGACCAAGGCTCCTGCAATGATGGAGATAATAGAATGGTGGAGTAGCTACAGCCATGTCAGGCTGCTGACTTTACCCTGAGTTTCCCAGGACTGGACTTTCTCCTTTTCTGCACAGTCAACCCAGAGATAAACTGTGTCAGATTTAATGGTGCATGATACAGGCAATTCAGTATCAAGGAGAGGGGGGAGGCAAGATGGGTTATCAGCTCAGCTCAAAAAGCAACCTATCAAGAAACACTGCCAAGGCAACTTCAGAAATGTATAATTTAGGTGTTACCTTAAGCCTGAAACTTTGTTTGAAAATTTTATACTCCTCGCAAGTAGACTGGCAAAGCCCAGGAGGATCAGACCAGCTATCAGTCCAGATGACAAAGTAACACACCTAGTGTATATCAAGTGCTGTGCACATGAAAGGTACAGGAAAGATGGCAACATTATGCAGTTTTATCCTGCAAGGAATCAAAGCTGTTATTACACAGCAGTTTTCCAAGGGCTATTACACTCAATTGCTTACCCACCAATCAGCTCACCTTACTGGGCTTCCCAACAGAATGAATCACTTTTAAATAACAATGCTGTTACTTTACATACAAACTTTGCAGCCTGAAACACGCCATACTGCTTTCTGAAAATGGAAGCAGCCTGAAGATTTATCAGGAACAGGGCTGTTGATGTGCAGGAAGCTGCACCAGCATGTGCCATCTGAGCTCCTGAACAGCATCATTCACCACTAATTTTGCAGCCATTTCTGAGGCAGGGAATGACACTTTACTTTAAATCTCGTCATTTTTAAAACAGAAGGCAAAGAATTCTAAAGTCAGTTAACAACTGGTGCAAAAATTTTAAGGAATTGAAGATAAGAGAAATATGCCCTGTGTCAAAACTTGGCAAAGGTGCGAGCCTTAGATCTCTAATTCTTAATACTCAGAGTATTTCTTGGTTTGCAAGTGAACAAGGATTGCTGTGCAAGGACAATCATTCCATGGAATCACATAATGATTTGGGTTGGAAGGGGCCTTAAAGATAATCTCATTCCAACACTTCTTCATGGCCAGGAGAACATTTCACTTTGAGCATCGGGTTGCTCAAAGCCCCATCCAACCTGACCTTGAACACTTCCAGGGATGGGGGTCATTAGTTGATAATTACAACAGCAGTGACAGCCCGTGGAACTTTTCCTGCCAGTCTCACACACTTACTCCACAGACGGGCACTGTGGCAAGGCAGGGTGCAAAGTGCAGTCACTCCTGGGAGGGCTGTGCCTGCCTTTGTCCTTCTGGGAAAGTTTGGGGCTTGGCAAGTGGCAGAGCCAGGTCAGGGATGCTGTGGACATGGATCCAGGGCATGCTTAGGCAGACTTGTTCAGCCATGGTCCCAGCTCTCAGTGGAAAACAGCAGAAATCCTGCCAGTTACCTTTCTCTGACACACACATATTTGCTGAAACTGTCTCCTGGGAATTTAGGAGGAAGAGGCTCAGAATTACATACACTTACACAATTAGGGTCATACTAACCAAAGCTGCTAAGGGTGAATTCAATAAGTAAAATGTGTAAATTAGGTGTCCAAAGACCTGTGACTGTGGAGGAGCCCAGCCAAGCACCCCAAACCAATAGCATTTTAGCTTCTGGAGATGCTTCCTCCCACTTCTTCATGCCGTTGTAGACATTCCCAGTGCAAGAGAGATCCGTGAAGACACAATCAAGAGAAAAAACTTCTGAGCTGTCTACTCCCTTGCTGCTTTCAAGGTTTCCCCATCCCAGAAGTTTTACAAATCCTTGTTCCACACTATTCCCTATAGTCAGGAAATGCCTAATATTTCTCTTTTTACAGAGTGTCCTTTAAGATGGATTAAACTAAAACTCCTTAAACTCAGACCTGTCAATTTCCTCTGTTGGAGACTTTGGATTTAGATTTTTGCTCTACTGGAAAATATTCACTGATAACAAGCAATTATTATTATGAGATACATCCTTAGAGATAGAAACTGGCTGCTAGGAAAGACTGAAAAGAAGGGAAGAGGAGAAAAATAAAAATACTATTCACACTTACCCTGACAGAGATTTAATCACCTTCACAGTATGTCATAACCAAGAGTCCTTGGACAACCTCCTGAACAAGACTCAATTGACAGCTATAATGTAAAGCACTTGATTTTCTCATGATAACATTAAGCATCATTACTAGAAATGGATGATACAGTTCAAAGCTAATTTCAAATTTAATTTGAAGCCATTAAATATATATGTAATTGCCTCTTCCCACAAACCAGCATTTGGGCCCAAAGGCAGCATCCATAGTTAGCTAGAAGACAGTATGTGGAGTTCTTTCTGTGAGAATTTACAAGTGTGCATGAGATTAAATGATTTATAAAATACATACATGAGGCCTGTAATAGGAAGAATTGAAATCTAATATTTTGTGATTAGGGCAGTTCAAAGCAATAACTATAGTGGGGAGGAGGTGCTGTAGGAGAGGAACAGAGGGTTAGTGTGCATGTCTTGCCAATGCTGTGGACCTGAACATTCAAGTCGTGGTAGAAAAAACTGAGCAAACCAACTGTGGTGCATTCCAGAAGAATTTTGTGAATTCTGTGACTTTGGGGTACATCATGAGTCCCCAGAGAGTTCAGAGCACAAGCAAACTGTGCTGGACAAGCAGCAGTGGCCTGCTACCCCTGAGAATGGACCTGCCTGCTTTAAGGGCAGTACTGGGACTGACAGCCTCAAAATGAGCATCCCTGGCACAGAGCTGAGCAACCAACAACAGGAGAGATCCTGCCAAAGCACAGATTAGAAAATTAGTTATGGAGGTGAACAAAGCAGTAGCTGGTACAGAATTTCAGTGGCGATACTAAAAATCTCAGTCTAGAACACAGCAAGGATATGAACTCCCTGTGAAGCTCAGGAAAGGTGTGGAGTGAGGCAGGAGACGCAGGGAGGGTGACCTGGAGTCCAGAAGTGCCCAGGACTGCTGACCACAGGAACTATAACAGTTCCTGCCTCCTTGGAAAGGCCCTCAATTTGGTCAGCTTCTGCCAGGGGTAGGAGTAAGCTGACAGCCTAGCAGAAGCAGGGCTCCAAGTAGATGACAACTCTCACCCAAAGCCTGTTGCAGGAGAAGAGGATGTTCCATGCTCCTGCCAGGATGCTCAGAAGCAGGACTTCTGAATGCTCACCAAGGTCAATAAGGCACAGCTGGGAATGGGACAGACACACCCGTAAGGTCAGGCTTTGGCCAGTACAACACAATGGTGGAAATCATTTTGAAATGTGTTATCCCTTGGTAAGCCTGGATACAAAATGGGGAGCTCATATCCAGATTGTGGCCTATTTCCAGTTCTGAAATCCAAACATTATATATTCCTATTTCCTTAACAGTGTGGCCTCAGCACTTAATTATCTACCTGCTGGCCTGGCCTTTTCTGCCATTCTGGTGCCAGACCACCACTGATGTGTCCATCAGGGTGAAATGAGCTCTGAACTGGGTGATAAATTGTTGTTTTTGCTGCAGCTGCTCACATCTCGTAAATGTTTAAACAGTGTAATCACACACATATCTAGTAGATGCTTGGTTATGTTTATTTTGGATGAGGTGCTATGAAGTTTCTTAGATGTGTGTGTCAAATATTCATAGATGGCAGGCTACTGAAATATTTTTCTTTAGTATTTATTTATAGACTTTATTTATCAACAGAATCAATCTTCACGTTCCCAGCTGCAGCATTACTTCTTACCTTACCCATTTTTCCCAGACAGTGCCTGTCTATCTAACAATATCCCTCTTCCTGCAACATCTATTCACAGAATATCTGTGCAAGGTATCTTCCCATGGGTACTCACGGCATCCATCTCTTTAATTCCAACTATATATCCACTCCATCTAATGCTCCTCATCTCTCTCAAGCATTTGCTCACTCTCTCTCTCTCCTCAGCATCTCTTTATCTAGGCAATGGTATCTGTCTCTCTGTTGTGATTCTCTATCCCTTTCTCTCAGTCACTCACAGCACCAGGGTATAATTATGGGGTTTGGATCACAAGAGGTTTCCATTTTTTCTTTTTTTCTTTTTTTTTTTCCCTCCCAATTGGGCTTACAAATCACAGGTTAATTTATTTGTTTTTATGCAAAGACGGGATGTGAGAAATGAACACCGGAAGGGTACAAGTGCCTTTGGGTCAAAGACTCTTTCCCAGGTTTTTTGCTTCCCTGCTGTGTGTGAACTGTTCACTGCTGTGAGAGCTGCTGTTATCTGAGAAACTCATCTTCAAACAGAGATGCTGCAATGACTACTGCCTCCCTGTTCTCTTTTTTCCCTTTCCAATTCCCTTTTTCCCCCCATATTTCCTCTCCTCCCAGTACTTTGCAGCCACTACTCCAGGTTTTCCTCTTCCCTTCTTTTGCATGCTTGGCATTCTGAGGATGACAAGTGAAAGTCCCTCCCTATTAAAAATTCACTGTCAAATAAATATTAAAGCAGGTGGGAAAATCCAGTTGGCTCTGTGTGATTTATCGTGATCTACAACAACAGACCCAGGTTTCATGGCCTATTTTCACACTTCACAGGGATATGAAGGACTTGGTGACCCTCAGCTCTTAGAAACCCCATGATGGGGAGAGATTCCCTCCTCATTATCAACCTGAATGAGATGGGTAGGGCAGGAGAGGAAGGATGTAAAAACTAAAACCTCTCTTGTTTTTTATCTTCCTACTTTTTTTCTCTTAAAGAAAAATTGACACAAGAACAGTACAGAAAATTATCAGGTCACATGGAAATTATTGGAGAGGAGAGGAAAGGAAAAATAAAGGAAAGAAAAAGAAAGAAAGCAGAGTACACTCTGACAGGAAAGGAAGTTGGGAAAAGCTTCCACATTTCTGGATTTGTTTCCCTGTGCAAAACCCCAGCAGTTCATAATTTCTCTTAAGGCAGGGACAATACGGTTCAACAGCAGAATAAAACATGCAGTAATTAATGAATAGCTTCACAGTTTTATGGATAGGTTTAACTCTTTCCCTCATTTAGACCTGCTGGAAAAGACTGAGACAGATACAAAGCACAACAACATGAATTAACTGGTATAGACGTGGAAGAAGAAAATAACATTTTCACTGAAGTGAACAAATTTTCTAATAGCTTATGGAGTTCAGAGGGAACCCAGATTTAATTTGAAGAGTAAAGATATTTCCCCTCCCACCACAGTCTGCTTTGTCTATGCAGGCTACCAGCTAGGATTGCTAGCCTGTGCCTTATCTCCTTCATGGCAAACAATGGGAATGACTGGGCTCCTAGGAGTGGCAATCTGCCAAATGATGACTACCCCTTAGGGAAGAAGAGTCAATACAGCTTTCAGAGGAGAAGGCAGAAGAATAACCCACCATTCCTCTTCCCTATATTGGTTGGGACTGCTTAATAGTGTTTTAAACATGTAGCATCCATGAAGGAGACAGGAGCTTTGAGTGGGGAAATCTTCCATGCAGGAGCATCCATGAACACATCAGCAGGTCCACAAGAGAGCTCTGCTGTGAGTGCTTGTCCCATAAAGAAAGAAGCTACTACCTTGCCCAGAACCATGGCAAGGAGCAGAGCAAGAGGCAGCAGATGAAGAGGGAAAATGGTGAATGATGAGATCTGGGGTCTGCTGCTCAAGAGGTTTTGTGTCTCTGCTCATGTTCACCCTTATCATGGTGTGAAGACACAGTATGAACCTTTGGAACAGGATGTGGAGGCACTCCAAAGGTAGATCAGAAAGAACAATCCATCTTATCTGACTTGTCTAATTTACTTATTGTGAGCAGATGGGTTATGAGGTCTGCCATCAGTGATGAATTATATTCATGATAAGTCATTCCCAGCTAATGAGGATCCATTATCATTATCTGCTAAGGAAGAGAAATGGCTTGCCAAGACAGAGTGGGGGTTTCACAGTTTCCAGGGGGAACATTCTGGGCTGGTAGCCACCTGGCTATTGAATTTTCAGGAAACTGAAAACTTTCCAAGATGGATACCTTCTGCTTGTTTCAAGCCTTGGCTTTTAATTTCTTTGGGCAAGTTCAGGAGAAAGAATGTAAAAGAAGGTAGAGAAGGAGGAGGAAGTGAGGGAAAATAGTAGTAACTGTGTCTGATAAGACTGTGATTAAATCAAGGTCTCACTCTAATTACACTGCATTTAAATAAATTTTGCCTAGTAAGTAATTGTAATTAAACTGCAATTAAACATGTATTTATATCACCATTTCCTCCCCTGCACAGCTGTCTGTTTCCACCTCCTGTTGTTGCTGTCTACCTGCCAAAACCTCTGAATTATCACAAGGGACTTTACATTTCCTTGGACTTCCTGGAGGAGATGTTGTGGGGGGCAAGGTCTGAGGCTCCCCCACAAGAAGCTAAAAGGAACTTCTGTTTCCAAGCTGTGCTGGAAGAATGGTGCAGCTGATGCTGTGATTAACCAGACCTGAGGAAGAGGTTGTGAGGAGCAAAGGTATGAATTAAAAGAAGTAAATGTCTCTTTTCCTCTCAGGGAAACTTGAAAAGGGACACATTTTCACATCTTTGAAATTTCTTCACGTTTGGGCTAGAAATGAAGGTATCCTCCTTGCCTCCTTCAGAGCACCTTTGTTAAGAGTTTTTCTTAAAGCCCCAAATCTCTGTTTACAGCATCAAGTTCGTGCATTCTTTTACATGATCTGGAGGAAATTAAATCATGTACCTACACAGTAACACCTTCAGGTGAGAGTCCAGACCCTAGAACACAACTCTTGGGCTCTGTTTTCAGCTTTTTAGGAGTATTCACTAACTCTAACTGTGTCTGTTTTCTTTATGTGCTGCTCTGAATTCCCTATACATAACAACCCTACAGATGGCCTTTAAAGTTTACTGCAGTTCTCAACAATTGGGTTAGGAAAGTCTGTTATGGAAAAAACTGGAGGTTCTAGCTATTTAAAATGAAAGCTAGTTCCTGTTAGGAACCTGAAGGCAGTAAGAAAAGGAGAAGCAAAAGAAGAAATAAACAGCTAAAGGGAGAGTGATAAAAATGAGAAGGTGAACACATATCACAGCAGGAAGAATGCCCAGGGCTAACGAAAACAAACTGGTTTCTCTGCCTTACCTCCCTCCTCATCAGAGATGATGGAAAACATCTCCATTTGTGCCTCTGCTCTCACAAAGCTCTAATTAAGGGACTGGAGAAATACCACCGTCACCCTCATCTGTTTGTGCTCAGTTGCTGAAAGGACACCATGCATCTCCCTGACAGGTAGTCATTACAGCTGGGTATGGGCACCCCTCCTCCCAGCAGAGCATGAGCCTCGGTCAAATACCTCCAGTGGGATCCTCCCCGTGCTCCTGGAGCTCCGGGGAGCTGAGCTTGGAGCCTTATCATGGAAATCACTGCTGGCAGGGAAAGGGCAGCTGATGGAGCAGAGACTGCATTCCAGGCGTGTTGCTTCAAAAGACACACGGCAAATGGGAGAATCCATACCTACAAATGTGTGGTATCCAGAAGTGCACGTGGGTGCAATGTATACAATAATGAAAAATTATTATTATTATCGAAAAATTAGTTAAACAAATCTATTTCGTTAGTGACGATTTCGCATGACTGCTGTGTTGCAAACTGTGTTCACCCCCTCCCTTCAGACATTTCAGTTTTCTCTCTGATTAACTGGTCTCAGTAAAGTCTTATGGCAGTGTTTGGTGAAAAAAACAGAACAAGCATTTCAAGCTTGATTTTCTGATGTGACCAATAGTCAGCCTGATCTGGAGTAATCTGTCACGTCAAAGAATATAGATCCCAACTCTGTGACTCTCAATTTCTTTTCAAACCTTTCTTTAACCTATAAACCTCAGTTCTACTCTCATAAATAGGAGACAAAAGCATTACTACTGGAGTGACATTTATCAGAGGAATGATTGGACATTACTTTCCCTCCAGACTCTGGAATCATTGTTTATTTATTGGTTTGTCAACAATATCTTTCACTCATAAACAGTCTGATCTAAACGGTATCTTTTCCACTTTCTAAATCAAAATGGGAGGAAACCCCCAAGGCTGTCATCACCCACATTTTCCCCACATAGCATCCTTTTTAATCAGGAGCCAGGGAAAGAAATGGCACCATTTTAGGATACACGAACTGCTGCCCTTTCCCTTTGGCAAAGTGCTGTGCACAGACACAAACCATCGAGTACACTACTTTCAGTTTGATTCAGCTCAACTTAGAGGTGCAGTCAAAGGAGGAAAATGACTGTCATAGGTCAAAGCCCAAACCCTCCTTTCTCTTTAATGGCTCTGTGACTGCCTCAGGCTTTTTGTTTTCACTTACAGTGAACTCCATTCTGCCAGCAATTTTGTTCTGCCATTAGACAGATGGAATAATGTGAGCAATTATCACCTCTGTGTGCATTCTCTGTCTTTCTCTTTTGATGTAAATACATCTATTTGCAATCATGGATGCCCTTCAACCCCTTTATGAGAGACCCAAGACAGATCTTTTAGAAACAAGGCTTAGACAAGAGTGTCCTGATCATTAGGGACTCAGTGGAGATATTCAAGCACCCTCTGGATGCAATCCTTTGCAATGTGTTCTAGCATGACCCTGAGTATCGAGGGTGGACCAGACACTGTGATCTCTTCCAGTCTCACCCATTTTGTGTCCAGCAGCACGTACACAGCTCAAGAGAACTTACCCACTTCTGCCAGTGCCTGCCTGTCACATCCATCAGCCATTGGATCCGGGCTGTGCTGCCCGTGCTGTGTGCACAACTGCAGACTCAGTCACTTCCACAACTGGACACTCACCATGAATCCTCACTTTGGGCGACTTATTGGAATCAAAACATGCCATGGGCAGATTAAAAATGAGGTCAGTATCCCTCTCCTTGTGGATTAGTCAGTCTGGAGGAGTAGGCAGCACTAACAAAAATGTTTCAGGGCAGGGGCTATTTTTTTCTCAGTGGTCCACTAGGCTGGTCATTTTTATACATTAGAGCATGATCAGCATTCCTAGTTGTAGGAAAAAATGTTTTGCTGATTTAGCCATGATAGGAAGAAGGATCTAGTTTTGAGCAAAATCTAGATATTCAGTCTGGAAATCTCAGAGAGGAAAGCTGTGAAAGGAGGGGGGAAAGCAGAAAACAAATCCTCAAAAGGTAGAGGCAGAATGCTGTGAGATATTATCCTTCATTCAGCATGCAGATGAGTTTGCCAGGCAGGAAGGAAAATGGAGAAAAGGTATCTGAGGCATCACATGCCATCTCTGCTGCCACTCACACACTTTAATTACCCCTAAATCAAGTGCAATAGCTTCCCCAGCCCTGAAATGCACGCTGCCTGTCTCCTTATACACATAATAAGGCCTGGAGGGATTTCAGAGACTTTAGCCTTGCATGTCTCATTGCTCTGATCCTGAGGTTTCTTTTAGCATAAAATCAGCAGAAAAGCATTGAGAAGCACAACCTTATTTTAACAAATCCCCATCCTGCTTGCCAAACCATTCTGAGTCAATGAATGCCCAGGACTGTGATTTGGATTCTCTTGCACAGGGTATATTTGTGTACTGCTGTTTCCATATGTCATCTTGTACTTGTTATGCTGCTTGAAATTCCACTGGTACCTACACAAGGAAGAAGCCCCAGCAGAAAGTCTGCAACATTTCTAATTTACATGAAGTTTCTAGGAATGGGCAAGACCTTCTGGAAGGGGAAAAAAAAAAAAAAAGAGAAGAATCTCCAAACACCTGTCCCCGTCCCAGATACCTATCAAAATTTGTTCCTCTTAGGGAAATTAAGGTCACAAAAATTTAGCTGAGCTCTTTTATTTTTCCTATTTCTATCTCTGGTTCTTGGCCTTCAATTTGTTAATTACTGTGGGTGACATCCAAGGAGACATGTACAAAATGAAGGATTAAACCACTGAAGAGGGGAATTAGTCTCAGATACTCCAGCCACAACAGAATCTGGTCTAAACTAAATTTTGTGGCTGCCCTTGAAATCTATGAAGGGACATAAAAGATACATTGCAACCATAGGTAAATAAAGTTAATAATTTGATCATCTTTCAGCAGCCACTTCTTGTCTTCATGAACTACAGAGGAATGTAGGTAACCAGCTCTCTTTAGACACCCAAATTTTACAGCCAAAGGCTATATTTTGCAAAGGTTTGTGCTGCTGAGAAAACATGCCCCAAGGAGAAGTTTGAGCAGAGATAGATGAAGGATATTAAAATGGTCAATGGAGAAAGAGATGAGCCTAAACTATTAAATCCATATATTCCTGCAAAGTTCAGCACCAGGGCTGTCTGAATATCCTGTGTCCTGAATTTTGGATATATATCACTGAAATAGGGAAGGTCTAGGACAGGAAAAAGATAAGCAGAATAAAACCTGTGTTTGGCTTAGGTATTTATTGGCTTTTCTCTGCAAAAACAATGAATGCATCACACACAATGCAAAGTGAGAGCAACCTTTCCCCAAAAACTTGCACAGGAGTGGGCTGGAACATAAAAGCAGTATGATAATATATTAAGTGGCAATGTAGTGTTATCCTGAGCATTTCATACTGTTAGCAAATTATGGTCTTACTAAGAACCATGATGTGTGGTTTGCTGGCTCAGCCTTGCAGGATATTTGTTGTCCCATCTGAATATAAGGAGATGATCCAGAGTCCAGGTTGAGCAGTCCTTGAGGAGGACGCCTGGAATAAACATAGTTCCAGGAAAAGGTGTGGGCTGGAGTTTTGTGTTTGTTTTGTGAATAAGTGAAACCAGAAAGCTGCCACCTGCTTGGGATGCATTTGAAAATAGGGAGAAAGATAAACATTGCAGGAGATTATGATATTATAAAAACCTTATTCTTTAACTTGATTCCCATCTTGGAGACACTCACAGGAAACTCATCTACAAGAGGGATATGAGAAAGGAAAGGGCAAGGAATTAGGGAATCTTTTCTATAACCACCAGAAAAGAGTGCATTAGAATGTAGGGGGCATAAAAAGGTTTTGAAAGTTGCTTTTTAAAAAAATTAAGATTGTAGCAGCTCTATTGGTGCCTGGCCTTTCTCTGTTGAACAAAACTGCAGCCATTTCCTGTTCTATATCTAGTTTAAAGCTGTTCAGCCAGCTAGTTGACCAAGACCCTCGTGCATGCTTGGTCATTTTGTGCCCATGCCTGATACCTGAAGAGGAAGAGGTTTTGGGGGAGGATGACAGTTCTCTCACAGTAGTGTAGACAAAGTTAGCACATTCACAGGCCACATACTCATTCCATCTATCTGGCGATACCACCTACTTCCCTTCTGACCCCATTCTATCCACATTAAAATAGATGCTATTGTAATGCTAAACAGCTGGAGAGTGTGACATATGACTGCTGACCTCACACATGTACCCACAAGAGGGAACAGAAGAGATTTCCATGAAACATAGCAAGAAACTGGAGAGCCCGCTTATGATGTGGAAAGTAGTCTGGTGTGGTTTGCAAGAACTCACTGAACCTACAGGCAAAATCCATCACCTGCAGTTGTGTGTTCAGTTCTGGTTCTGAAGTGCTGTTTCCTGAGCACCAGCACTGCACATGCCCCCCGTGTGTTTCAGAGCCACTGGTACATGACTCGAATATTTCCCTTCTCGGTTGTCTCGCTTCTCAGAAATGCTGAGCACAGTGCAAAAAATCAGCGAGAGCAAGAAATTCTCAGCAAATTTGAAAACAATGCCACAGGTAGATAAACATCTGAGGCAGGAATGAGCTGCCAAACATCAGCTCCTTGACTCCTTTGAATATTTTGTCTCTTATTTTTACATATGCACGTGCTGTAAAGCCTGTTTATCCGTTTGCCCAATGAATCTCCAAAGCCTCTTTTGCCTCAGCTATGATTCATTTCTGAATGAATCCATGAAAGGCAAATAGCATGTTTCCAGATCCACACACTTGTCTGATATTACTGGGCATTTCATCATTTGGAGGAAATTTTTCCCATTTGTCTCCATCTTCCCTTTCCCCCCATACATGTAAAACCATTGCCCTGTACTCTGACCGCTCAGAGATTACAAATCATTTTAAGTGGAGGAGAGGTTGAGCCCCAGCTTTGTGCTTGATGCATTTTGTTTAAGTTGCTCGTGCTGTTCCAACATCTGTCATATCCTCCACAGCAGTGCAATCAAACTGTCAGGGCTGAGTGAAGTTTTGCTGATCCAATCTGCTCCTTCTGTGATTCCTGTCAAAAGCATCAGGAGGTGGCAGATACAGTTGTGTGCTCTTTAAACAACAGATCTTTATTTTTGCACATTAAAGGAACTGTTATTGTTTGTTTCTCTTAAGCTCACAAAGCGTGTTCAGATGTGGCTGCAGTCACAAACCAGGCTGCACTTCCCAGATTCTTTTTTGTTCCTATGACTCCCCAATTTTACCTCCCACCTTCTCTTGTGAGGACAGAACATATAAATATCTCTCAGTCTTGCTGGTCTCTGTAATTCCACAACACACCTTGGGAGCACCCAGGAGGAAGTTACTTTGTGGATCCTGCATTATTATTAATGAGGTAATTAAACCAAAGGGTTGTATGGAAAGGGGAAGAGTCATATTTTAATAAGCTCCCTTCTGGATACTGCACTATGAGTTGCCAGATAAATGTTATTCCCTGTTAACTATACGAAAAGGAACTGATACTAATTGATATTATTGATACAAATATCGCTAATCACCTTGACTAAAAGGACAGGATGTTCTTTCATCATTTAAAAAGGATGTACCTTTGATGTACCTTAATAACCAAAAGAATTTGAAAAAAAATTATTCCATTTGGCTCTGTTAATATGCAGCATGTATTTTTAATCAGCTTTCCAGCATGATGCACCTTTCCACACTTCTGACTGAAGCCTTGAACTCGTGCTGTGAAATGGAAACTTACGTTTTTATCATTTAATAAAAGGAACCTGAATCTGAGGTGAATCGGATGGTCCTGCCCCATTTCTGTGCTGGCCTCAGAGCCTGTGGCTTTCCCATCAGGGCAGAAAGTCTTCTAATTACAGCAAAGCACCAATGGAAAATGAAAGCTGGGATGTCATTGTGCCCTCTTCTCTAATACTTATATTGGCTGGTGACTCCTGCTGCGATGAAAAATCAGGTTCAGAAATGCTTTGATTCATTAAAGAAAAAATGTTAAAAAAAAAAAAAAAAAAAAAAAAAAAAAAAAAAAAAAAGAGAAAGCCTCTAAGATAACAGACTTTTGTTCCCTAATACATTTGCTTCTTTAAAAATCTCAGTTTCCAAACCTGACAGAAAATATATTCAACTTTCCATGATCTGTTTTTACCCCCTTGCAAAGCATCTCAGACAGGATTGGGATTATTCTGCCTTGAACAAAAGAGAAATCTGAAGTTCCTGGCAGAGAGAGATCCTGTGCTGCCTATAGGCATGAAAAAGGATTGGCTCCAACTTTCAGCTTGGATTCAGAATTTTAAAATACACACCAAGTAAACCCATAGCTTAATGGCAAATTAATCTTATGAGTCAAAATGCACAAGGTTCAGGGCTCTGAAAATCCCACATGGTATGTGTTGTCATCACAAGGAGCTGTTCTCTTTCAGAGGCTGTTCTGCAACCCAACCTTTCCAGTTAAAGTTCACAATAGATCTCAAGAAGAGTGTCCCAAGGAAAGGCAATGAAAGGAATGGACACAGAGCATATTTCTGACAATCTATTTTACCTAAACAAATACTGTAAATTAATATTTCCATGGTAACAGAAAAGTGAATGGCAGCACTTCCATGAGCTTGAAGCTTAGCAGGTTGGTTCTGCCTGGGAGGGCTTTTGCAGCTACTGATTGCACATCTTCTCACACTGTGTTAACACCTCCGCATGACTCCAGTTGTTGATGAAATTTCTTTTGGATCACATCTGTGTTGTATGATGGAGTCCAATGGTGAGCTTTTTGGCAGCTGTATAGACTACTAAGTCTCCACTAATTTGATTTCTTGTCCGAGAGTATACATCTTTAGGGAATTTACTGCTTGCTCATCTCTGAGTTCCAGTAATATGGCACAAACAAAAGCAAAACCCAAGGATGACTTATAACAAGAATTTTGCCAGTCACAGGACTTCTTATAAGCAGGATCCATCAGACCAGATGAAATGAAAAAGTAGTCAGGGAAAAAAATTGCAGTCTCTGAGAAGTAGCCTCTCTCTGAGGAAAACTGAATTAACGATTTTGACTAAAAAGATGAATTCTCAATGGTTATCTCAAGTAGAACTTTTAGCAGCGCACCCATCTTGCACTGTAAAGGAAATGGAGTTTGGAAAATGAAATAGAAAATGGGAATCTGTGGTAGACGAGGAAAGGGAAATAAAAACATCCTCAAACCGGTTTTTTTTTCCCCATATTGGAAAAAGAGGAAATTAAATCTGAGTTGGCCAATTAGCCCCCACAGTCCCCAAAGGCAAGACAAGATCTTTTTGCAGGAAAGCCTTGAGGTGAAGCCAATTCAATTAATTTCCACAGGAAAAACTGTCAAGATCCAAAAAACTAGGTGAAATAATGAACTGATTAAAACTTGTAATTGCAATTCAATGGATGAAACCATTAATCATGGAGATGGCAACATTCTCTCATTTCAAGACTGTGCTCGGGTGAGTTGCCAACAAAAGGGATTGTAGGAATAAAGGGCTAACATAAACTGGAAAAGAAGCATCCTGGACAGAAAACCATGTGGTTCCATGACTGACGTGAGGAAAAGAACAACCTTCCCTCGACAATAATAGACTATTAAAAAACTGTTTAGGCCTATTTTATCCTCAATTCCTCAGCTCTCAGTGGTTTACACCAGCCTGAGTGTCAGTGATGGACTGGTCATACTCAAAGTCATTTCTTCCACCTTTAATTTCATGTGTTTCTAATATATTTCTTCTCTTACACTTTTCTCTTACCCAGCCCTCTACTGCAGGTGCCTTGGTCTCATCTTCATTGTGCTGCCAAGATTCTTGTGCTGTTCCCAAGGCAGGATCTCAGGGAGAGTGGAGGCCAGGCTGCCAACTGGCAGCTCCTCCAGAGGTGTCCACACACCTCCACCACCCACACCCTCTACTGCAGATGCTGCCATGGCACCAGCTGCAGAGCAGAGGGAACCAGGAAAACAAACCACCCTTCTGCTCAAACAAAACCTGATTTTAATCAAAGGCATTATTTTTATCCAAGCTTTTGGAGATAACTCCACGGCTCAGACGAGTCATGACATGACTTTTCATCATCTAAACTCTAACCAAACTTCTTTCTCTCCTGGCTACTCTTGCAGGATTAAGCCACCACGATTAAGCTCAAGAGGTCAGCAAAGTCCCTCACCCTGTCTTTTGCCAGCCTAGGTTTTTGCCTTGGCTGACTCCTCCATAGCCTCTCTCGGAAGGGAAGGGTTACACTGGGGTGCCCACTAAGCTGCTGAAGGTGTCAGCCAGGCTGGAGTGAGAGCTGACAGGATGATAAAGGGAAAGGGGTGGTGACAGAGAGGGTGAGAAGAGGTCTAAAAATCCTGTATTGTACCAAGTGTGCATTGCACATAAAACTGATCAGGAAATTAAATAAAAAAGCTTGATAGAAAGGCACCACTGCATTAATGCCAAGCCAGAATGGAAACTAGCAGAAGAGGAAAAAAATTTGAAGTTGCTTCATTTTGGTAATTGATCTGTCGACCATTTCCTGATGGTTGGATACCATTTTAATTAAAATTCCAATGAAGTCTACAGCTCTTGTAGTTATCAATTGTACCTCAAAGTGGCTATTTTACAAGCAAGGAAGGTTCAAACCAGGGACAAGAAAATATTTCTGCTGGGAGGAAGGAATGTAAAGAAATAGGGTGAAAATGAGGGAAAGCTCTCTTAGCTGAGCAGATTCTCCCCCTGGAGAGTCCTGCAGAAACAAAGCTTAATTGATTGTAGCAACATTGAAGCTCTGCAAAGAAAAAGCCTATTATGTCATGAGCTCCATCCTCCAGACCACAGCCCAATTCCCACTGAGCTATCCAGAACAGTGCTGGGTGTCTCTGGGGTGGAGCTTTCTGGAAATCCTAGCTCACTGAAGCTCTTGTGCACACAAAAGAACTCTGACAACTTTGGGAAGGAAAAGGCAAAACTGCAGATCTCATGGTCTGCAAGAGCCTTCTCAAGGACTGGGTCTTTGCTTAAGGAATAAAGTAGAAGAAATGAGAAAAGTAGAAGGTGAAAGAAGGAAAGAGGATTTTCGCCTTCTCTTTGACTCTAACCAAATTCATTCTTCCCTCCAAAAATAATTTTCCAATCAGAAGACTGCTCTCCAGATCAGAAGTGAGAGCTGAAGGAAGTGGTTACAGGTAGGTTTTCTGTCTCTCACAAATTATTACAGCCAACAAAAATGTAGGTTATTGGAAACAAGCAAGATTTGAGCTGTTTGCAAAGCATTTTGAACTCATTGGAGACATACCAAGCAATTGCCACCCACACCACTTTAAGAAAAAAATAAATGCAGCCTTGAATTAAGTGATGCTTTAATTAATTGGCTTCCTCTGCCTTTTTTTTTTTTTTTTTTTTTTTTTTTGGAAGTCAGCTGCAACTTCCAAATCTTGTTCTTAATATGTAAAAATCCATTATTAATTTATTATTAGTTTATTTTGCCACTAATGATCTAAATGAAGAGTTGCCTGTCAACTAACCCACATCAAGAGGGATAAAAAATGACTCCTGAACTTGATTTAAAGGCCACAGCTTCTAAGTTGTGGGAGCAATGTGGGAGTTCAGAAGTTTTAGAAGCTCCAGGGACAGTTTAGAGGAATGGGTGCTTCTAGTATTAAGGGAGGGTGAATGTATTCCATTGCCATGGGGAAATGAAGAGCTGCATTGAGCAATTCACATTCTGGACACAACAATGCTTCCTGGAACACCAAGTAGGAAAAAAAAAAAAAAAAGGTTTACTTATTTCCATCTGGAAATAGCCTTCTTGGCACATAACAGAGTGCTCCCTGCCTCCAGCCTGCCCTGAGATGCCACATTTTCAAGGTGTTCTCTGAATTCTTAGTCCTGTTGTACTGAATAACATCAACAGGATTCTCAAAGCAAGGTCCCTCCCAACAGCATTCTATCCCACAAAATTCATCTGCCCCCACTTCTGCACAGGAACCTATTTAAAGCTTTCATTTTTACCAATACTGCAAGAGTAGATGGGAACAAGCTACCTTGTGTTCATCAAGGGTACAGGGATGTACACAGGCAATACTTTGACAGACTTGAGCTGAAAATGCAATGTCCTGTTCACTGCCAAAAACTTGTCACAGCGACAGATCACAAAGGGTACAAGTCAAGGTGATATTGGACAGGCACTGGGATGATTCTAAGAGAGCTGGGGGCTACACACTGAGCACTAAATATGAAATTACAGTGTTGAGATAGGGCTCTGGGGCTTCCACACTATTTACATACCCTGGACTCTCCCTGGCATCAGTATTTTAGGATCCTGGAAAATCAACCAATTTAGAAGACAGCCAATGCCAAGGTTCCTTTTTAGAGTCCCCAAACTCTGCTGTTCCCTTCCAGGTGACCTCACCAGTCTTTCTGAAATCTCCAACACTCCTGTAGGTTCCCCAGAGATCATGCTGAGATATGTTTACACTGCCTTTCACTTTTCTTTTAAAGACCTTGGCTATGTTTATTGATTTATGCTTTGTTTCCCAGCACTGTGTTTCTGCTGAAGGTGACCCCGTGCCTTCCCAGACTGGACTGTTACTCTTTTGAGGTCATGCTCTAATGCCTGCCTGGCTCCTGTAAAACATCACTCTCTGAACAGCTCCTGATGGATGTTTTGGTCAAGAGTTCTGCTTATTGCATGTCAAACATGGCTCAAAAATGAGCACAGACTGACTGCCTTGATGAGGTGTAGCCAGGATAACATCTAAAGTTCTTTTTGTTCTGAAGGTCAATATATCAACTTCTCCAGCAGGCTTTCCTATGGCTCTAATACCAAATCTTTTGATCAATGTAGTTGAACAAATATGTTTTGGAAAATAAAGAGTTGGTGGAAAAAGATCTACTAAATTAGCATGGGGAAGTAAAACTTTCTGCCCTTGGATCACAAGAGGAAATCAACTTTTGGCTTTAGAAACCAACCAATCTTTCCATTTCTCAGTTTTCCAGTTGCCTATTGGCAACTGATAAAGCTCCATTGAAGCCAAGCTTTCAGAGAAAGAGTTCCTACAGGTAGGCAATACTTGAACTCTTTATTGAGGTGTTAATTTTAAGATGTATTAAGCATGAGAGTCATGTCATCTTTATGTTTATTTAAAAATGAGAGGGTAACCAAAGCTTTTTCATCTGAGCTCAAGGTTGTCAGTATCCCCTCCCAGCAGACACCACACCACTCTGTTAAAATGTGCTCTACATACACCCCCTTCACTGGGTTAACATCCTAATTCTCATTACTGAAAAACTTCTCAAACTAACCAAACTAACTCAAACTTTTCCTTCACTCACCCAAACCATTGCTGATTGTGCAACTACATTTAAAGAGAAAATAATTCCATTCCCCAAATAACTTGTATTGTTTTCTGAAGGTGTTTATAAACATTGATGAAATCTCCCCCCAGCTATTTCTTTGCTACACTACAGTGTTTTGGTTCTTTCCTGTTTCTCCTATCCCTCCAAGGCATGGAATTTTATGTGGAGGACAAGAATCACTACCACAAAGTGCTACAAAGGAGAGTAAAGCAGCAGTGATTACAGTGCCTGTGTTTGGGATAGTCTGAATAACAAACCACAAGGTATTCCTGTGATATAAAACAGCACAGCTCTACAAACATGATACAAAACTGTCTTGATATACATCAGCAGAAGATCTCATCATAAATACATCTTTATACATCCTCACAAAATATCGTCCTATGCTTTGCTAAGGATTGGGAGGAAAAATTTATGAAGAATGACACTGTCATAAATTAAGGTAGAGAGGACAGACAGCAGAACAGGAAAATCCAATCTACATTTTTCTCTCAGGGAAAAATAAATGCTCTGAAGTATAATAGAGCCAGTGTGTTTGAGCCTGCATTTTCAGAGAGTAACGTAACACTGCAAAATGGGATTAGTACTCACAGCAACACAATTTCTACCATGAGGCAGAGCCATCCCCCTGCAATGCTGACTCACACAGGGCATCATGAGCGAGATCTGTGAGGTTCTTCACCTGATTAACTCAAAGATGGATCCACAAAAACAGCGCTGCTTCATGACTTTGCTGGCAACCCTCCATGAGAGGCCACCCTTGGCTGTGTACAGAGCAGACCTCCAGGGGGATGGAGCTGACATGGATCACCAGTTCCCAATCACTGTCCATTCCAGTTCTTCTCAGCTGCATATGCTTTTCCTCAGAAAAGAAAACAACAAACTTCAAGCCCCTCCCATCACCAGAAATGCTTTCAAGTTTTACTTCTACAGGATAAATAGCTGTTTAATCACCAAAAAAGATAAAGCTTAATTCTTTCCTATATTTAATAACATCCTTAAACTCTGGGTGTACTTTCTGAGTTTTGCATCTTTTGCATAAACTGGCCAGATTCTGCCCCTGCTCTGAAAGCATTTCAGTCTGCCACCAAGACCACCAATGAGCTCCAGTGTCTTTGTAGTCACCTGAAAGTCCACCAAAAGTGCTTCCTGAAGACCCATGACACCTGATGACCCAGACATCACTTTCCCAGCTTCCCTGAGAATGTCTCTACACCTCTCTCCTTTCCTGAGAAAACACTCCTGGTTTTCAGCATCTCCTGAAGTTTGAAACACCAAACAAGCCCCAAACAGAAGAATATCAAAATAAGACAAGTCAGTAATGCAGATAAAATTCTGCCATTCTGTGTAAAAGTAGTTTTCATCCTCTGCTGGAATAATGTGCTCAGGCTTAGTCACTAAAAAGGCCAAGCAGAAAGAGACAGCGGAGGCAGCAAAAGTAGGTTGGATTATTATGCATTATTATAGAGGGGGAAGAAAGTAATCCATTAGAAGGAAAATGAAAAGCTTTGGGAAGATGAGGGGTAAAAAGTAAAAGAGGGAGAGTAGGCATATGAGAGAGAGCACTGCAGATAATGTCTAGAAGGGCAATTACTGGTTTTCTTTCTCTCTACTCTTTCCCGTAACACAAGACCTGGAGGGCAACATGCAATTAAGGACCACCCATTGAAAACATACCAATATGAAACACTATTTAGTGTGTAATTAACCTGTGGAACTCAGTCCCACATGGCACTCTGGGGACAAAGAACTCAGACAGAGCCCAGGAAGGATTAGACACTACTAAGAAGTGGTAAGATAGCATTTCCCATTCCACCAGCTGCATAAAAATATAGTACAAAGAATATCAATCCTTCAGCTTCAGGGCCTAAGTTGTTCATTGTGATCAGCAGCAAGTAAAACTCAGCAGGATGTGAAAGATGCAGTTCTGCCAGTGAAAGCTTCAGTGCACGGCCCTTTCCTGTGTGCTGCTTGTCACTTATCTCAGATACTTATATGGCTCCTACAGCTCCAGTATGAGTTCATTACAATCAGTAACATATTCATCATCACAATAGCCTGAGAAGGTACTGAAGAACTTTTTTCCCTATTGTAGAGTCTGAACAGAAAGGTTAGTGACATGCTGGAGGTCACACCAGAGAGGGGAGCAGAGAGCTGCACTGCTCCCTGCATCCATCCTGATCACTGAACCCTACAGCAGGGCAGTCCACAGAGGCAGCTGGGAAAGGAGACAGCAGCTCCATTTCCAGGCCTCTTTCAAGTACAGATGTCCCAACACTAAGCACAGCAGCAATTTAATTAAACAGCATCCCTGGCACCATCAATTAAACAGCATCCCTAGCACAGCCCCCCCTCAGCCGAACCATGACCACAGTCCCAGGGACCCAGCCCTCAGGTGGGAGCTCCCAGCAGGTTTCTCTGACCCTGCTGATACGCAGCACTAGCTCAGTAGCCGGTTTGTCCTTTGAGATGAATTCCAGCTGGCTGTGCTGGATGGCACAGGGTCTCTTAGCATGCAGTATTTCCCTCCTGCTGTGATTTATCTATAGGGGTTTAGTGTATGCAGCCCACTCAGTCCAATGCAGCCACTCCTGTGGGTTGCACGATCTACCAGCCTTTTAAAGGGACAGATGTACAGAAACCAGGGCTTTCCTCCATGTGGAAATGGATCCCTTTTTCTTTTTTTTTTTACAAATGGCTATGTATCTGCACTCTGTATCATTTTTGATATTAACATATATTTTTAATATAAATAATTGAGTGATTTATCAATCATTCTCTGATGATAACTACAGCACTTCTTTAACATTGATATTTCTTTTCTTTTCTCTCTTCTTCTTTAACCTGGAGTAGCTTTGCCCTGAGGTGGAAATGTAAAGGTCCACCACAATCTCTACTGGAGAAGAGTCCCATTTGAAGCTGATTCAGTGATACAATAAATGCAGAGGTCATTTTGAGAATAAAACATAAAGACACACTAACCATAAAAGTTTTATTTCCTTCACAAGTGATAAGCATGTATGAAGGAAAGACTTTTCTTTTTGCTACCTTTGGCCTGCAGTGGAACACTTGTTAAAAAATGTTCCTTGATACTAATCTCCAACTGGTGTTTGACTTATCTTGAACTCTCAAATGTCACCAGCTTTCAACTGGTGCTGTGAAAAGACCTAACTTACATATCTGTAAAAGAGCTCTATTTTAACCGAGACTCATTCTTTCTTCCTTCCTCCCTGCCTTTTTTCTTTCCCTCCTTTCTTTCTATCTTTATTCTGCCACCACATTTCTGCTTTGATTTTGAGTTTTAATACATAAAAAAGGGCAAGAGGAGAAGCTTTAAATTATACAGAATAAAACTACTCTTAATTCATCTAAGCCTCCTTTAAATTAACACATTTTTCTTTACTCTGACCTGGCAAAAAAATTTAACTAAATTTGCCTTTTAAGAGGTTCTTCTACTTCACCAGGGGAGCAGCCATCCTTTCTGAGCTGGAGAATAGATCCTGAAGAGATGCCAAGAGCACCCTGCACAGGTGAGGAAGGTGCATCTTCAGAAATGCTAAGACATGGGATGGAAAAGGAAAAGCAGATGCTCACAAAGATTAGGAATGAACAGATTTAATGTCACGTGTTCCAACCTGCAGCTCAATACTGAAGTGTTACCAGAAACCAAAAATCTCTGTCACTTTGATTTTATGTCCATGAAAATGATAAATCATTGCACAGTAGATTTCCATGGGCCCCCATTCCAAAGTCAAGTACTGCAGGCGATTGGGACACTTTTCAATAAGGGAAGCATCAAACAATCAAGGATGCCGCTCAGGATGCTACTGACAAAGGTCAGTAGAAAACTGCTTCTTTAATGGGATCTTGTTATGAATCAATAGATCAAAAATCTAATCAAGCACATTCCACCACACACATCACAGGGAGATCACAGGCAAGTGCAAGTCACAGATTCCTTGATCATTGGCTTGGTGGGCGCAAGAGACACAAAGCTGAGTCATGCAGCTGGACAGGGTAATGATGACATTTCCCTTTGAGGAAAGCAAGGACTCCCATTCCATGTTCAGAAAGACTGACAGAAATTGTCAGACTCCACATTATTTCTTAATCTGAAGGATCATTAGATTATTGGCTCTGAAGTTCACACTCTGAAAAGTAATTTGGTTCTCTAATAAGGCATCAAGGCACGGCACCAGTGAGCCAACGTACCATAAGAGGATAATGAAATGGGTAGTTCTCTCCTTTCTGCAAGTGTCCTATCCCTCAGATCTAAACACTGGACACACTTTCCATCTGAGCATATCAAAACGCTTTATAGATGTTCATTATAAGTAATTACCAGGCAACACATGTGAATAATTCACAGGATGGTAGAAGCGAAATTTCTACTGCTCTCACACTTTTTCTCTCTGCAGTTTTAACACTTTTAAAATTTGTTCTCCCTCTTTTTCTGGACAGTGTAAATTAAGAATATCAGTAATTTGAATATCTTCCTAAATCACATCTCTAGGTGCCTATAGTTACAAATACCTAGCCCTAATTTTGGAAGCAAATCTAAATCAGCAGCCTAAGACAGATCCCTTCTAGAACTAGCTGTGCCAATAGAAGGGTTTCTGCCTCCAGCTGCACATTTTTAGCTAACATGAGCTGCTCCATCAGCACTAACTTAGCTTTTTATCCAGGTAAAACATAACAATGATCAGTAAGGAGGTGTGAGCTACAAGGCAGTAAGTAGGAGAGAATCTGACTCTAAAACACACCCCACTAATATCTTGAGAAAGTCTGAGAAATTAACAGACCTGAACTCATTAAATTCAGTCAGTCACTTCTCAATGTGTCTCATTAAGACAAGTACAGTTTAAGCATGTGAAGATCCTTTATTGATCAACAGGGGAAAAGAAACCTTTTCTTCTTAGATTTGCTGAGGTTTTCTCCTCCATTTTCTGCAGAGATTTTACACAATTCTGTTCACTCAGTCTCTGCCTCTCATTTTTCCCAGTCAGCTTTGGGATTCCATTTCCCAGGGCAGTCTACATTTAACAGTCATGAGTATTTAAGACATAACTGTGAATTGTCATAATTGTCATTTGAGCAGAGGCTAGGATTTCTGGGGTTTGTTTCTTTTTTTTCTTTTTTCCCTACAGGGTCTTAATTGCCTTTTTCATCAGAGATTTTCAAATAGAGTTGATGCTTGGGAGAGTTTAATACTAGAAAAAGAGAAGAATGATGCCCACCTCAGACACTCAGAAGAGAAAGTGATTCAAAGAGGCAGAACTAGAAAGGTGTGTCAAATGGCTAAAGGTGTGACACAAAGCCCAGCAAAGTACAAAGCTGAACACAAAGGAGGAAAGAAAAATACAGCAGCTGTCTACCAAGCCAACATGAAAATGTTGAAAAGTTAAATAACCAGAAAGAAAAAAAGTGGAGAGCTTTCATGGCAGGAAAAAGAAAGGGCAAAAGAGAAAGAAGCAGCACAAAGACAACACAGTCTTATACAAGCAGAGGAAAAAAGACATGTCCAGTGACAGAACATATGGACAAAGAAAAATAACCCCAACCACAGATGGATTTCCAAGGCAACACACAGAAACCAAACAGAAATTAGAGGCAAGAAATTAATTTAAAATCTCCATGAAATAATTAAAACCCAAAAATATTTTTGAAAAAAAGCAAATAACCTTTTTAATAATAATGCTCATTTTCTAAAAAGGCCTTTTTCCAACACAAGTTTTTCCATTCAGCTAATGTCACCCAGCTCCAGTTATGTATTCCAGGCCTCCAGGGCTAAACATAATCTATCTGTGTTTGAAAAGAGAACATCTTTGTTAAAACTTCAGGCCAACAACAACCAAAGGATCTACCAGTGCTCTGGTGAGAAGAAACAGGAAGGGAACAGTTGGGGTAGGTTTGAGCATGGTTTGAACATCAGACAATGTCCAAGCAGACAAGGATGAATGTCGCAGTTTCAGTTCAAAATTCGGTGGAAATATTGTGTCAAACTAACACAATACTGAACCAAACTGTCACTTTTATTACCTGTAACTCATTGTGACACCCTAAAAATATTTCAGAACAACTCTTTCCATGCAGCAGCTTCTCCAGCGTGTAGCCCTGCAGGAGCTGCAATGGGCAGTTTGTAGAGCCCTTCTGGCTGTTCTCTGGCACGTCAGCCAACTCACTGCAGTGAGGAGCATAAATACAGCACAGGAAAGGTTCATTGTGTCAGGGCAGCTCGTGGAAGGCTTCACCCATTGACATCTCCACTACTGCTGTGGAAACAGAGTCTAGTGTACTATGTACTTCCCCATTCCAGACCTTTGAGCCCAGCCAGGGCTCTTTTTTCTAGGAAGCACAGCTGTGACTGGATGGAGGAATGGCTCTGCAATCAGAGCTGTGAGACAGACGGATCAATAAAGCCATCAGTGATTAACTCTGCCAGACCTGCCTGGACCTCTGCTTGTTATGGGCAAGTCAAGATGCCTGGGGAATAGGCAGTCTCTGACATGGGAAGACCTATGGACAAAGGAAGAAAAGACTGCTCATGTTGGAACATGAACCCCTTTTCCATCCCGTTGCTGGTGTTACAGCCTGGAGGCACATGAGCATGTGTGCATCACATATCACTGCAGAAACCTCTGATTCATAGCAGAGCCTGCGTGGCACAGCAGGCTAATGCATCTCTCTTTCATCTCTGGAGTTAGAGGTGGAACAAATTTGACAGTCCCAAGGTATTCCTGAGTGTATTTCCATTTTGCTTCAGACCTCTATGCTCACCTTTTTCACCCAAAGCACATTTCATGACCAAAAGTCATAGCAATGTCACAGGCCAGGATTTAGTAGAAATGAAAATGCTCGAGGGGCAAAACTGGAGAAAACGGATATAAATCAAAGACTTGGATGCATTAGCAGAGCTACATGGAAAGGCTATGTTGAGAATGGCTGGAAATAACTAAGTTCAGGAGAAGAAGAGCTGAGGAGAGCTCTGTGGAGACTTGGGACTAGCACAAGTTGCCATTCAGAATGGCAGAGGTAGAAAATTGCTGTGGCCTCTGACCAGCAACACTCCAACTTCTGTTCACCTTCATAAAAATCAGGACCCACACCCAGTGTTTCAATAATGAAACAAAACACCTTATGGCAAATGCATATTTTTAAAAGTGTTCTAGCTGTACATCCTATCCCAGTTGGGTTTGGTCCACTGGTTTTAGCTGTTTTCAGAGGCATAATTGCTTCCAGTTTTGGAATGCATTAGTGTTCAGCTCAGCTCCAGGCATCACTCAAAAGGAGAGAGGCAGGGTGAATTTTTAAAAGAGCCAGATAGCATTATTATTTTTACACGAGCCATTACTGTTCTTTCTCATTGGAACACCTCCCTGCTGGTACTGCTGATCCGAGCCAGCCCTCACCCTGAAGGGCACTTTACTTTTAGTCCTCACTTCACTCACGGCTGTAAGAGCTCAGCCATGAAAGGAAGCAGTAGGCACATCCTACATCCCAGCTGCAGCTCTCCGCCCCTCCGCTCCCTACCCAGCTGGAGAAGTTTGGCTCCACTGTGTCCTGACTGAACTAACACAAGTTCAGGCAAGCTCAGCACGAGCCATGTCAGTCCCAATAATGAGGCCAGTGAGAATCATTTAGGGTGATGTCATTAGTGCAAACACATAACCTTTGAGTTCTTGGAGGTAATTTCATCTTTGTTTCCATAGCTGATAGGGTCTGTTGTGTACAGACTTGAGGAAACTGGAGCAGGATATTTCAAGACAATCTCAACTAAGCCTAACTCCCCCCACTTCCACCTCCCTTATTTACAGCCAACAACTGGACATTGCAAGTCAATGACCATTGACAATATGACACAGGGATCTACAGACCCAGCAAGTCCAATATCAACTGAGCTGACAAGGCTGGATCCTGGCTACCATCAGAGGAGAGACAAATATTCCAGCTGCCAATAGATGTGCCCTGGCATGGACCTTATGTGAAGCACCCTTGGCCTGAGGGAGCAATAGAAATCAATTAAAATTCTTTGTTGTGCCAAATTCTGCATACCTTTCAGCAGCTCCCTCTCCTCCTTCCTCTGCTACAGGTGGACCACTAACCAGGAACCCTTTTTCTGTACAGCAAACAGCTAAAGCTTTAAAGAATTAACAAGATGGCGGGGTTTTGGTTTTTGGGGTTTTTTTTTGGTGGTTTGCTGATATAATCAGGGATCTCACCTCCTTTTCAAAGCCCACAGGACCAAATGTGTGAAATCTTTCATTGATTCTGTAGCTTCCCTTTCCAATCTTGTTTGCAGAAAGCTCTTGAAATTTATCCTGCACTTGAAGAGGGCATTTATAGTTGTCACTTTTGCCTACTTTCAGCATCCATCCTCCACACAAACAGCTTCTCCCTGGAGTCAAAGAGGACATCTGATAATTTCCAAGAGGCAGGTTTGCAGGAAGGATCTGCTCTCAGGGGAGGAGAAGAGACTCTGAAAGTGTGCTCCAGCTGCTCTGCTTAAATGTCCCTTTGGGGTACACTTCAGCTGACTGAGAGGAGCTCTGGCCAGACCCTGGCTAACCCCAGGATCCAGTGCTACCATAGGCAGAGGCTCAGCACAGCTGAGAATCAAGCCTGAGGTCCCGAAACAGCTCAGCCCTGCTACTTTTTAAACCCACATGCCAATTAATAGTGAATGAAGGCTGCTCAAAGTGATCAGAAAACAACAGATCGTTTCCTACAGCCCACCCAAGAGCCCTACAACAATTCTGCATTAATGAGGGCCTGGGCTGCAGCTGGGACAGCTCTCCTGAAGCACGAGGATCCCAACTTTAGCTCTAATGCTTCAAACCATGAAACCTCCTATTAGTATCTGGGTAGACTCACAAATTACTCGTTCAGCCACTGGAAAACACTAACTGTCCTACCTCCTTGAGCTTCTGAGAGTCAGACTCAAAGGAGCAGAACATGTGAGAACTGTGAGTGTGGATGGGACAATGGGAAAAAAAGGCAAAATGAGAAGAAATCTCTTCAAAATAACAGTAATAAATCAGGAAAACACTGATTCTCTGTCTACACAGTTGGTGGTATTGACAAACCATATCTCCTTTGCTTTTTCCACAATTACGCTATCAACCAGGCTTCTGGAAGCAATAAAAACTCTTTATCTACTATCAGTGTACACTGAGATTTGAAATTACTTTCAATGACAAAATGCAGGCTTAAGTGCTCTCACTGGCATATAGTAGGTCTGAGACATTAGCATCGAGAGATGCTGTGAATGAGTCCTGCTCCTTCATTGCTCTCAGAATAGCAGATGATCTCTGCTGAAAAGTCACTGTGATTTGCTGGGCAGAACCTCAGCTTAATAGGGACAAAGTACCCCCGAGTTTGAGAATAGATTCTGTCTTCATTACAAGCTCTTCACCCACCTTCACAGACAGTCCTGTAACTAATGACTGCAAGAGGCTCACCACAGGCTCTGCAGAGCAGTGCTTTAGCATAACAGCAACTGCTCATCGCTGAGTGGTGATTATCTTGTCACACCAGCGCTTCCTTCTCCTAGGCAGACACGGTGAAGTTATCTGGAGAATGCCTAAAACACACATTTTTGAGAGGGAACTGTGGGGTGATGGATTATGGGAGGCTGCCAACACAGGCACTGGAGCCATTAAGACTGGCTGAGGTCTGATTACAGTTTTGCATAGTGTAAGGGCACATCTGAAGATGTGTAATTTAATGGCTCATTGCTTGCTTCCTACCCAGAATTGTGCAAGAAGGAAAAACCGCCGGAGTCTGGTCGATTTGAAATTACCTGTTTGTGTTCTACTATGGAATAGTCTACAAAATCTCATGAAATACTAAGCAAAGAAAATGCTTGGTTCCCTCTGAATTGCTTCAAAGTGATCAGCCAGCAATTGAAAAGTAGAACTGGAATTGCTGGAACATTCCCTGATATTTGCTTTTTGTAACTCCCTTAAAGTAGGAAGCCTCCATTTCATTACTCTCACTTTCCTGAAGAGAACTAGCTATTTTCTTATGCATTTCTTTATGCCATTTATTTTTTACCCTGTAAAGCTACTGCTGGTGCATGCATTTCTTGCAATACAGGACCTATATAAAACAAGAGCTGGAGTAGGAAAATGACTGTCACCTTCTGCCACTGAGAGATAGAGGCTGGGATTAAGCAGGTTTTCTTTCCATAATGGCCTTTGTTTCTGGCTCTGTTCTCTTACTCCCATTCCTCCACAGCAGACAGGGCTGGCAGAGCAGCCCTGTTAACCCAGATGCTGCCTGTGCTCTGACCCAGGTAAAGAGCTGAGCACTGATTTAGGCTTTCTCAGATTTCATGTGTGTCAGCCAGCAGGCCCTTTACTTTAGCAATATATCATGAAACAAGGAAAGATTTGGCTTTTACCCTGAAAATGCAATTCTTCACCAGGCTGTGATGAGGCCTTGGGGTGGCTTCGAGGTGTCTACTTTATGTTTTTACTGGTGAAGCTCTTATTTAAGAGAGACAGATTTTATTCTGGCTAGCTTCCACATTCTGGTGCCAAACAACACCCACTCTGTCAGCATCACTTTCTTTTTTTCCTGCCAGCCTCTGTCATGTTGCTGTTCATATTCTTGTTTTTCTAATCCCTGAGTCCCTTTTTTCATTCACTACTGTCAGACACCTTGATCAGGCAGCCACAGACCTCCTAAAAAGACCTCGAGGCTTAAACACATCCACAGTCAGGCCATCAGGAACACCACCACGCCAAATAAAAGCCTTTGGGAATGAGGAGTAGGCTGAGATCTACAGCCATCAATTAAAATTTGCACTAATTGCCCTGAGCCAAGGAATTTCACATGCAGACACACAGTATCATACACTTGCTAGATAAAATCTGTGTTTGCATGAGCAGAGCAGGAAAAGCCCTAAATTTAATGTTTGTTTGTAAATTCAGTGAGCACTTTAAGTCCTCTTTGGGGTGATTAGAGGTGATCAGGAGCTGGCACTTGCCTGGCCCTCAGCAGAGGCGCTGCAAAGCTGGTCCTGCAGCGGCAGCCTTGGCAATACACAAAGTCTCTGCTCCTGGTGAGCACCTTCCAGCAACCTGGATATGCTCCAGCAGTTACAAAAGGAGACAAAAAGGACTACTGGATTTAGGTTTAGGCTTTCGGGGCTTTTGGCTGGTTTGTTTTTTGGGGTTTTTTTTTGTTTGTTTGTTTTTGTTTTTTTTTTTTTTTTATTATATTTAAGTTGTGTATATATGTATGGCTTGTTTGGTTTTGTTTTTTTTTTCCCCCATGAAACTGTTGGTTCTTTATTCTTTTCAAACTCTAGACTTCTTGTCTGCTGGAGGTGGTTGACTAAGGTGATGAGAAAGATGAAGTGAGCAGGTGTTTTAAGGGTGCCATTCAAAATAAAACCCCAAACTTTTAAAAATACTCAGTGATTTGAATCATGCAAGTCCTGCTGAGATCAAGTGGAACGTGCAGCTAAAGAAATTGCAAGAAGGGGAGGAAGGAATAACAAAATAAAAAACCAAATTCATATAGGGGAATGTATTCCTTAGGGAAAAATAAAAAAACACCCCAAAACCCCCAAAAGCCAAACAGAAAGTCTGAGAGCCAGAGAGGAAATACCAAGCAATTTCACAGCAATTCCCTTGGGAGTTGGTTGCTTTCCTGAGACTCCTAATTAATTATACATGCTAGTGAAGAAATATAATGTGGCTCTGAATAAAATAAAACTCAAAATTTAAAATGAAAGAGATAGGAGAGGGAAGACAAAATGATTTTGTTAATTCAAGTTTGAACTAATTTAACTTTAATCAGAAGCTGACAGGAAAATGGTAAGCTCAGCTGCTTGTCACATTCAGCAGAGATGTCCCCACTGTCTTTAACAGATAAAACATTTCACTACTGACCTCCAGTGGGAGCAGAACATTGTCTTTAATGCTGTTGAGTGCAGTTTCAACAGATCTCAGTACTTATTATAATCTGCTCCACGGTCATCTCTCCATCAGCCTGAACAAATGGGATTTTTTTAGAGACTAAAAATGTTGGGGGTTTTTAGGGCAGTAGAAATATCTGGCTTCTACAAGCTGCAATGACCTCCATGACTCCATGACAAGGCAAGTCAGGGCAAATCTGGGTTAAAAAAAAGACTTTGGGCTCACCAAAATAAAGGTGAAAAATCTTGTCAGTAACAGCAATTTGAAGTGTTATCAGATTTAGGATTTATAAATCTCAAGTGTTCTGATCCCTCACCCTGAGTCATGTAGAGAGTTCCCAGAAACCATGTTCATCCTCTCTGTGGCCTCTTCCCCTTCTTTAGACTTTCTAGAATGTAGCCCACATCTGGGGTTCATTTATTGAGTTTTATTTGGATTTCTCCAATTAAAAAAAAAACAACCCAGACCCTGGTTGCCCTTGACTCCAGTTATCAAAACAAAATAGAACAGCAGCATATCCCAAGAGCCAAAAGGGTCCTCCAAGCAAAACACAGGAGTTGTCATGTGAGCAAGCTCTGCCCATCCACGCAAGCAGATGTGCTCGGTGCCTTTCCTTGGGACAGGATCCCACCTACTCCGGGCCAGGGTGGGAATTCTGCCACTGCCAAGCACCCCGAGTAGACAAAGCTTCTCACAGAAGCTCAAATGCCTCCACTGAGCAGAGCTCAGCCAGTAATAAAGTGCCTCTCTCTTTTCCCAAGTAGGACATTTCAAACAATTCAAAGCTTCAGGTGAGAATCGATTGAATGTGAATATCCACAGGCCTGGGGCTGGCAGCACACACCATGCAGGCTGCCATGGAAGGGGATGCACAGTGTTGGTCATCCTCCTTGACCACAGTTTGATGGCCTGGGGAATACCCTCAGCGAGGTCTCACTGCAGAGAGAAAAGAACCCCAAATGAACAATGAACCATCAGAATAGCTATCGTTAAATAAATTTTAAAAATAAATTTTAACCTCTCAACATGCTGCTATAGGTTCATATCCCAATGACACAGGACCCAGCATCCTTGCAAGATTGTTCAACTGTGCTTTAGGTGTCAAAGACACCATCTCTTCATGGCTTCTTTCCCATTTATACCAGGGCAGTCTCTTCTCTGCCTTTATACTATCAGACATTTCTTTTTTAGGGGTAATAGGTCAGTTGGTTTCCCACACAACACCAGCTTCATCACAGTCTTGCTGGATTTTCAAGCAAACTTCTCTGAGACTTATCTCAGACTCATAAGGATATTACAGATATCCTTCAAATTCCTCATTAACCCCTATTTTCTCTGATGCCTGTAAGAATATGGAAATGACAGGCCATAATTTATGAGTATTTTGCTGATTAGTACTGGCAAATCTCCTCTCTCTTCTTTTTGTGCTCCCCCCATCTGTGCTCTCGTGCTGTACCCAGAAGTTTGAGTTCCTTGGGGATGAAACAGCCCTTCTGTTTCAGTTTGCACATTGCCTAACACAGCAGGGCCCCAGTTCACAGCTCCAAGATGCTGCAGATACAACTGCAAACAACAGCAACAACAAACACCACCCATTTCTGCTCCTGCCCACTTGAATCTGGACTGAGCACATAGCTGGCATGTTTGTCTAAATCTCACTTTACAGGAATCCTAGGGGCAAGAGTCACGTCTCATCTGCAGAGATGAGATCTCTCTGCTCCCTGCCCGTTCCCCCATGGCAACAGACCACAGCTGCTCCTCACCAGTTGAAGACCAGATGTGCCCCTGGTCTGATGCCAGTTGGCAACTATTATGTCTCTGTAAAATAAGGGCACTAAAAAAAGGCAGGTTAAAACAACAGTGATTCTCTGGGACCAGCTAGAAATAGGGCAGTTGGATATGAACAATCACATAAAGAGAGATGGATTGAAACCACCAATTAACCTCAAGTAGGTCAAAGAGCCACTGCAGGGGAACACATCCCAGTCACAGATGACAGGGGCTGAATATAAAGCAATGGCCTAAAAGAAGAAATCGTTATACCACATGTCTAAACTCCTGTGTCAATCTGCCTTCAGAATTAGGTGTTTTAGACTCTCTGTTTTTATCCAGACCCATTTCCATACACAGCACTATGGCTCTTGCTGCGGCAGCACAGATCTGACATCAGTTAAATTTCACTTTCAAACACGTACAGAGTTACTTGTTGCAGAGTAGAAACCCCACTTCACTTTCATCAATTATTAAGAATGTTGCTGCTTTAATTTCATTCTGACCCTCCAAATAAACTTGTTGTCTGGAGTATTGTTGCTTAGCAAAGTTTTGTAATATTTAATGTTCTGTCTTAATTAATATCTGTGAATTTGGATTTTGCAGGTACATCTCCAGTTCTCATGACCAGATTTGGGTTGGAAAAGTCATTTCTTCTTACAAAAAAGACTTCACTATTCTTGGTTTAGAATGACTTTTCACTCTCCCGTTTATGATTTTCTCATTTATGTGATATAGCCTGGAGCTCTCTATGTCTTTTTTACCACCACCTTTTTAATCAATTATACACCAATGCTTTCCTCCTTTGTATTTTGCTCAATGGAGCAACATTTAAATTCACACCATGGGGTTTTTCTGCCTGTCATTTGTGATCTGTAAATTGCAACAGAAGAATTTTGCTACATGATCCCACATACCTGCCAGGACCAGCTCTGCAAACAATGTCTAACTAGAGACATTTTCATTCTCCTGTTATCTCTGCACAGATTACACTGCTACTTTAATTTTATAAACACCAACTCTTCTGTACCTTTCATCATTTCCCACCCACCCAGCACAATTTCAAGAGCATGTCTACCAAGGTACAGTTTCAGCCAAAGAAACTAAATCCTGTAAAATGGGGGGTTTGCACTATACTCGAAAATAACGCCACATCCCATTCTTCCAACACACAAATGAACCTCATGTTCACAGTGTTGGTGAGAACACATTAAGGGCTAGAAGAGAAAAGAACCAACAGAAAAATGAAGAGTAACCTCTAGAGTGCACAGCCTCACACAGATTTCCTCAAGGCTCTTTCTGCCTCTGCTTCTCATTCTGGCATCCTTCTCCCTAGCTGTCCCCAGGAATTCTAAACCTGTCAATAAACATTTTTGCTTTTTCTTGCATGGCCCCATCCTATGGCCCTGTCAGGAGAAAGAAGGTTAAAAGTCTCCTACAGACTCTGATGCACAAGGTGTGTGCTTTGCTTCCTACAGCTTAAGATAGATAAATAAAATTAAGGCAAATCTTGAGGTGAACTTTGGTTCTCTGTTGGAGAGCCACAAGTGCAGCAGAGATTTACAGCCCCTTTTACTCCAGAATCCCACATTTCCAGCACAGGACCAATACATGGATAATTGGGCAAGAGGTTCCTGAGGACAGAAGCACTCTTGCAACAGCTGATAAAAGTCAGGTGTAGGCTGTCATTACCTTCTTTTGCTCAAAGAACTCTTTTCAGTTCAGCAAAGCAAAATAGCACTAGGACTAACACAAAGACACATTTTGATCATTCTCTTCTGTATTTCTTTCACTGTCTGAACAACGAGATGTTACTTCAAGTGTATTCTCTACTTATCAGCCTGGGCTCTTGTTTCACATTGGGTTTTGCAGACACTGTACCTAAGGAGTCAGAGTATGATGGAGTGCCAGCTAATGCTTGAATAAAACAGTTTCTGAATTCTAAAGATGAAATGGAGAGAAAGAAAGGTATGTCTTGTAGAGATATGTCAAACTTTATTCTCAAAGTGGCACACTTCCTTCTGGGAAGCAGCTAGAATCCATTTGAAAAAATCTTCAATCTGTGCTGCTCACAAGAGGAAGGAGTTGCTGCTCCATCTTTTCTCTACAGGCATTAGGTTGCATGCAGGGAAGCAAGGGAAATTTATGTCGCTTGGTACTTTGAGCCAACTCTCCACAATTCCACTGCCTTCTCCCTGCAGAGGTTCCCTTAAACCATTCCCTGTTGATATGTCCAGATTAGGATGGGAAAGTGGAAAAGAAAACTCACAAGGACTTATGTAAAGGAGCTGGACATACTCTTCTTGTCCAATGTGGACTGGACCCATTTATCAGAAGTATGAACTAATGATGCTTCCAGTTTTTCAGAAGCACTGAGCAGGGATTGAGCTGGTCCCTCTACATGGGACCAGAGTGCTCAAGGACATTTCCAGTAAAACACAGGACTGTGGACCTGTTGTCTTTCAAGAATATAAGATTTTTTCTTCAGCCTAACTGATGGTATTTCTCAGAAACCCACATCACTTCCACCTTGATCAGTGCACAGCTCACAACTTTACAGATACTTCTTTCCCCTGCTACATTTTCTGTGGGAAATCCCATGCCAGAGGCTGTCATGCTGACCACCAGTTAATGTGATTAACTGTACAGGCAGCAAATGCAGATGTTGTGTCTAAAAAGCAACAGGAGTTTGGCATGGGGACATCTCTTACAAGCTGCAAATGCACATGTGAGCAGCTCCTGTGTGTATAAAAGAAATAAAAAGTACCCCACAGACCTATAACTTGTTCTACAGTTACCCCAGAAGTTACATAAAAATAATAAAACCCAAAATTAATTGAAAAGACATTACTTATAATTCTAGGAAATGCACTAAACTAATTTTTAAACTTTGTTCTTGCTTTTCAAGCCATAGCAACAGTGGGGATCTGTGCAGAAGCTTGGATTACACAGAACCTCTGCAGGCTAGTGGGCAAGGGACAACTGATGAGGTGAGAAATGCTGAGAGGTTCATCACAGAGCTCTGCAAGTTATCACAGGGACAGCACACATCCACAAAAGACCCAATCCCCTGGCTATGAGTCTGTGCAGGAGACTACAAATACATCAGTTAATGCAAAGGGAGGTCAAAGATACCGGGTTAGCAACCCAGAGCAGAAATTCCTTGGCACCACTGCAGTCTCAGGGAAAAATAAAAAAATCACACTGACTCCTTAGGGTGAGGTTTTCCTCTCATTCGAGGCTGTGAGAGAGTTTCTTTCAGCTCAAATAAAGGACTGACAGTGGAAGATGAAGTTTTGCTTTAGCCTCTGCCAGTGAGACACGCAGTTGAGTTATGGGACCCTTATGAGCCATGCTATGCTGTCTGAGCAGCACAAGTTTTGTTTGACCTGAGTTTTTAGCAAATAAATGTGACCCTTTTTTTTCAGTGCAACTTAAGTGAAAAGCCTAATCTCTGATCAGTTTTGCAGAAACTGGATCACAATGGTAGATGGTGTGAAAGGCCATGAAATCGACAAAACCATAAATGAGAACATGCAGGAAATCTAATAAAAAAATCTTATTCTTGTCCATGTTACCACTAAATCTTCTGCCTCTTTATTTGGTGGAGGGGACAGAAGCCTTCCAAGCTAGAGGTCACTTGTCATTTTCCTTGGTACAATTCTAATTGAGAGGAAAGAGTACAGGCATGAAGAAAGGAAAGGGAAAAAAATGAAAACAAACAAAGGACAGGCGTATCCCTCCGCCTTTTGTTTTCATAGCATCCACTGATATTTCACCACTTCTGTGGGTTTTCACTGCATTTAGAAAGTCATTGAAAAATGTTAATGGTCTGGTGGCAAAGCAGCCATTGGGAATGAAGAATGAGCCAGCGATGGAATGAGGGTGTGCAGCTAATGATTTCCTACATGAGCTGATTAAACATTGCACTTCCATCTCTTGCCACCTAATTCCCTCCACCGCTGATTTATGGAAAAAGCCCTACCATCTATGGCTCCTGCAGTTTTATTAGCCAGTAACAATTTAGCACCACAAGAGGCTTTCCCAAGCTTCTAATTTTCTTATAATGAAGAAGGAAACGGGATGAATAGGAAGAAAAAAACCCACAATATTGCAGTGTCTTTGCTTAAAGGTGAGGGGAAAGGAAGTGAGGAAAGTTAGTCCAGAAAACCTAATAGAAATATCAAGGAGGGCACCAGGTTCAGCACTTGGGATCCTGTTTATGATGAGAGGATCATTACTTCACAGAAATCATTATCCTTTTCAAGGCACAAAAGAAGACAAGTACAAGTTCCTATAAATGGAATTTGTCTGGTACTATTTCAGTGGGTTTAAAAATAGCTCTTCACCTCATTTTCCCTAATGCAGCCCTGCCTGCTGCTAGGTCCTTTCCAGTAAAAGATTCACAACATTTCTTGAAAAACTAAGCAGAGAGTATAGGGGGAATTTGCCTTATTCTTTTTATGATTTTGACATTTGTATTTTTCACCAGTGGGCTCAATTCTAGAAAAGGAAGTGCAAGGACAGGACGCTATCTAGCTAGTTGTGCTCCTTGGAAGAGGAAGAGATGAAGAGCTGTGGGACATCCTTTGCACAAGAGGGTGTATCATTGTTCCTGAGCAACTGGAGGAAAAGCTGCAGTCAACCAACACCATGATCACCCTGCAATTCCAGGCTGGGGGACAAGAATTTTTTGCAGTAGCACTCAGAAAAGAAGTCACCATGAGTTTCAACCCTCTGGGAGGAACTATCTATGCATTAGCAAGGAGTGTAGAGCAGCTCAGATGCTATTTGCTCCATTTGGCTCCTTAAAGCCAGATGTTTAATCTAAGGTAGTCGGTTTGGCATCCTGTATTTTAAACAGGAAGTTTGATCCCATCCCAGACTGGGTCCTCCTGCTGATCTCAGTGAATTCAGCACTTGGACATATCAGTGCACTCAGCTGGTAGATGACTCTTCTCCTTCCTTTGTCTGGGTGGGTTTTCTGCTGGCCTGACAAGCTAAAGTGGTTGTGACAGCAAGACAAAATCCAGAGCCAGCAAAGGAGCAGAGTCAGAGATGTGCATCCAGGAGTGGGCAGCAGTTTAAATTGGAAATCATCTAGGTAGGAGTTATAATGTCTCAGGAATGCAGGAAATGACATACTAGATCAAACCCATACATATCCTATCTCTGACATCAATCAGACAGGCATTTTAGAGGGAAATACAAGATATTGCCTTTAGTAAAAGATTATTTAACCTGCCTTGCTGATTTTTTTCCCTCTAACTCCATCACAGGCAGGCTTGGTTTGCACTAAAAAAAAATAAGGGATTATTTAAGCTCCTTCCTAAATCAGTGCAATTTTCATAAAAATTGTAGAAGTTATATGTACAGCCTTAGAATTCTTATGCAAATCTTTCTGCTCACTATGTGAAAATTTCAAAGGCACCGCCACAAAATTGATAAGGAAAAATTATTCCCCAAAAGTGAATGATGCATTTTGCTTAGGTCCTTCTGTTTATACTGCAATGGAACAGACTAATCGAGTTGGTTTGGACTCAAGTTCTGTATTATATTACTGGTATGATGGACTTCTGACAAGAGCTGATGGCAGGGCACTCAGAAATTGCCGTAAAATTCAACTGCAGTACCTGAGAAGGGATCAGAGGCAGAGCTGGTGAGAGCATGGACTGCAAAGCCATGCTGGCTGCACTCACTGGTGCCAAAAAGACATAAGGGACAGGATTTTCCTGGCTTATGTGAGGGCAAGGCACATCCCAAGTCCTTCCTTGGCTGCTGAAATCTTAGCTTCCCTCAGCACTGCAAGGAACACAGAGGCCAAGCCAGCTTTTCCCAGCAACCTCCTGTCCCAAGAAACTGCTGTGCCTAAAGCTGGTCTCTGATTTCCTGACACTCATTTAAAGAGATGGATTTTTGACTCTGTAGCATCTGAAGACATAAAGACTTCAGAAGCCAATCAACCTTTTTGTTACACTCCAGTATAACAAAAAACAATCAGCACTCACACACAAGCAAATCTCCAGGATCAAGCTGAGTTGCTGTTAGATTTGACCAGAAGCCCAACAACAGTGATGACTGTGCCAGCTGAGGACTCTTTTCCTAAGCCTCCTGGTTTCTTGGAGAAAGCCTTTGTATCTGGATTACAGCCAGTACAATGACTTCATCTTGGACAGGACTTTAGCTGCCACAGCTACAACAATGAACCAGATCATCCACAGGAAGAAATCAGGGCGTTCCATGAAAACCCATGGAACTGCATCTATCTAAGCCAGACATGAGACCAATAATTTCATAATGTCAATATAAAGCTGTAATAGAAAACCAAGATTCAAGAAGATGAGAGTTCAACTTTTCTTCTGATTTTCCTCTTGAGATTATCTATTTGGTTTTTCAAAATCAAGAGAAACAAAGTTGGCTGAGCTATCTCCTCAATTATGGATGCCAAAGAGCAGTTTTCTGTACCTACACATGTTTTAATTCTTCTAACTCTCCACACACACATTTTTTATTTCTTTGGAACAGACACTGACACCAAAGTCCATTATTCCACAGAAATATTTCCCAGTCTGCTTCCTCTTCCCCAGACAGATATACGGATGATGCAATTTCCCCTGCCATCATTTTGGAATGAAAATATTTTGATAAATCAAAGATCTCAAAGGCATTTGTCCATCTTATTCTCCCTGACTTGTACACTGAGAATGTGCTACAGCAGACTGAAATCCAAGAGAGAAAAGAGTGGATATATGTGGAGGAGGGAGAATGATTTAAATAAAAGGAAGGACACAGACAGATTTCCCTGGAGATCAAAAATTCACATTGACCAAAAGGTCATCTCGGCATTGAAGGAGAGCTGAAAAGTTCTAGAAAGAAGGCAACAAAGAAACTGTTTTTCATGAAGATACTAATTCCATTAGTAATTATGCATTGAAATAAAAGGTGCAAAACTGTTCTTCAACAAAAGGCTCGTGCTTCCTGCAGAGTATGCACACAGCTTCAGGGAATTGTGAGTTCAGAGAGACACGTTTCCCTTTGTAATTATACAATGTCAAGCTATGATGTCCCCAAGTCTTAATTGGGGTCTGCAGGCCCTATCATCATCATCATAATAAAAGCAGCTATTTAAGTCACTGCAAATAACATACATCAGTGTAAATCAATCAAAAGCCTTCTCAGCTCTCTATCACCAGGCTGTGTGCAAAGGTAAAATGAGGAAATACATGATCTACTTGCCTGGATCCAGCCTTGCTCCCACTGAGGACAGCAGCAGAGCTCTTGTTGACTTCACTTACGGCATAATAGTGTTTATAAGAAAGAAGTATTATTTCCCTGTTGACAGTTCAGTCTTTGGGCAATGCCATAAATATAGGCTTTGTATTCTCTTCTGTGCTTTTTACCCTGTTGCCCAGAAAATGCAATTTTTGGATTTACAGTCTGTACAAGACAGGTGAAACAGTTCTGACACAGAATGGCACAAGCCCACAATTCAGATTATTTACAGGTGACAGACCAAATGACAGGAGAATGATTTGCACCAGCAAAATTTCGCTGGGAAAACAAGTGAGGAAACTGTACTTTGGCATCTATAATTATGGGAAGGCTTAAGAGAGCCAGTAAAAACTCCAAATTTAAAGAATTGCACCAAACTACAACATACAACTAATGTGATTTTTTTCCCCTTGAGAAAGGGTATTTTATAACAAATGACGTATTTTGCACTAATAATAATAAAATAGTTTGAACAATTGAGACAAATACTAGAAGTAATAGAAAATGAAAATAGCTCTTTTTTCCTTAAAAAAAAAAAAAAAAAAAAAAAAAGAAAAGAAAAGAAAAGAAAAAGAAAGGAAAAAAAAAAGAGGCAATTTCATAAAGGATTTGTGTCAAGAAAATATGTTACAGGCAGATTCTTGGAAACTTTGATTTCTGAAAAAGATCCATTTTGCTAAAGCTGTGTTTTCTCATGGAAAATGGTTTCAATTAAGTTTTCCTGAACAGCAATATGTCACATCCCATATGCAAGTTACAGCTGAGCAGTAGCGATTCCCATGTTTGCTTAGATATTTATGGCATCATTTATAGCTACTCCATTATGGTGAGAAATATTTTGATTTCATTCTCTGGATAGAGAGTGATGGGGCCTAGACAGCTGACAGATGACAAATGAGAGCTAGTCTGTGCTCACACCCAGCATCTTTTTAGGATGCATTTCAATCACCTGGCTGCATTGCTTCCTCTGACCTGCTGCACAGGGTTGCCAGTAATCCCTAAAACCACAGGGCTCATTTGTAAACCAGGAAATCCTCTTGACAACGATGACAAATATCAATTATATTAAAAAAGAAAACAAGGTAACTGGCTCGATGTAAATTCTGGTCTAGATTTCCAACATGTCCTTGGAAAGTGTTTTATCATCATATATCTTTCACATTGTAGAAAAAGAAAGATTGTGCTATTGTTCTCATAAATTGTTCATGGATGTCAGTTTACAGAATATGCAGAGCTGTTTTCCTGTGTACCAGGCGTTCTTGCAGCCTGGGGTCACACAGATAAAAGCCTGCAAGACATCCAGATTACAGCTTCTTCCTCGAGTAAGATTTCCACAAAGGACTGTGATAATGCCAATTACCAGTGTTTCAGCAAACACCACATTCAGAAGTGGCTGCTGCCCTTCCATCTGTGTGTGCCTTCCAAGGGTATGAAAGGTCTTTGTAGCAGTCAGCAGGCTCCTGCTGGCCTGGGGAGCGATGCTCTGACAGTCAGGCTCTCCAGCACAGTCACTCTGTGTGGCCTATTTCTCTTTCAACCATTACCTGTGGAACAGATCTTTCTTGTCCCCTTTCTCTTCCTTTATCTCAGCATAGCACTCCCTAATCACTTGGCTCCTGGGAATGTTCCATACCAAGCCTGCACAGCATGGAGCAAAGCCAGGTGTGGCTGGAGCTGAGCAGATGCAAACTGCACTGTGCTGTTATCTCTTTGGAGGGAAGTTTTAAAAGACTTCTCTGTGGAGACCAGGATTTATTGTTCCCATTTCTACAGACAACAAAACCAAAGGACAAAGTGTAAGAGACAGTACTTTGGGCACTTTATGAAAAATGCAGGAGTTGCTGGCTCCCAGCCACTGGATGTGGGGGACATAGCCTAGAACAGCCCATTAGTTTAAAAAACAGTCGTAGAGTGGTTTCAGCATGATTTTTAGAATGGATAAGATTTAAAAAAAAAAAGTTTCCAAAGAAACCCAAGTTCCTATTGATTCAACCAAAGAACTTCTCTGCTCTGCAGCATCCCAAGTTCCCCAGCAAAGTCCTCCATGAATACCAAAGCAATACTGGAGCAAGTCCACATCAATTTATAGTATGACTAATACTGGATGTGCCAACTAGCCAGGCAGCTCTGCAGCCAGGAGGACACTTACCTGCCAAGTTCTGCCTGCCCTCACCAGTGGGGGTGAAATCAGGGCTTTCTCTGCTCTATTTTAACACTTACTTTCAATATACTTTTATACCTTCATTAAGATTTTTAATACCTCTTCCACATTTGTTTGCAATTGGGTAACACATTCAAGCATTATCAGAGAAGGAAAACTGTAACTAAGATATTTTTAAGCAAACCATACTACTGGTATTTGCTCACCAATAGCCCTGCTGGCTACTGGAGAATCAGGATATAACAAAGGTCCAGCTGCATTCTGATTTCTGATTAATAAGAATCTGATCTAAAGACAAAGAAGATGATGCTGTCCTCATGTGGTCTTTATATACCAGGAATTCAGGCTATGGTGTCTTCAGACTCTACTTTTGTTAACATGTGTTCAACCATTAACAATAAATTCATCAACATTTCCCCTAGTTTACAGAAACATACAACTCCAAACCACTGCTTCATTTATGCAGGAGAATATGTCTGACTAAATATGGCAGGAAAAGAGATCCTGAGAAAAACACAATAAGAAACCAGGGATGAAGCGGAATGAAGAAGACAACCTGATACTTACAGTTATGTTCTTACCACAACACAATCACCCCAAGGCCTTACTGTTTTTAGATCTGGCACTTGGGTTTTCTTGTCTCTACCCAACCTTAATCTACAGTTTGAGATATTAAAGCCAAAGCAGAATGATTGAGGTTCTTGTGTTCTAACATAATTTATGGCTTAGTTTTTCTCAAATGGTCCCCTCATTTATTTGTTCTGTGGTTGTTACCCTCAACTGCTCATTAGTCAGGAAGGTCACTCAGAAAGGAAATTTTTCTACTGGCTTTCACTATGTATCAGCTCTCAGTTATCCTACTGCTCAGAGGGAAATCCAGCCTAAACCTCAGTTACTTGTTTCTCATAGCTACTGGGTAGAGACATGCACAGATAGACAGATAAATAGTAGCATTTTTCTTAATATTATTTTACAGTAGATCTTAGCAGCCTGAGAAAGCATGAAGACCACTAGGGTAAATCATGTGCAAACATTCAGAGCTTGACTCAAGAGCAGCATTCTGCAGGGAAACGCTCCTGTGTTCTGTGTACCTGCACATGATTTCCACTCGATGGTGCCAACAAGATATTGCCCCTTTTTCACCCTCCAGCAGGTTCTCACACGATCTCACCTGCACTAACACGACACTGAGGTGTGCTGCCACCATCCCTGCTGTGCTCTTGTCAAGTGACAAAACACAGGATCTCTCCCAAAGACATCTTCTGAGATTCACACACCTACTTCAGTTTTTGGCAAGGGAAAAAAAGGCAGAGGTAATCCAGTCACCATTAAGAGTAGCAAACTAATACCTGCAACTCCTTAAGAGCATGATCTCACAATTTTTTTATTAATCAGGCAAGTCTGAACCTGGATGATGGAATGGCCTCAAAGGAAAACCCAGATGCTGTAAAGATCTAGTAATTAATACAACATGGTCTTGTTATTCTGTATTGAACTAGTGCCCAACACATAGCTGTCTTTTGGATAAGATATAAAATCAAGGTCCTGATAACACATTTTTTTTTTTTTTTTTTTTTTGCAAGCACAAAACTTTTGAAATCCAAGATTCTGGACAAATTCCAGTTAAGAAGATTACATTCTGTCTACAAAAAATACTGCTGTTGTTTCTCTTTACCTGTTAACAAATTTTATGTAGTTCTTGATGGAGTAGAGTAGTTGCTGTGTTCCACCCCAGAAGTGTTGCATTTCAGCAGGGAGTGAGCAATCTCTTTGTATGCTGTGAGAAAAGCCCTCCGGGATTCTTTCAAATGAAAGGAGTTAAATAAATCTCAGTTATTGCTATTATGACTTTCTCCGGCATTTATCCACAGAATAAATGGATAGGTAAGTTGATTTTCAGGCTGCTCTTCATTATTTCCTGAGCAGAACTACCTGAAAGTGGTTCACTATTACTTATACAAAATTTAATTTGGTGACTAATAGACCCAAGCAACTAAAGCAGGCAGAACTCTGTAATAAACATAAGGAGACTTGTATTTATTAGGTGGTTACTGGTGAATCCCAGGGACACAAAGGTTCTGTGAACTTTCCAAATTGCATACTGGGCTTTTTTAAGGTTCCCAGGACTTATCTGAATTCACAGTATTTTCTTCTTCTGTATAACACACTCACAGAACTAGATCCCAGTCCTTCCTTTGGCTGCTTTGAAATACAGGAAGAAATCCACTGCTGGCTTCTCTCCTACCTGTCTGCCCACTCTCACAGCTTTCCCATAGGGAAAAAAGCCTGAAGATATAGCTCATGTGGCCTGGATGTCTTTATGGCCTCTGTTGCTTAGCTACCAGAAAGGTCCTACATGGCTACTGAGATGGCACAAATATGAGCAGCTTGACACTGCTTTTCTTTACACTGGGAACTTGCTGGATCCATTATTCATCCTGCTGGTGTTTTATTTATATTTTACTGGGCTTACTCCTCTCCCTGGCTCTATTACTCAAATGAAAGCCAGTATAAAATGAAAGCACAAATAGCCCAGGTCTAGCTGCAGAAGTTTCGATCTTTGAGATCATCCAGAGGCAAATGAACACAATCTGAGAGCAGCACAACTCAGGGAAGAGTCATGTTCACACTATTTCTCACACCTTGTCCTAGAAAAGTCTGCAATAGGAACATTCTAAAACCAGCACAATAAGGATTTTATGTAGTGGGATCAGATTATTGTTGAATCAGAGATTCAACACTGGCCTACTGCCAGACCATGCAAAGTCGTCTTCCCAAACGCTTTCATATCCCCACTATATTCCTTTCACTGATGCAGAAGGATGCAGCTGACTACAATAACAGGGAAATTGGACTCTTCCAGGCAGGGAGAATTATATTCTAACCCATTGGGAAAGGGTGGTAAGAGCAGCTGCTCTGGAGAGATGCTCTCACATCAGGGTACCTGTGGCACAATCACAAGGTGAACCCCTAAGGAAAATAAAATTTCTACGAAATGATAATTATTTAAATACATTCCTAATTCCTGAATAAAAATCCTTGCTAACTGATTCTGGGTCTGCAGATCCTCATTCTAGCATCTTTTGGTAATCCAGAGGTCCTGGATCTACGAGCAAGTGCACGTTAATAATCCATGGACACCCTGCCCTTCTGTCTTAGATGCTCAGGTTATCTGGTATAGGGATGGATGAAGATACACAGATGCCTAAAGGGCAGCCCCTGTGTATTCATTATGAGCACACTTTGGACCACTGAAATGCCAGAATGATTCTCAAAGGCCTGGTAGCCCCCTGCACTATAAAGGCTTATACTGTCTCATAAATCCTTGCCACAGAAGCAGTACACTCCTATTGCAACTCTTACTCCTCAGAGTCTGCCTGCAGCTCAGTTACTGACTGAGCTCAGGTAGTTACCTGTATTGATCAAAGAGTCTGTGCAAGTTCACTAATTAATTTTCATAATTAGCAGCTACCTTTTTAAAGTTTAACTTTATGGCTATGCATCTCCCTAAACAGATAATGGGAGGTGGAGGTATCAAGATTCTATGGAATAGGGGATCTTTTAAAACCTTATCTGGACCAACCAGGTGGAAACAGACTGTAAAAGACCCATGTAAAACTTCCCCTTAAATGTGGTGATAAATTATTTGCTGCTTAAAGTTCTTCTGTCAGATTCAACCATAATTCTTTGTGTAACTAAACTTTAGAAGATATCTTCCCCTAGGACTGGGAGTCTAGAAGTGCCCAATGCATCCCCTCCTCCCTGTAGGATTTGATGTCAAGCCATTCAGGAGAAATCAGGGCTTGTGCTGCTGCCAGGATTAGTTAGAGATCTAGATCCAGACACAAGAGTCAGAGAACATGGGCCAAAAGAGAAAGAGGAGGGAGCCTTGGCACAGGGATCCACCATGACTCTGTGGTGGGTGGGCAGCTGACCCCAGAGGGGTGATGTACACAGAGGGAGCTTCCTCTGTGTGTGCTGAGCCAGGCAGAGGGAAAAAAATCACACAATATAAACTATTAATCTACTGCTCAAAACTGAAATGGAGAAGTCTGTGCATTTAGTGACTAAACACCAGCTTCTATCACAGGTATGAAAATGACAGCCAGTAGATGGAAGAGGTCATAGTTTAATCAATTCTCTCTCTTTTTGTTTTACATAACTGAGGGTGATAGGCAGCTAATACTTTTCACAGCCATGTGATAAATTGCACTGTCACCTGCTCTTTGCCTGGTACTCCTTCTTTGTCAAGGCTATTTCCACCATCCCTACTCCCACTCTGACACAACTGCACTAAAATTCACAAGTGTGTCAACTTTTCCTCTGACATGCAGATTTTTTGCATCAGGCTTTCTAGTGGACAAGATCTGGGGAACCTGTAGGGTTAAACCAGTAAGAACTTTCTTGGCCCCAATCAGAAGTTCTATGCTACTGTATAAAGAAATGTCTCAACTTTGCCATGTGGCTGACTTTGTTTCTGGTTTCAGAAGGGACAAAGAAGCAAAGTTTACCCTTGTGACATTTTCAAGTAGAAATAAAAATATTTGTGTCTTTTCAGTGGTTATTTTCTCATTTCCAAAATCTTGTCTATGACAGATTCTTGCTGGGCAAATCATTAATTCATGCAGGCTATGTGACAAAAGAGCTCTCTGACACTTGGAAGGATAACTTTCCACACTCATTTATGTCTTTGCCATGCACGATTAAGCAGCTAGCCCAAAAGCAGAACTGAAACCACTTCAGATTATTGAGACTCTCCTTTAAGCTGTAACAGCAGAAGCTGTAGGGAGCTGCATGGCTGGTGCATTGCCTGTAGTCCATCCGTCACTTTTCAGGGACCTGGCTCCTTTCTGGCCATTACTCATGGATTTATGGAAACAAAAGAGTGCGGTACATGCAAGCACTGAAGTGGTACACTGCCAGGGTCCTGAAATTTAGACATATCCATATAGAGTGGAATGCAAACAGGACCAAATTCTCATTCCAGAAAGGGCAATATTCGACTTATGTACTTGGCCAAATCATTACCTTTGACACTGAAGTAATAAATCTCAACTGCCTCATAAAATATAGTTCCCAGGCACTGAATTGAGCCTGGTTCAAATTGTGGATGAGTGCTGCACTATTTTTCTGCTCTCTCGATTCAGCCATCCTGAGTAAATATAGCAGCAGCATGATTGGAAAATTGCCCTCAAAGGTGATAAAATACAGGAATCATCAGATTTTGATATGTCCCTGAAAATGGATAGTTGTCCTTTCTCACTTGGCAGCCTGGAAGAATCAGAACCTGGAAAAACACTGCAGGAAGGAGAATGTACTCCTGGAAGGGCCAGACTTCACCACTGCTTTTCCACAGCCTTCCTTCTCTGACTCCCTATCTATCTCTTTCCTTCTCTCACGTGATGCTTTCCTCCTAAGAGGTCTCCAAAGGAGGTGTTTTGCATTGTAGCTTTGTTCTAGTCAGAAGCCAACATGACCTCCTCTCACGACATGCTCAGAGTGAGAGCAAAGTGCAGAGCCAGAGGAGGCCTCCATCAGGGCAATGCCCTGCAGGAGGAAGGCAAGCAGTTCCTATGTCTTTGCTTCTGCTTTCACAGTTTTGTTGTCTCAGAGCAGCAAATCCCTTCTCCCTTCATCGTCAGTGAAAAATAATGGCAGTAAGGAAAAATAAAAAGCCTTTTTACTGTACTTGGATTTTACTTGAGTGAAGTTTCATGTGGTGGGAACAGGAAAGCTCTAGGATGGCTGACTAGGAGATGTCAAGTGCTTGCCACTTCAGAAAGGTACTCAGACTATCCTTAACAAATTGTTTCCCTTCACAGTCTTTTCCTAGAAAAATACACATTTTTAATGCTTCTGGATCTAATTCTTTGCTGAACGAAAAGACATTAACAAACATGATGGCAAATGGATGTAGGGGAAGATCCCTTCTCATTAGTCTTCTTCTCCCAATCACATATATCTTTCAGCTGTGAAGATCAGGCTAGAAACATTCCTGATCTTTATTCATCCCAGCCCATCAGCACACTAGAGAATGTCCCTCCCCAGCATTCTTCAAGAGAGCTGTAGAGCCCAGCTACGAACACATAACTGAATCTGTTGCCTCAGATGTGCTGAATTATTTCAGTGCACTTGCATGTGCAAACACTCTATCGGACTAAAATCTGATTTAGCTAAATTAGAGAATCAATAAATTTTAGCTAATTTTATTTGCATCACTTCTATTGAAGAACCTAAATTGTGCCGAAATCCCCGAAAGGTCTATAAACTAAGGGGCTATTTTTTTTTTTTTGTTTTGTTTCTTTTGTTTTTTTAAACTTCTGCCTTAGGGCACAGACATACTTCTACAAAGATATACTAAACTTTATGACAGGTTCAGATAAAGAAAATAATTTTAGGTCATTAAATAGCACTTTCAGAATCTCAGGAAAGAAAGAATAGCAAGGTTTCATTCGTGACTCAGAAATGGGGACAATGCATTAATACACCACATCTCAGGACACTGGACAGAGGCTGTTATCAAGTCCCATCACCCTTCAACACTTAAATCATTCCTTCTGAAGCAATTATTTCTATACCTACAAAAATTACAATGAGGAAGTTTATTTTGCAATCTTTGCCTCTCTTCCATTTGTGAAAATCTGGACATAAGACTATGATTTTTCTCCAGTGTTTTGCCATATGCACTGAAGTCATGGGCTGTGTTTCTGTTTTGTTGCTGGAAAAGCTCAGCTTTCAAACCAGCAACACACCCCATTGCAAATTCTGCATGTCCTTTCTATGACTGTTTTAGAATCTGTTCTTCCACCTCCTCCTGTCCCAGATCACCCCTAGCCCCAGGATGCTGGCAGAAAGCAGCACAGAAAGAATGCAACTGTGATCAAAACAAGCACAAAACCTTGCATTTGTTTGAGACATTTTATGTTATTTAGCCGTCTTTCGTCTCACGACACAAAGCCCTGGACAATGGGCAGATAAATACTAGGCATGATGACATTAAGAGCATTAAAATAGTGGAAAAATATTCTTTGGTCGTAGTTCTTTACATCAAAAGCTCCAAGGCATATTCTGTTTCCTTTGTGTCGTGCAGTACAGAAGAAGGAAAAAGCTAATTAGACATTGAATTTTGTTTGAGCTACCACAATACTGTTATATAAGTAAAACAGTTACTTCACAAAAACAGACAATTCTGCTTAGAGGTTTTTCTTTCCACATTCTCTGTCAGTGCAGCAGCTAAGAAGGCAGCCAGTTTATCTGAGAGATATAAGGTAGTACATCCAGTGCCAGAGTGTTCATGTGACAGGGGTGGGGTGAAAATACCTTTTGGTTGGACTTGGACATCATTGACAGAGATGGAATATGACACCACACAAGTTACTCTTTTCTGCCACTTTTCTGAACTATAATTGCATTTCAATGCTGGAGTAAAAGGGAGCAGAAGTCAATGGAATAACCAGGACTCCAAAGAGTTCTGCACTGTTCTGGCTTTGTCTCAGGCTTATCTGAGGGAGCCAGGTACTATTTTCTAGTCTCATTTTGAAACTAATCTCCTCTTGGATATGTGTTACAAATGCAGATTAGAAAGCCTTGGCTTCATATAATGTGGCTGGAACAGAGGAATAGCAAAGGCCAAAACCATAAATGAAGAAACCATTAGAAATAGGAAGCTGTTGATACAGGATAAAGAAAGCAAGAGAAATCAGAAACAAATGGTCTAGGAACTTCCAAGTTACACTCTCCAGGGTTTTCAAAAAAAAATTTGTTTCAGAGCTTTTCAAAGTTGTCATTCTCCAAAAATACATGTGCTGGGCAAAGGCAGGCTCTCACGTACACAGCAATTCAGCACAACAATTAAGGCCTTCTTTCTCAGCACTGCTGGATTTATTCTTTGCTTTGTAGCACTGAACTTGCAAATTGTCTACTCCTTCCCTGAAGGTGTAAAGAATAAGAACTCAAGGAAATTTTTTGTCCTTTTTTTTCCCCCTGTTATCTTTTCCTCCCTCTTAACATTCAGCTAAAAGGCTGCATATCAGGAATAATTATTATTCTCCCATTGCAGGCAGGACACCAGAGCACCTTTTGCTAAAAAAAAAAAAAAAAAATAAAAATTCAAAACATGACTAGAAACAAATGTGCTGAAAAAAGAAATGAAAGTATTGAAATTTTCTTGCTCAAGACTGCATTCTCTCACACATTGTGCACTTGGGGTCTAATTCAAAGCTCACTGAATTCAATAGAAGAACTCATACTATACACATGAAGCTCTGATTCAGCCTCTTTCACCTCATGTCCATCTCAGACTAAGGATGCATTCAGAGAACAGTTTTCATCTCTTCAGAAGCATAATGGCATTTTGAAATGATGGAAGCTTGTATTTTCATTCTTTCCACCACTGCAGGTGAGGCGCAGTTCCATTGAACAAAGGTAAACTCACCTGGAACAGACAATTCCCTGACTGACAACACTCCATGCCCTCTAAATGGAGGTTATTCAGCAAGCAGTTGGTCCTTTAAGCCCTCCTCTGCAAACCTCTGGTCTGGAAGACCAAAAGACTTCAGAGCAAAAGGAAAGATGTGTGGTCAACATATATTGTCACATTTCCTTTTCAATTTCTCCCTTTGGTTCCTCTATATTTTTTCCAGCTCAGATAAAGTTGGTCTTCATTTTTCATTGGTATCTGTCCTGCCATATAAAACTGCACATCATGCTTTCTATCCTATGGGATACATGCTTTTCAGCAAGCTATAAATCAGGATGAGCTAGAAGACACTGCAATTAGAGGAGACAAAAACCCAACAGAGTGCAGCTACAGATTTCAATCTTCAGATAATAAGCATGGGGGAAAATTGATAATACAGTCCAAAACACTGAGGGAAGCACATTCCAGTACCTAAACCCACCCACCCCAATATGTACACTCAGAAATGCTGCCTGTTCTATCCCAGTAAGCCTACAGGCTCTGTCAAGGAAGCTGTAAAAGTTTAATATTCTGGAGTGCTCTGTGAAACAGAGAATTATCACAGGGAGCCAAGAAGCTGTTACTGAGAGAACAAACCTGCTTCATGAACATGAAGACTCTCCTATCACAACAGGCTGAGATTGTCTGATAGCCTGGAGAGGAAAAGACTTCAGAGAAACTTCATTGTGGCTTCCAGAACCTCCCTGCAGCACAAGGCAGGGGATGGATGGTAACAAATGAAATAGAGAATTACATACACTTAAGTCAGAAGGGAAAAAAAAAAAAAAAAAAGAGCTGACCCTGAGCAGTGTCAAGGCTGTTAAACTTACTGGACCTCCCCTCAATCCACAAGGTAGACCAAGGGTACCCAGCAAGAGAGCTGAAAGCAAATCTCCCTGGGTTTACATTCATCAGGTGCCCAGCCAATATAATCAGATGATTTGTAGGCCAGCTCTGGGCTATTATAGAGCATCACCCAGACTAAAGGGGTAGCAGTACACTGGAGTCTAACTCCAATCTACTTTTAACACCTTCAATCGATCAAAAACTCCTGACAATGCCTTCAAAGAATGAAGAGACTTTGGGAAACAGAACTTGCAGAATAAAAAATAAAGCCAAGGTCTTTAGATAAAATGAGGTTTTGCCTGTTGTTTTGCAACAACAAGCATGTGATGAGATTTACAGTCTTTCTTTGAGCTACACTTTAACAGAATAATGTGGGTTTATTCACTTTGTAACTTTGTCTGACTGCGAATATGATTTCCAGGCAAAGGTGACTCTGAACACAGTTTCCTTCACAAGCAATGAACCCTGATATTGAGCAGGTTTTCTCACTTTTAAAGACCTTGTCAACCCAGCATAAAACATGAAGTTCTCTAGCATTAAAGCACAAACTCACATTTTCCTTGCAAGCAGTGCCATGAGAGAAAGACAACAAAAGCCCCAGAACTATGAAAAGTGCTTCCATGAAAGAACTCCACCAAAGCCTAGTGAAAGAGTAAGATCACACAGCCAAGGTTTTATGTAAATCTTCCACAGCCAAGAATTCAATGGAGGTGGGTGGATGTGTGGGGGAGGATCCTTAAGAATATTCTTTCTATAAGAGAATAAAAAAAAAAACCAACCCTGTACATTCAAAAAGAAAAATGACAAAATTGAGCTATTTTACTACCAAAAAAAAAAAAAAAAAAAAAAAAAAAAAAAAAGGTAGCCAAACCAGCTTGGTCATACCAAAAGGTCTTAACTGACTTCAAATATATGTCAAAAGTATAAAGGAAGTTAAAAAAAAAATTAAAGATTAGAATAGCTTAATGAATACAAAGGTACAAGAAGAACAGCTAAAAAAGTATGAAAAATGAAAGTACAAAGTGAGGTGAGACTGGCAAAAATATTGCACAGCAAAGGATATTCTTTAAGTTTATTACGAGTAAAATTCAGCATAAATTGTTAGTACACTTTTCATAAAAGGAGAACTTATTGACAATAAAGCTGAGAAGAGTGATTTTTACATCAGTGTTCAAAAAAGATCAGCTGTGATGAATTAACATTGTTAAGAGCTAACAAAGGGAGGCCCAGAAGACAAAAGGGATTGGTTAGAGAAGTTAAATTGCTCAGATTTTCCGAGCGATCAGAATCTACTGTATTCCTTCTGTAGCTCTAAGGAACTGACTCAATCAAGCTCAAAGATGTTAATGATTATTTTCTTTTTTTTTTTTTTTTTGAACTTAGGAAGGACTGGTGATGAACCAGATAACTGACACAAGAGAGTAACTGTCTTTTGAAGACAGGAAAAAGGAGAAGACAGCAAACGATAGACCTGTCAGGTTAACTCGAGTTCCTCAGAGCAAAGAAACAATTTGGAAGCACTTAGGAGAAAAGAAGTGGGAATCGTCAACACAGCTTTGTCAGGAACAAATTATGATGGCCCGTTCTAATTTGTTTCTCTAAGAAGGTACCAGGGGAATACCCCATGGACAAGATGTCACACAGTAAAGTTTTCTGAAATCATTTCAAGTTCTTGCAGCAAAAAAAGCAGCAGGGTCTAGGTGAGCCACAGCAGAGAAATTATATAAACTGTTTAGAAAATTGTACTCAGAGCAGTTCTCAGCATTTCACTGTCAAAACGAATGTGTTGAACGAGCTTCTGCAGGACTCGGACATGGGTTTGGTGCAATTCAATATTTCCATTAAAGATTTAGATGAAATGCAAAGTATGTTAATTCAATTTGCAGATGAAACCAAAGTAAGACAAAAATTGCATTAAAATTCAAAATAATTTTGACAAACTGGAGATGTAACCTGAAAAAAGTTGCAATTCAATAGGGTCAAGTACAAGTTACTTCAATTAGACAGGAATAATCAATGGTACAAACAGAGAAAATGAGGAGCAATGACAATGTAGTACTTCTCCTGGGAAAGAATACTGATTTGCATTATTGAAAACTACAAGCTGAACATGAGCCACCCATTTCTTTCTTTTACAAAAATGCAAATACAATACTGTGTGCATAAAAAGAATTTAGGCTGATGCATAAATTAATCTGTTCTTTCTTGATCCAGCACTATTAAGAGCTCTGCTACAGATCTGTTTCCAGCTTGGGCAAAGCAATTCAGGGAGGACTCAGTTCAGCTGAAAACAGTGCAGAAGGCACATTGAAATAATTAATTCTCTATGTCTAGGCTGGATAGCTAAGAAAATGACTGTCCAGGATTTCCTGTAGCAACACAGGGCTCAAGATAGATACCTGGAAATATATAAGTGTGATAGGAGCTAAAATAGATTACTTGGAGAAAGTCTGGTAATTCCATTATTAAAGCTGTCCTAGAAAAGATTAGATTAACACAGCAAGAGTGGTACAGGTAAAGTTGATCCTCACTGCAGGAAGCTGATGACCTGTGGAGATCACTGCCAGCCCTTAACTCCTCCAATTTTATGCAAACACAAATGAAGTTCAGAGTTCATTCCCCACAATGATAATATAGGAGGAATAATTTCCCTACCAACTGTCAGAGAAGAGGTAAAGGAGCAGCAGGGCTGGAGGAGTTCAGGCTGGCCAGAGCACTGCAGGGTGACTGACATCCTTTTCCACCAACCATAGCAGGAATTGCTGCATATCAGAAATGGGAGGGAAGGAAAAGACTGCACATGGCTCCCAAACCAGGAAAATCAGTCTCTACTGGAGACAACAGTATTAAAAGCCAGTCACTGTGAGGTAAAAAGACAGGAAGATGAGGAGGTACAAGTCTATATCAACATGCCCTGATTAAACTGTGCAGTGTTAAAGGAAGTTTGAATAAAACTTGCTCAAGCTACAGCAAGAGAGCATCACAGGTCACTCCTCTCTTGCAAACTCACTCCTGCTCCTCATAAGTCCATAGCAGATCAGAAGGAAGGGAATTAGAAGGAGCTTTCACTGATGAGCTGCTGGGCACAAATAAATTAATGAAAGCTGGGTACAATACATCAGCAGCAACCAAGCTTGGCAGGGCTGTTATCGCTGGGTATTAGTTTACAGCAGCAGAGATGAAGGAGAGAGGCCACTCCAGGCAGTGCTGCCAAGTGAATCATAAGGGATCAGGAGCAAAGGGCTTCCCATCAGAAGACTGAGCTGGGAACATGGCACTGGGAATTCTTTTTCTTACAAATTTCATCTAATCTCTTCTCTCTAAATCCCTTTTCTTTTCTAGGCTTTGTTTCTCTGGAGCCACTTCCAACATTCCTTTGTTGTGACTGAAGGAAGGAAACCAAAGAAGCAGCAAAGCATTTTGCTGTATTAAAAGCACAAAGGAGAAATATTTTGCTCCCTGAATGTGTACTCTGCATTTTTAACTGTCCCATTCCAAAGCACAAATAAGTCTTCAACTGCCTTGTGCCACATCCACAGGATAAAATGATATTTTATCAGCCTGGTGTGGATTACACAGGACTGAATTATTGCAGTGTAAACTCTGGATTGAATTCTGTATAATTGTATAATCCATGGACCTCATATTTATTTTCCCATCTGCATTTTAGCTACGGCTGCTAGAGTGTGTTTTTTGATTGGGTCTGAGGAGATGCATTTCCAGCTTTCACTCTCTGATATGAAGAGGTGTAGACTCCAAAACAGAAAGGAGAAGAGATTTCAGCCCTTTGCCTTCTCTTTTCATTTCTTTCCTCTCCCACTGGGGAAAAAACACTGCCCAGTTAGTTACCCTGCTACTAGTGGAACCTATGAAAGGTGTGTAAGACAGCTGGGATGAATTACTCTCAATGACTGTAAAGAAAGTAACTGCTTGAAAACTGGCAGCCAGATACAAAACTTTTAGATGATTAATAACATTAGTGAATGCATTTGGGCCTGAAGGACTTGAGTTTCCTTTTTCTTCGTGTATATGTGTTTGCCCCTCTGCCATCAATTCCTTTATTAAGTGGAATAAACTTAACCATGACAAACTACAAGAAGGCAAACCCCCACAAGAAACCCTGTGCCTCATCTTTTCTAAAACTGAATTTGTTTTGCTGCTATAAAATCTCTATCATGTTGATTTCAAAGGCAAAGTCCTCTAACAGTTTATACACTGCTGCTGCTGCTGCTTGGAGATTTATTCACATCACAGCCAAAACACTTCACGTGTCCAGGAAGACTAAGTCCTTTGGCTTTTACCTCTTGTGACATCCTCAATACATTAGTTTTCCCATCCACAGACCAGAGTATATTACAGATTAATATGGCTCAGCAGCTCAAAACACACAGATTGTCAGTCTCAGTAATCAGCCTGAAGAATTTTGAGGACAGTTGTTATTTACAGAAGGTGAGAAGAGACCCAGCAGAACACTTAGCTCTAAATAAACAATGTGGAAACTTCACTACCCAGGAAGTCCTAAGTGGCAAATAGGCAGCTCAGATGTTCCCGCGTGCGGTTTGATTGCGTTCCTGCTGAGACTCAGCGAAAGCAAGAGATGGGAAAGGGTAAGTGAGAAAGCAGGGGCCTTTCTCACATGGATTCACTCTCATTTCAACCAGTGTTTAGCTCTGGTTTGTTAGTTCATTAAGAACGTGCTACAGAAACCAATCTCAGCGCAGTAATCCCAGCTCTGCTGCAGCAGCGTGGCTTCTGCCGCAGCCCAGCCCAGGGACAGGGACTTTGTGGCATCTGGCAGCAGCAGGTCTCACCAAGAACGCTGTGAAGGGACCTGGCAGGATTTTGCAGCACAGTGCAGAGCCACAGCAGAGTTCTTTTCCTTTCCCCTACGTTCCCTTCACAGAGCATCTGTACTTGGCCACACAAAAGGAGACATTTCACCTGCACAGCAAGCAGGCTCGTGCTAAAGTGCAGCGAGCAAGACAGGCAGCATAAATCATGATTTAACAAGAATAGGGCTGTGTGGGTCCAAAATTAACCCTGAGTTCAAGCTACAGCCCAAGAAAGATTCATGGAGAGTAGCTTCCCATTAGAACAGTGAGGAGACTCCAGCCAAACTCCATCTGCTTGGAACCATGCAGGAATTTACCTCCATCCTGAGACGATGTCACTGAGAACTGGAACAAAGATTCCAGGTGTGCCGGGGGTCCTGAGAAGTCCCACATGGAGGATGGTGTTTTAGCACTTTACCTCACTTAAATCTGCGTGTGGTTTCTGCTCACCCTCATGCTGGAAAAAAACCTCACCAGCAAGCAGCTGCTATTCACTGGAGGATTTGCAATCAAGCTCTAAATTTAGCAAGATGCCATAACAGAGAGGGCTCCCACACTGCTGTTAACCCCGGGAACCAGAGTTTAGTGATGTGAATGGGCTGATAATAGCTTCTGTCCTCACACTTTGTGGTTAGACGATGCCAGCTGCTGAATGCCTTCCTGCAGCTTTTCTGATATACCATTATAACCAGTCAAATGCCGGGCTAAAATAAAACATTGGCAGAGTTCTGATATAAAATTGTGTGTACCCCAAGACCAACTCTTGCTGAACTTTGTACTCAGTTGTTATCTTGAAGAAAACCCTTTTCTGAATTTTGGTATGAACCTAATTAATGAGTTAATTCCCTGATAATCTGTTCTTTTCTTTGTGCCTGTTTCATGATTAATTTAGTTCCAGTGAATTTCCTTTACTGCAGAGTAGAAGCAAATTTCCTGTCTTATTAATTTCCACTTTTGACCCATCATCAGGGACTAAACAAGGGCATATGTCCCCATGTCTTGATTTTCTTAATCGTTACAGAGCACAGGTAAGTTCTAGAAAAGCAAGGTGTGAACAAAGGAAATTCTCCAGTTTTTTCTACTACCATAGAGAAGATGGAGTTAGACTGGACATTTGGAATAAGTAAGGGTTGTGAAGTAGTTGAAAACCCCACCTGATTACACTATCAACTGATCTAGCTAAGAGTACAGTCCTGCAAGGCTGCAGAGTACCCAGCACAAAATTCAGTGTCATTCAGTGACAAAACCCTCCTAAACTAAACAACAAAAAACTCAAAACAAAATAATAAAAAAGCCCACCAGAAACTACAGGGTTGGAACGGTCACCTTCCTGGGATCACCCTGAGCCCTACCCTCAAAGCTGTCATATGCCCTTGGGGGAAAATCCTAAAAAAGAAAAATAAAAATGAAAAGAGAAGTAGCAAACCCAAGCCAGTCTTCCTCTCTCAAAATAAAACAAAATGTACTAGGGCTTTCTGTGTAACATCCAGGGTAGAACAGTGCTGCCAACAATTAGCATCACAAGCCTTTCTCCTGATGCCACTGTGTGTCAAGGACTTTTTTAATGACAGATCAAGGGCACTGCTCTCTGTGAGGCATTTGAGCTGTGTTAACAGCAGCCTTCTCGGCACACAAATCCAGGGTCCCACAAGGGAGGCAGCAAAGGCAGGAAGGCATCACAAGGCAGGAGATATCTCTATGCAAACAGAGATCTTTATGCTTTCATGGCTGCTCCTGTCATACCTGCAGGGCATCAGCTCTGAAGTTTCACTGAAATCTTTCTGTCGCCTCTTTCCCAGTAGCTGGTTGCTATTAGAGTCACTCTGTGAGTGGATGGAAATGCCAGAAATGAGACATGAGGAAAAATATACTGCAAAGGGCAAAGAGCTCAATTGTTCCTATCCATTATCCCTTCTCAGATAAATTCCAGCCTCTACACCAGAATATTCAATTCCTGAGAAAATTCAGGAAATCAGTAGATGCTGTGTTACAGAAGAGCCTTACAGACAACCTGACACTGGTGTGGGCAAACTCCTGATGGAGCATGCTCCCCTTGCTAGGCTGGCAAAGGGAGCAAGGGCCAAAGGTCAGGGAAGGACATGGGGTTCACTGTTCCCCACTTCACTGGATTAGTAGATGCTGGGCCATGCATGACTAGATTTCCCAAACAGACTGGGATAGAGCCAGCTGCACTGCAGGCTTAGCCTTCAGGCCTTGCTCTCCAGGGACTTTCTCTGCTCTGAGATAAGTCTTTGATCATGAGCAGCACATTTGCACAATAAGAGTTTGGATATGATTTTAAAATGTGAGAGAGAAAAGTGAACAAAAGCCATGTTTCTGCATCTCAAGTCTCCAATCTGTTTCTCCTTGAAAGGGGCAAAGACACCTCAGAGACATTGTCAAAGTGCCTAAACCAATTTTTCAGCCTAATCCATTATTTATATTTCCACTCAACCCTTTTTTTAATCCTGAGCTCCTGAAATTAGGTTCGGTAATATTGAGAATCACTCCCATGAGCTGAGGGGAGGGCAGGGAGAGGGTTTAAGTCTTGTCCTGCCCTTACCCTTCCAAATCCACCTCTGACAGGGACTGTCCATCTTTGTCTCCCTATTCTGTACCTCCCACAAGCTACCAGCACAACATCCTCATCATCTGTTTCTCTATTTTTTGCTCAGTCCTTCCTGGGATATTTAGGTAAGGATAAGGACTGTCTTCAGGCCACACACATTAACACTGAAATCTAAAAGTCTAAAAAAAGGTATCAATTTTTATGGGCATGCACATGAAAGACTGGTGTCCTTCACCAACCCCATTTGTGGCCAGTAATTCTCCAAGAAAACTGCTTAAAGGGAAAAGGGTTTCTCCAATATAGTTCATCAAACCAAGTGAGGATAGACCTAATTAATCCAGGAAAACACCATCCTTCTTGAAAATAATAAACCTCAATGGCAAGGCCACAGACAACACTAAAAATACTACAAACTGCTACTTTAAAAAATGCTACGCTTTCCCTAGAAAACCCATTCTGAATTCTTGGTTTCCTATATCTTAAATATACCACATAAATAAGCAGGGTCCAAAGTAAGAGATAAAAATAGTTGGAGGCATAAAGTTTCAAAACAAAATCCTCTTTCATGGCTAGATGCATGAGAAGGGAGGTGATAGTTGTTTGTAAAATGCCTGACAATTTAGGCACTCCCAATTATTCTGTTACAGTGAGGATAAAGGTGCATTTGCAAAGGTGAAAGAGCAGTGGATGAAAGGAAATATTTTCTTTCCTCACAACATGCAGCTAATCTATAAAACTCACAAGATAGCAGGGTGCATCGAGGAGCAATGCAAGATTCAAAAAGCATTATTAACTTATACAGAAAATGAGAGCACTGGAACATTTCATCAGATACAATTACTGTTATTATAATTGTTCAGAAATGTTACAAATACTCGTGTTCCCAGGTATAAATAAATTACTGTCTGAAGATAGAAAATCGTCCCCCCAGGGGATTAGGGGCATTCTGTAGTTGTCCACTCTGGCAAGGAGTTGCATCCCTCTTTGCAATCTCCGATGCTGAGCACTGTCAGGAAGGACACTTGACTGAATTAAAGTACTACAATGCATCCTCTCTTATGAGTCATTTTTTCACAGAGAAAACACAAGTTGTGTGCTAGAACAAAAAAATAAGTACTAATTCCAGGAACAGTCTGACAAGATAAATCCAGGTAGCAACACTTTACCCAAATTCTTGGCTGCCCCTGCAGTTCAATGGAAGATGAGGCACAGCTTTATTTGAATGGATATTTCCTTTCTCTTTGAATTGCACGGGACTTTTATCTTTTAATGAGATGCTGGTGCTTTTTGGAGGGTGCTATAAAATGGCATCTTCAGAAAAAAATTCTCAAGTACAGAGTGTAATGTAAAAACATGTTGGGTAGACCAGACAGAACAAACAGATTAGACAGAGAAATAGGGAACAGATGCTTTCTATTCTTCTCCTTATTCCTAATTTCTGATCATACTGGCCTGATAGCAGAATCTTGTTCTGGCATTCAGCTGCTTTTATTGCTTATGCTCCCTTACAAGTACAAATCCTCAAGTTCATGTTTAAATAGGGATTTAAGGTAGTAAGTAACTGTTAATGCTTAAAAGGAAGCCATTATGGATTAAATGGTGAATAATGGCCATAGATAAAGCTTCTGATTAAGTATTTTTAAATGGTTAGGGGTATATTTGAAAGTCTAACCAGAAAGTATGCTACTGTTACTTTAAAAATTAATTCTGACCTTCCAGAAATTTAAATTTTCCTCCAGATAAAAATAAGTTTCAACAGGAACAAATAGAAATAGGAGTGGGAGATAGCCCAGGGGAAGAAAACAGAGAAAATACCCCCAAAGAGAGACAAAGGGAATGATTTTTCTTTCCTCTTACACTGTTCTGAGTCTGTCTCTCCCTGCTGCTCTGACAGCAGCCCTTGCCCTGGCATGATGACTTCAGTTAGCACTCATGACCCAGGCAGCACCAGCCTACACCCTTAGCATCTTCCCAGAGACACAAGAGCAGAAGGAAGTGACAATATTTTCTTGCGAAAGGGAAGTTCACAAGAAACAGGTGTGGGTTTCCATTTGTTTTGGCCACTGTATCCCAATCCAGTTCTTGCAGAGTCACAATTTTCCACAGAGTTCTGCGATGAATCTTGGCTTCCTTTCCCACTATCCCCATCCCCACGTGCACACTGAGCCCTTCCAGCATATCACAGGTCCATCTGCACTGTTCCAGCCTGGAATCAGCCCCACACCTCTCACATTGCACCCTGACATCCGTAAGAAAGTGGCAGTGCTCTGTCCTGGACTTGTGGAGAAGATCCCTTCAACTGGGGCTGCATTGCTAAGTGCTACAGAGTGACCAGGGCCAGAGACAGGTGGGGCTCCATCAGTATGGAAAGAGAATTGTTGTTCTTGAAAAACAATTTTCCCTACATTCATAAGAATAGGATCTGGAATGTTAAGCTTGAGTACATTTCTGCTCTGCAGACAAAAAGGAAAAAAGGGCCAAGTATTAATTTCATGTGCAACTTCCCCCTCACATCCTTCTACCCTCAACTCTAGCCTAATTCTCATAAGTTCATGTTACCAATATCACGTTAGACATACACATCCTAATAAATCCATATGGTTTCTGAGAAAATACAATGGATTATCAGGGGCTAGAGGGATTGGCTTTCACATTTGTACCTCTGTGCACAAGCACTCATCCACTGTGGTGCACGTGTGTGCTGGGACCAGAACAACAACCTGCAAGGATTTATCTCCTGCCTCACCCAATGCCTCTGCCTGTCTCTCTGTACAGTATCTAGTGAGGCAGCAAGAGGCAGGGGCTGTGTGTGACTCACAGCCACAATACACTGAACAGCCAGAGCCTCTGACAGAATATACAATGCAGCTGAGGTGTCAGTGGAGGTGGCTTTGGAGTGCTTTAAAATGCTGTTCAAGTGCCAACTTTCACCTGCAAGTATGACACTTTGCTCGCCCACCCTCTTTCCTTCCAGGCTATGCGCTCTTTTTACTGCAACTTGACAGCTTTAATTATGAATCTCTCTGCCTTCTCTATCCCCTTAACTGTTTAGTCTCTTATTTGTCTTGCTAAGTTTTTGATATGCTCCTAGATAGCAGCTGTGCACTGTCACCACAGTAGAGGAGACCTGGTCAGGCTCTCATTTACAGGCTGGGCACCAGACCAAAAGGACTTGCAGCGTGGCATTTACCTCGAAAGCAGAAATCTCTGCTCTTATTTTCTCTTTGCAGAGAAAGGAGGCAGCAATGGGGACACAATGAAACTATGAGCGTTGTTAAATCAAATCCATTTGGGACTCCTTCGCTCTTATTGTCTGAATAATTTATACAGGTACAAACTTCTGGTGAAAAACTGCATCCCACTGGAGGTTTTACGGGGGATTTGGTTTCTTCTAGCCCTGTATTTCACCCATGACAGGAAAAACTACTTCAGACAGTGGTAATATGTGCACTGCTACCCTCAGCACCACATCCTGCCCTGCAGGACTGGAGTCTCTGATGCTGCTGGTGGCTGAGGAGACATTCTGCTCTACAGAAGCTCACAGACCACTGGCATTCCTTCTGGTTTGCCTCTGAGTTCTGTGATACTTGGACATCTGAGCCACTGTGCTGGATTCAAGGGCTGAGAACGCTGCATGGTGAAGCCTTTGATCCAGATAATCCAGATCTAAGTCTCTTGTTCCTTCCTGTGTTCTATGCCACATGATTAACTCTCTAACACGTGGAATAGAAAAGTCTATTTTGATCCTCAGCCAGTATAATTTTCACCTCCATGTCTGTGTTCCTCAAAAAGCTCTGGTGGGAGCTGTGGACAGATTAAGTAGAGGTCAAGTGAAGTGACAATTGCATTGAAACGGGGAAAAATACACAAGTTCCAAAAAAACATGCTTACTTCTAAAGGATTGGAAGTTGGAAATTGAAAGGCATTTCATATAACTATCATCCTACTCACTCATTCTATTGCTTTGCCTGCCTGAAAGAAGCTGCTGTAACATGTACTGGTATAAAAAATCTGACTGTTCTCTGGTTTTCACAAGTCTGGAGTTATTTTGGGACTCTGGGAACGCCATTTGGAAAAGTTCCACAAGGAAACACTAAATAACCAAGATCCTTGAAACAACCTTAACATTTATCTATGGTTCCCACACACACAAAGACACAGGACTCCCACTACAGTTATGCCTTGTGCATCCAGATCCTATGAATAATGTCAAACAGCTGAAAACAAAGCACAGTGATCACCAACGGAGTTGCACTGACAGTTTTCTCCTCCTGATCTTGTGCCAGAGCTCTAAATCTAATGCAAGTGGTGTTCATCTGCTGCTGCAGTATAGATACAGTCTGTATAAGGCTACATTCAGTGCTCTGAACCTGCCTCTTCAGCACTAGACCTGTGACATGTTCAATCTGAAATCCTACCCCTGCCTGCATTCAAAATGATCAGTAGTCTAAACAGGCTGATTCTCCCATTACCCTTTGCATCCTCTTAGGAAAAAACCAAACCCCAAAACATCTATTCTATTCTGGTGTCAGCAGTGTCCTGGTCTGTATAAAGGCCACCTCAGAGAAAAGAGTGTACCCCTCACAATGCACTGCTTTGGGGAATGCTCCATAAATGGGAACTTCTGAACCCCTGACAGCCCTCTGGTTTATTTTTCTATCTCAGCTTCTGAAGGGTCCCAATGGCTTTCATATTTCAAGTTAGATCTTAAGAGAGAAAGACTGCAGCACAGAAATACAGATGCTCCTAATCAATACCAAAATGTCTAATGCCAGACAGCACCATAGCAATATGCCTCACAGAAAGGGCACTGCAGAGCCCATTTGTTCTGCTGGGTATATACAAGTTCATTATCTGTAGTCCAGTCAGATCTGTGTGAGTATGGTAATTTGAATAACCTTAGACAGATACAATAGCAAGCAGTGCTTCTGTGCATGTTTGAAGTTCCTTCTATGATCTCTGTCTCTTCCCATTTGCTCTTTCCCTCTCCTTCCTTTCTGCATCTATTTAAATTGCTATTATTAGCTAAAAAAGGATAAATTAATTACCTCTGAAATGAGCATGAATACTTATACCAGCCTGGCATAACTGGAGCTGTCATTTGATAACAGTCAACAGAAGCTGAGCAGCTTGCAAGGCATTTCAGAATAATAATAATAATAAAAATCAATAGGAGGAAAACAGGGACAGCTCTAGAAAGTGCTAACGAAAAGTTGTTGAATTCCAGCGGCTCACCTGTGAACAGCTACATGAAAGCCTTCTGAATACCAAATATATTCATTATAGGCTGCATTGCTTGGCTGAGCCTCTAAAGAATTCTCTGGGCTTGTATTCTCACAATAACAAAGGAGAGGCACAGAAGAGAGCAGGATAAGAAGGATGAAGGGATGGACAGAAGAAGGTTCACATTTTTATTTTGAAAACAAGATTATTGAGGGATATAAAACAATAAAGTCTAAAATCTGTAATAGATCAAAACTTGAAGTCTGAGGGTTTTTTCCTTGTCAAGAGCAGAGGCAGCAATTCTTTAGGTCAGACCCTGGGGGTGCAAGGAGGTACCACACTTTTGCAACATCAGTGTGAAAGATTGCTGGAGAGTGTTATAAAACAGTCGGAGTTAAAGCATTTCCTGAACTGATCCTAAATGGTTACTGCAACATGAGACTGCTCTGAAGCCAAAGCCCAGCTCCAGCCACTCTCACACCTGTCATACTGAATTAATGTTAGACTGTGCTCTCACAAGTGTTTTATGAAATGCATTATAGAAACCCCTTTTGCCCCATGTTCTGCACCGAAGTGACAAAGTAGTTTGGCTTACTTAGGTAAATGCATTTCCACAGCACTTTTATCTCCAGCATCCAAATACAAAAATACCTCATCCAGAGATGCTCATATAACAGTAGACATTTCAAATTCCTTTACCAGCAATAAAATTTGTGACTAAGCGAAAAAATAGAATCAATAAACACCCTCCTCTTCTGAAAGCTGCCACAAGGTATTTAATGTCTACAGATGATCAAGGTTAAAAATGCACCAAATCTTTACATATAGAAATGGAACTCTAGTCAAATAAAAACCTGGATCAAGTCTGGTCAAATAATTCTTGCTGCGGTTAGATTCTCTAAGTGATGAAAGAGAACTTTCATCTTCAGCCACGTCTGAGGGTTCCCCAGAGTCCAGCTGCCCAGTCTGCCTCAGGACTGGACCTTTCACTGCTGCTACACCTGAGCTGGGAGGGGATGGGGTGCTGTGCAGGGTGAAGCCCTGTCTTGCCTCTAAGCCCTTGAGCTGCAGTTTGTTTCAGTAAGCCAAAACAATATAACACTGACACCCATATTCACCAGAATAGGAAGACCCATCCTACCAGGCAAGGGAACTGTCTTCCATCCCTGTATAATACCTCATTTCTGCTATTCAAAGATGAACTAAGGATGCCCCAAATGAAGTGAGCATGCTTTGCTCCAGCTGCATTTTTTTTTGTTGTTTGAACTTTCCTTTTTTATTTTTTTTCCCTTAATTTCCACAAAATCACTTTCATTTGATCTTAATCACCTTTTGGGCACACAGTTTAAAAGTTGAGTGAAATTGCTTGCACAGCTATAATCAGGGGAAGGTGCATATAGTGAAAAGATAGGAGATTCAACAGTTCAATACTAGCCAGGATCATGATAGTGCATCAATGTGGTATAGAAGAAGTGCACACACATTTCCAAATGATCTGCAAATCCCCCTTGTCAATTACTGGCTTTGCCCATCCATACACTGACCAATCTCTGCTCACTGTATGGAAGATGAAGAGATTACATCTGGAGAAAGAGGCAGAGCAATGATTAAGCCTTCTGTTTTTGATTAATAGCAGAGCTAGACATATTTACCATCTGGGGTGGAAAGAGATTTGTCTCTGCTCAAGAAAGGTAAGAAATGATGAAGAAACACAGGAGATAAATAATGTCTGAGTCAGCAGAAAATGACTTCACAAAAGTCTGTCTCAACACCAGAGATGTCTCATGAACAAATGGCTGCAATTGTTGCAGTGTATGCAAAACATTTCCTAGCACAACCTGGAGGGCAGGGAAAAAAGAGAAAATTAAGGAATGTGCTATCAGTTTAAACCACAAGGAAGAAGGGGAGGATACTGGAGAGGGACACTGCTCCTTGTCTCACTCAAACCTGCTCTGTGTGAACAGTCACTTCCCATCCTCTGTGTGGTCATGACAAAAGTGAAGCTACCTGGACAGCAGTGTCTTAAAACCCAATTACTTTTATATGAAATGAGGCATGAAAACTATTATCAAAAAACACAATGTCCGAAGTACAAGCTGCCTTTCACTTTCCCCACAGAAAGCTTCTGAATGCCAGAATTGACTGTGAGGCATGGTGGGATGCTGGAAACTTCTGTAATTCTTCCTAGGGCATGGCAATACTGTCTAATAAGGCCAAGTTTGAGAAAGAGCAGAATAAATTGCTTGTATGAGCACCTGACACATTGCTTTGTTTGTTGAATGTGGTTGCAAAGACCAGAAAATTCTCCACATATTTGGCCTTTGATCTTGGCAGAGTGGTCCATAAGATCAAACCTGTTCAATGCTGGTGGAAAAAAGGCCATCTATTCAATGCAGAAAACAACCTGAATATCATTAGTGAAAAGAAAAGCCACAACAACTAAGTCCCTACAGAGGTCTTGTGTAACATGAGGGTGATAGTGCCTGAATGTGAGAGTCAGTATGATGTGTCCCAGGAGCACAGGTTGAAAATTAGAAGACCAACTAATGCCTGGAGCAATTTAACCTTTCTTCCTCACCATCACACATTGTAGCTCTAATGCATCTTCTGGGCTGCATCTTGTACTTTGTCCATTTTGGCATGTTCCTGAGACAGCTGCCAAGTGTTGGAAACAGAGACACAGAGCTGTTGGGCCAACTTCAGGGTATCCTGGGGCATGGTGGGCTTAGGGGAAATACTCTACTGTCCCATTAGCCACACCTCCCCCCCCCTCCACTGGAGGAAGTTCAGCTTCTCTTGCTTATTCTCAGAGGCAGCACTGCCCCTGCTGTGAACTTATTCCAAGTATTGCCCCACGCATGCTTGTGAATAATTCCTTTTGCAGTTGACAATTTAGGGGAAAGATAGACTGTGAAGTGGGGACAGGAATAAATTCTTGTCTGTGCAGCAAACCGTGTTTAGTTAGGTCTGCTGAAGGCTTCTTCCACCTTTCTTTGGCTCATTAGAGACAGCACGCTGAGCACAATGGACTTATCTGGTGTGAGAAATCCCCCATTCTCACAGGATGCCTCCCTCGGAGCAGGCACTTCCCTGACAGCTATTACCTCGCTCCAATTTACTGTCCACTGGCTCTGACAGAGCTCTAGAAAGTGCACAGCAAATAGTTCATTCCAGGGGAGCAGGGTCCAGCCTGCTCCTTTATCCCCCTCACAGCAGTGGTGAGAGAATAAGGCTGCAGCACACCCAGAGCACGGAGAGCCTGAAGAGGAAAATTAAAGGACACAAACAGTTATGAACCTTGACAGGTGAAAATGTTTGCTGTCGGAGGGAGATGCTGAGATGCCAAGTCAATGCCACGCACAGCAGACACCGGGGCAAAGAGAGACAAACGCAGGACATGAACTGCAGGGATTTCACAACAGAAGAGATCTCTGGCTCCACAGCTTTTGATCTCTGAACCTTTGCAATGACACATTTCATCTGGGAGCCAGCTTTATCCAGTGCTGGATTAACTTCTTGTTCCACAGCTTGACCTGTCACCCAGAGTATTACAGAGATGGGCACTCAGAAGCCCGTACACAGAAAACACATTAGATTGAGATATATGTATTTAACATCAGCACTGTGCAGTACATCACACAGCTCACAGCTTAATTTCATCTTAATTTCCACAAAACAAAACTGTAACAACTAAGAAGAGCTCGTGTTTTCATTCAGGCTGAACAACACTAATCTTTCCTTTTGATATTGGTGAATACTGCTATGGAAAGCCTCATCCACATTTGTATTTTTTTCTAGGCACATCAGCAGGACAGTCTTTGGGACACAATTTCCTTTACCAGAAAACATTAGCTACAGTAAAAGCTATTGCCTCCCACTTAAATATCAATCATACATATAATTTCCTGGGACCAGGACACTGCAGACTTCTGGAACAGCTTGTAAGCTCTTCAAAAGATGCTGCTGTTCACTCTTTAAAGCACTTAAGAAAAAAAATTCACCAAGTGACCACCTAGAATTTTTCCTGTGTTACTCCTGAATGATCCCCAAATCTGATTTTGCTTTGGCAATGAAATGTGGGTATTTTTACGCACACCTAGTCACACTTTATGAGGCAAAGTATAGAAAGCATGCAAGGATACTGTGCACTTTTTTGGTAACCACACAGGAAAGCAGAGCTAATTTTAAACTACAAACATTTCACTCAAACCCACAAAGGTGGGTCTATCCTAGGAAGCAGCAGACTGTAATTTCCATTGATGTCATGATATTTTATTTTAAAAATATTTGTCACTAGAGATCATCCTTCTGTACTAATCAACTACCACAGTATCAGATAAATAGAATAAATACCCATTAATATAAAGTGAGCTAAAGGAAAAAGTAACAGAAGGCTACAAAGAGCAGAGAAAATGCTCACTGAGTTACTGTGACCAGATGGCTTTTTGTCAACGTTTGAGACAAGTCAGGGTTTGATGTTTTTCTTCCATACATTATTTTCATGCAAAGACCTTTCTAGCTCCAGTTAAAAAGTGAGAGTTTGATTTATATCCCAAAACCATCAACCTAGCCAGGCTCCAGCAGCTCTCTCTAATGACATACCAATGATTGTTTGGATGGCTGTCCACAGCATGGATGGTGTTTAGCATCCACCTTAATTGCTTCATGTACTATGTTCACACTACAAGTGAGCACAGCTAATCCAAAGGAATGTTTCTACATTTTATCCCTCTTTTTAAACCATCCCTCATAAACATTTAAAACTGTGAACAAGCTTGCAAGAATGGGTTTTGGCATGAGGAACAGGTGGTGTTAATGTTGGATAAATGTTCCTGCAGGGGAGAGACTGGAAGTCTGCTATAAATTATAGGGGTATTTCTGCAACTGAAAAACTTGATGTTCATTGATGAAGCTGAGAGAGCTCTTTGATGGCAAAGCCATCGGGGAGCTTCAAATCATGTCACATCACTAAGTCTTCTTTCTCCATTTGTCTTGGAAAAAACATTCTTGCAAACATATGTGATGCACATAGCACCCATAAGTGATGGCGGTCTAGAGAAATGATGTGCTTCTGCCTCATCACAAATTCAAACTGAATAATCTAATACTCAGCTACTTTTCCAGGTCAAATTCCTCTTGTATTTATAATGATGCAAACTAACTTAAATGCCCCCCACTGAACTTAGGAAGCAAGTAAATTAATTTTGCTGTTTGGATAAAAAAGTCCTAAATAAGCTTTGGGATCAAAACTTCTTTCTGCCCATCAAAAAGTCATAAATCTATGCTCTAAATGACTAAAGGACTCCATGCAGTGAGGAAAAGAATTTATAGGAATATACTTGCAGTATGTGACCCACATTTTCTAAATCACGCTATCAATGTCCTTCTATAATCTGCAATGGTTTTCCCTACAGTGCAGCACTTAGATAATGCCTTTTTTATAAGAGATCCTCTCCATGGAGGATCTGAGCTGGACAGAACTCCATGTGACAGTGAGCAGGAAAATGTTTCCTGGTAATGAATTTTTTGGGCCAATACCATCCAGTAAGCAGTTCCTATAGGAAAATGGAAAATCACTGGAAAATAGAGAACAGGTACTTCTCTTTCATCTTTTTTGTCCACATGGATGGCTGCAGGGCATGGACCCACTGTTTCAGTAGTTTCTTTGGGAGTCAATTACATCTCCATTCCTATTATTCTACATACACTGCAGTTTCCAAGTTGCAAATCTCAGCTGTAAGGAGACTTGATTTCTGCAGATTTAAACCCAAAACAGACCCCCACCAACTCAATTCCCACAGCAGACCCTCTGGAAACAAGAGTCACTGACCTTTGTGCCCGGTCTGTGATCTCCTCCTCCAGGTCCAACAGGAGTGCTGCCTGAGCCATCAGCTCCCTGCTGCAGGGCAGGGATTTGAGGTGCAGAATCAGCAAACCAAGGCAAAACTTGCTTCCCATCTCCTCCAGCTCCTGCGTTCCCAGCTGCAGGCCCTGATGGAGAGAGGCACAAGGTTTCATGATTCCTACACATGGAATTTCCCCTACAGAATCATTTATAAATTAACTAACAGCACGTGGTCTACAGAAGCTATCCTAAAATAGCCTCTGTTTTACAGCAGAGGAAACAGAGGCAAATAGTTTAAATGTCTCAAATAAATTTTCAGAAGTCATTGTAAGAATTAGACCCCAGGAGAATCTGACTGTAAATCCACTTTTACAAACCATCTAGTTTTTCTTTTTCTCTACAGAGGAGCTGTCTACCTAAGTAATGGGAAAAAAAATAAGTCCTGTGATTATAAACATTAGGCAGTGGCAAAGATGGAAAAGGGAACTGGACAAGGGAAGAAAAGAGAGGAAGAGATCTTAACAAGTTATGAATTGTTTTTTTAGGAAAATGAATTGCAAAGTAATTGCAAAATAACAAACACCTCTAAGGAATTTCTCAGTCTGTTAAAAGCCGGTGTCACAAACAGAGTTTGGATTATCAACTTCATCTTTCAAGAGAGGAATTCTCCAAGCTGTGGATCCTTGCTGATCCTGAATAGTCTGTGTTTGGTTTTACACCAAGCGCCTGCATCAGAGTAAGTCAGTGTAATTGATGGCAGTTTCATGCACCTGCTGAGAGGAGGGCAGGAGACAAACAAAGCTCAGAAATACCAAAAAGAAACTAAAACTGCAAAGTCCCTCATCTTTGGCACTTAGTGACCGCATCACCTGCCAGGGGCTGGACCAGCTGCTGCCTCTGCCAATAACAGACCTGCCTGTTTCTGCAGCAAAAGACATCTCTGCAGCCAAGCTTCTGTGAGGCTTCCAGCTCCATCCCCAGACTGTTTCCTTAGCAACTCTCAGGAGTCCAGAATAAGCCCGGGCCTTAAGCATAGTGTGAGCCCCACACCAGCACAGCCCTCACATCACTCTCCACGAGATATTTGTTAGTGAGCATCTCATGGGTGTTGAACACATTCTAATTTGTATTATAAAATAAAATGTGTTCAGTAATCCATGACAGGGGATAGAGCTTTGCTCTTTTCCTGTATAACGTCATATTTGTAAAATGCTTTTCTGAGGCCCTATGAGCAAAGAATGAATCCATGGTTATGATGAATGTAATCCAGAACTCAACCATGCTCTGAGTGGCTGGACAAGGAAGGACCTGCTCAGAAGAGCACACACAACCTGAAGGAATAGTCTCAGTGTTAGGCAGGGTCTAGGGCCCCAGGAAAATTGATTTTTGCCCTCTGAACAGCCTCTTAAGTGTTTTTATCACAGTGGGCAAATGTCTGACATAATTTCTACTCTCCTCCTATTTACCTCTACTGCAAGCTTTAGCAAGCAAGATATAGGTACAAAAAAAGTGTAGCAATAATTTATAAGAAAAACAAAAATGGAGGGAGAAGTTTATGGAAACTGAGGGTCATTAACACAAAGTAATGAGAATGCTCAGCAGGTCTAAATAGATTCTTAAATTTTTTATTATTTTACTTTAAAAGACTTAAGATATTTTAGTGTGGCAGAGTTACAACCAGCAGGCAGAAGTGGTGACATTTCAGAAAAAATATGTCATTTCCACAGCAAGAGAGTTATTTTCTCAGGGGCAAAAATACAAAGAACATCTCGAGGCTTTCCCTGGGGTGCATCTCAGGGTCTTGCTTCCAAGATTAGGGCAACATCCTAAACAGCTATCAACGAGATGTGAACAGTGCCTGAGCTGAAACTGAGCCTGTGGCTTTATGTCTCCCTGGAGCTTTACTCTGAATATGGAGAGGCCTCAGGAAATTATGAGAAAAAAAATAATAATATTAACACTATAACACACCTCAGAAGCCTAAGACAGTAACTGCTCTTGTACTGAAGTCAGCTGCTGTACCGTGGACCCATACTGCTTTGATATTAGACAGCTCGGGAGCAACACCAGAGGATTGCCTGTTAACATACTTTATTCACTTCAAACATGGACGATTCTTTATTTTAGCCCAGGCAATTTTCTCTCTCCTTCCTCCCTCCTCATTTCTCAGCAGAGGGAGGAGCTGGAGGTGCAGAGCACAGCTGCCATTAAACTGAAGCTGGGGACAGAGCTGACATGTTGAACTAATATTATCGACGGCATCTGCCAGCAATGCCAGGACCTGGGGTAGTGGTTAATAATCAGTCCCACCTGCATTACTGAAAGGAAAGCCTGACCTCCAGGCATTTCCCTTACAGCCATGTGGCACAGCCAGCTGCAAAGATTTTGAGATGGTGCTTACAATTCAGAGCTATGAAAATACCCTATAAGAAACAAAAGAAAGAAGAAAGGTAGAAGTGATGCACTCTGGTTTGGTTGAGAAGCTTGTAGGAAGCACAGCTCCGTGGCAGGGAAGCTGTCTGGGTGTTACCAAGTGACAATATACGGTCTGTTTGTCACAGCTGTACAGGAGCAAGCTGCTCTGCCTGCCAGCACCTCCCCTGCAGTGTCCTGCCAGCCTGGATTCTCAGTGACCCCATCTTCCTCTCTGGCACAAGGCTTTACAGCTCTGTCCCCTCCTCTGTGTGACATGTGGAGCATGGTGCAAAGTCTCACATGCCAAAAGGATCCAGGCAAATTCTGAAGGAGGAAGCAGCACCCCTGCACCAGAAAGCTGCAGACAAGCTTATCAGTCCTAATTAGTCCAGCCTGGAAACATGCTAACTAAACCACCCTGCTTTAATGATCAGCTCAAAGCTCCACACAGGTTTTGCTCTCCATTACATCAGAATACCAGTCTGGACCAGCATCAGCTTGATGCACCAATTCCACTGCACAATGCAAATTGGTCTCTTGGGCCCTGTCATGCAATAATCTTCTGCAGACTTCATGTTATGGGATAACAGGTTAATTGTTTCCTGGCTATTATAGAGAGTAATGGAGCTGAAAACTTTTCTTAAACCCTTTTCACATTTTCATACTGCAACAGACAGAATGGGAGGAGGTGATTCCTAATAACAGTCCAAGATTAATATATATTTATTTTCCACTGTAATACGAAACAGGGGAACAGGAATAAAAGACTTATCATTTGGCCTCAACACTGTCAATATAAATTTTCCTAAATAAAATTGATCAAATTGTATTGGAAAACCACTTCATTCATGCTTGGCACTGATGCATCAAATGAATCCCCACAACTAAATGTTTCCAATATCTCTCAGCTTGCCCTCAAAATACTTCCCAGGCTAAATGACAATGTAATGGAAAAACTTTATTATTCATTGCTCATGTGCTTTAAATATTCCAGAAGGCAAAGACAGTGAGAGTTTTGTAACACAGATATTGTTGAAGGAGGTGGAAAGACTCCAGGAGTTAAATTAGAGATTTCTCTACAAGGGTAATGAGAGTTACAGTAAAATTAGAGCTGGGAGATACTAATAAATACAAGTAAAGAGAAAATTTCAGAGGGATCAATTTTTTTCTAATAGGTATTTTTGACATTCAGCACGGCCACATCAGCGGCCTCTCCTGCTTTAGGTCACTGCTCAGTCCTTGGGGCAACAGCTTTTCCCTGCAAACCCACTTCCAGTCAACACATATACATACACACTTACAGAATACTCCCTCCATCTCAACAGCTTTACACATGCACAATGGCTATGCCCTAAGGCCGGGTATAAATAAATTGACAGTCTGGTTTCTCACTAATTCCATCAGTGTGCTCTCCCTCGGAATACTAATCGAAAACATTTGGAAGCTCTAGAGGACAAACTTAGGAAGCTGAATGAAACATTTGGTGCCTGGTGTCTGCAGCCTTAATTTTAGCTTGAACCAGCCCTGAAGGTTACTGTACTTTCAACTCCTGTGAATGAAAATACACAGACACCTGCTGGGGAACTGGCTATTTGGACAACCAGGACACCAGGGAATTACCCAGGTTTTCTCATGTCCCAGAGATCCCTCAGCAGCAGGAATGGCGTGCAAAACAGACAAAGCAAGGGGATGGGAATTTGGGCCAAAACACTTCAAGAGGATCAAGTGAGTGGAAGAGGCTGAAGATGCAAGGAAAAAAACCAGGCTAGCAGGAATTTCTAGAAAGAAAGATGAGAGGGCCTGGAGTTAGAGACAGGAGATAAAAGAATGGGAGAGATAAAAGGATGAGAAAGAAGGGAGGGTTGTTGAGGTCAATGGATGCTGATACAGAGGAATGATAACAAGAAGAAAGCAAATGGCAACCTTGACCACCTTGGCACCCTTGGGGAAGTGTGCTTTGCTCTGTACATCTGTCCTCATTACATCTGGTGCTCTATCCACATGGTGAGGAGAAAAGGTCTGACTTGCTTTGAATCTCCTCACAAAACTTCTGCTGAGCTCAGCTCGTGTTTTGGCTGAGCAAACTTCAACAGCACAGAAGTAATTATTATTTTAATCATTCAAATGGGTTCTTTTGCCATTAAAAAGTCTGTGTGTCACAGGCAACACCGTGCAAGGAACAGACTGAAAGGGAAGATGAAATTCCTTCTCCTTCCAGTCTGCTGGAGAAAGTCCTGGGCAAACTGCTCATAGAAGAACTGGAGATTTAACAAACAAAAACATGTTGCCAATTTCTATAGAAAAACCAGTTATTTAGGTTATGAATTCTTCAGTTCTATTGTGGGGAATTTTTTTTTCCTTTTTTCCACAGACTAGCTATTTGTCTGACATTTCCATTTCCACACATTTCCACATCTTTTCCTCATAATATTTCCACAGCTGTTTCCCTCCACCCTTTTCTCCATCCTAATTTTTTTTCCTCCTCTGTTCTTTCCTCAGCATCCTTTCTCCCTCCCTTAATCATCTCTCATGAATGACTCAGTATATTTCAAGTTCTTCATGTGTTGGAAGAGCCAAATTTTATTATTGTTGCACCTGAGCTCTCTTTTTTCTTGGCCACTCAACCCCAACACTGCTAATTATGTTTTATGCCAACAATTTGCAAACTACACAGGATGGAAACAGGGGTGGATTTAACTTCCCACCTCCTCAAAGTCTGCATACACACACTGAGGTAATAATTGGACAGGGAATAGCACAATAACAGTTTTTGTTTGAGGCTGGGTTTTTGTGGGTTTTTGCTTGTTTGTTTGTTTGTTTGGGGTTTTTTGTTTTGGTTTTTTTGGTTGTTATTTTTTTTTGTTTTGGTTTGTTTTTTTGTTTGTTTTTTATGTGGGCCATAATTTTGATGGGTGCTCATGTCAGGAACAAAAGAGAATGACAAATGAGGATATTTTCCACCTATGCAGGCAAACCATGTAGGAAGATGCTATTCTTTGCAGAGTTCTTGCTTTCCAATAAAATTGAGTAGTACATCGGTTTTCTGTCTCATTCATTTCCTTGTGACATGCTGGGGACCTATTTTGGGCCCTGGATGAACCTGGACTAAGCTTATCCCTCTCTGCAGACACTGAACAGTCTCTCTCCTTGTCCCATGTCTTTCCAAACAGAGCTGAAGAGGCTGAGTGAAGGCCAGGCCAGACCTGCATACTTTAGTGGAACCTGCTCTGTTTCACAGTAACAGGATCAGGAGTGCCTCCAGTTCCTCTCTGAGGACTGCAGACAGTTTTGGGGAGGAGATGCCTCTCTGTACCATCCAATGAGGAAGTGACAGTTCAGAGAGCAATCTTTTGACAGCTGACCTAACCAGTGTCATAGGCGATGCCATTATTTTAAATTATTTTAAAAAAACCCCAAACAAACACGACAAAAAAAAAAAAAACAAAAAAAACCCCACAAAACCCCCCAACGAAAACAAACAAACCACCCCAACATGCTAATTTCTAAAGAAAAACAAAGGCTGCTCCAGGATGCTTAAGCTGCCAAGAAACAGAACTAGGGACTGTTCAAGTCACAAAGGAATTCTGAGGCAATGCAAGGAAATAAAGCAATTATCAGTTGTTGGAGGCTATCAAGTGCTTTGTTCAAGAAAGCACCTTTCTTCATGCTCCCAGTGTTTCCAAATACTAACTGGTCTCTGATGGTGCCTTGAAAATTCATCAGTAGTCCTGCCATTACCTCCTCTCACATATGTTCCTTTCCCTGCTATCTGAACCCTGTGGAACATGGAACACGTCACAGACAGGTTGTAGCCTGAGGTACCAGGAGATTAAGTGTAAGGTGGAGCTATGTCTCAGAAACTGTGTCAAATGAATTAGCTTTTAAAAGCAGTTTGGGAAAGCAAGAAGCTGAAATTTTTCAAGTCTTAAATTGGCAGCCTAATCCCTGGATGACTTTTCTTCCCCTCTTTTTTCACTTTAAAGTTTACCTCTACAAATAATTCTGATGTACAGAGAAGTAAGCAGATTCTTGGCCCACCCAAGCCTTTTCATCAACTATGAATTTACACAGTTTGGCCATATTTCACCATGGGTGGAAAATAATTTTCTAATCCTGGCTGGTGATCATCACATGCCTTGGAAAAGTGATTTATGATACTTATCCTGGCTAATGTAAATGTAGATGCTACTCAAAGTGTCAAACCCACTTTTAAAAACCTCAGTAAGGTATTTGTCTTCATAATGCCATTCACAGTGGGGATCCCCAGGTTAATTATATGTTATACAAAGAAACAATTGTTGCATCTTAATTACATGGAATGGCGATACCCATTTTATTATATTCCACAACACTTTGTTATTTTTCCACATGGTTTTCAAGCATTTAAATTAACAAGTACATTCTGTTCTTCCACCAGATGAAAATATTATTGAGCAAGATGAGGCAGCAAGGTTAGTGTGCTTTAGTTCCCAATCCAGAAGGAGACACCAGGATCATGGAACCTTTCACTTTTGCACCAACACAGGGACAGGGGCAGTAGAACAGATTTAGTGAAAGCCAACATAGTGTGACTGACAGCACCCCAGCTGCTGTTGTGTGATACCCCACATGATCCCCATCCCTCTGCTGCCACACTAGACCATCGTGGAGCCTAACAAACCACTGGAACTGTCTTGGGCTGGCAGCCACGTCAGGCGGAGGAGAGCCCTGTGGGCTGGGTTCTGCTGCCTGCTGCGCTGCCCCAGCTCTGCAGAGCCTCCCCAGCCCGCGCTGAGCTTTACTCGTCCCTTTAGAACTCAGCAGCTCCAGGATCCCCAACGCTTCCCCGGGATTGAAGCTGCCTTCCAGGCCACTAAACACTTTCATCTGTTCCCTCCAGCCCATGTATATCACTGCTTTGTCTCTTACAAAGAAATGACCCATAGCACACACAGTACTCCACAGGAGGTGTTACCACTCACGTCTACAGGGATATTAAAACATCTCCCAAGGCTCCCTGTTTCTTCACACACACAGGCATCTTACTTTTTTTTCTTTATTGCTGCTGCTGCACATGGCACAGGACATCTTTATCAAGCTGTCTTTGTAATAGCTACTTATGTTTTCCTGAATGGTTAGAGCTAATTCAGAGCCCAGCCATGTGTCTGAATTCTTTAAACTATTCCTTCAAACATGCTGCACCCTGCCACTGCCTATGTTTCATCTTCCATTCTAGTACCCACAATCTTTCAGCCCTTCTTCTCACGGTATAATTTGCATCAGCTGCTAGCAGCAGATATTATTATCTTATTATCTCCTTGCCTTCCAGTCATTCAAATTATAAGTACTGACCAGCACCAATTCACAGAGTGGTAACTGGATTCACCTTACATTTCTTTCCATCCCAGTGCTGCCTTATCCTACTCACTTTTCCCAGCCTTTTAACTAGGTTTTGACTACACAGAGACACTTCTATTTCTCACTGCATAACTCCCAAATTTAGTTTTTTTTTTTTGTGGGAGCCTCTCCTTTCATCAGCTGTGACTCATCTGGGATGCCCACTGATACCATTCTGCATGAAAATTAGCCTAGGTTCACCCTTGAAAACCATGAATGAAACTTTATATAACTCCTGTGACTCCTCTAACTCCTTCTTTAAAACTATAAAAATCCTATTATTAAGGCCATGTCAATTCTATTAATACTCTCAATCATTTGGTTTCCTTATCCCAGTGTTAGTCCAGATCCTGTGGTTGTGTTTTTGGTGGTTCTCTCATGACATCAGTTTTTAAACATAAGGAATCATAATTATGATTATTTACCTTGTTGGACCTGGTTTAGACAGTCAACTACTGAGTCTGCCAGCCAGTTTTAAAGATTTCTTTTTAGTAGTTCAATTTCTTAATTTCCTTACAACTCCTACAGGAAAAACACCTGGGCTTCACCTAATTCTGTGAATTACAACCTTAATCAAATATCAACTAACAGAGCAGACAATGTGCAAGCACTGATTTGTGTACAAAGCAGCCAGCGTGGTCCCACAGCATCCTGCTCTGTTCCATTCCTGGCTGCCTAAAAGCTCTGCCAGGGAGCCTGGGGCTCCAGAACTCATCCAAATCTCAGCCTACACAAACTCTTATTATTCCAGTCCTTGGAGTCCCTTATTATTTTCCAAATCACACCTTGAAGCATAGAAGCTTACTTCTTTCTTCCAGGTCTAAGTCTGCTCTCCACAAAATCCCTCATATCTTTCTGCCAGTGGCCTCAGAGCACAGCTTCCACCTGGGGGTGGCTTTTCTGGGCACATCAGATGGCACATGGCAGCTCCCATGGTGGAATAATTACATGCACATGTCCAGAAAAGATTATGCTGAGGCCCTCTGTCTGTTGGTCTGCTTAAAAACTTACCCTGAACAGGCCTTCACAGAGACCCTCACAGGTGAGAGGTAAGGACACAGACCAATCCACAGCTCTGCACCTTCCTCTCCCATGTCAGTTTTCATTACTGTAAACTTTCATGCCTTCTATATCCATCCCCTTATTCTGATACATGTCATGAGCTACCTGAGACTTTTTTCCTAAATTATAAATGGCTCCCCCAGGCTAATTTCTTTTTTCCATATCACAAATTCTCTTTGGTCATCTTCAGCAAACACCATCAAAGCCAGCCTTCCCACCTATCCCTCCCTACAACCCCAGCATCTGTGACAGGAAGCAACTATGATTCTACAATTTATTGTATTAGCACTTCTAAAACAACAAAGGAGGCATTGATTTTCCAAGCCAAAGGCACATGGGAAAGCACAAAAGGCTTCTCTGCCCAGCTCAGATCAGAGGCAACAGACACTGCATAGGAGAGGGCTTCCTCCTAGCCTGGCACCTGCTCCCTTTGAAGAGAGAGGATGGAAGTACAAGCAAGGCTGTACTCTTGGCTGTTCCCTTACAGGTGTCAGTGTAATCATTCTGACACAGGACCCTTCTCACTGCTTGTCACATTTAACAGAGAAATGGACAATAACAGGGAAAATATGACCTTTTTCTTTCTTTCTTTCTTTTGAATACTCTATACTACTAGCCTGGAGAATGGCTGATAACACTGAGGGTAATTCAGGCAAAATACTGCAAGACCTTCTTTGATGTCTGCTCTGATTTAATATAGGTTCACAAAATGAACATGCAATACAATAACACCATAGAAAGTTACAGAATACATGAGAAAGCTGGGCCAGAGGGAGATTTCACCAGACAGTCCAAGGGCAAGTTACTAATCATTTCAGTCAGAAGCTGGGTTAGGAAGGACACCCTGCAATGAGTCCCAGGGATGTGATATCCACAGTCAGAAATCAAAGATCAAGAAGGTCCTTTCAGGTGAACCAACTGCCATTAGCCACTAACAAGGGTTTGCAAGCCTGCAGAGCCCAAAGGTTCATTTCATCAGAGCCCTCATGTCCAGAGGCACAAAGTAAATGGAGAGCCACTAAGATATGGATGCTGGATATCTATATCTTAAATTTCATTGGAAAAAAATATTACTAAAAGGAATGCAAAAATGAGAATCAAAACAAAACTTCTACTTTATTACAGGAGATAGAAACTTGTGGTGCTTGTCCATGAGGAGCTAACCTGAAGCATGCAGATGATTTTAGACATTTGGACATATTTACCAAGGAGACCATCAGTCAGAACTGGCAGCTGAATGCAGACTTTTGCAAACCATCTGTAATCCTACTAGCATAGGGTTAGTTTAATACCTGCATGCTCTATGTTTTAGAAGAGACAAAGAAAGTTTTTGAAGACTGTGAGGAACAGACTGAAGAAAGGAATACAAGTTCAGGGACACAGAGTTATGGGGAGGAGAGGAAGCTCTCTCAAGGGGCAACTGATGTGACCCACACAAAAGCACACCTTGCCCCTTGTTCTGCCATGAACGTGACCACATTGACTTTTTCAGAGATGGAGACCTGAAACAAGTGAATGGAGGGCAGCTGACAAATGTTTCACCTAGAGAGCATCAGGTGAGAAACAAAGAGGACTTGTAAAAACAAACTACAAGTTTCTGAGTCTCTGAACATCTAATGACCATTCACAGCAAAGCAGACAAACATTTATCAGCTGAGGAGACGCTGACTCCAGATTACAGGCTCTCAGAATTTTTCAGCTTGCAGATGTATTACCTGAGAGAATTTGCATAAGAACATGTTGCCTTTTTCTTAGGAGTCCTTTTATGATTTCTATTGAAAATGGTAATCCTCTGTTTGTGACATTGCAATAATTTCTACTACAATCAAGTGTTCTGTCCAAAAGGAGGATTACTGCTTCAGTTTGGAAAGTGTCTGGACTTTCAGAGGAACTAAGGAGCCAGTTCCCAAGAAAATGACCTTGGTAATAGAGAACAAAGAAGACAAAGATCTAAAAACAACACTACATATGATCAGAACTACCTCTTCCAAGAGGTATCTGAAGCCCTTTAAGTTCACAAAAACTGATATTCCTACAGATGAGGAGACAGAGACAATGGAGACCAAAAGAGCATCAAGACATTCCTCTTTAGTGTGATATTCTAACATTCACTCAGATTTTTCCTTTGACAAGCTATTAATGTTTTAAAACTAAACATCACAGAGACATATAGAAAACCCAGTGCAGTTTTCAACTCCATCCTTTCAGCAGTGTCCTTTGGGGAGGAGCATCACTGCACGTGGTGCTGAATGTCAAACAACTCACTTAAACCTGTGCCTCTGGCAGCTGCTCAGAAATCCACAGAACAAACAGTTAAGAAAAGGGGAAAGAAAAAAAGCCATTGTTTTTCTGCCTTTTTTTTTTTTTTCCAGGAACATAATTTAACATGACTTTCCACAGAACAATTTGCATGGGATTACCCACAATGCACTGCATTATGGTAATACACTTCAAGCTCAGATGCATATTAGACTGACAGTGCTAAGAATCTGTTAAAGGAAAAATAAACGATACAAGATAAATGATGATGTAAGACAGGACAGTAAACATTCCACACTTGTGTAATCTGCCAAAACTCAGTCTAAAACTGGCTTAAGAAAGAGAACAAGACTCTTGTGCACTCAGAACAGCTTTAGGGAATGTTCCCAACTCAAGCAGAAAACAATACCTGACTGAGACATGGACGTAATCACGAAGGAATGGGAAGAACAACAAACCAGAACTAAGAGTTGAACAGAAGACAAGGAGAGATTTCCTTCATTTCTTTGATTTCCCAGTGGGTAGCACTGGAGGGAATATTGCTTCTTGCCCATCCAAGGGTGGCTCGGTTCACTGCGCTTCGCCACACACATTCACTCACTCTGCCTTCTGCTCCTCTCCAAGCCCTGCTGCATCTCCTGTTGCTGGTAGCAATCCCTAATAGATCCTGGACAGACTCTGTGTTCCAAAACAGCTGTCCTAAAATGCTGAGCCTCGGGGTTATGTGGTCACTGAATCCAAATTACTGACACCTCCTTCCTGCACTCACGGATGGCGACTCGGCCCTGCATCTGGGGAACAAACACTTTCTCCTAATGTTTTCCAGAATTAGTCTTGCACTTTCCCATAGGAAATATCCACAGGAAAATAGAATCAAATATTAACTCTCCCCCTTAAATCAATTCCACACACTGTTTTCCAAGTAATTGAAGCAGTCAGCTATCACTCCTCAAAACCTGAACTGAGGGATAAGTCTCTTTTGGTATGCCATGAAGAGCCATTTAACTGGCCAGGGGACTTTCCTGCAAAGTCCTCAGACAAAGAGGAGGTTTTTAACAAGTGGGGAACAAGTTAGGGGTGTTCAAAGGGAAGGTATATGGTAAAAGCAGGCTTTTTTCATCAAAGTATTTTCGTTATTTCTCTCAAAGCTAATTCACGGAAAAATGAACAAAATAAGGATTGAGGCCAAATTATATTTGCTGAAGAGGAGTTACAGAGATTAGTGTATTAATTAATCAAGACAATGATGTCAGCAAGGGCCTGACCTTTATTCCTGCCCTAGTAACAGCTTTGTCCCTGGTGACTTTTTGCCTGCATGCTAAAGACATTTAGATACATCCCTCAATTAATCGCAGGATACCCTCTGGGAGCTAGGAAAGAAGCACTGCAAGCTTCAAGCAGGGATGCTGAATCAGAGGAGGAGTAACCTTGTCAAAGGCACCTCATCAAGGGCATTGGCAGAGCTAGGGAGAGCCCACAATTCTCTTTACCTCTCACACTTCACCTCTCATGGATAGGAACAAAGCTGTTTGAAGATATTAATCTGGAATTCTGCCATACTTTATTAAAAAAAAAAATAAAAATCAGAGACTAACAAGAAGTAAAGACTAGGTTTCAAAAAGAAACCCACCACAAAACCACAGTAAAGAGTCTGGTTTAAAAATAACTTGTATAATTTCTGTTCTGTAATAAAAAGCCAACAATACATGAAACTTGGGCAAAATGACACATACTACTGAGACCAGGACAGCACGGAGGTCTTCAGTCAAATCCTGCTTCTCCCCTTTCCACTGAGACCAAGTCCTTCCCTCAGGCAGATGGAGTACCCATCCCCTGAGCACCAGCCACTCTGACAAAGGATCTCCAGAGTCCACACGTGCAGCTGGATGGCAGGACACGAGGCAGGATAAAGAGCTGCTGCTGCCCCACACAGCAGGGATGGACAGGGGTGGAATCTGGACAGACTCAAGGAGATAATAAACAATCACAGCTTTTCAGAGCCAATAAGGGGACCAAAAAGCCACATGAGTTGAGAGGGAGTGGTGATGCTCAAGGATGGATGTAACATTGGAAGGTGCCTGCTGCTATCAGAATAGATGTTATTACAGCAACTGGGAGCCTGAGTTTATTTTGCCTCCCAAGCAAAAGCAGCAGACACATTGGCCCATCAATCTTGCCCACAGGCTGCATCAGTCCAGACTCCTGTCCAAGACTGAGTTCCTGGCTTCACCTGGGACCCTCCTTATCACTGCAGATCCACCAGTGATTCCAGTCACCACCTCTGAACCTGATCCTGATTCACTGTTTTGAGTTCCTGGTTTGACCTGGGCTCTGGGTTGAATCTGCCCATCCTCCACAGGCCTGCTCACCTTGCTCAGCTGCAGGCTTGGCTGGCAAGGAGAGACATCTGGAATTAACTTGATATCTCCCATTGCTAGCACTGCACTTAACTCTTAGTACAGGCTCCAAAATGTCTGTGTCCACTCCAGATGAGCAATATTGCAGAAGCTGTGTTTGGACAAGGAAAATTGTTCCCTCAACATGGTTGTCCATCCCTAGCTGATCTGAACCTGGCTGTCCCTTCCACTTCAGCTCTACAGTCCTTCACATTCAGTCCTGATGCTGGAGAAAGCTCAGACAAGAAGGTGTCTGCTGTGATGGAGCCTAGACTGGCACATACTCAGCTTTGTCCCACACTCCTCCATTTAGAGGTTACAACATCCCAAACCACAGTCAAATTTCACTGCATTGCATTGCATTCACTAGTCTGGCACCTTCTTGTCCATAAGGAGCCAACAACTGTCACTTCTCAACTGTCATATTTGAATTTGGTCAAAAAAATTTTCCAATACAAGTAAGTCCTTAACTTTCAGCGCTGAATTAATTTTCATTAAAGCCTGCAGGGTTACCTCATGTTAGAACACAGCTACAAAAATAGATTTCCTTTCCTCTTCCCTAGCTATTGTTGGCAAACATTAGTAATAGTGAGAGAAGCTATTTTGGGACTTTTATTGGCAAGTCTTATGTTCAGACACTAAAGGAAATAATTGGATGACAGAGGGAAAAAAGCGTGAGACATGGCTTTCAAGAAAATGCCACTTTCTGCTGAGCCCTTTATGCACAATTTCCCTGGCAAAAAACCCCAACACCAAACCCCAAAACAATAGAAAACCAAAAGGCTTTATTAGCTGCTACCAACAGAGGACACATCTGTGAGGATGAATGAGAGAAAAGGGCACATATGGAAAGTTCTGTCTCAGACTGACAATCACCAATGTTCAAGGACATTTCTGAGACACAGGTACCATAACAAACACACCCATTCATAACTACACCATTAAAATAACACATTCACCATGTACACACACACACAGAGTGCACATTTGTTTACTTGGAAGTGTGAGAGAAAGTGTTTTGAACTAGTTCACTTATATATGTGTCCACATTCAGTCAGAGTCTTCAGCAGAGAGGAGTGTGCACTCACAAATATTTCCTGCACACAAACACTTTACCAGCAGAAACACTCACCTCTTGTGAATCAGGAAAGTACAGGCAGGAGCTAAATAGAAGCTCAGAGATTCATATCTATTTCTCTTGTAAATTGTGCACACAGTCTTCACTCATTTATTAACACCGTGCTAATAATTTCCAGTACTTAGTGTTAAAATGGGAAAACACGATAATGCAGATCTCGGTCCTTTACAAGTGAATTAATTACACTCAGCAATACCTGTCACCCCCAATATATACAAAGGAGTAACACAGACTTGTTATTCTATTTCCCAGGCATTTGCTTCAGTGTAACAAGGATTTATTCATCGATGAGCTAAGAAACAATACAATAAAATTCACTAAATGGAAACATAAAAAGTAAGCCCTTTCCCACAAAGCCACGCTGAGCAGTACAATTACCCAGACTCTTTCAGACTCCTAATAAAAATCAAAAATGATTGGCAAATGATTTAGGGAAAATATAACCTGTTCTTTTTCACTTCTCTGTCTGGGTGTGGAGACAGTACATTTGTCAGCAAGCAATGGTTGATGCAGCCTATATCATGCATAATCATAAACTTGGGCTGTGTCTGGTGCCACGAACCTTGCCGTGCATCCAAAACCCAATTAGGATTACATGCAATCAGTGAAGACAAAGCCTTTATTCAGTCCCTAAGTGTTCTTGTACCAGGTTTGCAAGAGCTGTGGGCACAGCCATTCACAGGGCCTAATCACCCACTCACAGACAAATCGGTCAGCTCATTTCACGGGTTACCTGTGGAATTATTCTCTCCAAGTACCCTACTACTGATTTTCCCTTCAAGTGGAAAGCAAATTGTCTACAATCCCTATATAGACAGACTGAGTTCTGTATATAACAAATAATTTTATGCTGTTGCACAAAAAAAAAAGTGTCATGGGCAACAGAAGAAAAAATTCTTAAGGCTTTATATATATATATATATATATATATATATATATTTTTTTTTTACTTTTCCTTTTAAATTCAAGAACATATACATAAATGAGATGTATTTTGGGATTATGCCAGGCCTCAGTAGTATTGACACAGAAATATGGGTAAAACATTTCTGGTTGTCTTGGGAGCATTCTGGCTGTCTTAAAGGAGAAGCCATTCAATTACTGATTCTGCCTTTTTGGAAGCTTTTTAAGGTTTAGATTCTGGGTGAGAGCTCACATTTAATTCAGTTTATCATAGCTGTACACTCTCAAATGAAATCAGTGGAACTGACTGGAAAGAGAGGATATTTAATGAAGCACCTTGGGGCTTGAAATATCTGTTATTCAGTCTTCATGAAATAAGCCTCTCTTCAGAATTTTACATTCCCTTATTTCAACCAGTCAGGACCTCCAGCAAAGCCAGCCTGACCTTAAATGCCATCTGGACTGTCCTTATGTATTCCAAACACACCGAGAAAAGCCACATGCTTCTCATTCTTGGGCCATATGAGCAGATAATAAGCCAAATCTGTACCACAATAATTTGATCCCTCTTCAGGCTGTCCCTCTTTTAAGAACGTTTTTACACGAATTCATAAATCTACCCAAGTCTTTTCTTTCCCAGAGAATGTGACAAAAGATTTAAAAAAAAAAAAATAAATCCTGATAAGATTTCTCCTTTCTAGCAATGGACTCACATAGGTCCCATTCATGCTCCAACACTGAGTCAAGGGCACATTCACTAAACTTATCTCAATATCCCAATAGCAAGGTCTAGCCTTGTAATTAGGATCAAGGGCATGAACCAGACCCATTTACACATCTGTGGGATGCTGAGCATCTCTGTATCAGCAGGCTGCAGGAACTTCCATAGGCTCTGACTCCACATCTCCAGCTGAAATGGTCTTGTTTTGCCCTGTACTCCTCTGCCACTAAATTCATCCACGTAATTTTAAATCCCAAAATGTTTGTGCTGAGAAGGACATACCTGAAAAGCTGTAGAAGACCCTAAAGAAAGGTAAGGAGAGCTAAGAAGATATGAAAGATCCTTTCCACCTTTTAATAAACAGCATATGAGCAGTAAGGAGGAAACATTACAAGGGATAAGCTGTTCTCCCTTGCCCTAGGAGCAGCAGGTCACAGCTCAAAGCAGCAGCTGTGACTGGCACTGCCTGTGCTGGTTTGCTTCCCCCCACCCCTCTCATCAATAAGGGGTCTGAACAGAACTGCTCAGTGTGAGGAGGCTGCCCCACCCTTCTGCTCCCTTCCTGCTCTCCTGTGGGCTCCCACAGGCAAGCAAGAAATGCACAAAAGGCAGTGTTGTGAGCATGCTGCCCTTCAGAGGCTCTGCTGCTGTCCTGTGCACTGCACACCTCCACTCCAATTAGTTACAAATGGAAGGGAACTGAGAGACAGAATTTCCCCCAGCTTTGCATTTATTAAAAGGTCACCAAGGAAATGTGATATTTTTTCCAGTGAACAGAGATATCAAAAGCTAATGAAATCTGAACTCAGTCACTGCTGTGTACATTTTCTTTCCAGTCTTCCTTCAGAATCGAGCTTCCTTTCCCTTTCACAGGCTCCTACAGACTCCCATATGCTCTATGGCAGGAAATATTTAGCAGGAAGGCTAAGGTTATGCACCTCTGCCTTCTTCCCATTCTACCTGCACTATCAGCTGGGTCACCTGGCAGCCGAAAGACACAGAGTTCATCATCATTTTAGTTGCACCTTTCCTGTTATAGACCCACAGGGAACATCTATGTGCATTCCACATATCCACGAGATACATGCACTCATATAGCAGAATCATAAAATCATTTAGGTTGGGGAAGATCTCCAAGATCAATCTCAGTCTTTGTGTTAGACTTAGGCAATGCTGATATCAATTACTTGTGTTTCATGTTCTGCCTATAAGCAGAGATAAATGGACACACACACACACACACACACACACAACCTTGTGCACACCTTCTTCCAAGCACAATCTCTCATTTGCACTCAGCCAGAATAAGCAAATCCCCGGGAAAATCATAATCATGTGCATCCTGTCACTCACCCATGCTAAAAGCCCTACAAATGTGCATGCTCTGTCCCCAAGCACACACCCTTCCTGAACCCCACCTCTAGGAATGCAAGAGGTCTGGGAATCAATAACTATTTACAGCCCTTCAATCCACCACTGACAAGTTTGTTTTCCCCTGTTTGCAGTGACAGACAAGCAGAGTAAAGATGCAGGACATCGGTATGCAGAGGAGGGGAGGTGGGCACTGTGTCAGCATAAAAAGCAGGAACACACTGCTGAATCCAGTCGAGGTCGTTCTTGCCTCCTGCAGCCAACTGAGCAGAACTGCCACTGTCCCAGAAATCTGCTTTATTCCGAGGACATCAATGCAGAACAGAACAGGGCAATAACCACAGGCCATTTTCCAGAAATAACACAACAGTACATAGGAAAATTCAGAAAGAATCCCATTCACCTGTTTCCAAAGCCTGAGCAATAACCTTACCCACATCAAAATGTGGTATATGATCAATATCATACCAAAATGACTTGATGCCATATTTTACAGAGAAGACAACATGAAACTAAACACACTTCAGGCACAGCAGGCCACCTTTAGAACTGTCAGGATGCTTTGCTGACCTTTTAAAGAGAATGAACATGCAAATGCAGTGCATCCAAAAGCAGTCAATACCTCTACCAACGGATTTCAACCAGCTTTGCAGCACCCAGAATAACCAAAAATCTGACAGTATTCCCAGAGTCTGACACGAGCTCTAACCATGTAATTCTGTCACAGCCCACAGCCTGACCAGCAGAACCTGCATCTGAACATCCCAGAGCTGCTCAAGCTCAGCCCACATGGTTTCATTCTCAAAGCCCTGAGTTTGCCACTGTATCTATATTCAGAGACCTCAATTCTGCATTACAAACAATTCCTATTATGCCAGGCCTGAATCTCTCCTGAGCAGAGACTGGCATTAATATAAATATAATTATGGTTGTTTAATAAATGTACAATGTCTGCCGATGTATCTTGTTAAATTAACCACAAGAGTGAATTTTGCATTAGTCCTGACAAGGCCTATTTTCAAAGCTGACATTTAATACCATCCCCAATACAAATCATATTTCAGGGTACAAAAATCAATGGATTTGGTGAAAACTAAAATCGTGAAACCACAGTAACAGTTTTGGTGGCTTGTTGCAGGTACCCAGCCTGTGCAACACCTTTACCTAGGGCTGATCAGACAGGTAAGAAACTCAAGTAATTTCTGTGTATGTGGAGGTTAGCAGGGTTGTTCCTGACCCAGAAAAATCCTCAATGCTCTGACCCCTGGAAGTCCTTCCAATCACTGAACATACTGGCTTGATCAGAAAAGATCGCTCTTTCCAAGCCAGCCTGAGCTCCACCTTCAGATCCCATTTATTTCATTCTCCCTCACTGGAAGAGACAGAAGAGCTGCTCTTAAAAGGTCATTACAAAATTGGTGTTCAGCTGCCTACTGCACATTCTCAGCTTTCATCTTGGGTGCAATGGTTCTGGCTGGTAGCACAGGTGGCACGGCTGCCTTGGGGTGCAGCTGGGCACAGGAGAGCTGAAGGTTGAAGCACGTCACCAAGGAACCCAGGCTCCTTTGTGTTGTGTTCCAGGGTTGTGTCTCCTCTTCCCCATCACTGCCAGCCAGTGACACATGCTCTGGGCCATCATGACATGCTTATGCAGCCCTTCTCCCTAACTCACACAACAGATCCAAGCCTATTCCTCCTCAAGGCTAAATAAAAATAGGAGAAAGGCAGTAAAAATAGAATTGAAAGTGTAATATAACATACAAAAAATAGAGGGCTAAAGTAAACACCATCAGAAATGCTAGGTTCACACTCCATTGTTTTCATGTAGAGATAGCAATTCAAACCAAATAATCTCACTCGACTTTCAATTATCTTGCAAGATAAAATCATTTTATCAACTACCAGCCTCCTCTCCAAACCAGAACAAGTCTCTGCACAATCTGCAGAGCAGTATCTTTTAAACAAATGACTACTTAAAAAAAAAGTACCTATGAGCAAATGCAAACTGCCCTCATGAATCATGTGGCAAAAGAAAATCTATATATCTGTTCTAAATTATATTTTATCAAATAAATGTTCTCCAACAGGACTAAGCTACTGTAAACTAGAAAAATTTCTAGGTTTTTTTAGCCCTGGTGGTACACAGCTGTACTTTTCTCCCAAAATTAATTTTACAGTATCTTCCTCAAACTCTTTATAAAACATCTTTTTCATTGCTGCTTTGTATGAATCTCTGATTCAATTTCATTGTGGAATTCAGTCATTACTTCCAGCACCCCCAAAGGAAACTTTATGCTTTATTCATAAAGCTAAGAGGAGGTAGGAAACCAGAAGAGATTTGGTGAGAAATGTTTTGAGAAAGATGCTTTGTCTAAGACAAAACTTCTTTGTGAGACTATGACAGGGTACAGGTGACCTTTCCCAGGAAGAGCTGCTCAGCTCTTGGGTGATGTTTTCGATCAGGCTCCACAAGAAAAAGATCCTTGAGTTGAGCAAGTTGAGCTCCCTTCTTCCCCATGAGGCATGGGAGTTGTCCTATTTTAGATGAGTACCATTGCTCCTGGGTTGTGCAATTAAGTCTCTTTCTGGCTCAAGGAGCATCTCATTATTTACACAAAATACTATAATTCTTACATGAGAAGCTGGGACAAGTTCAACAAAAGACCTTCTAGCAATCTAAATCCTTGCTTTGAAGCAGGCAGACTGGAATCTGAGTTTTCTTCAGCCAAAAGAGGGTAGTGACCTGCTCTGTGATCAGCTGTTTTCAATTTTTGCAAGTTATTTTAAAAAGCTATGTTTTCACCCTAGTGCAAAATGGGAACATTGACTCGAAATATCAGGAGATTTCAAAGACAACACCTGCTGTCCCGAGCTACATATCAATATTTTTATCTTCCATGGCAAAAGGTGCTGAGAAAATGTTGACTGTGGTGATGATGACAACAGAAAACGAGGCAAAGCATCTTCAGAGGCGTAAGTCCTAGCACCAGCTTAGTAAGAATTGGTTCTCTTTAAATCTAGTCCCTCAAGTTGTACTAGGACTAAGTATACAGTCAACAGAGTAGAAAGTTTCCCATTTCTGGGTCAGGAGTAACAAACTGAATAACTCTGTCTTATACATGCCAATCCATGGCAGATAGAAAAGGCTGTGAAAATAATCAGTTTGCTCTCTTAGTCCAGTGACCTAATAAATCCCAGAGGAAGAAATGATAAGGGCAAAGATAATCAGCATTTAGTTTCATCATTATTGAAAACATCCAGACAAATATCCAAACATAATCTTTGAAAAGATAACGTGGTAATGGTTGGGAAAAGAAATGTCTCTAACAAATTAAAGGCACTACTTTAATAAAGGCATCTGTTTAAAAATCTTATCCGTGCAAAAATTTCTACAGTAGTGTTCCAGAATTTATTTTCTGGTGATGGTCTCAAATACTTTCTTACTGCTCTTAGGACTGACTGCCATGAATTTTTATTCTTTAGCTTCTTATATCCATTTCCAACATTACAATGGTTCATGTCTATTTCTCCTATTTTATTTGTTCAGGGGCAATAAGTCTATGCTGTTCTTCATAAAATTATTTTCATGAGCCACATTTACGGAAATGACCTCTCCTGTTATTTACTCATTACATTCAGAAATACTAGTCAACAATTAGTGCTAACAAACAAGAAACTGAGACTGAAATAACAGAAATCTCTTTCACTATAACCAATCATGTAGATTTTTCATCAGTATTATGAGTCAGTGTCCTCTACACTAATTATTACTTTCTTTTTGCTGCTCAACCGGCATCATTTTTAACTGAACATGTCCTCAATTCTTGATTAAAGAATTATGTCTTTTTGGATATGTAACAAAATCCTTTATAGAAAAGGTCTAAATTTCTATTCATATTACTTCTTTTTTTTCATTATTTTCCCTCTTGTGGTCTGCTTTAGCTCTAATATTTCTTCAGCTCTGAAAAATCACCCTTATTAAGGAAAAAAAATATACAAGAAAACGTGTTAATAGGAACACTGTCCCCTGCCCACATTAAATGTAATTGGGTCATGATCACTGGTGTCTAGGTAACCACAAACTCCCACAACAAAGATTAATTCATCATTTCCTTTTACAAAGCAGTCCAAAATAGAACTGCAGTGAATACTACATTTTTTCTGTTACCAAATAGTCATCTGTAACATTTGGAATCTTTAATAGTATTTACTGCTGTATTTTTACAGGAAATCTCAAGTAGATCTCACCCAAACTGAAACCCATGGCTATACATTTACTTTTCCTGCATGCAATACAAGTGCTTCTGAGGTAGCTTATCCCATTTTCTGGTTTAATTCAGGGTGTCAAGGAGGATCATTGCCTGGCCTTTGCTATCCTACCTGCAGTATGTAGATCTGAATTACCAGTAAATGAAGATCTAGTACATTGCCTGTTACTGTGACACAGATAGAAACACACAGCAACACACACAACAGGTGTTCAGGCAGAGAAGAAGAAAGGAAATCTCTAGTTTATTGTTGATCTCATATATATATATAAGTTTCTGGACAGTGACCAGAGAATGGACAGAGAAGTTCCCACCTCTCCATCTTCACTGGTCACTTGAGAAGTCCATCAGGTGATATCTTTTACAAAGGAACACAAACATGATTCTTGTTTATCTTACAATTCATGAGAACTGACTCCACTATACTAAAACAAATCAGAAGGCTGATTTTCAGGGACAACAATTGCCACTCCCCTCATCCCAGCCAGACATGCTACTGCCTTTTCTGTCCTCCCCAAGCAGGGAACAGACCAAGGGCTGGAGGTGTTGAAATTCAAGAATTTCCAAAATTTTCCTAGCAGGTTCCAGTGCAGCCAGTTAAATTACACCTTACCAGCAGAGATGATCTACCAATTAGTCTTGTTCACTATTCTTTCACAGTAATGGGCAGACATTTGAGAAATTATTGCATATGCAGTTTTGCCTGCACTGATTCTGTTTATTTATGACAAGGTGTTTGAATTTGAACTGCATTTGTTTTCATAGGGCTTGCCCCCAGCACTTTGTGAAAGGTTAGTTGTCTTCCTGCCAAGTGCAAGGGACCCTCATCCCCCTGACCTCCCTGGGCACTGGAACACAGCTCACTTCTCCAAAAAGTCTTCTGCTTCAGATCAGTTTATGCAACTAGAAATCATCTTTCATTCCTCCCTTGATTTACACCTTTTAAAAACTCACTGGTAAAATCACCAAGATTTTTGTCTTTCCTTTTCATCAAAAGCCCTGAAGAAGCCTGTCATACAGAACTCCATGAATTTCTCTGTTTTCTGTTCCCAAAATAAATCATCCAAACATGACTTTGCATCTTGTACTTCTGGTCTAGACAGACAGTGCAGTGTCACATTGTACTTGTGTTTACTCCTCTGTCCACTCTTGCTGAAGGGAGCTCATTTATGACAACCACTTGGTTGAAAATATCCCAGTAGTTGTTTGTTTTGCAGTAAAAGACATTCAGAGATATCCTAATTCTCTAGAGAAGAGTATCACACATCATCAGCATTGAAGATCTCTAAATTCTCTTTCTTCTCTTGCCAGTATGTAACCAACTTTTTAAAAAAATTGTAATTATTTTGCTGTCTTCAGCTTTGTCAGGTCTTAGCCTTCTCTGCTTATGACAAGTATGTAAATAATTTCTGAATTGTCCCCAATATCTGCATCTCTGCATGTTGCATGCTGTGCCAAAATGTCTCTATCTAGACCACATATCTTCACTTGTAGATCTCCCACCATCTGGCAGCATATGTATTCCTTGGACAAAAATTAGAATATAACACATCCAAGGCAGATCACAGCAGTTTTTGGGTTTTATTTCATCATCCATATGCAGTAAGCAGTGCAGGGTCTTACCTAAAGATAAGCCATAAAACCTCAAATTCCATCCCAAACTCTCCTGCTAGGCTTATCAATTTCTGTCTCAGAGTTCCTCTGGCATAAGCATACCTCCACTTTACAAGTTTATCACACACAGAAGAATTATTTCTGCTCTGGTATTCAAAACTAAAGTGTTTACAATTTAGTTTGGTTTAATTTACTTTAGAAATGAGTTAAGCCAAATTTAATTAAGGCCACCTTAATTCTGCTTCAGAGTGTTGACATGTAGCTTAATGTGGTTTAGCACAAGGAATTTCCACTTGCACCTTTAGCTAATTCAGAGGCACTTTCCTGCATGTTCTGATATAGACAAACTATTAAAGAATTAAGCATGTTTAATTAATTATCAAAAAAGATTGAAAGGTCGCTTAGGTTGCATTGTGTAAGTACCTTCAAGAGAACAAACTCTAAGTTACTAAAGGTCTCTCTAAACTAGCAGAGAAAAATAGCACAAATGCAGCTAAAACATCAGGCAGATGAATTCAAATGAGAATAAGGCAATAATATTTAACAGTTACTGGCACCTAGAAAATTCCAAGGGACCAGATAGATTTCCAATCCTGTGATATTCTCAAATCCAGCCTGGATATTTTTCTGTTTACACAAACACGAGTTAACAGGCTTTGTACAAAGCCACCTGGGTGAAGCCCAAAGGCTTATGATGCACAAGAGGTCAAACCAGAAGAACTAACAGTCTCATCTAAGCATCAAAGCTTCATGAATTTGTTATTAAAATTCTGTTTTCAGTGCTTAATACCTTTCTCAGCAACTGCAGCCTTCCCTGCTACAGGACAGGCTGCACCTGGACACAGCAGGGGAGGGCAGGAGCAAGGAGCTCTTTCTGCTCTTGCTATGACTCTGGAATATTTGCCTAGTCTAGACTTGAGACAGAATGACAGAAAGGCAGGGAGGCTGTGGAGCTGTGCTGCTCAGGACACTGCTGTCATACCCAAGGAGCTGCAGTAGGAGCAGAATTTCCAGATGTGGACCCATGCAGAACCCACCTTCTCTAGCTGGCAGACCTGATTCGTGCTCAAGGACAAGCCCACCACCCAGCACAGTTTGCAGACATACAGGTATTAATTTATGATGTTTAAAGTACCAGGCAAGGGCACATATTTTGATTTAAGCAAAAATTACGTCAACACCCAGTCAGTAAGGGAGGAATTTAGTACTGTCAATGCAAAGAAATAATAATCAGATCTGCTATACTGGGCAACTGGAAAGTACTTTCGTGGCAGAAGGAAAATAGAGGAAAGGTAACAATTAGCAAAAGAGTTCAGCACACCTGAAAAATAAATAAATCTAAACTGAAGCAAGAAAATTAACCAAACAGACAAGAGCTGGGTGGAACCAGGATCTATCTGCAGATCTCTCTGGAGGCAAGAGAATGAACAGTGTGATTTTAGGGGAGACCAGACCAGGGGACCTGGATAACACAGTAGATAAGAGAGGCAAGAGGATGGCAGTGATACAGAGCTGACAGACAGCAAACTGGGAACTACTGCAGCTGTGGGAAGCACATTTTACAAAGATACAGAAAGCAGCTAAAGGAAGATTAGATTTCAAAATATAGTTTATGCTTAATAACAGATGGCATATAAATATTATGGGCATCAACTGGTAGAATGCACTGCTGGAAACAATGTCTGATAAAAGATTACAAAAGAGAATGAAAAAGTGACATAATTATTCACAGAGAATGTAGCTCATTATTCTAAGTTTTGAAAATGATAGTCAGGGCTCATGTTGTAGTGTATGAAGCAGAGGAGAGGCAGGTCAGGCTGGTAGGATTATTTCCTTTCTGTGTCTTAGTGTAATGGAATCAGTTGCCTTGCAGGCAGGTTTTGTTTTCTTCAGAGCCGTGAGAAAACAGTGTCTGCATGAGGCAGGACACCTGATTATATGGACCAGTGATCTGATCCAGCATGGCAAATGTTATGATACTAAGAGGAAAGAAATTCATCTTTACAGAAAATCCTGTAATCAAAAACTTTGAACTTTAGATGCTTCTAAAAATCCATGCATAGTCAAAAGCAAACATGGCTCTTTTAGCCTGTGCTTTTCCACCTACCCATTCTTATTTTCCATGCCTGAGGAGTTCATGATTAGACTAGGAGCTTCATCAAAGGGCAATTTTCAGCTGCCAAATAGATTTGTACAATAAATCCACACGGGGCCAGATTAACAAGCAAGAGACATCAGAAATCAAAAAGCTAGCAGCTGTAATTCCCCAGCAAACTTGAAAGGATGATGTGCAATGATATTTGGACTTTTAAAGGGGCACCATTGAAATGCTACAGTTAGTTTTCATTAGGAATGTTGCTTTTCTATTCCTTATCCTTCCCAAGAGGTTTTTCTTTAGAAGACTGAACTCCCACGGACATCCAAGGTCACACCATTCCAAATTTCTTAGTGGACTTCAAATAAAACAGTAACATTTCATCCAGAAAACCCACACACATCTACGCGACTGCAGTTGTCTGCTTTGTCAGTAGAATATTTTAAATAGAAAATAAAAAATAATCTTTAAACATTGAGTTTGTTTTATTTTTATACTTTTTCTGTTTGCTCTAATAATTTGTACTGTGAATGTAGTTAAGGCTCTAACATCTGAAATCAAACCAGGTTCTCAGCTATGCCCATAAACTGAATAAATACAATTCAGAGATTAGCCCGACCATAAATTGCTAGGCATTTTCAGCCTTCTGGCACTACAAAAGACTGTTTGACTTCTGAGCCTGACAGCACTGATTTTAATACTAGGAGAGCTTGTTTCTCCTTACAAAGGACATGGACAAAGCTACTCCCTCAATCACAAGGTGACAGCATTTGTTGTTTTTATGTCTCCACGTGAGTACACTGGTTTTGTTCATTTTCAAATGGAGACACAATAGCAGTCACTTGTCAGCAGGGTGAAAATATGGAGGTGAGCCGTTGATTCATGTCTTGTTCCCTCACAAAATGCAATTTCTTCCCCATGCAACCCCAAGTGAAATAGCAAATAGCTTTCTTTGCTTCAAGTGCCTGGGCTGCCCAGATTGGTAATGTCAAAACCTGGGATTCTTCCATCTAGTCCTGTTCTCTCAAATGCTGGAAGATGGATATGATAGGACACTTGCACTTCTGATTCTATGCAGTCTTGTTTATCCACTTTGTAGAGAAACAGTTTGATAGCCCCTGTCAGTTCCTATCCACTCCTTTCTGGAGTACAGCTTTGGAATATGAGAAGACTGTCTTGCAACCAAGTATCTGGGGAAGTGCAAAAACAGCTGAGGGGGAAAAAAATCCCATAAGCAAACTAGAAACACCAGTTGTTTGCATCACACTGAGAAAAAAAGTCTAAAGGAAGATGGACATTCAAGACAAGCATCATTCAAGATGATGCCATTTTCCTCTCCCCAGCCCCATGGACCTTGCTATGTCCTTAGGTTTAACAAAAAGCCAACTACCAGCTAGGACACACCATTAACTCTGCTATCATAAGCATGTGAAAGGAATGCAGGAGATTTTCAGGATTTGTTGGAATAAGCTCTCCAAGGGTGAGCCCCAAGCAGAAGGGGTAAACAGCAGAGCTAATATAACTGTATGGCAGTGGAAAAGGGTGGGCCAAAAAAGAGGCACATGACAGTTCTGCTTTTCTATTCTATATGCCAGCCATGTCCACTGAATCTCAACAGGGCTGGATAGCTCCCAGCTTTGCAGAGTCAAATCTATTATGATCTCACCTCTGTTGTCATATTTTATTGTGCTGTAATTTAACCATATGGCATGGGACATCTTCTCAAGGTCACAGCAAGTCAGGGATACAGCTGGCTCAACACCTCAGGATAAAGAATTATCAAAATAAGGTGTGAAAAATTAATTTAGTATCCTCGTTCATGATCCAGTTAGCACCAGTGACTATCTTGTGTCATACATACAAAAAGAAATGAATTCCGATATATCTTTCCTTGGGTGCTCAGCAATAATGAGAAGGAATAAAATTCTGTTTCCCAGTAGCCCTGGTAATTCTTGTGTTTGGTTCTAGTGCTTCCTGGGTGCTTTGGAGACAGGGAGGCTAAAGACAGCTCTGTGCTGTTCCTCTCTGGTGTCTTGCTCCCCTGTTCCGAGTAACAGTGTGAGTTCAAGCACAACAGAACATTCCTCCATCCCCCAAAACTCAGATCTTGCAACCCAGGAACAGCAAAGCAGATGGCCTGAGCAACAGCTGAAACCCACTGCAGCAGGTGTTGGGAAGGACTTTTTCCAAAATGTCTTTCAAGGCAGCATCCATGGGACACATCACCAGATGGACCAGTGCAGGCGGCCACCCCTGCACTGACTTCTGGACAGAGTTAACAAAGCATTCAGTCATGGTAGGAAAACATTTGTTTGTTTGTGCAGCAGCAAACTCTGCCTGCTGGACTAAGGGCCCATGGCTTTTCCAGAGTCACTCACAAAAACCCCAACATTTGGCAAACGTGGAAAAAAGGGCTGAGTGTTCTCAGCAAAGTCTTTAATACAGTTACATTAATGACAGAAAATGGATTTTAACCCTATATAGGGTTAGAAATTCCCAAACCAATTCCTCTGTCAAAAAAAACCAAAACCCGACAACAACCAAAAAATCCACCCAGAAATAATCCTTCTTCAAATGTGATGGTAAGAAAAATGACCCAACTCAATGACTGATCTTTTCCAAAACAGGAAGGTTAAACTGACTCTGGAATGGATAAGGAAATGGGAAAAGAGGGTATGGAGACCAGTATTGCCTTCTTGCAAACTTTACAGACTAATTTAAATGCTTATAAATAGCCCTTCCATATGGCAACATGGAACAACCTCAACACAAGTTAGCAGATGGCAAAAACATCCATGACTTTTGGAAACAGAGATGGTATTTACATCTCATGAAGTATTGGTCACACCTGCCTTAATACAACTGTCTTATTCCCCATCAAGAAGGATGAGATCTGCTGGGGTGGTCCTACAGGCAATCTCTGGTTTTTGTGTAAATGTAAGGCCCAAAGAATCCCTACAACATTCTGTAATTTGCTTTTCCAAACAATCAGAGCCAAAATCAACACACCTTCAAACAGATCTGAGTGCAGTTAAGATGTGATTTCTTACCTAGCATCCTGTCAAATAATAAAACAAACAAATAAAAAACACTTAACAAGAGGAGATACTCCTGCAGTTCATGTAAAACTTTCCTTACATAAGAACTATAAGAACCTCATATAAGAATCTTGTAGATTTAACACCCACCATCTCCTGATTTGTTTGCTCACAAACCCCTTCTCTCTTCCTCCCCCACTTCCTAAGTACCATTAGTCCCTACAAAGCTCTATGAAGTGAGGCCCACAAGCCTATAAGGTACAATTAGAATATCTTACATAATGAACAACCCATCAGTTAGTGCAAGGGGTGGGCAGAAATAACAGAGGCAGGAAAATAAAGCAAATAGGATGTGAACTTTTGCCTTGGGTAACAACTTAAGAAAAGGGAAAAAACAACACCCTTAATTTGAAACATCAGTCCTTAGATTACTATTAAATAACTATTTTTTCTATACTTTTCTTGCTGTTACAGCTGTTTCCAATATAAGCCACTTTGGACCAGAACTGGAAGTAGACCTATCAGAAAGAAAAGTTATTCTTTCTTATTCTCAGCATTTGCTTTAGAATAAGATCTCTAGAGCACTGAGGGTCAGCTAAAAAACACACATTTTCGACATGATTTTTTTTAAAAAAAGCTTTTGAATGCTTTTGAGAATTACTCGTACTCAGGAAAAGTATAAGCTCTGGGCACAAAAGAAATCAGAAATGGCAAAGAGTCTGTAAGACTTGAAAAGATGATGTAATAATTTTCCAGAAATATACACCAGAAAGCATAGAATATATCCCATTTCTTTTTTTTTTTCTGTCCACAACTACTTATCAAACATGTTTTATGGCAAGAATATTGCTGAAATCATTTTGGTTGATGGATGATGAATACTGGCAACAGGCCAAATTAAAATTATTTGCAAGTTTCTGCACCAGACTTCCAATTACAACAACAATATACATCTTACTGGAGAACAGAAGCAGCATCATGTGACCTGCAAACTCCATCAAAACAACTCAGTTTCTGACTATTAATGTAATAAACTGCTTATGAATAAAACATACATAAAAATTCCTCACAGAAATTTGGTAAGTAATCTTCAAAAGTAAGGAAGATAAAGAAAATATTTAACTGTGTTCTGATAATTATGAAAAAATAGTGCTGCAATTCAGCGGTCAATCATACATGGGTAACAATTTGGCTCATCTGGGCAGAAAGAGATCAAACCAGAGCAGGTCTCTTCTGAAGGATGAGAAAGGGGAGGCTTTCATCTTGACATATTGCTTTAGTTCAGCCACTCTTCCACGGCAAATCACTGATTCATCATTCATTTAAATATGTCAGCCCATGCTGGTCAGGCTAAAGGGGATGGATTATATTAGATCTTCTAATTAGACTAACTCTAACCACTTCTGTCCAGCAAAGATTTTTTGAATTAATATCAAGAGTGTCTTGTGAACTGTATGACCACAGTGCTCAGTGCTGACATCTCCAGTTCCAGTGTCTCTGCAAAGGGATGGCTTTTGCCTCTAATCAAGTCCTATGAGAAAATTTGGCTTATTCAATTCCTCTGACTCGAAAGAATTAAAATGGACAGGGGAAAAAATATCTTGTTTCTCATCTCTCCCAAAAGCTTTCTTCAAAGAGGGATCCATATCAGCAGTAAAATCTCCTTTGTAAGATACTGTCAAGATACCTGCAATAATTTTAAAACTCATTTGTTACTCCTTGTTGTTTATAATCCGTTTAAAACAAAAAGCTAAAATCTATTTCCATTAGTACTCCAACTCCTCCATCAGGAACACCATGCCAAGGAAACTGCTTTTCCAACATTACATGTACATTCCAAGCATGAAGCTCGATTTTTTAGATTAGCTGTATTACCAAGACATATGGTTTGGAACTCAGCTGTACACCCTGGCACTAAAGGTATTAACTTGCAGGATGATGGATGCAATAATGAATGGAACAGCACAGTGGAATATGCTATGGAAGGGTCCTGATTAGCAGGAGAGGTAACAAGGAATCAGTAAGAATGGTGAAAGAGTGAGACATGACAGAACAGTAATTCTGCTGGGGTCACGGCTGTACCTGTCCTCAGAACTCCTCACAGCACAGCCTTGCATGTGAAAAGCATTCAGACTTTCAAAACCAAGATGAGAAGGGGGCCCTGTATCCCACAAAAGGGAGGCAGCAATTGAAATCAAGTTTAGCTGGTAAAATTTACAACGAGGGACCAATGTAGATAGTCATTACATGAGCAAAGAACTTACAAGGGGTTAATTATTTTGTTATAGATACTTTCTGGTTTGACCACCGGGTTGCAAAACGGCAGAAACAGGAGGCAAAATTCCCTAGGAAACTTTGTTACTTTGTTTTTAACAACTTTCGAATGGAGATAGGGCTCCTCAAAGACTGATTTGGGCAATCCAGACAAGATGAAAAAGAGTTTGGATATTTTACCACCTTCTTTTCTTGTTCCTAGGTTGAACAAAACCTTAGATAAGATCAATAGTTTCTTTAGTTTTATGTTTCGCTTCCTTAAGGGTAGTTGGCTTATTGCATTTCCATTGATCACACAGACAGAGATTCGTCAGACAAACCATCTCTTTTCTCCTTTCATTTCCACCCTCCTCTCCATTTGAAATCAAATGGCTTTTAAAGGAAGCTGGGGTCACTATTGTTTCTCATTTACATATCAATAGTACCCAATTCCTGCCTTATCTTTCAGTCACTAAGGTATTTTAAAATTTCAGTCCAAGAAAGGAGACATACATTACAGGGGAAAAACTTTCACAGCTTTTTTATCAAGAAAACAAAGTTCTGGTTTACCTCAACCCTTCCTCGACCTGTGGTGAGTTGAGATACTCACCAGCCTTGTGCAATTAATATTTTAACCTCTTGTAGGCTCTCTACAGCTTGCTTGTTCTTCCTAAATCCTTTAGACAATCCCCATCAGATGCCTCTGTGCAGCTCCAACTGCTGTACCTGTGCTCACAGACAGCAAAGCCTCGCTTCAATGAATTAATTTCTTGAATTGAAAAGAAAAAAAGTCTTGAAAGCTGGAAAAAAAGCTGAAGACCAGGTCTGCTGCTCTCTAATAGAAGTCTGACCACTGAGTCACTGAATGATGCTGGACTTGGGAGCCTCTGCTGCATTTAAAAAGATGTTTTAAATCCTAGCTGCTGTTTGTACTGTATTTCAAGGTGTAAAAGTAAAAAATATTAGGGTGTGCTTGTCGGGGGGGAATTCTGGATATATTCCTTCAGGGAGATCAGTCACATGCAATTAAAAACTGACTCAATGATCCACAGTTAAACAAATCTTCCAAATCAAATGTCAGAAAGCCCTAAATGTAGGACATTGACATCTTCTGCCTGAGTGTTAGTGTCATTCTACTGCTTAGACACACATCCAACTTCAGGGTCCAAGAGTGAAGAACTCGTGTTGAAGCCACTAGAAAAACATGACCTCTTATGTGATTAATTTCCAGTTTATAAGAATTATTTTAGGGCTCCAAGATACTGATGAAGTAGCTTTGGCTTGACAGATGGAAGTTGAGGATTAAATGGTATTTATGCAACAAAATCTTCAGTTCAGTCTGTCAATTCCACACTCTTGCTAATCCACTTGTAAGAGCAAGTAAATAGGACCAACTCTAAAAAACACTAAAAACAAGAGGAAATAGCTTATAAGTATCCATTTTCTGGACAAGATTCTGTATGTATTTATATGCAGCTCCAGAATAATCAACATAAGAAATTTATTCTATTTTGATATTAATAAATTGGGTACTTAGTGCATTAGGAAATAAATAGTGGAAATACTTTAAATTTGCTTGAATCATAGAAGCTGCAATAAGTGTTTATTATCCTTATGACAGAGAAATGGTGAAGGAATTCTTCATAATGGGAATATTCATGTAACCTCCATATTTGAGGTAAATCATAACCCTAAACAAAAAAATCCCTCAAAAAAATAGACAAGACTATGGGACCTTAGAAACATAACCCAGTGATCCAATTAAGATTCAGCTTTTTAAGGCATTCATAATGGACATTACAGAACTGCTTTACAGCTTTCAGACTTCCTTGAGAGCCATGGGAACAGTGCATTCTCCCACCAATCACAAGTCCTCATATTTGAACTTGCACTCATCCTCACTGGCTGGCTGTGGCCCTGATCAGTGTCAATAAAGAGGACAGGAAGGAACACAGAAAATAATTTCATACATTTTAAGAGATTTCTCTTCTTACTGTTTTAAACACCTAATGACACGCATGAAGCAAGTTTGGTTAAAGACTTCACAGAAACTGATGGAGAACAAGTCATTAGCTATCAATAAAATCTGATGTGTCACTGGTTTTAGCTCTTACTGTGGTTATCTAAGAAATCAGTGAAATCCTCCTCTACAGAGATCATTTGGAGCTTTGTCATTGATTTCAGTCAAAGCAGATTTCCCCCCACTGTCTAGAAAGATTCAAACCCACTGTCTTGACCTGTGGTGCCTATTAAAAAGCCATTAACACTTCTCAGGAGCAGGGAGTGTTAGATATTATTGCCCTGGGCATTACACTCTCTTGATTTTAACTGTCTGCCGTTTCTTAATTTTGCCCTTCCTCTCCTGGAATTGATGTGTGTATAGTAGAGTATGGTTAAAACAGCAGCTGAATACTTCCTGCTACATTCTGCAGAGAGGTAAAAGGATTAGTATAGAGCTTACCAAGATAATAATTTGAATGTCTTATTAATTAATTGTTATTTGTAATAATGGCTCTTTCCTTAAGGGTCTTTCAGGATCCTTAACTGCTCATTAATGTTGTACAGATAAGGATTGCTCCCTAGTGGAAGAAATGAGGTGGAATGTAGAAGCCTTTCAAATGAAAGCAACAGGTCTGGAATAAGAAAAGGCAAAAAAATTAATCATTTGAATGAATGTAGAATTATGATCATTCAAATACAATTACCTGAATTTATCCTGTATGCTTAAAAATTGCCAGGAGACATCCCAGACTGATGCCTGATGCATTTGGTACAAGTACAAACCTCTTCCTACCAACCTCATTTGACATGGAATTTGGCTTTGTCTAGATCACAGTCTCAGGCATAGCTTGAATTCATACATCTGTCAAAAGTAGCCTTAGATTGACTATATTTGTCTGTCAGGAACAGGCAACTCCAAATGTAAGATTTTCAGTGGTGGAGGTTCTTAAATTTAACCATTTAGGTGAATGCTCAGGCAGTGAGCCTGTACCAAAGAGTATTCCAGTTAATTACCTTAGAATTAGGCTCAAAAATGTCCATATGACCTGCCAGAACTTTCATTACAAGACTGTGAAAGCCCTAGTAAGCATAAGTCCCTATATCATCCCCAAAACACTCCTCTCTTCAGCTCAGTGTTTTTAGCTGCAGACTGGAGTTTCCTTTTATTTCCCTGCTGAATGAAACCTCAGAGAGGGACTCTTTCTTGGCATGGAAGGTAAAAGAATGAGGAGCAAAAGAATGAGATTCCCCTGGAAAGAAATTCTGGCTACATGGGTCTGGAGAGAGCACACAGTGCTCAGCAATGGCCATCCCCTCCATCCAAGCTCAGGAGATGTGCACTGGGAGGGTGGCAGAGAGTTTTTTGAGATGTACTCACTCTGTAGAGCCCGTGGCTGCAGCTGCAGTAGGTGCTTTCCATGGTGTAGCTCCTCAGCACCCCCATTTCCTTCCACACCACCACCCGGGCCGTCGACGCCCGCGACTTCTCCACTAGGAAGCTGCAGCTGCTCATCACAAATGCAGGGGCCACTTTATCCAGGATTTTGGGAAGAGTCTATGAGAAAATGAATTGCACAGATGTGTTGATATCATACACACACATAGAGAGAGACCTGTGTTTTAATGTGACCATAATCAAATCTATCCATAGATACTGAGAGCTCCCACTGCTGCATTACCCTCCATCCTGTGTGAAACCCTCAGATTCTAACATTTGTTTCATTCCAAAGACTAAGATGCAAAATTTCTGTAGACTTAACATATCTCACTCAAAATCAAGCATTTGAACACCCAATAGTTTGGGTGAAGTGCTGAAATCAGTTTGTTCTCAAGCTGCTTTAACCAACCTACACTTTCCTGTTGAGCTGTCAAGAGTCACAGCTCAGTACCTGACATCCCTACTCTCCCCTCTACAGTTCTATTATATCCCCTCCCACCATAAATCCACGGTCTGACAAGGGATTTTGAGCCATGGGAGGGATTTTGTCTGAGGCTGATACAGAGCAGAGAAAGGGGATCTGTTTTCCCATAAAACGTCACACATAATTATGTGAAAAATAAAGCTCTGCATTTAAATAACTTCCATTGTGAAACAAACCAAAATATTCTCTCCCAGGTCCTAACAATGTATTTTATACAGTTTGCTTAAAGAATCACAATAAAAGGTAATAATAAAACCAGTAAATATTATATCTTAGCCCTGAGCGATTTTCTTCCTCTCAAAATTGTATTTCCCAACAAAGTCTATAAACACGCCTGAAGTATCAAATATTCCATCAGTGCAGAGGCAACAATTACTTAGTCATTACAGAGGGCTAAATGTGTTATTTTTACACTCTGTAAAAATAGATTACAGCTACATAGAGCACACCTAGTGCTAATGAATAGACTGGACTGTTGTACACACACACATGCCTGTGGGTTATGTCTGTGTTTGTCTGAACTTCAGTGCTGCTACACCAACCACAACGTGTGCCAAAGCACCATTTGATCCACCCAGAGGAGACCAAGCAAAATTGGAATGTTCATTATTTCTTTTATGACAGTTTTCTTAAACAACTGAATTGGATGGAACAGAAGGAGTTCCCACAGATTGCTAGTGGCATTTACCATTGAATTTCATTCAGTTTGGGTAGTGAAAACTAACCAGGTAATTTCACTTCCCAGTAACCCTCAGTTTCATCAGCTAATTGTGAGGAATTGTAGTTTGTTTCTTTTGGGCTTCACTTCACATCACTCTGTGGGAATATTTGGTTTGAAAGTGACTGAATAATGTCTTTTCCTAAAATATGCTTGATATGAGTGATACATACTTGGTTCAAACTGCTTTGCAAAATCTCTTGCAAACTACTTAACCATACATATCTTTCATTTATACATATTTAATTTTTCAGTGTATTTTGGCAGCAGCCACAACTGGTCTCCTCCAGTTTCATGAGGCCCATTTTTCAGATGAAAAAACTGGGGTAGAGAAAACTAGAACAAAGCAGAAAACTTCACTTTAAATGAGACCACCTCAAGCTTCAATCTTAAGATCTCCAGTGTGTTACTAAGAGCTGCAGCACTGTCCTACCTGTGGGTACACTGAACAGAGAAACCTTGAAATTTCACTTCTTGCCTTTGATAAAGCATCCAGCATTTCTGCACTGCCTTCAGCCTGCTACTTGCTGCATGGAGATCACAAAACTGTATGGCTTCATGCACAGCTTCCAGGTTTTCCTGGATTTTTGACTGAGAAGGAATCAAAAATATGCAGCAGAACCACAGCACAAGCCAGTCAAATAGTATGTGAATGGTATGTGCCCTTACCTGGATCCACGCACAAAATTTTGTAAACTTATCACATCAAACACAATAATCAGAACCCTAATCCAGTTTAGCTTTTTAGAGCAATTCAAATTATATGCATAATCAATCTTTTACTTTTAATTAAATAAAAATACTGGCAGGTAACAGTAATGTCTCTGTACACAGGACTCATTTAGAAGCATTAGCAAACCCAAATTTAATATTCTTTTCATTTTACCAGCATTCACTGGATTTCACACTAATGGCTCTTTCTTCTCTATTGATTCTTCTCATTAATTATCTTTCAATAATATATTTTGCGTGAAAACACATCCCTTTAAAGGATGCTTTTATGATAGTGCAGCAGCATGACTGTGTTCTGTGTCTCTCACACAGCTGGATTTATCTTGTGTGACAGCAAAGGAAGCTGCTCCACTTACACTGGGCCCTGTCCATAAACCTCCAATCCCATTCAAAAAGAATGGAATTATATTTCTTTACTAATGTCCCTGCACAGATTGCTGTCAAAGGGGCCTGGAATGTTTATCAAAAGGTTGGGATTATGATGCCAATGCTGTGCAAGTCATCCAAGGCCACCAAACATTAAAGGCAAGGAGGGCTCTGACTGTACATTGCCACGGGCTACAGCTGAATCTATAACGTACGAGGCAAAGGCTCTTCCAAAACCCATAATTTTCTTGAGGTATTTGGTTTCTGTTCCTGTGGAGAGAAATCCATCATGAAGGCCAGGTTAATTCCCATCACCTAGAGGAGACAGGAGAGAATCCTGTGCACACAGAGCAGGGCAGCAGCTCTGAGCAGGGCTGGAGTTGCAGATGAGTCCCCGGACAGACCCAGCTTCCCCAGCCTAAGCAGGGAGAGGGTGACCAGAGGCTGCTCCTGCAGCAGGCACCCACCTCCCATTTAGTGCAAAAGCAAGGATTTGAGCCATAAAATCCTTTCTTACGGGTCACTGCAGAGTGTATTGGACAGCCTTGGAGCCTTTCTTCATTGCAGATTCAGGTCAGGCTCCAAATGCTGACAGTAACATTTGAATTCTGTCTGTGCAGCAGCGAGCCCTCCCCAGTCTTTGCCAGCCCCTGGAATTCCAACACAGCCAAAAATGCCCTGGCTCTGGGAACACTCCCTGCTCTCCTCAGGAATCAATGTTTGCCACAGGGACCCTTCACAGCCAATGCTGGGGCACTTGACTCCAGAAAACTCTTATTTTCTTCAGTGCAGCTCCATAAGATGAGCACGGAAAACATGAAAATCTCTTGGAAGTGTATTGAGTATTTATGCTGAAGTAGCAAAAAATTATACAGAGGCATAAACTGACAAAGACTGTTCAACCTCTTTCAGGTTTGAGTGATCCAAGATGTAATTCTACAATCAGTTTAAAGGCACAATTGTGTTTTGTGAAATTAACATTTTTTTAAGACTAGAATTGGAACTTATAAAATTCTTTTCTTTTTTTCTGTAAAAACTTATTAATAGGAAAATATCTTTTAAACAGATTAAAAATAAAAAAAACAGAGTGATGTGCAGGAAGTCCAAAGAGGAGTTTGATGAATAAGACATTTCCATGAAGCAGAAGTAAAATAGATTTTAGAATTTGTTCTAATTAAAAAAAAAAAAAAAAAAAAAAAGGACACCAAACGTTTGTTCTGGAGATAGCATCACTATGATAGATTTGTTTGGCATCTGTTGAATTATCTCATGTTTTCAGCAGGACCAGGAACACTCTGTGATAAAAAAATTCTATTGAGTAGGACTGTGGGACACCATCAGTTAACATTACATAATTCCCATTTATTTTCACATTATGGGTAGGATGGCAAGGACAAAATTGTATGTATATTTAGAAATTATAAAACACATGAAAATACAACTCTCCTATTAGCCTGTAGCCTAATGTCATAATGCATAATTTTACTGAAAGGAAATATATAGCAAATACACCATCAGTAGATGGGTCCCTAATATCTGGTGCATGAAATTAGCACGTGTGACTTGAAATTCTCTGGACCATTATTCCTCTGGAGCAAGGAAAGTTTGCACCTTATGGCCAAAATCTCTGAGGTGACCTTATTTTAAATAATTTAAATATATAAGCACATACAGGCTGCTAATTAAGGAAGGAACCAAGCAGACCTACCCTGTATCCAACATCTTCTGTGACAACTGCTGTGTCAACCATGCAGCCTGCTTGCCACAAGGTCTCTTTAATGCTGCAGCCATAGAGAAACACATTTTTTTTCTGAGAGTGCCCATGGTAGTCACAGAAGACCTAGAGAGAAGGCAAGGCAAAATGTTGAACATTGGAAAGGCTTCTTGTTTCTTCATAATAAGCACTATTAGACTATGTCAGGCAGGTGTTAATGTCGTTAATGTTTTTTTTCAGGTCTCTTCAGAGCAGCTTAGACTCTGGGCCAAGCCTTTGACCTGTGTCAGTCTTCATTAGTCATTTGTATCTTGCTTTATTTATTTGATCTGACATGATCTCAGGGGTCCAGAGTCAAGCCTAGTGCACTTCTGTCTGCAGCAGAAATAAACATGACACCTGTGCAAGAATCCGTGGCAACTCAGGAACCTAAGGGTTCATGAGAACTCCTGATACCACAATGGAGTAATTTGTCAGGCTCTTTCTACTTCTGAACTCCTAAACTCCAGCTTTATCCTCATGAGATTTGAAATACATGCCTTCCCAAGTGATTAATCACTGCTTTGTCATCTTTAAATTAAAAACCCATGCTAGATAATTTTCAGGAAAATATAATTGTGCAATTGTATTGTCAGACCTTTGCATGAATTCCTGCAAGTCAAGCACAGAAAATGACCCATATTCAAGGCAAATAATCCCATTCCACACTAATCTACCTGTCTATCCGATCCATCTCTCATGTCAGCTGTCATATAAACGAGGCACAAGGCACATTCCCAGTTTTAGCGGAAGTTTTGATTGCCTTTATAGGCAGATATTGATTCCCATGGAAATGAAAATCACAATTTAATGACCCGAGAGGTAAATATTGACCCAGGTCTTAAAGAATAATCAATCTCAGTGCCCTGTGAGATATGAAGTCGATGTACACATGGCTGTTACATATATTCCCCATGTCTTAATCAGGAATATTCAGGAATCTGTCAATGAAAATATAAGAATCTCCAAAGAGAAGGAATTATTTCATTTTAAACCAACAGCATTCACTGTAGAGTAGAAAGGAGCTTCAAGATTTCATTGAAACAGTTTTCCAGAACTTATGTTGGAGACAAATAAATGTGTGTAGGGAGGTAAAAAAAAAATTATGGATCCACATAGAGATGAGGGAGGAATATGGGGTGCAAAATATAGAACCACAGAATCGTTTAAGTTGGAATATCTGTAAAATCATCAGGTCCAATCATTAAACCAGCACTGTCAAATCCACCACTAAACCCTGTCCCCAAGTGCAACTGCACATCTTTTAAATACCTCCAGGATGGCGACTCCACCACTGCTCTGGGCAGCCTTTTCCAATGTTTGATAACCCTTCAGAGAAGGAATTTCTTCCTCATATCCAACCTAAACCTCGCCTGGCACAACCTGAGGCCATTTCCTCTTGTCCTGTCAATTGTTGCTTGGGAGAAGAGTCTGACATCCACTCACTGTCAGCCTGTCCTGGTCCTCTGCAGAGCCCTCCTACCCTCCACCAGATCAACACTCCCACCCATATTCTTACCTAAATACACACACAGGAAGGGAGAAACAGATGGAGAACATGAGTTTCTTCCACCAACTGTTAGGGCAAGTCTTACCCTAGTTTGCTTATTTACCAGCTCCACAGTAGCTAAGTTTAGCTGCAGCATGTCAGGGAGTTCATTTATCTGGGAGCTGAGCACGTACGTTCTTTCAGCTCCTCTGACCCCACAATAACCCATCAGATGGACAATTAGACACATCCCATAACTTACATGCTGCTGCTTCCTTTGGTTTCTGTCCTGTCAACTTCCCCTCCCACACCACCACTCACCTCCAGATCTTTTTGTGGAGCTGAGGGCCTGCAGGTTCCACACCTGGGGCATGTGAACACCCACCCACCCAGCAACAACTCTGATCCATGCACAATTATCCTGGAATGCCTCTTTCCAAAGAAATGCATTTATTAATTCTATTAAAGACATTTTTCCAGCTAGTGTTTCATCTAAGTTATCAGCAATACAGAGTCGTAGCTCAGGTTAACCACAGTTACCACCTAGAATGTACTTCTATGAATATCAAAGAGGATTTTACAGCTTTTGTCTTTCAAGGCAGAAACTCAGCTCAATTGGGTATCAATTACCTGCCAATTTACAGAATTACAACACACAAAAGACAATATATTATCTGCCTAAAATATTATTTATCAGAAACTACACAGGGAGGATCAGAGAGTGGGGCTGCCTGATAAGTAGCAGATCTATAATTCTGCACCTCAAGACGCCTGCTGACAGGTCCTTAGTGACAGATTCTTTACTGGTAAAGGATTACCAAAGCCAGGTTCTGTAATTTGGCAGCTGGTTCAGGCCATAGAACCTTTCACTCAGTGTCACCAGCTTCCACAGCAGAAACGTCAGTACCACTGAGAACACTTTCATTCTATTTGCAAGTTGCATAGCACTACATTTTAATTAATTTGACTGGATACTGCAGTCACTCCCAATGTTTATACTCAATTATTCTTTATAGCACATACTTCTGCCTGATTTTCACACCACAGGATAGCTTATGTCTCACCATTCAGCCAAGGCTAAGAGATATTTTGGAGTCTGAGCACCCAACACAGAATTCTTCCTGGGATATGTCTGGGCAAACACTGAGCAAACTTGGCATCTCCCTGTGCTTTTTCTTCAGCCTGTCCTTCCATATGGCTGGGACACTGAGACACACAAAGCAGTCAGCCTCCCAAACTTGCACTCACTAGGATATGACTCAAAGACACGCACAATTTTTTAATCTATTTAAAGTTATTTGCCAGCACTGATCATCCTAAAGGTAAAGACTGCCTTCTAGCTCAAAAACGACCCTCCTTATGAGTCACAGAACCAGGTACCTTTTAAAACAAAAGAAAAGCAATATATAAAGTGGAAAGCAAGAAAAGCTGCAGGAAAACAGAACTTCTTGAAATGTCTTCTCTTTTTTTATGTCAAGTCTCTTTCTTAATAACATTGTGACAGGACATTAAATGCCAATTTTGAGGTAGACATGCTTAGGTGTTTTTTTCCTCTCAGTGAATACTTTCTTGCAGGCCATGCTTGTTTCCAAGCTTGATATAATGCCTTTGAGAAGCAGCAAACAACTCAGAGCTTTCTGGTCCACTGGAAGTTCCTTTCCCCTTTTAAAGCATCCTGCTCTTTACTAGAGAGGAGACTCTGCATGTCCCAGTGCACCCAGTCTCTCAGTCCCATTAGGGTCCCCACAGCCAACAAGGTAAGCAAAAAAACCCCATCACTTAACAGGCTGTTTCCTTGTCAGCTAAAGAATAAAAATGGCCTTGGTTTGAAGGGCTGCTAAAGTTCTTTGCTTTTTTCCTTCAAGCAGCGTTTCTTTGCTTTGGAGAACTGCTTGCACATCCCTCAGATAAATTAAACCAAATCTCTTCACAGAAATCATTTGGCAATCAGTGAACTTGGCTCCATGGGATCTTAGAGGTTAAAAGAAAACCCAATAAAAACAAACAAAAAACCCCGCAAAACCCAAATTCCCTTCTGAATGGAGGAAAAGGCATTTTTGAGGATGTATAAACTAAAATCAATGTATTCTTCAAAGGCAAAGAAAAATCAGTTTATGAAGTCTGACATGCTGTCTGTGAGTGAGGGAGACGGTAGGATCAATAGTCTCCCTTCACTCAGCAATGATGAAAACTTGTGCTGAGTATTTGACTTTATGCACCTGAATATGACAAGGAGGGTCATGTATTAAAAGAGGCCAGACAGCAAATTACAGGGTAAAACATCCTACACTGCCCTGAACCAAAGGAAAACGTTGGTGACTCAATTTGCAACTCTGAGCTGAGTTTCAACAATACTCTTCAGCCTACAGAGAGAAATTTCACAGCTGTCAGTTTAGACAAAAACTAAATTACTGCAAGAATTCTCTTAGAGAAGCTCACAGACATTTTCACCTTGTTTGGGGCTTTTCTCACCAAACCCAAAGGATCTCTGGTGCACTTGGACATTTCCTGCCTGGCTGTAGCTATCACCAACAGACCTGCCAGTCCGTGTATCCATATCTGTCAACATTTGAAGCTCTTTGTGTTTTTCCTCCTGGGGTCTCAGAATTATCTTTTCCTTCTGCTGGGCAACTGAGCAGATGGGATGGATCCCAGACCCATCTCATGAATTTCTGGTAGCCCCCAAACCCAGTCCTTTTCTTCCCATTTCCAAAGCAGTAGGGAAGTTCACACACTTTGAGGGCTGTTTCCTCTGTTTTTATGATTGCATGGGCTTTAGCACAGTCCATTTAGACTAAATCTTTTTGGAATTTCTCCTAATGCTTCCATGAAGATAGCAATAACCTACTCATAATATTTAGCTTAGCTGGAGTACTTTGAGACTATAAAGAGCTTTAAGAAATTAGTTTTCTCATTTTTATTCCAGGTATACCGAGATTCTGAAATTTGGAGTTGCTGGTTAGAAGATTCAATAAGTGATAAATATTCAAGACTTTCAAAAACAATTCCACAAGACGAAAGTGTAACAGGACATGATGCTCCCAAATCACTGCAGCTGTGTACCAAGCCTGGTCACACAAGCACAATAAGCAATCCCTGCACAGAATCACACCAGAGAACCTGGAGGGGACTCACCAGAGGAGCCCGGCCAATGCTGCACAGGTAGGAGAGGAGGCCTTTGGTGTGGTAAATTGTTGGGTGCAGCTGGGAACTGGGTGTCAGCCACTGCCTGTTGAGATCATCTCCACTCAGTGAGCAACGAAGGCTGAAATCAGGAAGCAACACATCACAAACTGGCAAAACAACAGCTGATTGCAAAGCATTTCCAATCCTGGCAAGCCGTGGCACATGGACAGGGATTGTCAGTAGAACACAGATGTAATTGTTTTGAACATTGGGCTGGATGGAACCAATAATCCATATTACATTTTTCAGGTTCCTATAGTATATTAATTTTACAATTTCCTTTCCTTCTGAGGTTCATGTAATTGCTGTCCCACAAACAGATGCAGTTTTTCACTTACCTAAGAAGGCACAGATCAAAAGACCATTTAGAAAAAAGTCTTCTAAAACATTCTAAATTCTGTGCTATGAAATTCATGCAGCTTGCATAGAGCACAGACTTCTCAAAACCCCCAGAGCAAACAAGCACATCCAACTTCTACTCATTCTAACTGAAGACAGGCACCCAAATCTCATTGGCCAGTCTGAAACATGAATGCACTTAAATGAGATGAGCTTGGTATCTCATTTAAGCTTCTCTACTCACAAGCAATGTCTCTATCTAAAGCCCATCAAGGAGATCATGATGCCTGCTAGAGCATTATGTAGAACAATTACCCAGCTTCACTGCAGAGGCTGGATAAAAAGTTAAATAAGAATCCCAGATTTGCATGGAGGAAATGTTTCCCTTAGTTAGCTATAACATATTCTGTTACTGACTCAATGATCAGTGGAAGATTGTGCAGGATACTTGACCATGTGGAGCAGTACAGCACTGTGCAATTTTGAAAAATTCAACTAATCTCCCTTGTTAGTGACTGTGTAGAAAGAGCCTTACACTCTTCAAAGAATTTGCTGTAATTTGTTTGATAATTTTCAAATCATGGTGTAGTGATAAAATTCAGGAAACCACCCTCTAGCATATGAGATATTGGGGTAGGTCCTCATCATCTCCAAACTATCCACTAGAATGCTTCCCATGGCACTGTAAAATTGGGGTGCTTCTTGTTCAAAAAGTTAAAATATCCTAAATCTTGGATTAATTTCTAGCTACGGGGTTGCATCCAGCTTTGCTGTGCCAACCTCTCAGAACAAATTAAAATATAAATGTACTAACAGAGATGGGTTCTGCTGTTGTATTGATAGAGGTTAGAGTGTCTTGCATGCGGCATCTTGGGCATTATCAATGCCTTGCAAAATGTTTGAAAAAAAAAAAAAGGGTCGTAGAGCAGGAATGTTTTGGGTTATTTTTAAATAGGTGGGAATAATGGAGAATGGAAGATAAAGAAATAATGAGTCACTAAGAATATTTCATATATCTTTAATGTAGAAAAATAAGGTCTTTAATGACATCTTGGGGTTTCTGGCAACACTACAAGATCCATTCCAAATTTACTCTAGCTTCAGTTATCTGAATTCCCTTATTTCCTCATAATCCATACTTCCCATGTTACTCACACAGCAAATCAGAAAACACTAGCAATTGCTAACACTTGGGAAGTCAGCAAATGCTGCTGGGAGACTTCTGCCAAAAATTCTGCATGAAAACATGACAGTTTTAGTTGTGTTTCTTAAGGGCTCTTTGGATAAAGTTACCTTTAGGCTCACCTCTCCTGAATCTTCAGGACAACAGCTGCTCAGCTGAGATTAGCAGCTGTATCTCTGCCAAGAATTTATGTGCCTACACAGTTACCCTTTGATAGGTACAATGCCACAGAGAGAGTCACTGAATGCATAAAGAAACTCATCTTTCTCCAATGTGACCAGCAAAAAAAATAAACCAAATGCTTCCTTGACATAAGACTGTGATGTCTTCCTCCATCACAGTTATACCAGTGAGCAAAAACTAATTGAGAATAACAACAGAAATTTCATTCTGAGGGAAAGAATGATAGCTGGACTTGTATTCACATGTTTTAATGTAATGTCAAGAAGAAAAATAGAAGGGAGTTTTGTTGTTTCAGAAATACAGAAACAGTTCAACATTTTCATTGGTCACACCCCAAGCCTACTATACCCCCTTTCCTGTGGGAATTAACATTAGGTTATGCCTGCTCAAACCACCCACACTTCCCTCAGCTAAAATGTCTTGGTACACACTGGATGAGCCCAATATAAAGGGAGAAAAAAGCAGGAGAATAGAAACATGGCAACTGAAATGTACTGCTAAAAGGATTCAGTAAACCACTGCCAAACTCAATTTTTAAATTTTTTAGACTGAACTAAAAGCTTCTAAAAATGTTCATTATTCCTTCAGCAATTATAAAGTAATACCATGATCTGTCACATAAGAAAAACTCCTAATCAAGTCCATAATACAATTTACCGGTTCTGTTGCTCTGACACAAATTGTGACATTTTTCAGAGGTGACTATGACAAGATAATCCCCAGCTCTGTGCTGGGGATTCACAGGTGCTGCTGTGCTTACTATTAGTTTAAGAAGCATAATCCAACTCTAAAACAATAATTTGGAAGTTCTTATGAACTGTTTGAAAAGAAGGTGACGTCTCTACATAAAGCCAAGAGCTAGGAGACAAGTTCAGCTTTGTCCCTTCAAAGATTAACATCTCTGTTCATTTAAAGCTTTAAATATTAGCCCTCAGCTTGGCTGTATCCACAGCTCTTAAAGACATGCAGAACTCAAATTTAATTACAAGAGGCAGATTTTTCCCACCCTGCTCTGTCCTTCCTTCATTCTGCTAAAATCTGTTTACTTTAGAACATGCCAATTCCCTGCTAGTCCTGTTTCTCCTTATCCCTTCTTTCCTTCTCTCTCTTTCCTGATAGTGATGACATGCACAGATGACGGGTTTGCCCGTTATGCTCTGCAGCCAAGGGTGAAAGTAAAATATTAAGCTGATTTCAAATACTGATAGCAAATATAGGGACTGGAGAGCTGAGACTGGCTTTGAATGTTTGGCAGGATTTAATGAAATTCACTACTCAAATCAAAGGCCTTTTTTCCACAGTTCCAAGATACAACATTTCCTTTAAAAGCTTTACATGTCTTCTGCAGCATTAGCAAGACTACATGCCACCTTGGATGGGACTAGCAGCAGCTTACAAAAACAATTGCCAGAAACAATTCCAATAAAAAACACCACTTCTGTGGCTCTATATAAAGTACCTGAAATTTTGTTAATTGTTACATATCTTCAACCCAAATGAATGAGCCAGAGATGTCTCAAATAATTAAACAGCTATTCTCTTTACAAAAGCCTGATCTGTTATAGTCCTCCCTCCTCCTCTACTTTTATATAGCCAAGACATTTTGGCTTTGAGGGCAGAGTAACCTCAGATACTGCACAAAACTCTGCCCAAGCCACGTGTGTGGATGGAGAGATCCTACCTGGGCCTAACATAAGACTTGATAAGGTCAATGGAACATTTCAGTTGACTGCACTAAGCCTGGGTACCACAAAGGTACAAAACTGGCAGGGGATGAGAAACACTGGAAAAACAAAACAGAACAGGGCTGCATAGTAAAGAGATTGGGGATAAGAATAATACACAAGATATTAGACAAGAAAGAATGAAATGTAGAGAGAAAAAAGTCACTTTTTAAAGAAAATATGTTGCTGTGCTTGGAAGATAAAATGTTTACCAGTCTCCTGTCCATAACAGATAAAGGGAAAGACAGGAGCCATCATATTGAATGAATGATGTCAGAACTGATAATAACAGCACCTGGGGCACAGGGAAATATAAAATCTAAAGGGATGCATCATGTTTGATATGTAGAGAGAAGCATCACCATTCACTGTGCATCCTAAAAGCAGACAGCAGTAGCAGTGTAAGATGAGAATATCTGTACAAAAAGCAGCAAGCACAAGTAAATATCAAGATTCATTGAGCAGGATGAGGCAGTTTCAACCAGACACAGCATGCTGGACTTTAAAAATAGCAGCAGCCTAGGATGAAAACTGAAATATTTGTATTAAGGTGTTATGGTCCTGCCATTCAGAAAACTCAGAGCAACATGGAGAAAAAAAAAAAAAAAAAAAAAAAAGATGGATAGAAAATCCTTTATTTTATCTTTATTTTAAATCTTTCCAGAGATCAAGACACAGTCACGTGAGGAAGCAGCAGCAGCAAAGCCCTCCTTAATATTGTAATGGAGGGTGTCAGAAATATAAGCATTATTTTGTAGATTTGACTCTGGCTTTGCTCAAATCCGTGGGCTGAAATCATAATGACAACATTGCATCCTGTGATGCCAATTATCATTCCAGAAGTGGAATATCACCAGAACAACGTAAATTTTGGAGGCTTTACAATGAAGCTGTTGTCATCAGCATTACTGCAGTTAACAATTTATTTCTCACCCTTCTCCTTCCTTCTGACTGCAACATGAATGCTCAAATGTGTGCAATAGAAGCAGGCTCAACAGCAGTTTACCTTCCCAGCATTAACAGAGCAGCTGGGAGTCCAGGAGCTACAATCCCTATTCCACATCTCTTTTCTTCAAGTGTGTATTTCATTCCTAAGCCCTAATCACACTTCCATCCTTACTTATGCATGACCTACTGCAATGCTAATTGTCCTCAAACCTCACTTGCAACACATCTTACTACCAAACTGGTTTTTACCAAGATTAAAGACCACAGTTTGCATTGGAGCACCAAGGCAGGCTGGCCCTATTTAACTGGCCAGATGATTAAAAACAAGGTGAAAAAGTCAGCTTCTCCTAAGAGATCCCCATAAAGTACCGAACAATGGTGTTTTTTCAATTGCACTGTGAAATGCTGCCTATTTATTTTATCACCAAGTCTTTAAGAGGAAATTTTTTATTACTCTCTTCTTTTTTTTTATGGCACCTTAACACACACACAATGCCAGACTCATGTCCTGAGTGACACTTGTGTTCCCTGGGTGCCAACCAATTCAATTTCCTGTGTGCCAGTGAAACAACCTGCCTCATTTCAGCCCATGGCTGCTGCCCCACCCTCTCCTCCCAGCACTGACTGATAAATCCACGATGCACAATTCTTGCTCCTGGACAAACACTCTCCTGAGGTATCACTCTGCCAGTTTTTTCCTGCCTCCCTACAGCTGAGCACTGATACTAATTAGTGTAATGAACCTTCAGCGTTTTACTCGCTGCATCTGACTGATTTTGTCACAATGGACAATTCCTTGCTTCCCAAGATAAATGGTGCAGTCTGTGCTTTTCCTGTTCTGTGCATGTACCATATCTCTATCCTCGCTCGGCTGCCTCTGATGGAAGGGCTCCTTTTCTCTCTGTGGACACATTTCATTAAGTCACACTTGGTCACAAATCACTTGGAGATGCAGAACAAGATCTGCCACCCCAGCTAATGCTGCCAGTGTCATAAGCAAATAAGACAAGGAGTTCACCTGAAAAAGGTGAGCAAACAGCATTGTCAGGGTTGAGCCAACCTCCATACCAAAGGAAGTACAGCTCATTTCTATTTCTTCCATTTATAATGGTAGTAATCATTAAATAGCAGATAATTCATTAACCTGCAGTTACCCACATTTTGCACTGTCATCTATGAGAAAAGTTCAAGTAATAAAAGTTTTGTGCTATTTTATGAAGGAGCAAATAAGGACTCGGGGAAGAAGTAAAAACTGGGTTCTCATCCACGACATGAGGTCATCTCAAGAGTCTCTTCTGAGGATCTTCAAATACTTTATTCAATAAAAAAGCCTTAGAACAGCATTCTTAGACATTTGTTTTGGGTGGAAATTTCACTTTTCAGCTCTTACAACAAGCATCAACTTTTTGCAGAAAACATTGACTTTTCCTCACCAATCCAATACCAATTCCCCAGAAAACTCTGAATTTTCTGTTAAATTCCAAATGTTACTTTCCTAAACATCAAAACTGGTTAAGGAGATGTCTCAGAAAACATGAATTTGAGGTTTCTTAGGTACCTGTTCCTCTCTTTTAGAGCATCTCCTTGAGGGGGGTACATTTTCCCTAAATGAAACATCAGGACTCTGTGACAGCAACTCAGTGAGATGCAGAATTATGATGCAACATGGAAGTTGTAGTTTGGCTGGAGGAGCTTGGGCAAGGGCAGTCAAACAACTCCCAAAAGGCACCATGACCATGATGACACTTCTAAATGGAAGCACTGTTTTTAAATGGGAAGATTTGGTTCCAGTTTTGATTATCCATTATTCATAGACAAGCTTAAGCCTTCCATGGGGGGAAAAATAAACAAAAAAATCCTGAAAAATATTTTCCCAAACAGCCCCACTTATATCCTCCTACAAGCAATGTCAGCAAATCCTAATTTTGCAGGCAGGGATATTGAGAAGTGAAGCCACTCATGCAGCAAAGCAGTAAATCAATGAAAAACTGGGAATAGAACCTGACAGCTGATGAAAGCATATCACATTAACTAAAACTTTACTTTTAAATTTATGTCCTTTAGCCTGTTTCTAATTCCTGTATGCTTTCCTATTTTAAATGTGGCTTGTATCCATAGAGCTGAAGAGGATTCTTAACTGACTTAAGCTAATTGCACACATATGGGTTGCATCGAATTAACTGAGTTGATTTTAAAATCTGTTAGTTAAATCAGTGCAATCTCTGCATACAAACGAGCACTAAGAATTGTAATTTGCAGGTGATTGTTCTAAAACTTAAACCAAAAGAAACAGTGCAGAAGGGCAAAGTGTGGTATCATAGAATTAAGTGATAATCATGATCAAGTTGTGTGGAGGCCCAGGGGAAAAAAAATAATATAAAAGAATGGACTCCAAAGGCTTCAGATCTCTGATAACTTTTTTCTACAATCCATCCTTAGCCAAGTAGTCCAGGAGGTGGTACCCTGGCACCTGCAAAGCTTTGTATGGGAATCAGGCTGGTTTCAGCCAGCTAACACCTCACAGCAAAGCAGGATGGTGACCTGTCAGCTGGCAAGGAAGAAAGAAAGAAAGAAAAAAGAGAAAGAAGCCAAAAAGACCTGAGAGAGACGAAGGTGAGGAAGTCTGAAGCCACTCCTCCCCAGCTGAGGTGCAGTATGTCCCAGTCTCCATCACCTCAGCCATCTTCAATAAAAACAAGCAGCAGAGATAAATCTCTGCAAGTCACACCTGCATGACAATGAGGTTGTGGTGTTCCAAAATAAGATGCTTTTGAGCACATATATTTTTGGCCCTGTAGGAGGCTGAAAGGTTGTTTTGCCAAATTTGTTCTGTTGATTTCTGAAGAGAGGTTAATAATAAACTTTACAAAAAAGTGTCTAAAACATGGCTGATCTGGATTAGGCAGTGTTGGTTGTCCCCTATATTGCTAAGTAGGCTCACATATTAATCCTTCAGTATTAAATCGCATTAATTAAAAAAAAAAAAAAGCTGTTTCTCTTCTCTAAGAAAGATTTGGCACAGGATGGGTTTACTGTGTCACCAAGTCACTCATTTCAATGTGGGAACACAAAAATGGACCTTAATGTAAAAGAGGTTGCTGTGATTTATGGTGGAATTGGCCACAGGCTGACATAATTCCTCCATTAGTAAATTATATTTCTGAAAAAGCAAAATGAACTGAAATATGCTGATTTGTAGCTTACAAAATAACACAAACCCAAGTACAAAATTTGCTAACACTTTCCTTTGCAAGACAGTGGGCTGGCAAAGGAAGATAACACTGGATTTTGTTTGTTGCTCATCCTAGAAGGGTTTCCCTCTTTTTCCCAATTCCATTCCATCTTTTTTCCAGTTGTTGTAAACTCAATATGATTATGAAGATATTACAGCTCTATTTTCAACATCACTGGAAATTCCCACATAGGGGGCTACAGCATTTTGGGACTTGACCTCTACTAACCTCACAGGCTTCTTGCACAGCAGATATCATCCCTCTGCAATACAGTAATATTTCCTCACAGGTTATTCAGCAATGATACATATGAAGCCAGGCTTTTTATATTGCTCCTTTGTGACATGGGATTTCTAACTCTGCCTGTGAATTCCACTGAGGAACTGAGAGTTCCTATAAAACACTGTTTGCTTTCTTTGCAATAAATGTTCCCCTCTGTGCAGATGAACAATATTTATGGATCAGACCCATTTGCAATCCAGCTTCCATTTCAGAAAAGGCAAGATGGAAATGGATGATCTTTAAGGTCGCTTCCAACCCAAGCCATTCTATGAAAACAGGAAAAACCCAAACCAACCAACATACATCACACCACCAGAAAACAAAATAAACCAAAAAAATCCTAATGAAAACACCTCCTCCTATTTTTTTGTTACACATTCCACCTGCCTTTGAAAGGATATATCCCTGAATTCTTTCTTTTCCAGCACATTGTATCTTCCTTGTTGGTGTTCTACTCCTACATAATATTTTTCTCCAGTGTTGTGAATGCTTGGCTAGCACTGTGCCTGATTCCCTCACGTGTTCCTGGAGACCATTAAGGCTTTGAGGGGCTTGAGCTGTGAGTTAAAAATACCATCATTACCATAACTAGAGACTGCTTCTTGCAGTAGCTAGAAAATGATGCATAGCAAGTGGTTTAATAAGTCATTGAGGTTATTGAAAAAAAAATTAAAATAGTAATAATAATAAAAAAAATCCCCAAATACCTCTCACTCGTTTGTGGAGCTTCCTGCTCAAAAATGTGTGCACTGTCTTCCCTACTGCATCCCTTCTGTAAGTGTCTCTGGTCAAGAGTAACAGAGGAAAAACTGAGCTCCTCCAGTACCCAGGCAAAGGAAATAATGTGTTTTAGAAATGCCAGACAAATAATGAATTTGAATTATTCCTGTATGAAATCTGGCAACTACCACAAGGGCCACACACCCAGCCCGCAGACAACAAAGTGTTACTAATAAAACATCCATTCACCAGGGCAGGCACAAAAGCAATAATTATTGAGTAATGATAATGGCAAGGAGACACAAAGAGATAACAATTCTGCATCTGGAATTCTCTGCAAAACAGATTCAGCCCCCTGCTAGCATCAATCTACTTCAGTGCAGCCACTGCAGCAGTGCTGGAAAGGCATCTGGGGATCTGATCTGCAGTGAGCAGGGAAGAAAAGCAGTGCAGGGTTCTGTGTGTAGATGCACTAAACTCTCCTTTATTTGTTTACTTTCCCCCACACACATGCACTGTGAGCCTTCAAACCTCAGCTGAATCCTAATTCTGATACTAAAAAATCCACAACAAATTGCACTTACATAACTGCTCATCCAAGCACGGTGTCTCTGGGCACTTCAAAACAGTAAAGTTAAACGAAGCATTCAATACGCACTTATTAAAATAAAGTATCCACTAGAGAAACCTGATGGGCTTGCAGAGCACTGCAAAACAGTCAGAAAAAGAATTAAAAGTACACATATAACAAGCAGCAGCAGAGAGAATTCCTGTCAGAGGAGAGAAAAAAAAATTCTCCAGAAAGCTTCACAAACCCTAGAAAGACTTGGACAAAGTTTTAAGAGAGCTCATTTAAGTGCTAAGTAAAGCTGACACTAAGAATTCAGGATGCACAGAAAGATTTAAAATTCCTAAGAGGAGCTATCACAATCTCAGGGGAGCAGAGAGACTTGCAATGGTTACCTTGCTGAACATATTAACAGGAAGTTTCTAGTAAAGAAAAACTAGGGCACTAGATAGGAACAAATGCATGGAAGTGGTTCATATATACTCATGTGAGCAAAAAATCTAAGCTGCTTTTGCATAGCAATTGACAAATTTTAATTGGGGACTAGTATGATCAAAAAATTCCCTCTTGAAACAGATTTGTAAAGTGAAGTTACTTGAATACTGAAATAAATGACCTGATTTTTCAAAATATGGAGCTATTCATCATAGCCTATTGAAGTTCAATAGAGTTGCAAGCACTCAGCATCTTCCAAAGTCAGGAAATTCTTAACTAGCTTCCGAAAAAAAAAAAAAAAAAATTATATTGGGTCAACTAATTTATAGTCCTTAGCATTCATTTTTAACTCTCTCCTTAAAATGAATCAGGAAGCTTGAAGCATCAGAAGATATCAGCAGAATTTTCCAGAATGGAGGATAGAGTGTTTTATCCAAACATTTTGGACTTTTTTCCCTTAGCTCCCTGCCAACCCCTCCACACACTTGTTTTTAATGTAACATAATAGAAGAATCATTTTTTAAAGGGGTACAAATTGTGTATATGTGAACATATGGGGACAGATGGATAATCATGAAGATACCCATGAAGAGAATTAATGATCAGCTTCCCATTTTGGTAGCAAAATATTTAAAAATCTTTCAGATAAGTGGCATTGCCCTTTTTCAGTGAGTCAAGAATATCAGGTCCTGATCAAAAATTGAAATATTTCATTGGAAAGTAGATGACAAAGTACCAGGCTGACAGAGCCCCTCATTTAGACAAGGAGAAAAGGAAGAGAGAACTGTAATGCAACCTCTATATCACTTATTTTAATGTCACAGAGAAGGGTAATCTACAGTATAGCTCTCCTACTTCAAAGGCCCATGGATAAAGATTGTCACAGTGTCACTAAAAGCAATTTATATCTCCTGGCTGATGCAACTCAGCACACTCAAATAGCAACCAAGGAATAGGCCCACACTGTTTATCTTCATAGAAATCAACAACCAAGGGCTGCAGTTTTTCTCTGTCTATATAAGAAAACTCATTTAAACCTCCTTATAGAGAAAAAAAATATTTTGCATATCCATGTAGAAGAGCTGAACACATTTTAACTGTTAATACATATTTATACTCAACAGGTGGATGACAGTGCTGATGAACTGCAATTACAGGGCAGCACAACATTTCCTCTAAAGAGAAACAATGCTAGGATCCAGCTTGGACCCAAGAGGTTTTCAAAATTCTCTGCCAAAAAACACAATATTCTGTCACTACTAAGAAACTTCAAGATATTGTTTTCCATGTAGATGTTACTATAGTGTCTCTCCCAGTAGAATCATATTAGAAAAGCAGAGGAATAAAATTTCCTCAATTTCAAGATGGAGTTGAAAGAGAAATAAGAGTGGTGCTTGCTTAAAATAACAACAAAAGGCTAACAAAGTCTCTAGAATAAATCTGATTATACCCGATAGTATTTTTGCTTTTTTAATTTCTTCAGCATTCCTTGTTCTTTGAGCTAATTCTACCTCTCAGACCCAAGAGAGAATAAAGACTCAGCTGCATAACATTTACTCAATACAGATAAGCTCACAGAAATATCCCCTGCAAAAATCAATGTGCAAATTCAAGCAGGCCATTCTGATCAGGTGGAATAAAGGTTGTACAAGGTTGCCAATTATTTTGACTTCCCTTTTATTTCTGGAATATTTATAAGCAAGGCAAGTCACTTGCTGCCTACAAGAAAGGATTTAGCTAAAACTTTGACCACTGTTCTACCCTTCTTGACCAGCTTCATTCCAATGACGTTGTGTGATTAATAATGTCATAAAGTAGATAGAAACAAATGCATGGAAATGATTCATGTAATTCATGCTCACATTGCTTATTTGAGAAAAAAATAAAACAACAACTAAGCTGCTTTTGCACAGCAATTGACAAATTTTAATAATTTTAATAGTTGTATTTTTTGTTAAGATATAACGATGTTTATAAACAGAGGAAAAATATAAATAGTTTTCCAAAAAATTGATTTTTCTGAGCAGTTGGCAAGTTTGATCACAAAAATTTGCTAGCGAGGGAAAAAAATACACCAAACCAGCCACATTTTTTGCCATTTTTGAATGCCCAAAATAAAGATCTACCCTCTTTAAAGGAAATTAAGCATCCCTATCCTCCCTCAGAATGCAGTGAATGTACTGTCAGTGTGAAATCTCCATTTCAATAGGACCATCTCTTTTCAGACTAACACTGGGACATTTCAAACAATTATATAATCATTAAATTAAGCCCAAAAAGCTTCTTTAAGGTATTACTGCCACCACTGCATAGATGGCTAAAGTAACTACAAAACACTTTAATGACTTGCTTGAGATTGCACAGTAAACATTTGAGAAAAATGGAAAAATGATGATTCAAAGGGAGCAAAACATTCTCATAGGTTGTTTAAGCTGTTCTCAGCCTGAAAAGCAATTACTTAGTGGTCCTCAAAGGGTGCCATGAAGGATGCTTATCTCTATTCCTGAGCACTGAAAATTACCAGTGACAGACAGCAAAAAGGGATTGCAACCAGGAAAAGAATTAAAAAAAAAAAAAAAAAAAAAAAAAAAAAAAAAAGAAGAAGAATTCGGTCTATAGAGCTCATTTCTCTCCAGCTCACAAGGCAAATTTGTTGGCCTGAAAAGCATGCTCACTGAATCGCAGCTTTGAATGTATTTCTCATGGTGTGACTCCACAGCTGCAAAATCCCAGCTGCAATTAGGGAACTGTAGGGCTGGGTCTTACATCACTGTGCACACGCTCCTCTCCAGCGGTGGCTGTGGCAGGCTGCAGCTGGCTGCCATCAGCCCAGCTGCTGCCGAGCAGCAAGGCAGTAACTGCAATCGGGTGTAAATAGCAGTTAAACACTAATTTCACAGGTGTGGAAATGGGCCGAGAGTGCTTAGTGTGGTTTCAGTCCAGCACTTCAGTCAGGTGAATACGACTTCCTTGGGAGAAGTCACAGAACTGGGTTTTTTACCCTGTCAGATGGGGAGGGGTGATGAGGTGTTAAGTCTTCAAACAATCAAAAATATAATCACTGAATTTCGAAGTAAAATCACTTTAGAGTAAAAAAACACCCATAACAAACCCTCATGATTCCAGTCCTGAGCCATTCTCCAAAGATTAAGGATTAGGATGGTGTCTTTTTCTCACATTTGTCTGAGAGGATTCTCGGGTCTTCTGCAGCAAGATTGCTCTTCAGAAAAAATACTGCCTCAAATGGTAAATGATAGTTTAATCCACACCCACAAGTTCATTCCTTCCCCAGTATTCATGTTGACCCTAAATGATCCATTTTGGTGAATCCTGAGTCCTGCCTCTGAAGGGTACAAGTAAAGCTCTCATTCAACTGGTGTAAATCTAAGATAATTGCACCACTAGAAGACACTGACAAAATTAAAGGTACTTAGTGCTTAACATATGCTTTAACAATCTTTTATTGCTTAGTTTTGTTTGACCTGTGGCATGTGGCTATTCCATCTTTCCCTTCCGGGATCCCAAATAAAGCCCGTTCAACACTTAGAGAAGAAAAAGGTGTTGAGACTCAAAATAGATCTCATGGGCAACAAGACACCAACACTGCACATATCTCTCCACTGCAGGGTTTAATTTCAAGCTTCCAATGCTGCTCAGGAATTTCACATTTCAGTCTTATGTAGAGAAAACCATCTCTCCACCTCTCCAAGAGTTAAGCAAGCTTTGAAGGAAAAGAAAAAAACAAACCAACAGTACCCAAAATGTTTAAAGCTGTCATATCTAAGACAAGACAAAAAATACTCTACCAACCATCCTCTGCAAATACACCTCCTCTCTTTCAGTTTGTTCCAAGTGTAAAGCTCCAGAAGAAGAGGAGCTGCTCTGCTATAAACTGTTGTCTAAGTAACAGAAAGACATTAAATAGGCCAGGAGGACTTTTGTAGATAAAGGTGAGGGTAGTTGAGGAGCTGCCAGGTCCCTTCCTGCCTCTTACAGGTCTGTCCCTTTGCCTGCCTAATCAGCAAAGCATCAGGGAAAAGCTCCCCTTGGAAAGGGTTTTCCTGTTCTGACACAGTGCTGGCACACATGGCATGAGAGGCATTGCCTACTGCTGCAACAGTTGGGAAGGAATGCCAGCCCCATCACTGTGAGCAGACTGTTTATCACTGACACCAGAAAGCTGCTGGAATGGCAGGGCTTGGGTCCAGCACTGCCAAAAGGGGATGTTTGGCCTGGCAGTGGAAGAAAAGGGATGCCACAGGGCTGTCCTAACTTATGCTACTGGCACTACTCCTTGGGTAGAACTCACAGTCTTGAGTTGGCAGGAAGACCTCAGAGTTCAATCCTTCTCTCCCCAAATGAGTCTTCAATCTATCACAAAGAACAACTAATGGACATAGAAAGGAAATAGTGGGGTGTTCTTTTCCCCATGCTGGGAAGATTCTCCAATATAAGTTTTAAATTTCCCCTTTGGAAGAGAAAAGGTACAAGCAGGAATTAACTGAATTTAAAGATCTCTGCTACAAAAGGAACAGGATCATTCAGTAGTCAGAGACTGATTTGCTGTCACCACTTATTCCAAGATCCCTGCTCACTCTAATAAATCCTTATGCTCTTGCCTTACTCCAGAGGACAAATAATCACCAGGTCTTCCTCCTCTAACAGGGTCAGGAGGATAAATGCTCAAAGCCACTCAGCCCTGCAGACAGAGACAGCTTTGGGCTTTGTGGTGTTCCCTCACAGCTACTTCTGCTCGTGCTATGGGGTCCTCCAGGGATGATTTGTCACAGCCCACAGCAAGTTGCCTAACAGTTCCTCGCATAATTCTGTGACAGGTTACATCATTGTTTCTCCTGGAGTGCCTCAGGGGGTCTCCTCCTCCTTGCTTTTCCCTGTGCCAGCTTCCACTCACATCTACCATCTCAGCAGGGCTGTTATTTGCAGCAATGACAATGTTTTGGAACAAGTTCCAAGGTAAATTAGTTTGCATCCATTGTGAATTCTGTTATAAACTATACTTGCATCCCACAGAAAATCTCTAGGACAGAAAACTTTTAAAGACAGTGGAGGCTCAAAGATCCCAGTGTTTTATTATTGACCTAATCTCTCCCTTAAGAAGCTAAAGTAATCTTGCTGCAGCAGCAGTTTGGGAGGTACCACTTGAATAAAATAATCATAGGAATAAACTCAGAGAAATCCCTTTTCTTATGGGTTATTAAATCCTCCTGAAGGAGGGGAAGTGTCAAGAATAAAGTGTCAAGAATAAATGGCTGGATGTAGTTTTTTACTTTCATATGTGTAAAGTAACTCAAGAGCCTTGAAGGAAAGAATCACTTCCTTGGGCATTCTGACTCAGTGAGCTAAGTTGAAAATCATTCCAAAACGTGTTTCCCATCATTACAAAGGGACATTTGAGTCAACTATGTTCTCAAAGTGTTATTTACATCCACTTCTCATGATTTCATCAAATGCAAAGTGACTACGCTGATTGAATGGACACAGCTCTTTAATTGCATTCAGAAAAGAGAGCTGCTTGAATTTTATTTATTTACTTACTGATTTATTATTATTATTTAGCTGTCTGCTTCCAACTGCAAATATGTCTCTGCTGCTCCATTAACCTGATCACATATCTGTGTTTCAAACTCAGCCCAGAATGTCCACACAGGAAATATCTCTGGAACACTTGGGGAAGCCATGCCCTGCATTTTATGGCCAAATCATGGGTTACATTTTCAATGAACACCTGCCCAGGTTTCCTACACAGTAAACAGATATTCTCCAAGAGATTGTGTGTGCACTTCTAACATCTGGTCCTAGCAAGAGTTGCAATGGCAAGGGAGCATCAGCACATATCTTCCTTTTGCTGTTCCCAAAAGAAAGGTTTCCTTGCCATCACAATCCTAACACACAGTGTTTGCTACTTGTTACATTCCTCTGCCAGCAGATGTTTAAGCCAGATGTTTCACTGCCAGTTTCTGATTGGTTCACAAAGCAGGCAGTTTGTTCTTAAGACAGAGGGATAAAAAAAACCAAAACAAAATCCAAACTAAACCAAACCAACAAAACCTAAAGAAAACAAAATAAACAAAAACCCCAAACCAACTAACCAACCAATCAACCAAACAAAAACCCACCCAAAGAAAACCAGGAGAAATTCATACAGCACAATTGGGTTATGTTTCCATTTACCAGCAGAGCAATCATGAATTTCCAGTGGGGTGCAGGAAAACAAGATCCAGTCACAAGGTGCCTATGTTGACCAGTTTGCCCTTCAAGCTAAAGGCTGTAGAAATGCTTCACACAGTGTTACTCAGAAGACCATCTAGACAGCTAATTACCATTTCCTGAAACAAGAAAATTAATCAAAGCACTGTTCTACTTTGTATGACTGGCCAGCAGAATGTGCATTTTTGGAACATTCACAGGCTCATATTCCAATTCCAAAGATATCCCTGTTAGAATTCAGGGCGTTATGCTACACATTAAAATAAGCTCTTCAGAACAAGGTAATAATAATTCTTATTCCTTCTGCTTCTGGGCATAAGATTACCTCAGCAAACTTTGAAAGCTTTTCCTTACCATCCCATCATCATCAGAACAGCCTGCTCAGAATTCAGTGTCCCCTATTTAATCTGATGATGACTACAAATTTCAGGCTTTGTCCTCTTGGACCAGGTTGCCATGTGATGCCTGTCAATTCTTTGCTGTGCTTTCTTACCTTCCTTTCATCTGCTATTACATTGCATGGTGAAGAAGAAAAGATGTTTTCTTTCTGCTGCCTATAAACATCTTCACTGCACTTCAAAGTAGCATGGGGGAACTAATTACAAATGGTGAAAAACATTGTTCAAAACAAAAAGAGGAAAAAAGTGGACCCTTTTCTTTAGTGTATTGATGCATCTATATATATATATATATTTGATACATGACCTTTCTATACCCACATGCACTGCATATATGTCACAGATCATTTTGAATAAATAAGGAGATCTTCCTTCCAAATGTACTACAAGCAAGTCTGACACAATATTTTTCTTAAAATCCAGAAATTATATACAATACTCATTTCTGTTCCCTACTAGGCACTTATTTTTTAACTTCCAGGTAAGACAGTTTATAAAAGTAACTCCTTTCCCAAATCCCTACTGGAAGCAAAAGGAATATTATCTTACAATCAGCTCCACACAGACAAATGTTTTATTCATACCACACAACTAAAAAAAATACCAGCTAATTTTATCTACATAAAAAAACACAATGTGGCTTTTAAATTATTTCAAGTCCTTTTCTTAACCTGCCGAGGTATTTTTTAATTATTTGGGATGAGTGGCACCAAATGCAGATACAGAGAGTGAAACCCCACAGATGTCTACACTAAGTCATGGAACCCTGGGGCCCTTCCATACATGCTACAGATAAATGGATTTTTACTAATACAATTTTTAAAACAAGTGATGAAAGACAATTTCTCTTAGTCAAAAGAATTTCAAGAAGGAGAAACAGAAATCTGCTACCATTTTCAAGTTTGATGGCTGCTCTTCTCTTGTAATTCTTCCCCACTACCACCTGTTTCATACTTGTCATTAATATCATAATTACTGAAGTGTTAGTCAGAGAACGTACAAGCTCCATTCTCATTTCTTGGAGATTAAGGGAAATTGCCATAGAAATGAAAGCTATGGTTTGGAAGATATAAACCCAGGAATCTTTTTCCTGGGATTTGAGCTTGTTCCAGATCTGAGGAAAGTTTAAGTTACACTAAAGATTCTAAATGCTATTAATTAGACCATATAACACTCTCTCTTATTTAATATAAAAGAGTCTACATTAGTAATAGGGGGAAATATTGTAATAGCACAGGCCAACAGGGAGCAAAGTTACTTAATGAATCAAAAAGGAAGAATTATTTTACAAATGCAGAACTATCAGGCCAGTTTCCCCACATTGAGGAATATTGTCAGAGCAGCAGAGGGAAGACAGAAAGGGAAGTAAGACACAATACCCATCAGAATAAGGTAAAGTGAGAATAGCTGACATACAGTACACACATTTTCAGCAAGTACTACAACTCCTAAAACACAAGGTACCCTAAATAACTCCTGCAATCTTGGAGACCAAATCTAGGTAGTAATTAGTCTACCTGAGAACAGCTGGAGAAACCTTCCTGTCTGCTGTGTGGAACCTGCCCTCTCTGAACTACAGTGTTTTGTGATCACACAATGGTTTGGGTTGGAAGGGACCCCAAGGTCAGCTTGCTCCACTCCCCCTGCCATGGGCAGGGACACCGCCCACCAGACCAGGTTGCTCCAAGCCCCATCCAACCTGGCCTGGAGCATTTCCAGGGATGGGGAAGCCACAGTTTCTCTAAGCAGCAGGTTCCAATGCCTCACCATCCCCAAAATGTAGAATTTTTTCCTAACGTCTACTCTAAACTTACTTTTAGTTTGAAGTCATTCCCTTTAGTCCTGTCATTCCAGGCCTTGTAAATAATCTCTTTCTTGTTGGCTTCCTTCAAGTACTGAAAGGCCACAATTAGGCCATCCCAAAGCCTTCTCTTTCCCGTTTCTCTTAACCTTCCCTCATAGCAGAGGTGATCCAACCCTCTAATCACCTTGGTGGTCTCCTCTGGGCTTTCTCCAGCAGGCTGATGTCCTTCCTGTGCTGGCTCCCAGAGCTGGGGGCAGCTCTGCAGGTGTGGCATCACCTGGGTGGAGCAGAGGGGCACAATCCCCTCCCTCCCCTGCTGCCCACACTCCTCTGGGTGCAGCCCATGCTGTCTTTGGCTTTTTGGGCTTCCAGAGCACATGGCTGGGTCATGTCCAGCCTCTCAGCCACCAGAACTTGTTCTTGTTAAACCTCATGTGTTTTTCCATGGGTCACTGCTCAAGCTTGCACGGGTCAATGTCCTTCTTTAAACCCATCTGACAAAAATGAACTATTTTCTAAGAGTCTCTCTACTACCAGGAAAGCACAGCAAACAGTTCTCTGAGCAGTCCCCACCAGTAATGATCAGTAATGAGTGTGAAGCTTCCAAGGTCCTTGCTCCACATCATGCTAAAGAGGAATTTTAAAAAACCCCAGTGGATTACTAAAGCAAAAATAAATAAAAATGAGAAGTGGTAGACTGGGAGGCAAAATCCAGAAGGAGAACTGCATGGGGAGAGAGACATTCACAGAGAAGGAAAGGGCAAAAGAGTAAGACAAAGAGAGACAGATTATGAACTGAAAAGAAATTAGGATGTAATTCCCTGTGGGGTTAAAGCAAACGAAAAAACACCATATGCTGGGATAACAAGGGAAAACAAGCAAAATATTTACATTTCTTTTCACATAACTGAAAAGGTATAAAGCATAAGAAAAACCAGCTTGGTACTCTGGGGGTTTCTCAGTATTGTTTTGTTAACACACAGAGACCCAGGACTTTGCTTAGAGCATCTTCCATTAGCTCTACAGAGCAGAATTACAAATGAGAAACCCGATCATTCTCTGGAAATAATACTAATATCAGTCTCCTATGGTTAATAAGCTTCTGCACTGTGGAGGTTTTGGCTGAATGTTCATGCTGCAAATCCAAATAGCACTGGGCAAACACCGGATTGGAATCCTGGAAAAAATGCCAAACACTTGCACCAAAAACCCCAAAAGATGAGAAAATTATTTGACAGTATTGTTTTTCCTTCCTTGTCTCATGCAAATACTGGAAAGAATCTAATTTTCAGTACATCCCTTGTTACCAAAGATCCTAACACAACTTAAGACTATAATTATAAACCAGACAGTGAAACATGAAGAAACTTAAGACAACAGCTGTTCTCCAATCCAGAGCTAAGAATACAACATTATTAGTCCCCCAAAGCAATTACAGCCTGCAGGACCTTTAAACCAGAAAAAAAGGGAAAATCAAAGTCAAAGGCTGAGTTTCACTATCCAGCCTGAGATGCCAGTCCATCATTTGTGACCATAAGCTATTGACACATCGTTCCATCAGGTTACAAGATTCTGGCATCATTTATCTGTTACTGAAATGCAGATAAAGCATTCAAATATAATAAAGTGGCACCTCTACATCATGTTGGAAGGTAAGCAAGAAACTGTTATCAGCCAAAATTAGTGCTCCAAGGGAGGGAACAGCACAAGTGTTTGGCACATCATCAAGGATTACTGCCCTATTTAACAAGATTCCTCTGATGACAGGTAATGACAAAAATGATGGCTCATAGCCTGAACTATAGATTTTGCAGACCAAAGCAGAAAATTCCACATGGCCTTGCTCCTCTTCTGAAGGCAGTGCACAGGGCTCACACTTTCAAGGGTTGTCTAAGTTCAGAGAGAATTCAACATCCAGAACAGAATGACTCAAAAGGGGTCATAACTGGAGTAAACATTAACCTTCATAGTACCTGAAAAGACATCCTCTTGTCATAGCTGCTCTGGATTTTATTTAATTGTTTTGGAGTTTTTTTAAGCTATGCTGTGTTAGGAATGCTCACTGAAAGCAGAGTACACTACAGCACTTTAGTGCTCACTGCAGTGAGCTAAAGGATCATGGAGAGATGTATGGAGGGTATAGAGATATTTTTCTTCACTCTATTTTTCTTATGACTTCTTATATTAAATGAAACTGGAATTTAGAATTTCTCCCTGCTTTGGTTGTTCATCTTTTCTCCCAGGTTAACTTTTCTTTTTCAACCTTAGGGTTTCTTACCCCTGGCTATGCCATTCCAAGCACTTCTTTTTTCTGTACTCAGCCAGGTCTGCCTCACTGTGACTTCAGCTGTAGGAGTTGGCAAAATTGGCTGCTTTGATTAGAAATGTGTGAGTGGAAGGCATATAATAGCCTGGTTCTCTGCACCTGATCTCCCAGTGAGGGGTCATTGATAGGGTCAACAACTGAAATAAGTGTCTCATCACATGAAGAAGTTTGTGAAGGAAAATCTGTACTGTCAAATGAAGTGGAGCACAGCAGCACTGGGAGCTGGAGGGGCCTGACTTATCTGTACATCTGGGTTGGTTTGTGTTTAGCAAATTTTATTCTAGGAAGGAGTTTCCAGGAACTGTAGAACCCGAAGTCCTGCACTGAACTGCAGAAGAGATGCATCTGAGGGACTGGCAACTCCATCCTCCCAGAGATGGATTTGCCAAAGGGGCAAGAGAAGCTGTAGCCACCCTTCTCCAAGGCTATGCTCTCATCTCATATACAATCAGACTGCATGAATAATCTGGAAGCAAGGGGATTTCCTTAAGCCAGTTCACTGATGGACTCTGTTCAAATTATCTCCAGACCAATTAATTTGTTGATTGACACTTGTAACATGAAGAACATCCCAGATAATTTGACACTGGCCATTGGTGAATCATTAAGCTAAAGCCTTTACTCTAAATGTGATTGTTATGAATGAAATGTCACATAGTGACATTTGATATTTTGCACCAATTACTACTGTGCATGTGGGCACATAAGCACCATTTAAGCAGAGTCAGACTCAAGCTTTTAGGAGTTCAGGGATCAAAAGAGACAGACCACTTCTCTTGTCTAGGTTTATAGACTACATAGCTATTGAGAGTCCATTAATCATGTAGAGGAAAAAACAGCCATTATGACTAATGAAAAATAGAGAGATGGACTCAAGGAGGTTGAAATGGACAGGTGCCTGTTATGTCACACATCCTCTGATTCTCCTAAACAGCCACTGGTGCATGTGTCAATCTGAAATGAATTCTAAAAAATAAAGAGCTGCTGTTGGGTTAAATGTGACGCAGAGAGAAGTCTGAGATCAAGTCATATACTTTCCAGCAGTGGGAGACACAGAGCTGTGAAAGCTTGCCCCATTTCTTCTTAACTTGAATGGTCAAAACAAGTAGGAGGTGTCCTACAGACAATGCTCTGTGTCAGGTGTGTTGAGAGTCAAAGCACTATTCCTTCCCTCAGACTCTTTTACCACCCTTACGTTTGTAACAGCACTTGTACCACTTTGCCTGTGTTTTCCATGTCTCATACGTGTAGGAGACTACAGATCAGGACTTTCATTCCACTGCACTTCAGACTTAAACTACCAAACAGAGGTGAAACGAAGAGAGGAACTATGAGGAAAGAGGCAAAGTCTGGGAATGTATCAGGGGACAGAACCATGCTTCCAGTCCAAAACCGGTGCTAAACAGGCTTTCTTTAGGGAAAGCTTAGATATCTGGAACTGCACTTGGTGGGTTTTGGAACCTTTTGTCTTCATGATTTTTGAGACAACTGTTGAAACTGAGATTTATTCTTGACAAAGATGTAAAACTGGGGTACTTTGGAAGTTTCAACAGAAAAAGACTAAAATTCTCAGCTGAAGGCTCAGAGGCTATATGCCCATGTGAACACACACTTCCACCTTTCTTATTTTCTCTTTGGAGAACAGCATTGACCCTACCTACAGCTTCCCCCAGCTGTTTGTGTAGCTGCCTCTCGTTTTGGAGAGTGTGTTGAGAGGAAGCCAGCATGATGGATAACAGGAGTCCTTTGACATACCATGTCATTTATCACATAACAGCCTCAATCCTGCTAAGGTGGCCTTCTCCATATGTCACTGTCAGCTCCTGTGCCACCTCAATGCATCAAAAAGAAAAGTTTGAATATGAAGCTCTGTAATTCCTAAGTCACAGCTCATTGCAGCTTTCCAGACATGAAGAACCGTTCTGTCTATCTGCCAGCTTGTTTGTTTAATTTTCACTGTCTCACATATGTGAGAAATTAAGTCTTCAGTGTGGAAGAAAACCAGAAAAAGTCAGAGGTCTAGCAAAGGGAAGGAAGATAAAAATCTCTAATTCCATCAGGAATCCAATGTGACGTTTTGAAGTGGAAAAAGAAAAGACAGCCTATGACCAATAAGTATTAGGGAATTAGTAAGAATTCTTCCTTCTTTCCACTCAAGGAAAGAGCTTCTCTAATGGGCTGATGTGACTGTAGCAAGCTTAAAGCAATGCAGATAAGCTCCTGAACTCGGCTGCCTAATGGACACCTATCTCATCTCTTCCACCTCTTGAAGGGTACAAAATGCACCGAAGGCTTCCAGGAAAGCTGCTTGAGATTATCCAGCAGGTCCTGCTTTAGGGTACCTAAATTAATCAGAACTCAGCTGCCAGTGCAAGATTTCAGCAAGTCAGTTCCCAGGGGACACCTGAGAACACAAACAAGAGGAGGCTGGAGCCACTGCCCCTCTCTGTCCTGCTGACACAAACCCAAGAGTCTCTGTGCATTCTCATGAGCTTTATCACAGATGGCAATGGAGGCATGAGACACCCACACTTTTACATGAGCCTAAAGGCAGTAGCCTGGATCAGGTTAATTAAGTGCAATATCAAGTTTGGGCTGCCTGGAGCACTCACACCTCAACCAGAGTTATCTTCCCCTCTCCAGTGTGAAATAGTCAAGGCCATGACTCTTCATTTCTAGTCCCAAAATACTCCTGCAACAGGGTAAGACCCCTTTCCTCAGCTTGCTCTAACAGACCCCCCCCCATCCTGCCCTGCTCCTAGCCCAGTCTCTGCAGAGCACCCCCAGCACTGTCAGGGCACCCATGACTCTCCAGATGAGTCAGGACAGAATTGTTTTTAGTTCACATGTCCTTGAGTGAGCCATGACTGAGCATAGCTCCCACATCTAGCCAGGCAAATTGTCCTACCACACACCCTGTCTATGAATCACCATTTACAAAGTCTAAGTTATAACCTTCCTTCTCACATTCTTTTAGCAGCTTACAAAGCTTACATTCCTGGCCCAAACTCATATGAATCATAGACCCATTTCCCAGGTTAGATAAATTTGCATATTTCTTCCAATGATTCACAGACTCCCCCAGCATGAATGGTGTTAAATTCCAAGAATAAGATGTCATTTTGGATCACAATAAGTGACTTAAAATATATGGTTTCCCACTTCTGTGGGTCATTGTAATATAGTCTTAATATATTTCTATTTCATATAGTTCTTTCCAAAAGGATCACAGACAAGCTACATCTTGAAAATTAATCAATGAACATTATTATGATAGCCCTTAATAGGATTACTAATATGAAGGAACTTAAATACAAGCTTTTTCCCCAGGAACTGTTTACTGACAAAACCTCATCCTTCTGTGACATTCACATTTCTACTGGCCTTTCCTGACATCTTCTTTATCTTAAAGAGCCAGAGAAGGGATATTAAAACACAATCTTCTTTAAAAGCTGTATTTCCACTAGTCACAAGTCAGATGACTCAAAAGTTCCTATTTTTGGTTCAAATTTCAGTGTGCTGAAGATCTTTGAGCAGTCCAGCTCAAATAGTCTTCCACTTTTGTGTCAGATTGGACATCTTCATTCACTATTGAATATTTGCAGTAGATGCTCTATATAGATATATTAAAAATGTGAAAAAATAAGAGCCTATTGAGCCTCCAGAAAGCCTATGAGCTAAATCACTAAAAAAACCTTTAAAGGCCTTTGTAGTCCTATAGGCAGCTCTCTCCCTGAAGCTGCAGGATGGAACTCTGAATCAACAAAATTGCTTCTGCTTTCCTTTGTCTTTCAGAGTTTGGCATAAAGATAGACTTGTTTATGTGCATGTAGGGAAAGTAGAAAGCATAAGAATGATAATTCAGCTAGGGGCAAGCCTTGGTCATTATTTGGGCCACTAGGCAATGGGGTTGAATTATGGATTGCCATGACAGTATCCTAAATAACAGTTAGCAGGAAATATCATCTTACATTACAGAAACAATTACAAGAGTTAACCATTTGGAAAAGAGAGATGCTGCTGAAGAACTGCCATTCAGCCACCATAGCTCACATTCCTCAGATTAAATTAGAAATTTCAAAGGGAAAAGACGAGAAATCAATCCAAGTTTATGTCCAAGTAATGCAACATGTTTTTAGAGTAGCACACACCAAAACATCTGCATATTTGTGTTGCTGATTTGCACAAACCCATTGCCATAGGATGAACACCATAATTGAAAATGAGAGCACAAATGGCCACTTAAATGCCTAAACCCCAGCTTGAGTTATTGTGCATGCACACACATATCTGTTTTTCAAGCACAACTGCATCCTTTCAATCCTGGCAATCTGGATCAAAATGGTTTCTATTAACATTATATATGCATTTACCTGCATAGAATACTGTATCATTTGGACCTCAGAGTTTTTATCAAACCTCAAAGGTAACTCCTTATTTAGGTTTCCATGAGGTTTAAGTGAGAATTAGCAATAATAGAGTCGTACCTGCACTATAGCTAGTTTGTGGAGAATTAGATACATGCTCTTTAGGGACCAACCCATCTGAGACTGCATGTAAAATTATGGTTTCAGAGCTGCCACATATGTTTCTCAGAGATTAATAAAATACTCAGGGAAAAACACAAAACAGAAGGGGGTTGATTGCACCTAAGTGATTTCTTTTCCGTGCTTTGCAACATCTGCTGCAGAACTGGTTGCCACAATTTCTACCCAATGGCCTGAAACCAGAAACCCACAACATTCACAAAGCAATGGGTCCATCAGTTATGAAAGAGCCAAGTCCAAAGAGGGGACAGTAATTAATGCCTGAAAGTAAAGCAGGTACTTTATTATGGTACTTTGAGACCAAAGATATAACAAATAAGCTTCTGTTATCAGTCTACGCTGTCAGAACAGACACCCATCAGCTAAAACACAGAGAGAGCTATGAACAGTGTCAAGGCCAGTTAATTGGAAAATGACCCACTCCAGGTAGACTCCAGAATTGTGTGGGATCTGCTGCTCCAGCTGGATCCCTACAATCCATGGGGCTGGGTGGGATTCATCTGAAACCTGATCTTCAAACAGATACTAATTTTAGAAAACCTTTCTCAATGATTTTTGAGCAGTCTTGAGAATCTAGAGAGGTTCCAAATGACTGGAAGCACACAACCATTGTCCCAGTTTTCAAGAAGGGCAAGAAGAAAGACCCCAGAAACTACAGGTCTTAAGTGTCATAGGTTTGGGTCGGATATTAGGAAAAAGTTCTTCACCCAGAGAGTGGCTGGGCCCCAGAACAGGCTCCCCAGGGAAGTGAACACACCACCAGCCTGGCAGAGCTCAAGAAGCATTTGGACAATACTCTCTGGCACGTCCTGTGACTCTTGGAGTGTCCTGTGCAGGGCCAGGAGCTGGGCTCGATGATACTTATGGGTCCCTTCCAACTTGGCATAACCTGTTATTCTGTAATAAATAACTGCCCTGAGCTGGTCTTTTGTTTTGATAAGAAATTGTGTAATGAAAAGATACACTTGAAGTATTTCTACTGTTTACAGCAACAGAGCCTTTTTCTTAATATTCTCCTCTTTATTTACATTCCCAGCTGTATTACTGTTATGAGCCTGAAAGCTCAAAGCCATTGGTATGGACACTATTTGATTTTTGAGCAGACTACATGCTGGATGGGATTACATCCCATTCAAAGACATCTAAAATAGACAGAGAAGTAGCACAGTTCAAGGGTGCCCTCACCTGCATGTCAGGGAAAGCAACAGAAATTATTGTGATTTCAAACTCTTAGCTGTTCACCTGAAATCCAATATGTGCACAAGACCAGACAACACAGTTATTCAAAAGCACACTCTTTTATGTAACATGCATGGTCTGGAGGAGAAAACACTGTGAATTCACTGCTACTCAAGTGAGTGCTAGAGGTTTCAATTATATAGACCAAGATCTATTAGAAAATTGGATGTGAGATCACCAGTTCTTTTTCACAGTACTGGAGCAAGGGCTTCAAGTCATTATAGTGCACTGTAGAAGTGACAGATTAGTGCAATAAACTACGTGGCTACATAAAGGCTCTTTCCCTAGTTCTTCTCATTTCTGAAAGGTATTAAAATAGTTTATGAGTGTTCAGCTGCTTTGCACTTTACACCCCCTTGCATGCCATAACTGCTAGAGGGAAGACTGAAAAAGCATCACTTTTTTAATCTTTGCCTTTTGTTTTTATGCTAATGACCTTTTGTTATCTAACAGACTGTGAATAGAGGAAATGTTCCTCAAGAAGTAAGTTTTCATTAATGTTATTCCTCTTACTGCTGGCAGAAGACACCACAGACCAGAGCTAGAACTGAGAACCAAACTTCTGCTTTAGGCAGTGCTCCATGAGAGCCAGGGTCCCTGGGAGCACTGGTACTTCCCTCTCCTTCAAAAGATGAGCTTATTGGGAGAAAAATGAAGCAACTTGTGAAACAGAGAAGGAAACTGCTACTAGAGATGCTGTCATGAGATGCACCTGGAAAGAATTCTTGCACTCACATCTTGTTACTGCCTGGTAATTTTAAAAAAACCTCCCAACAAAACAGCATTACATGAAGATACTGATATGATTATGGATCAGATAATAATCTGATTATTATTATAAATGCATGTGTATTTAGCAATACATCCCTTTTCCTATTGGCATTCTCTGAAATATATATATATATATACACAGAGTAGAATATAGCAGCTCTTCTCCAACTGATATGAGTCCTTAAGTCTTTGCTATTTGTGGCAGACAAAAGCAATGAAAAAGGTGAATTAGGACCTAGACTGCATTGTTCACTACCACTTCTCTGTGTTCTGCTTCCCCAGACACTGAAGGATCCTATGAGATATAATACAACACATAACAATTTTATATCAGGTCACATCCACTGGTGAAATTCAATAAGCCAATTCTAAAACACTATAGAAAAGTTTCTCACTTCTGCACAACTCTGAATTTGGCATAACTTCCAAAGAATTTTACATCATAAATCACCCCTATTTCCATGCAGAAACAAGCAGCCCAGTTACCCAGGAATGCCTACCAAGGTTATGAGACCATAGGAGGTGTTCAAAAACCAACTTCAGAGTCATGCAGTGTGCACAAACCCAAGGTGCACCATCACTGGAGGGCTTTTCCTGCCAATGTTACCCCCTGCTTCTTTATTTTCTCCCCTCAGCTCAAACCTGAGCTATACAACCTCAGGAGCCCTTCAGTTTTTTCTACCCCTCCAAGACTTGGAGCTGCTTTGCAGCATTGAAACTGTGCTGCACCTTTTTCCTGACTCCCAGCAGTGCTGCCCATTAGGCTGCAGAAAAGGTTTTGATTTCTCACCCTCTCGTTGCAGTATTGACTCAATTTTCTGGTTTTTATTTTCTTGATGCTTCTGTGGGACATTCAGCTTGGTTTATAAAATTAGGATGGCAATTTACTGAAACCACTGGAGCAAATTTTGCCCATGTAATTACCCAATTGCATGTGCAATCACACAAGCCATGTGCACGGATAAACAATTCAACTTCAGCTGGACCTCTGTAGGTACATTTTTGCACAGCAATTTTGAAAACATAAGCTCTCAAATGAAGCTTATTTTGTAGATAAGGCTCTTCAGCACTTTTCTACAAACACCATTTCCACTTGGCAGTCTGTTTCCCCAGCCCTAGGTCATTTTACATCCCCTCTCCTACCACAGCTTTTAATGCTACATTTGAATAACAGATTCTAAAGAGAGGGAAGGTAAAAATACATGAGAAATACATAAATAAACAAAAATGTTAAAGAACAACATTAACCAAAATATAAAGCTAACCTAGCATAGAATATTTTAAAAGCAAACTCATGGAAAATCAGCCTTACACTTGCAAACCTAAGCTTCTGATTTTTTTGTTCATAAGCTTTCGAAATTTTCAGTGCATATTTCACAAAAAAAATTATGTGTTTTAATACTCAAAAGGGCCAAATAGCCATATAAAATGAGAAATGTCACTTGGAACTCCAGAGATGTCCAGTTTTCATGGGGAAAGAAATACTGCCTGATTTATTACACAGGGTAATATATGAAGGTATATTACAAGAGACAATAACCTTCATTCCCAGGCAATTTCAGCTTTCCAGGTAGTGTGGACATTGCAGTAAAGTACTGGACATTCTTCATTGCATCTATAAAAGTGAAGTTTTTACAATTTCATTTTGTGGACTACTCTTTTCCCATCCTATTAATAACAACTCCATCTCTGCATCTGTAGCTTCCAACAGACTTTAACTCAGGCAAACAGACTTGATCTTGAGATGGGTGGCCAAAAGAGCCCCTTTTACGTGTGATATTACCTCAACTCCAAAATATTCAGCTTTGATATCAGTGTTTGATGCCTACCACAATCAGCTACAAGGTACCATCCAAGTTCAGCAGCAATTACATCTCAGTGAATTTGCTTATGCAGCCAGCTGGGCCAGGGTTTGCATATACGTCCTGGAAATCCCAAGAAGGAATAAAGAGACTCCTGATTTTTAATACATTTCCCCAATTCCTGCATTGATGATACTGAGGTATCCTTCACAATCTCTCATCAGGTAGTTGTGGAAGTTGCAGCAGGATACTTTCCCTGTGCCAGGGTGAAAGAAAAGCTGCAACTACAAAGCTCAGAAGGGCCTCACATGGCCAGGGCTGAGATGCTGGGTCAGGCTTCATGGGAACCAACAGCCCAGCAGCCTTTCCATTGCCACCAATCCCACTGCACAGCCTGTGGCACTAATGCACCAGGCCCTAACAAGGCACCAGCTGCTCCTTGCCTGCCTCTCTACAGAGCCCAGCACGGGCACAATTGTGATGGGAATAATATCCCACAAATGGGACTCAAATAAGCATAATAACAAACAAAAGGGATAATGACACACAATCAAGCTAACAAGAATTATAATATAATTCAATCATCTCATTAACTTCACTAAAAGCTAACTCTGTCTCCTGGCTCCTGAAAATGTCTTCAAAGGAGTGCACACATCTGATTACAAACTCACATCATCAGTTAGGAAAAGAGTAACGAATACAGAACAAAGGGATTCCTTTCTGAGCCTGTGGAACAACCTGTTCATATCTAATATTCATGCTGACTTGAAAATGCAAGATAGAACCTACCTAAAATAAAATAGCTCCCAAGGCTAGATGCTGAAGCACTCAGTAGTCCAAGGCAGTAATATCACTTAGCCCACACCCAGTGATTTTTGCAGTAAAATTTCCAGGTGACTTTGCATCACCAGCATAAATTGTACAGGCAAGAGCACAGGGACACAGGCACAACTCACTGGGCACCTTTACTGTTTAAGAGCTTAGTGAGCAAAGACTGCATGTGCTTTGGCAATTGGCAACTGGGAGACTGATGAAACATTGAAGAATGCCTTGGATCCTTCCAGTTTTTAATACAGCCATTAACTAATTAGATTTCACAACCATTTAGGAGACAAATGATATTGCAATCTCCATTCTATTAGCAAGAACAATATGGTACTTCCATAAGAAACCTGCTAACAGCAGAAGGAGGCCCCAGAATTTAAACAAACCCTAGATCCTGTCCACACCACGCTTTTTAGTCAAAAGGCAGCAGTTGTGTTGGTCAGTTATTAGGCTGGACACTGGGACAAGCAGTTATAGCAGCAAATTATGTTCACACTCTGGGTCAAACTCCTGAAAGCACATGGAATGTGCTGAAGGTAAAAGGAATTGGAGCAAAGCACCCAAAATTTCAGCTACACAGCTTCTGGGAAACAAAAGCACCAAGCAATAAAGCCAACTACTGACACAAGGCTGGTGCTGAGTCCCACAGACAATGATATCTCACAGGCTCCTGTTTTAGAGGCTCAGGCACACTATAAATTAGGTGAGGGTGTTAAAACAACAGCTGGCTGCTAATTAGTCACAGCCCCCTCAGTAGGGTATCAGCAAAGTGGCAGAGAACATCTCAAGTAAATTAAATTTTAAAAAATCCTACTGCAATCATTCCCCTGACAGACCCTTCCTTCATCTCCCCTCAGCTTTTTATTTATTGTAATTACTTTAGTAATAAGATTTGTTTCCTTGTTATTATATATATTACCATGCAGGGCAACAACAACAACAACAACAAAAAATAATAGCTGGGAAGAGTTATGGAGCTTATTTATCTCCTTGGCTGTTATTGGGCCGTTGGGTGGAGAGAGCAATGAGGAGGTGGGGGCCTGAGAAAAGCAGTAAATAGAAAAGAAAGCATATTCCTCGGGAGCAGAGACATATGGGGGCATATTTACGAAGGAGGAAACACTGACAATGAGTGAATAGAGCTAATAACTCAGGGGGCCCAGCAGCCCTGGCTGATAAAAGGAAGGAATAAACAATCCTGCACTGGAAGTGCTGTCAGAAGGGAGAGTCCTGGGGTGCAGCTGTCTGCAGGGGGATGTTTATCACAGGAGGAGAGCCAAGGATGGGCTGTCACATCAGCACAGCACAAAGGGCCCTGGATGAAACTGGGGCACCTCCCACAGCAGAGAAACTCAGACAAGTGTGTGGTGCAGGGCCAGACACCATTTCTGGTTGTTCCACCAAGGAACAATTCACATAAGTGAGAGCTAAGAAATGCTAAAAGCTCATTTTATCTCGTGCTGTGCAGGCACTAGCCACATTTGGTACCCTAACCTCCCAAATCCATCACTGCCCTCTCAATGGAAGGCAACAGAAACAACACCTGAGGCACCAAAGCAGCAAAGAGCTGTAAAAGTTTCCTCTCCATTTGAGGAAAATTGCCCCACACTTCATATGCACCTCCCTGAGCCACCAAGTATTCCAGTACAGATGTTCACAGAACCTGCATCTTTGTCATCTCTGAGGTGTTAAGGAAAGCACCAGTGCACACACACTTGCCACCTTACAGTGTGCATCTCAGAGCACAGCCAGTGTATGTGAGGGTTGACTATTTCACAATTTACAAAATGCTCATTTTTTTTTTATCCAAGGATGCCTTACCTTCCACATATGCCTTCCCAACTCCTTTTGGCAAGGTGGTGACAATTTAGGTGCAGAACTTCTGAAGAAAGTATGGGGAGAGACTGATAGAGCATCTGTCAAAGAGCAGCACATGACTCCTGCAACACCTCTCTCCTAGAGAGAGATTCCACTAATTCAAAACCACTCCTTTCCCAGCCTCCTCATATCTCTGTGCTATCCTTAGAGAAACACACACATCATAGGTTAACCAGTCTGGAGAGAGCCTTTGGAGTCTGTTTGCAGAGTGCATGGCACCCATTTAGAACTAAACTTCTCCTTCAACCCTTTGACCACAGAGAAGCAGTAAAGGAGGGATGTCTGCAGTTGTACAGATTTTTGTAGCATCACTTCAAGATTTAGTCCTTAAGGATGAAGTTCTGAATCATAAACCAACTTCTTAGACCAGCCACTAGCTATTTTTTCCTATCCTTGATCTTTTCTGCCTCTTATTGCCCAGAGAACACAATGTGTCCATTCAGGAGAGTAAACGTTAATACAGGAGAGAAAAAGGTCATTTTTACAAGTACTGTGTTTGGGTATAGAGACAAATGTGCTGCTTCTCCTCTTAAGATTGTCCTTCCAAACAGAAGGCACTAGGTTCCAAAGTTTAGTGGGAGAACACTCCTTTTTTCCTTTGTAGTTTTTGACAGTGTGCAGAGAAAAAACTGTTCTGGAAGGGATTTTAGTGAACATTTCTAACTCTTTATTTCAGTAACTGTAAAACACCTGAAGCTTTTCTCTGATAGGTTTGAGGAGGTAATGAACAAAACCCCTGAGTAAACAAGGAACAGACAGAGCAAAATTAAAGAGGAAGGAGCATCAATGGAGAGACAGAAAATCCAGCATCTCACCTGCCTTACCATGGAGAAGCAAAGCTTACTCAGCCTGTGCTGGGGGAGAGCAGGATGTTTTTAAAACAGATAAAGAATAGTCCATGGCTATATTCCAAGAGAAAAACCAGCATTTCCTCTACCTAGCTGCTACTATGGTTACCCCATGGCTTTGAAGAAATCATGCAGCTCGCAAAAAATTTCCTTCATCTAAAAAAGGCTCACCAGCTCCCATCTCCACTCATTGGTTCATTAATTTACAAAATTCATCAAGGTCTTGTCAATGAAAAGCCTCCTTGATTCAGGAGGGAAGAGTGAGAAAGGGGAAGCAGATGAAAATAAAAAGGAAACATTAAAATCAAGTAAAGGAAGAGGAAGAAGGTGGCAACACTTGCACACCCCCACAAACTCTTACACACTACCAGTAAACCTGAGGCCCAGAACAAAAATATTTCTTTTAATATAGGAGCAACCAAGGCTGCTAAAAAGCATACATATAAAGAAACAAGAAGAATATGTGGGCCATGGAAGGCTTCACGAGAGAGTAGTATTTAATTTAAAGCATAAAAGAATTATTTATTACCCTCCCCAGGCCTCATGATCAGTAAAGGAGACATGGCCAAGTTCCTGTTCTCCTGATCATATCCATTTAATGTTTACTAAACTTTTCTTCATCACCAAAATTAACCACAGTTCAAGCTCATCTGCAGCATGGAACACAAAACACCCTCCTGGGTGACACAGGCCTGGGCCATACCCTTCATTCCTGTGTCACCAAGAGCCATATTCTCCCTCCTGAAAGTCCCTTCTCTGCTACACTGGTTCTTGACAGCTGCTGGAAAAGGTCAGCCATTCCCTCCAGTTCTGCATCTGATGGAAAATTTAACTAAGTGCAGTGAGAGAAAAAAAATAAGAGGAAAAAGCCACAATTGTTTTGCTTGTTCCTTCTGTCTGTGAGGATCAAGACAGCATTTGGTGCCAACAGAGGCTTTGAATACCCTGGGGCAGTACCCAGCTATTCTGAGCAGTACTCCCAGACTTCTGGCAGACCCAGGCCCTGGGGAGCACAGCAGCCCAAAAGCTGTAACTTCACAGACTAGGGACTGTCAGAAAAGCCCAAGGTGCTCCCTGGTGAACCACTCACCCCAAACTTGAATGAGTTTAAAATGCAGCTCAATACAGTTGCTGCTCAGAATTTGCTTTTCTGTTCCTGCAACACTCAATCAGCACAGCCCAACCCCAAAGCAGGTGTGGGACTGTAGCTAAAGGAAAGTTGTTCCTCTACACTTGGCTGTGTTCCAGTGCTTGTTTAAGCCCATCTTTCAGCTTTGACATTTGTTGTGTGCTCCTCTGCAGTAAGACAGGGGACACAAGTCTTGCAAACCCTGTAAGAACCCCTTCACCAGGTCAAGACAGCAGCTACTGGTGGGGTGTGATCATGATGTCCTGCCCTTGCATCGGGCAGGACCAACAGTTATTAACTCCCTGCCACTCCACAAACATCCAAAGTGAACAAATTCCACTGCCTGCAGAGAGGAGGAGATTTGTTTTCCAGCAAAGTGCAATCCTACCTTAGCTTAGTGCCCTCTTCAAGATTTCCCACAACAATATTTATTTCATCTCAAAATATTAGGAGCAGAGTTGTACCTTTTCCAGTCATGTACAGGGAGAGGGAAGTTAGTGTGGGTGGATAGGGAGGGTATAAGGTAAAGAATGCAAAAAGGAATCAATATTTTTCTAAGATCAGATTCAGCATCTCTTAGGAAACGTGGGAAGGAAGATTGAAAAGAAGGTGGGAGAAGGAGGAAGATTCACCATACAGAAATAATTCTTTGAAAATTTAGGAAATCCTTATTCATCCTCCCTCCACCAGGTTATACAAAGCATTCATTACAGCCAGTTTCTCCCAAGAACACAGCTTTGCAGCTGTATTCTGCCCTGCTGCTTTAGCAGAATGGATAAACCTCCATCTGTCAGTAAAGATCCTGTTTCTCCAGCACACTAACACTCCTTCCAGGGAGGTGAGAGCTCTTCTGACCACAGACAGTACAGAACGACATGCACCTGACAAATGCAGGACAGCACACTAGGCCATGTCTCAGATCCATGTTTTCCAGGCAGGACTGACAACAGGATGAATAAAACATGGGGCAAAGGGAATTCTCCCAGCACAAGCACTGCAGACAAGATCTGCTGCGTGCACAGACAAACCCCAGGACAAGCACATGTCCCAACTCACTTGCCATTGATGACTCCATCAGGATTAAGCATGGGCACAATCTTGAAGATGAAACATTTCCTCAGGAGCTCAGCAATGGGGTCACTGCTCACCAGGAACTCCAGGGTCCCCTTCATCACCCAGCTGGAGTTGCTCTCTCCAGGGTGAACACGGGCTGTGAGAAACACGTAAGGACGGTTGCCTGCAAAGCAAAGCAAAAACACCCTTAAACTAAGCAGGGCTTTTCTTTGAGTAAGGTCTTTGCAAGTGGATTTTATTCCTTTTGAAGATAGACAACAATCCAAAATGCATTCTAAGGAAAATACATCCCTAGACATTCCAGGTATTTTCTAAAGGTGCTATTTATAAACTGATCATAGATTAGGTCTTCAGAACCAGCACAGAGCCAGTTTCATCCTGATCTCTCTGTTTATTCTTTGATAACTTATGGGTATTTACAAGTACCATTAGAAAGCATCTTGCAGGTGCAGGTTATTGCCTCTCCAAACAACTTCACCATACTTTCTAGCAATTATTGAAAGTTGATCGCATCAAATTCCATTAAGGTTTAAAAGGCAGCAAGAAACTACTTAATTTTCTAAGGTCCTGGTCCACTTTCAGCATATCATCATTAACAATTCAGAACTTTCTAAATATCTAAGCAGATTTGCCCACCCATAAATGGCTCCAAGGACACACAAGCTGCCTGATCTCTGGAAATAATTTGTGTTGTAGGGTCATAATTATAATTAACTGAACTAAGATGATATAATTCAAGGAAATACACTAATATGTTCACCAGAGTAGCAGAGGTTGAGTACTGAAACCTCACCATTATTTCATAACTATACAACAAAAGGTAGAAATAACAATGCACATAGCTAAGGCAAGCTGTTGCTTTCGGTGCAAAGGCTTTTTCAGTTTTATGTAATAAAGATGCTCACTCAGAACAGGGAAGGCTGATTTTCAGAGGTTGTAACTAGAAGAGTTCATCTGCTTCTAGCACTACTTTCATGCATGGGAAACAAACTGTGGCAATTTGAGATAGGGGAGGGGATTTGGGGGAGGCTACTTTAAAAAAACCCAAAAACAATAGATTAAATCGAATTTTAACAATTCATTGATAATCTCTACTGAACTTATTTCACAACAGACTTACAACTTAACAACAAAAGTTTCCTTGTTATCAGATATGTTATTTGCTGTTCCTGTGAAAAAGCCACTAAACACATTTGGCCTGGTTACAAGCCTCCTAAAGCTCAGCATACATATGCTTAGAAAAGACCAAGTTTGACAGCAGATTCTTTGAAGTTCCCATCTGTGCTGAGCACACTACAGGGATGGGCCAAGGAAACAGGAGAAGGCAGAAGGAGACACCTGCCAGCCACAGAAAATAAAAGGAAAGGAGAAAGTAATTATCTGTCTTAAAAAGTTCCTTTTGTGAGCGTTCACTATCACAGGTCAAGCTGGCAGATTTCCTCCAGTGGAAAGATTTATCTGTCAGGGCATCACAGCCACGCCAGGGCAGGTCTGGACAGGACTGGATTCAGGAACTGAAGGCCCCCAGCTGACAGCACTGGGAGAGGCAACAGGACAGAATGCAAAACCAAAGGCATCAGCTGAGTGCCCTTGTAAACAAATGCTGAATTAGCACCTTACATGCCTCAGGCCTTAGCTCCCAAAGCCATCCTTCAGTTTCCAAATGCTTTATGAATCATTAATCAGTCATAGTAACACAGGGAGGTAGAACACCATCCCCAAAAATACAGATGGTAATAAAGAGCTGCTTAGCTGTCAGTCTGACCAAGAAAATGCTGTGTCAGACCAGGGAATACAGGTGGAATTTCTCATTTCATGTTCAAACAAGGAGTAAGCATTAATTTCTTTCCTTAACTGTATATTCTGCACAGTTCTGTTCAGTATATACTTTACAGCACAATTTAGTTACATCATACAAGGACACGCTCAGATTAGGAAATAATCCCACATCCACACTTCCCTCTTAAGCAGTTGGTGGGCACTAGAAGAGTGAACTGCACTCCCAGGTCAGAGAGCTCCTACAGAAAAATCATGTTCTGCTCCAGTAAAGCTACTGGGACTCTGTTTCTCAACAGCCACATATTAGACTTTTGTCATTCTCACACCTCACCATACTGGGGGGGGGGGGGGTGTTTAATACATTTTCATCAATGTCTACTCATAAGTGCCTTAGGCACTTATGGACTGCAAAAGTCTCCTTTAGCTCCTGCAGAACCAGACATTCTGATTTTTTTCCACAAAAATTAAAGTACACTAGTTCTATTCTTCTCCAGCTAATTGTGCATTACCCTCTACCTTAGTAACGTCTTTTAATAGCAACAAACTAAAACCTGCTTTTAAAGACATCAGCTGCATTTTGCCATTTCCAAACATTTTCTCCTTTCTCCCATCACCATGATTTAGTGCTGTTTTGCAGGCTCATTGCTGAGCTAAACTTATGGGGCTGAGCAGTTATAGCTGGGAATGAGGCTCCTGAGGACTTCTAATGGACAACAGCTGTAAATAGCACAGAGCAAAATAAAATGGGCTCTCTTTTGCAATTGATGAATACTGCTTTAACCACTCTCACCTCTTTTACATATTGATACAGAGCTCAGCATCTTAATTGAGAGGTTCATTCCTCAGTCAAAATAAGAAAAATAAAAAAACCCTCTAAGCAATAGCTTTCTCATGTCAGAAACCCAGGACAATTTGCCATAATTCTGCTAATTGCAATAGCATGGGGCTGGCAGAGACCTGAGTTCTGCTGTTTCTCTCAAGGCTCATCAAAGTCAAGCTTGTCTTACTTAGACTAAGTGTAAGAAAAGCTGCTGGAGTCCCCAGATCTTAAACCCCAGGAAACAAGAGGGCAGGGAAAGAGACCAGAGATCACCTACACTGTTCTCCTGTGGGTGACAGTGGGAGGGCCCCACTGCCTTCAGGTCCAGCCAAGGAAATCTCTCTGCTCCAGTGAAAGTTTCCTTTGAAAGATCCCCTCCTGCCAAGCACATCCTCAGCTCTGTCATTCCACCCACAGGAGAGTCATAAGGAAGGTTTGTACAAGCAAGGAAACCACAGAGCTTGTTAACTGTCTGTTCCCTTCACAGGAGCCATCACAACCAAATCCTACATCCAAATGCTGCTCCCCCAGAGTGCTCCCAGTGTGAGAACTAATGAAGCAGCAAATAGAGCAAAGAGCTGATGACATGGCCATAAAATTTGCTACACTTGAAACACCTGGAAAGCAGCAGGAGTGGCCCAAGCCAATGTTTTACAGCATATCCAGTTACTTTGGAATTATTGTGCTAACTGCTATTAACAGAGCTCATGGAAAGGAGGAGGCAGAGCACTGGCCAGCCATGCTCCACACTCAACTGGCAGCTGCAGTTGAGATCTCTGTGCTCAGTTCAGCTGCTTCCCTTCATTCCTGACTTCCAGCACCCCCATAACTGCAGCCCTGACCAGACCAATGCAGTACCACCCAGTACAGCTTACTGGTTTATGCTGGTGCCCAGCTGCCCTTCTCTCTCTGTTCATTCAGAACCCCATAGTACAATTTCCCATGCCCTGCTACACCTGTGTTAAGGACTCATAACCTCAGGTACTCAAATACCTCCTCCCAGGACCACAACTGAGCTTAAGTCTTCAGAATCCTCATGCCAGCACTTAGACAGCTCCTTTCTAGGTTCTGAGGAAGCTGCCAGAAAGCCCAGGTTAACAATTTATCTCTGAAAAGCCCACATTACACACAACCTTCTCTGGGAATGTAAATAATAAAAAGAGAAAGTAGAGGAGACTTTTTGTGCTACATAAAGCCTTATCCAGCAATTCATGTCTCCTTACACTGTGTTACATTTTGACATGCCCAGAATATAACACGGCATCAACAATACCCAAGGTGGGAGATTAAAGAACCACTGATTCCTCTTACAAAAACTTCAAGCAAAGAACCTTTGAATGATAATTTTACTAATGCATCACCTAATTCCCATCTCTCCTTCTCTTCACTCATTTTTGATTGTGGTTATATGAATGAAAATGAGAGCTTTGTTCTTCCAGTCGTGCTAACTTGCAGCTTAATCTCCTGCTCTAAGGGTCCTCCTCGAGTCATGTCATCACCAAGGTTCACTAAGAGGTGACTTTGATGTCACTAATCGTGACATTAATCGAGGAGTGAGAAGCCTGAAAGAAAAGAACAAAACCCCATTAACACAGCAGTGTCCCTCATCAAGGGGAGCACAGAAAGGAAATGAAAAGCAGTTCCATATGCCCTCATCTTGGCTGCTGTTCTAAATTATTTCAAGATGAGGTTTGAGCCATGCCATTTGTAAAAGGACAGGGCATTGAAATGGCACAGGGCTAGGATGTTTTAAGGGAGTCAAAGGGACTTATGTACACAGCATGTGAAAAATTCAGTCAAGATCTGGGTCTTGAACAGCAATTTTCTGGCTGTGCCTCTGCATACCTCTCCTTCCTTTGCACAAGCCCAGGACCATTAAGACACAGGCTACTTTCTCTCCTTTATAAGTACAGCATGACTACCATGAGCATTACACAGATCAAAGGGCCAAGCTTATCCCAGCATATAGTAGAGAAAAACCAAGAAAGCAAACCTTTTCCTTCCACCTTAATTATCTGTGCCCACTACAGGCTATTCTGTGAGTAAATGATGAGTAAACAGGAGGACCATCACATAGCTCTCCACACATGTCACAGCTGCATCATGTCCTGGATACATCTGACATGCCCAAGGCTGCAGAGTTATGCAAAGCCAGAGAGAAAGAGAGGATATGGTGTGATGTAAAATGAATATATTAAAGTATATTTGTAAAAAACATCAAATATTGAGATCACAGAAAACAATGAGTCTGATCTGAGGCAGAATCTGTCAGATACTTTTCTCCCCTCCTAAAACTTTTCCACCAGTTGTCAGACTTCCAGTTGCCTCAAGACAGAATAATTCTTCCTTCCCATCTCCCCCTTCCTCAGATTGCTGTCTCCTCGCTGTGCCTGGTTTTGGCTAATGCTCCAAAACCAGATGCATTATAATACAGAGGCAAAATACAGTCTAGCAGGATCAGCTGTTGTTTGCAAAAATTTTCAATGAGCTATTCCTCTCTTAAATATTTCTGTATTATATGTATTTTTACCTCTACCTGTGGCAAAGAAATGAACATTACAAATCACTTCAGCTGCCTGTTCTCTACCTTCATAGCTTGATGGGAGAGTTTCAGCCTCCAAGTTGCTTGGCAATCTTCTTTTGTGTACATGTTTTATGAATTAATTCTCCTCTGAATCAGAGATGATCAGGGAGCTGAATACGAGTACAGACTGCTCAGCCTCAGTTCAGCCTGACCTCCTACTAGTGCTGGGTTTGAACTCCAGGAAATTGGTAAGCAAGTTGTCAAGCCAGTTTTGGGGAAGTTTCCAAAATCCCAAGCTCTTAAAGCAGCAGGAACCACCATCATTATTTAGCAGGACCTTCAGTTTGACTGCAGGCAGAGGAAAGCCACGTGAACTAATTGTGGTTCAAATCAAAGCATACCTCTTGGGGAAGGCTGGGGAGCAACTGAACCTTATTTTCAGGACTTACACCCATGGAAAACCTACTGCAACCCTTTGCAAACTGCCTCAGATCACAACTAACATCCCCATCCCAAGGGAGTGACCTGTATTACTCCAGCAGAAATTTCCAACCCCTGCATCACCCAGTCCTGGAGACACCCACTCAGCTTTCACTGTCATATCCAGTGTCACTCTGCACACCCTCTGAGCTGCTCAAATATCATCAGACTTCAAAACTGAAACCATGCAGGTACTTTATTAAGCAGCTGTCAAGCAAGTTACCTGCATTTACCTCCTCCCAGGGCTCACTAGCAGAGGAATTCCTCTGCCTGGGTGCACCTCCCACACCTGTGCTCCCTGCTGCCACCCCTCTCTGCTCCCCTCAGCCACATTCCAAGGGCATGAAACCAAGGTGGGGGACAGCTGGCTAGGAAAAAGTACTGCCAAGAAGGATCAGGAGATTCCAGCAGATAAAAGAGTCATGCAAAGCAGTTGCAAAAATGGCAGCTCTCCTGGGACCCACACCAGGCAATGTCACAGCTGAGGCAAGGAGCACTCTGTTACTTCCCTCTGCTCAACCCAGTGAGCAAAACCAAATAGTTGCAATTCTGTGCCCATTGCTGCCCACCATAAGTTAAAAAAAATACTGATGAAAACTGAAGAGGTCATTGAAAATCATAAAATGTTTAGAAGTCTTAGACTGAAAAATTGGAGAAAATGGGTTTCAGACACAGAATGAAAAGGTGAACAGAGAAAAAGGAGAAATGACCTTTAAATTGCAAGAGTGCTATAAAAAGATTGCAATCACCTGTCCTCACTGTCCACTGGGACTATGCTGCATAAAAAGAAAAGCAAGTTACTCTCAGCTAAGGCAATCTGACTGCCCTCACTGCTGTGCCTGAATGTTGGCCCTCCCTCCTGATGGGTCCTTGTTCATAAAGTCCTGTGCCAAGAATCTCCACTACAGTACCCAAAACAGTGCCAGCAGAGGCCTATAGCCACATAAGTCATGACAGCTCCTTTAGAAACTTGGTCCATAATTCCCCTTATTCCTCTGGAACTAGCTCTCTGTTCTGAGGGCTGCTGGAGTTATTATTCCAGTCCACAAGGCAGCTCTGCCACCTCCTGTGATCTCTTGATGCAAGGTGTCTGCTTACTGCTTAATGTTAGCCATTTTAAGCCATGTTAACCATTAGCTACTAATTAGTGGCTAATCAGAAATATTTAATAAAATATTTCAGAAATATTTTATAATCGTATTTTGACATCATTAGGGATTCTTCCTACATACAGAACAGAATTATTTATGGAAAATTCTGTCTTACCTGATCATTCAGTGACAGTATTGCCACTTCAAAATTGGAGCAATGTGATTTCTGGGCTTTCTCTCATTAGTAATGATCTTCCAAAGCCTCTCTCTTACCCTTAAGATTACCACTCCTCAACTTCTGCTTATATACCCCTTGAAAGGAGTGAGCAGCAACCACTAAGATCAGTTCCAACATATGAACTAGGTAGCTGATGTAGGGAGCTCCAGATTATCTGTCAGAAGGCAGGCAAGGATCTATCATCCCCTGCTTCTGTAACATACACATTATGGCTTTAATTTGTTCTGTGGCAGCAGGCAATTTCAGATACTCAAGTATTTTGTACTGCCATGGCCAGGCCATCAATCCATGTGTTTTTTCAGTCAGCATGGGAGAAATGTAGACTTTCTTGCAGAGATGCAAGGCTTCTGAGGCCTGGCAAGTAGTAAAAAGCAGTATTTTCAAGTTAGGCATATATATGACTTTCACCTTCTGGGATTTTTGCACAAAGACAAAAAAGCTAAACTGAGAGAAGAACTAGAACATTGCCCTAAGCTGTCCCATGCCTAAAAGAAGGTGCAGGCAGGAGATGATTACACAGAGACCTGAAGGACAGCTGCTGTAACAGGTAGAGTGCAGAGATCCATAGAGCTATAAAATCCATGGGCTCTTTTCTTAGAGAAAGATTTCATCTGAAATGAAATCAGGCAGGAGGAGCAGACTGAAAAAGCTTCCATTGTCATAAAAATATCTCCCTGGGTAATCCACAGTGATGGAAAAAGGAAACCCTGATAATTTATGTGACAGTTTAATGGGATTTTGGTGACATATGATATTTTAGAAAGAATTTGCCCAAAAAGGACAGACAGGACTTCAATAAGGCTTCAGCTCCGAACCAGCAATATTTTCACCCCTTGCTCTTACATTTCATTCTATATACCCACTGCTCACTCACAGCTCGTCTTTCCCATTTGCAAGGCACATTTCAACACTGTAAGAGCAACAACTGCTCTTTCTGGTTAGACCCCCTGCCAGAGAGGCTTCTGAGTATCTGATCCCTACAGGGATCAAGCTGCCTTTGCACCTACAGGGCAGAGCTGTGAACTCTGAGGCATGAGCTGCCCTCTGGCCATGTCCCCTGCTCTGTGGATGGCACTAAGAGCTTCTGTGTGGAATTTGAGGGCAGCAGATGGGTAGTCTGGAGCAGGAGCTGCTGGCAGAGGGGATGCCCCCAGAACACACTCCAGGAATAAATGGCTTTCACAGACAGTGAGTGATGCCCCAGTGCCCATCTCCTGCCTGTGGGGCACACAGCCTTTACCCAGTGCAGCACCCCGAGCCCTGCACTGCCATCTCTGCAGAGCAGGCTCAGTGCAAGAGGAACTGCTCAGAGTGCCAAACCTGGGTGAATCCGGGGTTAATGGGATGAAACTCCACAAAGGAGCATTTAGACTGAGAATCAGCAAGTTACACTAAAAAGTCTCCCCTGTGGAGAGGTGGAAGTTAACATTAAAACCACATTGCCCAGAGCACAAGAAGTCATTTTGTATACAACAATCTTGCAGTGGCTGGGGACAGAAAGAACCCAACAGGAACTTGTTTTCTTTGCTAACTTCAATGGATCCAGTTAAGAAGCCTAAATTTTGCTAAATTCTCCATCTGGGAAATCCAGGCATGAAAGGAATGGTAAAAAAATTGGGTGAAGATCTCAATATTTTGTCCACTCTGAGATAAACTTAGAACCTGCAAGGAGGCCTATAAGCACTAATATGGGCATGAGAAATGGAGCACCTGCCAGTGTTTCTTTCACTGCTGGGAATTACAGCCAAGTTTAACTGTTTAACACAAGTTTAAGTTGTGTAGTACTTCAAGCTGTTCTGCTCTACAGAAGACAAACTCTATAGTTTAAAAAAAAAAAAAAAACAACTCTTTAGTCTTTATGCAGAACATATTTAAAACCCACCTATTACCACCTAAAGCATAAAATAATGTTTATTCTTAAATATGTGTTCTGCTTTTAAGTGGCAGAGATCCATCTCTCCATGACTTGAAGTCTTCCTCAGGGAACAACTTGAAAGTAGTAAAATATATTAAAGAAAGTACAATCAGAGCCTCTCATTGTCAAAGTGATAAAATATCAATTTTTATTAAGATAAAAGGCATCACAGATTACCTCTGACGGTAAAAATTAAATTTTTGGTCTTCGCTTCATTTGATATTTATCAGTCATTGCTCTAGAGTCATTCAAGCAGGGAATGTTCCTTAAAACTATTATTCTGTATTTTTCTTGGAGTAAGCAAACTATGAGAATTTTAAATTGTGTTTTCTTACATATAAAAAACTCAGATGAAAAAGGAAATAAAGTCTATAAAAAATCTTCTAACACTTCACTATGTCAACAGCTTCACAGTAAAGGACCTTCTGCAGGTTGACCTCATTTGTGGCATCACTAAATTGACTTTTACATCATTGCTGTCTAAGTCTATCCTAAATCTTGGAACTGCACTGTTCAGAGCTGATCCCAAAGGAAATTCTTGCTTTCCATGAACAAGAGATCAATGAGGTAAAACTGTCTCCAAATTTTGAACAATGAATCTTGCCTTCACAGAAAGGTCTTAGATGAATTCCCCAAATTCCTGAGCAAAAGAACACAAATAAGAGGTCAATGTAAAAGGTCTTCCAGTCAGATCATCAAGAGAGGAAAACTGATGCTGGCCCAGGGATCTTGTATCATGACATAAGCAGCACCACGTTTCAATTCCAGACTGCATGATGTGTTGTGTGACAGACTATAAGCAGAACATAAGTTTTCCAAGAGAAATAGCAGAGATGAGCCCTGAAGTTCCCTACTAAGTTCACACTGTATTTTTTTCAAGCAGCTCTACTATTGAGATATCTTAAAGGTGAAGAAGGAAACAGGTTGATATAGCACAATGGGAGTCCCAGAGTACTCAACAAAACTAGGTAGAACAAAATTTGCCACTGTGTAAAGCAGATAACGTGCAGAAATTTCAAACAGTCTGTGGAAAGACACACTAAGCAGTCCCTATCTCTGGTCAGTAGGTTCTTCCCTTCAGATGCCACCAAAATGATGTCTAATGGATTATATCTTCCTGCATCAATCACTGCAGGGAGCAGTGTCAGGTTAGGAAGAGTTGTCTGTTCGAGGAAATAAGATGGTAGGAAGGCTAGGGTGAGGGGAAATGTTCTTTTTGTCCCCAGAAGTTGCTACAAAGCACATAAAAAGGTTCTTGTGAATAAAGGAGTCAGGCTGCAGAACAGTCCTGGCAGCCCCAGAAGAAAAAAAAGTGGAACATGTGATGTCCTTCCTCAGCACTCCATGTATCACTGCAAAGCTTCTGCACAGGAGAGCTTTGAGTTCTTCATAGTTTCCTAGGTGATATTAAATTTATTTTAAAAGCATTCTCCAGAAGATTCTTTTAGGCAAATAATATAACAGCATAATTGATAGCTCCTAATGAGATTGAATTTTTGATGCATAGTACACTGACTGACTTCATAAAGCTGATACTGTGATGTCTTCTCAATCCCAGTGCCTTCCTGCACTTTCACCCCAACACTTCCACAGCAGATCTCTGACCTTTTCCAACTGACCCTGTCCCAGAACCCTCCCTTTGTAGCTCATTCACTCTATACAGTCTGTTCAACCCACAGCACGAGCTCCTCTCAACGTGCCATGAGAAACTCATATCAAGACCATTGTATTCCAGAGCATTCACTGCCCCTTCATCTCCTGCTCTGTAAACTCTGAGTGCTTTTAAAAGAAACGCTTATTTAAATAGAAGAAAATCCCTGTAAATCATGGTCCTGACAGGCTAATGGCTAGCATTGCAAAGATGATTTATCTTCCTGCTGTATCTAACAAAGCTTCTTATGTTAATACCTTGTTTTCAAAATATGAAGAGACTTCTAACTGATGTTTTCTAACTGCAAGAATATGCAGCTAATGAAAAATGCCTTACATCAAAAATAACCTTCACCTGCCACCTGACACTCCCATCAACTCTCAAAATCAAAAGAACTCCTTGAATTATTTCTTTCCTCTGTATTGCTTAGGGTGCTTCCCTTATGGATGAAGAAACCAACCATTCAGTCTCACTGCCTGTTTATAATTCAAATTCATTTTAGGGTTTGCACGCGTTACCTACATGTTTTAATTTGATATATTTTATTGGATTTCTGGCTATTAAATTACAGTTGAGGCAGGTTATATGGCCTCATGGGGAGCACTACCCTTTGTGCAAACAGCAATTTTATCAGGGCTAAGCCTAATTTCACATTACATTTTGATAGGCTGGCAAACAAGGTCATGGTGTCTACATGGCAAGTGATGCCCCAGCTGGTGGGAGAGACTTTTGATAATCTGCAAGGAGGATCCTTGGAGTGTTCTGATTTAAAGGGTGTGATCCAGGGTATGAAATTAAGGAGCAAGCTATCACTGATGAGCAGAAGTTCATTTCAAGTCTATTGACAGGCACTCTCCAAAGCTGGCAGGGCCATCACCTTTGCCAGCACAGAGACTATAAGCACCTCATTTTTGGTAATTCCTAGCTAGTAATGGCTAAAAATGGGGAGAATAGGGACAGTGGGGACACCACAGCCACTGACAGGCCCAGAGCCCTTCATCTGTCTCTTGCTTACTCATTCAGCCTCTGGCCAGTAGCTCATTTTGAAGCTCAATTCCCACGAGCTGAGTTGTGCCTCATGGTGACCCTCTAGCTGTTGTTTTTGTGCCCTTTCAAAACGCCTGACAGAACTGTCACAGAAGGAGCTTGGCATCTGGAAGCTGTGGCAGACACGATATGACCTGATTCATAAAACACAGCTAAACAGCTTGGGCTGCCAGAGGCCAGGATTTACAGGACTGAGCTTGAAAAGGGCCTTCGACGCCTGCTCTGCTAAATGCACTTCCCTGCTCCACACAATAACAACTCCCAAGTTATGTGAGGGTGACCTGCAACACTGCAAAGTGACAAAGCAGACAAGACACTAGAGACACTAATCTTGTTGGAGCCTACCCTGTCCACTGCTACTCAAGACAGGAAAGGAATGACCTCAGCTCTGGCTGCACTTTTTGCACGTGTCTTTTGGGCTAGGAAGGACATTAAAAAAAAAATTCAGAAAATTTTCAGAAATTCCCCAGCACAGCAGACACAAAGAAAAAGAATTAAGCCAGAGATAGTTTCTGCTGCATTATCCACTACAGCCTTAATTTTAGAATAAAAGCCTCTCTGCATTTTTATTTCCAGCAGGCAGAGCCTGATCAGTAAGGAATTTAAGGACTTTCTGCCCTCCTATCCATCTACCTATTTTCTTCATCTCTACTTCAATCACTAGTTGCAGCCTTCTGTTAGGTGCTCGCCATGGGACCTAAACATCCTCTGGGACACCTGTCAAAGTTGCTCTGATGCCAGTGATAATAAACTCCATCTCACTCATCTTCTCTTGAAGCACTTCATAGACTGCAGATTACATGTTTCAAGTGTGTTCCAAGTTACGAAGGTAAGGATTTACAGAAAAATCAAGTAAGTTGCCCAAGGATAAAATAAAATTCAGTCAGAGCTGGAAGCTCAACAGCTGTTTCCCAAGCCCCAGTCAAAGGATTCTGTGCCATCCACACTCACCCTTGAAGTGATTTTCTGCATAATCCATTACTTCAAATCACATTCTCCTCTTTTCATTAGCTATGAAAATTATTTGAATTGTACACTTAGACGTAGAGCTCTCTCTCAGTCATGTTATTTGTCCTATATCAAGATCAGGTGTCATTTTCATTCTGGAACCCACCCATCCTTCCCAGAATTATCAAGCACACACACATTTGCAGAGTGCTATGGTATTCCTTCATCCATCACTATCATGTTACGTTTTCAGACTAAGGGAAAAAGCGCATTATATGAAAGTGGTAAGGGAAGAACGAGAAAATAAAATAGAATGTTGTAGTAGGTCTCTCTGGTTTTCTTAAAAAATAAAATTAGTAAAACAGGAAGTCTCTAAGGTGTCCACAGGGCCTTCCTTATCTGTGGGCCAAGACATACCTCCAAACCCATTGTGACTTCCTCATTTACCCATCACCTCTGCCCACATCATGTTTTAATAAAAATTTCAACCTGTTTAATTTAACCTCATTATTTCAAAGCACCCAGGCTAAGCCAGAAATATCTTCAAAAGAGTTTGTTAAACAAATGCAACGGGAAAAAAAAAGAGTAAAACCTTATAAAAGAATTGCCAAGTGACAAGGAAAATCACTTTCCTTTCCCCCCCAGCTAAGTAGCACGACAATTGCAATTGATAGAGCAAATTAAATTCTAAGCGCATTGGTGATTTGATAGATATAATTTTCAAAGTGTTACAGCCACATAATAAGTGCCCTGAAATGATACAGAAGTCCAAGTTTAGCTGTCTGGGAACACTGGTGCACTTTGCAGTATCTACCATGTCACTCATCAGCTCGTTGATCTTATCAGCACATTTTCAGTCTGAGCAGAGCAGCTGTCTCTGCTTGGGTTTATTTCTATTTCTGCATTAGAAACAGGTGGGCAAGCTCAAAGAGCTAACAAGTTTCTTTTTGATGTAGAGATGGACAAATCCTCTCATTAACAGAATGGCCTTTTAAAAATCATTATGGGGTAGGTATTTTTAGTCCCATTTAATTTCAGTATTTCTGTGTAATTGCAGCCCATTAATCATAAATGCTTGTTTCTAGAATCTGTCAGTTATAGGCAACAAGTAGTATCAGCCCGTGGTGTCTACAAACTACTAGGTTCAACATATTGATGGCTTATTTTACTGGTATGAGACTGGCTGCATCAGTCACACAGGAATGCATCTAATTCTCCAATTACAGAAATTAAACTCAGTTAAACAGGTCAGGCAGAAATCCACATAGACCCTCACAGCAAAATCAACTTACAGGTTGGAATTAGAAATAGCAGGTGTTCAGAATTCCAGATACAAAACCAGGATAAAAACACAGGCATACTATGTATTGCAAACATGCTTCCTCACTCAGTAATGCTCTTGGATCGATTAATATTAGGATCAGCACATAGAAATAGTATTTGATTAAGATCAGCACATAAAAATATTGTTTGCTACATTTCACAAGAGTGTGGAGCCCCTCACATGGATGTGGGCAGAGTAGCTGAACAAACTATCTGCGTGCAGCTCTGGCAAACATGCACTAAAGCTGTTCCATACAATCCAAACAACTCCAGGCATTTGTAATGCATGACTAGCTAGGTCAGCCTTTATCAGACAAAAAATGCATAGCTTGGAACATTAAATCCAGAAATTAGATTGTTGTTTTCCAGAAAGTTTTCAAAGCCTTGAGGTATCAGCTCAATGACTTTTATATTTTCAAGTCAGATGCAGTAGACAGTCTCTCCAAACCAGTCAGCCAAGATTTAAAAGCACCGAGAAAGTTGCCAGTTTAGAAGGATAAAGGTGAAAGCAATATGAAAGTTGTAATGCCACCCACACTGTTTCCCAACAGTCTGTTAGCTCTGGGTGTTGAGGAAGGGTTTGCCTGTACAAACTGAAGTCTATTGTTAGAGTGAGAAATTCAGGAGTCACAGGATCATGAGAAATCTACCTCAGAGTAGCAGAGTTCCCTGTTAGCAGGACACACTCTGGGTTCTGTCACAGCGTAGCAGTTCTTTAACACAAACTGTGCAAGACTTGACAAACTGTCCCTGAGCTGAGTTCCCAAACTAAAAGCAATGGTTTGCTAGAAGAGTGGCAGACCCCACTTTTTGCCAACTCTGCCCAGTCTTGCCATCCAAAATAGTTTGTTGCCGCAAGATCGTCAGGCAGCAGAAAGCAATGTGCATCTACCTCAATCTGTGTATCAGCACAGCTTTTCTGGAACAGAAAAGAAAAAAATATTGAACCAGAAACAAAACTGCTCTCTGAGATGGCAGGAGTGGCTGTGTGGGTCTGACAGCAGCTGGTACATGTGCTATACCCCCTAGGATTTCCAGCCACAGATTACTCTTCCACAAGGCCAACCTGCCAGCTGTCCTGCTCCCAACTCTGATCACAGCTTGCCTAGCACTTATCAATGAGGAGGTGCAACCAAACGGAAAGGAGAACAACTGGTCACATTTCTACTGGTACAAAATGCCAATTTCTTACCTTACAGAAGGCTTGAACCTGAGGATTTTCTTACTGACTTTTTAATTCAAGGAGCAAGAGTGATCCCCAGCATCCATACCTTCAGCACTAGTGACCAGAAACAGCTGCTTTAACACAAGTGTCCAGGGGCAAACCCAGTTGCCTTCAAGACAACCCACTTTATACATCAGCAGGTCTCCAGACCTTCTGACTTGGGAAAAACAGCCACCCTGCCTAATATGACACATGACCAACAGGGCAATATTGGGACCAGATGAAGGAACCCCTTCCTTTACCTTAAGGCACAAACATTGACTCTTACACCTTAATAAGCACACTGCTCCTGTCAATATTCAATCTCCAGCAACAGTCTGTCTCTAAAATTATGTCCTTCCTATCACAGCTTATCTCTGCCACATTGAGGAGAGATTTCCCTCAATTCAAATGCTTCTCTGTCTGACTTCCACAGTACCACAGTGACCTTTGAGCAGATGCCCCACAGGACTGTACACAACTAGAATTTATGGCCAGGCATGGGAAATGTGCCACTCACAGGAACATGCTGATGTCGGGGGTTTTGTCTCACCATTGAGGTTGATAATAGAAACTCAGTAGCAGTTTAATGCTTGTTCACCATTTGAGGGAGTAGAGCTGCCCGGGGGCTCTGCTGGGCTGTATTTCAATACCTTGACTGGTCTTTGAAAACACAACACTTGCAGACCTCACGAACTGTTTCACTAGGGGAAAGATGATTTTTTTTGCCCTTCTGTTAAGACAAGAATTTGGGCAACCTAGCACTCCTATAGAAGCTTGCTGGCCCACTGCAATGAGAACTGCTCCTGGGGTGTTGTAAGACAGGCATATTTCAAGAGGCTGCCTATACATTTCCAAAGCAATATAAGAAATACATACAACCAAACCATTTTCAGTTTCATTGATAGTTTTCCATGCCTTGTAGCAAAAATACAAGTAGTACCACACTCCTGTGAGAAGACCCTTCTGAGGCACTTGACAAACCAATCAAGAAATAAAATAATTATGACTAAGGTATGCTAATTTAGATTTTCAAGATGTTTAATTCATTAGTGTATAAAAAAAGGCTGTTATGTTCTGGAAGTCTGGAGCATTGCCAGCCTTAAGCACTACTGAGAGAATCAGTTGAGCATCTCGTGTTGGAAGGGACCCCCAAGGATCATCAAGTCCAACTCCTGATGTTCTAGCCCAAGTCCATACCAACCAAGAAGATATTGACAACTTATATTTCCAGAAAATTCTGCCTTTGATCAGATTTTTTCTCTAGAAAGGACATGCAAAGGTTATGAGTCTCTTGAGGTAGAAATAAGACTGTTATAAGTCAAAGAAGGAAAGGCAGTTGAAAAAGTGCTGAAAAAAGTGCTACAGAATTTTCTCCTCTATCCCCTAAGCAGGACAGCTTAGAAAAAATATCCAAATTTCAGAAGGAATTGTATTTTTAAAAAATGCAGAACATGGCAGCTGAATGAAGAACACTACAAATAACCTCATTTAAGGTGTTTATTCTGCCCTCATGCTGCATGAGGCAGAGGGTGGGACAGAATAAGAGATTACCCTAATATTTACTTTCTCTCTTAGCTAAAACCACTGCAATTGTCTATGTTTCAAAGCCCAGTTTTAGCATCCTTGTTCAGTGTTTTTTGTCCATTCCTTGCTGCCTTACTACTGGAATTCAATATATTAATATGAATTTTTCCAAGCTCACAGAAGGCTGACCACAGTGTCGAGGCTGTGCTGGCAAGAGTCAGCTCCACCAAACACTGGGATTCAAAGAGCATTTGATACATCATGAAAAATATTGGCCTCAGCCTACAGAAAACCATGTGTCTGTCTCACAAATTTCATATTCCATTCAACCAGCTTCCATCTTTATGGCAGCAGGCTGGATACTCAAGCAGGAGCATAGTTTTGCAGAAATTTGTCTACTCTTTTTTGCAAGGAGCTGCCAACGCTGTTGTGACTGGGATATACGAAAGAAAAAGTAGAAGAGATGTTTGAAATTGAAAGACAACCTTGAAAAAAATTTCAGCACACACCATCAGTGTTGCATAACTGGAGAGCATTGCTTTGGCTTCAGAAGCTTGAGAAACTGTCTATTCAAGTGGAAGAAAAACATTCTCAATTCTGTAATTATTTAGCACTGTAGAACACATGACAATTTTATTCAGCCTTTCTTCACTGCTACATTAAAACAGGATAACAGTTTTCAAAACAGCTGACTCTTCCTGTCACCGAAAACAAAGTGTTTTGTGCAAAGTGAGAGAGAAATCAGCACCTCTGCCTGGCAGCCCTGCAAATTAGGAGAAAATCTTCAAATCAAAAGAATACAAAGACACAAACCTCATTACTGCAGATGCAATGATAAAGAAAAAAATGTCTTTCTCCAGTGTTCTATAATCATCTCAATCAATTTCTATACACAGTAAAATCTGTTCACTTTTAACTATAATCACAAATAAGGAGAAGAGATAGAGAAATGATGAAAGGAGAAAGCAGAACAGGTCTGTAAATGGAATACTTGAAGGAGATGTAATGCTGGTGGGCACTTTCTGCATAAGATCGCAATTTGGTCCAAATTAAGTATCTAGAAAGGCCCAAAAACAGTCTGTCAGAGATAACATCTTCTGTTCCCATTCAGTGGAAATGCCATCTAATGGGGGACCACCCAAGGAGCAGGGACTTTTTTCAGTTCTTGCTTTCTCTCTTGAGATTATCATCAACAGCAGCAATCGTTCTTTCTTCTTGTATAACATTAGCATTGTGGACATGTCATTATAAAAGCCTGTCGGACCTTTCCACAGAAAGGAGCACCCAGGCAGTTCTGGGGGGGTGGATTGGTCCCCATTTGGCAGACATTTGTGACCCAAGCATCCCCCAGCAGTGGCTGTGCTGTTTGCATGTGTGCTGGAGGGAGGACCACGTGCTGTATCAGTGAGGAGCAGATTGCCTGCAGTGTGAGCTGCTTGCAGCCAGCACCATGCCAGGTTAGCACTCCAGATGAATTGCTACAGGCAGCCCTTCTGCCAGCTGAAAAGATCATTACCAATCAAAGCAGGTCATACAACCTCCTTATTTCAACATTATTAGACAAGAGCTTCCTTTAAGGAGTGCAGCTTCCTTTAGGGCTGGCTGACTCCAATAAGGTGTTGAACTAATTCGATCCCTGTTTCACCAGGAGATGTGTCATCTCCAGGTTTGAAAAAGTTATTCAAGAGAGCTTGAGATTTTCATAATTAACATGCAACACTGGTTGCCACATGGGGAGCAGGCACAATTATAATAACTTGGAGTCAATAATTCATAAACTATAATGCATTATTAATCAATTATTGAGGCTTGAATTACATTTAATGAGATTAAGCTGATTGGAACACTAAGCTGTTTGAGTCATATTGATTTAATCAATGTGCTTAATTAAACTGTGTACATTTTCCACATGATCATTATTTCCCAGTATCCTGTATAAGTGGCCCCTGCAATTCACATCCTCTGCTGTTCTTTGCTCAGGAATTGCTCTTTGCTGCAATTTATATTTAAAGGTAAAGGGCTTGTTTCTTCCTAAGAAAAGATCAAAGTTGCAAAACAACCATCTAAATAGCTTACACAAGCAAATTGAAAAATGTTATAATAGTTTTTCCAGGCAACTGTGTCTTTTTTATTCCATAGGCTTAAGATGAGATCAGGTAAAGACACCTCATTAGTCTCACTTTTTTCCTCATTCCAGCTCCAGGAGCATCTGCAGATTCAATGGTATGAGCATCCTACCATATCTATCCCAAAAACATTACCCTTCAGAAACATGCCTAGACAAAAAATGAATGTCTTCAAATCCCCAGGAGACTACATTTAAGATAAGCAGGTGTCATTATCTTTTTTTTGACAATATTCATAATGGTTTTCTCAGCCATGCATAAAAAGGACATATGATGACAGAAAAGAAACTCAAAGTGACAGGTATTACAGATGTAAATCCATGGGCTAGTGTCAGTTTTGTTTAATTTCCCTCACCTCTGATGCTAATTATCTGGGACAATTTGGGTTAACTTTAAACCACAAAATTCAGCTCTGTAATGCTACCCATAGCTAAAAGGATACTCATTAGTTGTGTTGACTCTGGAATACACATAACACACTGAATAATCACTATTATTAATGGGTATGACAGCAGTACAATCAGCCATGAAGAGAGCTGTGCAATTCCTTTGGGAATGTTTGAGTCATTACTCTGTGTTAGCACTAACCAGAATGACACCTACACTACATCCCATCCCAGAGGTGTCCTGCCCCTTCCCTTCTCTGACTAAAGGTGAGAGCAAATCCACCCCAACTCAGGGTGCAGCCAGGAGACACCTCCTGAAAGACACTCACATGACAGCATAGAGTGCACACTGCTCTTTTCTGACCAATCATTTTGCTTTTGGTGTTTTTAATTTCATTACTCTGTTAATATTAGCAACATATCAATGTCCTTTACTTTCTTAACGAGAAGACAATTTTATCATTGCCTGTGTGTCAGTGTTTAGATATTTTCCTTACACTTCTTTGAAGAGTTAATCTGTCCATTTGCTCTGTCACAACAGTATCCTGGTGCTTGCACAGTCTACTCAGCTGTCTGCCAGGGAGTTTAATGGAGTTACACAATGCACACATGCATAAATAATACTGTGAATTAAGAGTTTGCAAACTATTACTGAGTACACACACATGCTGCTAACATTGCCTTCACTGGGCTATGTGTGTGGCAAACTGAAGAAAATCTGAGTTCTGCAAACACCTATTAATTCATCAAGTAAGGAGTTGGCACCAGGATTTGGTGTTTCTTGTTTCTGCATTCATTTGAGAATGCTCTGAAAGACGTTGGAAATTGCTCTCCCTTCAAAAGTCCTTCTAACTCTCATCAGGCAAACCTAACATAGCTGGCTATGTTAAATAAAGTCAGCCACACAGAGTCATAATGATTTTACCTTTATCACAAGACCATGCAGGACATTGCAGTTTGAACAGGTATTAAAGACATATATACTAGCTGGATGCTGAGTCTTCTTCATCTGATGCAGGAAAGGCAAGTTTAAAGTTGAACAACAACCACAAAAAACAAGATAGACCCTCTCAGTCTCTATTTGTTCAAGGCTATGGAACTGCAAAGCCCAGCAGGGACTGCTGACCAGCCCCAGCTTCCCACAGACATGGATCAAGTTTGAGTGGAGTTTGTGCTGATTGTAACTGAGTGGTTGCATGAGCAAGAGTAAAAGCACAGGAAGCCAAGAAGTTCCCATTTCATTTTTCTGTGTTCATATCAGTTTCAGAACTGTACTTTTAATAAAAACTATTTGCTACACCACCATCATATAAAGGGCAGATATAAAGAGTGGAAGGAGAAAGGAGCCTTTAGTGAATATCAAAGCCTCACACAAACAAGGCATAATGAAGGAAAGAAGTAGCCCATTTGTCTTCCCTTCAGCATGGCTTGTGCTTCCTACAACAAGGTGAACGTTAATAAATTTAACTAAGACAAATTTAACCATCCTAGGACCACATTAATCAAAAGCCTGACAAGAGCAATCTGAAAGAGTTGGGGAAGGGAAGTAAAGCACAACTGACACAGAGGATGCCATGCCCTCCCTCTCCCTGGGCACTTCCAATACAGAATAACTCCTTTCCATAATAACGGCACTCCTACCAGGCTGATCCTGCTGCCTTCCCAGCACTCCTCACCCACCCAATGCCTCTTTATCTGTGAGGTTTTCTTATCCCTACGTGTCTATACTTGAGAAAGATTTAGACTATTTCGGTATGATCATACACAGGAGCTGCAAAGTCCTGGTGAGATTTGTGCCACTGGCATTGTTGAACAGAAACTCTCAAGGTACAGATTAACACATGTAACAAAGGCAACATAAATTTGATAAGAAATCAAAATGACAATAGCTCATGAAAACTATGCATTGGCCTGAACCAGAAGCCAAAAACAAGAGATGTCCATTTTTATTCATTATCCTCGTGCCAAGTTTCCCAGTGCTGGAGCTCCAGGTTCCTTCTCAAGCTGAAATATTCATGAATAGAGACATACAAAGCCATGGGATTTATTGCAGGGAAACCCTCCACCCTTTGGTCTCTTCATATTTAGCTCAAAGTTGCTGCTCTTGAGTTATGTTTTTAGCATGGAAAACATTGACAAACATGTCCTTCCATCAGCCAAAACACTTCACAGAAAGATGGCTATGTCATACAAAATGAGGAAACTGAGAAGTAACTGCTGATCAAAGCCACACAAAGCAGCACAAATTAGACTAAGTGCATCCCCAAAAGCCATAATTATCCAAGCTACTCAAACAAAATAAGCACATACGTGATCATTCAGATTTGCCTACAGGCATCCCCACAGCATAAAACATGGTATGCTGCTTGCTGTTCTTCCACTTGATAAAACAATATATATTTTCATCACTTAAGAGTATTGGTGTTTACTTTAATAGTCTTTAAAACTTGACAATGCCTTTCCCCAAAAAAAGTTTCTTTTTCAGTTGGACAACAGGGGTTTCTACATGTTCTGTGTTGGTTGAGTTCCATGGGCTCATGGATAGATGTAGGAAGTCTGCAATCTTATTGTAGTGCAAGGCTTCAGAGGAAGGGTTTAGTGGCACAGGATTTCATGGCATTTCACAGAGAACTACAAGCTCCCACTGGCTTCATGTATTACCACAAGGCAGGAGATATTTATTTCTATTGAAAATAAAGAAGACTTAAGCCACATAATTGGATTTGAACCCATATAGAGTATATTAAACAGTCTGAAGCATTTGGGAAAAGTTTCTGTCCAAATTGTTCATAGATGCCTTATGAATCTTTCAGCAAACCTGGGCTAAATAAGCAAGCCTACCCTTGTCTTTGCAGACAGGTTAACGACCTTTGAAAACCTTCCAGGCTCTCTTCTAACACTGCAAGAAGCAGTTTAATATACTCTGAAAATACAGTGCTCCAGAAAATGGCCATGCCTCCCAACATGATCACATTTATATCGCAATACTTTCTTGAATATTACTTGGTTGTTTTGGTGTTTTTGCTTTCCTATGGCAAAACACTCCTTTCAGAAAGTCCTTTCAAAGCCAAAAGAGCAAATCCAATGTTTAGGATATTGACTCCTCATGGAACTGACTCACTCCAAGCCCTTGCTTACATAAACCCAAACATTAGCTTGGTTTTTGCTTTTTACCACCATTGGAAAGGGCTTCTCACTTGGGGAGAAAATCTTGTCCCCTGCATGACTCTTCCAGATGGCTCAAATCCTCAAATAAAATATTCCAACTTTCTGTTGCCTCTTTGAGACCTCCTGCCATGAGGTGTCAGCAGATAACATCTGACCAGGTGATCACCTGCCATGTGCCAAAGACTGCTTTAGAAAACCAACCTCCCCCTCCCCAGCTCCCACCCACTCATTTCTGTATCATCATTATCATGGAAAAAGGTGATTAAAGGCAGGGATTCTCTCTTCAAACCAAGCATGGACAGCCACAATTAAAGTTGTGCATGTGCATGCACATTATAAATTCCCCATGTAGCATGTACATGGTTATTTTGCTTTAAAATTTCAACTAAGAAAAGCATGTTCATGATATAAATTTGCCAATCCAGGGTAAAAGCTGAATTTGTAATCAAGTTATTACTGTAAAAAAGTATGAGCTGTGGATGATTACACTGTAATGTCAGCATAGCTGCAGTCACTCTGCTCTAAATCTGGACCAAAAAAGATAGCAATAACTTTCACCAGCTCTCATATTTCAGCTCCCTTTTAGTTTAGAAGGAGAAGTCTGCAACGAGAACTGTGGTTCATGTCACAGAATCCCTTTGGATTCTTCTAGCCTAGAATCTAAGTGAGGTAATGAAAACTACTCATTTAACATCCAAAAATATCTTAAAAATTCAAATATTCACAAGCCTCAAAGGTCTCAAACTCTGTTATGTTTGAAGAGATAAGAAAATTCACTGTATACCTTGGTCCTGATTCCAGAAAAAAAAACAAACTACATATAAGTAGTTAGTGATTTAGGCTCTAAAATCAAAACTATCCCAATGTGATACTAATCAGAATCTCAACTTGCTGTTCAGTTAGAGGAACATGCACATCTTAATCTTGTTCATCAAGGCCACTGAAGGTCTAAATCTTTGGCTCTCACAATGAAAAATAACCAGTTCTAGATATAAAATGGCAATTATAATATTTACTCTTAAACACTACATCATCAGTATGGTCTCAGAATGCAAAGAGCTATATTGTGTCCAGATGGATCTACTGGGCACACTGGAGGAGCTGGAATTTCACCAGAACACTTCAATTGCTGGTCCATCTGGGAATGAGTTATTTTGGATTTGGGGGTTTTATTCAAATTTAGGACTTCAAAACACATAAATAATTTTAATAGGAAACATAAAATTAAAAAAAAAATATATATATCTTGTTGAATTTGTTATTTCACAGTTTTTTTGCTCTAGGAGATACTTTATTTTGAACTTCTCAAATGTTTTGCATCATTGAAGAGAAATTAGAAGTACAAAATGGTATCAGTTCTCCTCCCTCCTCCATGCAAACCTGTAATTTTTAAAGAGCATCATAATTGGCTATTCCTCATATTTACATTCTTTTCAAAATGAGAAAGACAAGAAAATCAGCACGTTCACAAAAGAGGTTGTTATTATGACTGCTGACATGAGCACAACTCACCAGCATCTTTTCAATGCTTCATTGGGCTACTTACAGAATTGCTCCAGGTCATCTCTGTTTTTAGACTCAGGCATGGCAGTGATTGTGAGCAACGGGCATGGATTTCCTCCTAGAGTCTGGCAGAGTGTCTGCTGCCTCCAGTAAACCTTCTTAGGGTTCTGATTTTGTTTCAAGATATCAAGATGGGACTGAAAAAGAAGCAAGGAAGCAGATTTATAAAGGAGCTCACAGTCTATAACCTGATTTTGTTCTAGTAGCTGTATGTTATTTTTTATACTAATTTCATATCTTGCTAACTTCCCAGCTCCTCTCTTGTGCCAGTCAATATCACCACCTTTTACATCCCACAAATACTCACATTCACAACGCATCCCTGTTCACTGAAGCTGCACAGAAAATTTACACTTATATTATGATCTACTTGAGGGTGTCCCTTTCTGTTGCAGAACAGTTGGACCAGATGACCTTGAAAAGTCCCTTCCAGCCCAAACTATCCTATGATTTTGCCTGAGCAGTTCCCAGGTGCTTTTGTTAGCTTAATGAAATTTCTATGCATACATGAAATCCAAAAGGGAAGCATTTACTCTTTATACTTTAATAAGGGTTTTGTAGAAACATGAGAAAACTCTCCAATTTTGAACATTTACAGAATTGATTGCTTAGCTGTCAAGCACATGCCAGTGAAACTCAGTGACAACTCCATATCAGAGGCAGCCAAAAAGTTTATATCGAAACAACATTTTGTACAATCAGTAGTGGGAAATTCAAAGAGTGTCTTTCCAAGAAGTTATTTAAAAAGGAAGATTTTCTCCCCACCCCCAAAGTTTATGACAGTTTGAAACAATTCTAAAGTCCAACAGCTTCTTGAGAAATTTGAGAAAAAGAACTGGCAGCTTAAAAGAAAGACTTTTTGGAACAAATTACGATCTCCTCATTAGAGATGGAGCCACTTGTCACCCACACACCAGATGAAGTGTAGCTCTCTGTTTGCATTGCAATTGATGAGTGTGAGTAATGCCACTGTGGGGTGTTGCTGAGTGTTGTGGAACACCAGTTGTCTCCCAGTTGGCAGGAATAGGTGCAGTGAGCACACTTGTCCTAGCAGTAACTAAAACACATCAGTTCATCAGTGACCCCCACAGGGTGATGGTTTGTCTCTATGAGTCAGGGTTAAATTTTAATCCACGTTCATGGGACACCACATTCCTGTTCCTCAAAACTTGGAGCTCACCACGTTTCAGACTGATTTCCCAGCATCCAAATGGAGCCATGTAAACACAGAACTGAAATTTACAGTCAGCTATGTTATAAAACAATTAAAATACAGCTCTATAAAGTAAATTCAATTATTAGCAGCATTTAACAATCTCACATAGATACTGAGAACTCAATATCATCATTTACTTATGTTCCTGGTACCCAGTGAAACTTAATTGGGTATAGCTACCACAGATTTCAGCTAAATATCAAAACAATTAATACTGTGATGTAAAAATAGATAAATTACTGTTCATAAAAGAAATGTAATTACTAATGGGCAAGAAGTAATGAACTGAAGAGAGCATCCAGTTCAAATAGGATTCTGCAATATTTCCTGCAAATACGCCTATAACCATTAAATATATATGATATTTTAAAACATTTTTAAATCACTTACTCCATATACAAGTTTATCTTCTTCCCCAAAGCACTATGTCTTTAATTGAGCCCTTGGGTTCATAATCACTTTTAATTTATTATTGATATATAAAACCAACACACTTCACCAATGGACAAATGCTTTAAAATGCAATCCACTGATGCGCAAACCTGATTTAGTTTATTTACTGTGGAAATAAAAGTAAAATGGAAATGTGTATAGCTCATCACTTGACTTTTTAAATTAGCCCAAGCAAAGAAGCCTTTCAGAATTACTAGAAGTAGTGATTTTGCTTTAGCTAGAGCTGGACATGACAATCTATCAACCTTGTCCACACATAACTCCCATTTACCAAATTTTATGGTTCTTATTGTGACTGAGTTCATTTAAACTTTTCCTGGGGCAAAATTTCCTTTAACTTCAATGAGCATTTTATTTGAAGAGACAGTGAAATATTTAAAGACCTGGTCTTGTAAGCCTAGGAATAACATCTTTTTCATCTCTATTCTATTCATTGAGGAGCAGGTGAGATATTCAACGATTCCCAGAGCACACAGACTCTCCAAGCCTCTCTTACTATGTGCCAGCAGAAGATAGAAATCAATAACAGTAAAATAATGATGAAGCACTACATTTTTGTGAAATGTATGGTGGTGAATAACTCTAACCAATTCTTCAGTATTGCATGTATTTTTTATCCTGCAGGCTGTAGACATTTGTGCCTTCAGGGCTAAAGGGCAAACCCCACCACTGGAGCATACCCTCCACCCCATGGAATTTTAGGAGTAACTGGTGAGGTACTGATGAAAAGTGAGCTGACAGACATGCTTTGGACTGGACTGGCCTTCTTCCAGATACTGGAAGCAGTTTCTTTGAGTGTCTGTAATGGGATGCAAAACAGTTGACAAGAGGCTCTCTTGAGTGGGAATCTATCTAAGCCTAACTCTGCTGGCATGCCAGGCAGCACTCTCCTGGGGAAGACACTGTCCCCTGGAAAGCACGGCCTCCAATACCTGGTTATGGCAAACTGATAACATTCTAAAAAACACAGTGACCTCAAACTCCAGCAACCCACACCTGAATATTCCCCAAAACAAAATGTGCTGATAATGGAAATTGAGGTGAGAAGGAAGGGAAACTACTGATCCACTGGAACTCTGTGGTTTCATTTGCAGTACCATCATTCTCATCTTTAGCATCAAAGCACAGCTACTCCCAGAACTACTCATTTCACTTTTTTCATCCTCTCTCCCCTTCAGACCCCGGTTTCCCCTACATCAATTATAGAAGAACCACACTGGATGCATTTCCCAGTAAATTCCCTTGCCATCCACCCCTTTCCACAGAAAAGGCTGTGGAAAACAAACCCGTGCCCAGCAAAAACACTTGGTACAACTCAATAACTAAATTTATGTTTTGGAGTTGTATTCTTTTGGTTTTTGTACTGACAGAACTGGAGAGAGTGTCACAAATTCCTACCGACACTCCAGCTGGCACCAAGGAAAGAGCTGGTAAAGGGTCAGATGAGGTCCAGCAGCCTGGTAAAGCTGGGTGCAGCTCCAAAACCTGGGCTGCTACCCTGTGTCAGGAGGGGGATCAAGCAGCACATTTGAGTTGTCATTAGGTTTAGCCCCTTGCTTCCCAGCCCTTCAGGAGGAGGATTCTGCCACCCCAAATGAGTAGAGACACCTTTGTTCTGTATTATGACTGGTAAAAGCACTAATGGTTTGTGCTCAGCTTATCCCTGAGAGAAATTTCTTTTCTTCTACAGCATTCCGGGCTTTACAGCTGGCAGGAGCTGCAGCTGTAAACAGGATCAGGCCACAGAATGGTTTCAGTGGGCAGGGACCCTAAGCATAATCTCATTCCAACCCCCCTGGCATGACACCTTCCCCTAGACCAGGTTACTCCAAGCTCCATCCAAGCTGGACCCTGAACACACCCAGGGATGAGGAGGTGTGACAGAAATCCTCTGTGTCATCTCTAAATCCACCCACACAGCTCCAGCCTGTCAGGGGCATTATCTGGGTGGGCATGCCAGTATTACCATCATTGTGGAGTAGGTGTAGGGGTAGTGGTAGGCCAGGTAGCAGACATCATCTTTGTGAGGGAACTTGATGCTGAAGGTGAGGGTGTAGTAGAACCTTCCCCTCATGCCTCCTCCTGCAGCTGCACTGCAGCAGTAGTGGTTTCTGGAAGAGAGAGAGGAGGAAAGTAAATGCTTTTCACTTCCAGATGTGCATTTGAAACAGCCATGGGAAAAATAAGCATTCAGAGAAACGTCCACAAGACAGAAAGCCCAGCAGGGAGTTAGGAGGCAGAACTGCATGTGGCAGTGCAGGGCACAGCCAGCTACACTGCTGAGGGATGGAGCACTCTCCTAGGAAAATAACATCCATTAATGCTTCGTTTTGTTAAGATGCAAATAAAGAAGCAGTCAGCTAATAGTAGCTCATATAGCAGAGCCCAGACATTTAAACTACGCATTCGGCTAAAATTGCTGTATTTCTTCAGATATCCATATTATCTTGCTCAGAGATGCAGGTTCCTTTTCACAGCCCTGAACAAAGCCATGAGAAAATACTCTGCAAAAAGCCTGGAGATTTAGAAAATATGAATACCCTACCAAAGCAACTGTTCAGTTCCACCACAGGAAGAAAAGTGATATTTCAGGAATAGAAATAAATAATAAATAGGGCATACATAAAAATATTTCAGATAACAACCAAGGCACTTTGCTGAGTAGGAAGAAGGAGAGGGAGTTTGGGTAGAGACTGGGCATGAAGAAGTGACTGGCAGATTTGCCAGTTGTGACCTACCCAAAAATTCCTCCTTGTATCCCTCTGTTTTGAAGACTTGAGCCTCTCCCTCTCAGGGAATAGTGAGGACTAGCTGCTCCCCCAAAAAATAGGGAGCTGAGCTTTGTATGAAAGCCAGAAGAGCAGAGAACTCTTGAGGCAGGGTCATGTGCCGCAGCACCCGATCAGGGCATGGCTGGGGACAGCAGAGGAGCTCAACCTCAGATCATCAGACAAGACTGTGGTGGTGAGGCAGGTCTGGGTCAGTTCATGGGCCAGGATCCAGATCAGGATGAGTAGCAAAGCAGGGACACAGCAGCACAACAGTGACTGAGCTGAATCGTCACTGCCACAGAGCTCTGGGTGAGGCTGGTCAACACTGACAGTGTCTAAGAGAACATAAAGCCTTGGCACTGCCTTCAATAAAACTACAAAATCTTATAGCAAGCAACTCAGTCTAGTGTCAGGACCTGATCTCTTGAAGGAGACTTACTCTGAATGAAGAGATGACTTCAGGCTGGGTAGGAAAGTTTTCTTTCAGCAGAGATGAAGTGACAAATCATGCACTTTAGGGAAAAGCCTCAGAGCAAATTGCATCCATAAGTACATTTCAAACAATATTTTTCCCACATTGCACCAATTATGCTGTTGCCAAACCTTCTGATTCTGAAGGACTCTGAGGTTTCTTTGACAAATGTTATCATCAATGTTGCATTAAAATGCAAAATAGAAGAGGCAACCAAAAGATGCAATTTCAGCTCCTGAATTTTATAATACTAGTTTATTTTGCTGCTGTTCATTTTTATTCAAAGGGGTGGAGAGAAAAGACAATTATTCTTGTCAAATTCTCAAAAATAATCAGCTCTTTTTCATAAAGGAGAGACAATACAATGCTGCTAGGTTTTCACTTGAATTCAATAGTTAGGAACATGTCGGGTGAGTGATACCGACTGGATCAATAAATGGTGCAGGAACACTGAGTCACAGTGGCAACCTGAAAAGCCTATAATTTTATTCTCAGTTGAACCCATTACCACAACATTTCCTTTGCAAATAAAGCACCTCAATATTGGACAAAGAGACTCAGAAAAAAATTCAATAAACCCACAAATACAGAAATATGTACTTAGCATTTATATATTTATTTCACTGGATCAAGGGTTAAAGTCTGGTATTTTTTTGAAGTCAGAACAAAGACATTTAATACAGTTGCTGTTAATTTTGACAATGAAGGATAATTAAGAACCATTTCATGCACGGTGCAGAAGGAAAATGCTCATGCCTGTGGCCTCTATTACACTCAGTGCCACTTGGAAGGTTAGATCACCTTATTCATAGAGTGGTCACAAAAGTGCAGAATTCTTCCAAGTCCTCCCCTCCAAGTTCACATTTGTAGTTAGAGATGTGGGAGGAAGCAGGTCTTTGCAGGAAGACACTGCCTAAATATCTCATACAGACATTATTCCCACCTGTCCCAAATACTCCCTCTGTAGCCTGTAATTCTGCAGCCAAGTGTCCTCTCCTACCTAAAATGGCCACTTTAACCCAGGGGTTCTGCAGCAGGAGACACCTCTGACCTTGATGCCACACTGGTAGTTCAGTGTTCCTCACTCTCCTGCTCAGACATGACCCCCAGGGCAGGGGTGCACAGCTCCCAGAGCTCTGCTCAGCAGCACATTCCGTCCTTGTTCTGAGCATCTCTGCTGTTCCACCCAACTACCCACCCAGAAAAGACATTTCCAGACTTTTGAATCACTTCTTGACCCCTGCTTCAATCCATACAAAGCTATCTGGCAGTAACAGGAAGTTTACAAGGCAACTTTGGGAGGCTTCAATATTCTTCACTCTTACATTAAAAAGAAAAAAAAAAAACCCTGTGTGTAAGCAGTGTAAATGATCATCTACTTTTACTGTATATAATCTGGTCTCCTCACAATCCATCATACAAAGCACTAGCTATGAATATTTTTAAAAGAAATCTTAAAAAGAAAAAAAGATTTTCCTCTGTGCCTCCCTCTCCTCCTACTGCTGTCAAGCCAAAATAGCTCTATTGCTTCCTTTTTCCTCCACCAGATTGACGCTTTTTAGTTCCTCTCCACTTTTTCATCACAACAACCTACCATATCAGCATGGAGCCGAAAGTAACAAGCAAGGAAAAGTAAAGGAATAAAAGACTCTAGCAACATCTGGTCCCAACTACCTTATTTGTCTTCCCTTTCAAAAACATGTTGAAAGTCTCTCATGCTTTCTAGAAGCCAACACACTGGTTATTGGAAAAAAAAAAAAAGAGACCAAAGTATGGTTTTCTCAATGAACATGCAAGCTCTATCTACTGTGCCTTTCAGTCACTCTGTAGGAGTGAGATCACTTTGTTTGCTGCTCTCCTTCAGGAAAAAATGCACAAGTATTATACTTCCAGCATAGCAGTGATGAAGAGTTAATTAATAATAATTATAATACTATTCTATCTATAATACTCTCTATTACTCTGCAAAATAATTTTTTGAGCTTAAAAAAAAATCTTTGTAAACACTATGTGATTAAAACATGCTTCTCCATTTATCTATTCCATTCTCTGGGTGGCAGATAAGTGATTCTAATTTTCCACCCTTTGTAAGTGGAGAAACAGACATAGACAGGTGAAGCAGCTTGGACAAAGATGCAGGCTGGGATGTAACTGAGGAATTCAAAGGCACCAAGTGATTCAGGACCAATATCTCTTGGCCATCTGATCTTTAGACTTCCTATCTCCAGCATTTAGTGTTCTAAAAAGCACTGCTAGATGAAAAAATACAGCATTTTCAGCTTAGACTAAAATGGCCAAAGGAAGTATCAATATCCCAGACTTCTGGGCCACTTCAAATCAGAGTTCAAATGGAAAGTGACATCTCTTCTAATCTATTGATGTATTCCCTTGGTCCAAAACATTGCCCACTTGGAGTTTGGTGTCCTCATTTTCCTTGTCTGGACCTCCTCACATCTCTATGTGTGGTTATTAAGTGCAAGATTCTTTAGTAACACCCTGGTTCATACCATAAAAAGCAGCATTGACAATTTACTGGGCATGGTTGTTTTTTGGGGTCTGACACATTGGAAAGCAGAAAATGCACAACACAACTTCCTTTCCAAAGGGCATATCCGTGATAAGGTATTTTTGTTGTCAATATTTCAGGCAGAATCCAAGCTGAAGTAGAATATTCCCCCAGCCATTGTGCCATTGAGGTGTTCAGTCATACTGCAAAGGCCAGGTGCTCCCAGAGTGAGACTGATGTCTCACCCTCTCACAGATATCATTAGAGCTGAGAAGTGACCTGCTAATGTTATGATGTTTATTTCATCTAATGTGATTATAAAGATGCTGAAAAGAGAAGACCTAGTTCTGACATCATTATGATCACTAAACAGCCAAGTTCTTAGTGCTGATGTGAGAACAAAACACTCCATGTACCTCATTACTATCTGACCTGAGTACTGTCTGAAAAAGCTGGAGGTTAGATAATATGCTTAGAATGAGCCATGAAACCAAAGGCACAAGCACATTGTCACCAATTCAACACTCAGCTGCCATTGTTCCTTAAATAATTTGCCAGAAAGGAATATTATTCAGTGCGTAAAAGCTGCCAAGACAGCAAGAGAATTAGATGATCTTATTGTAACTGCAACTGTTTATCATGGGTGTATCCTGTCACTTCGCAGAGGCAATAAAATAGAGCAGAAGTGTCACTCAGCTACTTTTTGACAAGAGCTCTGCTAATATTCTCCACAGCATAAAAACTCTTGTGAGACATTAGAGAAAGGTACACAGTGATACAGCTGTGCCACAACATTCATCTTTATGAGCGAACTACCCCATCCACAGGGAAGATGAATGCCAAGGCTCAGCCAACCTGCTTCACACAGGCATCTCACCAAAGAGCTTTTCCTCCCCCCATCCTTCAGCTCAGAGGCATCTCCCAGCAAAGACCCTGCTAAAAAAAGCAATTAAAAGCATCCCTGGGTTCCTCTGTGTTTTTGAAAGTGCATCACTCTTTTCCCATATTTATTAATAACTCCTGGTAAAAATAATTGGATGAGGTTCCCTTCAAAATATGCAGCCCCATCTTAGGATACCTGTGACTAGGGTGAATGGAACTGAAGCGAACTCTTTACCCAAAACACTGGCAGTGTGACATCATCGAGGCAATCCCATCTCCTCCTCTGGGAGAAAGCCTGAGCAGAAAGCCCCAACCACACTAGTTTCACATTCCTCCCCCCTACAACTTCTAATGACTGAGAATCTCTTTTATCATCACTGAAATATAAACAGTAACATTTCAGTAGAGGTGAAAATGTATTTATGTGTGCGCATGCACATTCTTGTGTATACAAAAATATGTGAGAACCAGGAACACACAATAAATGAGAGACAACAAGTACTTATCCTAGATGATTATGTTGACATATAATTCAATGTACAGCTAGAAAACACAGAATATTCCAAATCAATAAAACAATTCTCTCATATGTTCTGAGCACAAATCTGATTACAGGCTTAATTACACAATCATGGCTTAATCTTGGAAGTCAGCTGCTGTTTAATCACTGCACAATAGCTGCCTTGCTAATGATAGGGGAAGCCACTACAATGGTATCCAGCATAAAAAGTCTGCCCATACTCAGAGAACTTAGAGATTACAGGCAAGTAAAGGGAAGCCACTGCACCACATATGTGAGCTCTTGAGGTAGAAAAGGTTAAGGTCAGGTGCATGAAGGTCAGCAAAGAATATCTGAAACAAAAGAAAATAGCTACTCAAATTATTGTAGACAGATACTAGGCTGAGAAGATAATCTGTGCCCTTGATCCCTCCACACCCCATCCCTGGAAAAAAAAATTACAACAGAAATTGGGACAACTTGGCATTTTCTTCTGAGGCTCTGGCACACTGAAACAGGGAACTTGCACAAATAGCAGCACTGAGCTCATCAGGATTCCTTTACACCACTATACTGTGGTTATATATGCAACCCATTCTCCTCAGCTCCTTCATCTCTTACAAAAGTCAGACTATGCAACTGAAAAACAATGATCCCATCCTGCCCTTTTCTTCACAGACGTGAAAAAACAACTACACTACATCTCCTTTCTTTCTTTTTCCTCCAGGGCAAGGGAATTCTGTGTATTTCCTGGCATCTAATAGTGAGATCTCACTTGTGGCTATTTTTGGAGGGTGGAAGCGCATAACGCATTGAGCCAGCACCAATTTAGAGACACTTGAAATAGGGGGCACTGGTGGCAAGAGGCTCATGACATCAGGGCAGTTAACAGGAACAAAACAGTGGAGAAAGGAAGGCACAAATTATTCACCAAAAGTGCACTTACTTGTAGTAGCAGATGTCCTGGCCTGCCCGAATCCAGCGAGGCCGGCCGTGGAGAGCTTCCCTCACTGAGTACATGACCAGCTGCATGCCTACAGAAAACAAGACAGTTTCTGGTGATGCGATTTCCATGGCTGGAAAAGATAGGAGTGGGAAGAAAAAGGCTAAAGAAGAAGCACCATTATTTTGTCAGTGCTCTCTCTGCTGATAGTTTATGCAGAGTAAATACATTCCCAAAGCCCTTTGTTTTGTTCTGAGACAGCCATGTCTGTACAAAAAGCCTCTCCAGAAGAAATGAGCTGAATGGAGTTTATCAAAAACTAAATTATTTTTCTGGCCTTTGCAAACCAGTTTGCTTACAAACAGAGGAAGGGAAAGAAAATAATATGAATCAAGGCATCAACAAGATCAGTAATTTGGTTAGTCCAATATTTTATGCTTGGCTGCACTATTATTGAATTCCTAATCCTACCATAGCATCACAGATCTGTGGTGCATCCAGTACCCTGCCTTCCAAAATCAGCAAGCAAAACTAGAAGGTTTTAAACTTACTATTAGACCTAAATAACACCTAAGTGTCATAAATGCTGATAACAACAGCATCCATCTTTGTACTGCATTATCCCAGAGAACGACTTCTTCCTGACCTCCAAAACATTGCTGCTTCATGCCCTGAGGGACAAGGCTTTCTCTGATCTGAGCTGCACATCCCTTACCCACAGCTCCATGAAGCCGGCCCATCTGCAGGGAGTTTTTGTATCAGTTTCCTTTGCTGTACACTCCTACCTGTTCTTCAGGGCAGGGTGAGGGTGCTGCCCTCCCCAGCAGAGCTCTCTGCACAGGGTGTCCCTGGCCAGGGGCTGCAGGGGAGGCTCCTGTGAGCAGCTCCTGTGGACCCAGCACAGCCACAGCTAAGCCTGGCAAGGATGCTGGCACCACTTCTGTGAGAGCACATATAGGAAAGAGAAAAATGCCCCCCAAGTATTTTTGCATGTTGATAAATTGCCCCCCAGGCCTTCTCTTGGCTGTTCTTGTGCTGGGGGAAGCTGATGCTTGAAAATAATTAATACTGGTGACATATTTGCATCAGCAGCTATTCAGTTCCCTTCTTCCTTTGGGTTTCTCTGTTAAATTCTCCAGGGCTATTGGATCCAGGATGTATCAGCAGCAATGCCTTTCCAGCTCACCTCTGGCTGTGCTGTGGGGCAGCACTAACTCCCCACAGCCAGGAGGAGCCTCTGTAATGCTGTTTTCTGAACCAGTGCTGTGGGTTATGTGCAAGAGGCAATTCTGTGTTTGGTACCAGGACATGGCCACCACCAATTTTGAGAGACACAGGCCTGTCCAGAGGCCCAGTTGATTAGAGAGGGGATGTGGGACTCAGTGTCTGAAGGGGTCTTGATATTCTGAATACCAGCTCCTGCCCTTCTCTCTGAGTCCAAAGGACTCACACGTGAAACTGTCTCAGAGTAATGGTTGCTCCTAATATGCCATCTCATTTTAATTAAAAAAAATAAATTAAAAATCAGTTCTTCCTTTTTACTTCCCCTGTGGAAATTTTCAGTTTTTGAAAACAAACTGAAATCAGGGTTCTGATGAAATCCCATTATTTCCCATGGTAAAGTAAGTTAGTGAAAGACGGGGAAGGAGAGAGGTAGAGGTTGTGCCTCCTGTCTTGCTCTGCTCGTGATCACAGCTATTTCATTAAATATCCTTTCTGCTGATTTGAAAGTCACACAGTGCCATCTAACCAAGAGTAAATGGGAAAAACAAAACCAGACAAGTATCCAGGAGCTGTAAAGAATTCCCACCCAGGGCACTTTGGCACAACATCACAACTGGAGGCTTTTTGTATCAGAGTGTGGGCATTAGCCCAGGACGGTGCAGAGGGAATGTGACAAATAAACAGCATCTCTTACCACTGCTCTGTGAAAATGCTGTGCATGTGCTGGAAGGGGTAGTGAGCCTTGCTCAGCAAAGCCAGAAAAGCTGGAGCCTCACTGCCTGCTTGGAGCAGCAGAAGGAACCCACAGAGGAATTGTTTAATAGCCAGCCCCACAAACAAGCCGTCCAAAAGCCAGCCATGGCTTAGCCTGCCTCCTTAGTCCAGATGGTATTTTCACATTTCTCTTCCAAATATATTTTTCATTGCATGCTTGAACATGTGAGTCATGTGCAGTTTCAGGTACACAAAATGAGATTATAAATGCTGACAACAGCCAAACTAGCAGATAACAAACAACCTTCCACCAATAATAACCTGAATCTCTGGCTACAGGAATGAAGGCACTAGGGGCTACATCAACAAACTACATTGTGGTTTAAAAAAGGACATCTACATCCTTCATTTACAGGCTCCTACCACACCCACCACAATGAATTGTTTGATAATTCAGGCAAGCAGTATAAGATGACAAAAAAAATTCAGTTGGGGTGTGTATGAATACTTGAACTTCAGCCCTTTGGGTTAAAGAGTAAACACCTTTTAATTCACCATGTCACTGGCTGGATAGCCAGTTTCACACATACAAGTGATTCCAACTCCTAATGCTGTTTATTATAGGTACATTGATCCTCAGAGAGTCATCCTGGTGATGCTGGAGGCTGTAGCCACAGGGCTTCAGAGGAATGCAAAGTCTAATATTATGGGCTTATTAAACATTCTGAGTCAGGTCTTGAGCTGGTGTAAATTAACAGAGCTCCATGGAGACAAACCAAAAAAACCCCATCCCATGCCAGCTAAGAATTCAATCCAGTCTCTTTGCAGAAGAAATTATTTCTCTTCTAAAATGGGTATTGAAAGATGGGATTTGCCCTGCTTGTTTCTGAACAATTCTTCCTTCCTCCTGAACCATGACAGGAGCTCAAAGACTGCAAAGAACATAATTTTTCTCATCATTAATATCAATAGAAATTTAGTAGTTCTGAAGATGTCTTACTAGATAAAACCAAAGAATCATGAATATTTGTTTGATGATTATCACATTTATTTAAATCTTAGAAGTACTTTCCAATCCTATTCTGCTCACTCAGTTCCAACAGACTGTCTTTCCCCCCAGCTCTCCCAATCCTAGTGTCATTCTTCTTCAGTTCTGGTATATAAACACAACAGTGACATTTATTTCCCCCCACAAATCCTCTCCCAGGTTTCAATATTCAGTTTCCTCCTCAGTCCTCCTGAGGATAGACAAACGTTCCTTGACAAATCTAAACTGGCTTTTTTCAGTGGACTTCAGGGCAGATAAGACTGAATTTACCATCTCCCTTATAGCTATAGACACAGAAAGTTTGAAGCCTTTACGGCTTTAAAAAGATATTCTTGTGAAGAGAAGGCTACCCCAATTCCCCAAAGGCTCATACCATAGTTAAACTGGCTGTTGAACTTCTCACAGTTGATGATGTTGAAGCGATAGGGAACTGCCGACTTCATGTCACGGACCTCGAAGTAGAACCACTGGAGATGCTGGTTGCTGTTCACATCTGCATTCATAATTAGGTCATACTCAAACCTGTAAAGGAAAATAGTAAAATCAGTGGCCTTGAACACCTCCTGTCTGCCACTGAACATGCTGACAGCAGGCTATGTAGTCAAATTGATTGATATTTTGCGAGCAACACCATCAAACACCATTAAATACTCACACTATAATAGTCAAAACATTTTGAGCTGTTTTCTTCATCATGTTCTTTCCATGACATCCAGGTGTTAGAAGGCATAATAAGCTCCACATCACCTAAGCTGCTTCCCTGGCTGACCCTTTCCAAACCCAGGAGGAGGCCACCATCCCACGCTGTGGTCACAGCAGCAGGCAGGCTCCTCTCTGCAGCGGTACTTACTCACGCACTTGGATCGCTTTCCGAAGGTTTCCCGACTCAAACTTGGAGAAAAATGTCAGACAGCCTGAAGCAGCTGGGCTTGAGCTGCTGCTGGAAAGCAAAGCAAGGACACCTGTAGCAGGATGCTTCAAAGTTAAGCCTTCCCCAGCATCTTTTCTATGCTAAAAATGCCTTTAATAATTTTTTTAATAAGCAATACCCTGGGAAGGAGGGGGAGGTGAACAAATCCATGATCTTCCTATCCAATACAGTTTTTCTCTCTACTCTTGCTTAGTAATTCTAAATCACATCTTTCCTTTTCCCAATACTCTCTTTTGTCGCTGTCCATGTTTGTTTTCTTTACTCCAGTTACTTTCTCACTGGACTGTTCCTATTATTTCATTAATTGCAGAAGGCAGCTTTATACAATTACTCTACATTTACTCTTCCCTCATCTATAGAGTCTCTTTCTCCAACTGCTTAGGAACCCTTAAATTAATCCTAGGCAACTTCATAAATTTCTCCTACCTCAAACTCTCACCTCTTTTTAACTCTGAAGAATGTTCTCCAAGTCACCAATCCTTCCTCTGAACAAAATTTCTTTAAATTTGGGACCCTCTCAACTGCCCAGTTGTCTCACAGACCATAGTTGAGTTCCTAAAGCAGTTGACAAGGCCAGATGTTCGAGGGTATTTTCAGAAGTGCTGTGGGAGTGTCACACTTCTGAAACAGGGTACATCTACAGCCTGTGACACTGGCTGTGCAGACACTCAATGGGAAATGCTGCCTCAGGGGTTGGAGAAGTGGGATTTGTAAGTAGAGTTCTCAGCACCTATCTTTGCATCTCTGTTCCAAATCACTGCATGCAATGCAGACAGATTCAGGGACAACCTACAGTTCCTTTGGCATATTTTCTTGTTCTATCTAAAAGTTTTGATGCTCTCCTTCTCCAGTGACTTCCGTAATAAATCCTTTCCCTGAAGTCATCTACAAGGAATCGGCTGCTCCTAGGTATTTTCTGTTAGGCCTTTGCCTCCTGTGTTACTTCTTCTTTGCCTGTATCAGAGCTGATCAACTAAACTGAGCTCAGTGACAGCACTGCAGTGCCCCTGGTTGCAGCACTCAGTTTAAGTGACCCACCTGGGATCATCTAAATCGAACACAGTTCTTCCTATCACATCACCTGGCTGGATGAGGCGGCGAACATCATCAAGGACTTTGTCCCTGGGGAATAAAAAACCAGCAAATCAGCAAATTGGTTTGATAGTATGAGAAATATTGATAAAGAGTATTCTTCTACAAAGAGTCTTAGGAAGTTCTTTTTAAGGACTGGAAAGGGCTTCCAAGTGCTAATTCCAGGTGAACATTTTCTTCCCATCATGAGAATTCTTCTGCTCCATCCCCATTACAACAAATTGCCTTTTTATCCCCAGTTCTTCCCAGTCAATGCCATCCCCCAAGAGGCCAGTCTTACCCTGTGAGGAAATATCTGCCATAACTTACAAACCTACTAGTCTGACTCACAGTGAATATTGACTATAAGTCAAGCTGATTTCTACTCATTATTAAACAGAGCTTCTCTGTTCCCTGAAGATGATCAAATGTGGAATACCAGATTTTCTTCCTGACCTTTGAAGCGATCATGTTATGGCTTGAAGCATGATATGATTAGTCCCATTTTAGCTGTAGTTACACATGTTGTAGCCATAAAAGCAGAGCTTTTAGAGCAACAGTGCAACAAGATGGTAGGGTGATTTTCCCTCTAAATAAGATTTCTAGCTTACATATTTACTGCAGAAAGAAACATCCCCCCTAGCAGTCAGAAATCAATGGTCTTAACAAATGCCATTAGTTTATCAACTCTATAAAGTTTAGCATAGAATCCACCATCTTTACTGCCTGCTTGTAATCCCCTATACCACTAAAAAGAAATGCAAAGTAATTGCATACAGCCCTATTTGAAGGAAAAAAACTGTACTTTTAAGAGCTTTCTCTCCCAGCACAACTTCAAAACACAACTTCCCACTCAGCTGAGTACCTAAATAATGAGAGGTCCTTTCTGAAAGGACAGATAGGATTTTCCCCAAAAGAACCAGACAGAATCAATGCTGCAAGCACTAAAGGAGGCTGAATAAAGCGTAAGATTGAAAGGAAAAACATATCTCACAAGGACACAGAGGCTTCATCTCTAAAACAGTCTTGTTCTCATTTATGCTCTAACAAGGTCACAGATTCACAACCCAGCTCAGATTCCCATCACAAACTGATGGGAATTTGATGAATTTACCAATGAATTGAGGCAAATAATTGGGTAGCAAAAAATTTGTTCAATAACTTCCTAAGCCATTCAGAGCTGTTAGAGCCAGATCCTGCAGAAGCCAGTTTTGAGCCCAAGAGCTTTCAGCATGGTCACTACATCAAAGCACACTCACCTCTGCACCCCATGCCTGCGCTCCAGCACGGGCTTGCTGTAAGGGGGGGGCTGGTGACCCCAGAAATCCGGGAATGCCAGCTCTCTGTAGCCTGGGATGGACTTCACACATCTGGCCCTGGCTGCATAGAAGCAAGGGCTGTGGAATGTGATATCCCCTTGGTGTTTCTCCAGAAGATTCCTAACTATATCTGAGCTCTCCAGCCTCACTTCAGGGCTAGGATTGATCGAGGCCTCACAATGAGGGTGAAACATTTTTTTGTACCAAGCAGCATCTTTTGGGAGAGGGCACAAAGTAAACACATGATTCCTGGTTGGCTCTTCCTTCTCACAGAAGTCTTTATCCTGGGCTTCTTCAGCAATGTTTCTCTTTTCATCATTCTTATCCCATATGCATTCCTCCTTTCTCCAGCTCTGCATTGGGACTTTGAAATCCTGTTCCTCTGGATCTGGTCCCATCTCTGTGACACTTTGGTTTCTCCATCTGCAGTTTAGATGTTTCACAGAACTAGCACTTGGAATGAAATAAGAGGGAGCAGAGGGAATATTCTCAGTCCTGTCCTCCAAGCTCTTCTTTTCCTCAGACTCAAATTCAAGCTCCTTTAAATTTAAAAAGCAGAAGAAATTAAAAGAAACTACGGGCAGATTGTGCCTCCTTCCAGAGGAAACCTTTCAAGGAGGAAAAGAAGAAATATTTACACATCTCCCAAAACTGTACTCAACCAATAAAACAGCCAGAGCAAAATCAGTGCATGGGCCACCTGCCAGCATTTCTCTATCCACAAAGCTGTTTCAACAGAAATCCTCAGACCCAAAAGGATCTGATTGGAGATGACTCGCCCAGATGACTCAACCAGAACCAATCATTCAAGCAAAGAAGGGAATATATTTTACAAGGCATTTTTTCTTTTATATAAATGTTACAGGAGGGTAAAGGTGGCCAATCTGTCATGCAAAACTCCACCCCATCTTCATGGAGGAGTATGATTTAATCCCATTTGGCTGCTTATTGTCACAATCAATATCACAATATTGTGCATACAGGAAATACATTAACACAGTGATCTTTTTCAGATTGATATTTGAAACAGGATTTTCAGCTCTCCTAAACTCCAAAACTTGCAATGAGTGCAATATTCCTTATATTTTTGTCCCAAGCATCACAACAGAACAATGATTTGAACTGTCCATTTCGCTCAGTGCAATCTCCTCTTCCTTCAAACCACTAGTTGACAGTACTTACTTTTCACATCTCATTCTGATTTTGATATTGCTGTTGAAATTTTCAGCAAGGATACAAATTATCTGACAGATTTCTTATGTGGCAATTGATTCAACAGTGCTTACTCAATCTACACCCAGACAAATGTGCATCAAACATCACTCCTTTTATCACTCATGATTCACAGCAATAAACTACTGTAAAAAGTCAATCTTTGTCTTTCCAGTCCTGTAAGACTTAGAAATTCTGTTTTGAAATAGCCTTGTCTAGATGTTACTTTTCAATATTCCCTTTCAAGTATTTCTTAAATTCTGCAACATTCACAAATTAAGGAAACTGCACTGCAGTCATACCTGGAAATTCGGGGAAAGTTCTGCACACAGAGCTTTGTATCTTTCAAGCTCTTGTTCTGGCCGGTCAAGCACTGGCCTTGACCTCAGTTTATTCACATCTGTCTCCAAGTCACAATCCTACAAAAGCAGAATTAGAAAAGCACGTGTGTTACACTTGCCCAATGAGATGATCTCAACCATCAGCAATTTGAGGATAAAAACAGTATCTGACTTTCAGAGTCAAAGGATGTTGTGCACTAATGAGCAGCCTCACCCCTATCAGATGTGAGAACCAAAGCCAAATTCTGTCAAGCATTCAGCTATTACATAAAAACAAAACAAAACAAAACAAAACAAAAACCAACCAAACAAACAAACAAACAAAAACCCAACCAAAGAACCCACACCAAAACAAAAAGGAAAAAAACCAAGCTAGAGCAAGAGGAAAGGATGGAGACATGGCATTGATGACTGGGCATTACTTTACAGCATTATTCAAATAATTCAATGCCAATGTCCCACCAAATGTCATCAAAGAAATTATTTGCTCCTGACAAATAGACTAATTTCCAAAGCTGTTATAAAAAGAAAAAGGTAAAATTGCCTGAATGCACTGGTGCCCATGGCATTTCAAACCCTGAGCCACACTTGGGTCACAAAGCAGAGTCTGAAGTGTTGTTTGGGCAGAGATGAAAAGGCAGTAAAGACCTGCCAGGAGCATGAGATGGGTTGAAAAGGATTTGCCACTGAGAGTATATTGATGCATAGGAAGCTCCAGATTTCAGATGGAAAAGAATAGATGGCTGATATGGTGAGTTTTATTTTCATAGAACTCTCTGAGCAGCTCCTGATAGAAGGGTAGAGCCAAGTTTCAGTTTAGTTGGTGTTGCTAGCATGTGCGGATCTGTGTTATGTAGCTGTGAAAATGTTTGTTAATCACATCAATACCAGCAAGCATTGTGCAAAAGATCTTATAAAAGAAAAAAAAAAAAAAAAAAAAAAAAAAAAAAAAAACAAAAAAAAAAAAAAAAAAAAAGGAGCAGGGATAAGCTGGAAGTTCATTATCCATTCCCTGCTTGCTCTCCCTTTAGCAAGGTTTTTTTACAGGAGATATATGACCAGCAAAACAGAAAAACAGTATTTAAAACTCATATTCAGAATTAGCTTTGAGGCAAAAAACTAAAACAACCCCAAAACTGCTTACATCTACTTGGTAAATCCTTATGAATAATGAAATAGTTCAGAAGCATAGAGGAGCTGTTACTGAATGAATAACTAATTAAAGAAGGCGATAAATCCACGATGAGCCTTATTCCTAATGAGCATCTTGACAAGCTCTAATATTCAGATAAAAACAGCCAGACGGGCAAGTTAGGACACTCAGATAATGTGTGTGTGTGTGGGGATTTTAACTTCCTTTTTTCACTGGTTAGTATCAGTTTAATATTTGAGGAGAAAAAGACAGGACAAGTAATGAGAACTCCCTTTCACTGAAGTCTCAATCATTTCTAATTAGACTGTATTTGCAACTTCATTTCTTTAATTTGCTTTCCCAAGCCACTTTATGCGGACAGGACTTATTAGCAGCATTCACTACTTCACATTTGCATATGAGCTTGTTTGTATTTTCACAACAAAAATTTGCACCCTCATTCTCAGCTGGTAGAAGTTTTTGCCAGTTAGGTCCTGCAGGGAGAGTGCTAATGGAGAATTCAGAGAAGTATTGAATAATTAACTGACTTATTTGTCTGTGTGAAGCAGCAGATAAAGCAGGACTATAGGTTCAAATGCACCAGCTGTGGCTTAAAAGAACCAGCCTTTTCCTTTGGGTAGGTGCACAGACCAAATATGCTCTGATATGGGAATAAAGAGAGGGTTAGCCTTTTCTAGATGATAAATCAATATTCCCTAAGTGTCATTTTCCTGGCATATGCCTAGCAGATCAAAGATCCACCATTTATCCCTGACTGTGGATGTGATTCTGGGCAGTCTCTGTGCAGGAACAGAGAAGTCACCAAACCCCCTCCGCCCTGGTGACAAGCATGAAAATGAATAGAATAAAAACAGGGCACTTTTTAGTGAAAGTCAGTGCATTCTTCTTTCCTTCTTTCAAGTATCCTCCTCTTAACCATGAAGTGTGTTCATGTGGGACCACATGCACATCTACATTCTCTGCTTAGTCTTTCAGAGTGTCAAAATGGACAAGAAGTTTTATTTTCCAGTATGTAGTTATGGGAACTATGTCTCATATACCTACTTCCTCCTTACTCTCCACATCCTCGTTATCCAGGTCTTTTTCAGCCTCTTCCTCTCCTTCACTTTCACTGTCACCTGCAGATGTAGGAAGGAGGCAGAGACAAAGGTGTTCAATCTAATATCCCTCTCCTACTCGCAGAAAAATACGTGCAAATTCTTCTACATGTGCCACACAGTCCACAACCCACCTCAACCCTGATTAAAGCAAATCCCATTTGTTAATCTCATAGAAATGAATTTGGCACTAATTCACCCAGTTTTTAAAGCTCTGTTCTCTTGGACCCAAGCGCTGCCTTTCAAAACCATGACAAATGTCCCCATGATATGGATCCAACTCATTTTACAAAGCAATACAGAGATTTTCTGCTTGGCTGCAATGATATTACAGGATGCTCTTAATCTGTATTATCTAGATTAGGCTGTTTTACTGCCATGATTGTTATAGTATTTCAGCATCTTCCACACGAATTTGAATGCAGCAAAAATTGCTTCTGTGTATCATGGAACCATTTTTTGCAGAGTAGCTGTCCTGCCTGTGCTTGAGTTCTGCTTTCCAGCCAGAGCTCCCGTCTTTTACTCATGCAGCATGACTGCTATCTGCTTTTACTTCAGAAAGGGAAAAGGATAATAATTCTTGCATTTCTTTATTGAAAAAGCTGCAGGGCAGTTTTTACCCCCCAAGCAGCCAATGCACAGGCACAATTTTGTCTCTGTCTGATACTGGGGAGCAATGGCATCTATTATGCCCACTCTGTTACATTATTTTTTAGATAATAGAAGATTTTTTTTTCCTTGCTCCTTTCCATCTTCTCTCATTTATTCTCCAAACAGACTCTTGTCACTTCAAGAAGACCTGGGAGTAATTTCTTCCCTATTGATTGACACTGTAGGTTATCAGATTAATTTTAACTCTAAACCTCGAGATTATGCCAAGTCTCCCTTCCCCAGATCCCATGCATAATTCTCATGTCATGCTCCCTTTCATTCTGAACTCACCCTTTAGCCATTTATCTTCAGAACATGGAGGTTCAGCATTGGCATTCCCAGGAAGAGGGAAGGAATAGGAACTTCTTACAGTCACCACAGGCAGATGCGCCTTGGGTAGCACTTTCTCAGAATATGAGTTGCAGTATTTATGATAGAATCCAGATTTTTACAAGATAAGCAGTCCTAGGAAACAAATGAGGACTACATTAATAGTCTCTTACAACAGTCCTCCCTGTCACACATAATCCCTCAGAGCAGAGCCACTCTTCTGGTGAGAACACAACTCCCTTTACCACTCATGATTCACACACATAAACTACAGCAAAAAGTCATAATCTTGGTTTTCCAGTCCTATAAGGCTCCTTTTCAAGTACTTCTTAAATTCTTGAATATTCACAAATCAAGGAAAATGCACTATGATTGTATCCAAAAATCATGTGAAAGTTCTGGACACATTGCTTCATAACGTTCACATTATTTCCCTTTCTTTTTTATTGCTAGAGAAATAAGTCTGGAACAGTAAGGTCTTGAGTTCCTGCAGTCCATCCCTTACAGACATAAAAGCTAGCACAGACCTCAGGGTCCTTCCATCCCTGCATGCCATTTGGGAGACACAGCATCTCCAGCACTGCTCCAAGACATCCTAGTCAGGGTACATTAAAGGAAGCTAACTCAGGTAACAGTAGCACTGAAAAAATATGGCTTTTAATATGGATTTAAAAATGCTTTGTGAAGCCTTGTGTATGTTCTGGCTGCCAAAATGTGACAAAATCTGTGCTTCTGTACCTTCAGCACAACTATACCCAGAGTCGTCATCAAAACTCAGAGATAAACTAACACAGTCAACACCACAATTTCACTATATTCAGGGTACACACCATATTCTCAAAGAGAACACTCCCACTGTACTCTGTTCTCTGTGGTTAAAGCATTAGGTCCAAGAGCTATGCTGAAATATCACTACATATTACCTAATCATAAATTAATTAATAATTGCAGTATCCACCAATTTTTGCTGCTATAATCCAGGAGAATATATATATCCAGAGGAGAAAATAGACATGTAAGGAGTTTTCAGCACCCAGGTAGACTTGGAAAACACAGAATATTTTGGGGTTTTGTTGTATTGTTTTGCAAGTGAACTCTTCAGACAAAGAAAACAAACCAAAATCCCCACAGAAGTAAAGCAAAGACCCCCTGGGAGATCATAGAAGTGATATATGTCTTCAATATAACAGAGTCAGGGAGTTTGGAAAAAGGAAGGATAGTGCTGCACAAAGGCAAAGTTGTTTAAGACCAATAGGTGCAATTCTGAGAAAATCCAGCCCTCAGATTTACTCAAATAAGCACATCCAAAGCACAGCCTCCATCAGAGCGGCTGAGTCATAAGTGCAGTATCCTGCCCAAATTCACAGTTTTCACTCTGGCTTTCAGCACATTTTCTTCAGTGGTTTGGAACTAAGACTGAGCTCATCAGATCAGGAATTCAACTTAAATAAGCAGCACGAATGTGCTATAAGGCAAAAGAAAAATGTTGTAATACATTCTACTGCCATTTCATAATTTTGCATCCCTGTGGCAGAAATAAAGTGGAACAACTAAAAGAAAAGAAGAGAAACGTTGTCCGTTGTCTGACAGCCCATAGTCAGGATTTGGGTTGGACAAAAAAGCCACAGATAATCCAAACACTCAGCAGAAACAGGAAGAAGGCTGTTACTGTGACACAGATAGAAACACACAGCAACACACACAACAGGTGTTCAGGCAGAGAAGAAGAAAGGAAGAAGATTCTAGTTTATTGTTGACCTTGTATCTATAAGTTTCTGGACAGTGACCAGAGATTGGACAGAGAAGTTCCCACCTCTCCATCTCCACTGGTCACTTGAGAAGTCCATCAGGTGATATCTTTTACAAAGGAATGCAAACATGATTCTTGTTTATCTTACAATTCATAAGAACTGACTCCACTATACTAAAACAAATAAGAAGACTTATTTTCAAGGACAACAGAAGGCCAAAAGAACAAAAAGAATAAAAATAGCCATTGGAATGCAGGTCCTGCCTGACTAACCTCATTTCCTTCTAGGAAAAGGTGACACTGTTTAATGGTGGATTGAGAGTGCTGGGTTAATGGCTGGACTCGATCTTAAAGGCTTTTTCCAATCTAAATGATTCTGTGATTATAAAGTACTTTATTATAACCAGGACCAGGAAAATGGCTGTATTGGGGGTTTTTGGTTGTAGAGGATTCTACTCTGTTTTCTCATGTATGATTGAACAGCATTATAAGATTCAGTGGGATTAACCAGGATTCCTGTAGGGAGGCTAGAAAAAAATCATCTAAAGCTGACATGCTTACAAGACTCACTACAAGAATTTTAATATGTATTTCTAATTCTCTGGCTGTTTGGAACTAGGGGGAGAAAAAAGAAAATTATGAAAACATCTCCAAGGAAACTTTTATTATGGGTAGAGCAAACACCAAGGAGAACTATTTTCTATTTCTGTTTCAGTTTATTCACTCCTTCATATGGTTGTCTTTGTTTGCTTGTTATTAAAGGAAAGATTAGGAAAGTTTGTCTACATGTGGGAACAGGCTAATATTCTTAACAGTCTACTAGTTTAGTTTACTAAAACTGATCTGTTTTTGCTTAAACAGTGAACACAGGACTGTTTAATTGCCTGCCTTGGGACAACCATCTTAATTCATTGCCAAGTGAATTTAAATAGTCAAGAACAAGGCATGTTCACCCAGACAATGAACTTCAACACATGGAGTTACTCAATGATGCTATTTGAAAGTCATATTTTTCTGTACAGCAAATTAGCTCACAAGTGCAAACAAGCCTTCAGATACCTTAGAGGGAATCTGTGGGACTGTTTTCATTACTGCTCATAAAGTGCTCTCAGATTCTAAGGTAACACTGTTTACAAATGACTGAAAATTATTACATCAGTGTATTGGAAAAGCCCTTTTTACTGACACCTAGGAAGCAGACAGGAGACTGCTCTGTTTGTGTGTAAGCTATCCCATTTATTTTGTGGTGGGATAATGTGAATTAGGGAAGAGTAAATCCTTAGCTCAGAAGACTCATGTAAAGCTAACCTGGCTTCAGATCTGCTTTTTAATCTCCACATTCAATCTTTTCTCCACTGAATCTGGAATAGAACAGATATTATGGTATGTGATATAGAGGGGAAAAAAGGAGGTTTCAATTTGACAATAAGACAAAAGAGTGATGCTGATGGATGTAAACAGAGAGTGCACTATAGGATAATATTATCCTAGAGTAGTATGGGAAGGCTGAAGAGAAACAAGGCAAGCTTAAGAAACCAGATGGAAGAGTGATAAAATATCAAGACAATGTTCCATGCAACAGTCTCTCCTAAAGCACACACAAACCTGTTTTCTTGTCTCAGAGTAGGCAATCTTGTCACTGCACACAAAACCAGACAGTGCTAATGCGAATACACTATTTAACTGTCAGGAAAATCTAAGTGCAGCTAGGAAAAGGGAATAGGAACACAAAGTACTTCCTTTCCATGAATGATTTCATTATCTAAAATTATTTTTTATTCCAGGTTGAAGTAGAATTCAAAATATCTCTAAATTCCCCTAAAATATCTCTAAACTCTCCTCAAATAAAGTAGCAGCCACTTCTAATCTATGTGAGGTGACAGTTTTTGAACTATTCCCCTGTAAAGAAATAAGCTTAAGGGCTATTAAAAGCTCAGGTATTTTGTCTGTCCATCAAGCCCAGGCAATAGGCAGCCAGAAAGGTTTCAATTGAAAACCAACCTTGTAAATTGAATTTTTACTGGAATTTAAAACAAACCCATCTTGGCAAAACAGTTTTCATTAAAATAAATGTGCCTGTATAAGAAAAAAAAAATTAAAAGTTTCAGCAGAACTTTTCTAGTCAGATTTTAACACCTTACAAACCTCATTAGCTGCTCAGAGTTTGGTGAGGTTAATCGCCACAGCCAGCACATTTCCTAAAGGCACTAAAACACTGTCCACACCTAAAGAGTCTTTGCTTTCCCAGTCAGGAGTTGTCTTGTCCTGTCTTCATCTCTTTCTCTCGTGCTCCAGCCTGTTGTCCATCTCAGGAGACAAGATTTCCCATCTTTCTATCATGAAAATTATGAAGATTTTCATGGCAGCAACAGCCTCTACCTCAGGTTAGCGTAGGGAAGAGCAGGAGTGAGACCTCCTAGGGCTGCCAAACTCCTGCCAACACTTCATGTCTTGGAGAGACACTGCAAGACTGACAGCATCCCAAAGAAGCAACGAGAGAATATTGAGCTTTGAATTTATTAACCTTGGTTATTTCCTGTCCAAGGTCTCCCTAATAGCACACACTGGGAAAAAAAAAGCAAACTGGAGGCCCCTGAAGTTGTCATTTCTGCTCCACTTCTGACCTTTGGAAGGATTAGCATTAGCAGTGTTCCTGGAGCCTCAGTATGTCATTTCCTGTTTGTTCACCCAAGGTGATCCCAAGTTTGCACTTCCCATGGAGTTGCTCCTGGGCTCAGCTATCAGGAGGTGTTAGCTCACAAGGCTTCATGGGCTCTGGAAGGCTCTTGAGAGGGAATGAGCCAACATCCACCCTCCAGCAGCTGTTTCCATCCACCCTGGTCACGTTTCTTCAGACCAGGGACTTCTCATTAGCAGAGGCCATAATCCCTTGGGAGGTCTGCTGGCTCTGGCCACCTCATCCTACCTAAAGGAAAGGCCAATGCTTCACGAGGAAAGTGAAGTGAAAAAAATCCAGAAATCTCCCGAACGCTGCTGGTAAGAAATGACTCACAGGAGAATCCTTCATGACAGTGATGGAGAAGGGGAAGAAATAAACACACTGAGTCATAAGGCAATGGATTTTTTAAGGGAGAAGGAGACAGGTTTTCTTTTTGATGGTTCTGGAGTGGGATAATGCATAGCCAGTAAGAATGACAGTGGAAACATTCTTATGGAATCACACAACTGATTTTCTGTAAGTTCAAAGTAAGCTAAGGAAGGATTTTGCTGAGAGACTGAGGAAACTCTCTCACTGTTCTGTGCCTGCCTTTTCTATTCCTCATGGGCATCCCATCTGCAGGACCAAGGCTTCTTTCTTGAACTCACATTAATATTTCACAAGATTAAAATTTAACCTCCTGAAAAACTGCTGATGGATGTTTCTCATTAGGAAAGGCTTGGCTAAATGAACATTTTGTTTAAAAGTCTGACTGAGTGGAATTATCTGGATATTGTAAAGAAAAATCTCACAAAAGACCTAAGCAATTCCCCTATAGAGATATTGCATTATTCTTCAGGAGAAGTAATCCAAGCAGGCAGCAGGGTGCACAGGGCAAGAGAAAAGAAGCACTAAAAGCATGAACTAGAATTCCCGTGTGTTTCATAGGAATTAAGTTTTGGTTTTTTAAACTGAAACATTTCAGCTTTTCTAAAGTATCAACAGTGTAAAAGTCAATAGTTCTTAACATTATCAGTTTTTTCATCTACATGTCCTACCCTGAATTCATATAACGATGGAATTTCCTGCAGTGGGATGTAGAACCCAGCCCTAACCACCAAATCACCTTTGTCAAAACACAAAAAGCACCATTTACCTGCACACTGGTGAAGAGAATCTCCATTCCCCGGGAACCAAGGAAAGTCTCCCTGCCCAGCTGGATGTTGGTGATGTACTTTAGGCAGAGCAGGAGACCCCTACGAATGTAAATGTAGTTGTTGGAGACGTCATTGCGATGCCAGTCTTGGTAGAGTCTCAGCAATTCACCCAGGTAGCCTCTGTTCACTGCCCGGCGGCTGTTTGACTCTGAAAAGCAGAGAATAGGCGGAATTAAACTCCTTTCTGTTTGGTAATTGGGAGTATTCAGTGCTTGAACTCAGACTTTAACACCTGCTCATTCTGGCTTAATGGTCTCAGTTTAAAAAAAAAAAAAAAAAAAAAACAACCAAAAAAAAAAAAACAAACAAAACAAAAAAAAACACCTTTTTTTAAATTATTTAACATATTATTTGATAAACATGACCTGTGTTCTTGGAACAATAAATGAAAAAGAAAAAGCCACAACAGTGTCCTGTCTGGAAATAGGAACCCTGCAGATGAAGCAAACCATAAGTCTATATCACCTTCCAAGTGCTAATACACGTAACTCCAGTTGCAGCACCACAAGATTTCCTGAAACAACCAAAGCTCCTGAGGAGTGGGAAAAGCTGAATAAAGTAAGAGCAGTCAACAGCATAAAATCTTCACATTGTGCTGCACTTCAGTCCTGAGAAAACACCTTGTTGAGACTAACAAATTCAAAAGACGTTGTGGTCATACAGTCCTGTCACCACCAGAGAAATTATGCTTAACTTCTAAATGTATTCCCACAAATACCTGTATAATGAAAGCCATGAATCAAGTGAGTCTGGAAACTCACAGTATTTAAAAATTAACAAAACACTAACATGAGCAATAGCAGTTTGGGCTTCTTTTCTGTTGCTTTCTGGTTCCAAGATTTTATAGGTCACATTCAGATAACATTTAAAGGCACGGGCAAGAAATTTTTTTTAAAATTATGAAAGGACATCTACAGTGTTCCCTTAATCACATAGCTCCAGGATATCAGACTGAAGGGAGAAGATGATAAAGCTTATGATATAATACAAATTCTGCTGAGTTTCTAAAACACATCCCTTCACCTACTGCATTCCTTGCCCTGGCACTTGGGACAAACATGAAGCCATAACAGACTCCAGGCTCCCTCCCTTTAAACCAACCCTGCCTAAATTTTCCTGACTGGCCCTGACACTCCTTGCTGTGACACACATTAAAAGCTGTCAGGAGCTCAGTAATCAACTGGGGGGCCAGGTAGCATATGCAAGGCAGGAGCTCAGCTCTCTGAATACCAATCAGCTCTTGCAGCAGATGGCTTTTGGTGCTGCTGCTCCTGAGCTACTGGGCTCCAAACCATTTCCACTTCATTAAACAAAGTGCCAGAGCCTCTCACACCTGGAATTTTAAAGTCACCAGTGGGGATTCACAGGACAGGAGAAGCAGACAGAGGTTAAGTGAGAGAACAGAAAGATGCTGTTGGAAGAAAATCAGCAACAAGAGAAAGCAAGGAAGGAATAAGCAGGAAGCAGCACAGGCAGCAAACCTCAATCCCAGTGATGAAGTAGATGGAGACATTGGAAAGGGGAAAAGTCACCTGCAGTTGTCTCAGTCTGTTCTCTGCAGTACATTAGCAAACCTTTACCTTGAAGAGGGATTGGAGGGGTTTTCTGCTACCTGGTCCTACAATTTTCTCTACCATTGGCACCAACCAGCATGCCCAGCCCAGGCTGCCAACTCATTTTAATGCTGCTCTGCATCTTCACACCACCCTGCTGCCATGCCCCTGCACTGACCTGCTGGTCCCACAGCAATTCCAGTCCTACACAGCTCTGCCCAGGCCCCCACACCTTGGCCTGCAGCTCTCTAGCACTGCCTCCCCTTGCTGGTAACCACCTACACTAACTCTGCATTCTGAGGCTCAGTGGTTGTCAGCATGGAGAAGGTCACCCTCCTCCTTTGACCTTCACTCTGTATTTCTGTTTTCTATTTGACTCTCTGCAAGAAAACTTAATTGCTTGAGAATCCCTTACCAATCCCAATGATTTTATTCATGATTTCCTGTTAATCCTCAGCCAGCTGTCATGTTTACTAACCTGCAGGATGACTAACCCCTTAAATCAGTCAATCTTCCTTGAAGAATTACTCAGGAAGCTCTGTAAAAGTCAATAAGTGTATAAAACATGACAACAAGAAGAGGCTGGGGAGCATAAGGTAGGGACAATTTAGATCAGACTCAGAGCTTCCCTGAGCTGTTCAGGGACAGATGAAATTGGACGAGATCTAGGGTTTTATAGCCTCTAGCACTCAGAGTTTGAAGTCTAAGCTTTCTGTGTCAATGTCAATAGGAAGAGGGAAAAACTGAGAAGCACTGTGTGTAGTGCTTCTTGGGGAATTTACTGGAAAAAAATAATCTCAAAATGTGTTTGTGATCTTTTAAGACAGATTTCCACATCTGAATCTCAGCTCCATGGGGACCAGAACACACACAACTGCCCTATTCTTTAGTTTTAATACTCATCGAAAAGCATGAAGAAAGGTGAGCAGAATAATTTTGCCATTTCCTGACATATTTTCTGTAGTATGTACCACCTTCAGGATCAAAACAGTCTCTTTTCAAAATGAAGATGAGATTGTCTATTCTGTGAGAAAGAGATGGAGAGGCAGGACTGCAGTTTCCTGAACCCTTTGATCAGAAGCAATGAGAATTAATTCCTGAAGGGGCAAAAAACACATTCCTTTTGTTTCTACTGTCTGATTTCATTGATTCTCCTCTGCTCTCCTGTGCTGTCAGTGTTTTTCTTAATTTTTTCTTCCAATTTTTTCCTGTTCTATAGTCAATAAAGTAGTGAATAAATGAAAGAGGATGTATGCCAAGATCTCCAGAAGGCAGAATGGAAAAAGGAGGCCTCCCCACCTGCCTGTGTCTGTTGGTCTCTCCATCTAGGGATGCACCAGCATGAGTATCTATCTATATTTTGGCACAAATACAGATGGTGGAAATGAATCATACAGGTACAAGCAGCACTGCACAGATTTGTAGGCAGCAAGAACCACCCCTCCTGGAGTGAGTGTGCACAATCTGTGTGGGAAATGGCAAAATGTCCTGTCTTTTGACCCTCTTCCTGATACCCTTAAATTAGGCCCTTTCCTTCTCCCCTGGGTGTGTGGTCAGTGGCCAGTGGAAATGGAAGTTTTCCTACCATGCAGCTTTCAGAGGTGCCCAGGGATGGTGCTTCTTATTTTGAGTGAACTGAAGGGATTCCTGTCTTGTGAAGCCATCAGTAGGAATTCATCACCAAACCAAAAGAAAACCCTGCTTTGGCTAAAGACTGGGATGATCAGTGGCCAGTGCTGCATTAACAGCAAAAGTCTGACTATACACCAACCACTTTAAGCCATAAATATCTGCAGCCATCAGCTGAGGTCTGCCTTGGTAGCAGCTGGATGTGTGACACTGACCTTCCCTTGAGCAGGGCAGCTCTCAAGGTTGCCCCTCAAGGCTGAGGGATCCCTGGCCTGACAGCAGACATGGATGGGTTGGTATGTGACATTTTTTGCATATATGTGACATTCAAGACATAGAGTGAACTTCTGTGCTCTTCTTTGTATCCCATTCTAACCTTACATGTAGTAAATAGTAGAGTACTACCCTCCAATCCACCAGTACTTACTAAATATTTTACATACCCAGGTTTATTGATTAAAACTAAACTAGCTATTAGATCAGATCTGTCTGAACAATCTCTGAGTCTTCCTCTGTGACAGTCTGTCTTCCTAATCTTATTCTGCCACCTCACAGAGGAGCACTGCCTTCACCACCACCCCAAACCTGTCCCTGAAATCCTATTCTCTTTTCAAGAGTTTCACTTCTGCCTGATGAGACATGGGTGAAAGGAAAACATTCAGTGCCTTCTTCGTTTCCCACATTTCTAGACTTGCCCCTCCATTTGTGGCTTCCAGGGCAGAGCTGCTCATCAGTGAAAGCTTCAGTGCTGCAGCTCAGAACATGGGACCTGAATCCCCTATGCAGTTCACCAGAAACATCTGACTTGAATCTCCAGCCAACAAGCAGAAGCCTCAAATGTTTAAAGTTACATCTAAATTATCTAGGGGATCTCACTAGAAAGAAATCCCCAGTTTTGACAGAACTCTCATTTTGTGGTGGAGGCCTAAAGTCAGGTTTTCAGTCTAGTAGTTGAAAGCCTCACGACCACCAGTGCTACCATGGACATTTCTGAAGTCCTCTTTGCAAACCAGTCCCCTTTGAAGTGTTTACCAAGAACAAAAGTACCACTGGAAAACATGCAGTATATTTAATCACAAAACTGAATTACAATCAACCTGAAATATGATGAGCAATGCACTGCTTACCAGGCAGAACAAAGAGAGATTTATCTTTCTGTCTATCTGCTTAAATCTCTTTGTTGATGTCACTCAGCTGATTCATTATGCCAAGAACATACATTGCTACAGCTTGGAGATAAGAATACTGTGCTAAATTAACCCTATGACCCTTAAAGCAGTGAAAGGAATAAGGAAAACTCCAACTTCCTCACTCTGCTCTAGTGATGGCCTCTGAGGAATGAAAAATGCAAGGTATCTCCTACAGCAAAGAGAACACAGCTGTTTCATTTGGTCATTGAGAGGCCATTTTTGCAGAGAAAAGCACAAGGGCTCTCTATAGAAACAAAATTAATCGTTCCCATGAAGAAACCAAGTCACACAAGAAGTACTGGGATCACTTCAGACCCAATGGGCTCTACAGCAAGAAAGTGGTATTAGCTCAATTCATGATGGAAGCCAGAAGACTGCCATATAGCTTTCCCCTAAACAGTTTCCCTTTTTTTCCTTTTATTTCAGTTTCACAGTATCTACTGGTTGCAACCCATCAGAAAAGCAGAAATAAAATTAAACCAAAAAATACAGTTGCACAAAATCTACAATGTGATTTTTCTGACTGAAGTGGTTTGAAAGAGTTTTAATAAGGACACCAGAATTTGGAAGACTTCCTCAAATTCAGGGACTGAATTTTCTGAAGCCAGATCATCACTGGAGGCACAAACACTGTCCATGCCAAGACAAGGAGGTAAACATCATTATTAAGGATGTCAACAGAGAATAATGCAGCTCCTAAACACTTAGTTTTCATTACACCCACCCTGAGAGGGAAAACATCAGGAAGTTGCCATGCCCCAGGAGATAAAGCCAACATTTTTCTCTGGAGTACTGAGTTACATTCAGTTTGGGATATGTCTATGAATGAAGAGTCTTGGGGAAGGGAATATAAGCGACAGAATTTTATTTTCTTTTCCCACAAAGTGGCTCTTCTCAAAGAGATAAGTACAGAATCAAGACTGTTTGCATTCTGAAATTCATGAAGAAAAAACAGACAATGCTTGGTTTAGATTGTCATGAAAGGAACTGGAAAATCCAGCTCTGATCACAATACCTGACAAGATGTGATCATGGATTTGGAGCCAGACCGACACTGGAGTTTAAATCAGAGATGGATAATAAAGACTTAAACTGATGATGAGAGATGGGTACCTGGTGCAGTATGAGGCAAATCCCAGACATTGTGCTGTTGGCTACAGGAACTGGGATGGTTTAACAATGGGGTATTTCGACTCAAGATCAAAGACCTGCCTCACTAGATCTGTCGTCAAGCACTATGAATTCAGTTGTAGATAGTGCAGGCCTTTCACACGCCCTAATCTGCTTCTGTGCTAGAACATCACTTTCTCTTCCTCAGAGTTACTTGCCCCTCCTTAATTCCAACATAAAAGGAAAAGAATGACAATGATTATTTTATTCCAGCAACCACAAAATATAATTCTTATGGTTGAAAAAAAAAAAAAAAAAAAAAAAAAAAAAGAAGTGAGTGAAAGGTTAAATAAAGCTTAGTTGATGGAAGATGGGGAGGAATGATAGGATATGAGAGATGAAAGGCTGTGGGGGAAGGCAAGAAGATAAAGACAGCAAAAGGAGGAAGATTTAGAAAGAGAGAGAGGAAAGGCCATCAGCAGTAACTGCTGTTAGCACACAGAGTTGTCTTGATGAAATAAGCACCATCAGGAGGTCACCACAACCTGTCTTTTTAAATTGCTCATTACAATTTTACCAGGCAAGCATTGCACCAAGGGCCCTGCCCATTTCCCCAGCCTCTTCCCTCAATATCCGCTCAGCCAATGCCTCTGGGACCAGCTCTAGCTAATTTCCTTAAAGACATGCAAGCTGGTAATTCTGGGAAGCACAGATAGTCGGGAATAACAAACACAACCAAAATTAGATTAAAATAACCTGCTGATAAACAAATTACTCACCCAAAATACACATTGGATTAGACAGGGTGGGGATCGCTATAATCACATCGCCACCGTGTGGCTTCTGCTCCCTCACATCCCCTCCAGCCTCGACACCCCTGGCTTGGGTTTGTCTGTGCATGGATAGCAGGTACCCAGTTTTATTCCACTCCCCACAAGCTGGGAATGGTTTGTTTTGTTTATTTTGAGGTTTGGGTTCACTAAAAGCAAAATACCCCACAGCTAAGAGTGCCCTGGATGGAATCTCACGCCTCCGAGAGCTGCTCAAACGAGCTCCTTCCACACCTGAAACACAGGAGTGCTCCACAGTGAGTTCCTCAGGCCTTAATACTGAGCTGACCCAAGATATGAAGACATGGACAGAGAAGAAATAGAACAAAGCCAAAGGAGAGTGGAAAAAATAGCATGTTCACTTTGGGACAGAGAGAGAGGAGACTCTGGGAAAGTTGCAGTGTCTCATCCCACCTCAGTTTATCTACAGCTGTCAGGATCTGCCTCCTCCTCCCTGTCCTGGCCTGTAGTGAGCATCTAGAAATTGAAGAAGGAAGAATGGACATGAGTAACACTGGAAAGTTTGACTGTCACATCGAAGAGAACAAAAAACTCCTGATGCTCTCACAGCAATTCAGCACCATGATACCAATCAGAATGTGCAGCCTTATTATAAAGTCAGAGTTAACACGGTGGAGAGAAAAGAGATATTAAAAAAGCAGCAAGCCAATGGAGGAAGAAGTTGCTGCAAGCTGTTTGATGTGTGCTTGTGGGCATGGCAGGTGGCAAACAGCAACTGGGAGAGCAACATACAAGGATTGGTAAAATACTCTGGGATGTTTGCAAAGAGAGATAAGTCAGGAGTGAGAGACTAGCTGATGATCAGACAAGAAATGTCTTCTCCATATCAGTAATCTAAGCTATCACTGATAGAAAGGTGCAGCACTGCCATTGGAAGGGACTTAAGCTTCTACTCCTCCATTATTCACCATCTTTTTGATTATCACCATGTGGCAATCACTGATACAGGACACAAGACAACCAAGGTCTCTTATCTCTCACTGGGTTTCCAAGCATTTCTTGCCTGTTGTGGATGAAGCTCCAGTTTGTTATGTTCCATCACTTATTTCTTTAGATCATCTTATACTTCCCCCTCAGAAACACAATAGTAACAATTTCCCAGGTCCATCTGGACTGGTATTTTCTTACACTGATGTCTCTTTTCCAGGCACACCTTGTTTCTTGCAGTTCTGCACCTGATAAGTGAGCATTTAGCATCAGCTTCTGTTAGGAAGGAGACAGAAGCCAAACAATTTCTAGCCAGCCCATGGCTCTGCAGGTGTACAAAGTCTCAAGTAGATCTTGTGGAAGCCTGAGATGAAGATGGATGTTTCTGAATCCATCAGGGAGACACACTGCCATCTGCCTGCTCCCTTTAAAACTGCTTTCTCAGTGCAGCTCTGCTAAAAGCAAAAGGGACACAACCTCCAGCACAGCCTCGTGTGTAACCATAACCCCCCAGATCATTTTGGGCTGAAACACTCAAGGACAGGCCTACAGGGATACCCCTAGAAGGGCCATGTTCTTGTCCTGTCTGTCTTACAGCCTTCAGTACCACCAAAATACAATCTCACCATCATTTCTCAGCGAGCAGGTTAGTGGAATTCTCAAAAAAAGCCGCAATAATCTGTCCACCTCTTCACTACTCTAGCACTTTCCAGGATTCCTGCCTTCCATTTAGTTTGTATCCCAAGTAAAGCATTCTCAGATGCTTCTGGGTGCTTTGCTATGTGCAGCTTTAGCCCCTGCTTTCATAAGCAATTTTTAAGTGCTATAGCTCTCACCAGATTTGACTCTCAACTTTCCAAGAACCCCTGCACCATTCAAATGAACTGAGGCCAGGGCCACAAATGTGTTAACTGTGACAAAGAAAGATGTCCTGTGCAATCCTGAAAAAGAATTCATCACTTTTCCAAGCATGGTGAATTTATCTCAAGACACCAGAGCAGTTTCTCAGATCTCCTGACCCACACTTCCCAAAAGACACAACCTGCTCATTTATATGCAGCTACCAGAGCAGTCTGCTCCAAAAGCCTGGAGCTTCTCATGCCCTGAACCACAGGACAAGGAGAAAAACAGAATACATTCTTGGTCACTCAGAACTGCAGAAATCATTAAAAAAACCCAAACCAAAACAAAAAGCCCACAGTTCAGGCTGACTTCTGGTACATGATGCTTTATTTGATTTGTGCAGTATCAGCACAATTTCCTAAATACCAGCTCCAGTACCTTAAAAAAACAAAACCAAACAGCTGAAAATAAATTATGTCTTTTCCTAAAATCACTTTACCGTTAACAACATTGCTATTATTTACGTCCTTTTCTCTCTTCCCACAGAAGAAACAACAAATTAGGAAGAGCAAGTATTTGTCACTGGATGGAGAAATTCCCCATTTCTCCCATTGTACCAAGCCTCAGGACAACCAATGCTCTCTCAGTTCTCAAAGTAAGGGTTCAGCCTTGCTCCCTGGACACTCAGGGCACCTTCTCCCACAGGGATGGGGGCACTCCAAGAATCAGAACTGGTATAGGAAACTGCTGCACTACTGCCTTTTTCCTTTGCATTGCTCTTTGGGACCAAGGGATGAGGGAATAACAAGGGAGAATGAGGTTCAACAAGACCATTCTGTCCAGCAGCACAGCACAGAAAGGAAAGTCAGAAAGAATATGAAGAAAAAAGCTTACTTGATTTCAGCAGAGCTGCCAGAGCCCCAATGGCTGCCCTGGGGAAAGAAGAGAGATGGAGAAATAATGTCAATTTTTCAATAATTTTTGTAACCTTCATCTTCACAGTCTTCTGGGCCAGGCTTTCCAGATGGTCTAAACTGACAGATTATGATGGACTCTGACAGAAATGCAATGTTTTACACCAACAGAGGATCCAGCCTCTGCAGCTGACTCAGTTATTCTAAAAGACCATTAGCCCTCTAGCTTTACTGTTACACTGATTTGTAGTGACCATTAAAATTTAAAGCAACACCCACAAAGTGATCTAACAAGTCTTAAAACTGCTGCCCCAGAGCTTTTTCTTTGTACCAGAGACTCAGCACATGCCCATTCCAGACAAGTGCTTCTATCTGCATCAGCAGATAACTTCCATATCAAGCTGGGACATCAACGTCAATATTTCCAGCAAAATTCCATTCCTTTTTCTATTTTCCCAAAACAAGCTTTACCCCTATCCTCCCTCCCAGCTTTAACTGAAAACAAAATTGGATTTTTTTTAATTGAAACCACTCTTGCATTGCAGGGGTGAGGAGAGAGCCCCACTCAGAGGAGGGTGGTAGGAAAGGTGCTAAAGCTCTGTCTAAGATTGCTTGCAGTGAGTAAAGGCAGGGACAGACTTTTCTGAGGGCTTTGTGTCATTTCATTGTGCAGGTAAGCAAGTGAACCTGACTGAGCCAGAACAGCACTGGTTTGACTGACCTGGTCATGAACATTTGCAGTTTGAGAAGCTGAACTGAGACATCATTGCTCCCCAACTTCTGGAGGCAAGTTCCTTCCTCATGTGGTAAAATCTCCATCCTACTTGTCTCACAGGAGAATTTCTTTTCCAGTCATGTTCTGCTGGAGCAAGATCCCTGTTCTAACATGGCTTACTGCTGTGAAGTTTCAAGTGTCCAGAGCTGATTAAATAAATATAACTACAAATACCTCCATGTGCAAGGATTCCTTAAAATGTAATCTCTTTACAAACCAATCCCCCAAATAAAATTGTATTAAATTCCATACTGAGCCAATTATCATCCTGCAGCAAATAAATATTTTTTGTCACCAAGCTCCTGTTCATTGTGTGTCCTAACAGCAGCTGAGATAAGATTCAAGAGCTGGTTCTTGCTGATACTGGGTCAACATCTCTATCTAAAGTCATTCTTTCATACTGAATCTGTCAGAGTTCAACAACAGCTTTACAAACTGCAAAGAAAACGCACTCAAATACAGACAGAACAGGAAATCAGTAGCTAAAAATCTCACCAGTGGAAGCAGAGTCATGCTTTCATTACTTCTTTAGCTCCAACTGAACAGCAGCCATTCAGATGGTGGAGGAGTAATGTCATCCCCAGCTATTCAGCCTGCTCAGAAAAGGAACACTCTACAGCCACTGATCACTCAGTCTCTTCCCAAGTTTAAAGCCTGTGACAAAGTAAACAACTCTAAGCAAGTTAAAATTCCACCCAGAGCATCTCCCAAGGCTCACGCTCCAGTATGTCTTTAAAAAGAGACTGCTCTGCATACCTATATTTTACAGGCCTACTGTGATGTCTTAATCACCTACCAGAGCAGCAGAGCAATGAAGGAATGACCAGAGTATCTCTGGCTCAAAGCAGTTTTCTCAGAATTTCCTCTAGGCATCTGCTTCACGTTGTAGATGCTCATGAGCATTTCTAAGAGTTTCAGCAGAGCTACACTACTGCCATAAAGACAACACTGCCAGCAAACCTCCATGAGACAAAAAATCAGCAAATCTGGATCTTCCAGTATTCTTGTGGGGGGTGGGGGGGTCTGTGAACCACATTGTTCAGTTCAGTTGTATGCAGACAACTTCATTCATCCCTAAAGGATCCAGAATTCCCAGATCACGTTCTCAATCTGATCTCCAGTTCCAACTGTCTCATAGTGCCTAGGTGCAGTCCCAGAAGACTAACTCTAATGATATACATTGCTTTAGAACAGATTTTGAGAGAAAAAAAACAAAACATAAAAGACATGAGGATAAACTGCAAAACTGGTAAAATAAGTTTAAGGGATAAAACAGAATTACAAGTGTAGCTCAAGCCAGCCTAACTCAATGTCTTTCTTTGATAAGAAAACTAACTTCTTCTACACAAGGGAAGTGTGGTAGATCTAACTTACCTGTGCTTCAATAAAGCATTTGATATGGTGCCACACTGAAAATTATTAGCCAAGCTGGAGAACATGGGGAGTAGTGTAAGAATTACAATGTGGGAAAGGAATTGGTTAAAGACTCAATGACAGGAGTTGTGCTGGAAGAGGAATTATTAGTCTAGAGGGAACTTGTGTGGAAGTCCTCAAGGATCTTTTCAGACTGATCTTATTTCAGCTTTTCATTAATAACCTTGGCACAAAAAGTCAGAGTATACTAACAAAATCTGCTGACCGTGTGAAGTCAGGAACTGCTGCCAATAGCAGGGAATTCAAAATATCTTTAAGGAGTAACAAGATGTTCTTGAGTTCTGAAGGAATGGAAATGTAATAGTCAAAGTGCAAGGTTAAGCATTTAGGGTTTAATAAGGATTACTGTTATGAGCAGGGGCTCATAATTTGGAAATAAGTAGAAGGACACCCTGGATATATGAGCCCATTAAGGGATAAGGACAGCATAACCAGCAGGGTGACAACCATGAAAAGGACAGATCAGGTCTCAGAAAACCACTGCCAGTGGAGAAGGGAGCATGGATGTTCTCGCAGAAGGCTTCACCTGAACAGCTGTGTGCAGAACTCAGAAGGAACCATGCAGAAATGTGCCAAGGAAATCATTATGGTAGCAGAGACATAACTCATTAGGAGTCTTAAAGATCACAGTTTAGTCACCTTAACAAAATGATAGCCAAGAGACAACTGGATTGTTCCCCTCAGACACTCTGGGTGGCAGAGAAGTAAACACTGAGGAAGGCAGAGAGATACTTAGGCTGAGGAAAAAATTTGGCACTCGGACAAATGGATATAAAATGGCCATGAATAAATTTAGCTGGAATTGAAAGGATGGGTTTTAAGCACTGGAAAATGAAGGCATGAAACATCCTCTTGGCAGCAATGGGACAAACAATCTAATGGCTTTGAAAAGGCTGCCTGGACTGCTTATAATGGGACTGCCAGGAATGAGGAAAGGGTCTGAGAAAAGTGACCCAGGAATGATTGTACCCCTATAGCCTTACATTTTAAACATAGATATAAAGGGAATGAAATGAGAAACATGTAGTCTAAGTGAAGAGTTAGTCAGAGAGCCCAGAAAAGAGCAGCTGCATCAGCTTAAGATGGAAGTCCAAAGAGTCCAGTGTCCTGTGGCCAGCAGTGCCAAGGAAAGCATGCAAAACCACAGCAGATACAGTGCTAGGACTTGCAGAACAGATAAACTCCAGCAGCTTTCAGCCCAGAGATCCCATAAACTAACAATTTGAGAGGGGTTTCAGCCCTTAGCTGACATTGCTTCCATATATATGCTTGAGAACTTCTGAACTTGTGTAAAATCTTTGCATTCATAATTATCCTGGAAAAGGACTTCACACCTACATTGTGTAGAGAGTCAGCTACCTGCATTTCTTTTAAGTCTGGGCTTTCAATCAGCATTGTAATTTGCACATTAAGTCAGGTGTTAGCCACCTCCAGTATATTAGCTATCTTTGATGCTGAACAAAATAAAACACACAAAACACCTTATGGGAAACAATAAGTCATAGAAGAGGAATAGAAGCTGAATAGGCTTTCACTGAAATCAGCAGCAAGACCATCAAAGCATCAGTGGGGATACAGCAAGCCAGGCAAGCAGTGTTTGTGATAATACCAGCACCTCTCAGCACCATATGGCAAACCAACAGGATCTTTGCTGGCATCAGAAGACGTAATGAGATGAGTAAGCCTGGGACAGGAAGACAGAGAGAGGAGTTCATAAATTGTGCACAGGAGCAAGGACAGGGCAGGAGGAAGATGAGAACAGGAGGAAAAGTTTAAGAGCACAAGAAAGATGACTTGATGAGCCATATGCCAGACCAGAGAATTTGATAGCATGCCCAGAGCAAATTTCTGCATTTGTCTCAAGAAGGAATGGAGAGGAGATGGGGGGGGGGGGGGGGGGGGGGAAGGATTAAATCATTAAAAAAACTTGCCAAATCTGCCCAGATGCCTTCCTCTGATTTTCTGTGGTAACACATTAGTAAAATCTTAGCTGTTTTGTTAAGTCCAGTGTATCCCAAAGGAGACTTATTTATATATTAGCAAAAAAAAGATGTATAAATAAAGTTGTGCTATCTTATAAAGGATAATAATAAATGCTGCTCCATAATCAGAAAACATTAAAAACTCCCTGTAGTAGCGTCGAGACAGCAACTCTGAAGAATGGAATACTTTGAAGTGTTTCCAAGTCAGCAGCTTGGATATCTGGGCAAGAGTACAACTAGCAGACAGATAGACAAATGCAACTTCCAGATCCTGTGCTTAGGAACCAGGAGCAACAACAAAGAAAAACTCTATGTCCCAAGTCAAAGCACAATTGGATTAGCCAGTAAAACCAGGCTGCTAAAGAGCCTGGACAAAGGAGCCCTGTGCCTAGGTCACCCTTTCAGATCTGAGCTGCCAGGATATTTTTTTGCTGGAAATCACTATAGGCAGAGGAGCCTGAAAACTCAAGATCTCTTCTGTTTTCTACTGCACTCTAATCTCAGCTCACAGCACAAGGACAATCCTGTGTCTATTTATGTCCCTTGGAGAAAACAGAAGGACTCCTGAAAATACAAAACCCCACTCCAGAAGAGATAGAGGACTGACTGCATGGAAGGCTTTTAAGACTCACAGAACACACTGATGGTGCACAGCCACCCAGGACTAGCTTGGAACCATGGTCAGGGAACAGCAGAGAAGCCAAAGACTGAACAAAGAAATGAACCAAAGATCAGGCCCCAGGTAACTTAACCATCCTTCCTTCTGTGAAATTGTGCCTTCTACATGCTAAAACACAGAACACTCTCTTCAAATTATTGAATGAAAGTCAATAACTTGGTGCTTTATTATAAACCTCCTCAACCTGATGCCTAATTCCTTACAGCAATCACACCTGGATGGTAAAGACATAAAGCACTGTTTTTATAGAAATGTAAGGAAAGGTTCCGTGTTGACAGAACCCATGTTGCTCAACTCCTCCTACCCTTCACCCTGCTATTTCTCATATACTCACTTATTGCTGTCATGTTTCTTTATACCACAAGCAGTGTGGGGAAGGGACCCTGTAATGCATATTTGTACAGTATCTGGAACAACAGACCCCTGACCCAGCTCAAAACCCTAAGCTTCCACAGTCCCTCTCTCCAGGCAGAATTAAGTGTCCTCAAGTGTACACATAACAAGGCTGCATTTTGCCTCAAACTTCTGGGACTTGTACTGAACTACTGGAATTTATACAGCCACAGAGTCACTCATTGTAAAGATGATTTCACATTTGACAACTGAGAGACATTCAGAAACAACATGCAGGCACCACAGCAATAGGTGCTGTATAAATCCTACCAGAAGGTAGATCTCATCTGAGGCAGATGTCTTGAAAGTCATTTTCCTCATGGCCCAGAAATACACATCTGAAATATGCAGGCACTTGCACAGTGATTTGTTTTAAAGACTTAAAACCAGCAGTTTCACAAGTCTTGGAAATATGGGTGGGGAAAAGCTGCTTGTGCTGCCGGCATTTTCAGAGCAGTGCTAGTCTAGGACTTATGCAAAAACATCCATCATCTTGTCCTCTTTAATTCCAGCTTATTAGCAAGGCATTAAAACTTACACTGAAGGCAAAGTTTGCTGACAGTCTGTAATGTCCCACACACTGCCAACAGGTGGAGTTTGGAGATCCAGCTGTTGTACACAGATGTGCTTTCAGTGTAATGCTGAAAGATGAGAGGAAAAACCCCACACACTCCTTTTCTAATGGATACATCCATTCCCGTGACCAGCATGTCTCAGTTCCCAGGTTCAGCTCAAAGCCTTCACTGCAGCATCTTCCAAACATCTCTACCTGCTCTGGAGCCTGTCAGGTTAAAAGCAGTAAAAAGGTACAGCCTCCCAGCCTCTTTCATCTCTGCTTCCCAGAAAAAAGAGTGACTCCAGGCTTATCCTCCAGGCATCCTTATGAGTATCCTACTTTTTCATGTGTACAAATACAGAAGTGGAGACAGCTGTATCCTAAAAAGTCAAGCTATTCTTTACAGCTCTAAATTAAATTAGCTTCAAAGTAGTAACAAAGAAGACTAAGGTAGATGAAATATACTTAAAACCTTGCCAAAACAATGCCCAGTCATTTCTCACCGTGCAGTGCAGAGCTGGCACTGCTTCCCCAAGCAGAAGCCATACCTCAGATTATGTCAGCTCCCTCTTTGGGTCAGATGTCACCAATGTGGCTGAGGCAGGCTGTGACAGCTTGTCATTCACATCAAGATAAAGGGGCTGGAAGGTTCACAATCAGACAGAATTCTTAACAAATTCATCACCAAGGCAGTTCCAGGCTGACAGTGTGAGAACCCAGCTCTCCCACCCCAGGGACACAAGTAAGGGGACTGGGAAATGGGCTCAATACTGTCCTTGATTGATTGATTAAGAGGACTGGTGAGGACACTCATCGAGGCCACGTCTGTTAACAAGCACCAGCAGAGCCCTATAGAACCTCTCACACACAGTTAAAAGTGTCAGGGAATGTGGTTAAATCCCCCTCCTTCCCCCAGGCAGCTGTCTTCCACTCCTAATCCAGTTACTACTCAGTTCAAAAGAGCCTGGTGTTCTCTTGGCTCACTCCTTAGCTGTCATTTTATTTGTAGCTCATCCATCCCCAGCAGCTTTTGCTCTGGAAACCACAGGGATTGACATGAAGACTCTGCTTACAGGAGAGTGTGTGTTCCACACATGGGGGAAGACACCCAGGCATTTTTCTTACTTTTGGATCATTCAGCCTTAAACTCTTCTGAGTGCTGTGTACATCCAGAGTTAGGGCAGGGAGAGGGACACAATCCATGCCCCTGCTTAGTGCATGATGAAGTCAAATGACACTGCTTGGTGGCATACCCAGGAATCCTGGGCTCAAATCTCAGCAGGACAACTGGGACTTCTTTCATTAAAAGAAATTCAACTGCAGGTGCTTTGTCACTAGGGAGTCTCTGATGGTGAAAGATTTAGGGTGAGTTTGGGGGTACCCAGGGGGTTATGATGCCAGAAAACAAGGCTGCACACCATACTGCTGGCAAACCACTGCAAGATTTTCATTTTATGAATACTCTCAATTACAGGCAGTGAAATATCCAAGGGCAGCTTGTGTTGCCGACAGTCCAGGTAGAGAAGTATCTAACATGTCACTGCTTGTGCCCAGAGCTATTTGAGAGCATGAAAGCAGGCTGGTTTCAATGCAATCAAGGCTAAGAGCCGTAGCTCTTCCTGACTGCTGGTTAGTACAAACTATCTCTAAGGCAGCAGTAATCTCAGGGTACAACATCTTTAAAAAGCACTTTGTAGTGAAAGGTTCCCTTGAGCTGTGTTTTAAATAGTCCCCTTTCCTGCATGGAGCCAGGCTGCTGCGATGGGTGGAAAACCTGAGTTCTCATTTCAGCTTTTCCTGTGGTTTTCAGAATTTTGAGGTCTGTTTTGTTTGATGGTTTTTGTTGGTTGGTCTTTTTATCCAAAGAAATAAACATCTTTCATAGAAGCTAATTTTAAAAAATGTGTATAATATAAGAGACTTGAAAAGGACATGGATTATAAAGCTAAAGGACTGAGAAAACATCATCTTCCTAGATCTCTGCTAAGAAAGAAGGCTGACTTGTACAGAAGCCTTTTCTTTAAGCAAAAGTCAGATGTTTCAGAATAAAAGAAGGAATGAGTTATATTGAACACAAGAGAAAAAACTTTGTTCTTGCTAATCTAATGGTATTGTTTCCATATTACAAGACCCTAGAATTGCAATTTATATTGCAATTCCCTTCCCCTCTGGCCCTATTCAGATGAAGCACATCCATAAAGTCCAGCCAAAGGAATCTCAAAGTTTAATATCTCTAGGGAAGCGGGCTCAATTGCAGAGGGCTTTTTGAATATGCCAGAGCAAGAAGATGTTTCATGCAACAGGTGCAAGTGCAAAAAGATACCTATGAAATTAATCTTTTTGCATGCAAAGCATTTATCACTCCACATGTGCTTCTCAAGGAGGTATCTCTTCCCCTGTTGTTCACACAGGTCGGTCTGTTACTATCCACTACTCTTACCAAATACCAAAGGCTGGTGGACAGAGTTAGACCTGCCTCAATATCTCATATGCAATTGGAGTTTCAATAAAATATGCAGAAGAAAATGTGCAGAACAGATCACCAAATCTTTCCTGTTTTCCAGCTATTCCCACTTTTCAACCTTTCTAATGATTGTGGTCCCTAAGTACATCCACACATAGCTCTCCAGCACTAAATTTAGTGTGAATTGGGCACTTCACAGTTTGTTAGTCCTAACTGATGTTACCAAACAGGAACATGATTGGAAATACTGGGGAATTCATTTGTATGCCACGTGTACACACAATACTGAGCTTAATTGGCACTATTAAATCAGCCTCAAATTGAGAACAATGCATAAACATGCTCGAGAATCACAAAGTAACATTCTCTTACAGATTCACAATAGGCATCTTGACCTGAATTTAAAAGGCATTTTTATGTCTAAACATGAAGGTAGCACTCAGCAGGATTTTTCAAAGCTCCTTTGTATACTAAGGTCAGAATTACCTTTTAACTGTACAGGTTAATCCATTAACCTGCTGAGAGGCTCTCTTTTATGGTTACGTTCCCTTTCATCTTCACACATTTAAATATCACTTAAAATTTGGACATTCATTCAAAATAATCTTGTTTCACCTAAGTACCTTCAGTCAGTGCCAACAGCCAGTTCTAAGAAATTTTTCAAATGTGTCTCTTGTGCTAGAAAAAATGCCCATTTTACCCACCACGTGTGCCAAAACAGGGTGTTAAAAACACATGTAGAATGCAGCTGGAAATGTCTAATAATGACTAGTTTTGCCACAGGTAAGCATGAAGTTTTTGGGGGGCAGGGGGGAAATGTTGCAAATGCAGAGCAGGGAGAAAAGCTTATTAATTTGCCTGGGTTTTTCAATAAGGATTTAGCAGAAAAAGCCACCCTGCTCTTCACCTCTCTCTGCAGTTTGTCTTGCTGGATAGTGAGGGCAGGGGATGAGGATGCTTCTCTATTGTGCAGTATATCCAGAGATACATCTGCAGGAAAAGGAGCCAAGGTGTGGGAAGCAGACAGCTTTCCCACTGCCCTGCAGCAGCTTTTTGGACAAAAGAGTGACAGGAGAGGCTGCAGAGTCACCCGAGGAGGGATCAGGCTCACACACAACGGGACAGATGCTGCAAATGAGGATGCACCTCCTGCAGAAGCTGTCCCTGCAAGCAGGCTGAGCCACCACCCCCAACAGCAGCACCCCAAGGCCTGCTGTGCCCCTGTCCTTGTCCTGTCCTCATCTCCACAGCTCTGCCGGACAGAAGTAGGACATCTGACTGCAGGGAAGGCAGCCTGCAGGCTGCAGGTCAGAGATGAGGCTCTCTGCAACCACAGTACCTCGAGATCTGCAGCATTTCAAAGAACAGCCTACATAAGACAGCAGTGGGAACAGCATAGGTAGGGTCCTGAGAAAGAATGAGCTGTTTGTTTATTCCTTTTACTAAAATGCACAGGATCAAAAATAGGTCTAACTGCTGGATCACTCATGTTGCCTTCCACACAGCACTTTGCCCAGCTGGTGCCTAAGCTTCAACACACAGGAAAAGACTTTGACTCAGACTTTGAGAGGATGGGCAGAAAGACTGTCAGGGGCTGCCAGAGCACAGCCTCAGCTTTCCCCCATCTACAAGCACGAGGATTTGAGAGCAGGCAGTTCACACCAGCCTGGGTTGCAGAACAGGTCACTACAGCACCATGGAGCACGTGAGGCTGGTGGTAAGGCAACATCTGGCTGCTGTGGCTGATGCAGCCCAACCTAACCCTGATCTAGCCACCCACAGACTAATGAATTTGCTCAGTTGCACATGTCTAACTCCTTATTAAGCAATAATCTGATCACATCTTAATGCCGGTGCCTGTTCTTCACAACATTTAGCTAGAATGTTTAAAAGGAAGAGAAAGTGAGCAAATGTCAAAGTGCAGCTCATACTGGGTCAAATTCTCTTGATATTTGCTGTTTGAAAGTGTCAATGTCACACAGAAATAACTGCAGGGGCTTTTTAAAGCAGTAATTTGTAGAAGCCTAAGTAATGGAAGTTAGGGGTTGGGTTTAGGTTTTTTTCCCTTCCTTTCCATTTGAAATCTTCTATTTGTTATAATCCAGCCAAACTCTGGATCTGAAAACAGACCATATCAAAGCCAAGGCTGGTAGATCTTAATGTGTAAATATAATAGTAAAGCAACAGGGATAAAGAATTAAAATTCATAGGAAAAATTCTGGACACTATAGGGATGGTTCTTCCACATGCCTTTTTTTATTATGTTTTAAAATCTGGGAGGTGGTAAAAACTGGAATGACCAACAATCTTTAAGTGCAATTTTAAATAATGGAAAACAAGGAGGAAATTAAGCTTTTGATTAGACAGTGACAGCTGTTGTGCCATTGCAGCATATGCCCTATGGTCCACAAAAAGCCTCAACTCTATCCCTTTAAGACAGGAAAGAAACACATGGATTTGGGGTGCTGAAGTTATAGAATGATTCTCTCTTTTCTATTCTGCAATAATCTGGATTTTGTGGTCGCTGAGCCATGACCTCTCCAATGTTTGCACTTCAGAGGGAGTTTCCATTCCCATCCCCTGTGCTGCTGCCATCCATGTTGGGAATCAGCAGCCCTGTTCTTCCTCACCAGCCACTTCCTCAAGTCTTCAGGTTCTCCCCTCCGCATTCCAAGCCCTGCCTCCAAACACCTCCCACAGCAGCTCAGCTCTGGGTTTATTTACAGATTCTACTGGCACTGCTGCAATTCCAAGTGTTGCCCTGCAGATAAAGAGATCGAGAAGAGCTGTGCCAGCACTAGTGAGCCAGAGCCCCGTGCTGAATCTGTGCCACTGCTGTTACAAAACCTTCTCTCCCTAAAAAATTCATTTCACCTTCATTGGCAAACACTATTATTAACTTTATCTCTTTCATTCTCTGTAATAATTGTTTTATAACCATTCAAAAGAGCCTGAAAGGCTGAAGACTTTGGAGCTCTCTTTCACTCATTGGAAATGAGTCTCTTGTGTTGCCTCTCTATCTCTAAACCCAGTTACCCTGCTGCTGCTACAGCTGGTGAGGCTCCAACAGTGCTATCATGACAGGGAACTCTTCAGCAGAAGGGCTGTTGCTAAGGCTTTGACACTGCCATACAACTCTGCTCAGGGAAGGTCTGATCACTGTTGTGCTTTAAAACCACTGATAGTTCTAGAGACTGGCTCACACTCCACCTGCCAGCATTGTCAGCACTGGTGGAGCTGGGGAAAACCCTCAGCAACCACAAGAAATTCTTGGGGCTGATTTCCTTGTAGGGACAGCATTGTGCAAATTGCTTCTGTAGAAGTTCTGCATTGAGACTTATTCCCATTGTTTTTCAAAATTCCCTTTTCTGTCTTTGGACTGGAAGTTTTGTGGGGAGGATTTCACAGCTGCTCTTCATCAGAGGCTTCTGGGTGGGAGGAGACATGGCATTAAATCAAGTGAAAGACAAAGAAGAGATTCCTGGGCTCTCACATGTGCTGACACAAGTGAGTGCCCCCAGCTTTATCTGCTCTCTCTGGCCTCTATCAGAGAGTCACGTCATTTCTCAACTCAGTGATTTCCGAGGGGGAATTCTTTCTTTGTCTCCTTGACACGGGAAAACCAATGTAGGCAAACAGGCAGGGTGGGCACCCGTTCATCATCTCTACGTGCACATTCAGATAGGCTTTGTTTGGAAATCTCTCCCTCCAGTCCCCATCCCCCAGGGCTGCCTGGCTGAGCTTTTTTGAAGGCTTGGGCACTTCACAGCCACCTCAAACAGGATTACAAGTTCACATAAGCACTTTGCTCAACCCTCTCCTTACTGCACCAGCTCCACATTCACTCCACAGTCCACTTCAACCACATCCCACCTCAACACAAAACCTTTCACAAATTCATTACCATTCCTCTCTCCCCCTTCTCATCTCCCCCATCTAGCTTCTCACAGAAGGCCTGACAGAAGTGAATGTACCCTCACTGCCCTTAGTAAGGCATGAGAAAGGTGTGGGTTTAAGTGTATTAATAAGCATATGAAAACTGATCTCAGGTGACATGCCCACAGCATTTCAGGTTAACACTTCAGACACAAGACATCCTTTGTCTCCTAACATCAGGCTTTTTGCCTTCTTCACTCTTACAGACTCATCACCACTGATGAAAGATGTCCCTGCACCTCCAGATCAAGATCCTGCACACTCCACATCTCAGAGATAACACACCTCCTTCCAGAAGTCATCCCAACCCTTCTTTTCTCCCTAAATTATGAAAAACTTTCTAATCCTTCTAGCTGTGTTCTAATTTTTTTTTTAAATAATATTCCACTCTGGTTTTGACACAATACTAACAAAATGCTTGGCATAGCCAGCTCACACTAGTCTTGACCTAACCTCCTACGGGGGACTATCATACTCAGCTGCAAGACAGCAATATCAACATTAACAATTCATCTAACTCTGGGAAACACTCTGAGATGCAGCTGCTGTATGAAATCAAGTCACACCTCCCATTTGGATGCGAGTGACAGTTTCCATGGTTACATGGGATAGACATCTCAGAGAGGTCCTAGGAGGCAGTGGGATTGCAGTGAGGCACCCAGGTGATAGTTTTCGTCCAGTTAGACAAAGACAACAACAAGGCAGATACAGCAACATGAATAATACTCCCGGACTGGATAACAAATCCTAAGAAGCTTGGGTAGCCCACACTGGAGGCTCTGCTGCAAGCCTCAGCATTTGTTAGGAAAAGGAGGAGGATTAAAGCTCAGGCAGAGGGAATCTCCTGCCCAGCAAACCCAGAGCTGTCTGCAGTAGCTATTCCAAAGCAGCAAACCCAAAGCCATCACATGAGGCCAGCAACAAACTGCATCTGCCATAGCCACTGGCTGTGAAAAGCCAAGAACTTGAGAACAGCAGGGACTTGCCCTCACAGCATCTTTCCAAATATAGCTCGCCAAAGGGGAGAAACGATAGGCAGGCAGAGAAAGGCCTTCAGCTGAAAGCATTGTTTCTCTTTCAAACTCTGACCTGAAATAGATGTGAAACATAAGCAAGACCTATAATAAAAAGGCAAACACTCTTTCAAAATAAGTCTCACTAAGTTGCTCCCTTTACAAATCAGTTCCTCCCTTCCCAAGACATATAAACTTAAGCTCGAAAGTGAATTTCTCTCCATATTTTGCTCATTCACCAATTTTTAATGCCTCAGAGGGGGGTACCTCTGTGGTGAAACATGCCATTCCAAAGGCTACCAAGAGATGGCACCAGGATTTCTGTGTGCCACGTGCTCATCCAGACCTCTGGAGCAACCTTGGGAGATGCTGTTCCTCTCCGCCTCATCCATTCTTCATCTATTTTCAAATCCTGCCCGAAAACATCTCTTTTTCCCTTGTCTTTACCTCTTAATTTTTCAATTTCTCTCATCTACTGCTATTAACAGTGCAATGCCAGTAAAGTGTAATTTTGAAATGCAACTCTATTTGTTCTGCAAAGCAGCACTGACATACCATCAGTCTGAAATGAGATTTTGTAACTGATTATTGATATTAGAACAGGTCATTCTGTGAGAGAAACCACACAGACCGTAAAAATAATGAAAGAGAAGGAACTGCATGAAACTAGGACACCTCTGGCTCCAAGATCATTTCTTTTATTACAATGGCTCATTGCAATAAATTTGCACAGTAGGGTTTATTTACTTATCTTAGTGATGCAACCATCGTTGCTTCATGTTTTCTGAGATTTTAGTCAAGTTGAAAAGACAGTTTATAGGAAGAAAAATTTAGGACAACACTCTATCCCTTGTTGCTAGCATTGTCTCATTCAGAATGGTATTTTCTAGTTTTGTTTAGCAGGACTTCTAGGATAAATCCCATGTAGACCAAGGCCAGATGGGAAGCAAGTCATTTAGCTGTGACATAGATCAACAGAAATGTTTTTTCCCTTCCCGTGAATTTTCTACACGAGTCAAGTGAACCAAATAGTGTCTGTTTATTCTCAAAATGCTAAGCATTGATTAATTCTGACCACATTCCAATAGAATCATGTGTTACTTTGCAATTAAATATCCAGACTGCTCAACATGATTAATGACAAAACACAGACTAACAAGAGGAATTAAGAATGATTTGCTTTCGATCTTCTATCAGGAACCATTGCCAAATAAACAAAGGCATAAAGCTGTAGATGGAGCATTCCTCAAAAAGAGCCCATCACAACAGCTTCCCTATCAGGTTGAAGAAGAACTAATCACCATATCAGTGTCTTGAGTTTCTGCTCATTCTCAAAATACAGTCTGGCAGTGGCCAGATATGCCACATATTCTTCTGCTTAAGAGAGCAGATGGAAGTTCAGACCAGCCCAGGAGATGGAATTGCAGTAAGTTTTTGTGGTGGTCTACCAGCAAGACATTATCCAGTACTAAGGACAGGGAAAAATCTAACTGCTTGCACTGGGGTCTAGAGCATGTTTGTAGTTGGATCTCTTCCATATGCCTCTCCACCATTCTCAGCAGAAGAGATAAGTCCAGTATTCAGGTCACCCCCAGTACATGTCCCCTCTCTCTTTGTCTAAAATAGACATAGCCCACTGCTGTTCTTGTTTCTTCTGTAGTGTTAAGGTCAGGAGAGCACTTGTACAAGCATTTCTTGATGTGGCACCTTGGCCATTTTTCAACACTATGGGCTTAACACTTCAACCTTGCACTGAAAGCACCAGTTTCAAGGTGAGAAAACAATCTTGGTTGCATACAAAAACAGGTTTTATAAAAAAGCAGTGTAATATATATTATATATATATATATTATATATATATATATATATATAAAAAATCCTATATTCAAAGCCTAATTTGAAGCTATGTTCAGCCTCTTTCCTTATATCTTCAGCATTAACAGGGTCTTCATATTCTCCTTGGTCAATCTGACACAATATCTGATTAAATATGGCTTTTAGCTTTAGATGTGCTCTCTTGAGCACCTTGGCATTTCTCTTTTCACTTACATGAGCTCTGCTTCCTAGTCAGTAAAAATCTCCTCAGCTCCCACTATGGCAGAAGTATGTGATACTTCATGGCCATGGCAACACACCATCACTATTCCTGCATGCATCAGGCTCATGAATCTCTCACCACCTCAAATCACCCCTGAGCACTTATCAGCAAAGAAAAGATACCTGTGATATTCTCACTCCTCCCTGGTGTCAGGGTTTTGAGCCCTGACACCACTTTAAAAATCTCTTTCAGCAGCTTTCTCCCTGAAACAACTTTAAATGCCCTTTATGTAACTTCCAGGTTGACCACTGCAGACTCAGCCTCCCCTGCACAGAGAGAAATAAACATTTTCAAGACCCCAAGTTTCCAGAGGCAAACATTTACCACAGGTGACGAGAACTTGTCTCTTTTCCCCTTCAGTATGTGAGGAGTCCAGGTATCCGCCTCAGGTGAAATAGAGTTACATGGGAGGATTTCCTCTTTTTAATGAAAAGGGAGATTATCAGCGAGCATTTGAGGCACTGGGACTATCCAATAAGCACCAAACATAAGAAGGATTGTGATCAAATGTCAGAAGTGGGTAATACTGGACATGAGCAAATGCAGATAATTTCTGCATATCACATTTTCTAGTGAATTAATTTGGCACCATTCCCAGACCTTTTTTACTCACTTTCAACTTTTAATTAAGTAGTCAAACTTTACTGGAATAGTCCAATGTAAAAAGCCAAGTATTCTGAATACCCACAGAAAGAGTTTTTATTTCTGATGAATACTGACTCTTGTTGCAATCTTTCATATGAGGTTTATGCGAACACTTACCATGAGCCAGCTCTGCTCAGTATGATAAATAGACATACTCATAGAGGTTTGAAAAACAAAGACTTTTAAAAGACTCTCCAAATTGCTTTAATAAAACTATGCACCAACCTTTTAACAGCAGAAAAGGAAAATATAACAAAGGGAACAACCAATGCACCAGTCGCCCTCACCATTTGCCATTTTCTAAAGCACAGGTCTTCCTCTTGTGAAAGGAGAATAAATTCTGAGGGTTTTATTTTCAGCCTCTTTGATACTCTAGCTTCAATATGAGAGTCCTAGAAGAGCCTGCACAACATGTAGCCACAGACAACTGACAGCCTCCAAAGCCTCTGGTGAGGATACCTGGTGCCTGACAGCCTGGACAGAGCCACACCTGGCTGACTAGAGAGCAAACATCTTCCACTGTCACATTCCACAACCCACAACACATCCAAACACTTCTCAGAACAAATAAGTTGGGAAAACAAGCAACAGTGTTGAAAGGGACACTGGAAAGCAGGAGAGGGGGAGAAGCTGTGGAACATACATGGAATAATAAGGATGAAAGGTGAAAAGGGCAGTGATCAGTGCACTGTGTGAGGCATCAGAGATGCTACATTAGAGAAGGTGTTGATGGAGTGCAGATTTGAGCATCCCACACACACTCCTATCAGATATCCCAACTACTGACATAAACAGAACTGAGAAAAGCAGAACATCATCTGGCTTTATTTTAAACTGTCCCTGTAAAAGGTATCAGAAAACCTTTCCTGTAGCACAGCATCATGAGAGATGGGCAAGACAGCCTGAAGTCTCTGACTCTCTTGGCTTTCACAGTGGTTAACTCAAGAGCTCTCTACACCTCAGAGAGTTCCATGTTTTTTCCATGTAGATTTTACCTCAGATACAGATAGCTCTGGAGAGATCCAGTCATGGCACCAGCAAGCTGAAGACCTCAAATGCCTGACTAAAGCCGATAAAGCCCATGAGTCACAGTCTCAGGGGAATCAGAGCTACTTGGCACATACCCAGAGAAGGTCAATTGGAGCATGGGGAGACTATTTCTAAATACCCCAGAGCTTTGACACTGGGAAAAATAAATAGAACTATGTATCTTGTTTCCACATCTTAGCGGGCTAAATAAATAGCTCTTACAGGGCACTCTTCAGGGCAGATTCTTAAAGTGACCTTGGTCCTGCTGGTGCCCAGGACAGGGGGACGCGGGTGTACCCACCAGAGCAGTGGTGCATTTTCAATGTTGCATTCCTGGCAGCTGATCAGAGAGCCAGGGTAATCTCAGCTCCCACAGTTGCCATCTGTTCCTTCCCAGCAAAAAGGCAAATCATGGTGGCACATAGTTATGAGGTGGAGAGAAGGTATCAAGAGCAAATACAAAGTGAGGGTCAAAGGATTTCTGGGACAACATTGGAGTTTTCCTCTGTAGGCAGGTTAGAGGCTGGTGCTCACTACAGCTTTCATATTAATAGCCAAAATGAAGAAGATGTTTTTGTGACCAAGAACCACACCAAAATACCACACTCCCAATTTCAGCATAGCCACAGCCACTTTGGGAAAAGCTGCACCAGTGTCAGATAGATGGGAGCACATGTTGAGCTACACACAAAGAGCTACCCCTTTTTGTCCTTTCTCCCCAGCTCAGAAAACTCACCCATAAGCTCCCCATCCCAGCCACCTCACAAAGTTTTAGGTAGAGCAAGTCAAACCACGGAAGGACATTTTCCCCACATGTACCCATCTCCATTTTCTGATGAACTGCAAAGATGCCTAGGGCTTTCAGACTGCAGCTATTCCAGGCATTTGCTAATGCTGGGAGAGAAGACCTGTAACCCACTGTATGGTCTGTTCTTCTGGTCTCAAGACCTAACAATATCTCCTAAATCCACTTTCCACAATGAAAGTAGCAGATCCAAGTGAACACAGACAAAAAAACCTCCACTAACTAACAAGAAACTAGTGCCTTTTAATGGGCTGCTATTGTGTTTTAAAACAAAACATGTCTGTGTGGTTCTTAGGATGTAAAACAGGCTGTCTCCACTGTGCCACTGAGCTTCTCAGCTGCCCCTGAAACAAAAGGCCCAGCTCTGAGTCCTGGGCAGGCCAGCTGAGTGGCCACCAGGCTTGAGCTGATTAATGGTTCTTGTTCATCAGACCAAGAGTACATGGGAGCCAAATCACCTTCTCCTGTGAGCTGGGTCCCGGGAAAGATTGCATGTGCAGTTTGCATGCTCATGAAAAATATGTTTTAAGAAGAGCACAAATAGTTTAGGAAATAAAAAGAAAACTAAGAAACTGAACTAGCAGTCAGAAAGCTCAGGTAGACAAAAATTAATGCACAAGACACCTTTTTTTTCAAATGAAAAATAAATTCAAGTTTTTCAGTAATAAATAAAAAGGCTTATTAGCTATAAAATGGGATTTACTGAGGGCAGATTTGAGTTTGCTTTTCTGGTATTTGTGTCTGTGTTCCAAATGGAAAAAAAAACCATCCACAGAAGAATTCAAAACAATCCTTGTACACCAGATAAAAGGAAGTAAAACCTAAATATTGCATATTGACAATGTGTAATCATTGAAATCAAAGCAATTTCTCTGGTTTTTCCCTTAGAAGCGAGTATTTTAGAGCACTTTACAACTGCATTTACAGCAACCCTCAGCAACACTCACTGCATCTCCAAATGTATCTCGGGAAGAAACCAGGCTAGAAAGGTGTGACAGATACAAAGGTTTCCACTTCCCCTATGGGAAACAGTCAATGGAAAATAAAGCACTTTTGCACGAAATTCATTTTAAAAGCCTTTAGGCAGCCAGTCCCATTGCTTAACAGAAAACTGGTATAGTTTTCTACAGGCCAAAGTCCCATCACACACAGATCCTGGCCTATCACAGAAGCAGAACTAGCACTGGTCTAATCACAGCTAACACTTCCATAGGTAAGGAGAACAGGGAATTTAGTGCAATTTGTTTAGGTAAGCATGGGCTTAGACCCATTAATCACTTTTGGTTGCCTCAGAAACCAAGCCCAACTCTGGGTCTAACTCATCCTGGGCACCCCTGTCATACATAAAGTAGTTCTCCAGGCTGCCTAAATCTTAATGTTTTTACACGAGGGATGAGGGTAATGTTGAAGGATGCTCAGATATCCTAGGAATAATATCTTACTGGTAATATTCTTTGAGTTGGGTAATATCCAATCCTCTGTGTAGGAAACATCCTGGTATCCCCACCCAGAGGAATCTCAGGGGCTTTGCTAAGAGAGATCTGGAGCCGTGAAGCAGTCCCAGGTACTTGGCACTGTGCTAGAAAGCCAAAAGCACAGGCAAAAGTGAGTTGGCTCCCATCAACAAGGCAGATGCAGGAAGCTGTGCCACTGCTGGGACCCCTCAATATCTTATTTAGAAAAGCAAACTGTCCAAAAAATCGTATATCTCCAGACATGTAGGCAAAGGAACTGGAAGAAAGCTGCACTTAGCAAACAGTACTGTGTGTTGATGTGCAGCTTCAGCACTGGTGGCTGGTGGAAATTAATTCAAATCCCTTCCCAGTTACTGTGTAACTCGTGATATTGAGCGAACTGGTATCAGTCTTTGATGGTAACAGCAGGATGGACATTATTTAATGCATCCAGGGTGACTGGTCCCCGCTTCAGCCACAGCTAAGCAAACAGTGCTGTCCATCCTTCTCACCTCGTGCTCTGCCTGAAGCTGCTTCCTCAGTAATCACCAGCCACGGACCTCAGCCATGTCAGGTCCATGTTCTTGGTGACAGATGCCTAAGCAAGTAGGGACTGTGTCCCACAAGCCATGGCATGTCCCAGCAGGAGAACTGGCAGGTTCTGTGTGGTTTGAGAAAAGGGGATTGTGTGGTCACAGCTCACAGCAACAAATTCTTCCTCCTGCTTTTAAAGAGCAAGCCAGGGATATGTGTTTTGCTCTTATAAAGTTTGCCTTGAAAGGCATCTGAGGAAATGGTCAGAACAGACAATGTGGAGACTAACATTCATCATTAAGATGAAGATATAAAATGGACTTGATGTCTTCAGAAAGGAACTATTTGAAATACGTGGGATGTGCTTAAAAGCAGACACAGATTAATACTAGTAAGAACAGTCATACTTCAAAAATATCATGATGCCCAGGTCATGACTCTCTGCAAATGAAGGATGAGGCAGCACTGCCATGATTCCTCTCTATTTACCCAGGCTGGTGGTGGCAGGAGGTTCTTGCTGAGTGGGAGGCAGGAGTGGCTGGTCTGCTGCCATCACATGCTTCCCAAAACCCAGTTGTGGCTGGGAAATGAAGGAGGGTACCTTGCAATCAAACTGCCATTGCTGTCTAGGGCACACTACAAATAAAGGGCCACCAGCATGAATCATATGATGAATCACAGCATTAACGTGTCCTTCAGGGAACTATTTCTGCCTCTTAAAAAACCCTGCAGATTTAAAGTGAGAGGAAACTGCATACATTTCTGATTTCTTTGCCTCTTCAAGTGGAACCAAAATTTTATTTCTTGCTGTCCTGGAAAGATGAGATCCCTTGGGGTACTGCCTACCTGACCGTCCTGACGTGTCTCTTGCTGTAGGGAGTGATGACTTTGAAAAGCAGCTCCATGGCTCCATTGATGCCAAGCATCGTTCCCGTGGTAACTATGGCAATAAAAGGAAAGAAGCAGTCAGCTCTGAAGCAGGCAGCTGGCAAACATTGCTTAGAAGAGATGTGGGGAAGAGTAGCTGTCCCTGGGGCTATGGGCTCTCTGGGCTCCCATCTGGACTCCACGGGTCCCCTTACAAACACAGAAAGTGAAGCACAAAGATGTCTGTGAACACAACCTGAGCCAAAATTAGGTGCAAAACCAGTCCTGCATCTCTTTCCCAATTTCCCTAAAGCCCCTCTTCTTGTAGACATCGTACTCTCCAGAGAACAAATCATAATTAAACACGGTCTTCTCCCAGAAAAAAATGACAGAGCTCAAATTCATCCCACATTTCCTACATGAAACTGAATGAGGACAGTTCATTTCATAGGGGCTTAAAGGGCAGAGTTTTCTTTCCCTGTTATTATTCAGCAGAGAGGAAGTGGGTTTGGGAGGCTTCTCAATGCAGTTTAATTTCATCTAGGCCAATTTTCCCTTTAATCCTTCACTTTTTAACACACTAGGAACTTTCATAGATTTTGCAATCAGTTTCAATACCTAATGCACAGCCTAGGTGTTTAGCCAAACCTTCCCACTATGAGACAGGATATCTCTGTGTAATGAAGGAACAAATACAGTCCTGAAATATTAAATGGAAGCGACCAAGGTGAAAGGATCAGTAATCAACAGCAGCCAGAAGGAGCCCTGGCTGCCTGCCCACTGCTGGGTTTTGGCTGTTTTGTAGATATCTCCCAGTGGTCATCAGAGAGCTGCCAGAGGGCCCATCATCCTCTGCTGTCCTACCGTGTCCCTGCCAAGCTGTCCTGTGATGGAAAGCCTTGTAAGGCCTGCCAGCTACATTCACACTGGCTGGCAATTCATTAGAGACAGGGTGGTGGACAAACAAGGCTGCTCAAACCCATCCTGCTCCAGAGCAGGATGTGGGCAGCCACAAACATCTGGTGGCAGTGAAGGGACCAACCAGAGTGGGGCATGAGGCGAGACAAGAACTCATCTTTACTGCTTTCATATCTAAGCACTCTTGAGAGTTTTGTATGGTTCTGGCTTCCCTTAAGATACATTCCACAATTTTTAAGGCTGTGAATCTGTAATCCTCTGGTTTGATATCACACCCATGCAGATTTTCACCTAACCTCCCCTGCAGCTTCCCAGCTGGCCAACAGAACCCACAAAGTCAACGTTATTAATGGAGAGTGCTGGAGATACCTGGAGAGTAATAGAGATGCTCCAGCAAAGGTGCAGAGCTGGGGTTCTGGGGTCTGACATTAACAGAAGGGAGGTCAGGCTCTGTGTGCATTCTAAAACGTCTGCAGAAACAGCAGCTGAACTGAGTGCAGGTGCACAGAGCAGGGAGCAGGGAAGTGGGGAGATCTTCATTTTGGGTGAGAGGCAGCACAGGGTCACTGCACAGCTGTGGAACCCAAGTAAAGGCACATTTCATCTTCTGCCTTTGCCTGCATTTTCAGCCACACTCAGACTTCCAAATACTGCTTATCACAGGGAGAGGGTTGAGTGTCAAGGCATGGCTGCTTGCCTGAGGAAGCTCAAAGCATTAAGCCAGGTCCTGTCCAGGCAGAAGGAACCTGCAGGGCTCAGCACCAGGAGACCTAAATCTCAGGATGCACATAGCAGACTGCAGACATGATGGCCATCAAGAATTATCTGCTTGGTGAGGGATGTAGGGAAGGAGAGGAAAGGGTTAGAGTGAGCAAAGGGAAATTTGTGCTGGCAAGCTCAGTGCTTTATAGCATGGCAAGCCTGCATGAATCTGAAATGATCCCAAGAGAAAATACTGGAAATCCCATTGCTTGAATCATTTAACATGAGGGCATTGCCCAGCAAGAAAAGCTGTGAGAGTGCACATCTGAGGGGACAGTAGTCAGAAGACCAAGATCTAATATCTGCTTCCTTGGGAATCTTGAATAAATAAAAGATTTTTCTCTTCCTCTGCTTCTCCACCCCTGTGGAGCTTCTCTGAGAATCAATATTATCAACAATAGTGAGACTTTTGGCTGTTATGGTAATGGCAACTGTATAGAGACTTCAGGTACCCAAGTCTCAGAGCAAAATAATTGACTGTCTATGTTCCAAAATAGGAGATCTTTGCCATGAATATTTTTCACTACAGCACTTTTATTTCCATAGCTCGCAGATGAAATGCACTGTAAAGGCTATATAGGTCTCTTGAGGAACACCTTTTTCTAAGGTTGCTCTGGCTTTTGCTTTTCTGTATATTAATGGTGCATGCAAGCACTAACCCTACCAGAAATAATGTTTCTTTGCATTGAAATGATTGAAAAAGAACCCTGGTGGTTGTCACACAGATGAAAAGAGGAAAATCATGGCACTCACCATTAGAAGCACAAACCCTCAGCACCCAGAGGCAGTGGATGAGGTGCAGGTGGTGGCCCAGGTCTCTTCTTGTCAAGCTCAATATTATATCAGTGGCTTCTGCCTTCTGCACTTTAAGCCCAAACTTCCTATCTGTAAAAAGCAAATGAGAACTAAACTATTGCAAAGGCCAGGTCAATGCAGCTGTGCTGCTGAACATATGTTTATTAAGCCTTGCAACTCAAAATCTTAAAAGAAAGGCATTTGAATGTATCAAGGACTTAAACCAATAATAATCTCACTGAAAACAGAAAAACATGGGGTTTACTTCGAGTCACCATATATGAAACATAGAATAGTCTGGACTTAAAAGGACCTTTAAAGGCCACCTAGTCCAAACCCCTCACAATGCATTGCAGCAGAAAAAGTTGCTCAGAGCCCTGTCCAACCTGACCCTGAATGTTTCCAGGGATGGAGCATTTACCACCTCTCTGGGCATCCCATGCCAGTGCCTCACCATCCTTATCATGAAACATTTCTTCCTTACATCTTACCTAAACTTATCCTCTTTCAGTTTAAAACCATTACTCCTAGTCCTGCATCAACAGGCCCTACTAGAACGTCTGTCCCCTTTGGGTAGTGGAAGGCCACCGTGAGGTTGTCCTTATTTCTTCCCCCCCCAGCAGTACCTCGTTGTCCCACCCTGGCCAGCAGCCGCAGCAGGGGCAGGAGGGTGCCGTGGTCGGGGGGCTCAGTCCGGGCAGCCATGGCCAGGGCCTGCAGCAAAGCCTCACTGCCCCCTTTGCTGACCACGTAGTGAATCCTGCGTCCAGTGCCTGGGGAAGAGAGGAGAGACTGCTCAGAGCATCCCTTCCCTGAGCCACAGATGTCACAAACCCTCACAAGGAGCACACGGAGCTTCCATGGCCTTCAGACAGCATTTGAGTGCAATGAACACACGAGCATTTGCAGAACTGGCCTTGACTCTCTGGTTCCCAACCTGGAGACCTGCATGGTGGCTGCATGGTGGGACTGGGTGTCTTGCTGCCTCTTACCACACCAGTCATTGTCTCTCCAAACCCATGTGCTGCAGAAGTTTTTCACTGTGCATTGAAATGTTGGCAGAAAGGAATAAGCAGAGCCACCGACAGGTTTCAAAGCAGCAAAAGGCTCAGTGATCTTTTCTTAGATGCTGGAAATTAAACAAGGAAAGAACTAAAGCTGCACTGGGTTTCTGCCAAATGGAAAAGAATCCTAGGGAAGCCTTGGGGAGAGCTTTCAGATAATTGTAGGTCTCCAAAGAAACCACACTCTAACCCTGGGAGCCTTACTGTGTTAACAAGCATTGATCCAGGCTCTGAGGTTAGGGGATGCTGCTCGTTCAGTTCCTAGAGGAGAGTAGGACTCCCTGTTCTCCATGGAGGCCATCCTTGCATCCAGCTGAGGGACAGGGCTCCAAAAGAGAGGCCCAGATAGACAGGTGATGTCTCTGGTGGGGCTTCCAGGGGTGGGGAACCCCAGAGGATTCAGCACTCACCAATGCAGCCCCACAGCCTGGTTTACTTGGGTTGGGAATTGTTTAGCAGATGATATTTTTGTGGTGGAGGAGAAAGGAAAAGGAACCTGATTCCTTTTTTCAGTTCTTTTGCCAACACTCTTATTTTTTCATGCTGCTTTGAGCACATAAAGCAGCATCCATTCCCTGCAGCCCCAAGGTAGAAGTGCCTTTTGGAGAGAGGCTGAACCCTCTGCATTAGAGGGTCCCTGGGCTCTGAAAAGTCAGGTTCCTTTCCCTGTCTCACAGTCCTCTCTCCAAAGGCACTGGTGAACTGGCGAACTGGCAGTTGATTACCAGGGAATATGAAATACTTTGCAACACATGGGCATTTTCAAAACTAAAAAGAAAAAATTGAAACTTCCTCTGCATCTCTTTCTTTTCTTTAGCACACTGAATAATCTCAGTTTTCCAAACACAGGAGTAAGGACTGCTGATTTGTAGTTATAATTTATATTTTTTTTCACCTTGCAAACACCTGGTCAAGTTTGAATGCAAGTATGAATTCCTTGACTTACCTGAAAATCCCTTTCTGCCCTAGCCCACAGCCATTGCCCCAAATCTTTGCTTCCTTACCCAAAGACAGCAAGTCAGTGAGGACACTGAGAATGTTCAGGATGACATCCTTGTCGCAGGAGCTCTGGAATGGAAGCACACCAAATTTAGGGGTCAATTCAGAACAGGGCACTTCGTGCTGCACAGGGCTGCAGTGCATCCTGCAGTGCAGAGGCACTTGAGATCCTTGTTTGGATACTGAGCACTTTTGTGCCATCTGGACAGCGAATATGTGCAAACATATTGATGACACTTTTTAAAAGCCTCTAACGTATCATACTACACAGTATTGAATGCATGGTAGCATTTCTGTGGAACTTACACCTAAATTCAAAACTAAAGTTCTATTTTTTAGTTTGTTCTGGCCACCCCAAAGTTGAGGAAATTCTGTATCACATAGAAATGCTAAATGTGAGGTGTTTTTTCATGACAACATCTCTTATTACTGGAGTTGAAGAACAATATATTTAAATTATATTAATCCCATCTACAAGAAAGTTTTCCTGTCTTTGCAGCCACAACCACGTGGAAGCTTTGAATTTGATGAGAAGAAAAATTCCTAAGCTTATTTTTAAACTAATGTAATTTAATTTTTAGACCAAGTTACCACCACACTTTGTCATGACACATTCTGCTTTAGAGTCACTTTAAATTTTGCATTAGAGGAAAAAAGATATAATGCACTTGAGAAGCAGGAAACCCGTGATGATATCTACCATCCCTCTGTGTGATAGACTAGACCCCTTCTTTGATCCTCCTCCAAACAGATTTCACTGCTGTGATTCGAGAATTAATCACTGGTCTGTATTGCAATTTGAGGGATTTGTGTTAAAACCTGGATGTCTATTTCTGAACAGACACAACACCTATTTCCAAATTGCTAACATAATACGAGACTTGCTTTTAAATATCCTTGGTCTCAAAGAACCTTAGGATCACACAACTATAATGGAATCACTTCATTTTCAATTAAGTTATGATAATAAGATAACATCTCACAAATATATGGCTCCTGCATTTCTGAATGTCGACCTGCTTCAGAAACTTAACCTACCTTGTAACTAAAACTAACCTGATGTCTATTCTAGCTATATGTGATCATTTTACCAGCCAAATTGATTCAACCATTCTCTGACATATTTAACATTATGCAACCGTATATTTAAGACACGAAGTCAAGAAGTAATACCTAGGAGAAATAAACTCTATAAAGAATATTAGGGACAATCTAATTCAGATCTGCAATAATGAGTATTAATGGAAATGGACCCTTTCTTTTCCAGTGGATCCCTGAAAAAGTCGCAGCACAAGGTGACAAGGTGCTGAGGATTGTGCAGCTAATTAGGGAGCTGCAGTTTCCTCCTCCCTTGTTACAACTGGGGAGGGTACACAGTGGGTGAGACATGGCCATGATGCAAGACATTGATCAGTCTTCAGTCAGAGCAGGTGACTGCCAGCCTGGAGAAACAGATTTCCACCCCTGTGACAGAAATCCTGTAGATTCTTGGCAGCTCCCTGCAACCAAATCTCCTTCTGTATTGGCAAACCATATGTGCCATTTTCTGCACAGAATAACTACATTAGTGCCAATGTTTCCTAGTTTCTGTGTCCAGAACTTTGTGTGTATTCTTAGATTTCCTTTCTCCATTTTTGTTTTTTCTGGTTTTTTTTTTTTTTTTTTTTTTTTTTTTGGTTTGGTTTGGGTTTTTTTTGTTTGTTTGTTTGGGTTTTTTTTTTGGTCATAATTATTAACAAAAACAAACTCCCAATCTCTGAGAAACAAGGTTTCCCAATATACTGGTTTTGGTCAATTAGCAATGCTACCAACCATTCCCTGCTCAATATATATTCCAAGTGAGCCACAGGGACAAGAGGTGTCAGCAGGGGAATGAGAGAAAAGAACAAGTCATGGTCAGGGAAGGGGAAGGAAAGAAGAGTCAGGTGAGATTGGAGCAAACAGACAGAGAATCACTTCTGAAATGAGGACTCAGTGGAGGAGGGTCTGTGAGCACTGACGGCTTTCTCAACTTGCTTTTTCTCTTAGCTAAAATCCACAGGCAAAGTGCCTGTCTCATCCCCACCTCAGAGCTGCCCCATGCCCAGAGAGAGCCTGTTGTTTCTATTCATTATTAACTCAACAAGCAGAGATCTCAGCACTGAACATTGAAGTCCAGTCTTTTATGATCCACATTGAAATCAAAAGGCTCGGTGTGGTAGGATTACTGCTCCTTTCAGAGCCAAGCCAAAGAGAATATGTGGCTTTAATGAAATCCAGTAGCTCTGCTTTCACCAAGTGTTACCACCCTCACCTTAGAGGAGCCCAGATTTGTGCCACTGGCTCAAGGGACCACACAGTGAGGAAAGTCTGCAGCAGGGTCAGTTCTGAGCAGCATTGCTCTTGGGCAGGATACATAGTTTTAGTCCTATGTTAATTTTCATAACTCATGTCTTTGTTCATTTGAGCTGGCTCAAGTCTCCCAGACTAAACAAAGAACATTCAGAGCTCTCTTCCCAAGAATTTCTTGGCATTTTTTAGCATAGAGACTTAATAGTCAGGGGCAGGTTGTCAGGAGTGATGAGTATCCATCAAATTTACTGACTCCAGGAAGACTTACTGTTCTCAACACCTTTTTAAATATCAGGGTTGCCTAAATCAGACTGTCCTCTGGTTTTGTCTTGCTGCCTCTCAGTATCCCTTTCCTCTGTAGGTGGATGGATTACACATTAAGGTTTCAGTAATGAAGTCTTCATTGATTTATGCTCCTATTACACTGGGTTGTTTATTTTAACTGATTGGATTGTGGGTTCCTAAGCCATTAACACAAATAGTGATGACATAAGATATCCTCTGACTTTCCATGCACTTTATCCAGGGACTCAGGCAAACAAAGAACTTGAGGGAACACAAAAGATCAACCTTTAAAATGTGAAAATTAAAGCTGGGTGATATTGCCAAATATTTACCTGAATGTTTACTCTTGATATTTTAACACTAAAATTCTAGTTTGTGTTGGTGCCTAATTGCTCCCCTTCTTCCTGTACACTACTGAAGGAGTTGGATGACTCATGTATTGGCTGAAATAGTGGATAAAACCCTAGTCCCATAACAAATTCTAGCATATTTCCCACTAACTTTAGTGGCATCACCGAATAATACAGACTTCTGCAGAAGAGCACAGCTCCCATTTATTATAGCAAGGCGACACTGAGAAAAACAACACTAAAGTTGTTATTGTCTTGCTAGATTACGACTTGCCTCTTGTAAGAAAAGCTCAGATTTTGTCTAATTAGCTTCATGTTTTCAAAGTCATCAAAGATATTTGGACATTGAAATCCATTAGAATCGATTGTTTAAATTAATACAAATAACAAACTCTTTGTGGGTGAATTGCCAACATATTCATTCATAAAAAATATTCAGTAAATCTTTTTGAACAGTAAGTACAAATGAGAAAATCACAACTTGTGCCTGATCTAAAAAAGATGAATAGAGTAATTTCTTTAATGCAAATTTCTTACCCAGCTCTGGTAAAAATAAACACATTAGTTATTTTTATTGAAAGAGATGTTTGATGGTTTAAGAACAAACCATAACCAAAGAGAGAAGAAAAGTAAAATTCCTCTTGCTGAGTATTTTCCATTCCTGCCAGCACTTAGAAATGCTAGATTCAGCATCTACATGTGCACAGACTAATGAAGATGCATTTGTCGTATATGGGTGGAATAAGAGCAGAGAAAAGTTCCCAGAGGCTCAAGTTAGATTAAAAAATCACTGACCTCCTGCAGGATTTCACTAAAAGAATTTAAATTTAGAGCAAAATTGTTACCTATTAACAACAGCCTTTAGTTGCCTTTCACAGCTTGTGGCTGGACAAAGGCTAAAATAGCAAAAACATCACTTTAAATATCAAGCAATGCTGTCCTTTTTGTCAGAGCCTCTAATCTCTCTTAGCCTTACTCCAGCAAAGCATCCTGTCTTCCTCACCAACCAGGAGTATCACAGGGCTGAGCTCGGATGCATTTGATCAGCTCCTGGCTGAGAGCTCCTCTCTGAGCTTTTTCTGGGAATTAATCCCTGAAACACTGGGGTTAGCTTGGCAGAAGCTCCTCAGAGATAAACAGCAGGAGGATGGAGAAAGCCAGGAATAAAAAAAATACCCCAGCACATCATCATTGATACGTTACGGGCAGCAAGTGATTAATTGGTGACATTGGGCTTGGAGGACAACAGCTCGATCCCAATATTTCTGACTGGCAGCTCGGGTTATTTCTCTGACCACCACGAAGCAGGGAACAGCTCCTGTCTCCTTGTTCTGCTCTTGGGAACATGCCAAGACCAGCTGTTATTTATTCAGGACAAGATTATAAAATTGCTACTAAGCCACAGTAACAGGTAACCTCAGGGAAGCCTCTGGGATGCTTTCCACAAGACTCAGAAACCCAACAGAAGTGGGATCCCACCTGGAGGATAGCAGCCATCAGTGTCATTCCCCTTCCAGCACTGCCTTCAAACAAAAACCTCCCATAAACTCAGGTTTTTGGGCTTTTGTCTCTTTTGCCCAGAGGCAATTATTTCCCTGAATGAGACACGCAACCTATCGAGGGTTTGTTGGGAGTCTAAGCATTAATGCTGAAAAAAGGAGGATGCCCAGAAAGAAATCAAACAGCATTAATTTGTGCAGTGCGAATTTTACTAATAAATATTTTATTTGGGGAAAGAAATACAAAGCAGTTATTCCAATCACAAAAATAATGAATGCAAAATGAAAGAAGTCGCTCTTGCAAGACAATGCATAACATGGTTTCTAACAATACGTCTTTTAAATTAATTGTTGAATTGTCTCACATAGCTGTGTGACTGCTTAGGAAAAATCTCCCAAACAAACAACAAAATAAAATGGTCTAATTTTAAAGAAAAGGTACTGCTGCACTGGGCTAAAAACTACCAGACCTGTTTGTTGGGGTCTTTTTTAGTGAGGCTAAGGAATAGGATATCCAGTTCCAGGGTTTGTTTGTTTATTTGTTTGTTTGTTTGTTTTAAAATAGCCTGTTTCTAAATACGGAAGCAGGGTTTGACCTGTCCAAAATATATCCTCCTCTCTTCTCTTTCCCTTAATAAATTTGCTCACACAAATAGCAGTCAGCAGCCCAACTGCCTGTGTAATGAGACATCTGCAAGTCAGATTTCTCACTCTCTGCACTTGAAACCTAGTGAAGAAAAATTCTGGTGCAAAATTAATACTGGCTAAAATCAAGAGCAGGTTAGAGGCTGAGCAGCATTAGTCCTCACTGTCTCCTGGGACCTCTAGAAAATATTGGGTTCTAATTACTCTCCTACTGGTTAAATCAGAGAGTGCTTTGCCAGCAAGGTAGAGGTGCTTACCAGCCCAAACTGCTGGGTACAGCCTCTCACTGCTGGCATTATGGATTTGCCAGCTGGATATCTCCTTCCCACAGCTGACTATCCAGCCTTACAATAACTGTGAAGACAGGTTTGGTGCCTTATGTTCTGTGCTTTGTCAGAGTAAATTGCTTTTTCTAATTTAAGAGGAGCTAAAAATTCACACTTAAATATGAGAGCAAAATACCCTGGAGAGTCTCTTGTCTGTATGCTCCCATCCTCAGCCTCAATATTCAGCCAGCTAAGCATGATTTCTTCTTGTTGGAAGGTCCACAGTGTTTGTTACATGGAGGTTTACTGGGGAAAAAAGTCATTATTTCTGAGGAGGAAAAACGGGTTCAGAGACCTCTGAAATATCAGTAGGCAACCACAGAGTAAGGGAGGATTCCAATTAAGCTTGAATTTTGTCATGAGTAGAGCACCTTCTTAACAATACTACCATTATCCAGCATTAGAAGGGTCTCAAGAAATTATGGTCAAGCTGCCCCTGCTCCCAAAATAACCATCCAAACATCCTCACCATCACCACAGGAGTCACCAACCTCTGTGGTAAACACACTAAGTGCATTTCTTTATCCAAATCTGGATTTCCTCTTCTGAGGAGTCACAGATAGGCCTGAGCAAGCCAACAAACTCAGAGGAGTTTGGAAGGAAAAGAGGCTATTTAAAGCTCCAGAGAGGAGGACCTTGCTGCTCTGGGAGTGTCCTAAGTGACCTCTTTAATCCTGGGAGAAAGGCGTTCGCAGCTGTGGGGGATTACGTAGCCCTCAAACTGTACCCGGGGCAGCCAAGGGGCCTCCAGGGACAGGACACGTGGCCCAGCAGCTCCTTGCTCCTGTTGCCCAGCCTTGGAGACAAGTCCCTCTCACTGGCCCTGGCCACCCCTGCGAGACATGGCAAGCACCCCACTGAGCCAAGTGCCAGATGTTTCTTCTCCTACTGATGCTTCACACCTCTTCAAGCTCAAAGCAGACATTAGGGGGTTTATGTCAGAAAATACAGCAAATACTCATTAAAAATGTCCCTCCCTCTGTCCCTTTACAATCAGGTTGGTGGCTTGTTTCATGGCTTGCAATGACCCAAAGGTCTGGGGTTTTCTCCCCTTTGTTTGCACTGGGGTGTGATGACCTACAGCATCTTTTTCAGTTACACATCAGATCAGGCTGGGTGCTCTGACTCCAACCCTGCACAGTGGGTGGAAGCTCATCCAGCTGAGCAGCAGTACTACCTCAAAGCAAAGTTCCAACATGCAAATGGACAGGCCTTAGCTCCTATTCACTGAGCTTTATGACTTCTTCTCAAAGGATACTGGCTACACTCTGCAGGACTGAACTGCTTCAAGGCAGAGATGGGAAAATTCCAAAATTACAGCCCAATGTCTTCAAAACACTGAAGGTGTTGAGATGAAACAGCTTGGCTTAAGCTGATCTCTAGCCAAAATAACTTGGTGAATAACATGGTGAAAATCATCTGTGCCAAGGAATCTTACAAAATTTGATGCAATAAATTGCGCTAACATAACACCTTGCATCAGAGGATCACAGACTTCTACACAAATATTAGCAAACACCTCTCCAATGGCATCCCTCATCGAAATCAGATTGTTTCTTATTTTCCCGATGGGAAATATCACTCCGTGGTGGGAAATTCACTCAATACCTAAGAGGATAGCTGGCAGAGCCAAGATAACTATTACAACAAAATGAAGCAGAAACACTGTGTGCTCAGAGCTACTGTGGCCCTTAATCACACACTTATTTCCATCTATTTGTGAGGAGTTCAAAATTTTCCTTCCCTGAGATCAGTCTTCTTCTCCCAACTTCCCACAAGTGTAGCAGAAAAATCTATCCCCTGCAGGAATACTGGTGCCAGACAGGGAGATGAGAGAGCTACTCCCTACCCGTGGGTCCCAGAGCTGTTTGGAAGGAGATTCATCCTTGTGCCATGGGATGAAGAGGACAGTACATTTAATTAATCCATACAGGAATTAGCAAGCACATAGACCATGACCTGATCTCCATAAGATGTTTTACCTGCTGTATCAAAAAGACTCAAAGGTGTCTAACTTCAGAGCAAGGTTGTTCATCTCAGTGCCACTCTATTAGTGTGTCATTCCAATAAAATATATTCACACACAGATATCTGCAGGAATTATTCCCTGACAGACTGCAATATCTTGGATACTGTTGGCAAAGTAAACCACTTTTTTCTTTCTTCTTCCACGCCAAAGTTCTCTCAGTGTTCTCAAAGAAAAGCTTGTCCTCGTGCAGAAATTCCTCCTGATACAAAGTTCCTTTGTGTCACTTGTTCCTCTCACTAATGCGCCTCTAATAGAGCAATTACTTTATTATGCAGAAACGGAGGTAAAACACATTATTATATAACCCTCAAATGCTTCTGTCAAATTGGAAGTGTTAAAAGAATGAGGAAACTTTGAGATAAATCAAAACACGTGATACTCTGCAAAAGGCTTTTAGAGTTTCTTTTGAATATTTCTAATGTTCTTTCTCTTAATTTCTACTGCAGATAAATTCTCCCAGGTTTTATCTCTTATTTCACAATAAGTTACCTATGACACCTAAAGATTTTGACTGAATTTAATGTTACAGTATTCTCTTTTTTGCTCTTTTTAATCTATTTTTATTTTAATGCCAAGATTACCCTAGCATATGCCTTTCACACTCTCTTATTAAGTTTCTGTAAGGCATTAACCATTCTTGTACAATGAATTCTATATGCATGCCAGCAGAGTGTTTTTTGCTGTTTCTTGGATTTATTCCTGTATTTTATATTACTTGCTGTTACTGAACTAATTTAAAATATTAATATTTCATTCAAATGCCACTCTGTTACAGAAATTTAACACAACTGCCACCCAAATTTAATAGGGAAGGATCTGTTTTCTCCATTCAGTTTTAGTTTTATTTTCCCCTACCAACGATGAAAAAGCAGCATGAAACATGCTACTCTTTCTTTTTTGTGAGATTTGATGAGTGTCAGTCCAGAGAACACTTTGTCTTTCAAAGATGAAGCATACTTGGGAATTGACAAACTTTTTTACAAGCAATGGCATTTCTCAAAGTACAAGTGAGTCTGGAGAATCCTGGAAAATTTCCAGATGTACTCGCTTTTTGATGAAACCACAGATTTTTGAATGCTACAGCAAATGTGAGTATGTGCATGTGGAAATAAATAGCCATAATCAATGTGCTTCTATCTTTGCCTTCTCTGGGATGTTCCTGCTTGGACCACACATGATAAAGCCCAAGAACCCCTGGGTCTAATCTCAGCCTGCCCTGGCAGTTGCCTGCGTTCAGTCCAGGCTTCTCTCTTTATTCCAGTGCAAACAATCCCACTTGCTGCACGTTATTCTGACCCTGACTTGTACAGGCTGAAGATGAGGATCACTATAAGGTACACTCTGGTTTAGAAAAACACCAGTCCTTTCTCTTGCCAAGTGCTCTTATGTGTCAGTCTACCCCACTTCCAAAAGCACCTTCTGGAACAGCCATGCAAACGCTTTTAACCAATCACATTTAGTAACGATGATTGAGGTATGGGCAGTGGAGACAAGCCACTAATAACTATTGTTAGTCACAGCTTATTTTCTTCAGAGATGGAACCTGAAAGTGAAAATGATGAACCTATTTTTGCCATCCAGTCTAAGTGAAAAAGCAAACAACAAACGAAACTCGGCATCCATAATGAATAGCAAACTGTGTTTTGAAATTCTAATGATTTAAAGTAATATTACCAGTAATATAAAGCAGAACTTCAGTTTAACTGCATTGTTGAGACCCATCTATCTAGATTTAAACAGCAATCTCTCAGCAGCAAAGCCCTCAGTTCTCTGAAGAGGTTGCCAAGTTTTTACGAGGCATGATAGGGATATGTCATTTTCCATCCAGAAGTTAACGAAGATTTTTATCTCCTCTATATTCAGTCTATACCCCATGAAAGAAACCCAACAGCCACAGGCCAAAGTCACCATGCCAAAACCAGGTATGTTTGGGGCTTTATTCCACCCTTGTTACTTCATCCAGTGGCCCAGAAGCACCTGCAAACTAAGTGTTGGTCAGTCAAGCTAAAAGGCATTTTATTAGCTCCAGGAATGAGCCCACGGCTGTATTTGTGCTCCAGGAAAAGGGACAGGAGTTATATTTAAAAATACCCAGCTCTATGCATTCTGCTGGAAGCCCCTGTGAAGTTCACCCAACCAAACCCCTTGGGCTGTGTCTTCTGGGACTCTCTCACATGGAATGGTCTGAACATGCAATGGCACAGTGGGCTGATCTCTCAGAGAAGGGTGAATTCTTCTATGAATACCCAGTAGTAGATTTGATCTATGTCAGAATCTACCTCTGATGTCCTGTTTTGTTTAAGCATGCTCCCAAGGAGACCTGTTGGTGTAATGGTGCTCTACAGGCTTCATAGGACATAGCAGGGGACTCCCAGCTAGGGAGATTTCCAAGTGTTTGATCATCCAGCCATGCAGACCTTTTAGACAAATCCTCCAGAGTTTTCAGTCAGTGAGGTACAGCTGCTGCTGCGAGAGCTTTTGAAACAAGCTGTTAATAATCATGGTTTTCATCTCAAAGAGAAGTTGTTTTAATGCATCTCTGCATCCAGCTGTCCCCTTGAAGTCCCTGTGCATCGTGAGGAGATCAAATGACCTTAGCCATATGGGAAGAGAAATTGTCAAATAAAACAGAGCTAGGCACACATTATCTTTCTCCTTTGTCACCTCCAGCTCTCTCCCGCACTTGCAGAACTTTAACATGGAGCCAGAGGCTGCTCAAATTGCAGAAGATTGTCCCAAAAAGATGGTCAGATAAAGCAGGACAGTATTGGTGCTTTCCCCTAACTCTCCAGAATTCTCTCTGTATGGATCGTGCTGGTTTATTCCTGGGGGAATTGAGGGTTGAAAGAGGCAGTTCAGTTTGTTCCTCTGACTTCATCAGATCAGCATTTTAATCATAGGGAAAGGTCAGGTGGTCCATTCTGCCTCCTCCCCTCCTTTGAAGTGAGACAGGTGGGCATTCACCATGCCAAGTAAACTGTTCATGGGAGGCTATCTCTCTCCCTGTCAATCCTCTGCTTGCCAGGTTAATCCTGAATAAAATGGAAGGCCAGCTTTATCTTCACTGTAAATCAGCTGCTTTGGCCTTTCATCAGGAATCCCATAAAAACCACAGAAGATGGCAGAGGACAACAGGCACTGCACTGATTTCACCCAGGCTGCATGAGTGTCATCTGCTCAGGGAGTGAGTGGCTCCACCCTTCGATTTGGGAAACAATGTGAGCTAGGATTCCCTTTGCCCTAACTTGAGAGATGAACCTTATCTCCATCTACTGTCCAAACGAAGAAAGCAGAAGGCACGGACATTGAGTGAGTTTGACGGGGTTTGTAACAGTTCTGAAATAAAGCCTAGCACTCCTGCTTTATCCATCAATACAGCATCATTCCCTCCTTTGAAAGGAAAGGAATAGGTACCAGAGAGGGCACTGAGCTGATGGGCCATGGGGAGAAAAGTCTGTCTCAGTTTACTACAGGGATCAAATTCCCATTAGGCCCAGTGAGAAAGCTTTGCCTGTAAATTACACCAAAAATTAATGTGCATAAAAGGCTTCTCAGAAGTTGATTGCAGTAAAACACAGTGCTGTGGTGTTTCCATGTCAGAAAAAGAACCCATATGTTTTGATTTCAAAGCATCCCTTGTTGAAAGGCAGGGAGAAAAAAGCCAAGATTTCTTTGGTAGAGTAGTTATTTCTCCCACAGGACTTCTGTGTCAGAATTACTCAATTTTCTAATAAGAGTCATGAAAGCTTTGCAGTTCTCATTAATTCCACCTCAACCTACACCACCTTTTGAAAATAAGGCTGTGTTCTTCCACAAGAAGAGACCACGAGAAGAAAAACCCATCCTTGTTCTCTAAACCCCCAAAGGGAAGGAGATTTACCTTTGCCCATGTAATTCTTATCAAGCAAATGCTACTCTATTAATCAATAGTTGGTCTAAAACACTAATTCTCTTTATTGTAGCTTAGTAGTGCCTGTGGGCAAGAGAATCTCTACTATGTTATCTTTGTCCTCTCTAGAAGACATCTTATGAAATCAATGATGAACTCTTGATTTTTGAGACCTTGATTTCTGTATGGTGTGGTTGGTCACCGCTCAGTAAAACAGAAGTCATGACAGCTTACAGATCAAAAGGAAATACTAACTCATGGATATGAATGTGCTCTGTCTCCATCAAATTCTGAAGAAGAATGACCAAATTTCCCTTATTTTAAGAGCTGATCTTAATTGCATTAGACTTTCCTTCCCAAAACTGTACTAAGATAAATTGTTTTGCCTGTATGAAAAGGAAAAAGTTTATCCAGATCTTGGAGATTTGAATCTCTACTCAAAGAATGCATCTAGATTATACAACCAGGGGAATAAACCCAGATTTTTAATAACAGAAAATGTCTACAAATATTTTATTGATTTAGATTCATGTTCTTGCTTCTTAGCTATCTTAAATTAAACTGTATTTTCAGAAATAAACTGTCCCTTCGGAAGCAGCAACACAGTAATGCTCTCTGTGGCACACGAAGCTTGCAGGATTGCAGGCACCATTGTCAGCTGGGCTGGACAATGCAGTTGTGCAAGAACCTACCTCATTTCTTATCCCTACCACCCACTCCTCTCCTCCTGCTGCAAACCTGGTTTTGTCCAGGGGAGAAGGGTGGCTGGCTGGTGAGCTACTGCCCCTGGTCTCCTTGGAGAAGGTTGTTACTGCCTGTCACAGGATGTCTCACCAATTCCCAGGAGCATTCTGACCTCACAGTTCCCTGGGGGCTGAGATCAGCCTGCTTTGCCCGGGAATCACAGCTCCCCATCCTTCCCTGGAGATTCCCGGCTTGCAGAGCGGCTCCAGGGATGGGTCAGTGCCTCTGTCCTCGGGCCCATTGGGCCCTGTGGGCAAACAGGTGCACATAGACTGCCCGTGAGACAAGTGCTATTAAAAGAGCAGGGGAAGGCAGGAGGGAATTGTTTTCTGTCCTGGTCTGGTGAGAGCAACATAGTCACGAGAGTGGAGTCTGGCAGAGCCCACGACACACGTGGGCACGTGGGGTGTGCGTGGATTTGGGATTCTCAGAGCCTGAGGGTCCCAGGTGTGCACACACCAACACAGCAGAGTCGGGAAAGGGACACCTCTGCCCAGGATCACAACCAGGTCCACCAGGAGCTACTAGCAAGCACTGCATTATTCTGTATTCCCACTGGCTGCTCTTGGAGCCCTGAGGAAGGAGAGGCTTTTACCTGCAATTTCAGGGGCTTAAATCCCCCCCAGATTAAATTGCAAGAGTAAAGATGCTATGAGTTGTGTTATCTATCCTGGCACAGACAGGAGTGATCACACAGAAGCAGGGTGTCTATGATAACAACTACTCCAGGAGCAATTTCCAAGCCTGCTGTCCCAGACCAGGCAACACAAAAATCCCTCCCCATCTCTCCAACTCACTTGGAAATTAAATTATGAAAAACATGAAATTATTTTCTTTCTGTTAACACACATCAGTAAGATCTCTGCTGGTGCCAGTAGACACTATTGGAGCCAGCCATTGTCAGCCCATATGTTTTTCAATACAAGTAAAGTTTTGTGTGCACTTTGCTGAACATAATATAACAAACTTTAATTCAAAATGCCCATGAACACATTTTCTACTACAGACATTCTTTCCCTATTATAGATAAAACCAAGAGGACTGGACCAATGCATCGCACAGAAAAATGTGTCTAAGCCATCATAACAAATGCAGCATAATATACTGAAAATAAGATTATGCTACATAAGAAAACACTGGCAAGACCTATTCAGGCAAACACCTCTCTGTATGAAAACATCTCTTTTATATTTCAAAGAGGGAAATTATTGAAACTTGAGAAAAAGAGAGGGTGGAAATTTTCCATTGTCAAAAAAAATATTGATGTAATGTATAAATACATCTGTAAGCACACAAAACAGCTAGGGAGGCTAGAAAACTACCAATAATTATCCTCAATTTACAAAAAGATAAACAGATGTTTTTAAATATATTTGCACGCTGTATGTGAAAGATAAGTAGTTTAAACAAATCCATATACCTCCTTCCATAATGTGGTTTAGTCTATTAATTTGTTTGTGTCTATAATGCAGTACCAAAATACACAATATTGAGTTGCATGACATGGCATAATGTGCCATTATATTACATCCAAATAGTCTAAGCTAAACAGCTTGGCCATAAGCATAAAGTCAGACCCTCAACAGCTAAAAAGCACCAGTTTTAAAGCATTCCTGATACTTCATTTGGTCCCCTGGAGTAACTGCATTTTTAAATTTCCACATGACAACTTGTTTTATTTCACAAAACCTCTGCTTCAGGATGAGCAGTGCCTGCTGCCTGGAAAATCACCCTGTGCAGCGTTTTGTCCTCATCATTTAGCATGTGGTTCTGTGCATTATTTATTGTGTGGGAGCCAAGCCCTGCATGAAAACAAATTATTAATTTGTTTCTCTTTTTCTCTTTTTTTTTTTTTTTTTTTTTTTTTTTTTTTTTTTTTTTTTTTTTTTTTTAACTGTGTTGTCACCAGAACTTCAGGGGTTATTTTTCCCCCTTGTTATCACCTGGTTTCTCAAACGCTGATGTGAGACATGGTGGGATTATTCACCATGTTACACCTGACTAACTCAGAAGCAGAGGTTTATGATCCATTCTTACAGACTGGCACCCAACTGATGCAGCAACATGGCTTTCCTGTCACATTTGCATTGATGAAGGAAGGGAGAAAGAGCCCTTCTTGTCCATTTATGACACAGTGTCCTTTGTCCTCAAAGCACAAACCATCCTAGACAAGGATGAGGGACTACAGAAGATGAATAGAACCCCACTTTCCTCATCTGACACAGAAAGTTCTGCTGAGGCTCAGACTGAGACACATTCTTGTGCTCAGCTCAGCCATCACTGCTGCTGCTCCAATCAGTCTCATTTTGCACCCTGAGGTCCTGAATTCTCAGTAATTCAGCCACAGAAAATTCTGGATAGCCCATCTGGAGGCATTTGCAGAGGAGCTGGCAGTGTGCTCAGAGAAACAGCTGTGGCCAGCCCAGGGACAGAGAGAAATTCTGAATCCAGCTCAGTCGGTGGAAGGATTTCAGCAGAGTCCAAGACCTGTCACAGCTTCCTCTGAGGGTTTTTAGTGCTCTGGGCTGGTTCACAAGAGTAAAAAACCTCACTATTTCTCTGTGACCTGGCAGGAATTTGGGATTAATGTATGGGTGTTAGCTTTCTTTCTTTGTTGCTTAGCAGTACCCCGTGGTGGTGAGCCAAGGGTTGTAGGGAAAAGCTCTGGGTAACCTTCAGTTTCTCCTTGGACAGGGGGGAGAGGATGGTGGAGGTGGGAAGGAAAAGCAGTGACCCTGAAAGCTGAGGTGGGGACTTGCACTACCTCTATAGGATTGCTTGTGGAGGATTATGCCTTTTCATCCATGGAGCTAAAACCAGGCTCATGCAGCCCAAATGTTCTCGGCAACAGATATATGAAAAAGTCACACCCACTATTTCTCCTTGAACCCTACAAGCCAAGTGTTTCCCTGTCCTAACTGCACTTCTGCTGTTTCAAAGCTAAAACAGTTTTTCTAAGGAACAGCAGGAATAAGCCCACTGCAGCTCACTTTAAGTACAACAATCTCAGTAAAACTCAGTTAATGAACCACATAAAAATGACCATCTGGTTTTGAGGTGATTTTTGCTCCCTGTGAGGCTATCCCACTAAACCCAGCCTGCCAGGCTGCATCCCAAAAACACAGATCCAACCTTTGAACTCCTCAGTCCACAACCCAAATGAGTGGCCATTCTGCTGAGCAGTTCCTGGGATTTTTTGCATCTATTTCTCTCAGAGCCGGGAATCTCAGTGGCTCTGCTGACAGAGTAACACAAGGACGCAGAGGAGACAAAAGTGTTTTGCAAAATGCATTTCTATTCATTGTCAGTGGAGCAGCACAGATACCTTCCCACTTGTCCTGAGGATAACAATAGCTCTGCCTTGTCAGCCAGCCAGCATGACAGCTCGGAAGGGGCAGTGCAGGGAGCTGAGAGCTTCAAGTTAGCAAACAGCAGATCTTGTGTCTGTTCTGCTGGACACTGCGGCCACTCGCAGATAAATCCCTTTGCAAAAACAACATCCGCCACTGATACATATGATTTGCATCTTTTCCCTGTCAAATCATAGCATTTGGGAACCTGTGAAGTCCAACACAGTAAGACACGGTTTGAGCCAAAGATCTGCCAACGGCCCCAGGGGCTGCCAGCTTTGCAGAATATGTGAACGGGGACTGTGGCTTTGGGAAACATGTGAAAACCACACTGAGAGCCAACAGGAAATCTGGGACTCCTCAGGCAACACAATGTATCCTGCCATGGAATAAGATGTTCTCGGGGTAACCAAGGCATGGGCAGTGAGGAGGAGAGCAGGGAGAAGGAAGGGGAAGAATCAAAATATTTCTTATTTGTCTAAATGATCAGGGGGTGGGGTGAGATGAAGGCCAGGGCAATGAGGAGGAGGAACGAAAATACTCTACAGTCTCAAGGGATTCAATAGTCTGGGTCACAAGGCAAGATGTTGGCTCCAGTTTTCTATTTGCTCTTCTTAGCAAGTATCAGCTGTTTTTAACTAATACCCAGATACCTCCTCCTGGCTTTAAAATAACCAAGAGATCTAATCCCAAATCTCTTGGGATTTTGCATTGAGGGGGCTGCCCGTAAAATGAGATGTCAGAACTTTTTGCCTGGTCAAAAACCATACATGGGGAGGGTGTTTACTTCTGCCACACTGTGGCCAGGGACCAGGGTGAGAGTGGAAACCAGCCCAGCCTTGACTGAGGGACAGCATTGTCTGTGTGTGAAAGACAGAGCAGGGCTGGGTCAGGGCTGAGGAGCTCGATGTCATGCAGTGAGAGATGGGAACAGAAACAGGTAACGCTATCCAAGCCAGAGGGAAGGGAGGTGATAATTGTAGGATCACACTGGAGAGGGAGAGTCAAGAAGAGAGAGCAAAGAAGGTAGAAGGGTTAGAAAGAAAATGAGAAATGACAGTAAAATCCTCAGAGCTTGGCTCTGCCATACTGACACAAAACCTGTGAGACAGGGAGAGAGTTTTCTTAAATCTGATTTTCACGTTTTTGAAGCTGAACATTGTAAGCAGTGAAGCCCTTTTTACCTAGAGATCTGAAATGTCACGTCTTCCCTGCAGTGACATTTTGGTGACAAAATGCAGCTGTGCTTTGAAAGGAGTTTTTGCTATTCACCTTGTCACTTTGCAGAACATCCATAGTAGCACGTTGCACTTCCAGGGGTTTGAGCTGTCTTTGGAGGATCACGATCCTTCATAGCACTGGGAACAGTTTTGAAGAACTCAAAAAATGTGTTTCTTTCTGTGACTAGAGCAATTGCTCAGTTAGAAAGTGCACAGTGTTCTGGATTTGTTCTGCTTGATTCTGCCCTTACCAAAGACAGACTGTGAGTCTCGGAGTGAAAGTGTTTATGCCAGGAAGAGACGGGGGAGATCCCTCCCTCAGCAGAAGGTGACAGACCCTATCTCAGGTCTGGACATTCCTCCAACTGGGAGTAAAAATCTCTGCCAGTGCTTGGAAGGGAGGTAGAAATTTAGCCCTGTACAAGTGACTGACGGAGAAAAGATGATTTTATTCTGAGTTTATAAAGACTGGCTGAATGTTCCCTCATTCTTCACCTGAAAGCTTTCTGCATTCAAAGCAATATTATGTGCTAACAGAAATGGGAAATACCCAGTAATACCCTGCAGAATAGCCTGCTGTAAGCAGCAGATATGCTCTTCATGCCCAATAAAAGAATATGAACCAGCACTGACAATCCAGCAGGTCACAAAAACAAAGCAACCATGTTTTGGACAGCTGTTGCAGAAAACAACAAAGTGTGGAGAGATGGTATCAGCAAAGGCAAACATCAACTAAAGTTATTATTTCCCAGGCCAATACTTTCCAACTGCATAAAGTAATCATCTTTTTTATCACCTGATTTTTTAGCTGAGATAGGTAATGGTATTACAAAGTTAGGCTGGTAATTTTTTGGCTGAAGGTAGAGGAAAGAGGTGAATCAGAACATATAATTGTCATCAACCCCTTACTTTCTGCCCTTCAGCACTCAAGCCTCTGCATCAAATTGAACATATAACAAGAAAGATTTTTTATGTCGTCCAAGTGTATATAAAATTTTTGGAAATAAGTGTCTTGTACCAAGATGGGATTTTGTGGCACCAGGGACGAATGCTGTGCTACTTTGTGGTTTTACCAATACCAAGCCTGCAGTGCTCCTAACCATTTCTAGTTTAGACCTCCATGCAGCTTTGTCAATGAACTGCATATGTGATTTTAAACTATAGGTTCCAATTTAGATCTGGGTCTTGTCCAATTCTGTTCCCTGATTATGCAGAGAACACCAAGATTGTTATGTTGGAGAGAATAAGAAAAAAACAGATGTGCACGCAGCTCTCAGTTATCCAAAGAAAGAGAGAGAGGATGATAGCCTGGACACAGCACAAACATGATCCACTACAAAATATGAATTAAATAAGCTGTAACAACATACAGCAAACAAGTTACACTGCCAAAACATAAAAGGACAGCAGGATAATTGTCTTCAGCATGCCAGTTCACCTGCAGAGCTCACTGACACAAGGGGCTAGAGGGCAAACCAGTGTTTGATATGAGAAGTAAAAGTTGTTGACAGTTACATAAGCTTGGATAAATATGTCAAGGTTGATCAGCCCCCACAACTATAGTTTCAAAGCCAATTGCTATCACCAGGTTTTACAACCTCCTCTGCGCAGTTGTAGCTGGTCACAGAGACCTCCCGAGACACAGGGCTGGGACACATGAATCCTTTGGCTGACCCAGGTGGGACAGTCTTTTTTGCACACCCTCTCCCTCACTTTCTGTGTCTGCAATGTGTGAGGCTTTGATGGCTCATGTAGCAGTCAGAGGATGCTGCTGCCTCAGACATGAAGCTCCTGTCCCCACAGGGCTCTGGCCCACACCAGCACAGCTGCCACGAGGGCTCAGGGCACCTGAGGAGTGCACACGAGTGCCATTTCACCATGACTGCCTAAAAGCTGCTTTATACGCAAGCAGCTTGTCTTGGCAAAGCAGTTCCCACCCCTCCCTCGTGACAAAATGAGGCTTATAAAAGCACAGGTTCCCTCCCAAAACACGCTCCCTATTTCACGGGGTAGCTCATGCCACAACCTAGGCATCGTCTCCTGCCAGGAGGAGCACATCCTTGCAGTGGGAGAAGAGAGCCAGAGATGCCTCTCCTTCATCCCATGGCCAAGCCTGTCCATCAAGCACGGTCCTGGGCTGGGACACTTCCCCCCGGTCCTTGGACTATTCACTGAGCACACCCAACACCAGCACCTCACAATCTCAAGAGTTTTTGTCACTTCCCTGGAGTGCTTGAGGGTCCTGAGCAGACAATTTGACAGGGAGGGACTTGCTCCTCACAGGCAGATCCGTTCACTCGTGGCGCTCAGCCCTCGGAGGTGCGGAGCTCAGACTGACAGCGCTGTCAGGTCCCATTCATTTCACAGCAGCCGGTGCCTCGCACCTCCCTGCTCCCCTGCTGAACACAGCCAGACCTCGGGAGCGGAGCCTCTGCCCTCAGACGGGGCCCAGAGATTGATGCATAGCAGTAATTGCCAGCACTCATCGCTGAGCAGTGAAACTGCAATTCGTGAAGGCTTCTCAGGGCGGGAGGTGCAGGTCAGCGCTCCCGCACGCTGATGCTTTAGAGCCAAGCCAGCCAGGAGCTCGTACCAGCAGCCTCAGCCCAACAGGTCACTGATGGGGGATTAAAGAGGAAAACAAGCCCAAGCGCCTCTCTTGTTAGTTCAAGCTGTTCTTACCTGGAGGGTGGAGAGAAGGACTTGCAAGCCACTGGCTTCTTGTTCTGCCATGCTGCTCCCCACTCACACTCCCTCCTTGTAGCAGCAGACACAAAGAAGCTCGAAAGCCAAGCTGCCAACTTGCCTTGCTGCTGCCCCTGCGTCGTTCAAGAAACGAAGAACTGAACACAGATCCCCAGACACACGCACACTGCTACCACCAATAACCACAGCAATGCAACTCTAGACCTCAGCAGGAGAGATAAATGTACCCCCTCCCTCCCAGCTCTCCCACTGTGACGAGAAGATTAATTCCTATATAAAGAATCCCGGGGATTAAGTAAAGTGCCCAGGAAAGGTCTGGGTGCTTGATGTGTGGTAGGGGGAGTGTGGGGAGGGTGGCAATAGCAACAAGAAAGCAGAAGAGCTACAGACCTCAAAGAAAGCCAGGGAGAAGGGAGGGAGCAGCGCTGGCTGCCTGACAGGCATTCCCAGCTGACCTGCTGATCCGTTCCAGACCCTGCGTGGAGTCGTCTCCGTTTGACTCCGTTCCAGTGAAACCGGAGACCCGGAGAAGGCAAAGCGAGAGAGAGAGATGCCCTCGGTCTTAACGAGCGCTGACAACGAACGGAAGATACACCCGGCATGAGGGACAGGTGGAGCAAGGCTCGGGAGGGCTTTTGGCTTCCAAGTCCGATGATTGTCCCAAGCGGCAGCTGCTGTGGCCACAGGCAGTGCCCTGCGGGCAGGGAGTGACCGCAGAGGGGCATCTCGGCTGCACAGGGAGGGAAGCCAGCTCTTCAAGGTGTGCTTTGGGGGACAGTGTGCTCCGAGAGCCCCCACAGTGACCCACGGGTACCTGTGTCTGTCTAAAAGCACAGCAGCCCGGGGCCTGGTTCAGTCCCTGGTGCACAGGACACGCTGTAGTACAGTTGTAGCTGTAGCTTGAATTCCTAGGAGGGCATGGAGTCCACTTTTAGCTTCAGTCGAGTGATATCAAAGGGCTTGGTAAGTAAGAAGGAGCAGATAAAGGAGTGGAGTAGAGGGTTAGATGAGGATTTTCCAGCAAAATATTTTCAATGTGAAAAGGTCGATTAGTCCCACAACAGGTATTTTTTTCAGCTTTCTCAACACCAGAATGGCATTTTTGGTGCCGAGAGACATCACTCCAGGATGGTTAGAAGGCTGTCAGTGGAGATAATTATTGGATATGAAGAAGGCAAAGGTTAACTTTTATCTTTCCAATTTGGGGACACTCATTTCAGTCTTTTATCTCTAGAATAACTTTTGGTGTGGTTCTTTTTAGTTCATCCCTTTTGAATGAATAACTAAGGATTTTTGGAGCAGCAACATGAACCTGGGTCTCTGGGCACAAGGCAGATGCTTACAGAACTCAGTGCCACACAAAGACATACCAGGCACACACTTCCTTTGCTGATGGCAGTATAAAATCCTAATCCTTCTAAGAAGCAGTCAAATGAAGAATAAAATGCTCCAGTCTTGGCCAAGGACTATTTTCACATGATGAACTTTCATTGATAAGTGCTTTATGCAAATGGTAAGACTAATCCTCCCCAGCTCATCCCAGCAATGTGTGAACAAATGGCACAAGCATGACATTCCTCAGTTTCTGTGTGTGCCAGCAGGGTCCCAGGATGTCACTACCAGCTTATAAAATAAAACAGATTAAAATGCCTTTGTCATAACTATGGAGACACATCAGTCCCTTCAGAGAGAGTGCTGTGAAGACCATTCATTGATGGACAAGGTACTCTACCAGACAGATAGGCAGAATAAGACAAGAAACTTCCTTTCCTATAAAAATTCAGGTTTAAAGATTTTAATTTTCTTAAAAAATATGTTTTATTTCAATTTAAAAAATAAATCGCACTTCATGAAATACCATGTTTTAGATATAGAGCTGGTGTTCAGCCATTAGAACACTGAATTTTTGGCCATTTGGGGTAAGCTTCTAGCAACTTCCCACAGAAGTCACTCCTGTATCTTCCCACTATCAAAGCTTTGCCACACAAACCCAGTACAGCTTTGGGGGCTCCTTCCCATCTGCAGGATTCAATAAAACCTGATAAGAGGCCACAAATAAGTAGGGGGAGAGAAGCAAGGCATTGCAGGCTGGGTGGGAGGAAGGTGGGTATGGGGTTTGTGAGCAGTGCCAACACATATCTCTTTTTGCAGATTATTACAGTGACAGAAAGCTACTTCAGAGCTAATTAGAAGCTGTTTAAAGAAGCTCTTCCACATTGTTGCTTCGTTCTCTTTCTTGTGACAATTGCACCTGTCAGCAGAGCTGTGTGGAACTATTAATTCCTGCTGTGTGAACGTTCAGAAGGCAGTGAGAGCTGATGGATGTAAGCAGGCAGTGGCTGAAGGAGGCCTGGATGCCCTGATCCCCTACCTAAAACACAACTTTGGCCTCTGCCATAGGACGCTATAACAGATTCTCTAGTTCATCAGTGGTCTGGTTCTTCCTCTCTGTGTGAGCTTTAGAAACAAGTGCAAAAATTTCCCTTTAAATACACCAACTCAAGAGGAAAGGGACACCAACATCAAAGATTGAGGGTGGGGGGAAAAGGTCTGTGTTCCTTAAAATTTTGGGGTATTTAGCTTGGTTGTACTGAGAGAGTAAAAGAAAATATTGTATGCAGAAACCTCTGGAGCTTGCATTTGATTTGAGAACAGAAGACAACTGAGAAGAGTGATTAAAGAATAAAATGCTCATGAAAGACCCCAGCAGTGACAGTGATGTTTACATTGATGTATAGTGTACAGCAAAACCCCCCTGAAACCAGATTTTAAGCTATAAATCATGGAGTCTTCTAATTATTCACCATTCCCAAGCCATTTCCTCCAGAATTTGTTGAATTTCCAATGTTGTTGCTCTCTAAGAATAGGAGGTCCCCCACCTCAACATACAAAGGCTGAATGAATTAGGAAACCTACAGAGAGCTAAATACCAGAATTAAAGCATTCAGATTCTCCCATTCATATTACAATGCAAACTCAATTTGAAGAGTAGCTTGTTAGTTTAGATCGATGGCATTGTTGTTTCCCCTGTGCCCTCAGGATTATGTGATCCTTAAACGAAATGAAAATTAAACTCCTATCTCCAGCCTCCTGCTAGTGCCAATTTCTTGTGGGGAGGGCAGAGGGGAATAGAAACACAAAGGCAGGACCTCTGAGCTCTGTGCAGGTGCTGCACACACTCAGGCCAGTAATTTCCTTTCCCCATGCTCCAGGGCTTAGACACACAAACAAGCTAGAGATGTCATCTGATCTCCAGTAAATATGTGTACACACATTTAGCCCGTAGCAAAGGGAAAGTAATTCAGGATCGTTTTACCTACATTAAAAGAGCACCCAGTCCAATTATTTCACATTTTATGAGCATATGCAGAAACCATTACCATGGATCAGCTGACATTAAGTAATACATTAAGCACAGAAACTTGCTCCTGTGACTAAACGAATGTTTTCCCTACCTGTGAAAGGTTGATGTTTTCCTCATGGAGACATTGTGCAGCTATTAAATTGGTAAGATTTCATCCAGACACATTTTTTCAGATAGAGCATTGCATTAGAGTGATAAGGTCAGAAATCTTCCTGGATGAGATAATCCGGAAATCGATGAGAGGAAGACAGAAGTCCCTTGCCAGGTATCTGCAAACATAGGGTCTTTATTAGCTTGATATTTATTAAAAGTCGAAAAACCATACAAAGAGATATACCATATTCAGAAAACATTTTACTTTTGTTATCACTTTTCTACTTATTCCGTCACCTCCAAAACAGAATTCATGCTTCTCCATCTGAGCCCTGCAGAATCACATTTGAAAGTAATGTACAGGCTAAATCAAAATTAGCCTAAAGAAGTCTTAAACACTACAAAAGCAGCACCAGAATCAACATCAGCAAAATAAATTGACCAGCCACAGCCAAGCTTCACATTTCCTGTCCAGAGTCCATACAAAGGAACTGCAGAACTCATTCATTTTTTTTGACATTAGCATTAAATGAAGTCCAAATACCAAAATCAGCTTGGAAACCTGAGATTAACCTGAGAATATTTTCCTCCTTATTCTCAAAATATTGACACCACTTTTGCACTCACATTGCACACCCGGTTTCTAATAGGATTATTTCAATTTTTAAACCACTGAGATAGATAAGAGAATGGCCAGGTTCTATTAAAATGGGAAGGGAAAAAAATCTAATTGGATAAATTATTCATTCAGAAGCCAGCCTGAATTTTATGAAATGCAATTGAAATATCACTGTGTAAAATACCCAGTTAACTGTCCATATTTCATTTATATTAAATAGAGGATAGACTTCCCCTGTCAAAATTATGTGTAGCCAAGAAATATATATATATATATTAATAAAGGGATATTGCTTTTTCTATTTGGATGCTTTTCTCTCTAACAAACCCTTCATTTTCATTCTCTTTCATTCAACTCAATGCTTAATGTAAGTGATTGCCAAAACAAATTTAATATATTTGAATGTGGAGGGCTGATGATGTTCCATTTGTGAATGACTATGCAGAGGTTTACTCCTCTAAATAATGTCAGATTGCCCCCCCCCCCCCCCCATCTGGAAATAATTTACTTTTCTACACAAGGGAAAGGGTTAAAATAGAAGTGAGAACACAAGTCATGACAGTGAAATGGATTTTGGATTCTGCTGGAAGTGACTCAAGGCTCCTGTAGCCACTGGAAGTGAAGATAACATCTTCTGGGACAAAACCAGGCCTCTGGAAACTGCTGGTGTTACTGGTTTAATGGGAGGCTGGGACTGTACCGAGCCCCAGGGACAGAGAGTGGGACAGGCAGGCTTAGTCAGAGCTTTGTTTCTCTGGGAACATCCCCATCCAACCCACCTTCCATCCTGTCACTGCCCACTGGCATGGCCTGGGAGGGGGGCTTGACAAGGGCTCTTAAGGACAGGACAACAGGTAGTGTCTTTAAACTGAGAAAGGCTGGGGTTAGGCTGGATATAAGGAAGAAATCCTTCCCTGCAAGGGTGCTGAGACACTGGCACAGATTGCCAGAGAAGCTGTGGCTGCCCCACTCCTGGAAGTGTTCAAGGCCAGGTTGGATGAGGCTTTGAGCAACCTGGGAGAGTGGAAGATGCCCTGCCCATGGCAGGGGGTGGGATGGGACAACCTTTAAGGTCCCTTGCAATTCTACAATTTTACGACTCTATGAAAAGCCTGTCATATCTTAAATACACACACCCAACTCACCTTGAGAAAGGTGTATTTAATCACTTGACTGCTGTGAGATGTTGCCACTTTTTTCCCTACAGAACATCTCGCTGTGTCCTTCAATGCCTCAGATATGGCAGGTGGAAAACACCTGCCCTTTTCCTGAATGCTGCAGTGTGCTCCAGGCAGATCTACCCATGGAGCTGCTGATTGCACAGGTGCCCTGGCAGAGGAGGCACCTGCTACACCTGTGAGTCTGTGAGACTGAGGCAGGCAGAGCCCTTGCTGGGCTGCTGCTCTTCTGGCTGGTGAGAAAGCCCTCACAGCACGAGGCTCCCTGTCACATCCCTGGCCAAACAGCCCATAATGCCACCCCCCTGTTGAATGATAGCAGTAAAGATGCACTAAAGAAGCAAAAGAGGAGGACGAAATTATAGAAAAATACTTAAATTAAGAGCTTTGATGCTTTAATCCTCTTTGGCAGATCCCTGGGCAGCAGTACAAGGCAAAGCCCTCTTTATCCTGAAGCTCAGTAAATGTTTCTGCTGGACAAAACATCTTTTCCCGCAGACATAACTATATCAAGATTTTCTATTGCTTATAAAATGAAAACATATTTTTCCTACCTTGACAGCCTTTCTTTGCCACCTTTGTCATCATTTTTTTTTCTGCTAAAAACGTGTCTGTTCTAATTTAAAAGTACCTGGCACTCCCATGGCAAAACTGAGCACAGGCACAAGAGGAAAGAGGAAGAATCTAGTTTGTTGAATGTTTAAGGAAGTGGACTCTACATCAGCCAGATGCAGCAGTAGACAAAGCCTTCCAATTAGCAGAACAAATTGTGTTATATCTGCCTTTTCTGTTTGTCTCACATTTAGCATCTTTGACACACACAGTATGCAAAGGTGCCAGAAAAGAAAGGTGGCTCTGAAAGGGTAAGGAACAAAAAAAAAAAAAAAAAAAAAAGAGAGAATTCAACCCAAATAATCCCACAGTAGCAGTTTAATGAGCCTTGCAAGAGAAGTATGAATATGGAAAGTTGGGCTGGTTTAGTTGATACCATATTGGGACTTAGAAAATTAAAAGGGGTTCCTCACCACAGTTTTTGTAGCAGCACATCCTCCTTCTAGTTTAGCTTTGAGGTGTGATGAATATCAGTCATCTGTCTCATGAGGAAGCAATGACAGAAACAGTGATGATGGGAGAATCCCTATCTCATCTTTCCTGGGTCCATCAAAACTGGCTAAATCTGGAGCTGAACTCTCCAAATCTGGAGGAGTCTCAGTACATACACTGAGATTTGGCTAAGACTGAATTTGAGTAATGATTTGTGACCTAATAAATTTACCAGTGCTGTGGAGTCCTTGGAAAGAGCTGTCATCATGAGAAACACAGTTGGAATTGAGGATGGTCCGTTATTTGCAATACTTCATCATTAAAATCCTCTTCGTCCTGAATGATGAACAGTTCTCTATAGGAATAGGGAACACTGCAAAATTTAAAATGCAGGGGAATTTATACTGTGGGGAAGGAAGTCCTCTCAGAGACAGAAGCTGTAAGACTAAGGGATAGCATTTGTCTACATTTTGCTTTGAATGATTGAAAGCTGGCAAGGTTCCAGGAAACTTGGCTCTGGAAGCACCCAAGAGGATCTCTTAGGAGATTAGGTCCTTCTAGCTTTCCTCAGAAATAGATATTTACACTCTCAGCTCTTTGGATGTGTAAAGAAGTGGCTTTTTGCAAACATTGCAGGAAGGAAGAGGTTCAGAAAAGCTGGCTCAGCTTACCACATCCATGAAGCCAGTGAAAACACACACTACTACAAGTCATATTATGCCCACAGATCTTATCTCTGGTTCCAGCTTCTGCTTCCTCTCCCCAGCCTAGAAGCTTTTTCCCTACTCTGCCTCCCTGGAGGAACCCCTGCAGACCTGCTGAAGATGGTTTGGTACAATTTCAGAAGAGTCTTCTTGTCAAAGCTCAGACCCTGTGGAAATCATCCTGGGCAAAAGCTATTTCTGGAAGCAGTAGAATTACTGAAGCTAGGCTTCTTATTGAATGCAGTTTCACAGCTGACCAGCTGTGGCTGAAAGCACACGCTTTCCAACTGAAGTGCTTGGGGCAATCTTTTCCACACTTTCCTGCTCCACAGAGCCTCCAGAGTGCACTAGAAAAGCCTTTTCCTCACCACGTGCACATCTCACTCAGACACCTATTTTTTTCCTAAAATCCTAGGAACGACATTATCTTTGGGATTTCTGCTTCCCTGTAAAACTCATTTTGAAAAATGCCAATGAGCTTATAAGTTTTTAGGGCAAGGGAACAAAATCAGAAAGGGAAGGATTTTCTCAATCATGTTTCCAAATGAAACTAAATTAAAGAACAGCTGTTGGAATAAAATTCATTCATTTCCACTTTCAGATAACCTCTGAACACACCAATAATGTGACCCACCAGTGCTGGTATGTTCCAGGCCCCTCCTGCTCAGACCTGTGGTGGTTGCCCTGAACATGACACAATTGCTAACAAACCCCAGGCTCCTCCTCTGATTCAAGCTGTGGCTGCTCATCCTTTTAGCTGTGGATGTGCTGGTTCATTCCCTAGTGTGCCTATCAATAGCTTTTGACACTGAAAAATGCAACAAATATAAATCCATCAAGCCTCACCACCCCCTCTTGGGGAGTGAGACAATTTTTTTCCAGCTAACACTTTGCAAAGCCAAGGAAGAGTCTCTCAAGGACACATGCAGCATTGGTGGCAGAGGGACAGTGCAGGTCACACTGTCCCTGGTGCCACCATGGGGAAACTCAAAGCAGGAATATCTGGGATAGAAAGGAAAAAATGTTGCCATGTATTCAGCTGTTGCATTTTTCTCCCAGAAGTCAAAGAGGCTGAGGCCGGGTGCACGTTTTTCAGTTTTTCAAGCAGGCAGAGCTTATTACTGATGCCTGAGCATTCATTTGAACATCTGCACCCTTTTGTCCTTCAGGCAACATTTGGCGAGCCCTTGGTTTGTCCCAGCAAGCTTCTGTGAGCATCTGCCATGTTCTGGAGACAGGCTCAGTGAAATCATGAGGGTTTTGACTCATTTCTAACGAAAACTTGCCTCAGAGACCAGCTTCAATTAAGAGTGGCCACAACGGTTCTTATCTCCACCTTTCTCAACACAACGTGGAGCCAAGTGTTGATTACTCCAGGACGTGTCCCTGCAGGCTGCTGCTGGGACAGTGCTGGCATTGAGTCACACTTGGGCTCTCAGGTGGAAGTCAAAACCTTGTGAATTCAGGCTTATCCTGGTGGAAGTGGGGAAACAAACACAGAGCCAGGGAGAGCCACAGGAAACAAACTGCCTCGCAGCTTCATTATCATAAGTGTTTCTTGTTCAGCTCATTATGTGAATCCAGTTCTCCATGTATTTCCTCCAAAACTTGTTAGGGGAGGGGAGCCCCGTGGCTTGATATATCCACTTCACATCCCTCCTCCAACCAAAAAACTCGTCAATCACTGCTGACTTTTTCAGTAAAACCTTCATTTCATTAAAATTTAATTATTGGTTTAATTAAAATAGGCAAGCAGCAGTGTGAGATGTGTATGGTTTTTTATGGCTGAAGGAGATTGTAAAGTCCTCATTCATTTCCCAAATGAGCTTCCTCTAAAAATTGGGCTGCCTTTTTATAGGCCAATTCTCAATGCTGCTTTCAAATGGATCCCACAGCCATTCATATAGATTAATTCGGGCAGTGAATCAGATCCTGCTTATTGGCTGTCTTTCAGAACACACTGATGATGCTCCAGGAGCCCTGTGGTACAGCCCTGAGAGCCATGGGTCTCTCCAAATGATTAATTAATCCTCATGCAGGAATTTTTCAGTTCCATCTTAATTTATTCACATTGCAAAACAAATATAGTCTTGGTGAAATGGGCCAGATTGACAAGCCTTGTGTGACTGACAACTGCTCTGTTATTCCCACAGAAAGTGTGACATGGGGAAGGTTCGCCTACACTGGGAAAACTTCTCCTGTGACACAAGAGACAACATTTTTTTTTTTTTAAATATAAAAATACAGTGGTTCTTGTCTCTTCTCTCAATGGCTTCTCCAGTGTCCCCTCATCCAGCATCTTGGGAACACATGTCTGTACACAGTGAGAAATCAACACACAGAAAATTGGCCTGGGTCACTCTACAAGGAGGTTTCCAGCTATCCCATAGAAAAAGTGGGGAAGGCCCAGTGACACACTGGAGTGTGTGGATGTATTTCTAGGGGTAGAGACAGCACCACACAAGGACTAGCAATGAGACATCCTAGTGCAGTCATGGCTTCCCTGAGAACCAAGTCCTTGAGCTGCAAATGATTTTCAAGTAATAAAAGTGGTTTTCACCTCACAATAGAGATGTGAATCTTTAGACTCTCTCGAATCCCCAAACCATCTGGTATTTGGATTTGTTTTAATCACTCTTCTCTTTGCAACAGTGAATTGGGTTTCAAAGAGGCTCTGTAGCTCTTTGTAAATGCGGGTTGCAAAATAATCACAACAAAAAGAGGAATATTGAAATTTTCAGATAATTTCAGCTCATGCTCCTAGGCAATGCTGGGCTGCCTTCCCAGGGCTTTGCAATCTTCAGATCTCTTTGGCCATAGTCCGTGAGGAAATGAGAAGCAACCTTTCATTTTGAAGCAACCCCTGGACACTTTTGCAAGTACCTGCAATGACTTTCAGTTACCCAACCCTCTCCAGCAACACTAGCTGAGAAAGCAAGAACAGGGCTGGGAACAGAGTGTGCTGTTTCAAAAAGCTTTTACACCTCTTTTGTACTTGCTCTAGTCTCATCATTTTTCATTTTAAATATCTTCCTACATATGCCTGGAGGTTGTGGATCTCTTTATAACAAAAAGTATAGATCAAGCTGCAGGTAGAGGTCTTATTTTCAGCATTGTCACTGTGTTCCTGGGGAGCCTGGAAGCACTTGAGAAAATCAGGTAGCAATTCTGGCACCCTATATCTTTCTCCTAAAGGTGAGAGCATTGTATGATGTGAAATGGAAGGATTTTTTTCCTCTTCACATGGCTTGACTGAGCAATACCTCACAAACTCTCGTTGTTGATGCTAAAATGATACTTGGCTCCATGGATCTTGTTGAATCTTTGTGAATACATTAATAGGTTGTCATGGTTGCTGTTTGGAACAAGTAAAACCACAGACTGGCTATAGTTTTGAAGAAAAGAGTACCTGGGGGATCAGAAAGGAGTTCAGACTGTCATGCCCACAGGAAAAATAATGCTGGGCTAGACAGGCTTTCATGTGAGACAGTAGATCCTTAGGACATGGCTTTAGGCTGTCGTGTTCAACCTGTTGGGGCTCTCTTGCCTTCTGCAATAGCATTAGATTCACATCACAAGGTCTTGTGAGGCTTTGCAGCTTTGAGCTTCTCAGCTGAAAGGAGCCATGTAAGTTTGGACATAATTGTATGTTATTGAGGAATGCTGCAGTAATAAACAGCCTCTATTACCAACTGTCTAGCTGTAATATTTGTGTTTATGTCAGCACTTAAAAATCATTGATCTGCAATAAGCTCAGTGTGGGGAAAAGAATCTGATCCAGAGGTCAGAGAACAGAAATTCAATTTTCCCTTATCAGGCTGGAGAGCTCAGGCAGGGAATGTGGGATTGCACGAAGCTTTGCTGCTGCTCCCTTCCCTGCTGCTAGGGCAGCACTCAGGGAGATGACCCAAGATCAAAGCTGCTTGCAGCAGCAGTCTGGTTGCAAGGCTAATCATCATTACTCTGCTTGGGCTGCCAGGCTGCAGGTAACCACCCACTGTGGTGTGTGCTGCTGTGCCAGAGCTGCACAGGCACTTTCCAAAGGCAGAGCCTCCCCACGGCCCTGTGTGTGGCAGCAGCAGGGTGAGCTCTCTGGGTATCTGCTGACAGGTTGTGCTCCTGACAGAGCCTTTGAACTTGGAGCTGCCTCACTGATTTTCTCTGGGAGCAGGAGGGTTGCTGAACAGGGGGTGTTATGGAGAGCAGCAGCCCAGGTGGAGCCTGCCGTGGGCACACACCAGTAAACACACAGTAATGTCAGACTGCTCTGCGCACCAGAGTGCAGGATGTTGCAAACTTTCAAACCCCAGGTCTGTGTCTCTCCCAAAGGCAGACCCATTATCTTAAGAGAAAATGGAAAATCTCCTCCTCAGGCAGCTCCTGATGTGTTCTCTTGCTCATGAGCAGCAGTGACCATCCTGTCCCGTCCAAACAATCTGGGATTCTCCTTTCTCCCATCTCCTGCAAGGCAGCTTCCCTGCCTGACTCCCCTTCCTTCAGTGAGGAACTCAGGGATCTGGTCCTTTACTCCCCTGTCACCAAGCATCTCAACAGTCCGCTCAGGATCAGTGTTTGCATGCTCCCATGCCAGAGAGGACCTGGCACCACCCATGCTTTCCCCACCTACCCTCTACATCCTTTTTTTCTCTCACTTTCCCTCTTCTTGTTCTTGAAGGCATTAAAGTTACCTGGAAGGGACAGCATTTCCCAGTAACTGGGCACTTTGGAAAAGGGATTACTGGAGTACAGAGTGTTCCTCCCATCTGATCTCCCTGGCCCATGCCTTGCCTCCTCCCTTCTCCATGGGCTGCAGGGAGTTTGCACCAGGCCTCAGATGGAGGGGAACAGAGCAGGAGGCAGGAACTGCCTCACTGACTCTGTGGCAGCTTCAAGGTTTCTCAAAGGATGAGCAAATCTGCACTCAGAGGTCAAGGAACCTGCAATTCCTCTCTGAGTCTCCATTAGCAGATTAAATGGGATGAGAACTTGGTCCTAACTCATTACAGAAAAACTACAGGAAAGAAATGAGAAATTAGACTGACCTTGCCCTTTCCAAGCCCAGGAATGTGGGAGAAGAAGAGGTGATGCAAGGGCAGAGGGCTGGTGACAGAGTTCATGGAGGGTGCCAGGGCTGGCTTCTGTGCTAAACCACAGTACAACAGGACAATATCATCACCTGCCAGCTCCTTCCTTTAATCCTCTGAGCCTGCAATTCATAACTGGGCACTCATCTCTACCATCTAGGGCACCTGGCAGCCCACAGCTCACCTCCCTAGAGGAGAGGTTTGTGATCAGATTAAAGCCCATTTCATGTTCCCCTGCTCAGGTCCTTGTGGCTCCCTGCTCCCCTGATGTTGACACAGGACACCTGACTCAATTCCACATGAAGAGCTGACATTTCCCTCTCAAACCCAGCGCAGGGGTCATGGGGTGCTCTGTTAAAGGGAAAAACTACAATGAAGAGATTTTTCTAATCACTGCATCAGATTACAAAGGAATGTAAATCACTGAGCAGTGTTTTTTGTTAGAAGCAGGGCAAGGTTACTTCAGGTAGTTCTCAAGAGCATTTTTGATATCTCACATGATACACCCACGTGCAGACGTTCACACGAGTTCACAGGAACTCAGCTGTCACTGGAATCTCTAGGAGAAGTTAACCATGGCAAGGGAAAGGAAGATGCTCTGATGTTGAGGAGTGCCTCCACCCAGAGCTGCACCCCAGAGCTCCCAGCTCATCTCCACAGGGTCATTTTTCGCTCCATGTCCCTCTCGGACATCTGATAAACTGGGGAAATGCCCACTCTTGGCAAGGACCAATGTGTTAAAAATACAGCAAGTAAGAGAAGGCTTAGAAGGAGACAAGGCAGATACAGACATATGTTATGGTTTGACGCTGGCACAAGGCCAGTGCCCCCATGAAGATACACTGTCCCTGGTGTTTGCTGTGAGATGTGACTAAAACCAGAGTAAAACAGTTTCTAATTTAGAAACAAAAGGAAAGAAGAACTTTATTTACCTATAGTATGTAAAGAAGACACACAGAGAAGAGGATGAAAACTTCAAAAACACTCCTCCTCCCCCCCCAGCAAGTTCTCAACACAGTAAAACAAATTAAACATTTCTAGTCAAGTTACTACTTTTTAGATAATTAATCTTTAGTCCATTATTACCTTTTTGATAATCAGTACTCAGTTCATCAAGGAGAGATAGGAGTCTTTTTTGTACCATCTTGTGACTTCTTCTTACATGTCCAGTGCTTTTACCACTGTGCATGGACCAGAACTGTTTCTAGGGTTTCTCTTTTTAAAGATGCTTTCCAAAAACAACAGCCTCTCAAATCTTGGGACACCAGTCCCCCTCAATTTCACCCCCTGGGGCCAAGGGGCCTTGAGAACAGAGATCTTTTTCTTATCTCTGTTCACATTACTCTTTTACTGTCCAGTCTTGGCTCCAAGCCAATGCCTCTCCCCAGATGCAGTCTCTGTGTCACAAAAAAAAAATGAGTCCATCCATGGCTATACAAAAAAAGTCCAGCCAAAGGCCCTCCATCATCTCTTCTCACCTAGGATTCTTCTCAGCATCCTCTGACAATCTTCTACTTGTACGAACTTTTATCACCTTTGCTCAGTTCTCTCTCTTCCTTCTTGAGATTCAGGAGGATTAGCATTTATAAAGTTTCTATTATTTACGAAAAGGGTTAAAACCTTGGGCTGTGCCTGCCCAGAACTCCCATGGCCTCTTCTCACGCCTCCCTCCTCACTCCTTGGGCCGTGCTGCCCGACTGCCGATATCGAATTTCAAGGTGGCACAGACACAGTCTCTCTCTCTCTCTCTCTCTGGAGGGGGGAAGGAGGCTGCCTGATGCCTCTCAAGGTTCTTGTATTCTCTCCACCCTTCCATCCTGCAGGATCTTCCTCTCCCCTCTCTGCCCAGCTGGGCAGGGGAGGCCTGAACTCCCTCAGGGACCGGAACCAAGAAAGAGTTCTCCTGGGAGCCCTCTGCTTTTAACCCCCTGTGTTCTCAGAGGCGGATCCTTGTCCTCAGTGGCCATACTAAGTGCCAATATTCAAACCTGAGCACTCATTGGTTTGACCACTGAATCCCAAAAAAAACTCACTTCCTTTTCAAACCACCACAACATATAGCCATCAGCTGGGCAAAGATTTATCAGCATGTCTTAGAAATGGTTATTCACAGAAATGTCACTGTAGACTTGCAAAAACATCATCTGAGGAGCTGTGGCTGCCCCATCCCTGGAGGTACTCCTGGTCAGGCTGGATGGAGCTCTGAGCAGCCTGGTCCAGTGGAAGGTGTTCCTGCCCATGGCAGGAAGGTGGAAACTTTAATGTCCCTTCCAACCCAAACTATTCTGTTATTCTGTGATTTAACCTCAATTTTGTTCTCTACCCCTAATGAAACTTAGGTGATTCAAATGAAGATGGAGAGGAAACAAACCAATAAAAGGATATAGCAAAATTATTTTTTCTTTTGTGACAGGTGTTGGAGATGGAGCAAAAGAGGACAGAAGTTCTCCTGGCCTTAGAGGTGCCAGGCACTGCCTGCAATTCTCTTGCAATAAAGATGGTGTTTATTTTGTATTTCTCCCTCTTCCCTGTGATTCTTGGAGGACCTTCTGTGAGGCACCTGCTAAGGTCCTGCTTCAGAAAAATATGATAAAAATAGAGAGCAGTTAAATGTGACCCGAACCCCACGGAAATGCTCTGGAGGGGTCTCCATGCAGCCCTGCTTCAGCCCTTTTTTTTCTTGAATGAAGAGACAGTGAAGAGAAGGAGAGGACAGATGGGAGCTGCCTCTCTGGCAGCCAGCAAACTGCCACCCAAATCAAGCAGCAGAGTCAAGGAAAGAAAAAATAAAAATAAAAAAAATATATAAATAAAAAAGTATATAAATAAAAAAATGGTAGGAGCCCATAATCATTTTATGATTCTAATTTAACTTTTATGAACATGTTTTGAGCTCCCTAGTCAGACTCTGGTATTGATCTTTTCAGTATTGTTAACTCATAACCAGACCATATTTGAAGACATAAACTTTAAGAGGGATAATAAAGAAGAGGCTGACTGCACTGGCTTTATTCTTCTCAGCACAGGGGCTGGGAGCTCTAAATCCTGCTGGAATCAGTGAAATTATGCAAGTGGAGATGAACTCCTGGCTGTGTCAAGATTTTAGATATTGGGCACCAATGACATCAGTCTTTATTTCTACTTCAAAGTGGAACTGCCTTGGGATATAAAGCAGTGGGAGAGTAAGAAGACAAACGATGGAAAAAAAGCACTGATTTCTCTGTGTGCTTTTGAGAGATGGGCCAAATTACATAATTTTGGCCCATCTCTGGACCAGCTGCAGATTCTCCCAAAATTATTCATTTCTTAGATTCGGGTCCTTCCTTCCAACTCCATTAAAGATTGGAGCTAAGCAGGAACATTTAGATTTGGCAAATGTTTATAGGGTGAGCTGCCCTGAGCACTAGCACAGGGTGATGGATCTCCTGGCTTTGCTGTACTGCATGTCTGCCTTGTGTTTTAGGTCAGGGACATTTGTGTATCTTGCTCCCTGCTTCTGACTGATAACATGAAAAGCCTTAATAACAATGTTAATGGGCTTTTCTTCTCTCCATGGTAACAGTACAAGAAGGACAGTTTTCCAGCTTCTGTCTGCTTCCTGAAAAAAAAAAAAAAAAGGAACATGAAAATATGAGACAAATAAAATAAATAAATATGTGAAAAATTTCTTTTCTTTATTAAATTAATCCCAGTCTAATGAAGTCAGGGCAGGGTAGGGAGGGGCACTGCTTTCCACCCTGCTTATGCAAGATGTGAAAGGTGTTCTCAGTTTGAGTAGCAGGCTGAAAAAGCTGGAGGTGAGACTTACACAATTCCTCTGAGGCCTAAAATGGTCTTCAGATTTAGAGTGCAGGCTGGCAAACAGTCAACATTGTGTGAACCTACAGGTGCCTGCTGTCAGACTGAGTGGTCCTTGTGAGACCTCACCCAGCCACAAGCCCCAGGGAACTGCACACTGAACCTCACAGGCTCAAGATGATGCTGAAATCTCAGGAAATCAGCAATGCTTTTTGTTAAAAACGATCCACAGCTCTCAGTTTTCAGTTCTGAACAATGCCCCAAAACAGGTGAGTTGTTATAACTTCAGGTCTTGTTGCAAACACTTGAAATAACACAGGTCTCTTCCTGCTCAGCATCTCCAATCCCCTCAATGCCCTGCATCTCCCCAAGCTGTCAAGGTTGGAACACATCCCACAGCCCTAATTCTGCATTTTCTACGACTCACACCACCCAGCATCTCCATGCTGTCTCATGCTAGTTGGAATTAAAACACTAAGGGGATCTTCAAAAAAATAAAAGGCTGTGGGGCGTGTCCTGCCAACAACTTGGAGGAAGCTCAGCAAAGAACATCTGGAATGATCAGGGTACTCAAGGCAGTGACTTTGGAGGAAAGATTAACATTGCTAAAAATAGCCTGCACGGGTAACCAATGACTAGCAGGGTCTGTGATAAAAGTCCCTGTGTATCAAGGGGTACAAATAATCAAGGATGGAATTAAAGTATTTAGAGGGCATAGAGGGCAACTACCCAAGTGCAATGCTAGGAGTGATGGTATTAAATAAGGAAAGTAGGGGAAACAAAATAGGGACATCACCTTCTCCCTCCCTAAATGAACTCTGTTTAACCAGTCTTGGACCAAAGCACACTGCAGTCCCTGGAAATTTCCTTCCAGCACAGCAGTAGTCCCTGCAAGAAAGTGAGAACTCTAATTTACAGTTATCAGGGTCTTCTTTAGAGGCACGTGGACACCAAACTGGGCATCCCTCTTGTTCTCTCAGTGGCCTGGCTGCCCTGCAAAACTGACAGTATCTGTGTGGAGCCAGCCCCTGGTCTCTTTTTCCAGAGGCAGCAGCTCACTGCAGCTGGCAGAGTCACAGCCAGGAGGATTCACCAAGGAGGATTATTCTGACCCAGTGTGAGACACACAGTCCTTCCACTCTCTGCTTCCTTGGGTGAGGGAGGTACAAATCATTGAGCACTGCCTTTGCTGCTACTCTTTTCTCTGTGTGTCCTTAGAGTTACCATGGCACCAGCACAAATCAGTACTACAAGCTCTGGATTTCACTCACAGGCAGAGAGAGACATGCCTGTCCCTCCTTCACTCATTCCTGCCCATCCCTGAGGCACCCCTTCTCTCTGGGGGGCAGCCACACATTTCTGTGCCAGGAAATGCCCTCTTGCACAGAGAGCCATTCTGCAGTTTTCTTTCACTGTTGGGGTATTAGCATATTATATATACTGTGTATATATGTTATATAAGTCATATATGTTAAGAAAGTCATAGTAAGTTATTCTATCCTTCCAGAGTGAGACTCTGTATCTAAGCAAACACAGTAGCTAAGCTTTATTTTCACTTTCTAAGGTTTTAACTGTCATTGCTCATGACAAAGTAAAGAAACATACTCATATTTTTTGTGAAGAGCTGTTTGAAAAGCCATATCCAGAATAATAAATGGTTCATTGTTAGACTAGCAGGGTAAGTCTTGTGGAAGATTTACATGGTGCCTCTTAATTCTGGTGCTGCTCAATATTTTCATTAATAACCTGAGTGATAAAATAGAAATGAAATGTATTAAATTTAGTCCCAAGGTTCTATTCAGAGCAAGTAAATTTACTCAGAGGACAGGCTTAAAATGCAGCAGAGATATGCAGGGATGGTCAAAAATATAAGTACAAAGTGTCAACAACTGGTTAAATAGCTGTATGGAAGGAGATCTGGAGGGAATACTAAGTGGAAAAAGAGGAAAAAATGTCACACTGCCGAGAAAGGGACAAGCCATGCTGGGATGCCAACACCAGGAAGGCCTGGGGGATGCACAAACCCACCTTTTTATTGCCTTTGGGCTGGTGCAGGCTCGGCTGAGGACTGCAGTGGCAGGCACTGCTGGAGGAGAGCAGGGAAGCAGCAGGACCTGCAGGAACCGGTGAAGGAAGTGGGGCTGTTTGACTCACAGAGGACAGGAGGAAAAGAGAAATCAAACCCCACTGTCCTGCTCAGTATATAAACTGGAGCATGAGCAAGGGGCTGGTGCTTCTGAGAGTTCAGCTGGGGTTCAACCACAACAGAACTCTGCTGGTAGGGACCTTTTTCTGTGCTTGAGACCTGCATCCTGACTCCTCTTCAGTTTATAGGGAGGTGACATTGGAGCTCAATCGGGAATTTTTGGGATGCTGTTTTATTTTATTTGCACTGAGGCAGTATTTATTTTATTTCATCTGACAGCTGTTTTAGACCATTTCACTCTGCTGGAAGCATGATCAGATCTGAAATGTGGGTTGTAAATAGCTGGGAAAACTGCACATTTAAGTCTAATTTTATGTGTAGCATCTTTTATTAATGTTACAACATTTACTGTGTATTTTAAGTCATCATTGATTTTTATTAAAAAAGATATTTTTATTATATGTGCATGCTGCCAGCAAAATAAAATATTATGTTTTTCCCCCCTCAGTATGAATTCTCATTAATCTTCTCTAAGAACACAGAAAGTAAGAAGACAAGCCTCTCATTTCAAGGCAGCATCACTGCCTAAGCTCTGTGACTGAGACATTGTCATGTATTCATTGCACCAGGATGCAGAAGAGCTGTTTAATTGCACCAACCACGTGCATCTTGCATGTGCAAGGTAGGGACCAAGGCAACAAAACACTCCCTTGTGACTTATTACATCTGGGGCTGATTAGTGCTGTTAATATATCATTAAGATCCTGAGGAAAGGGATAAAACAGCCAGTAAGGACGCAGAGTTTTCTGAGGTGTGTGCAGGCAGCTGAGTAAATCCAGACACAGGAAAATTACTGCATTTGGCACTCAGTCTCCTGGTGCTTTCTGAAGTCAGGCTGGGTTGGGTTTTCGCAATGACACAAAGGTTTTCCAGCAGTAGAGCAGTGCAAGCTGCAGAGAACACAGGCCACCCCGAGAAGCCTCATTCATTAGGAATTTTACTACCTAGAAGAGGTAAAAATGTAATGAGGACAATAATTTTTATTTGATTTTTAGCTAGATCTGGCAACGTCTTGCATTAATTGAAGGCTTGATTTTGACCTTGCATCAAATGAGGAGCAGACTATAAAAATCTGGTTGCTTACTAGAGCAGAATGCTGGTAAACCAAACCTCAGAGAGTTTTGGTTCTGGGCATTTTGATAAGACACCTGCAAGCATCAGCTTTAATAATAATGAAGTTAAGACAGTAGGGTTAATGCAAACATGGCACAAATTTGAACGAGTAAACGCTGTTGCAACTGAAAAGGGGGAATACGAAAGTACATGATTAGGGAAATTTATATGTAAACTGGACACAGAGTGTATGGAAAAACATCTAGAGGTCTCTAAACCTCTTTTCCCTAAGACTCCAGCTTCAGCACTGGGGGACCACTGTGTCATGCCACACCAAGGAGCCTGCAAGGAGCACTTGAAAGGCAGAACTGCCTGCTGGCAGCTTTTCTGTGTTGGAGCATTGCTTTGATTTTAATGATAAAAAAGGGCTCCTTTTCCTCTCATTTATCTTTTACCATGCAGGTGTGCAAAAATCAAAGTGCTAATTTCAGGTACCTGTTCAGACATGTGGGCCTGCACAGGGAGGCCACCTGGCCCAGATGCATCCAACCATTTGCAGTCCCAACCACCTCCCTCAGCATCACCTCACAGGGAGCGTGTCAGCCGAGGGTGCTGGCAGCACCAGGATGGGGCTGCTTGTGTGGGCCCAGCTGGGAACACCAGATCTATGAGAAAACCACCTCCCTTTCCCTCCCAGAAAAACAGCTTCAAAAAAGTGGCTCGTTACTGAGCTTACTTGCACCCAAACACATCTCAGCACTCGGGGAACATCCATCAAGGAGGGAGAGATACTGATGTCATCAAATGCTCTACAGAAGTAAGGCACATCTTCCCTGAAAGTTTTAAGGCTTGGTGGCTTTTTAGCCTTTTTGTAGTCCTCACAATTAAGGCCCCCTAGTCATCTGTTCGATACCACAATCAGCCCAGCAATCAGCCTCCTGCCTCTGCTGTTGCTGAATCCCTGGAAGGGACCTCAGAGACAAGAGGCTAATTGACCACTTTGTTAAAAAAAAAAAACAACACAACAACAAGAGGAGAGGGTGGAGGTGCGTTTATTCCCCCAGACTTGGGAAGCCCAGGAAAGAAGCTGATACTTTGCCAATGCCTTCACAGCTGGTCTGAATTTGCCAGCAACTTTTTGTTTGTTGTGAACAAAGGCTGAACTGGCTCATGTCATCCAAGAGGCTGATCTGATCTAGCTCTGCATGAGCCTGAAATCAGGAGCATGGTTGTTATCATACATTATCACATGTGTTACTGAACTATATCAAAAGTTGTATCAGAACTCTCTCTCGATTCAACTTTTTTTAGAGGAACCATCTCAAGCATTCAATCAGTGGACAACACTTGCTTTGTCTCTGGTAGTTTAGGTAGAAATAAATCCAGGATTACTGAGCTTCTATTAAATTATTTATTGTAGGTATTTTCATGGTACTTAAAGTCCAATACGTGAACTGGTCACTGCTTTGTATCCAAAAGAGAAAACAACATGCAATGAAAGACATTTTGCATATGAATCACACCAGCTTCCCCACTTTAGTCTTCCTTTTACCCACTCCTAGCACACCCAGCTCAGTGCTGCTGATTTCGTTGCCCAAGGCTCCATAACAGAGGCAGATGAGAAGTGGCTAAGAGGCAGAGGGGCCATGCCCTAGCTGTATTTCATCCAGACCATGGCTGGAAATTGGCAGTGTTCCTGCCAGAGAAATCATCTCCACCTCAGAACTCACCTTTAAAAAGGAAAGATTTGTTCTCATGTTTCAGATGCATCACTTGGTTTGTTTATTGACCCATTAATTATGGTCTGTGTCTTTCAGTGGTCAGGGCAGAGCAGCAAACTGGGATTACAGCTCCAGTGTGACTCTTAAGAGACAGAATTAGCAAAGCTCTTCAGCCCAGTCACTGTAACAAGGTTATAACATAAAGCACTAAACAATTAGCTGGGAGATTTACCTCCCTGTCTTAAAAGCATTTTTATTGCTTAATCAATCACGAGCAATTTATAAACAAGGCTGAAATTTTACATGGAGCCATAAGCCTGTCTTATTTACTTCCACAACAAAGCAGGAAAAACAGACCTGAAGTTTCAAAAGACATTTGATCAATTAAAAAATAAATAAATAAAAGCAAAACTACCTCAAAAGACGATAAATGATTTTTCAAAGGGAAGAGGACTTCAGCAGAGGCTGGAGGAAAGAAAGTCCATCTGTCTATTTGCTAGTCTATAACATCATCTCTAACAGTGGCTTGAAGTAGTAATAGAGTTATAAAGTGAAGATGTGAACTGTTTGGGGCAGAGATTTTGTTTGTCTGTGCATGCCCTCCTCAAGCTGGATTGCAGCCACTGAGTGCCAGCACTGTGCAATTGCAAAACAAGTGTATCAAGAGTGCTGAATCAGCAATATCACGTGTGCTCCAGGTGCTCTTTTTGCTTTCAGAGCTTCTGACTCAGTGCCAAGACAGGGTTATATTAAGAACCTGTTAGGTAGAGACAAGACACTTGATGCCTCTGAGGAGAGCTTCTCCAGGCCACAGGAGTGCTCAGACTGTCCCCATTTTCTCTTTTGATTTGTGCTTAGGATGGGTTACTGGCAGTGACTCACAGGCAGGGCTCCTGCAGACAGAAGCAGCTGACCATGGGCTGCACCACAGACAAAAGTGCACAAAGGAGCCCCAGACTGAATCCTTCCCCAGCCTCTGTGGCCAGGAGGCTGCCTTGCATCCTTACACCACAGTTCTCCAGCAAAACCAGTTGGACCAGTTAGATTTCCACGCTGGGCCCTTGGGATAGTTGCCTTGATAGAGATGGAATCAGCACCTGCTGGCTGAGTGTGTTTGAGCTGGTTTGGCAGCAGTCCCAGCTCTGCCAGTGCCTGTACCTCTGACATTCAGTGCCTCAGCAGAACTGCTGACTCCTGCGAAACTGGGGCACCGACACACACATGAAAGGCCCTCTTTGGAGAGAGCTGCTCCGTGCTGCACTGCCTGCAGCAGCTACACTGGAGGCTGAATTCACCTGGGATTGTGGTGATCTAATGCTTCCCGCATCAGCTTTTTACTGGCTTTGACTGCTCTGATCTTACAGCTCCCAGTCCTGACTCTTCTGCTATTTCTCACCCCACCTGTCAGCTCTTGATTGACACCTCTCCAGAGCAGAAACACATTGATTTGATTCAGAGGAGTGTTACTTCTATATGCCCCTTACTTCTAGTAACTACCCAAGATGCAGATGGATAGAAAAGCAACCAGCTTCTGATGGGGTGATTTTAGGGGAATAAATGGAGTGGATGCTCTTGTGTCTGTGTGGGGAGCACAACACAGTGTGGGAGCCCAAGGCAGGTTCACCTGGAAGAACCTGGGGAGCTCACCCACATCTGCAGCTGAGGAGATACAGAAATCTGTGCTGCTCCCCATCCCAGGACAGCAACACGCTGCTGTGAGGAACAACACCCTTCCAATTCCCAAGGGCAGTGACAGGACCTTGAAATACCCTGACAGACACTCACCTGTGCCCTTACTCCTTCAGGAGAACCCTGGAACCACCCACCCACCCAAGGCCTTACTCGTGTGGCTGATGACAATGTGAAACAGCTCAGGGAGACACTTTGGACTTCATAGGTTTTCTCAAAGTGTCTGCCCCATATTTCAGGTTCATAGGTACAGGAGGCAGCAGCAATTCTCTACAGCTCCACAATGATGGGAGGGAAAAGCTGCCTAGATGGCTAACCCTGTTTCTAAGGTATCCTTGACTGAGATTTCCTCTCCCTGAGCCAGGTGGGAGTCTCCTGTGTTGGGCAGGCTCTTTGCAGTTGCAGCTCATCCGTGGGCAGGTCTGTGGCTGAGCCCCTAGGACCCCTGGGTGACAGCAGGGAGAGCTGCGTTGTGGCATCACAAGTGGGTCTCACATTTCAATGCCTGGTAGGAACAAATGTGTCATCACATTGTTCAGTGATTCAACAGCTCTGAGTGTTTTTGACAAATAGGGGCTTCCTAGTTTCAATTCCTGCACTTTTATGGCTGATAATGAAAGTCGGATGCTCACTGGTTTAGGACTTGCATGGCTGAATCCCAGCTTTTGCCCAGAGAGATGGGAAAAGTGACAGTCAGAAACTGTCACCCCTGCACCTTTGGGGTACAGATTCCTGCCCCATCCTGAGATGATATTTACTAAAAGAACATATTTACTAAAAGAAATGTACGCCATTTAAATACTGCAAAATATTTTAAATTTAAGAGGAGAGGAAATGTTGTCCCAACTCATTCTTCCCACCAGAGCAGTCACAAATAATACCTGAACATAATTCCTTAGCATGGAATTATCACTGGATGATTTAGTGTCCTGGCCCACCGCACTTGCATGAAATGAATATTTCTAATTGGCAATGAAAATGCAGGTTAATTTTCATTGCATCCTGGCACAAATTATCAACATTATTTATTATTGATCAAGTACTGACAAATGCTTTCTATGTTCTACAGCCATAAGGAGACAAAGCCCCATTAAATGTACACACAGTGTTTAACTGAAGGCCACTGAGAATCCCTAAAGTCAATACCCATTTATCTTCTCAGGGGAGTTTCCACAGGCAGAATAGTTTGGACATGTGAAATTCTCCTGTTGAAGCCTAGATACAATGTACTCTGAAGAAGACTGCTCCCAAAACTCTGATCCATCACAGATTTTTTTTTCCTCTAGGAGGGTGTGCTGGGATTTAACAGAGAGGCAGGGAAAAGCAGGTGATGTGTAGCAACATCCATGTTCTGATAAATGCTCTGGAAGATAACAGGACCTTGGTACCCAAGCAACCTAAATAACATTTTATTGCTACAAAAAGCTCTGGCTGTCTATGCCAAAGAGAGAAATGTGGATGTTGTTTCATTAGAATCACTGGAAAGCTTTGACCTATTCCTGTCCCAGAGTACCCAGTAGCTGGTGGGTCCAGAGCAGTTGTGGGAGAAGGTTGCCTTTCGAGTTTGTTCCAAATAAACATCAGACAACTAGAAATTTTATTCATAGCCAACACAGATTAATTAATTTCTTTGTAAAGCAGAGCTGTTGGTGGTCTAAAAGCAGACTTTCTAGTGAGATTCACAAGGAATGTTCAAATAGGTGCTAAAAAATACTGTAAGATCGAGCTATTATGGCATCTCAGCATTTGTGAGTCCAATTTTTCTGGAGACTGAAAGTGAACTTTACTTCACTGAGTGTATCACAATACCCAGGAAGATTTTAGATGGATTTCATTGAAAATTCATGAACCTCTTTGAACTAGCCAGACCATTTCCTACACCACTGCTGCAAAGTCTGGCTGGATCAGCAGAGGTTTCAGGGTGAATTTTATAATAGTGTGCTGCTTCCAGACTCAGAGATCTTCAAACCCTCTTCAGCTTGCAGGGCTTGCATTTCACTTCTGCAGATGTTTAAAATTGCATGCAGGATCTAAAAAGAAATATTCCATTTATTTATGTGCACCTGCACTTTGACATTTCATTAAATACTGAATTGAATTCAGTGTGGAAGATTTAATATATTTCCACTTTTTTTCATACATTTTTATACATTTTTTTCATACTTCACCCCGTTTCTTAAGCTCAGACTGGCTTCAGTAGTGATGCACATCCATCCAGAGTCTTTCAAATGATAAAATTTAGATACATTTACTTCCCATCCCACTTCTGCCATTTTTCTGAGTTGCAGGCCATTCATTAATACAATAAGCCTCATCAACTGTAAATGTAGTACAGCAGTTATTGAGCTAATCTATCTTATTTCTAAGCAGTTTTTTATCATGTAATTATTGTAATTACTTTAACAGACAAAAACCTTTAAGTACTGGGAGCTTTCTTCTCCACTCAAGCCAGAAATTAGCAAAAAGAGCTTTTCTCTTGTTTATTTAAGCAGCAGCAGAAGTATGGGATTTTCAAAAGAAAAAGAGGATATGACACGTTTTACAGCTTCTGAACAAGCATTAGCTTTAAACTGTGGGAGAAGATGACTGAAATGAGGGTTAGTCAGAAGAGCAGTTGCTCCATCTAGGATGGAAATCTCAACTCCAACTTGTAAGCAGCAAATATGAGCAGTGAATTCTGCTCTCAACTTCCATGACCAAAATCAGAGGGAGTTTGGTGAGAGTGAGGATGAAATCCAGTTCTATGAAAACTATAATCATGGGATTGCAGAACCATTTGGGTTGGAAGAGAACTTTAAGATCATTGACTTCAACCTTAAACCAGGCAGTGCCAAGCCACCACTGAACCATGTCCCTCAGTGCCCTGTCTTTGAAACATCTCCTTTACAAACCACATTTTATTCTTCAGAACTTAGCTTCATTTATTTGATTTTTTAAAAATAAAAATTCTATATGAAACATTCAATTGTAATATTCTTCACTTTCTCTTTTCCCTCAGTTTTCTTTTTCTGATGTATTTTTCATGATTTCTTTTTTTCCCCTGTTTATCGCAGAAAAGGAGGCGCAAAATAGGAGTAAACAATACATATGGAAAGACTTAATTAACCCAAATATTCACATGTAGAAGAAAGAAAATATAGTCAAGCTCATCAGATATTATCAAGAAAAAAACACTCTTTCTCTGGGAAGGGATTAAACATTGAATGTAAATAATGTGCACCCTTGGCAAGTGTCTTCATACTTCTGGCCTTTCCTCAAACACATCATAAACCAGCACAGCTGTGAAAAGCTCTCTGGGGACATCCAGTTTAATTGCCAAAGCTTTTCTCCTCAACACCAGGTTTGCAAATGCTGCAAAATACACGCCTGAAACCTTCCTGTGCAGCTTCAGTTTGCAGTGCTCAGTGTCACCAGGCAGTGAACAGCCTCCTGGCTATTTCCAGCCTGCACTTCTGGGATCCACAATGAGGACCTGGGCTCTGCTTCCTGGGCCACTGGGGATGCAGGGCAGGTGTGATGTGGCAGAGCATTGCTCCTCCACCTTCAGCCCATCTGTGCACACAAATGCTCACCCTTGAGCTTGTCCACCAGACAGGACAGAAGTTTGTAATTGCTAAGGGAAGGTGTCCCTGCCCATGGCAGGGGGTTGGAAATAGAAAATTTTTAAGGTCCCTTCCAACCAACCCATTCAATGATTTTATGGTGATGATTCTGTGATCACTCCCTTCCCTGTAAATCTTAAATCCCTTCCAAGCAGTTTGATTTTCAGGCAGCCTAATTTCTCTCTTTTACACTGTTAGATTCTTCCCAGCTCTCTGGGCAAGGGCAGAGAGCAAAGCAAAGGAACCAGACACTACAGGAGAAACAGCAGCAATACTCAGCAGCTTGCTGCCCTCCCTGACACCTGCTCTTCTGGAGGTGCATTTTGCCCCATAAATCATCTCTAAATGGGACAGGCATAGTTGTGCCCACATATTTCTGCCTTTCAATGCCCGCTGCACCTGTAGAAATCGTGCCTTTTATGCCATGGGCTAGTTAGCCCAGCTAGCCAGTGTATCAGGGAGGTCCTGGGTAAGCACACCCCAGGATCATAAATTAGGTGCCAGCGCCTTTGGAAATTGGCCCTTGTCACCTCCAAGCACGTTCCCTTCCACACCATTTCTGCAGAGCTGTTGTGGCACTCACCGTGGGGAGAATAATTTCTAGGCACTCTCTGAGGCAGCACAAAATGCACATTGCTGTACCTTGCACAAAAATAGAACTTTCAGTGTGCAGGAACTTGCTGTGCCAACTTTGTCAGGGGTGGTTTCTTCTCCCTGCACCCCACTCAGCCTTTTTCCTTCAGAGCAGAAGATGTGCTGTTTCTCGGGGAAGTTCCTCATCATATCCAGTTCTTTTCAAGATTCATTTTAAAATTAATTTCCTCTCTTCTTGCATCTACCTCTTAATTTGACTCATACACTGTTATGAGTTTTCTGACTGAAATATATTCACCAGACAATGTCTTTATGACTGCTTTGCCTCATTACGTTCTAAAAAATACTTTGCAATCCAGTTTCTCTAGAAACCTCCTTACAAAATAACTTTATGTTATGGGTGAAATCTGCAAAGCTCTTAGATTGTTGCATGCAGGACATTAATTCCAGCTTGTGAACATGTTTTTTCCTGGAATCCTGCAGCTCTATAAGTGGAATTACTTTGATGAGTAAACTGCTAAATCAACACTTGTCTCACTCTCTTTAAAAAATAATTAAATCAATCCTCCTTCACCTACCACTGAAACAAACAGAAAACAGACAGATCCCTTGTTGTGACTCAACGTTTTCAGCAGTTATCAAGTGCTGCCATGATTACATTTTTCTCTTCTGTGAATAGTTTTAAATTCATAGTTTTTGGCAGAAGTAAGAGACGTAATATTTCCACTTTCTTCCCACTTTCATGTGTTTCTGAGACTTGAAAAGATTTCAGAAACCTCAGCAATGGATAGATTAGCACTGCCAATGGGACAGAGGTGACAGATAAAGCTGGGTCAGTGCCTAGCCCCCCATCCACACAGATGGAATAGCACTGCTATCTGGTGGCTGCTCCATGACTCATGGAAAATGCCTTGGTTGTCTCAGGCCTCTATTTGGAGGCCAGGTATACATAGCACAGGGGTTTGCCATACAGCTGATCCCAGAAAAAAAGCCAAGGATTATCCAGGCTGCCAAGCTTACTCTCACTTTGACTGACAGGCAAAAAAAAAAAAAAAAAAAAAAAAAAAAAAAATTAAAAAAAATAGCAGAGCACTGTTGAGAGGGGTGAAATGGGGAGAATATATTTGACAGATTGCTGGGGTTCAGGGAAAGGTTTGCAAAAGGTTGTTTCTAACATGACAGTTTCCTGATCATCATCAGATTTTATTCTGCAAAAAATGAAACAGATAATATCAGCATGTCCCACTTGTAACAGTCATGGAATTGAAAGCTGTCATGTTGTTGCTCAAAACATGCTTTTGAAAAGAAAATGGATGTTTCTTTTGTTAAAAAAAAATATTGTTTTAAAGAGCTGACATCCAAACTAAATGTTTCAATCACGTTGAAATGCTACACTTTGACCCACGATCAATGGGGATGTGGGATGTGAAGAGGGTTCATTTAGTTCTATGATTCTGGTACAGTATTTCCAAAAATATTTACATTTGAATCCTATCTGAGTCTGGTGACAAAATCAGGCTAAAAAAATAAATTCTTTTCAAGCAGAGCATCAGGATCCCAGCCAGATTTGTCAATAAAGTAATTTGGAAGAAAACTGTTCAATTAGATACAATGCAGACCATCACTGCTGCTTAGGTTTGGGATGTAGAGAAATGACTCAGCCACGGGGTCTGGATCCAGAGGCACATCCACGAGTGGGGCTGCTCCCAGTAAAACCACCTGTGGCCGTCCAACACCATCATCCCAGCTGAGGATCTGCAGTTCTGTCTTGATGAGCACAAGATGTGCCACAGAGAGGTCTGGACCCAAGAGCTGCAGCTGTTAATTACAACAGACCCTCGCCTCACCTTGAGCCTGACCGCCAGGATAAACACTGCGATTGGCCAAGGTGAAATGAAGTGGCAAAATCCATCCTGCAGAGATTGTTCAGGGACTTTCAGGCCCATCTAAGGAAGCCTTGCTTTCTCCTTGACAGTTTAAAGACCAGCCGTGAACAACTGTGGCTGTGACTTGCTGCTCTAAATATAGAATAACACAAATTATCACATGCTGACAGGTTTCAGTTCCAGGGATGGGTCTGCCAGCAAGGCCTTGAAAGCATCTCCACTCGGCTGCCTGCAAGCCCAGCAGATAAACTCGCTGGGAATAACATGCTCAAACCAGTAGTTTTCTTCTTTCAGCTCATCTCATGCTCTCCCCCATCCCTCTCAAGTTAAACTCAGCCTACATGAGCACCCTTCTCTTTCTCCTCACAGTGCAGATGCTTTGTCATTGAGGAAATTTGATGGGGGAGAATTACAACCCCGGAATTAGACAGCACCTAATTTTTCTTATAGCAACAGTAATAAATCTGTGCCTGGCACTTTATCACGTACATGAATCTGGCCCTGCACACCCTCAGCCAATGTATTTTCCTACTTCTCACGCAATTAAAGGCGCCAAAGCTTTTTTCCCTCTTAAGTCACACTTCTGACAATTTCACAAAAACAGTATTAAGGAGGGAAAGAGTCAGCATCAGATCATCAAGTTGTGAAATGCAACAATGTTTGGATGTTTGCATTCTGGCAATTTCCTGCAATTAACCTTCTTCATGCAAATTTATTACAGTTCTGAAATAAAAAACATTGTTGCAAACAAAAAAGGAAAAAATATCACAGCAAATGTTAGGAAGAAAGCATTCCAACCATTGCTATTCATTAAAATATTACTTGTGAGATTTGTAATACAATAATTTGTGGGATCTCTTTGTAAAAATTTTACCCATCGTCCAGAATAGGCACTTTGTACTCAGCAAAGGCAGTGTCTGCTCATCAACAAAGAGGACTGACGTTATGATTCAGGAAGGAGTAGGCACATAAAGCCCTCAAAAACAGTAGAATTAATCCTTTTCCCCACTTTTTCTGCAAACCTGGATCTAACTGAGATTATCCCTGAAGGAGCATTAGCACAAAAGCTGTGAAAAGTGAGGTTTTCATACTGAAAAACTCACCAAGCAGCAAAGATGAGCAATGAGTTTGTGTTGCCACAGCACTGGGAATGGAACCTGGCGGTGGGACCAGCTGGAATAAAAAAAGAAGCTGAACTGTTGGTGGATGTAGGGGGCAAAAAAGAGGTGGTGATATAAAGAAACCATATCTACAAAACAGGCTCTCAGGACTTACAAGGACTCTGAGCAAACACAGAGTGACCAGGAAAAGAGAGAAGGCAAATGCAAGCAGGGTTTATCCTTCTGGGATGAATTGGTTTGTATTCTTTCCATAAAGTTACTAGGAATGCCTGGAAAATCTTGGGCTGTTTGTTTTATTATCATGTGTCCCTGGAGATGTAAGGCAAACCCCAAGGGAGCAATTCATACCACTGAAGTCTTATCACCTGTCCAGATAATCATGGAAAAGAGAAAGGGCACTTCAGCTTGCCTAGGATACAAATTACACTCCAGAAGTGCTTATCTGTCACCGCTGGTTTTGTGGGGAGCCTGGGGCCATCAGAGCACAGCGAACTGAATCTCCCTGGTCCCTGGGACCACGGGGCAGAGTCATGGCAAAGAGCAGGACCTTAAAGCCATGGGAGAGCAACTCATGGACTGACCTCTTCCAGTGTGAAATTACTCAGACAGCAAACTCCCAGCCAGCAGCCTTTCCCTCCAGGTCTCCTACACAGAAGGTGGCAAGCCCCAGAGGTTTTTACTCTCCTCATGGTGTTTCATCTCCGGAGAGAATCAGCATTGCATCTGGGAACAGTTTGTTCCCTTGATCCTCTCCCTGCTGATGCCTCGTCCCCTTTACTTCCATGGCTCCATTAATGCCTTGCTTTGAGCACAGGAATGCAGGTATTTTGTGAGTCTCCTTCACTCTGGGGACTGGGATAACTTCTTATTCAGGATGGAAAAGGACATAAACAGAATATTTAACAAAATGACTGTAAGCACCAGTTATACCTGAACAAAGAACTGCAAATGGCCCTGTAATGTACTTTGTACCTGCTTCTTCTCACAGATTGCACTACAGGCTATTTACAATTCATATTCCACATACCCCTGCATCTGAAATGTCTTTCTTTCTCACTTACTTGCTGATTAAGTGACAGTCTAATCTCAGCACAGCCTCCAAAGCCGCAGCAAACACAAATCTTCCCAGAGATAACTGAAATAGTGGATTTATTTATTTCCATTCTTTTGCGATTCAGCATTTGCATATTAGAGTGGTTATTGGGAGAAAAGTCACAGATGCAAATCTGACATTCAGATGTCAGCTTCTCCATACATAAGGTCAACTCTGATGAGGACACTTGCTAGTCTCCAATTATAGGTCTCCTAATGCGTAAATAACGCTAATGAATGGCATCTGCCATGGAGCACAACTCATAAAGAAGATGTTAATCGAAGCCAACCCAGCTGAAATTTGCTCCTCTTGCTGTTTCACGGCCTTTTGATTCTCAGGAGATTAAGATGTTGACTTGAAAGTGATTTGAATCACTCAGTGCACATAGCTGGGGTCTGCCCTGCCCTCCTGGATCAAAATGCATCCCCTGTCACCTTCTCCCTTCCCCGGGCACCCTTCCCAGCCCAGAGCAGAGTGGCCTAATTTTACAAATTAGGGTGACTCCAGCTCAGGTTCCAGCCCAGGCGTAACCACCTGCAATTCAATCCCTGTGGAAAGAAGATCTTGGTCCTTTCCAGAGAGGACACTGGCCACTGCTGTGAGGACAAGTCCTCTCAGCCCATCTTCAGGAGCTGGCAGGGTAGATGAGACCTCAGTTTAGTGCCTTGTAGAGAGGGCTCTGACACAGACATTGCCTGAGCCCGGCAGAAGTGCCAGCGCTCGACCTCTCACTGTATTTTCTCAGGCAAATAACTCCCTGAAGGGCCAAATTCTTCCAATAGCACAGCAATTGCAGCTGGAGCTAATTGGTGACTCCTTCTTATCACCTCTCCAGTATCATCCGGATAAACTGCTTCTATCATTCTACAGCCCCAGAAATGTGAGTAGGGTAACAGGCTAAAGATGAGAACACAGGGCTGGCCGCCAAATGCTTCTGGGGCTTGTTCTTCAGGCATCTTGGTTCCTCACTAATACTTTTATCCTCTCCCCATAAATCTCTGTTTTCAGGCTGGTATTTTTTGCTTTTTTTAGAGCAGAGCTATGGTAGTTCCCATAGTTGGAAGCCCTGGTGCAACCTTCAAACAGAAAGTGAAAGGCTGGCCGGACCAGCGAGGTGACCGTGGCACAGGCAGAGGCACACACGGGATCTGCTGAAAACCCGGGCTCTTCACTGGGGTTTGCCTTGGCTTTCAGGGGAACTTAAAAGGCTTTTTATGTCCCAGTTTTTCAGGAGCTGCTTGCAGCCATCTTTGTAGGGTACTTGAAAGCTTTGTGGACGGGAAATGCACAGCAGCAAGGACTCACTAAAATCAGGGTGAGATATTTTGTCTTTCTCAGATCAGGGCAATAAAGTACCGATGCAAACAGAAAGGCAGCAATAGTTAACACTAGGAAAGAATTGACTTCCATCTGGTACAATAACTTCCTTTGGGCTTTTCTCCAGCTCTACCTCAATAATCTCCCTTTTATTACCCTTTATATGAGTTTCAAATTCCCTAGCAGCAGAGGCTGGCAGGGAGGGAGGTAGAGCTGCTCTTCTGAGACAGATCCCTTGGCTTTCTCCAGCCTGGTGACTGTAAGCCGGAGCTCAGAGCAAAAGCTGTGGTGAGAAATGTGGGCAAAGAGCAAGTCAAAAAATCCCACTGCTCTCCAACCTCCAGGTCACTCCATGTATCAGCAACACACACCTGTAAACCTGGAGTTACTCGAATGCAATTTTTGGTGCCACTCCGGGGTTGAAGAGGGAGATTAGCAAGTGGGAGGGCAAGGGGCTAAGAATAGAGGGCAAGACAAAGGCAGGAGCTACCTGCAGATGAGATCTGCAAATGCTAAGCACTTGCGAAGCTTTATTTACACACAGCATGAAAAAAAAAAAAAAAAAAAAAAAAAGCTGTGGATCAAAGTCAGTCTTTGGAGTAGCTATAAGAGAGAGGCACCGCTGTGAAAGCCGGTGGCTCCCAGCGTTAACAGGAGCTTTTTAGCCTTTTCCCAGCCTCGTTTATTTACAGTTTCCAAGGAAGAGAGAGCTAAGAGATGTCTGGGAGTGGTCACGGGAAAGGCAGAAATTTTCTCTCTTTTTAAGAGGCACCAGTGAGCTGTGAACCCTGGAGCATCCAACATCTTTGTTTTGTTTCCCTTGTTCTGTATCACTGTAAGGACTTCCCTTGGCTCTCCAGCAAAGTGATCCCTGGAGCTGTCCCTCCTGCCTGGGGAGCATCTCTCCCTCCACTCAGTGAGACACGTTCAGTGTGCAAATGAAGACAAGACCAAACCTTGATGAAGTCAGTGCAACACCACCAAACCTTGGGTTTCTCGTGAAATTAGGGAAAAAGTCTGGGAATTTGTTTTAAGACCTTTTTTTTTTCAAGCTGTCACATAACCATTCACTGAGATTCAATGATCTCAGTCTCTAAGACCTTTCTTCATTACTACATTTAATGAAAAAAATTTAAAATCCTCACATCCTTCAACCTAAAACCAATAAAGAAGAACAGCTCACACTCAGGCAGCCAAGTCTGGCTCTGGGAGTTGCCTATGACCTGAGACTCTTGCGTTTTACCAGGGATTTTCTTATTAACAGGAATTCACCAGCACAAAAGGAATTGCTGACAACTTTCAGATCACAAAGTTTCCCTTTTGTGTTCAATGGAAATAGGGAAAAGCAGTCATACAATACAAAACTTGCTAATATACCATCATCTGCTCATATATTGTAAGGCTTGCTTATTGCTCTGGTGATTAAATTATTTTTAGTATGCAAGAAGCTGAGCATCATGTGCCTTCCAACAGCTTGAGCACAATTATTGTATTGATTTGATGTGACAGTAGCTCTGTGTTTAAGGTGGTTTATGTTTTTTTAATTTGCAATTAAATAAAAGGATGTCTACTCTCCAAGATGGCTGACGGTTGTTTATACCCTGCAGTAGTTGATGAAGCAAACTTTTATTTGGCTTCATAAAACATAGTTGTTCTGTCACTCTGAAGCACATTAGCTAGAGTTCTCGGAGCGGTTTCTTACCTAGCAAAAGATAAAACTAAACTCCAATCTATTTTAAAGTAGGCAAGGTAACAACATCAATGTTGCAATGGGACTATAATGAAGTAAGTGAGCTGGCAATATTGTACTATTGATAAAAGTAATGGTGATAATATATTTCTATAGCACCTTTCATCTTGAAGTGCTCTGGGTATTCACGTGTTCCTTTGCTCTGCCCCCTCCCTCCCCTCCTCTCTTTCACTGTATGTATATAAATGCAGTCATATATACATATATTTTATTTAAGCCTTCCTCTTCTTTCATGGATTGTATCTTCTCAGCTTTGCAGAAAGGAGGAATCTTGGCAGCTACTTAAAATCAAGTGCTGCACAAGAATTACAAGGCTATGGATGAGACTGCTCCATCGTCCATGATGAGAAGGAATAACTCTGCTGTGGGAGACCCCCAATGTCTCACCCAGGAGAAGGTAACACTAATGCTGCCTGACTGCTTCATAAATCTGGGGTGCTGCACAAAACATGGGAAGACAACCTTTTCTCTCTGCAAATGTGCATTGTAGCTCTGTAGCTTACAGTCAGAGGAGGAGCCATAAATGTGAGCTGGACACATCTCTGGGTTCATCTCTTCTTCACAGACCATGTGTGATAATGTGTGATCTTCCTGCCACACACACCATAACCTCATTCAATGCCCACTCTTGAACCTGGAAAATTTCCTCCACTAGGGCAGCCCAAGAAAGAGGAAAATCACTGAGCGCTCCCTTGAAAACTTGATGTGTTATCTCTTGAAGTTCATAGAATATTTTCTACCATCTTCAGTAGCTTTGAATCGATCCCAATTCAGTAGAGAGGCACTGGATATTTGCCAGCACCACGCAGTTCAAGCCTGCCAAGCTAAAGAGTTAAATCAGCTGAGGGGACATTTAAAACCAATGCATGTTTCAAGTATAGATAAGGCCTGGTCTTGCTGACCTCCATCCAGCTGGCCTGTGCCCAGAGCTAAACCTTCCAAGAGATGCGATCGCCATCTCTCCATTACCTTCATCATTCCTGACATTCTTCCCCACAGGAATGTGGCAGGCAGGAACACAAAACACCAGCAGGGTCAAATGTTTCCAAACATTGTGTAGCTCCAGCCTTGGGTGGGCCTCCAAAAATTCCACAGATTCTGGGCCATCCATTCATCAACCTCAACTGAGTTCTCGTGCTTGTCGTGCCACATGAAACATGTGTTGATTATCATAAGATGTACTCTAGCATATATACAGCTGAATTCCTGTGTCACCTTGTGCTCCTTCAGACAAAATAATTTGTTAACAATAACAATAGATTTGCTTTGACTGCAGCAGTGCCACTTCTGCACGAATATTCCAGCAAGCAATAACAACAGGAATGTAGCAGAGACTAATATTATCAAATATTTCCCTCAAGGAGACTATTAGAGAGTCATCATGTCATCCTTTGCCATTACTCAGTCCAGAGATCTGACATAAGGAATTGGGTAGGAACCACCTTGTGCCATGTGATGTCATCAACCTCAAAAAAAGTAATAAGTTATGAAAATCAAGTACATAAAACAGTGTTGATGACCAACATTTTTAAGCAGCTAAAATGTGCATTCCATTGTCTGATCAATTATTAGGCCAGACAGGACCATTACATCATCCAGCTACCAAACAGGAGAGGCCATTATATCTCAGCTTATCAGCTTTACATAACATGGCACAGGCTGTCTTTTTGGTGCAAAGCATTGGTGCACACACCCCAAACGAGTTTCAGTAGTAGTTGAAGGCACGGGTAATGTTGAGTTTATGACAAACAGATGCATTTCTGGCAGGTTCTGCCATGAGTGAAAGTGAGATTAATGCCAGATTGGCTCCACAAGGGGATGAAGGGGGACAGAAAGGGACATTCACACAGCAAGGTTGAAGGGGAATTCTGTAATTCATTAGCTATTGTGTGTGTCATTTCTGAACTTGATGTCTGATCCCAAACCTTCTAATTTTGTGGGGAGAAGAGACAGCACATGAAGAATAAAAATACAGCACACAACATATAGATAACCAGTATTGCAGAGTAAAATAACTAAAAAACAACTTTTCTTCTACCATATATAAAGCCTTTATTCCAAAATCTCTTTACCTTGACATATAATAACCTTTTATTTAACTACAGGTGATGCTTCTAAGTGACTGATTTTGGAGATATTAATTTTCCAACAATTTCATGTTGCTCACAGTTTAAAACACATTAAAGAAACACTTTAGGGGTTTGTGTCATTTAAAAAGCATTCTCAAACAACCCAGCTTGTAAAAGGATATAAATTTATTATTTCTTTCTTAACAGCATACAGGTTATCAGAACATTGTAATTTACATATTTTTCAAACTCTTTGGAGTAAAAAACCTCCTTAATTAATGGTTGAGTACAGGATATCCAGAAGAAATATTTAGAAAACAAGGAAGCCCCACTAGAACAGACTCACTGAAACCTGGAGTGTCACACAGACCTCAAACAACCACAACTTTGCCTGAAGATTTTTGATCCAACAAAGAAACTTTTAGAAATAGGAAAGGCTATATAAAAAGAAAGATTTCTTTCATGCTATGCAGGTGTCTGAGAAAGATATGTGGTATTGGGATTAATAATGACACAGCCATTCTGGTGTGAAGAAGTGACTGAATTGGTCCCAATTCTCTCAGCTCATGAAAACCTTGTGGCAAACCTTGCCATGAAAAGGAAAAATTGAATGATGGGGACTTTGTGATTTAAGGAACAGCAAATTTCCACATTGCTTACTTAAGTCTGGACATTTTCCTTCTGTGGAAATGCATGTGGCAGCCTCAGACCATACCTGAAATACAAGTACAAGACATGGTTCCAAACCTTTCAGCAGACCTCTGGCAAAACAATCCTGGGGATTGCTTCCTATATAGCTGCTGACAGGAACAACATGACTGTAGTTTCTGAGCACAGGTCAGATATTAGGAAGAAATTCTTCCCTGTGAGGGTGGTGAGGCACTGGCACAGGTTGCCCAGAGAAGCTGTGGGTGTGGAAGTTCAAGACCAGGCTTGGATGGGGCTTGGAGCAACCTGGGCTAGTGGAAGGTGTCCCTGAACTAAGAATCAGAGAATTAGAGAATGGTTTGGGTTGGAAGGGACCTCAAAGATGATTTACTTCCTATCCCCTACCATGGGCCAGGACACCTTCAATGAGACCAGATTCCTCAAAGTCCCATCCAACCTGGCCTTGAACAACAGCAGGGGGATTAGACTAGATGATCTTGAAAATCCCTTCCAATCCAAATTCTATGATTCTGTGTTTATAGAGGCTTTGTGACACAAACCAGGTTCAGATGTCCCTTTCTAGGAACGGGGGATTCACAAAGCACATTAAACAGCACTGTCTCTCTCCACAGGAGTTTAGGACTACAGCAAGGGCTTATGTAAACACAGCTTTTCACACACCACACCTCCCAAAAGTGCCAACAAGATCCCATCATCCTCCTGCTTTTCACACATTACTCAGTTTCAGTACTGAAAGCAGTGCCCAGGCCTTGGAGCCTGCCCAGAACAAAGCCACCCTGATACTGTTATGTTTTGCTGCTCCAAAAAACAGACTCCAACTCAGCATCAATGCAATGTTGTAATCGCACTGTGAGATGCAGCACCACAAACAACAGGCACAGGAAAAGTCTTTCCAATCCTGCAGAAAAATTTCCAGAACTACAAAGCCGTTCTCATTCCATGCTGGAGAAAAAAAACAACCCCTTTTGAAGAGTTTTGATGTCACAAGAATTGTAATCCATATCTGATTCAGTGACTGGAGTATCAGGGCTTGCCTGTGCTGTACAGTGCTTCTGAAATGAGAGGCAGCATATCCATGTCAGTGTGGTCCCCAAGCTAATGAGTGCTTTTTAAAGAGGATTATTCCTGGCCAAGACAGGCATATGGTGCTGGGAACCCCAGTGCTGTGCTGGATAAGCACAGGCATACGTGGGTGCTAGGATGCCTCTGCTTCAGGCAGCACAGTGCACTAGCCATGAGACATTTCCCACAAACCTGTTTACAATCCAGACCAGAACACTATTCACTGTTTTAAGAAGACTGCAATCCTCTCTCCTGCTTTTTCTCCGTGTCCCCCTCAGAGACTCAAAATTGATGCTAACAAACCAGCTCTGGATGCTACAGTGAATATTCCTGTGAATATTTAAATTTCTTTCCACAGATAAGCTATACTGTGAACCTTCCATTTTTATTGTAAATTGCAGCACCAAGAGTAGTCACTTAAGGCTGTGCAAAGAGACGATCTCCATTGCAAGGAGCTGTATAACAAAATAGATCAGAAAAGCAATTTCCTTTTTGTTCACAGGAAAGCTCATTCGACCTTCGGGTCGTGGGCACAGGCACTGTATTTACTGGAATTATTTCAGGGATTTAGCTCCAGACAGGGACAGCAGAGCCCCTCCCAGACAGCCAGGGATGGCCAGTGAAGCCCGGGGCTGGTGACCATCCTGTGCCCACCTCTCAGTGACAGCTTTGAGCTCTGTACTGCCCTGCCTGCACTCAAACACAGATTTCAGCAGCCAAGAGTCACCTCCCATGTCTCCCTAGGACAGGCATAGGAGTCACCAGAGGTAACCAAATGAATGCTGGGTATGAGTCCAGGGGGCAAGAAGAGCAGCAGAGAAATGGGAGATGTTTTCTGGGTGTGCCGTGCACTGAACTCACCTCCAGACACACAGGTCCTGCAGCACGTGGACAGACTGCAGACAGATTTTTGTGGCAGTTCCTTTGGGAGCAGAAGGTTCTATTTGTGAAGAGATCACAAAGGCTGGGAGTGATTTTAACCTAGAAAGGACACCTATAAAAACACCAACCTGCTATCATTGCAGTAACTAGGTGCTTTATTTTTAATTTTAAAGAATTTAAAAGATTGTAAACTGAGAGCTTGATAGTTAAGAAAGAAAATTAATCTGTGGTGAATTCTGACCTAATGCTCTTCTCCCTCCTCCAAGAGTGATGGAGAAATTTTTTTTTAAACTAAAAAAGCACATAATTTGGAAGTCACGAGAAGAAAACTGTTATTTTGCTTTTTAGCACACTGCAGACACCCTGTGGAATTAGCTATTGTAGCAGGTCAACAAGTCAAACAGTTTGTAAGGATTCAAACAGTCTCAGTCTTATGAAAACAGACAATCATAGGGACGAACACAACATCCAGCTAAAGGAGACAGGGAGAAAGTCAAGCTGCCTTCTTCAGGTTCAGCTTGTTGGCCAATCTTACCCACAGAGAAGGCACAGAATGGCCACTAATGCAACAGCACAGGGAGAACAGCCTCAGAGAAGGATGAGGCATTCACTACAGAGTGCTGCTAGATCTCACCCACTGCTTCTGCTCTGTTCTCCCTCCTCGGGATGCTGAAATAACTCCCCCCATCAGCCCCTGCTCTCAGCCTCATGGGTTGACAGAGGTCTTTAGGAGCAAGAAATCTCCGTGGGAAATATTTTCAGACTCAGAAAAACAAATCAAGCCACATTTGGAAGGACCAAATGAATTGTTTCCACACATCACATAAGGCTGCCTCTACATTAGCATTTCACTTCAGAACAGGAGTGGGATTTTGAAGTAAATCTCCCAGTCATCAATTTACCATGCATTGGCTCCGTTCAGAGCTGTTTTGATGCCCGTGAACTAGATTCCTTTCGAAGAAAATTAAACCAGAGCTCCAACAAAAATGTGCAGCAAATGTGCTCCAAACCCTGAGGCAGACACAAGACATAATGACCAAGTTGATGTCTGGTCCTCCAGACAGCTTTGGATCTCATGTACAATGGAAACTTTTGGTCCATGGGGCCAGATTAAGTCTAGGCAGAAATAAAACTCCCAAACTTCATGTAGGACAGCAGAAGTGCCCCAGCACAACCTGCTCCAAACCATTCTTGCACCTCTGTTCCCATGGTTTGCTTGCTGATCCTATATAACCTACAAATTAGGGGCCTACACATACAGCTTTCCCCATCTAGCCAGAAGAAGAGAAATCCAAGCACACAGAAGGATTTCTGGCATCCCAGGATAAATGATTAAGGCAAACAGGGGCAATTTCTGCCTGGACAGGAAATACCAGTCTATGTCCATCAAGTGGCAGGGTGACACCACAGGCATTTTCTTCAGGACAAAGCCAAGCCCAGACTCCAGTCCTTTGTGTTCCTTTCTGAAGGTAATTTCACAGAGCTGTATCATAAACCCCATAAACATGCTACCAGATAGCAAAGATATTCATGAGAGACAGCTCCAGACACAAATTCAGGACACTTTATTTCAGCACTGCATGTAGGAGAACTATGCCAACCCCGAGCTCCCTCTTTGCTTTTCTGAATAGAAAGCCCAAGTCCAAGCAAATAATAAATCTACTTGTTGACTAAAATATTTCTTATATCAGCTTGGTATATATAGGCCTTCATTCTTGCATTCCTTTGGGTTATTTCAAAACTTTAAAGAGAAGACAAATGTTAGAAGTAAAAAATATTTTTCATTTTTTAAGATCCAACAGCCAACTAAATGTTAATCTAACATGTTTTTCTAGACTCAAGTCAAATCCATCATCTTTAATCCTTGGGGATCGCCATCCTCTGATTTTTTCACTCAGCTTCCAAATCTTTTTACTTAACAGAATTTAAACATTCCTTCAAAGTAGTTAAAGAAAATTCTTTTTTTTTTTTTTTTTTTTTTTTTTTTTTTTTTTCTTCTTCTTCTATCAGGACTTGCCAGCAAGGAGAGCCCCTGTTGATACTGTTTTACTTATTTGCTGGAAATAGTGGCAATCTTATAGATGTCTGTAGGCAGGATAGAACTTTAATGGTTTTGATCAGTCAAATCTATTTAAAAGGTGCCAGGTGGTTTGTGGACTTGGTGTAATGTTACTTTCTTCAGATACATGGTGGATAAATATTGAAGAAATTAATATCTTCTGTTTGCTTACCAAATTTGAACCAACTTTTCCTACCCAATTGTACAATTCAAAAGCAAGCTGCATTTTGAAAGCAAGCCATATTCTCAGCCTGTTCTAGCCCAGGAAATGATCTGCTGCTATCACTCCTGCTGTGAGTTCAAGGTCAATCCATGGCCTGTACAACAAATCCAGAGCAAAACGATGGAGGTGGTTTTCCAGCATCACAGCTAAATTAAGCTCTGCATTCCTCTAGCTCCAAAGCTTCACAAGCTGAGCTAGTCCACTCTAGGTTTGGACCAGAACCCTGGGGAAAGGTTAATTTTCAGAACTCTGAGGTGTTCAGAACTGAAGGGTTCCAAACTCTGGCTCTTCTCTAATGAGAAACAGTTTGTGCATGTCTTCACACACCAAGGGAATATTGCACAGCTTGACCCCCCTCCAACTTTATGATTGGAAGGAGTATGATGCACAGGAAGCAAAATCTCCAGACTGAAGCACTGCCAGAAAATTCCCCCCACTGAGCGTAAAAATGAAAGACAAAATTGGATCTCAACCAATATAAAGATTTAGGAAAAGAATAGACTGTGGCCTAGCATATCAGTGCAATATTATCTCACTGATTCACTCTGGCAACTTGGCCAGGCTGCTCTCATTAGTTCCAGCACAGCCATATAAAAATCTGAATATTGTCTCCAAGGCAAAAAAAGAAGTCAATGGAGGGTAACTGTGTTTGCAAGAGGCCTTGCTGGTCTATAGGTACTGACTGGTCTGCAAAGTCATCACTGAGTGATGGATGTGTGCCACAGCCCTTTCTTACTCCTGAGGTGACCTTTCTTGAGACAGCAGTGATATAACAATGTGTGTATGGGGGGAGATTGTCCCACTCCTGCCCATCCTTTGGGCAGTGCAGCTGCTGGCCCTGCCTTTCCAATGCTGTCACTCATGCCCTCTTTTCCATTCTGGGTTGGCATCAGTTGCTCTTTCCTTTTGGGATGCTTGAATCCCACCAAGCTGGAGTCCTTTAAGCAGTTCCACCCCTGATCAGTGAAAGCAGAGTCCCCTTCTCAGGACTTGTCTCCCTCTCCTTTTCCCTCAGGACTGCAGAAAGCTTGGGCATATTGTACACAGCACCCAAGTGCATTTTGAATATTCTGGGTGTGGGTTCCTCCTGCAGAGCTCTGAGCCCCTCTCTGCACTGTCAGAGGAAGCCTGCTGCACTGTATCATGCCTGCATTGAGTTGCCACTGTGGTTTTCTCTGAGAGATTAAGCAGAGATTTATTTCTCCACTTCAAGTAGTCTTTTTTGGTTTTTTTTTTTTTATGCTGCCACCAAGCTTGGATTTCAAACTTGAGCTTGATTGGGCTTTAATGGATTTTCTACACAGCATGACCATCGAGCACCTCCCGCGTACTTCTGGAGTGACTTTGCTGCACAGGGATATAAAGTGCTTAAATTGTAGATGGTGCTGTTACCCACTTAGCTACCAAGGTCTGGTTCTAAACCACGTCCCAAAATTCATCCAGCACTGCTCTCTCTCCCTGATAGCACAGCTTGCAGGAGCTGGCATCCATCTTTTTCAGCTCAGGTTAATCAGCACCAGAAAATGTTGTACCTTAGACAGTATTTGTTCATTTGTTACAGGGCTCCAGCAGGGAGCAGCTCAGGCTGTCAGGATGCCTACCAAGAATGCCTGCTTTGGTCTGGAAGTAAGTAGAAACACAAATCAAATAAGCCTTTGGTGAATCTCCACCCAAAGGGGAGCTTTGCAACCTTTTCTCCAGAGAAATGAGAAATGGAAAAAAGAACCCACAGGAAAACTCAGCTGAGACAGTGATGCAGTAGGGGGAGAAAGGCAGGAGTTTGTGTAATGTCCTGGATATCTGGACTCAAACCTGGGTTCTAAAAGCTGATTTTGCCTGATGAGAGATTGACAGGAGGATCAGCTTAGTCTGACTGTCAGCCACAATTCTGGCATGGCTGAACAACAGAGCTGGTCAAGAGAAGTCTGGGCTGAGGAGTGTCACCAGATGACACAAGACACCCTCCAGGTGAGGGGACTGAGGTGGCATCAGGCACTATGTGGCTTCAGAGCTCTGGGGCATTAGTGCTGTGGGTCAGAGCTGCATGCTGGGCTGACCCAGGGCTGGCACAGCCTCTGCTTTCCACATCGCACTCTCAATCAACAAGTAACTCAGTCTCCAGTCCACAACCTGCCCTTTGCAGAGAACCTGTACATGACAGCAAAACACACAGGAACTAGCAGCTTACAGAGTTTTTTTCCTAAAAGAATCATCTAAACAGTCCCTATGGATATTTTGATTATCTCAGGTCTTCCAGAGCTGTGAAGAAATTGAAATTTCCCCTTTAGTATTTGCCTATTGCCTCTTCAATAGACACAAGCTTCACCAAGCACCCACACTAAATCTGCCAACACTTTTTTCCCACCATCTGCATAGTAATTGCACTAGGAGCTGAGTTTAATATCCTTAAATTTACATTTTGACATGCTGGAGAGCTCCTGGTGTACAAGGTGCAAGGGGATATTTAGTCTCAGATTGTTGACCCGGAATGAAGTAATCCAAGTACCAGCTTTCCTCTCCTTTCTTCCCTCACCTCAGTGGCTTCATCAATTAAATGTTCCCTATCTCTTCAGCAGAGACAGCTCTCCTATCACCCTATTCTTATTTGTTTAGAGGGTCTCCTTTCAGCTGTATGCTACTGAGTTTTTTGCAGGATGATCTGTATGTAGTGGTAGTTTTCCCTCTTCCTTCACTCTGCCCCAAACTGTGTTTTTCTGACATATTCCTGCATTTTCAGGCAGGCTCTCTGTGATCCCCTACGCCAAACTACCAGGGATTAGCTGTCTGTGAGATGAACAGCAGATATCCCTCAGGGAGCCACACATGGAGAAAAACCCCTTTCCAGGTGAAATCTGTAGCACAGGCTCAATCAAAGAGGAGAAATTTGGCCTTGGACAGGAGAAAAAATGGAAATCTGCCCTGCTCTTCAAAGCTGAGGTCAACACAAGACTTTTCGAAATGCATCTTTTCTCCTGAAGTGAGAACTTTTTTTTCTCTTTTCTTAGTATGGTGAATTCATCTTTAGTGCAGACTTCAAACCTCGCAGCACTGAGAACAAAAGAGCCTGTACTATGTAGCACAGTTGCTTTTTATGACTTTATTTTTAGTAGCATGCAATGACACAAAAGCATTTAGTTAAAATAAAACAGTATTTAGTGTGAAAATAAGCCATGGAATACACAACAGGGATTATATTTTGTTTAAGATTTACTAAATATATGGGAAAGACAAAAGCTTTGGAGGATTATCCATTATACGAAATGCTATTTGCTCTTTCAAGTTCAAGGAAGAACTCTCAGTGTTTTAAAACACAACATTACCCATAAAAAGCATGAAATCTTCCTAGATTTTCTATGAGTTTAATATCTAGTGACATGTTATTAAAAATAGCAAGGCTCCCACTTTAAAAATACAGCAGTAATTTTTAATATGAGAAATCAGATAAACATAATACCCACAGAAGAAAATTCAGATCTAGTTTGGAGAACCAATTGCCAAAAGCAATGAGGAGAAGATACCAAAACTGACATGAAACAGAAACTCAAACAGGTTTCTCAAGTGCCTGAGTTGACACAAGTGCATAAGTACAGAAATATGGTGAAAAAAAAGAAAAAAAAGTGGTTTAAAATTATTTTGGTTCCCTTAACATTGAAAATTATTAATTTAAGCTACATATTTTTGTCTACCCATCACATTGTGCAGTGGCTACAAATAGAACATGCGTAGAAGCATTGTCATTTTGGGGTAAGAGGAGATCTTACTAACTTTAAGCTTATCCCACTGAAAATTTATTGCAATTCCTAACCTGCCTAAATCAGAGCTAACTTTCCAAATTCACACAAACCCTGGAATCCACTTTTATGATACAATCCTCAGAAGCCTCCTTTTGCTTTAGCAGTTAATGTAAGATTTTTCAGAGATGTAATGAAAGCACATCCAGAGGAACAGCTGAACATTCAGGCTCTCATCTTCCCTACACTTTTGCCCTCTCTATCAAGTTATGCAGATACTTGGGTGCAAATATATCCCTGTGGCAGAAATAAATGCTGCTCCTGCCTTTACACAAATTGGAGATGAAGTGCCCCTGACTAACACCTCTGCTGCCGCTCTAGGAAGACAGAGGAAAGGATCATTCAGAGGTTTCCTCTTTTCCTCATCTGTATGCATGTTACATAATATGTAGTACTTTAACATCAGGACCAAAATTTTTATTATGCAAACTTATTGTGACTATCAAATCCTCATTGAGCATTAACAAGCTCTGAAAGATACTATTAAATGTGTCACTTTAACTTCAAATTGAAGCCTATGTATTTTTAATTAATAAGTAGAAGTGTGTGAGTGTAGCAGATGCTGCCATTAACCATCTTATCAGGTTAGGGCATGGCAAGAGTTCTTCCCCAGCACTGGCTGGGAGAGCACATTCTCCTTTTATAAACTTGGAAGCCATTGTACAACCATGTGCATCACAAAACCCAGGCTGCAGCTCCAGAGCAGAGGGCACACGTAATTAGACCTCTCATTTCATCTGTGTCTCTGATCTCCATCTCCTTCCTACCACGATTTTGCCCTTTTCCTCTCTCATTCCCATCTGCAGCTGGAATCAAAGTGGGTGTGTAGGAGGGGTGGTGTGGGCAGGATTTCAAGGGGATGGCAAGATGCTTCAGCTGGCTCATACATAGGAACAAATAAGCCACTGGAAGGCTCCCAAAGCCAGCAGAGCATGGACAGGAACTGGGGGAAGAAGCATTCTCCCACTGGTCGCTGCTTTCCACCCTCTGAGCCAGTCCCTCACCAACTACACATGGGAGCAGACCTGTCTGAGGTGAAGGAGAACACTTACAGGAGGCACAGTTTCAATTTCTAATATTCACATCCTCTGGAAATACACCTCCCTTCCCATGGTAATTTGTTTTAGCTAGAGTTGGCTCTGACACAGATGCTTGTCATCCCTTGATCCTGTAAAAATGAATGGGATATTCAGGACCCTTCCCCACGGAAATCCTGAATCCCTTAAAACACTGTTGGTTTGGGTCAAAAATTGCCAGGGGTACGAATGCCTCAGGCACTATACCCAGCACCTGGACTTCCTCAGCTCTTTAAGGAGCAGGAAGGGGGACTGGAGAGAAGCAAAGTGATGGTTATCTTTAATAACAAGCTGTTGCTAAAAGGTGGGATAAGCTGATTACAGTTCAGCCTGGGTGTAATTTTAAATAATTGACAGGGCACTCAGAACTCATATCAGGATGCTTTTTCACTGTTCATGCATCAAAAGGAATTAAATACATTAAATAAATGTATTGGAGGGGCGAAGTATATTCAAGCTGGTAAATGAATACAATCTGATATTATGCAAATTCAGATCAAGTAGCAGGAGATTATTTTGCTTGCATTGCCTCTAGCAAAAAAGAATCCTGGAAGGATGTTGTACCCACTCCTTCCTGCCTTTGCTGTGGGGCTTTGTTATCTGTATTTCAGAGCCTGCTGCCCTTCAGACCTAGACCAGCACCAAAAATAAGGGGGGAATGTGCTCTTTGCTCTGATCCCAGCAACCCTTGCACCTGGTTGTTCAAGGTCAGGTGTGCTCCTTTTAAAGACGTTCCTGGGTGCCATTTGATCTATGTCAGACACAAAACCAGGAAAGAGGAAGATCCCAAGAGCCTCAACTGAAAACAGAAAGTATCACTGTCTAAATTCCCATAGATTGCAGACCATTGAATTCAACCTTGGTATTTCTGTTGAGTATAAGAATTTTTGCTTGTCAAAGCTGTCTGGGCATCTGATCTGGGAACTGATGAGATTTTTCAGGTGAAGAAACGACATCTTCCCTTGTTAGTTTATTCCAGTGGTTAATTTTCCTCATTACCAAATCATGTGTAGGTAACATTTCTACCAACTTTAGTGTGATGTAGCATTTATCAATTTGTATGAGAACACTTCATATGCTCTCGTGCTGCTCTGTGTGTATTTCTATGTCTATGTTGTCTCTTCCCATTTTTAAAACTATTCTAGAAAAAAAAAATCCTAAGTAAGACCTGAGAGATGAAGTTATCTCTCTAAGTTTAATGTAGAAAGAGAAATCTAACCCAGAGAGGCACCTCAGAACTTCAGTTGTCTTAAATGCATATTCAGGAAAAGCTAGTAAATTTTAAGGGTATCTTTTCCCTGGCAGGAAGAGCAGAAATTTAAATCAGTCTCTTATGGTCCCATTGGTTAAGCATCCATATCTTGTGGATGTTAGCAAAGCCTAACTGTTCTGCTGAATTTTTATAATCTACAAAACCACTCCAACATAGTCATGGTCCATTGCTCTAATCTGACATGTCACCATTTTCACCAGCTGGCAAACCCAGCAACAGTGGTTTTGTCTGCTTTATAGATAAAGAGTATCTTAATAGGCAACAATTAAATATTCATTTAGGAACTGATGGAAATCAAGTCACTGGGATTCTGCCTTCTAAAAAGCTCTATTCCACCAATAATTGCTTCACCCATGTAAAAAGTTTGTGTGACCAAATTAATGTTCTGATCCTGGTTGCCGCAACAGCTGGTAGAATTCTATATTTCTCTCTGTCTCTCTCCTCATCCCTCTCCAGGGTTATTCACAGTAAGAGATGGAAAAGAGAACACCAGAAGTTCACTCTGTCCAGCCATAAAGGAAGACACTGACTGACAGCCAAAGAGGGGAAGAAAAACACAAAACAAAAAAGGACTGAAGCAAGAGGACACTCGGGCAGCATGAGAGGGCATTCTCTTACAATGAATTTCCTTTACTCCAGCTATAGTAATAATATTCCCAATGCACTGACACTTCATCTCCAGTTCATCAAATTCTTCTCTGATGGGCAGTTAGTTGCAAAGGATCTCTTTCATGGCACAAGGTGGGTGAGAAAGAGCTTCTTTGTCTTCAGAAAGAAACCATCTCTGCTTTTGAACTACTTCCTTCAACACTGATAAAAAAGGCCTTTCATCCGCCTTTCAGTGCATCCATTTTAAGCTGGAGTCAGTCAGATTTTCAAAGTTAGCACAACTTGATCAAAACTGAGTTTGCCTTGGAAACTGCACATTAACTAGAATGTGATGTTCGATTAAGGAAGCAGAGGAAAAGTACAATGAGAAAAGTTCTCTGACTCTTTAAATATCTCCTGTAGGAAGCATTCAGGTACTACCTCATCTTTTCTGCAACTCAAACAGGAGGCAAAGACAATAGAGAGTATTGCTCTTATTTAATAACCTAGGAGGGATATGCCAGCTCAGATGCTCTTCTACAAGAAGTCTGACTGATTTTCTGAGTTCTTCATGGGAGTATAATTAGTGCTGGAAGCTGCTGGATGAAACTAAGGATGCAAGAATTCTGCTTATCCCGCACCTCTGTGGTAAAAACACATGTTTTCCCCATGGCACTTTTACCCTCCGGCCTGACTAAAGGCATTGTGGCACAAAATACACCAGCTAAAGGACTAAGAAATTATTTTGGCTATTGTATCTGAGCAGGTGTTGGCTTGTCAATTCAGCCTAGTAGGGTTAAGTTGTATGGATGCAAATATGGATGATCTGGGGAGAAGCAACCCAACTCATTGAAAATAAACATTTTGGGAGACCAAATTTTTTACATATAGATCACCAAACAGTAAATAATTTTTGGATGCTACCTTTTTGGCTATATGCAGCCTGAATTCTCTGACAATATGTTGAATTATTTTAAAATAATTCAACCACTGAGACATCTGTAAAGTCACAATTATCATGAGAGAAAAATCAAGTTCATAAAAAATTTCTGCTCTTACATTCTGGAACTAATGTCCTGAAACATCTCACCCTGTTTCACTGAACAACTAGAAAAATTTATCCTGGTCTCTATCTCTTCTTCGGAGTATTTTATTGTAGACACTGAAAAAATACAAGAGATAGAGACTCTGTCTTGCAGTAACACAAGTGACTGCAGTCCCGTGTTGCAGTATCAAATTATAGATATATTAGCATGAATATTTCAACTCATAAAACAATTTCTTGATAATCCTCAAGAGAATCTGTAGGAAAATTAAGTCCCATAAGTTCTCTTAGAGGATTGGTAATATTGCTGCTGCAGGAGTTCATGTGTTTCAGACCTTAGTGACTCTTTTTAGCCCTGTTGCCCGTGATGTGCTTCTTAAGACAAATATTCCACAGAAGAAGCTAAACCAATTTCCTGTACTTTAGAAGCAATTTACTAAACCTTTCTTTAAGAACGGTTAGAGCATATTTTTAGTGATAAGGAAATCTCTTCAATGCCCAAGCTATAATTTTATTGAATATCCACTGTAGGTTATACACATTTACAAGAATGAAAATAATCATGTAATTAAGCTTGCCACCTAAATTATCATGTGTTTTCCTTATTTATGTGGCCAATTCCTCCACTGGAAAGTGATTCTCAGATCACAGTCTAAAGAGAAATGCTGAAATCACAATTTCTGCACTAGTAGATCTAAAATGCTCTATCTCAGAAATGCTTTAATGTTCTTCAACCCAACTTGGAGTTTCCAAAGGAACGAGGAGCATTGCACCTTAAGGTAACTGCAGTGGTTCGGGGCATCCTTGCCAGGAGGGGCCAGTCTGACAGCTGGAGTGAGAGGAGATACCTGCTTCAGTTCCCTTTATTTGGGAGAATTGTCCTAGAAGCTAAAATATTCACAGTGAGAAGGGGAGAGAAATCCCCTTCTCCACAGAGAGACCCTGGTGTCATCTCTGTTTTAGGGGAAAATGCAGATACGAGAGGTATGTCTGTGCTGAAAACATGAGGCAGCTCCCCAGGAGATTCCCTCTGGCAAACTGGTACTGCCTTTCCATTTGGGTGCCACAGTATAAGGAGGTATTAAAGCTATTAGAGAGTGTCAAAGGAGGGCAGTGAGGATGGTGGAGGGTCTGGAGGGGAAGTGCTGAGGGCACTGGAGAAAAGGAGAGCGAGGGCAGAGCTCACCGCGGGCTGCAGCTTCCTCGGGAGGGGCAGCTCCGACTGCATGCCCGCTGTGAGCAGCGCCGGGAGCCGAGGGAGCCGCTGGAGCCGGGTCGGGGAGGCTTAGGGTGGGAATTGGGGAAAGGTTCTGCACCCACAGGGCGGTGGGCACTGGAACGGGCTGCCCAGGGCATGGTCACAGCGCTCAAGATGCATTCGGGCAAAGCTCTCGGTGACAGGGTGAGATTTTGGGGTGTTCCGGTGCAGGGCTGGACTCCGTGCGTCCCTCCGAGCTGAGGGTGTGCTGCGAGTCTGTCCCCGCGCTGCCGATGCTGAGAGAGCACCCCGAGCTCCGGAGCCCTGCCGGGAGCGGGGATGTGCTGGCGGCGAGTGCCATCTCGTGGGCACGGGGCGGCGGAGCGGGGCACGGGGCGGAGGAGCGGGAAACGGAGCGGGGCACGGAGAGGGACACGGGGCACGGAGCGGGGCACGGAGAGGGGCACGGAGCGGGGCACGGAGCGGGGCACGGAGCGGGGCACGGAAGGGCACGGAGCGGGCACGGAGCGGGCACGGAGAGGGGCATGAGGGGCAGAGAGGGGCACGGAGAGGGGCACGGAGAGGGCACGGAGCGGGGCACGGAGAGGGGCACGGAGCGGGGCACGGAGGGGGCACGGAGAGGGGCATGGAGAGGGGCACGGAGAGGGGCACGGAGAGGGGCACGGAGAGGGGCACGGAGAGGGCACGGAGCGGGCACGGAGAGGGGCATGGAGAGGGGCACGGAGGGGGCACGGAGCGGAGGAGGGGCACGGAGCGGAGGAGCGGGGCACGGAGCGGGGCACGGAGGGAGGAGCGGGCACGGAGAGGGGCACGGAGCGGAGGAGCGGGGCACGGAGCGGGGCACGGAGAGGGGCATGGAACGGCGGAGCGGGGCATGGGGCACGGAGCGGGGCATGGAGAGGGGCATGGAACGGCGGAGCGGGGCACGGGGCACGGAGAGGGGCATGGAACGGCGGAGCGGGGCACGGGGCACGGAGCGGGGCATGGAGAGGGGCACGGAGCGGGACACGGATGGCATGGAGAGGGCACGGAGAGGGGCACGGGGCACGGGCGGGCACGGAGCGGGCACGGGGCACGGAGCGGGGGGCACGGGCGGGCACGGGCGGGCAGAGAGGAGGGCGGGCACGGAGCGGGCACGGGCGGGGCACGAGCGCGGGCGGGCCGCGGGCCGCCGGCGAGCCACGGGCCAGCGCGGCGGCGAGAGCCGGGAGCACCGCGGCTGCCGCTCCAGAACCGACCGCCAAATCCCCATCCTCAGAGCGTCTGTCTGCCACTCCGCCAGCCAGCCAGAGCGCAGGGGTTAACACTGACGAGTAACGGCCCACTCGGAGCGCAGGCAGGTGAAGGTGTTGTGTGTCTTTTAGATAAACGTACATCATCTCCCAAAAAATGTGAGCACACTGCGTCAGCCGTTCCTTGGAGATCAGCCTGTATCAGGGTCTCGTGCCAGCATGTTTCAAGACAATCCTTAATCTGGAGTGTAAAATCTCCATCCTGCAAAAAAAAAAAAAAAAAAAAAAAAAAAAAGAACCAAATTCTAAATCTTTTATGACTGGGGCCAAGGAAGACCAACCTGCTATTATTTTTCTTTTCTACTGGCTGTCATACTTCAGTGGCTTCAGCAAGTAAAGGTGAGAGAAATCATTTAGTGGCACATTTCAAGTACGTTTTGCTCATTTTTGCTCCCAGCTGCAATTGTCTATGCTCTGCGGTTTGCAAAACCCTCCATGCACAGTGCCCAAGGAATTCCTAGAGCAATTTCCTTAGGTAAGACAGGCCAACATGAATAAGCAGAGCTGAGCAAATCACATCACGGAAAAGTTAAGTGACATTCCAAAAATCATGAAATGAGTCATTGGAACAGCTGACATAAAGCAGGTTTGCTGACATAAAGCAGGTCACTGTCATAATCATGCAATGCGTTCCTGTCTACCCTCCATAACATTTCAAACAAATGCTGCCATCCCAGGTATCAGAGACACCTCATGGGTGTAAATGGGGACAGAATTTGGCCAGCTCACACTCTATAGCATTTGTAGATCTCATTTCATAGACTATTTAGCTGCAATTATCCTTCAGTGCTGAGCCAAATGCACATCTGATAAAAGCCACTCTGGGTAACATCCATAAACATGACAGAAAGGGATCAACTCTTAACATCTTTTTAATAGATCCAGGTCATCTTCCAGCAACACTCACACCAGGGTACCAGCTCCAGAGGCCTGTTCTTTCTTTCAGGCTCTTCCCCACTTTGATTTCAATAAGCTGAGGTACTCTTCCCTTTGCAGAAGTTTTTTTCAAGCCCTCAAGAGCTCAGTAAACCACATCTCTGCTGTGGCTCTCCTGCTGTAACTCACCTCCCTAGTAAACATCCACTCTAATCCTTCACCTCCCAGCAACTCCTCAGCCTTCATCTCCTCTCTTACTGTCACTCTTGGCCAGCTTGAGCTCCTTAGTCAGCTGCTTCAGCCCAGTTAGAAATAAGAAGCATAGGTCTGGCTTCTGGTAAGGCTAAATTTGGCCTTGTATCCCTTAACCAGCCACATTTAGAGCCCTCCTACTTCCCACATGGTTCTGGGGAAATCCTGACCCTGCCATTAGCCTAAACCTCCAAGGAGGTGGTTTTCATCCCTGTTCTAAGGGATTTGATGTAATTTGCCAGCACTGGGGGGTCCATTTTCCTGGCTAGACCTGTCAATCTCATCACTATCTACTTTGAGCGCTACTCAAGAGCACTAGGAAACAAAGGAGACAGCTTGCAAGCCTGCTCCACTTTGAATTCAAATCATTTTAATTCCTCCTTCTCCTCATCCTTTTGGAAGGCATTGGTCCCACGCCACTGCTTCTTTAGGGTGTTTGTGGTTTCCTCTGAAAGGCTGTTGTGCTGAACAAGCCCTCTATGTTCTTTCTATAGGTGCTCAGCTGCTTTCCCAGCAGACAGACATTCACTGGAGCAATTCTTCCATACACACCAGCTATGAGCCAGTTTGCCATTCTCTGTGGGGAAAATAAGACATTGCAAAATCAGTATAGCGTGTGAGAAAGGAGTCTAAGAACCCCATCCTCCCTGCAGCTTCTTCCCAGTAGGGAAAGTGAACCTGGGAACGCACAAAACGTAATGGAGAAATAAAATGCATTCTAATGCATGACTGGAATAAAGCAGCATGACACGGTTAGCTGGGCGTTGCATCCTGATCAGTCAGACAGCAAAGACATCATGCTTCACTTAGCCCCAAAGCACCCACTGTATGACAAGTATGAAAAGATGTGTCGGAGGGAGAGGAAGAGAAAGCTGCTTTGGGTCCAAAAGACCCTTTTGCCCCCACTGCACTCACAAAAGGGGTCCTGAATAGGAACCCAAATGAGCCCAAGGAATATTCATACGATCTTAATTTACCATGACTGCTGCCTACCAGCTCCAGATAAGTTGGATTAATAAACTGCCTTTCACTTGTGACACTTCAGCATGAATTTTGCATTAGACTCAATTCAGTAAAGTTCACAACTGACATGCTTGCTTTTATGACAATTCTTTTCAATTGTTTTTTGCACTGGGATGTCATAAAGATGTTTGAGTTCTTTTTCTTTTTTTTTTTTTTTTCTGGTGAGGAACTGTCTTTTATCCTGAAAAAGAGCTTTTATAACCCACTCATGCCGATAGCACTCTTGAATTAAGCTGGAAGGCAAAGCCCCCAGCCCGTTTATACTATTAACAAGACAGAATTTTTCAGTGTCAATGAAAGCAGTGACGTGCTTGCTTCAGAGCTGGGCTTGTCACAGCAAAAAATTTCAGTGCAGTGGGGGTGGGGATGATTAAAACACAAAGAGGACACAATGTGTGATAAGATCAGCAGAACCTTTTGGAATTAATACACGGCAAGTGGATCATGCCCACCAATTAGAGCTTACATGGTACTTGCTAAATTTATCAGACCATGAATCTATTCTTCCTTAATTGATAAACAGGTGGCATGGCTGATCTGCATCCAGATTCGAGAAGGAAAGATAAAAGTGGATGGATGGATGGATGGATGGATGGATGGATGGATGGATGGATGGATGGATGGATGGATGGATGGATGGATGGATGGATGGATGGATGGATGGAGGAAGGTGTTTTTATCTCTTAATGATACACCCTAGTTTGATACTGCCTCTCTCAGCAGCAGCTACCCATGTCAGGGATCCTTCAATGATAGATCTCTATTGGAGAAAATTATGAAAATGAGGCATATAGGTTTGGGGAACTATTTGGTAGAGAATTTGACTGCAGCCTGACAAAATAACAGAAATTAAAGTTGGCTAGAAGATTTCATTCCTGACCTGAGGTGCTGGCTCAGAGCCATTATACAGAACTCAGCCCTATAAAACCTTACAGAACCCAGCTAAAGCCAGCTCCTGAAAAGTTTCAACCATTAAACAGGGAAAATATTACCATAAAACTTTTTTTTCTTACCCTTTATCTTTTGGGCCCCTTCAGATAACATGTCTTTCAGAGAAGGAAATGTTCCTTACTAGGCACACAGTTCTGATCTCCCTTGGGGTATCACACGTACTCAAAAACATCTGGATGGATTGCAAAGGCAGAGCAGGCTTATGTGAGCAAAGACCAATTATCCACCTGCTCTCTCCAGAGAGATCCCCCGTTTACTCCTGGGCTGCATGAAAGGAAACTTGGTGCAATCCCAAATGCACTCTAGCTCCATTTTTTTTTTTTTGTTTTTCACTCTGAGCATGAGTGGAGGCAGATTTAAGGCTTGCTGTGTGGAAGGGAAATACATTTCTAGTCAGCAGGTTCAAAGTGGCTATGCAGATATACTTCCCTTGCTGCATGAAATTCTCTAAAACTGGAATCTTAATCTTGAAATTATTGAAATACCTGATGAGCCTGAAACATCTCAGCTTAAATATAAGGAAGGCAATGTGGAAAGAATAGTCTGGTTTCATCCGTGTGGGCTTTGGATGACTGCTCCTCTGTTTCATAACTCCAGTTTGATAAACCACAGATTGGTTCAGGGGCTTATCCCAAATAAGTCATCAAGACCTATATATTTCCTCAAAATTGGTCTGTAAAAGTTATTCTTCAGTTACATAAAATGTTTTGCAATTACTTATTTTCCTGTGCTGACAAAGCCAGGTGTCTTAGCTGTTGCTGTGTTCAGAGAAGGAGGAAAAGCAACACATAAAAAATGGCTTAAACCAGCTCTTTGCACAACCAAGGCAGGACTTCAGGGATATCTACACAGATTAGTTTGACTATGCTCCCTTGCAAAGGGTCAAGCCTACATTTTTCACCAGGGACAGAGCTCTAGTTCCTGACTTCTCAGTGTTCAGCTGTAATACCATGATTTTACTTGTTCAGAGCTGATTCTCTGATGTTTGGGCTGTGAATTAGGGAACATTTCGAGGGGAAGACAAGATTATTTGATCTACTAAAGAACTGGGGTTTCTCACAGGGCTCAGAGGAGAGGATGGATGCAGTCAGGAATCATCAGCTATAGGAAGGCAAAGGACACAGGATCCCAGGAGACTTTCCCAGGCTCTGGTAACTTTACAAAAACACAATTCTGCAAACCCTTGTCCCTTCAAATCAGCCACGGACCTTTCTGCTACAAGCAACTCCTTCCCTCCCTCCCCTAGAAACACCATCCTCTGCTTGATGTGGTGTTTCCATAGCAACATTTAATTAATATAAAGCCCTTGGCTGCTGCACAGCACAGGTAGTATCTGTAAGCAGCATTTAACATGAAATAAAAGCAGGAAGTTCAGCCAGCTAAAGGCCCAGCTCCAATCTCAAGTGTGTGTATAACAGTGGAGTGGAGCCTGTGCTCTGAGGAGGGGAAGGGTCGCTCTGGCTTTTAATTACATGAGATGTACATAGGAGTTAATTAATATGGAGCAAAATCTGGAGATGCCTGAGCTTCCACTGGTCAGCACCTTGGATCACACCTGTGGCATGCAGCAGCTCCACACTCGGTGCAGCATCCTCTGAACACCTCCACCTCCCTGGGAACCCCCCAATGCAGGGTGACTTGGGGACCAGGACCAGAGCTCTTTCTCTCCCTGCACCAGAGCTGTCCCCCCAGTCCCCCTTTCCCCAGTGTCTGGAAGGTCAAGGCCTGGGTATTTCCATTAACACCCTACACATCCTCTCTCCCCTCCTCAGGAGCCACTTTAACATCTCCTGATGGAAAGCAGGGGGGTTGCAATTACAATGAGGCATCAGAAACAAAGTATTTTTATGGTTTATAGGAATTGCAGATGTGTGGGCATGTTTCAATAACTTCTAGGCCATAAATTGATCAGGCATGTGATGCTGTTGTTTCTAAAGATAACAAAGCTTCCAGTTTTGTTTTTTTCTGGCAAAGCACCTCCACACCACGGTGCTTTCAGGGAATTAAGAACAGGTTAGTTCTGTAGACACAGAGGAGAAGGCATGATGCTCCCTATGATGCCCCCTGAGCAAGGCCTGTTATATAATCATGCATAATCCCTGGGATCACAGAGATTTTGGGAGGAAATCACCCTAATTTAAAGACACCATCCAGGTAGGCACCACATAATAAGGCTTCCTCTCTGCTTCCATTTTAAAGATCTAGTCCTCATCTTTTGCTCCTGTAAACCTTCTATGGGTGGCACTGGGATTCCTTGCATTTGGAAAAGTCCTTTATTTGGTGGTCTGAACAAGACAGAGAGAGTCAAAATTAAACAGGCAGCAAGGATCAGTGTTAGGACCCTCTGAAGGAAGGTGTTTGCACCCTGCCCTTTTAGGCATTTTTCAGCTGCCTCTAAAAATTCATTACGAAAGACACAGAACAACCATCTCCCCTTTGTGTGTGAAATGGGCTTTAGTTCACATCCCTCAGGTTTTCTGGTCTCTTGTGGGAATAGAAGGGAAGCCTGAAGCTTGAGGAAATAACCAGTACTGTTGACCTTATATCCAGCACTCAGAGAAGCAGGTTTCTCTCTGTCCCTGGGGTGTGGAAAAGATTTGCTATGGTGTCAGTACTTTGATTTCATCCTGGAATTCAGAATTACCACCTCGGTTATTTAGAAAATTTTGTTATCCCAGAGCTTCTCATCAAGTCTAATTGTTCTGGCATGTCAGTTCCTGGTATCTGAATCAGTTTCTTTCCTGAAACTTAATCTTTATAGACATAAAGAAGAAGAAATTATTCCAGTTAGAATTTTACAGTGAACAATTTTTGGATGGAAAAGGGTTTTACAGTGAAAAAAAGTAAAATACATGTGACAGTTTTTGTTTATTTTCCACTTTAAAAGATTGAAATGTTAACAACAGAAAAAATAAATAATGTAATTTGGAGTCAGTAGCTGAAAATGGTCTTTCTGGTTGTCACTGGAATTTAGTAGAAGGTAAAGATTTGCATGAATATGGTACTTTATTTTCTTCTTGATTTTCACTGGCATGGAGAAAACAGGGAGGAGAACAAAAGGAAACCTTCCCACTTAGATGCAACAATACCTGCTCTCCCCGGGCCTTGGCAATGGTCTGTTTGCTAATCCCCTTGTGAAAAGCACTTCGAAAGTGCTTTGAAACTCTCCTTTGGGACACGGAAAAATCAACAGCTAAACAACAGACCCCAGAGGCTCATTTCTGTAGCTGCAACAACACTCTAAATCTGTTACTTCAGACTTATGAAACCCTTATTATTTACTAGTATATAATATTATTGATTTGGACGTGAGGGGATATACAAACTAATGCAGGCAGGCAGGACTGATATGGGGTTGGCTGCTCAGTTTAAGTTTACAGTGAGCACTTCTGAAATCAGCCTAATTAACAGTGACAAGAGCAAGCATCTGGACCCTGCTGAGGGTTTGGCAGAGATAAGCTTAAAGCTTTACTTCTCAGCAGAAGTGTTCAAGGAGGTGTCTGTGCTTACTGGGGGGATGTCAGGCCTGAAGAAAAATAATTAAAGTAAATCAGTGAGAACAGACTTGTAAATTCAAACACATCCCAAGTACTGCTGCTTTCAGCTAGAAAAGCTTCACAGCTGCAGCACAGAGTCTGGCTGCACAGAAAGATGAAACATTACATGATTATTTGAATATGTGTCACACACAAGGGCCAGAAAGGTGGAGGAATCTCCAGCCTGAGAGACATTCAAGGCTCAGCTCAACAAGCCCCTGAGCAAACTGGCGTAACTGGGTTTGTGCTGAGTGTTGGGCCAAATGAGTGTCTGTGGTCTGCATCAGCCCAAATTATTATGTGACATTAGGAACATATTATTTCTATGTGTAAATTCAAATACAGGGATTTTTTTTTTTAATTATTTTTAAAAATTCTTAAAACTTTCATCCTCTGAATTCCATGTTAACATGGGTGAAGCAGCATTTTAAGTGGCAACATCCTCCAGTCTGCTCATAATTTTATGATCATTTTTTTCTTGGTATTTTTGATGCTTCTTAAATTACACAGCCTGTCAACGACTAGCAGGTTGTCTTCAGCAGGTGTTAATACAGCTATTCCAATGCAGAAGCTGGAGCTCAAAGGGCAGTATTGGCAGGTGATTATTCACAGGGAGAAGAAAAAAGACTCTTAGGAAAGAAACAGTGTCCAATTATTTTGTTGCAGCATGTGAGACTATATTTTGGAATGAAGTCTTAAATCTTTGTAAGTTTTCTTCCTCGGTTATGAAGCAGAAATTGGAACACATTCGAGAAGACCCAGGCCTGAAGAAGAGAGCAGAGAATGGACATACTCATGAGGAAGGGGAATTGGTGCCAAGGGTCATGCTTACAGCAGGCAATGGTTCTTTTCTCCTCTGATCACATATTCAAATTGCTGCAAACACCATTTAACTCAGGATTTTGCATGAGGCCATATCCTTTGACTGATAGAGCCCAGGAACAGAAATAAAGCAGGCTTGGGACAACGTGGGAGGAAGGGGGGCAGAAAAGGATAATGTGAAGGATACTTTAAATTAGTTGTGTTTGAAATTGCAACTAAACTTAGCTTCTCACCTCAACCCACTGCCGTGGCTGCTGGAGACTGAGCTGGCCTGTGACATTCTGAACAAAATGCTGCAAAACCATCCAGTTTTTTACCTGGATTTTAAAATGGCAAGGGTTTTGGTATGCATGTGGCAACAATTCAATTCTGCAGGCTCTCTCTATTCAGTCATTTCTCTCAACAGCAGCAAAAACAGAAGCAGGCTGGAAAAAAACCTGAGTGGGCAAGATATGGAAATTTTTTAAGCCTATAGTGTTTCAAACCACCCATCTGGAGGAATATCCAGCCTTGGATGGCAGATGCTAATCAGAAGGGAGAAGACTTTTTTGTTTAATTTTGGATCATTGCTTTTTACACTGTTCATAAATGGTTAAAGTAGTTTGGAATTTGGCTGCTGACTTTTTTTGTATACACAGTTTTATGTAAATAGAAAATAAACAGAAATGGGAGGTTGAGTTCATTTGGGTGCACACTTGGGCTGTTTGTGAAGTGAATGTTCACCACTAGAGGACTCTACAGCAATAGCTAATTGTCTTTTTTTTTTTAACTTCCCCCCATCCCCCGCCCAAATTTTTTTTTTTTTTTCCCACTTCATGCTCCCTCTGGTAATCCTTTCTCTGAGGAGAAGAAATCCTGCTTCAGAAGCCCCAGGTGCCCCAGATTTTGAAACAAGTTATCAGACAAGGCCAGTTTGAAGTCACTGAGCTTCTTGCCCTGTTTAACATGGAGAAAATTATCCCATTTTCAAGAAAACAATTCACATGCTATCCTGCAGGGGTGTGCTAGGGGCCTCCTGGGATCACCTTTTCATTTCCTGCACTCGCCCCTGCCAAAACAAAGGAGTTTGGGCTCATGGAGGTGGACAGCCAGGGACACAGAATTCAAATCCTAGGAAGGAGTAGGAGGCAGAGACACAGTGCTGGAGCTGAGTCACAACAAGGCTGTCTGTCCTCTCTCTCCTCCTAACACGATTCTGTCAGGACCCCTTCCCAGCTGGAGCCTCTTGCTGCTTCCTCTGGAGTCCCTTGGCTCCCTTCGATACCCCCAAGCCAAAGAGGGCAGCCAAAAGGCTCCTTGTGCTCCCCAGTCACACTTCCTCCCTGCCTTTCTCAGACTCAAGGCATCGCAGAAAACTGGCCATTGATGGATAAATTAGAGTTTTAGAAGCACTTTTGGGCTTTTTCTTTTCCCTCTGAAACCTCTCAGAAGGAAGTCTGGGTCTAAAACACAGACATTTAAATTCCAGGCAGCCAGCCAAAGTCTGTGTCTTCTCTCGGGCCATGAACACTGGGAAGCTTCACACTGGTTCAGCAGCAGCCCTGCTTGGAGCCCCATGTGCTGATACTTGTGGATGAGCTGGGACCAGCTCTCCAGCTGTCCTTAGAAAGCTGAGACCTTGTGACATTTGCCATTTGTCACGTCCTTGAACTTCAACACTGGAGTCAGCTGAGTCCAAGGCTTGTGCTGGCAGGATGGCCCTACTTAGTTCAATCTCATGGTGAGAGGACATCCCTCCTTCAACCAGGCTGCTGGGTCTCCCAGTCCACAGGGCAAAGAACAGCAGGAGGATGACAGCTCTGGCACCTTAGACATTTCATCCTTCACCACAGGAAGGTAATGCCAGAGAATGGTTCACCTTTTTGGACAACCTCTAAGGAAAATGGGGACAGCCAGCCATCCACCTGCATTGCACAGGAAGACCTGACTCACACAGCTCACTGCTAAGAGCTTGGTTTGTGCCATCTCCAGAAGAGAGCAACACCTCTGCACTTGGCCTGCCCTGATTTCTGTGACTGTGTACACCTGCAATGGGTGCCTTTCTCCAAAACTGTCTCCCAGTGCCTTCCCCACCACACACCATGGAGATGCAGTGCTTGGGAGCAGGCCAGCTGCAGGTGAGCATGTACAAGGGCACAGTCGCCACTTGTACCACTGGAGGAGTGGAAATAAATCTGCTGTCAGTGAGCTACAAACAGTCAGCAAATCTCCAAGGTTTCTCTCAAAGACACATGATGGGGGTCATGATGTTAAATGGGATACAGAGCACACTCACAGCAAATGGGAGACTATTCAGAGCCAGACAGCCAAGCCTGGGGATCAAAACTGTGGTGGGTGTGGGTGGGTGGGGCACAGCATTATCTGGAATAAGAACAGCTTCATCATCTGCAGCTACATCCTCTGTCAGGAGAACCATTTTTACTTCTAATTGCCCAAAAGTTTGTACCAGATCAGGACTGACATCCCTCTGAAGCAGAATGGTGTTGGAAGGCAGAAGTGGTTTAGGATACTCTTATGCTTCTCTTCACAATTCTGGAGTTGCTGAAAGTTTCCTCAGTGCCAAGAAAACTCTTCCCTTTACTGCAGCTCTAAGTCACTTGCTCCAAAATTCCTTTAATCCCCGGTGATATTTTAGCAATGTTTGGAGATCATCGTTTAGAATCAGCAACGATCCCTCTTAATTAACATTTTTTCGGTGTAAAGGACATGGGTGGTGTTTAACCCATGTGAAATGTTTCCAGAGCTATTGGAAGTAGGACATGCAGCCAGTAAAACGGGGGTCCCTGTTGGCACTGCCCATGAGATGCACATTGTGCCAGGCACCTGAGGGGGGTATGGAGTGCCCAGGGGGACAGAGCAGCCCCAGGCACTAGTAGGACAAAGAATCATGGAATAGCTAGGGTTGGAAGAGACCTTTAAAGATCATCCAGCACACCCTGCCATCAGCCGGGACATCTTCCACTAGACCAGGCTGGTCAGATGAGCTGCTTTGAACCAGGCAGGGGAGAAAGAGGATATTAAAACGAGATGGGGGCTTGAAAGCAAAGCCTCAGCACAATGGGGATCTCTGCAGTGTTGGCACAATTGGCAGCTGGGGCCAGTCTCTTGGTGAAATGCCTGGCAGTCTCGTTTTGCAAACAGCTCTGCTGGATCCAGATTGAGGGGTGCTTTGATGCTCCAAAGAGAAGACACAGAAACAAGGACACGGAGCTCTGCCTGGCTGCCTGTGCCTCTGGAGGAAGCTGGCAGGGCTGAGGGAGGGAAGGAGGGACAATGTCCTTACATGCACAGGCACTGCACATCATGGGACTCCTTTTGTGCTTGAACACCCAGCTGGAATGAACTGGGGGACATTTTCCACCATCCTCTTCTTTACTCCATGTTTCTATAGAGGGATCAGTTATCCTGGGCAAGGCATGTGGTTTTGATCTTTCTAACTCTTCTATCCCCATTTGCAGTACTTGCTATAAGATCTCAGCTACCCTTTAATCTCACCACACCTCAGCGAGTCAGAGAGCTGCCAGGGTAGGATCTGATTTCAGTGCTAAGCTGGAATGATTTGCTTTGAAACTGAAAACAAAATCACTGACCACTTGCAAATGAAATAAAACAAGTCTTTGACAACAACATTTTTTTATTTTGAGTGGCTTGGGTGGATTTCAGCACAGGGAAAGTCTCTGGGAAACCCTATCACACTATGTGCCAAATTTGGACTTGGTCCAGTGAAGATTTTTGATGATTTTGTATCTTCTTCACTGTATTTTTCAGGATCATGTACACATGGCCATTGTCCTGGGGATGGGATACAGTTCCCTCTGAATGCCTAATTAAGCCCCGATTAGCATTTCTTCTAGGAGCAGATGCAGCTTTTCCAGCCCAACAAACAATGCCATCTGTTGTTTCCTGGCTGGAAGTTCCATCCCAAAGTGTGCTCTGCTTCTATATTTAATTGTGAAATTTTCTGCTGCCAAAAAAAGTGAGGTTGTTTAAATTTGGCATCAGGAGGAAAAGGCGGAGAGGGAGGGAGATTGGATTTGTATTGTTACTGCAGGGAATGCTAAATTGGTTTAGTGTGACTGGCAGCTCTGCATCTTGCCCTCTTGTGCAGGACAAGCCAGAGGGTGAAACCTTCCATCGAGACTCCCACAGCCACTTTGTACCCTGTGCTCGGTGTCAGGGCTGCCTCTGCAGGGAGTCTTCAGCAGCCATTCCTGCCTTTGCTACTGCCACTTGTAGCCAGGTCCTCAGGTGATAGCAAGGTCCTCAGGCAGTGGGACTCAGCACTGTGCTGTGACCTTCTCTAGAGACTTTTGGCACTCACAAGAGATGAAAGTGTTCACAACCAACCTTGTCTCTGATCCTGGCCCCGGGGAAATGCTGACTTTGCACGGCCTTGACCAATCTGCTGTGACTGCCAACCAGGAAGCCAGTTGAGAACTGATTTTTGGGCATCTGTCAACTGGCTTCTGGATGGAGACCCACTAAACTCATTTCACACAGACCACTTAGTGGCCATTAGCTGTTTGTGACCTGTGATGGACTAGGTCTTTTCTAGTGACCTAGAGGAGAAAACACTAATTTTATTATTTAAGCCAATGGAGAGCAGGGCGTTGTAGGATGGGAATGTTCAGGGAAAAACAAAAATAGATGCAAGGAAGTCAAGGCGGTTTGTGGGCCAGATTTTATCCATCCTACTTTGATGAACATCACCTCCTTAGTCAGCTACATCAGGAGATCCAGTTCCGTGATACAAATGGGTAAAGCCAGCTAGTGAATTCAAGCTAGGGTAAATCTTTGACTTTGTTTTTGGGGAAGTGAGAATTTAATGGGAACCAGGCAATTAGTGCTGATTTCTATAACAAACAAAATAGTTTTCTGTAGTCAAATCAAATGTTTAACTTTGCAAATATTTACATTTTCCATCATAATGAACGTTATGCTAAACAAATATAGCCAACAGGTAAATGCTATTATTTAAAACTTTGGGTTTGGGGTTTTTTTCCCCAAATTTAAAAAAAAAAATTAACTCTGAAGGTTCATCATGAAGGAAGGTATCTCAGTCAGCAGTTTTCCATCTAATTCCAAAATACCAACAAGTTGCAGAACCCTGTCTCCCCAGCTGGCAGACATCAGCTATGCATCACGTACATCAAACCATAGAGCAATGCGGGGCATGATTTGTTTAATAATGCAAGAGTTTCCCCTATACACTGAAATCATAACCACAGCACAAGACCCTCAAAAACCCTCAGGGATGCTTGAGGCCAGTACCATATGTAAGGAGCTGGTATTAACCTTCATCATAAATTAAGCTTCTTTCACCTACATAAGCCTCGTTCTTAAATCCTCTTTAAGAAGAGATTCAAAAACATTTTAAAATGTCTGCCACTTGTTTTTGTTTTTTTTTCCTTTTCTGTTAAGCACTCCTACTGTGCTGCCCCTGCCTTCCCAGATGTCTGGCTCTGCATCTCCTTCACAGCAAGGAGCAGGTTGCCAGTCTCTGTGGCTGGTGTGCCCATCACTGCCATGTCTGGCCTTCTGCTGCTGCCTCGGAACAAAAGCAAATATCCTAATCCCATCAGCCTGAGCATCTGAACACCAGATGTGTGCACTGCTACAGCACAGGATGTTTCCTGCAGAGTTTCCTGGGACTGCCCTCTGTTCAGCTCTGCCCCAGACAGAGTAGTGAGAGTTGCAGCTCAGAAGCTGATGGGTGGAGATCAGTGATAGATGTCATGGTTCTGAAGTGTCTTTTCTGGTAGAGTTTTGCAGGCAGCTCTCCTGAGCTTTGTGTGCCCCCAGGACAGGCAGCTGCCGGAATTCTGCCTGCCAGGTTGCAGACACAGTCTGGATTCACATACAGCTTGCTGGGACAGCATTTGGCTTTTGTAGTAACACTCTGAAAATGGTTTGGAATTAAGAAATGTGACCTTGCTTTTCTCCCCAGCTCCTTCATACTCAGGAACAGCTGGGTGGAATACAGCAGGAATAGTGAAAATTAATTTTGTCTTTTATGTTTTTGTTGTTTTACAGACATATTCAAGATGCCACCACACCCACCTATTGCACAAATCCCTGTTGTCTTCCTAAGCAGCTCATTAAAGTCAGTAGCAGGCTCCCAGACAATTTTCAGCCTCTTCAGGAGCAGCTGGGCTTGTGGCTGAGAAGGCAGCAGCACTCTAAGAGTTAAACTGCAATGGCCTGGAACAACACAGATAAAAAAATCCAGGAATTCGATACAGTTCAACATCTTCGGTGTACTTTGTTATTTACCATGCACAGCCTGTGCCAGCTATAGCTGACTTTCTGTCTCAAGCTGTGAAGAAAGGACTGTATTTTGTACTTATGTGAACTTTTGTTTCAATATATCTCCACAGTAGCAACCTTCCAATCTGCTTCCCATGCCCACAACATGTAAAACTGGTCATGCCGGCAGCACGTCAGTGGAGTCACCACTGCTTGCCACCAGGACAGTAACTTCAGTGGGGAAACTGGGGAAATTTCCTTTACTAGGTTGGAAGGAGCTGTGCATCCCTGAGTGTATGGGAGTTTCAGAACACTTTGAATATTCCCATCCAGCCATTATCTGGGGAGATAGATTTAACAGAGCTGTTAGTTTTCCACTCGACTCTTAATACTGAACATTTGTGACTCTGTATAGGGAGTAGGGCTCTGGAGAAATGGGGTCCTGGGAGAAGATAGCGAGCAGCTCTTCCCTGCCTCCTCTGTGTATTTAGAATTTGTGAAACCAAAGAGCTGCCAGCTTGTTTTTTTCTGGTAGATGAGGCGTTCCACAAACCCCAGGGAAGGCGCAGCCACTCACACTGAAATCATTCACAGGGCAGGTCCGCAGTTACCTGCTGTGCTTCACTCCAGAGCAGGAGTTGGAAAACACGGGCGGGATCAGAGGCACGGCTGCTTCCAGCTGCTCTCGCGCTACGCGAAAATGTTATTGCTTTGAAAAATGTTATTGTTTCTAAATGAGCGGGATTTTTTCCAGCTTCGGCCCACACTGTTGCTGAAGGCAGCGCTGCCACGGCCCCCCTCGCTCCTTCCAGATGCCGGCACGGACCCGCGGGCGGTCCCCACGCAGGGCACGGTCCCGGTCCGATCCCAGGCCCTCTGCAGCTCCCTGCGGGCCGCGCCTGGGCCTGTTGACCTTCACATGCCCCACGCACGGGAATCCTGCTGAGGCCGGCGGTTTCATAAATCTGCCTCAATTTTAGCGGAGTGTTGCTGACTTCCCCTGTCCCACCACAGGCGCGGGCGTGCGGTGAGCGAGCGAGCGAGGGAGTGACGCGCACGGACATCGCTCACTGCGCGGGTGCCCTTCCAGAGGGACGCGCGGGGGCAGGGCCGGCCGGGCAGGCCCCCGCGGCGCGCTGACTGCGGGGACAAAGGCCGGGGCAGAGGGAACGGGTTCGTGCCAGGGCTGTCGGCCAGGGGCCCGAAGCGCAGCGCGGGCCGCTCCCCGCGGAGCCGGCGGCGCGGCTCCCGCACCGAGCGGCCGCGGCTCGGCAGGGCCGGCCCGGCGGAAGGCGGCCCTCAGCCCCGGCGCCGACGGCTCACCTCGCCCCGCCCACGAACCGCCCTCCCGCCCTCCTATTGGTGGCTGCCCCCGCAGGGGGCGGGGCTAAAGGCCACGTCACGGGCGCGGCGCTGGCTGATTGGTGGCGGCGGCGGCGGGCGGCCCCGCCCCCGCGGTCCCACGCGCGGCCGGGCCCGCCCGGCGGGTACATTGTGCGCGGGGCGCGCCGGGGCCGCTCGGCGCTGCCGCCCTGCATCCCCGGGCTCCGCATCCCCGGGCTCCGCACCCCCGGGCTCCGCATCTCTGCCTCCCGGCGCTAGGGCTTCGCGGCGATTTCGGCTCGGCCAAGCGGCGGTGAGTGTCTTCCCCCCAGATCTGGGCTCGCGCGCCGCTGCCAGACCCCTCCGAGCAAGGGGCTTGCTGTGGCTCGGAGCGGGTCGCGGATATGCCAGTCCCCGACAGGAGGGACCGGGAGTGCTGCCCCCGGTACTGACCCGGGGCTCGCTAGGGGTCTGGAGCATCGTGGTCCGCAGGCAGGAAGCGGCAGGGAAAGGTTTGGGGAGGGGAAGGTCTTTTCACTTCTAAAGAAAAAAAAAAATTAAAATTAAAAAAATATTAAACTCCAGCTATTAATCTCATGAATGCTAAAGCCAGATGGGATTGCTTTTTGCTTTGTTTTTGTTTTTTTTTTTCCTCTTTCGTCTCTATATATATTATCTCAAAACTGTGCTCCAAAGGACACAAGTTCCATGGCCTCTGATGAAATCAGTTCGAACAAGCCTGTCTAGGGGAGTGAGCAGGTTTGTGTGAATGACTGAGCTGAGCTGACAGAGGAGAAAAATAGTTCTTCCTCCTCCTCCTGTCCTCACGGGCCCCTTTGCGTTTAAAAAAAGTTAAGAGCCTGTTTGGTAGTTGGGTTTTCTACATTTTTGTTGTCTTTATTTTCTTTATCTCTCCACTTCTAATTGTCGGGGTAGGGGGCTTAGACCAGCCAGACTTGTGCTTGGAAAATCTGCCCTCAGTCTTGCATAAGCAGACAGCTGAATGCATTGTACTATTCCAGTGGAGAGTTCCACTGTCATGACTACTCTGTTTTCCTTTCCTGGCAATCTCTGCGTGTGATCTCTTGTGATCTGCTGGAGCAATTTCCTCAGCCAGGGTGCTGCGTGCTTTTGTAGCCTTCCTCCAAGTGTACCTCTCCCTCTCCAGGACAGATCCAGAGCCAGAAGAAAAAAAACAAGCAGGTCCATAACCTTTACACTTTGACAACTTCCCTTGTTTTTCCTTCTTCCTTCCTGCATCTCGTGACACTTGTTTTTATTGAAGTTACCTTAGGAGCAACCCGAGATGTGTAAGACAGCCCATGTGTTCTGGTGGTGGCCAGCTGCTGCTGTTGGCTCAGCTGCTCTGGTGACAGTCTCCTTCCAGAGTTCTGAGCTTTCCTCTACTTTCTTGTCTCTGCTCCTGAGCTCTCCTCTTCTCTATGTTCTGCTCTCTGTCCATCTCTCAAAGACTCTGACTCCTTAATCCTACAGGACCCTTTCTGGAGCCTCTCTGTTTACCTGCTCCTGTTTTTTGCTGCAAATTAAATCTTATCTGAAAACATATTTTGTCTCTTTTGTGTCTTTAACCCCAGCCATCTGCTCTGGCTTATCTTTGTGATAAGCCCAAGTAAAGCACTTCGGGAGGAGGCATAGGTGGTAGAAGTCTGCTCTGCAGCAGGAAGATGTGAAATGGCACGAGATTCTCAGAATAAAAAGCAGAGTGAAAATTGCTGCAGAATTACACCATAATGTGGATATGAGAGACTGTAAGCAGCTTCATCACTGAAAAACTTAAATTTTCCATTCCTTTCTTGTTCATTTTCTCAAGTATTCGGGGATTGTTATCTGAAGTCCTCTTGCCTCAGCATGTGTGCAGAGTGTGGTATCCTCTCGTGCTGTGTTTGGGGCAGGCTCAAGAAACTCAAGCAGAGAGGCTGGTGTCTCAGATGTGCTTTTGCAGAGGAGTTAAGGCCAGTTGAAAATGGTTTGAAGGAACAAGGCAAAAGACATTGGTGATGGCAACAGCTTGGGGACAGATGACAAGATACTGTATAACATATATAACAAATGTGTGAAAATGAGCATGAGTCTGATCCATAAGATGGTTCTTCTGGCTCTGGAGAGACATGGTCTGGTATGGAGATAAGGAGTGTGTGCATATCTGTATGTACATATGCACGTGTGAATTTTGATAGCATTTTTGTCCCTATGGTGGTGACCAACTGTCCCCAAAGCCTGCAGCAGTTCAGGTTCTTAGCAGTCAGAGGAGGTTTTTGGCAATGTTTAGGAGGTGAAACAGGAAGGGCAGGATGTGGCCATCTCTGGAGGTGGGACAGGCAGAGTTGGGAGGTGGGGATGGAAATGGCAGCATTACAAAAGAGTGTTGAGCAGTGCCTTGTCTTGGTCGTGAGTAGGTGGAGCAGGACAGGCAGAGCTGGCCCCGTGTGTCCGTGGCAGCCGTGGCTGCTCTCTGTGCTCAGGGACTGTGGAAGGGGCAGGTTTGGAGCCGTGTCAGCACTTGAACTGAGGGCTAGATTTACTCCCCACTTTCACAGACTCTCGTTGATTTGCAGTGAGTGTAGCTGGCATTGCCGAAATCTGTGTCTGCAGGAATGCTGCCTAGGAAACATGCAGCTGTAACAAGCCACCCCAAGCCCCCTGGCCTGACCTTTAACCACCATCACAAAGCTCTGTCTTTGCTTATCAGCTTTATATCCCCGCAGTGACTATTAGTATCACTCCAGCCACAACAGACAGCTCTGTTTTTCTCCCATGGCTTGAGACTGAGAATGTTGCATGTCCCATAACCGCTGTCTACTTGCTGACCATTAGGCTTTGCAAAGACTACCAGTTTTATATGATAGCCTGTCACATTGTGGCGAGGCAAATTCATTACTGTACCACACTGGCAGTCACTCTGGCTTGCTTGCAGTGTGTGCAGGATGCCTGGGACAGTCTGACCTGCTGCAGGGATGCCACAGTGGCACAGAACTTGCAGGTTGAGTACGGTTTGATACTGTGTGAGTACCAAAATGGAAAAATCAGAGGGTTTTTTTTTTTGTTCCTTCTGTCCAGAGCCAGAGGGCAGCAAGCAATGCCCTGTCTTGCAGTCCCAGACCCTTCAATATCTGTCAGTGCTTTACAATCCAGCTGGGAATGGATGTCCCCCATGCCCAGCAGCATGAGGGGCTAATCCATTCAGGAGGCCCCATCTCCATGGCTCTGAATTCCAGCCAGAATTGCAAATGAGCAAACCAAACCTGGCAGTTGTACCATGATCCATGATCTCCTGCCTGGCAGGGGAGTGGGGAAGGCAAAACAAAACCCCGGCTTAGCTGGCCAGGCCCAAAATTGAAATCGTGCTGAGAGCAGGCAGGCCAGACAGACCTGTTTGGTGTGAGCATCTGTAGCAGGCTTTTGGTCAGCCTGGCCACCAGAGCACTCAGCTCTGCCAGCCTCAGAGCTGGGAGAGTGGGAGGATCTGAATAAGATCTCTGGAGTCAGCAGCTGCTGTGGTTATTCTGGCATTAATTTGAAGTATACCACATCTCATCTCCTAAACTCTCCCTGGGAAGTGGCATGTGGTTCTTCTGTGTTTGAAGTACTAAAGGCCTTTTGCCTTTGCAGCACATTAGCAAGTTTGGCTTGCTTGAAAAGGACTTTAAACTGCCCAGATGGGGCTGGGGTGGGTACTGCAATCAAGTAGACTGTTCCTATTCTGGAGCCTTTTTGGGTGTAATTTGGAAGAAGGGATTGTGAACTCACTTGCCTCTTCTGCAGGCCCCCATTCATTTTGCAAAGCGCCTGTGATTGATCTGTCAGAATGGGATGTATTCACAAGCAGAGCTGGAGGGCAGCAGGAAGGACAAAACCCCACCACAGCCTCTGAAATGAATCACGGGCTCTGAAAAGATCCGCTGGGGTTAAGGCGTAGCAGTGAAAAGCTATTGTCTGGAGCCTGGACTGTGGCTAAAAGCATTATTTATCCCGATTTGGGTAGTGGTTGTAGGAGGGCGTGGTATTCCCAGGAACTGCAAAGCCAGTGTGCTTAGTGGTGAACATGAGTTTTATTTGATTGTGTCACAGGTGGCTCAAGAAGCTTTTTGGAGTATCTCAGCTGCAGAGTAGCAAGTCCAATACCTGATTTGCGAATAGAACTGCATGGGTTGCATGCAAAGAGGATTTTCTACAGGGTTTTTTATTGTAGTTGGGGCATGGTTGCCTTTGACTCAAATGCATGTGATAGATTTGAGGCACTACAGCCCCTTTAACCAGTGCTTTTGCAAGACAAAACAAGAATCTCACCAATTGGTTCAGCTTGGCATTGATGTTCTGATTTTCTGTCAAGTAAGTGGCATTCAGTAGATTCTTGTGGTGGCTTTAGGCTTAGAGTGGAGCATGGGTTTAAAGGGAGGAATTGTGGGTACTACTGAGAATGGGATATAAGAATATGAGTGGGATATGAAACTCAGACTGAGTTTCTGAGACTGAGTTTCAAAACGTTCAGATATGTACCCGGATCTTCTCCAGACAATCTGATTCCTGGAGCCTACAGAATTGGGCTTGGAAAACCTCCCAGTTTCTGTCTGAGCCAACAGAAGGAGTCTTTCACATGATCTCTCTGTTTTCTGTCTAGGATGTACAGGCTGGACTAGGAAGTGAGAAAATGAGAAGAAATTATAAGGATGCCTCCCATTCTCAAAGGCTAGGGCAGGATCAGAAATTCTGCACTGGGGGATGGAATCAGCTGCCTTTCCTTTGTTTGCCTATTTGCAAATCTGGTGAAACATCAAGAGTTTGTCAGGAAGGGCAAATCCAGAGTGATACCCTCTGATTCACAGCAGTTACGTTGTCTAAATTCCAGCCTGTAAAATCACAGTTGCATCTTTGCTGTGTTAGTCATCCTGAAGAGAACAAGAGCAAATTTGGCTGATACAGGCAAACCACTAAACTCACCAGAATTGCTGGAGATGAACCCATCCTGTGAGAGAGCAAAGTCTGCATGCAGGCACACAGTGTGGACAGAGCAGAGGGCATGCCTGGGAGATGATGTAGTGAAGGTCTCATGCTGCCCACCTGGCAGCAGTTCAGGCTCCACACTCAACAAGCGTGGTGCTGCACTAAATGCCAGGTGCAATTTTAATTCCTTTCATCTCAAGCACTCTTGACAGAAGAGCGTTATTAGTATTGAGCATTTCAGGCAGCTCCAAGCTGTGTACCTGATGGTCTGCTGTGTTATGCAAGACAGGAAAATAATCTGAAAACATCTTCAAATTTGTTCCTTCCCCTTTCTTGTTTTTTATGTTTCTCCCCCAACATCCTTTCCTGTTTTCTATTGGGTTTTTTCTGCTTTTGAAGCTCAAGCTGCCCCTGAGTACGTGAATGCTTGCATGTAACAGATCCCCTTTCTCAAACCTTTTGATGGTCTCCAGTGCTGGGAAATTGCATCTGAAACACAGCTGTATGTGGCTCTGTGTTTGACAGTGTGTTGCCTCACTGCTCTTTCTCCTAAGCAGTTTTGCAAGGATCACTTCCCTGTGAAGACAACACAGTAGGTGACTTTTATATTTCTACTTTGCTACTCTCTACAGTAAAAAGGGAGAAATTGCTTCTATAGCAGTAATTTTGGCCTGGGATAGTGCTGCTGGCCTAAGCACCAGGTGGTGGAGTCCACGAGGGCATTGGAACAGTACAGATATTTGGGATGAGAGAGCAGGCACATTACTAATTACTAATTAGTAGAGAATTGATCCCACTGCTTTCAGGGAGAAGTTAAATGTTTACTGAATTCAAGACAGTGTTTCACCCCACAGGGTTGATACTATGAGAGGGAACGAAAATAAAGATGAATCTTATGCCTGCTGTCACTGGCCATTCCAGGTGGGTCTGCTCTGGTTTGGAAGGAGTGTCAGTGTGTGTGTAGAGGGCCCAAATGGCTTCTTGGGAAGGAAACTCTGCTGCAGTGTGAGCAGCTTCGTCCAGGTCTTCTGAGCTGAGCCAGCAAGGAACCTTACTGCTTATTTATTTACTTATTTACAGCTTTAAATAATTCATGGTTGAGTGGGACAAAAAGAAACATGTTCTGCTTGCTGCTTCTCTCATGGGTGAAACAGAAGGTGCCAGCTTCGGATCATGGGACTTGGGGTCTTTGTTGGTGTTTAGCCAGCCTTTATGATCTTGGGAGAACATTTATAAACCATGTAGTTTTGCCCTTCTAAGCAGAAATTATTCTTGATCCCCTGAAGTCCCACTGGGAAGCATATTAGTCACTCTCAAATATTGTCCCCTTGAAACAAGCAGGATCTGGGCTGGTGATTCCCTGCAGGTAGTGATTGAAATTGGAGATTTGTGGACAGCCTGTTGGTTTGAGATGGAGGGGGAACCCCAAGCCAAGCCTGGCTAAATATAGTTCATGTATCAATATCCTTTCTGAGCTGTCCTCTTATATGCAGTTCTTTTGTGATTGGGGCAGGGCCTTGTACAGCCTCAAAGTATCTTAGAGGCACTTGGATTTCTTACCAAGTGGTAGTGTCTCCAGAGGTTCTCCTATAGGACCATTCCAGCAGGCTCTGAAAGCCCTGGGCACCCTCCATCAGCCTGGGAGGGAAAGTCTTCTGCTGTGGTGTGGTTTGTAGGAAGCAAAAGGTACTTGGACAGGAGAGCTGTGGTTCTTCGTATGGGGAGTTTGGCCAACTCTGTGCTTTTGTTTTCCCCTTTGTTCTCTTTTCAAGCTTTGTCCTGTCCAGAGGGACTGCTGTGACGTTTTCTTCATGAGCTGAGATTTGAGGGGGTCTTTTTTTCTTGAGCCAACTCCTTTCCTTTTTCAGGATTGCTGTCTGCTGTGTCTGGATGAGTGGAAGGATTTTCAAAGCAACCTTATCTTGCTCTGCTGGAAAAAACCTGTCTTTCCCATCCTGGCTGTACAAAGGCTCCAGACAGCCAGGGGAATACTACAGCCAGCAGACAGCATTGGATAGCTGTCAAAAAGCTGATGCCCCTCTGCCCTCATCCATATGGAAGAAGGATTATTATCTGCCTGTGCGTGCAGTAGGATCCCTTTAAAAGGTTATGCAGTAGATACTTGTTTTTTCAGTAACTGCCTTTCGAAGGAAAAGAAATGAATGCAGCATGGAGAAATTCAAGCCCCAGTCTGTTCAGGTCGTGCCTTCTGCTGTTCCCATTGACACGGCTGTTCCAGCAACAGCTTCCTGCATGATGGAAGATGCAGCTGGGAGCTCTGATAACCCCCAGGCTCTCACAGAGCAGGTGGGAACTTGGCAGGGGCCACTGACAGGTTGCTTTGTGTAAAATACTTCTCATTCACTGTGGTTCTGCTTTTGCTCTTCAGCTCAGTAGCTGGTAAGGGAGAAAGGAGTGTGGTAGGGGCCAAATTGTGCTCTGCATGCATCTGCTTCAGAGAAGTGCACATGTCACAGGTCGAGGCTGCTCATGGGTGCAGTTAAACATGGCTTAAATCGAAGCACTTCCGTGCACACCATGAAATTGTTGAAGACACTTTGCCTGCAGGCGTCTGAGGTTTGTCAGCTGCTACATTTTGGAAGAAGCCTGCCAGATGAAGTAGCTGCTGCCTGGAGTTTCTGTTTGTCTGATATGTGTGAGATGATGCCAAGGTCTCTGGTAGAGAGACATGCAGAGACAGGAGTTTGTGAGGGGAAGGATTAGTGTCTGGCACTTTTCTGCTCGTGTCCCGCTATGGCAGGATCCAGGAAGCCCTCAGAAAAAGCTGTTTGGTTGTTGCTGAAAACTACAAGCAAGGCTTTCTGGAGAGATGGCTGCAGCCCAGAATTCAGGGGCTGCTTTAGTTTCAGGTTAATGGTCCGTCTAGCCCTGCTTGTCTGTGACCAGTGACATACAGTGTCATAACCCCTCTCCAGGAGAGGCCAAGTAAAGGGGCTGTGGCCATGGCCTCTTTAGCTTTCAGAACTCCAGCTGCACTGGGGGTCAGTTGGTGCCTGTAGTGACACCATGATAGAAGGAGCATTGCTGGGAACTGGACTGCAACCTGACAATTTATTCCCTGGACATTTTTCAATATGTATAGGATAGAAATATTATTTGCCTCCAAGTTCCCTGGGATAGATATTTGATTCTGGAAACCTGAGACTTGAAATATATGTGTGTGTCTGTGCACATGTGTGATACATGTATGTGTCCTTATGTGTATGTATATATAAAAATGGCTTTGCTGCAGCTTTTATATAGACATTTCAATTTCTGAATGACCTGCTTCTTACACTCTGAGAAGTTGCTTTTAATCTTAGTGTCAGAAAAATCATTGCTGCCTTCCTTCTGTCTCTGTGTTTGTTTCCATAGCTGTCCTATATAAATTGCTTCTTTTTTTGTGCATAAGCAAATCAAAGGTTAACACTGAGTAGTTGACCTGAGCTGTGAGCAAAGAAAGCAGTAGCAGTGGCAGGGTGGTTTCAGAGGTTGTAGGAATAGGAACCTAAATCAATAGCTTTTAGCAGACTCATAAATTTTTCATTCATATTCCTCATTTTCGTGTTGACATGGGAATCCATATAACCCCTTAGATTAGTGTTGTTCCTGCGCTGGGTGTAGATGTTGGAAACATTTCCTTCAGATGCATTTCGAAGTGCTGTTCCATAATGGCATTTTCCTTCCTGTTTTGGAGCCTTGGTTCTGCACAGCCTCCAGTCACGAGTGAAATGTGCTTGCCAGCCTCTGTCCCAGGCTGCAGGAGTTTGGGCTGTGGACGTGGCCATATCCCACCCAATTCCCCACAGCAGTGTTCTCATCCCTGCCTCAGAGGCTGAGCAGGACTTGTGGCTGCTTGGGCAAGCTCTTGTTTCTGCATGGAGAAGCACAGAGACTTTTCCCTGGACTGTGACACAGGCCTGAGGAATGAGTGAGGCCTTCAGAAGACCAACCTCAATAACTCTTGGCAGCGGGTGGGGAAGGAGCGACATGCCTACAACTGTTTGTCTAATTCAGACTCTTTTGGAGGTGCTGGAGAAGCAGGGGCAGGAAGCTCATGAGCAGAGCCTGAGTCAGGAAGCTTATCTGGCCATCTGCCTCCTCCTGAGGTCATCCACCCATGGAGTGTGGGAGGGTTGAGCAGCTCCAGGTCACTGCCAGGTCAAGGCTGTGACCTGCCGGCAGCCTGGGAGCGCTGTGTCTGCTCTCTCAGCATTTTGTGGCTTCCTTCAAGACCCCAATGCTGGCTGGGGAGGACAGGGCACATCTGCAGACCTTGTGTTTGCAGGCTGGAAAGACCCTTGAGAAACTGCAGCCTGTGAAGAGCAAGTTAAGAAAAAAAAACCCATCCGACCAACATCAACGAAAAGAACCCATCTAAAAGCCCTTCCCCAACTGTCTTGTCTAAACAATTCAGTGACTGGAGTGAAGGCTGACCCCATTTTGATTTTTTCAGGTTCATTTTTCAAACCTCAGGACAACTTCTGTATTAACTTCTCCTATAAGAGAGGGCTGTGCATATGTATTTGTCTGCTTTAGTTACATGGGGAACAAAATACAGCTGGCTAAAATATTTTGGAGTAAATTACTTGGATTTTATCATCTAGGTAGTATTAATTTGATTAGTCCAGAGGGGTTTTCTTCTGCAGGCAAGGATAGGTATCAGGTAGCACTTAAGTGAAATAGTAGATAATAAAAGCCTTGTGTTTGATTCTGCCTGTCTGGTAAGAAACATAATTTATGTCTTTCTTTTGTCTTATTCTGAATAGAATCTGTCCTGAAAGATGTTTAAGTCACATGAGGTTTCTGGTGAGTTTTATCATCAAAAAGTGCAACAAATGGGCTTGGTAAAATGAGTTCAGACTTTTAGCTTGTGCTGGTAATTAAATATTTTGTAAGTAAAACCCGTAGCTGTTGCCTTTCCTAAACCTGCAATAATCTACATGAAAATCAGAAGCCAAACTTGATTTCTGCTGTGCCAAGAACAGACCAGTGCCCTTTATCCTGGATAGTCTGCTCTCTCAGTGCTGTTTTCTAAGGAAAAATAACTCTTCTGCGGTTTGCCAATACCCTCTGGGGGCTGTTGAAGCAATCTACCACCAAGTTTGGGGTTTGATTGCCTCACTTTGTTGCTCCTTTGTTGAAACCAAAGGAGAATTTCCCCCTTCACCCCACTCTGCCTTCCCACTCTGCTCAGCCTGAGTTAAATTTTTTGGAGGATGTGAGGGTGCAGGAGCAGCCATGGAGCAGGAGGCACAGGGATGTCACCTGGTGCTTTGAGCTCCACTGGCAGTGTACCGGGGTTGGAGAGCAAATGCACGTGTTCTTCATGCATTTATCAGTAGGGACAAGGGAATAATGGTTTCCCTGTTTGTCTCCCTGCAGCCAAGAGCTCTGCCACCATGTCTGTCAGCGTCCACGAGAACCGTAAATCCCGCACCAGCACCGGCTCCATGAACATCCTGCTTTTCCACAAGGCCTCCCACCCGGACTGCATCCTGTCGCACCTGAACACCCTGCGGAAGCACTGCATGTTCACCGATGTCACCCTCTGGGCAGGGAACAGGTCGTTCCCGTGCCATCGGGCAGTGCTGGCTGCCTCCAGCAGGTACTTCGAGGCCATGTTCAGCAACGGCCTCCGGGAGAGCCTGGATGACGAGGTGAACTTCCATGACAGCCTGCACCCGGAGGTGCTGGAGCTACTGCTGGACTTTGCTTACTCCTCTCGGATCATTATCAACGAGGAGAATGCCGAGTCCCTCCTGGAGGCTGGGGACATGCTGCAGTTCCATGACGTCCGAGATGCAGCGGCCGAGTTTCTGGAGAAGAACCTCTACCCTTCCAACTGCCTGGGCATGATGCTGCTCTCCGATGCTCATCAGTGCCGGCGGCTCTATGAGCTCTCCTGGAGGATGTGCCTGGTCAACTTTGAGACTGTTCACAAGAGTGAGGACTTCAACAACCTCTCCAAGGACACTTTGCTGGACCTCATCTCCAGTGATGAGCTGGAAATTGAGGATGAAGAAAAGGTCTTTAAGGCTGTCATGCAGTGGGTGAAATATGATCTGGATGAGCGGAAGGCTTATCTCCCAGAACTTCTGAGGAATGTTCGTCTGGCTTTGCTTCCTTCTGAATGCCTCAAGGAAGCCTTGGCTTGCGAGGACTTGATCATGGTGGATGAAAGGAACAAGCTTGTCCTGGATGAGGCTATTCAGTGCAAGAAGAAGATCCTCCAGAATGATGGGGTGGTCACCAGCCCCTGTGCCAGGCCTCGCAAAGCTGGGCACACCTTGCTGATCCTGGGAGGACAGACCTTCATGTGTGATAAGATCTACCAAGTGGATCACAAAGCAAAGGAAATTATTCCCAAAGCAGACCTGCCGAGTCCACGGAAGGAGTTTAGTGCCTGTGCCATTGGCTGCAAAGTGTACATCACTGGAGGCAGGGGCTCAGAGAACGGGGTCTCCAAAGATGTTTGGGTTTATGACACCGTGCATGAGGAATGGTCCAAAGCTGCCCCAATGTTAATTGCTCGTTTTGGACACGGCTCAGCCGAATTGGAAAACTGCCTATATGTGGTTGGTGGGCACACTGCAGTAGCTGGAGTCTTCCCTGCGTCTCCTTCTGTTTCCTTGAAGCAAGTAGAGAAGTACGACCCCATATCCAACAAGTGGATGATGGTGGCTCCGTTGAGAGATGGAGTGAGCAACGCTGCCGTGGTGAGCGCCAGGCTCAAGCTCTTTGTCTTCGGTGGGACCAGCATCCACCGAGACATGGTGTCCAAAGTCCAGTGCTACGATCCCGCTGAGAACCGCTGGATGATCAAAGCCGAGTGCCCGCAGCCCTGGCGCTACACGGCGGCCGCTGTCCTGGGCAGCCAGATTTTCATCATGGGAGGAGACACAGAGTTCACGGCAGCCTCCGCCTACCGCTTCGACTGCGAGACGGACCAGTGGACGCGCATCGGGGACATGACGGCCAAGCGCATGTCCTGCCACGCCCTGGCCTCGGGCAATAAACTCTATGTGGTGGGAGGTTACTTTGGCACCCAGAGGTGCAAAACACTGGACTGCTATGACCCCATGTCAGACACATGGAACAGTATCACCACGGTGCCTTACTCGCTCATCCCCACAGCTTTTGTCAGCACCTGGAAGCACTTGCCCTCGTGATGAGGGGCAGGGCTTGGGGGCTTGTTTCCAGGAGGTCAATGAAGGTAAGGGTCTCCTCCTCTTAAATTAAAGTTTATTGTCTTGCCTCGGTTGTATCTCCACACACCATGCTGAATCCACAGTTTCCAAGTTACTCATGAGGTTATTTTATGGGAAGGGAACATTTAAAAGTGGGATGCAGAGCCAGGAAAGAATAATCAGCTCTGCAGTGCTCTAGTGTAGATCTGGATAGTTCCAAGGGTTCTCTTATTTCCAGATGATCCTCCCAGTATCTTAAGAGATACATCTGCGTAGATGGTTGGGGCTCCTCTACCTCTGCTCCAAGGTAGCTGGATGTGCCAGCGTCACCCTTCTGTGGGTGGACAGATGTGTCCACACCTGTTCTCACCATAGAATACATCCTGTTCCCATGCAGTTGAGGGAGTTAAGGTTCCTAAAAACACTTTTATGTGACTCCTGGGAGATACCAGGGCAACTAGTGCTTTGGAATGTCTCGGTAGTTTGATATTTTTGCTGATTTTCTGGGTTATGTATTTAGAACTGGTGAATATGTAGGCAAGTGACCCTTGGAATGCCAGCAAATCCTGGTTCTCTTTTTATGCTCTGTATTTACATTTCAGTGGGTAGCAGAAGCAAAAGCACAGAAGCCAAGGTTCATTTGATGGTCTCAGTGTTTGTTTATCATCCAAACTGTTGCTTGTTAAATCAGAGCTTCTGAGACTTCTGTGTCAGACCTGAGTGGGAGGGAAGGGGTTTTGTAACCAGAAGAAGAATGTGTTTATCAGTGTTTTAGGTTGTGTGGAATAAGAAAGATGGTGGAAACCCATGATGTTGTGTCTCTTTCTGAAGCTCCAGTTTTCTCTTGCTCAAAGAAGGTGCTACTGCAGTGCCCCTGGGACAGGGTTTCTGGTTCCTCCTCTCTCTTCCCCAGTGGGGTGTTGGGTTGCCATTCTGGTTGTCAGTGTGGCTCCACAGTGCTTTGCATGTCCTCACCAGCCTGTGCTGAGATGCAGCTGGCCTGGCAAAGCCCAAAAACTCTTTTCAACTTGCATTGTGTAAGCAGATAGTGATACAGGAAACGCTTGGATAGCATCATCTTCCCAGGAAGTCAGTAACACCTCTGCTAGCTCAGTGTGCAGGTTTCTCAGTGCCAGCAGCACACACAGCCCTGCTTTGGTGGTTGCAGCTACATCCCAGCCAGCTGAAGGAGCTGGGAAACCCTCACGTATGGGCATGGGATTGACAAGCTTCACTTACAGTTTTGTTTGGAAAGTGGGGACTGCGGGGAGGGAAATTATTCCACAGACTCATCAAAATCCACTTCACTTAATACAGGGAAGAAGGAATGCTGCCCAAACCCTCTAACACCCTCTCACTTCCCTGCTTTCCACTTGGTGTGGTTGGTGCGCCTGGGAATTGCCCAGTGGGTGAAGTTGCTGGCACCTCCCAGTGATCATCTTTTTTGATGCCTGATGGGAACCAAGGAGGAGCTCCTGGCATCTCAGCCAGGCATTAGCCCAACGTGACCACCTGCTTTTCTCAGGTGGGAAAAAAAATCACCCAGGGCATTACCCTGCCATTTGTGAAACACCTGGTTTTAACAGGGGTTGGACCACCATGAGGGCAGGGCAAGAGTGGAAAGGGTTAAAAAGAGACCTTAAAGTGTTCCCAGCACTGGAAGATAATGGCCTTTCCAAATTCTCCTCCTCAGGCGTTGCCTAGCATCTGTCACAGTGGCTCAGTAATCTAATTAACTGTCACTTGGCTATTAAATATTGCAGCGAAGACTGTGAGGACTCCATCATTTTCAGCTCAGGTCAATGGAGCCTCCCTTTAAGAGCCATCCTAGAGCTGACAATTAATTTTCTCTGGTAGCAGATGTGTCTGAATATTAAAGCTCAACGCCAGCCACATGGCTGGGAGTAGGAATAGGGAGTAGTTTGAGATGAGGGTTGATTCCTCAACGCTGAATAAAAAGCAGTCTTCAAAGTCACAGTGATGTTATTTTCCTCTCCTGCCTTTTTTCCTCTTTACTGTATTTGGGTTGTTCAGACCTAATAAATAGTTTTGTGGGGGTTGTATTGATACTTCTTTCCTCCCTGTCATGGGGACACAAGCACAGAAAATTAGGAACTGAAAATAAAACTGGTGAAAAGTCACTGTGTGAGGGTTTTATGTGCTTTTTTGGCTCTGCCTCCAGTCTTCGGTTAAAAGAACTATTTAAAATACACACAAGCTCTTGCCAGAAAGAATGTCTGTCCACGTGATTTTTCTAGAGTGTTTTTTTTTTTAAAGTAAGTTATTGTTAGGGCCTCAGGCACTGTGGCAGCTCCATACATAAAGCACCAAGATGGGTGAGTGAATTTCCCTGATGGTCCACATGCTGCCCACACTGCAGCAGCCATGTCCCATGTGCCTGCCTTTGCTGTCCTGGCTGTGAAAAACAGCCAGGAACTGGGTTAACTGGCTGTAGGATCCTATGACTGTGATCCAGCTCACCCCATTGTCCTACTGCAGGTCTGGCCAAGGGGGTTTCTGGTTTGCAGCTCCCACCGTGGAAGGTCTCTGCTCAAACACCTGATTTGGTCCTTAGGGGATCCTTATTCAAGCAGGGATGCCCAGAAGGCAGGCTGGCCAGGTTCCTGTGGAACTGCCTCCCCTCACCTGGAAAAACTCAGGAGTGACCACCCCTCAGAGCAGAGCAAGGTGGGCTGGTGGGTAAAGGGCTGTGCAGTCACATGGCAGGAGACAATCCTTTGTACTCCTGGTAAAAACAGCCTTCCACTTATAAACTGGTCCCTGAAAACCAAATAGTCTGTCCTTGACAAATGTTGATCATAAACCACCCAGCCTGCTTTTCATATAAAGCATAAAACTGCTCAGCTGGAAATGCTTCCTCCAGGGCATGGCCTTCGCCATTCCCGGCCAGAGCGGGGACACCTTTCAGCAGAGGTCCCAGCACTGCTGCCAAGGAGGCTGGGTGACATTAATTTAGTGCTTATTACCCACAGTCAGTTCCAGGGATCAAGTGTGATTAGCAACACGAAACGGGAAAGCCTCATCCCCTCCCACCCGTGGTGGTGGAGCCATAGGGAGGCAAAACATGACAAATGAGCACTTGGCTAATAAAGACTCTGTGTTGATAATAAAGACTCTGTGTTGATAAAGGCAAGTACAGCCCAGCCCAGGGCTGGGTGATGGGTGGTTTGCCACAGTCCAGTGCAGAGACAGTTGAGGCGGACAAATCAACCCCTCCCCAGAGGTGATTTCAGGCAGGAACAGGTTCTCCAAGCTGCCTGTCTCCACATTAAAGTGGCTTCTCCAGACTATCTGTCCTGTGTGACACTCATTTTCACGGGGCAGAGTCACAGACGGAGGTGGGATGGTGACTTCAGATTGCATGATCCAACCAGGGAAGGTGAATTGGAAAGGGGAGTCACTGCATCCCTCTGTGCTGCCTCCTGAGCCCCAAATGTTCTCCTGGGGTGGAGATGTTGGAATTCCCATCTCCAAACAAACGGCATCCCAAACCCTGTAGTCTCAAGGATCCAGGGGTTCCCCTGCCCAGAGGTTCCTAATCAGGTGCTTTTTAGCTCCTACAGGAACCTCCTCACAGTCTTTGCTGTAGGGAGCAGAGGCTGGTGGCTGGGCACTGCTCAGGCACTGATTCCTGGGACACATCCAGAAGCTCAGAGTTGATTTTGTGGCTTCCACTGGAGCCCTTTGGTGGGCTTAGCTCTCGGGAGAGCTGTGGGTGGCACCAGCAGCTGGTGCCTGCCTTTGGGTGGGCACTCAGTGACTGAGGGTTTTGAGGCTGTTCTGGCACCTGAAATCTGAACTTTGGCCCCAGAGCTCCTGCAAAGACTAAGGCTGTGTGCCAGGCCCTCAGCTGTATTCTGATACCACACTCACACCAGGAATTGGGTCAGTTCCATGGCTTTTCCTGGTTATTATATTACAGCTTAGATAACAAGCCTTTTTGCAAAGACATTTTTACAGCTGCCTGGTGTGGCTCCCTTCCACATGGAGCAGTGCTTTCACCTTGCATCATGCATCATTCCTGGCTCCATCCACGGAGCCCTGCTCACAGAAAGGCACCTTCCCATGCCAAGACCTGTGTACCTGCAAAGAGCAGCCCAGAAAAAACCTCAGGATAATCTCCTGGCTCCTAGAGGCTGCTGCTCACCTGCATGCTGCTGGGGTGGGTGGTTGCTTGCAACCTGCTGGAATTCCTGGAGCAGAGTCACAGCTGGTTTCTCCCGAGGCTCCTAGGGAAACCATTTGCATGTGAATAATAGCAAGGCCGGATAAACAGGGATTGCAGTTTCTCTGCCACTGCTGCTCTTTCCAAGTGGCTGGTTGTCTCTGAAGCCAGTTTATCAGGCAGTCTTGGAAGGGAGTGGCTGGCCTGGGGAGGAAAGTCGATGAAAATCAAGCTTTTCCTAACCCTGGGCAGATGGAAACGTGCAGTCTGAGCTTGGCCCCAGCCTGTATTAATCAACCCCTTGGAAATGTCAGTGATACGGATATTTTTGGAGGAACCTGTGGAAAAAGAGAAAAAGGGTCTTTTTGTTTTGTCTCTTCCAGTTTTTGGGCCCTCCTCCCTGCCTAAAAAAATAAAAAAAATAATAAAAAAAAAGAGTGAAAATTTCTGCCTCCCTCTTTCATTCCCTTGTCATGTCCACCGAAGTTTGCTCCCTGGCTCTGAGCCCTCCCCAACTGAAGACCCCCTCTCCTAAGGACACCCCAGCTCCTAAAGAAACCAGCTGCTTTCCACTGCCCCCCACCTCAGGGAGTCGGGGTGGGGGTTGCCCCAGTGGGTGCCCTGTGTGGGCTGAGCTGAGCTCACACCACTTAATGAGCTTTCTCTTTCCTTCCCCAGATGCCAGAGTCACATCCATGTCCCCCCTCCTGCGGCTGGAGCCGACACAGTGACCAAGAGCCTCTTGTCCTCCCGCACAGGACTCCGAGGCACCTTCCACATCCCTTCCTGACACCAGGAGTGGGAGGCACAGCTGGGGCCCCACCACAAGCATCACACCAGGGGGTCACCAGGGGCTACCCAGCACCACCACTGGTCACTGGCCACCGTGCAGAGATGGCAAGGGGCCAAGAGCTCTGCTGTGGGCTGGGCACAGGGGGCACGGGGGTGGCTGTGGGCTCCTCTGGACTAACAGGGCTGGGGAGATGGAGGCTGCATCCCCCAGCAAACATGGCTGGGTAGCCCTTTTTGTTACTCAGCTGGGGTTAAGAGATTTTAAAATGTTTTTTTCTAAGACAGTGAACTTGCCATTGGCAGTGCTTGCTGCTTGGGTGACTTGGGAGTGTTTGTTAAAGGGGACAAGATGACAACACCTGGCTCTCCCCATCCTCTGGCCATTTTGTGGAGGCAATGGCTATTGAAATATTAAAACAGGAGCTTGGGATGGCTGCCAGCAGCACCACGTACTGTGTCAAAACAGGGCAGATGCCTTTTGGTTTTTGGTTTGTACTTTGGCCTTTTAAATTTTTCCCCCACTTTCTTCGTTGCTGTGATTTGGTCAGAGGCTGGGTAGCTCCCCACACACAGCTGCTGGGAAGAGCATGGGGCTCTGTTAGTGTGCCAAGGCAGCAGCACTGCTGCTGAGATATTCCCCAGATAAAGCCCACTGCATGCTTAGAGCCAGTCTGCTGAGCTTCCCTATGTGTGGGTGAGGCTCTCATTAGCAAAGGAGCAGAAAAAGGGGGGCAGGGGGGAGCAGTTGTGCCTTGGGAAGGGGCACCTTGGCTCCAGCAGGGCCTCAGAGGGAGAGCAAGAGGACTGGGGTAGCATGAGGAGGGATCCCCCTCCTTCCTCTGTACCCCACATCCTGGCTTCCCCTTGGAGAGATGTGAACATCTCTGCACGCTGCCTGCCAGCGGTTGGGCTGAGGCTGCCCCAGGTTATCCAGGCACGCTGGCTGCCAACTGTGTTTGGGATTATGCATCCAAGAGCTGTCAGCCCGAGCCATTCCTCCTTTTGCTGTGGAGGAAGGCACGTGGATTCAGCTGTCAGTACAGGGGTGCAGCTCCTGACTGGCCTTTCTGGGGCTGGCCATTGCCGAGGACTGGTCCTGCTCTGCCCCAGCATCCTGCTTCCCTGCACGGCAGATGTCCCGATTCTCCAGGCTCGCCTCTTTCCCCCGGATGAGGCTAGGCTGTAGCCTGGCCAGCTGAATGATGCAATGCCATGAAAAGCCTTGACACAGCTTCAAACAGCAAAGGTTTTTTCGAAGCAGCGGGTGCCCGTTGCTGCCGGGAAGAACACACCTTCTGCACAGACAGTCTGCAGCGTGCTGGATGACGTTTATTTACATCTTCTGGTCTATTTTTTTGTCTTTTTTTTTTTTTTTCCCTTCAGCTGCTTGTGAACTTTAATAAAAATGATGATCTGGGAAACTGTTTGTGTGTTTTTCACAGGAGTCTTCATTCTTAAGTTGGATTTAGGTCTAATAACAGGGCCGAGGACTAATAACAGGGTTGGCACTCCATGGGATGGTTCACAAACAGTCTCCAAAGCAACCAGCCCAGCTGTAATTATTATTGCTTCAGTGCTTGGGAAACTGAGGCACAGAGTCAAGTGTCTTGTCCAAGATAGATCTGGGGATAAAGTCCAGGGCTCCTCATGTCCTGAGGACATCATGTGGCTCTCTCTCTTCCACAGATGCTCTCACTCAGCTTGTCTGTGCCATGATTTCAGCAGAGCTCGCAAGTCTGCAGTGCTAATAACACCTGCCAAATAGGTTGAGGGGCCCAATGCAGACAAGCCATAATCCTTCAGGGAAAGCCAGTAATTTCTAAGGAAGACAAAAATAATTCATGCTTCTGTTTTCCTTATTTGCCTTCTCTTGGCTGCTGCAGCTCCCAAGAAAGGGGCCTATTGACAGGAGAGATGGGCTTTCCAGCTGGAGCTCCTGTCCATGCTTCTCTTCCATGTGCATCTCTCCCCATCCCAGAGGAGCTCCCAGAGGCACAGGGAGATCCAGCCCTGCTCTGGGAATGCTCTGGGAGGGTTTTCCTCCCTACAAGACCAGCAGCTCCAGCTGTGCTCAGGGCTGGGACTGTGGGGTATTGCTCAGAGCAGTGATTTGGCACCAGGCAAATTTGTATTTGCCTCCTCCTCTTGTAGCAGGGGCTGTTTGGCTTGGGAAGCAAAACCTCCTATGTGTGTCATACAGGGTCTCAAAGGGATTTGAAGCCTGCTTTTCTGAGCTGCATAGGAGACAGGGAACCTGTCCTCTTGCCTGCAGGAGCTGGGTGGGCAGCAGCATTAGCCGACGTGAGCTGGGTATATATGAGTGTAAGGCTCCATAAAAAAAGCTCATTAAAGACCCCTTTGGGACACCAATTCAGGGTAGAAATTACTGTTTGATGAGCAGGAGAGGGGGAAAAGAGGAGAGGGTGTGTGAATGAAATCCCCTATAGTTTTGTTGATTCAGGTTTTATATGGGACTCTGGGACTAAATAGCAGCTGGGGAGGCTTTGCAATAGGCTTGCTTTGATATGAGCCATGCAGAGACCTGCTCTTTTGTATTTATTCTGGAGCTTGCCTGAGAGACAATTCAAAAGCAATCAGCAGCTGCTGTGACAGCAGCGACCTGTTGCTATGGAATTAAAAGTAATGAGAAATACAAAGGTTTCTTGGTTAGCAGCAACAGAATAAGAGGGAGCAGGAGATAGATGTGGATGTAACAGAAGAAAGCTACAGCTAGAGTGGGGCTGGCATTTAAATGGGAGGTACAGGAGTAGAAATGTAAATGTGATTTGTTTTCCTTTTTTAAAAGAGCTTTTTCACCATCTCAGCAGGTCAAGGCTCAGCTTTGTCTGGGAGCGAGCACTTGGAAAAGAGTCCTGTCTGGTGGTGGTACTGGAGTTGTGTGTTCCCAGGCTCCCAAGAAACAAACCCACACTCTGTAGCCAGCCCTCGCTGTGGGGTGTCGAGCTCAGACATCTCCCCCATGAAGTACCAGGAGCCCACATGGAGATCCCTGGAGGAGCAGGGGGGCTCATCCCACACCCGCCTTGTTTTGCAGGGCCCAGTCCTATGGGAGAGCTGGGGCAGGATACAGCTCCTTTCCACCCACCCTCTAGCCCTGGCTGGAGCCTGCCCATGAGCTCTCTCCACCTCAGTTCCCCAGCTCAGTTACAGGGTGCTTCCCGCTCCAAAAAAAATAAGGGAGGAGAGGGCAGGGAGATGCTCAGAGGTGGAACCAAGCAGGCAGCTGGCATGATCAGACCTCCACCCCAGGGCCTGAGCATGCTGAACGTCCCTGGATGCAAAAGGCTGATACTCCTATGTCTTCTTTAAATAAAACTCAGAGTGCCTTACTGGGTTTTAAGTATTCATTTTCCCAGCCTGACCCCAGCTGTCCTTGAAATAATACCGCTTTGCAGTGAAGCCCTGCAGGTAATTATCATCTGAGCCCCATTCCCTTTGTCATGAGAGTCAATTAAAAGCAGAGTAGCTGGTGATTTAATAGCTCTGGTGTCTGAGGGAGCCCCACATCCATCCAGAGGCCGACTCCAGCATTTAAACACATAATTGGAGAAGAGGAGCACTTTTTTTCCAGCTACCCAACATGTTTTCAAATTCATCCGTGTCCATACAGAGCACTAACTTCTTGTGTCCATGGCTTGTCATCTTCTGCACATTAATTAACGTCCCAGCATTTCACATTCTCCTTGCAATATATCCCACGTGAAACTGTTTTCCTGTTTCCCCATGCACCTTTTCCCTTGGGGTAAACCAAAGAGGTTTTAATCTCTGAAGATGGTCCAGGCTCAGAAAATGCCCCGCATGGAGATGCTGCTCCTCTGCAAGCCGTGTTTGAGTTAAGCTTGCAGGAGCTGGAGAAACCTTTGCCCCCAGCTCCCCAAAACCGACTGGGAATTTAAATGGGGCCCAATCTCTCTTGCTCCAGTGCAGAGCAGGAGCCTGGGGCACTCCAGGCACAGGCAGCAGCGCTGGGGGCCCCAGGCTGGGAGCCAGCAGCAGGGACTCCCAGTGGGAATGAATAGCCAAGGCTGAGCTCATTTATTCTTCCTCCTTCACAGTCTCTCTTTTCTTTCCATTTCACCACCTCCTTATTTAACACCCTCAGCTGTTGTGCAGAACCATCACCCTGTTTTGCAGCACTGTGACCTAGTTTGCTGCAGCGTCCCAACTTCCTCACTGAAATCACGAGCTCGGAGCCCACCCAATGCATTCAGTGTTTCTCAGCTGAATAACAGATCCAATTAGGTGGAAAGAGCCTGGCTTTGATGCTGTCACTGCCTGGACATCTCACTTCCCGCTCCCCAGCACATGCTGCACCACTGAGAGCTGCAACTCAGACAGGGGCCCCTCTGTGTTTGGGTCCCCCACCAAATGAAGTTGGGGGAAGGGTTCAAGAAGACTCATCCTGTCTACTCAACCTGTCCTTTCATTCTTCCCGACAGTCTCTGAGGACTACAGAGCTCAGGAATCAAGTAATTCGTGGGTTTTCAGTTGTCTCTCTTGGGAAGCTCTCCTTTGCCAGCTGAGGCTGGGGGGAACCGTCCATGACCAGGCCAGGGTGGCACAACTTGTGCTTGTGAAGAAGCTGCTGGCACTTACAGCCAGAACATGATTTAATGACTGATGGAAAGACCTGTCTCTCACTCCTGGCATCATACCTGTCCTCCCTATCCCTGTCCTGTGGGTTTATCCCAAGCAAACATTTTAATTCTGCCCTTTACTCCTCCCTAGAGCCCCAGCAGGCAGCCAGTCCCCAGGATGCTGGCTCCACTCCATCGTGGGGGATAGCTGGTTGCTAAAAGGGATGAGTAGAAACCAAACAATGAGGAAAAAGCCTAAGGGCCACCAGGAAAAGCCCTTTTGGTGTCTACCTTCCCTGGCTGGGTGGGACGGATGGCCATCCCTTGTCCTGAGGCCAGCCCAGCAGCGCTGGGGCCCCCTTGGCTCCCTGGCAGGTGCAGGCAGGAGGGTAAACACCCTTCACTCCATTTCTGGGTCATGTCTGGAGGAATTACACACACACACACACACAAACAGGAGCTGCTTCCCCATGGCTGCTTCCCAGCACCCAGCGGAGCTCCCGCTGCCTCCCAGCCCCTCTGCCCACGCTGCTGCCCCGCTGGGATCACGGCTGCTCCCGGCCTTCCCACAGGCTTTTGCTAATGACTCACCACTCCTGCTCGGCTCTAATTAGGCTCCTGTCTAATTAGGCTCACTGGAAAGATGCGGCTGGTGAGAAGCAGCCCTTTGGTGAAAGGGGAAAGAAAGAGCATCTGGAGACGCCGGAGGGAGAGACGCCAGGCTGTGGTAAGAGGTCAGGGATTGGGAATTGCCAGCTGAGCTGCATCTCAAGGGGTGCAAGGGATGGGCCACAAAGGGAGGAGAGCAAAGGGACTGAGAACAAGTCCCCTCTGTACTGATATACAAAGGGGTTCCAGAGTGCAGGGAGAGTGGGGCTGCGGGAGCCCGTCCTGAACCTGCACCCTTGGGCATCCCTGAAACAGAGGCAGGAGAGCAGGCTCTGGAGAAAAGCATCGTTTGGGGTGATTCAAGAGGTGTGAAGGCAGATTTAGGGCAGACACAAGGGACTGTGCCCATCCCTGTGAGAGCTGGGGGTGCTCATATCACTTGCTAGTGTCAAATATTTTTTTCCACTTAATTTTTACATGGTTCAACATCCTAAAAATCAAGACATTTCCCATATTTAACATTCCTGTTGCAAATTAACAGGCCCCAGGTGGCTTCAATGGCAAAGGTAAGTTATTACTTTACCATTCACCTTGTATCTGATCACAAGGCATCTCACTCACTCACTCACTGCACTAATTAGGGTTTAGCCTTTCCTTCTCTTAATAAACCCTCCATGAATGAGTGGCCTGTCTGCAAGCCCCAGCCCAGCCTGCACCTGTGTTCTCCCAGACCTCCAGTTTCTCTCCCTGAGGGCAGTGCCAGGACTTCCCGGCAGGGCAGGGAAATACAGATAATGCAAATGTTTACAGTATCACTAAACCATCTTTCCAAAGAGCCTTTCCTGTGCCTGTCAATGCTCCTTTTAGAGGCTCATCCCATTCTAATTATCCCATATGACCCCTTCTAGGTCAATATGCCAGTGAAAATCCAGCCATATCCAACAAAGCCATAGAGATATTTTGCTCTAACTTTGGGAGACGAGGAAAGGCTGGGCAAGAAAGCTGGGATGCTCAGAAACCCATCACTCCTTCTTGGGACCATCTAAATTGATTGATCCCTGTGGTCTGGAGAGAACATCCATTTCATTGTCTTAGCTGTGCCGTGATGGCTCAGGGCATGGAAATTGTGAGCATATGAAATTGTGGAAAGCTGGTTAAGGATAGCCAAATTAATATATGGAGGTGTCCTGGAGCAGCAGGGCCCTTTGCTTCCTCCTTTGCCAAAGGCAATTTGCCTGCCCAGGCTTGCCCCTGGCCCATGGAAACAGGGGGGTTTGGAGTGCACTGTGCAGGACCAGAGAAGCTCAGGGTGCATGGTTTGCTCTGCAACCCAGCCTTTTCCTGGCAGGAGATTGATTCAGAAAGGATTTTTTTCCATGTGGTTTGTCTTCAGTAAATGTGCTGTCCCATCTTTTGTGACCAATGCCTGTTGTATCACAGTAGCATCTCCCGTTCCCAGCAGCTGCAGCAGCTGTTGTTTTACTGCAGCAATGCAAAGGCTGGGAGTCTCCCAAGGGGTGCTTTTGTCAGGCATCCAGGTTGCAGAGCCAAGAGGGGCCTCGGGAAATCGTGCTTTTTAAAGGCCATACCCAAGAGCCGACAGTTTGGGTGAAGGCTTTTATTCAACTTCAGTAAATAGGTGAGCTGGGATGCCTGGGAATGCAAATAAAACCAGGACTACTGAGCAGCCATCGAGATAAACGAGCTCTTTCATCTCCTGTCTCACACCCAGGGGTTCTCTGCCCTGGAGCAAGCGTTGCGTGACAGGGTGTAGGTTCAGGTACACTGACGTGACTCAGGCTTTCAGAACAGCATGTGCAACGCAGCTGAGAGGAGGGGAAAAATACCAGGCAGCGAGTGCACTGCTGCCTAATGGGGGCTGGTGTTCCCTGAGCCTGCTGCGGAACAACACAGCGCCCCAGGCAGCTGACAGCCCAAAGCTTTGATCAATGCTTCAACTTGGGGCCGTCTCGTGCCGGGTCAGCAGCTGGACTCGATGCTCTTTCTGGGTCACTTCCAGCTCAGGATATTCTGATTCTATGAATACATATCTGACTCTCCTCAAGCAATCCTTTCTCCTTCCCCAGTCATACCTCTGAAGGCAAGTGGAGTAAGAAATGCAAGTGAAGCAATTCCTCTGCCTAAAAACCAATGCACAGGGGGTGAAGGGTGCAGCTCTCCTGCTTCTCCTGTTTGAGGAGAGGATGCTGGAGTCCCATGCAGGACTGGCAGCACAGGGCCAGCAGCAATCGCGTCTATGATCCAGCAGAAAGTGGCTGTGAGGAAACCCCAGCCAGTGTGGGGTTCATCATGGCTCTGTACTTCTGGCATCCTGTCCTGCCTGGACTGATGCCTGCAGGCACTGGGAACACCATGTACCTTATCATGGAATCACAGAATAGTTTGGGTTGGAAGGGACCTTAAAGATCATTTTTCCACCACCCCTGCCACAGGCAAGGAATTTTCCACTAGACCAAGCTGCTCCAAGCCATGTCTGACCTGGCCTTGAACACTTCCAGGGATGGGGCATCCACAGTTTCTCCAGGCAACCAGCACCTCACCACCCTCACAAGGAAGACTTTTCTTCCTTACACCACCTCCCCAGGGGAGTCCTGGATGCTGGGCACAGCATTTCTGATGGGTCTCTTCTTGCAGGAGACGTGGGAACACCTAAGCCACGCAGCATCATGGACCCTGTCCTGGGATGAGATGCAGCATCTCTGGTTCTCTGAGCCAAAGAACCAAAACCCTCTGTGTTTAGGATTTGTCAAAGACACTGAGCTGTGCTAGGGCTTACAGGAGCTCTGTGCCATCAGCCAGCACAGGCAGCCCCCAGACTTCCATTATTCTCATCATGGGGCTGAAGAGGCAGTGAGAACAGCTGTGACACTTCCCCATCTTGCACAAGGAGGAAAAGCCCTGTGTGTGAGGGGAGAACAACCCAAGGACTATCACATGACCATCTGTCCTTCAGAAAAATGCAAATCTTGTAAGAGGAGGAAAATAAGTTAAAGAGTCCAGCAGGGTCAAACTAGAATGGAGATGATAAAGGCAACACAAATATTTGATTACAGGTTGAGCTTAGGACTCTTCATTCAGCCTTGGTGCAAAAATGTCATTGACCAAAATACCAAAGGTGTGGGAATAAATCAGGCAGAAAACTCAGACTTAAAATCAAATTTATTTAGAGGAAGAACGACTTTACAAGAGGTTGATGCTGATAACTAAAAAGGAAGATAAATAAAAGCTTGTTACAAAACCTAATGTTTTTCTGGCAAGTTACAGAAAAACCGAAGAATTTTACAGTCGATGCCTTGTTTACTTTTTACATAATTACAAATTAACATACAGCAATTAGGTTTTATCCTCTTATTTAAAAATCTTTTATTCCCCAACTTTTCTTCTTTATGGATTCAACATGAAAATGCAAAGCTCTTTTTATTTCTCTCTTTTTTTTTTTTTTTTTTTTTTTTTTAATAAGAAACAAACCAAAAGCAGAGGTATATCAGGTTATTATAATACACCTCAATGTTCTGGAAATTACTCAAGTGCATTCCATATTAGTACAAAATAAACAACAGGCTAAACTTTAACCATAGGCGAACTGAACCGGACATAGATTTTTATTAATTTTTTTTTTTTTGAGTCAGTGTTTAATATTGATAAAGAAAATAGAAGAATTACCTAGAGTGTGGAAAGGATGGATACCTATAGACAGCTTAAATACATACAAAGCTCACAGCTGTACGCAAAGCAGTGAATGTTATCCTGTTCCCCCCTCCCCCCAAGCAATGGAAGCTGAATTATATTTGGGCTAAGCATCAGTCTCAGTAAAATGCACGTGGAAGAAAAGGGCAGAGAGCCCTGGAAACACAGGTGGGAAGGGAGCTGGCGTTACACTTCTCATGACTGAAGAGCACAAGGTGTAGGAGACTTGGCCGGTTCAGCTCGCCTATATTTAAAAATTAGCTGCATCACCAATGTGGAATTGTGGATTGCTGCCCCTTCTGACAAACGAAGTAAGACTTATGAACAGCAGGGGAAGTTTTTTATTTAAAAGGGTGCCTTAAATCCTGATAAATTCTCAAACCTGGCCAGCAGGCAGAATAATTTCCAGAGTTCTGGTTAATAAGGAATGTTTTGTGGGATTTTAGCAGATTCTCTCCTGTGTCCCCTGCCCAGTCCTCCCTTGCTCCATGCCAAAGATATCCTAGATCGCTTCCTTGAGATTTGGCACCTGAAGAACCTCTTCTGACTAGGTGGCATGTGGAAGGACTGGAATTGGGTGTTTCACCAACAGCTGTGAGATACCCTAGTGACTCAAGGAAGGTGCAAAGGTGATCGGGCTCTCTGGATGCAAATCCACCCAAGCTGATGGCATCGCTGTGCCGCGCAGCACCGTCACACCTCCAGAGGGATGAGTCCACCCTCAGTGGGGATGACAGCTCCTGTCCTGGGGAGGGCACCTGGGAGGGGTTCCAGTGGCCTGGACAGTGAATGCCTTGGTTCATGGAAAGGGTCTCACTTACTTGGATGCATCTCCTCACATCTACTTCACTTGCAGTTTCTCTAAGGAGATGGAAAATCGCTGGTGGGGCTGCTTCCCTACCTGCCGTGAGGAAGGTGTTGGTGCAGCTGACGTGGGCTCTCCTGGGGGATGTACCTGAGCCAACAGAAGCCAGTTCTCTTGTCCTGCCACTTAACCTATCTGCAGTGGGACTCTAGTCAGATTTGCAACCACTTTGGTCTAAAAATAATAGAAAAAGCTTGGCCCTTCTTCCCCTCTCGGGAAAAAGCCAAACCAAACCAGGAACACACCTACTTGAGGCTCTGATTTTGCTGGGGATAGAGAGGGGGAAGCAATGGCAAAACTGATTGTCTCCAAATAACCATAATTAAAAGGGGCAAGACCAGTTCCATTTAAAGTGCTTTATGGCATCAAACTGACATCAAGTTACATGTTGAGATGATCACTTCATTTAAAGGAATCTAAGGCCAAGCCCACACAACCCCATTGAGTCTCCCACCCTTTGCTACAGCTACTCTGCTGCTGGGTATTCTGGCACCCCCAGCTAATAATGGCCACTTCTGTTCTTGCCAGAGCCCACACTCTCACTTTTCCTGGACACTGAAACCCCTCCTGTTGGGCAGCAGCAAAGGCCAGGCCGAGAAAATGAAATCTGATTTCTGCCCTCCCTGAAACACCAGCACGAACAGCTCCAAGAGCCCTCGCAGGATCCTCTTCTCCTCCAACAACATGGGCTTCAAACTGATGTTTTTGAACCTACTCTGAGTACCAGGAACCCAATGCAAAACAGGGTGGTTTGTGTGCTGCAAATGGGATTGAGGGACTGGCTCTGGGAACTAGCAACAGGCTGGGCTGAAGAAATAACATGCTTTCAACAACTGCAGGATGGATGCCAGGCATGGAACTGGAGCAAATACAACTTTAGGGCCAGGAAGAGGAAAGGTTTTGGTGCTGTCAAGCTGGGACCATGCTCTAGCAGACAATGCTAGACAACCTCCAGGAATCAGAGCAGGAATCTGACTCTATGCCAAGCCTTTCCAAAGAAAACTGAGATGGGAAAAATAAAAGGCTAAAGAGATAAAAACCCTTACCTTCCTAAAGGTGAAAGAAGGAGGAAGCAGTGTGGGAGGAAATGCTTCATTCCAAAAAAATGAATCATACAGTAACAGACATGCTCCAGGGACAAAGGCCTGTCCACCAGAATTTAAGACACAAACAGCTTTGTTACACAGGATTTCTGGTCAGTGTACTTCTGACTCACACCTGTGGTTCCTGTCAAGGAGCCACTGGGACCTTGGGAGATCACTTAGCCAATAGTATTTGCACTTCAGGCACTGAATGCTCTTTTTGAGTTGCACAGGTCAGGAGAGATGGTGAAGCCAGGCAGACTGAATCCTGCTGCCCTGGGTCACTCATCTGCCTTTTGGGGCCCTTCTCAGAGCCATGGGAATTGCTGTGCTGTGAATATAACATGTGCTGGGACTGGGGAAAAGACAGTGAGAGAAATTGAAAAGTTCATAGTGGCAAAGGCTGCTCCACACTGCGGGGAACTCAGATGCACCAGGGCCCTGATCTCTGCTCACACAACAGTAAAGGAGCCATGCACTGCTTTGGTTCCCAAAAATTTCAGCTTGGCACATTCATTTTTGCAGAAGTATAAACAGCAGGGCAGAACCTCCTTTCTGAAGTTGGTGTTTTTCTTATGAAAAAGGTAATACCACACCAGTAGCACGTGCCTCCTTCAGCTTCCCTCGGGTCCAGAAGAACAACTAGACCCTCACACCACTGCAAGGCACTCCATGCTTTGCTTTTTCCTTTGCCTCCAAAAGGAAGGAGAAAACCTAACCAAAATGTTTGAGCAAGGAAATAATTGACAGGAGAAGCCTTGTCTGAAGTCTGAAGTCACTGTGTGTTTTTTCCAGACTTTTTTGGCCTGCAGATGCTCTGCCTTGAAGAAAGCTCTCAACTGAAACTGTGTGACTTTGGGCATGGAATGAGCTGCAAAGCAGCACTGCACAACCCCATGGTTTGTAGGAAACAGGGAGATGAGAACATTTGGTTTACCAATCTTTTGGTAGAAAACAAATAAACAAACCAAAAAAAATAAAGGGGGGAAAGAGAAAAAAACTCTCAAACTATTCCCCAAACAAAAGCAAAAGTAAAAAGAAATAAAAAAATAAAACCAAGTAAACTTTTTTAAAAAACTCTTTCAGATAAAATGAAAGATAAATATTTTTGCAAGCCCTGCTTGCAATTAAGAACAAGCACCAAATAACATTTTTTTAAAAATGAAAATAAAAATAAATCTCAACCCTTTTTCCTTTCTTTTTTTTTTTTTCCTCTCTTTTTCTTTTGAGTTTTAGTAGTGTAGAGAGCTTCCAAAGCAAGCAGGGTTCCTGCATCAAGACATCCCAGCCCAAGCATCCACCTCACCATCAATGCTGCAGATATTTATCAGCACTAACTCTGAAAACTGCAGTGGGTCACCAGCTCATGACAAGCCTGAGAGAAAACTGCAATCAAACAATAGCACAAGAAGAGAAATACTTCGTTATTTCAAAGAAAAAAACTCCTAGGAAAGGAAATGCACCTGACAGCTTCAAACTGTTGAGCACAACTTTGACCTACTTTGAAGCTGGTAACCATTTACAAATCCACTCGGGTAATTCTCCTGACAGGGTTTGGAAGAAAGGTGATTTTCGAGAGAAGTGGGTCTCGTTGCATTTCTCCTCCCCCACTGAACACCTCCCTGTATTCCATAACTCTGCAGATACCCCACAGCTGGCACAGCAAGAGCTGCCCTCGGACCTTCCTGTTCTGCACGGACACTCCACCCCAGGGCCCATGGGCACCCCCCACACTGGACTCCAGACCTGTCCCACAGGGGCTGGGTCCATTGGAACCTTTTCTCCCCCAGAAATGGTTCCTAAGTGCCTGGTATTGCACAGCCACAGGGACAGGAGCCATGTCCTGGGAGCCCGCCTTGCTGCCCACGATGTCTCGCTGATCTGCTCGGACACTGCTGCTCTCACTCTGCCTCAGAAACGAGCAGGGCAAGTGAGAAAACCCAGAGAAACAGAAGCCCAACGGTAGCACAAAAAGCAGGCTAAGAAAAACACAAAGAACAGAACAAAGATCCCTAAAAGGAGACTTTTAGCCAACCCCCCCTCAGTCACTAGGCTTGGATGAAGACTGGAGCTCCATTCTGGCAAGAACATTATCTTTACTTTGGGGATGGGAGGGAATGAGCTGGAGATCAAAGAGATTGCGTAAAAAAAATGTTGCTTACTGTTGTTTCCATTTGAACAGTCTGTTTTGGCTCCTCGGGACTGCTTTACCAGCCTACCAAAATTCTCTTTTCTGTGCCATTTTAAATATGCCAAATAATATTCTGCTTGTCTCTGGAAACGGTTTGACATTTGATTCTCCTGCCCCACAGAAATTGTTCAAAATGATTTTAAATTTTAATTTTTATCCTCTGAGTTGTTGCTTCTAAATGTTACTGCTTCCTGGTGTAAGGTACCCTTCTGAAACCAAACAGCCCCTATCCAATGAGCACAAAAGGGGTGTGCAGGTCACTCTGTTACAGTCGGAGCAGTAAGGGCAAGATATTTAATATCTACACACTCCCTGAAAGTCCTCAGGTATCATCTATCCCCATGGGTGGATCTTGGCTGTAGGGACTGTAAGCATATCCCAGTGGATACATAGATATATATAAGTATGTATATATACAGTATATCTATATATGCCAGTGTGTATGCACCATTTGTAGAGCTCTAATCTTTTCCTAATTGCTTGGTTTTCGTTCTTTTCCCCAGAAAAGGGAATTTGAAGGCACAGACCCCTTAAGGCTATGTTCTCTCATCCTTCAGCAGTAAGAAGAGACAGACAACATCTACCCCAATTCATGTGATCCCAGGTTTGCACAGGGAGATGGTCCTGTGCGCCATGCAGCCACAGCCTCTGTGGGGAGAATTCACCTAAAACCACAGGAGAGAGGCCTTATCCACCACTTAACAGACATCAGAACATGTTTTATTTAAAAACTCAAGATGCTTGTCCAATGCAGCCACCGGCCACGTGCTGTCACAGGCAGGGAGAGGTCCACAGTGCCAATGCCATGAGGGACCACTGGAACAGTCCGTGCTCAGCAGAAGATCTCCTCACCCTCTGGAGGTGCTTCGGAAGAGTGAGAATCTGTAGCACCAAAAAACATCACATGGGAATCACTATGGGAACACAGGGACACAGCAGGCAGAGCGGGGCTCTGTGTGCACAGAAACCCCGCTGTCTGCCAAATCCGCCGGGCCCCTTCAAAGATGTTCAGTTCCCTGATGAGCTACCATGAAATTACACCTTATAATGGGTGAGATTTCCTGTGCACAAGCTGGAAAACATCAGTGAGCTAGCATGAATGAAACCGGTCATCCGAGGGCATGCGATCAAATTTCATGTGGGTCAGAGGTTTGAGGTGCAGCTCTGAGTCCTAAGGGGATGCAAAACTACCAGACACAAAAAACCCTGTATGTTTTTGTTTCAGATCAAGAGACAAAACAGACCAGCTTGAGGGGAAGGGAGAGGCCACCAGAAGGCTTGTGGGTATCATCTCTAAACTGCCACAGAGCTAAAGTAGACATTAATGCGTGATGAACTGCAACAGCGAGGAGCATCCCAGCAGCAGCTCCTTCTGAAAGCACTGACACTGAAGCAGAACATTTTCCTCCTTGAAGCAGAGAATCCAGCCCATGGAGGCTGCTCAGGATGGGATGGGAAGAAACAATGAGAAGCATGTGTGTCCCTCTGACAACCCCAAGGGCTGCAGAACAGGCAGAGAAGCCCACGGAAGATCACTTCAAGCTGCTCAGCACAGCAGCCAGCTTACCAACCCTGAAAAAACACCTGTGAGCTCCCCTGACACTCACCGGACTGTTGGGAGCGATGTCCCCTGCCCTTTTTCTTCTTTTCCTTCTTCTCCTTTGGTTTGGCTAAACTGAAGAGGCGAGTAGGCAACTGGGTCTGTTCCTCAGCTGCCTTGTTAGTCCGGTTTGTTGTGCTAAGCAAATGGAAAGTGCTTTTCTCTTTGTGTGTCCTTGAAAGACTGTTCCTTTTGGGGGAGACAGACAGTTCTGCATCAAAGTGCCCTTGTTTAGGAAGGAAAGGGTTCTTCTGCATGGAGGATTCATCAGTGCTGGACTGGGAGGAGACTCTTGCAAGTTTCTCATGTAGATCTGAAACCTAAAAAGGAAAAGTGTTTCATGAAAGAGGCTAGCAGAGAACATGGATAGAAAAGGCATGTCCCAGACCACTCACAGAAGTTGTTCTTGCGAACATCCAGCCCATTCACCAGGTAAAAAATCGTCCCCATCCAGGCAAAGTAAAGAGAGAAAAGCCCTCTCTGTGCAAGATGAAAAAACGAGGCATAAAAAGAATAACACTCCACTACCTTTTGCTCCTCCATGTACTCTGCTATGTATCAACAAGCCAAGGGCAAATATTCTCTAAGATCTCAATAGCAAGACTCACCCTGCATCGTTTGCACACACAGATGGTGGCAGGAGGCCAAGGAGCAGCATGCCTCCCTGGGATAGGAAGGCCAGCACACGGCACAGGAGCACCATGTGTCAAAAGAAGCCTTCCCAAGAAAAAGATGAAAGCAAAATAATTTTTCCTGATTTTTTTTTTTTTTCCTAACGGCTGTCTCAGGATGTAATTGAGCTTGCACATTCAAAGGGTAGATCAAAACAAGCCCAACAAAGCTTGACTGAACCCTCTATTAATAGCTCTGCAATGTCAGTCAGATACCTGCCTTGAGAAGGTGCTTCCTTCTCCTAAATCTCTTAGGCCTTGCAGGCATTTTACCTCTCAGCCTCTCCCACAGCATCCATGTGCTTTGTCTACAAGGGCCTGGAGCTGGAGCAGCTTCACTGGCTGCTTGGAAAACTTCTGGCTTGATCAGGAGCCAAGTGGGAGGGAGCAGGACCTCCTTTGGTGATTAGCTTTTCAGAGCTCACTGCTGAGCTCCACAATTAGGCTGCTCAGGCATCCACAATCATTCCCATTCTACAATCCAACATTATATAAACGAACTCTGCTACAGCTCTAAGCAAATTACAGTCACAATTAGTGAGTTACAAACAAACAAATGATCAACAGGCTTAAGGATTAAATTCAGTCCATGTTTTGTCTTTGGTGCTTGCTCTCCTCAGTCAGACTGCTGCACAGTTGTAAAGGAAAAAACCTTAGCTGGCTGAAAAATGCCCAGACCAGGATCTGTGTGTGGGTTTTTCTTTGTGGTTATGAGCAGTCAGACACCAGAGAGCAGAGCTGGGGACCTTTGCTCACAGAGCCACAACTGGACTGCAGGTGCTCGGTCTTTTCAGGACAGGGGCAATGCCATCTCTTTGCTGGATATTGAGAATGCTTTTGGAGATGGATGTCAGCATGTGAACAGCCTTGCCCTCCAGTTATCAGCCTCACAAGTGGTTTTTGTGATAGCTGGAGGCTGCAGGTTACCCACAACACTCAGGCTGTTCCTGCAAAGAATATCCCCTCTGCCTGAGCACTCCCCAGAGCTCAGCCCTCGGCTGAAGGCCAGCATCAGGCACTGTTAAACCCCTGGGACTGCCTGGGGCATCTTCCCTGGGCGTGGGCCACGTCCTCTCTGCCATCCCCCAACACACAGACAGGGCGCTGGGCAGAGCTCAGGCTGCCCAGCACTGGCCAGGCACCCCCAATACACCATGAAGCACCAACACTGGCAGTGCCTCAGCAGCTCCAGAGGTGCAAAAACTGGATGCTGCACATCGTAGGCAAGGGAAGAGCCAGTTTTAAATACCAGTCCCCACATGTCTGGGGCTGGGCTGGCACCAGCTGTGTGCCCTGTGAGGGGCATGCAGTTCACCTGGGAGCCAGCTGGGAGCTCCCTGCAGGCATCAGCTCCCCTAGGAGCCCGGCTGCTGGCATCATTTACCTGGTTGTGGTCAGGCTCCTGCCGCATCTGAGCAAACTGCTCCACGTCCTGCTTCAGCTGCACCTTCTCCCTCTCCAGCTGCTTCTGTGCCGTGCGCAGCCTCTCCAGGTCGAGCTGGTAGGCCGCCTTCTTCACCTGCAGCTCCTCCCGCTCCCGCTCCAGCTCCTGCCTCAGCCTCTGCACCTGCTCCTCACGCTGTGCCAGCTCGGCCTCATGCTCTGCCAGTTCCTTCTCCCGCACTTCCCACTCCTTCTCCCTCCTCCGCCGCTCCTCCTGGTGCTGTGTCTGCTGCTTCTTCAGGTTGGCCAACTCCTGGCGCTGCTTCTCCAGGTTGCGCTGCTTCTCCTGCTCCAGCAGCGAGGGGGGACGGAGGACGCTTCGGCTCAGAGCCCTCTCACTCAGAGCCTGCTTCTGGTCCTCGATGTAGGTGTCCTGCTGCAGCACCACGCCCTGGGAGAGAGGAGAGAGATCCCTCCAGCATTCTCTCTGTGGGGAGAGGCCTGTCCCTGAAACCTCAGGGTGCTGCACTGAACCCCTTCTTCTCCCACCAAACTTGCAGCCCAGTACTGCTGCCTGGTTACTGGAGCATGCTGGCAAAGCATCTCTCCCAGCAGCTTCCCAAATTCAGGCCAGCACTGGTTCACTTAGGCAGCAGCTCATTCCCACAGCCTGCAAGCCGGCCATGGGGTGTCCAGCCATGCAGGGTTGTGACACAAGAAGGGGAGACAAGGGGCAAAGCACAGCTGGCGGCTCAAGCAAGCAATGTGTGGGAGCAGGGTGAGGGGCTAAGCCTACCTGCAAAGCACTGAGCAGCTTATGAAGGCTGGTAATGGTCTGGAGGACCTGCTGCAGAAAACAAAAGCGTTGCTGTTAGATCTCACTGGGTGCTGGGCACGTGGACAGCACCCTCTCTTGCTCTGTGTCCCACCACTGGGTCTGACAAGCTGCACAGCCACCCCTCTGCACCCTGCTTTTCCTCACTCTTTCCTTGCAATGACTGCATCAATCCCCAGCACACCAGTACATCCCTTGAACCCCTCCCAGAAGTGCCTGGCATCGCCTTCCTCCCTTCCCCAGTTATAATTGCAGCAGGGGAAGGAACATCTGCAGAGGCACCTCCTGGCACAGAGCTCATGGGAAGTCCTGGGTTGTCTCTGCAACCCACTGCCCACAGCATCAGCTTGCTCAGGAACAAGCTGAGTAATTAAGATGAAGCCCAGAAGTTCACTTAAAAATTTCAGGAAAAAAATTTCAAGGGGAGAAAAAAAAAAAAGCAATCTTTAAATAGATGTGAACTATTTGTACCCTTCTGTCCCTGCTGCCCCATACATGACCCACAGCCACCAGGCAAGAAAAGCTGCACTGCAGCAGGCACACAAGTGAAGCAGGTGTGTTCTCTGAGGCTTTCTGGAAGTACAGAAATGCAAACACCTCATCCATCAATACAGAGCAAGCTACTTTGGAGTGACGCCCTATCCCTAAATTTAGCCTAGCTAAAAATTTCTCTACATCTCTCATATCCTGCAATTAATTTCAAGAAGAAAAAAGAGCACTTCAGTATTTGCAGTAGTGAAGTGATAGCCAGTATTAAGGGAACTGCTTCTCATTTTGTCATTAATGCTAATTGGGAGTTATGAATGTGTATCAAAGGGAGAATAGAAATCTAATTGCCCCAATTCACTGCACCTGCAACATAAAATTAAACTCTCTCTGTCTGCAGATGCACAATAAATACAGCCCTGTGCATCCTGGTGGTAATTAACCCTTGCTGCTTATAATCAGCACATATCATCTTGCTGGCAAGCAGATGACAATCAGTGAATTCCCTGTCTAAACATCCAAGGTTAAACAAATAAATGACACAGTGGGTTCAGCTTAATGTATTTAAAAGTCTAGATGTGCTCCAGCAAATTAAATGTGTTTTCTTCTACATTATCACCTATTGAGACAAATTCTCAAGCCGCTTAAATGAAGGGAACAGCTGAGCAATGGAATCAATTCCTACCTCATTATTCCTTTTCAGCATGAACATCAAATTAGCATTTCCACCCTATGACAAGATCACAAACGCAATATGAGGACAATGAAAAATCATAGCAAATGTCTTCTGAAGCTGAACTAATGACACATCCATTAAACATTCCCCTCCACCTTCCATTTTGGGAGAATTCATGCATGGTTTTAGGCCACTTAGAATCATACAGAATAAAATGTTAATTAGCATTATTTTGCAGTAATGTGATGTATCGATCCCCTGAAAGAAAAGGTGCAAGGTTGTAGCTGACCATACCATTTCAGTAACAATGCAAAATTAAACACATGCTTTGGCTGACCTGCAGACAGATGGTAGCTAACCTGTGCCACTGAGGAGCAGAACTGATTTTGTAGTGGTTTTGGATCCATATTGCGCATTTTATTTTATTTTTAGCTTATTAGGATGTACCTAACTGTCAAGAAATTTTCAGGCATTTTTCAAGGCTAGACTGTCACTCCTGGAATCTGAACTCAGTGGTGGCAGACACACAAACCAAGCTGTACCTTCTTTAAAATGCTGTCTGACTCGGTTCTCCGAAGGTCCTGAGCATCATCGCCTTCGTCTTTCGCTCCACCTAAAGGAAGAAGCCAGCATTGACATTGGTTATTCAACATTTTCAGGCAGAGATGAACTTGCTAAATCTGAGAAATTTAATACAGGAAACTCACATGTTCCACAAAAGCAGACACAGAGCTCTTGACATTTTAACTAAATGAATTTGAGCCCTAAATATATGGAACACGTCAGCACTACCAGAAAAAGTGGATGTGAATTTAGATTAGGGTTGACTTTGGTTTCAGAGAGCGTGCTGATAAATTCAGCACACCGCTATTAACTGGTGCTCTGTCTAGCCCCTGCACTGCTGTCTACTACCACAGAATACTTGCTGAGAAGACATGAGGCAGCCTAAGAGCAGATGGAGGATGATAACAGAATCATATCAGGGTATATTATTGCAGGTATAGTTTCAATGCCTCTCTTGTGCAAGTTAATTTACATCTGGGTCAGATACTGCTGTGCACCACCCTGTGTAATTCTATGCTAACAATTTATCATTAACCTTAGCTATCAGATACCTGGATCTTCAAAGGGACACTGGGATTTCTCTTTCTAACTTCCCCCTGGATGGCTCAACTCAGTGCTCCTGAGCAGGACTGAGCTGACCTGTGGAGGCAGGAGGGCTCTGACCCTCCTCCTGTGCTGCCCTTTGCTCAAAAGGAGTCTCACAGACCTTCCACCCTCTACCTCTTGCCAAGACTCTTGTACTCCCTTTGCCAGCTGAGATGCACTTGCAGTGCATGCACACCTGCAGGGGCAATCTCCCTTCAGCCACTCATAAAGATAAATAACTTCACATAAACCTGAATCTGCAGCAGCGTGAAGGACACCACACCTGGTGTAAAGGCCCTCTCCTCCCCCCACCCCCGAGGCTGGCTCTGCTAGTAGAGGCTGACCCTCAAGTCCTCCCAACAGAACTGCTCTCCTGCACCACGTCCTGGAACCTTCCACCTCTCTGCAGGAGGAAACTCCTCCCTTCTGCTTTGCTGGAGGGGAGAATGAAGGGGAGTCAGGTTATAAGCCTTGCCCGAGGTTTCACAGGTTGTGAACAGAAGAACTGGAGAGAATGCCAGGTTTCATACCTCCTGGGCAGAAAAAATAGGCCCTCCATTCTTTTCCCAAAATCTCCCAAGAGCCTACAACTACTGAATTAGAATCAGAGGGTATTTCTACAGAAAACCTAGATCTGGGCAACAGTCTGAGGTTGTCCCATTCATCATTGCAACAGAGAGAGGCACAGCCCTCAACAAACCCCTCCAGTGTGAGTATATTTGTCATCATGATGACAAGGCCTGTGGAGGGCTTTGCAGCTCTCCAGCAGAGCTGGGAAAGCCTCTACATAGTTCTCATGTCTGACTGTCTGGAGCTAACACTGCTCCTTTAATGCAGGAGGTCAGACAAGGTCCAACGATCCCAGTGCTGAGACAGACACTAGCACAGCAAAACTGGTTGTATTGGGAGTGTGAGTGAGACCACAGAGAAAGGAATTTGAGGACAGGGAAGTTTCTGATGACTAGAGCAAAGAAAGAGGGCATTGGGAAGCAGCCAACTATGCGGCTGAAATAAGTAGTCACGCATTTCTTTGGAGAGACTTAATTGGAGGAATAATACATGCAGATGTAGGTGGAACATAAATGCACAGAGAGCAGGGACAGGGGAAAAGGTGTTTGATTCAGCAATATCCACATCCATTTGTAAATGCAACAGCATCAGGCTCCTGCTGGGAAGAAAACTGAAGAACAAAGAACAGACCTGTAAATATTACAATAATAACATGAAGAAACTAATTCATTGAGAAGCCAAATGCTTTCATGTGGCACGTAAGTAAAATAGCAAGTATTACTTAGAGCAGAGTGGAGTGAAGAGTTCAGGTGTTTAACCCTCATATAGCCACAGGTTCTCAGCTACCATCAATCCACCTGAACATAGGTTTTTTTTCCTAAATTGGTGATTTAATCTATCAACCATTGTTGCAGAGGACTCGTGAAACCCAAATACTAGCTAAAGTCCTTCTGAAGCAAGAGGATATGATGATGCGTACTGTTAACAAATTCTGATGTGCACACACAGAACTACTCACCCTTGGAGGCATTCATCTGATGACTGTCAAATCCTCCAAAAGTTTCTGCCCTTCTAGGGAGTGAGATGGGGCCAACTCCTCCTTCCTGCTCCATGGCAGTGCTGCTGACCTGCTGTCCAAGGGCAGTGCCCAGGCTCCTGTTCACCAGGTCTTGCAGCAGTTCAACTGACAAAAAGCAGCAATGTCTTTGTTAAAGCCCACCTCAGGTTTCTGAGCTATTTTCATCCCTTCCTGAGCTCAGGTCAGAAACTATTTGGTGTACAAAGAATCTAGGTTTCTGTGACAATGACATGAACACTACGCATTGCCCCTACAAAAAACTCGCTGTCTGACCACTAACTCCAACTCTTGGAGCTCTGCACAAGCTTACACTGCCCTCTCTTCCTGAGGCAACCTCGATGTCCTCAGACAATAGCATTTAATAATTTCAGCCTCTCCAAAGAGCATATACTGGAAAGTAGCCTGAGTTTCCACCTACCCTTGCCTTTGTCAACAGAACTGCTTGTCCCTTGCAGGCACCACAAGCATCTGCTGGAACCCAAGCTGCACCCTCACATCTTGCTGAGACTGAAGAGCAGCAAAAAGCCTGGATTGGCCCAAATTTCAGCCAAGGATAAATCCTATGCTGCTCCTTACCCCAAAGCAGGTTCAATGCATGGTTTTCTTTGTGCTGACTTTCGTGCCCTCTTTCAACACCCCCCAATATCTGCTTCCTTTCCTGATCTTCATGACCTGTCCCTGAGACAATACCATGAGCAGCAGTTTCTCCTTATCTTGTTATTCTGACAAAGAGAAGATGGCCCCTGCACTGAAGGTAACCAATTATAGTTGGCTACTATAATTTACATGTCACATGACTGACTCACCTTCATTTATTGCCGCTTTCATGATTGCCTCTCCTTTTGGAGCCTCTTCTGTGTTGGCTCTGAAGAGCAGCCTGGAGTCTGGCATCTCCTCCTGTGCAGAACTGTCTGCCATGTCCTGGAAGATCTTCATCTTCTCCTCCAGCAAGAGCAGGATCTGTTTATCCTTCTGCTGAAGTTGTTCTGTGGGGGTGAACAGAAAACAGGGATGAAGACAGAAAATAAAAACTTTGGCAAGGAAACCTGAGCGATTCCTGAGATATTGGCCCCATCTAGTGGAGCATGACAATATGTGCTGCGTTTGGCAGCATGACAGTGCCCTGGGCAATCGGGCACAGCAGGCTTGGAAAATAAATAATGCAAGGAAAGCGAGCTGCAAACCAGGACTGCAGTCATTTGCTGGGTGCAGGATTGAAAAAAGTCACACTTTGACCACAAAACACAACCCAAAAACTCCCGTACATTTTTCCACAATGGCTCCCCAGCTCTGTTCCAGGCAGATTTTACCTTTCAGTCCTCTCACTTTCGCATCGGACAATTTCTTTTCAAATTCAGACTCACAAGGGACTCCTTCATCTTCATCTCTATCCCTGGATGGGAGACATGGCTCTATTACTACAAGAACACACCCAGGGCACACCCTGCCTCCAAGAACAGCTGAGTGTCTTACATGGTGTGCATGGTGTCCTGAATGATCTGTATCCAGCCGTTGCGCTCTTCTTTGGAGCTGGCATGGACTTCCACCATTTCAGGATCCTTTCCACCCATGCTGATCAGGAATAAACCCTTCTCTTCATGAGCCACTTCTCGTACAATCAGCTTCTTCAGAGAGATCACAGTAGATTTCTGGTCCTTCAGATGGAAAGAAATGGGTCAGGAGAGGGACCAGAGCTAGCTCCCAGATTCAAACTAGCATTGAAAAGGTCCCAATAACCATAGTGCTACATTTCTCAGGTTTCTAAACACTTTCTGAACATACTGGCAAATTAAAAAACCAAAATCATTTCAATGGGCTCAAACAAAAGGATGGGTTTCCTTTCCTCCACCAGTTCTTTAGGAAAAGCAATTTTACCTCACTCCATTTCAAGAAAGAATTAATTTCAAATTGACTTTGTGGTTTCGTAAACTGTACCATATTCTGCTCCGATCTCATTTCCTAATCTCCACTTCTCCCTGTCACTAGGATCAGAGTTCCTTACACTTGGTGCAGCTTGCAAGCCTGCTTCACACAAGTATCTTCACCATCTCTCTTCAGAATAAAGTCTTGTTTTCAAATTCCACAAAACCTCTGCTGTTCTCAGATGCTCACAGCTGACTGCTATGTGAGAACTCATGTGTGAGGTGATGTTCACTGTGTGCTATGGTCTCTGTGTCATCAGCCTGCTGGGTTACAACGTCCCCAGGCTGCTGTGTCATCTGCACACGAGTCAGCCCCTTTGTGCTACAGCTGGGGTGATCTGGTTCACTAGCAGGACGTGTATGCAAATCAGCTGCCCCTGTGTAGGACACTGAGACCATGCAGAGGGTTGGTGGAACTGGAATAACAAATTATCAGCTTTCAAAATGCTCAAAGAGTGGAAAGGTCACAAGGTTTAGCCAGTCTAGACCATGCCTGGAAGGTATAGCCCAGCAGACTCCATTAGGCAGCAGGTTTTCTTTAGCAGGTCAGTGTGCCCAGCCCTTTTCAGGGGCCTGCCCTCAAACCTTATGTTTTTACTCCTGCACATTATAAATATATTTCTCTGACATTTATTTTCAAGCTGCTCTGTTGAATTTACTGCCCTGGAATTTCACCTCACTGCCCCCTGCAGCAGCTCACAATGTATCTGGACATTTCCTTCTGCTGAGGTTCATTTTTACAATGTTTGCATTTCCCCCTGCTCCCTCCCAGCCCAGTCACTGCTCCAGTGTGCACAAACTGCAAAGCACAAGTGTTTTGAATGACAGGCAGGTTTTCAAGGCCAATTATCAGCTATGCCACGGCACTGCAGGAAGAGGAGGTGGGGCATGAAGACTTGTTTTCCCATCAAAAAGAATGGAGTCTGCTCAGCAAACAAAAATGTTCTGAGCAAGAAAATTAAGCTGTTTAGCAGGCAATTGCTGGCTTTGCTGCACAACACAACATCACGGGTCTCTCATGTAGAAAAGTAAGAAGGAAAAAAGGTTGAAGTCTTACCAGTGAGGCAAAAACATACTTCTGGTCCTTATCCTGAAGGAACACGAGCATGTCGGAGAGGAGAACAGCCTGGACTTCTGCAAAAGAAGCAGCACATCAGTGCAGTACAACCACACAACCCACCCCAGAACTGATTTCTTGTAATAACACCAGCACTGGGGAGCAGCAGGGCTGGTTTTGCAAATCCTGGAATCAAGATCAACCTCCCAGTTGGCGGGAGGAGCAAGGGCAGTTCCTGGAGATGCCAGATCAGGTTAGCTCTGAACCAGCTTTGCATTACACAGGACACATCAGGGCATCCTGCAGGATTTGCTCTCAGCCATTGGAGCAGGGGTGCTCCTCTCCAACCACATGCTCACTACCAGTTAAGACATGGGCATAACAGTGAAAGCCAGAGACATTTATTCAATAGAAGCTCTGTTTTCTCAAACAATCAATATTTCAGCCCTCAAGCAAAATATCTGCACAGGAGGTTTTGGGTTTTATGGTTCTCTTGATGAGTGGTTTGCAGGGTGTAAATTATCGTGCAATAACAACATTTGTCAGCTGCAGTTTCTTTCCCAGGAAATACTGACTTCAGGAGCCACCAGTAATTCAGCTCTCAGACAAACACAACTCTGAGGGGAGCCTGTGTGAGACACAGGACCTGGCTTTCTTTCACAGGAGAAGGAAACACAACCTCAAGCCAACAGAGGATTTTAAATCAGTCTTTTCCCAGAGTACACGTAGAGCCTTCCAAGTCTCCTAATAACATATCATAAAGTTGCACAGCAACTACCAAGTGTAATGCCCCACCCAGACCCCTCAGTACAAAGAGGTTTTGTGTAATGTACTTGGGAAATCTTGTGACAGAAAGGAAGCAAACCAAAAACTTAAATCACCCCATGGGTAAATCCTTCCAGTCTGTTTTGGGAAGACAGAATCCATTCCAGCTAAAAGAAACACTAAACTTTGAGCAAAGCTTCAAAATGAAATCCAGGCTCTGGGAGGCTTTTAGAAGGTGGTATTTGAATGCCTTTTTCTCTGTCCCATGCACTTTGCAAGAGGGAAATGTAAACAAAAGTTCTTCCTATAATTTTCTGTGCTCCATTTCAAATACCACAAAATAACCTGAATATGTGAATGATCTACCCTCTCCCTGAGTAGGCAGCCTGCCTGCAGGACCCACTTTCCCTGACAGTTTGCACTACAGACACGTTCGTGCTTTTCTATGACTAAGAAATGCAAATGGAGCCTGTGCTTATCACGATTTCACAAGAGCAGCAGAACTTGCCTCATCCACCATCTAAATACAGTAGTAGTCTCAGATGCCTAGAAATCATCTGTAAACTTCCTGCTTCCAAAAACCTCAAAATAAATCATACCCCCTACAGAATTCCATGTTATCACCACCTCCCTGCACAGCACGGCATCAGCTTCCCAGGCCCCATTCGTGCCCACAGACTGTAATTTAATCAACTAATGCTGCAGGGAGGAAGGGAAGCCCACCTTCCTGCCAAGCCTGAGGCACAGCCCTGTCTGCTCTTACTGCTGCTGTGGTCCCAGCTGAAACATTTCTTGGGAGATTAAGTGTTTAAGTCAGTGGATAACTTCAGTGTACAGCACCTTAAAAGAACTACTTCCACCTGATAACAAACGAAAAGCAACTCAAACACTGACCCAACTAGAGGTAGCTTCAGAGACGCCTCTCCTGAACAGTTTGTGTCAACAGCTTAAGAGTTTCAAGAGCAACAAAGGTCTGGGACATCTCCCTGGATCCCAGTGCAACTGGGATGGTACTGCTGCAGACCTGCCACAGCCCTCAGAGGGAAGGAAAGGCCCATGAAGTTGAGGCTGGGTTCCAGATTTAGCCAGCACAACTCCTGGAACTGTGGCACAGGCAAGGAGATCTGACTCCATGGTCTGGGCAACTGCAGCCCCAATTCTGTCCTCCTGGCCCAGAGCATCCCACAGCAACTCTGCTCCTTGGCTGACACACAGAGGTGTCACTGCCACCAGAGCACATGGCAGGCATGCAGTCACCAGGAGGAAAAGCAGCTCTCTATCACTGCAGATCCCACACAAGGAATTGGAAGTGCAATGGGGAGTGGGGGTACAGCAGGGGAAAGCTGGAGTCACAATCTATCAAAGCAAAAGAATAAGTCAAGGGTGGAGGCACCAATCTGAGGGCTAATCCTACACCCAGAGAGGGTGAGTTGCATCCTTCCACAGCAGAAGGCAGGACAGTCTTACCTTTTAACCGGCCAGCTGATTTTTTAGTGAAACAGGTCCCTCCTGGACGAGTTTCCGATGCCTCAAGTCCTCTCTTGCAAACATCTGGCCACTCTTCATCCTCATGATGGACTTGCTGTCTGTTCGGTTGTAAATCTCCTCAAGACGCATTTTCTTTTCATAATTGCTGACTTTGTTATTGACAGCAGCAATCACATCTTTAACGAGGTTTAATGCCTGAGTCAAGTCTTCATGTTCCACGTCATTTTCTTTAAAACAGAAGCAGAAACATCTCTATTTGATTTTGTGCAGACTAACTTCCCAATTTTACTTCCTTCCTTCCTCTTTTCCCAAGCTCCCACATTATAACTTTTTAATACTTAAATGAGACATTTTTCCCCGTTAAAGAGAGTTTCACAAAACCTTTTACATATACATGGTTGAGGCTGGGGAATATTCCAATATATTTTGCATACAAGACAGTAGAGATGAAATGCACAAATTAGCTACATATTTTAGCCAATACCAAAAAAAGCAAGCTGGGAGACTTTGGAGTCTAGGCATGTTGCTCTATAATTAGCTACAGACAGACTTCTAACAACTAAATCAAGGTACCTAAACAACTAATCCTAAGTGGAAGTATGGAATTGAGTTATCTCATTGCAGTGATGTGGGACAACAATGACTGGATTAGCTGGTAAGACAATCTGCTTCAGCTGCAAAGGATCCAAACTTCACACTGGACAAACAAAGACACGTTCAGAATAGAACTGGTCCCTACCTTTGGTGTACTGCAGTATCCTTTGTAAAAGGACCGGGTACTTTGTGATTCTCTGCGTTACTAACAAGATACATTCAGGAATCCCAAGACGCCTCACCAGGGAGCTGCTCATTTTTTTCTAAGGAACAAAGATGAAAATTCAGTTCTGTAGCAAAACACTCCCCCAGAGTGCAGAAAGGACACATTTTTCCCCTCAGCTGCATCTGTCCTGCCAGGTCCTACCTTGACAAATGCTTGAAAGCGCTTGTCCTTTGAGTACAGGTCCTTGAAGTAATTGACAGCCTCGTTGTGATGCCCGCAGAATTTGCCAAACGTTTTCCTCATTCGCTCAGCATTCTCCCCAGAGAACTGCAAAGAATGGGACACACAGCTCCAACCTGCACTGAACTCCAGGGGTGACACCCAGCAGCGCCTGCCAGGCTCACAGAAGAACTTGATGAAATCAAATTAGTCCAAAGCATGCTCGACCATGCAAGCAGATCTCTACAGAGTAAAGAGCTGATTTGGGGACTTCACTGGGCTCACACCTACAGCAAAATTTGAGACGCCACTCACATGGCTCAAAAGGCAGCCACAAAAAAAAGTCAAGACAGACAAAAAGAAGACAGAAACTGTGGATAAAGAAAAGTAAAATGACCCACCCCGAGTTAAACACCAGGTCAGTAATGCAGCCAAGAAACACACCGGGTATATTTTGCTATGAGCTCCTGCCTACACTCCAGTCTGTGGTCAAAATGTTTTGTGCCTGTCAGTGTCACTTCTCTTTCTCACAAAATGAACTAAATTAATTTTGAACAATGGACCTTCCTCTGAAAGAGCATAAAGTGCTTCAAAAAGCAGAGGCGGAGATTTTTATGTGTGAAGAGTTAAAGGTGCCATCAGCAGTGCTTATCTGACAGGCACAAACAGGAGGGAAGGAAAAGCATCTGGCCTCCAGCTGTGTTCCCAGAACTGCAAACATTTTCCAGCACTTACTTGATTCACTAGGATGTCACCTATCCTCGTGATAACAAAGTTCTTTTCACTTTTGTCTGCCAGTGACTCCTTCTTCCTTTCCAGAATCCGCTGGAAAAACTGACTGTGGATGTGCAGCAAGTTTTCCAGGCAGGGAAAGATCTTGTCCACGACCTGCTGATCGTACTGCAGTTCCTTTAGCATGGCTGCACTGTACACGTCACTCATGATCTTCAGGGGGCGGACGTGGTGCATTTCCGTCTGCATTAGCTCTGCATAGGATGAGGACAAGAGTTCATGAGTTACAGCACAAGGAAAAGCTGCCACTAGAAAGCTTTTCCCTAACTGGGCTTCTCTAAGTGGCTTCAGAAAATTTCATGTCAGCAATTGTAACACCAGTCAAGAGTTTCATGTGTGAGAGTAACAAGGGGAAGAGGCATCCCACAAGAGAGAGCTTTGGATATTGCTGCTGGGGTCTCAGCCTTCAGCCCTGGTATCTTCTGCTTCCTAACTGCCAGCCTCCACACACCACCTTTGGCCATACAGGATGGCTCCTGAATCCCTCAGGAAAAGACTTCCTAGTTTGCTGCTTGTGCTGGAACCCAGTTTGAAAGCCTAAGTAGACAAATGAGGAGAGGCAATTTCTGTGTTTTTTTGGTGGCATGTGAAATGCAGAGAGACAGCTCTCACAGAATACATTACATTTCTAGGAACTTCAAGAATGAGTTTGGCTTTTGAGGAAACCAAGGCAATGCTCCTATTCATGAGGCTAAAGCTTTCCAGACCCAAGCATGTGAGTAGATCAAGGAGCTGTTTACAGTGAGTGAAAAGTGAAGGTGCAGATGTCTCACCGTAAATCACATCTTGCCGTTTGACAACATCTTTGCATTGCTGCTGCAGGAACTTGCTGTCCACAGCCTGGCTCCAGGATTCTGCCTCCAGCTGACTGGAATCTAATTCCAGGTCTCCCATGAGCTGTCCTTCATTCATGTCTGCACCTTCACAAAGCAATGGAAGTGCCATGAAGAGTGGGTAACTTGTCCCATTTGAGATTCCTGTCTAATTATTCAGGTTTGCTTTGTCAGTCACACACACTTTTACTGACACAAATGATCACATACCACAAAAAGACTAGCTACGAAAAACACTATTAAAGGTTATTTCCTAGTTTCCTGTTCATCATTTTCACATAGACCAAATTCTAGTTCAGATAATGTATTCCTAATCTGCCATGCAACGACATTGCAGTTTAATAAAAAAACACAACAGAAGGGGAAATGATTGTCCCTGAGCTAAATTCCAAGTAACTCAACTGTAACTGAAACCTTCTAAATGTTTTTCCATAATTCGATGAGCTAAAGAAATGACTATGTGGGGCTTTGTTTTAGTTTATCACACTAATATTCTGAGATTAAAATAAATGCACTTTAATTGTCCATTATAAAAGAAGACAATTGCTGAAAATGATTTTCTATTTCTGGAAAGCAGCACTGAGAGCTTCGTTCTCCTATAAATGCCATGAAGATCTCTTACCTTCATCAACCAGTGACTCCATGGATTCATTAACCCGGCTAATTTTATGTAAAGAGTCTGTTGACTGCGACAGGAATTTCCAAGTGTGTATTAAGCTGTCATCGTTCCCAACTCTGCAGAAAAACAGAACACAGAATATTGTTTATGACAAAAACCCAGCCAAGTGGTACTTTCAGATAAGCAGAAATAAATGCATTTGAAATATGTATTGAAAAACAAAGCCAGCACTGCACGATTATGTAGAGAAATGTGCTTTTATGAGTTGTTTACTAACTACCCACTGGAGCTCAAGAAGCTGTAAGCACTGCAGTTGTGAGTGAAGGTGCTTTCCATAAAGAACCACTCCTGAGGTTTTACAGTTTGGACAACTCCATTCCAGTCACGTCCCATCCTCACTGCCCTTGGAGCAAATGGTGTGAAAAAATGCAACACCAAAGGCTATACAAGAGTCCTTATCACTTAGAGCTCTGAGAAAGGTCAGAAAATGGACTGAAATTAAATTCCTCATGAATAGACAGGATATCCAAACTGCCCTGAATATCCCAATCCCTGTGACTGCCTCAGATGTAGAACTGCTCAATATGCAAGCGCAGTAGGAACCATAAATAAGATTTTCTTCTATGTCTTTTTGTAATGAATTATATATAATGCAGGCTAAAAATAGGAAGACTGCAGCTCTGTGCCTTCACCCTCTTGTTGTGAACACAAAAGTTAATACCATACCTGAGCTGCAAATGTGTGCTTGCACAGTATCCAGCCCAAGGCAAGGGAATTTCTTCCTAGGAGCCCAGAGCATCCCTGTGACGTGGACTTGAAATTACCAAGCCAACTGAGCTGTGCCTCTGAACTCCTGCCATGACTAAACTAACTCAATCAGATTGTGCAGAAGACAGCTGATGGTACCATCTGGAACATGGCTCTTTCTCTGTTTGTGATCCCTTTGTACCTTAACGCCAGTCACAGCACGTGAACTTATTTTTAGCGAGATCTGGCTTTATGCTGGCAGCATCAGATAACACACGCACACGTAGGCGTGCAGGGAGGAACCTTACCCTGCAATGTTCTGTATGGAGACACTTTTGGAGAGGGTAGTGGGCTGCTGGGATCTCCTGTTGCTGAAGGTGGAGGTGATGGAGCTCTCCTCGGGAGCGAGGATGGCGGAGCGCGGGCGCTCCTTCGGCTGCGAGCCTGCAACAGGAGGGTGCGAGAGCAGTCAGCCCATGCTAACCTCAACCTCTGCTAACTGCCAGGATGATGACTTAGAACGATCCAGACTCTGAAACTCACTGCCTTTTCTTTCTAGAATCACCCCCAGGGGATGTCAGCAGTTAGGAAAAGCCATAGGAAGGGCAGACCATGGACCCCAGTGCAGAACTTGCTGCACTATGCTTGAAATACCCAGGTGGGACCTGCAGCTCCAGAAACACACGTGGGAAACTGAATTTAACTGTTTGGATAATTAATCGCGTGTCACAGTCCACCCTGTTGCCTTTTGATTTCCATGGGCCCATAGTCGTACAAATCTTGCTGTTTCTGGCCAAACTCTTTGAGATAGGTTTCTCTTATCTGCATGTACCACAGAGGAATGATAATCCTGATTTCCTATCTTTAACTAATCTGTTCATATTCATTCCAGATTTTTCCTTCTTCAGATGCATTTCTGCTCTCTGGAGCAATACCTCTGAACCTCATCATAAATACCCCAGTGATTACAACTGTATTGTATAGTGTGGTTCCATATAAGCTATCATTTATCTCATCAAAACTAATCACTTGAGTTTATCAAATCATGGGCCTATAAAACCAATCTGGGCTATTTCACACCTATTCTTTATCCTTGGTCACACTGGGTTACTCCGCAGTGCAGTGTGCATCTCAGCAAAGTCTGGAACAGTTTTCAGTATTCCTCCTACTCAAAATTGAATTTTCTATTTTGCCTACTTCAAAGCCCAAGACTATTTAATTAAACCAAAAATAATTGTGTTTAGAATCCTCTCCACTTAATACTCATAGCTGCATTCTTTCCCTTGTCAGACGCCCATGGACATAGGCTGCACCTTCCAGATTCTATGTCATTAACAGGTATAGGCATTTCACAAGCTACCACAGACAAGTGATTTTTCTAAATCTGATATGATTTTACATTTCCTTAAAGCTACACAGACATTGCAGAAGGGGACGAACTCTGTACAACTTCAGTACAACTTCTGAAATCTCAAATATTGCTTAGCATGCACAGAGGATGCTCTCATCCCTGCTTTGCTAAAACCTTATTTTTCATAATATCAAGTATCAATTGTCATAACAGTTAAGAACAGCAGACAAAGACCACTCCCAAAGCAGAGGAAAAGAAATTGTCTTACTTTTGTTTCTCATGGTTACTGTGGATAATGAAGAGGTATCGTGTGCCTGCAGTATCCCTTTCTGTGGCTGAAAGAAAAATGAAATTAACTTTTAATTTCTTCCTCCCTTTTCCCAGAAGGTTGTGCCATATAACTTATATAAAAAAAGCTAATTTTCTTCCTGAAGCCTCTCAGTGTATGCGTATTTTTTAATATATTTTTTATTTTCTCTGAATGAAATGGGCAAAATAACAGATGGAGAAATGTGCAGCAAATTTGAAAATGTGAAAATGATGACAATACTGAAACCATAATTGCACAAATATTATTTAGCTCGGAGAAACAGGTTCCTTGCATTTGGGGTAAGCACAAAATCTGCATGTTCCTCATATAAACAGTATATTTAACAGTTTCATTATGTGAAAGCTTCAGCACCAGGGATGAAGTTCTTTACAACGAACTGGAAACTTTATGACATGTGACAGAAAGCGTTATCTATATATGTATATATTCAGCAGATGAAATCCCTTACCTTCATTTTGACCTTTGCACAAGAAGCAAAATTCTCCTTACAGGCTTTGTGAACAATTGCATTACAGTCTGTCAAAAGAAAAAAAAAAAAAAAAAACAACCAAAGAATTAAACAAAACCCCACAGAAACAGGTCAGATTTTGCTGTTTGTAATCTGAGCTGTTAACTTACACAACTGAGAATTATAACTTCCAGGCATCATTGTGGTTTACACGACCAGCTACAAAATACTGAGAGAGAGGCTGCTTTCCAGGATAATTAGCCCTTTGTTTGGTAGTAACATTTCTTTACAGAATTTAACAGGAGATTCTGTTTAAAAATCAATGCAAGGTTGAGTCACCAGGCATTTTCCTCTGAAAGGAAGGTGGAAAGCAGAAGCAGGAGACAGAAACAGAAACCAATTGTAGGGCCAGTATTTCTTCTCTGAAAAGACAAATACTGTTCTCCTCATGACAAGGAATATGAGATCTAAAAGAGAGGAAGAAGATGGGGCAATTCTTTTGCACAAACTCAGGCATCATGGATATGATCTGCAGCACAGACCCCAAGTACTGCTCTCCTGCAGGGTTACCAGGAAAGGCAGCAGGAGCAGCATCTGCCAGGGACCATGGCCATGAGTTTGGGATTTCCTGCTGGAAACTGAAGTTTTGGTCCAAAACCACCACATTCACCAAGGTAAAGACCATCATGATTTAACAATACCCCTTGCTGCATATATGCCAGAGCAAAAACTGGGTGGTTTTGTTTTGTTTTGTTTTTTTTTTTTTTAATACCTTTAGTTTGCCCATGATCTCTGCCAGCAGATTTCTGGGAATCAAAGTTTTCAAAGATTATTAAAACTGCTTTTAATTTTTTTCCATAAGAGTTGAGAATTGGGTTTCAGACTTCAACTCTTTCGGGAGATGAAAGATCACAACTCAAGATGAGTTTTAGTACCTTAGAGAGGAATATTTCCACTCATTCATGACAATACTAACACAGATAATGAACTGTATTTTACCTGTACGTTACATTGTAAGTGTGAAGTTCTGAATTATTTCTTGAAGCAGAAAGAAAGGAAAATATTCTATGTCCAGAATGACAAAATATGCTCACATTTCTAGAATCATTTGGGACAACTCAATAAAAGCCAGTAATTCTGTTATTTTGACAGTTAATGGTAAGGCCATAGGGTGCTGCTATTCTGACAATGTCTCACAATTTCCTGTGCAAGAGAAGACAGAACAAAGCAACCTAAAATCTCTTGCAAAACTCACAAGCACTATATTTTTCTGACCAAACAAGGAAGAAGAACAGAACCTGCTCCTGGTGCATGAAGAGAGACTAGGACAGTTCAGAATCATGAAATTCAGAATCATGAACTCAAGCCTTGAAAGCCTGAAGACAGCTCTTTAGTGTGTGCCATTTGGCAAGAAAATTTTATTTTTTATGTTAAAATATCTAGTTGTAGGGACTTTATTCCTCCAATTCAACTCTCCAGCAAGCAGGAAGTTCCTTTAACTCCTCCGTGTCACTAGTATTAATAACTAAAACCCCCAAAACCTTATTTTCTGCATCACTGATCATTAAAAAAACCCAAAAAATCAAGACAAGGCAGAAAGCTACTAAAAATTAAGAGTTTTTTGCTTGCCCATTTGTTTTAGAGCATGCTCAATCTTTCAGCATTGAGTAGATGTTTCAGGAAGCAGGGGGGCATCACTGAAAAGCTGAGACATTGATTTAAAATATCCAGTGCTTTAAAAAGGCATTAAAAGTCATCCACAGGTGAGCCAGAGCAGCAGTGGCAGCACCAGCCTACAACAGCACAGGAGTATCAGAGCCTCTGCTGCTGCTTATCCATCTTTCCCAAAGCACCTGAGGTTGATTATAAGATGCAAAGAAAGAACCACTTGCTGATGTGAGCTCTCAACTTTGGCCCTCACCAAACATTTTTTTATGACATTCATTTTCTGGCCAATGCAGAAAACTTACAACAATTTTCCGTCGTACCTTGAAACAAGGGAAGAACATCTGTGCTAAAACACATGATATTGTTGGATTATTTTAACTCATTAGTATACAGAGTGTTAAACTGGGATATTTTTGATTTTCTATGTGGCTTCAGAAGCTGTTAAGAAAATCAAGTGGGGAAAGGGAGAGGATGCATTTGAGAGTTTGCAATTGCTGATGTTTCACATTTCCCCTTAGGCTGACACAGAGGATGTCTCAGACAAACAACTCTGCTGAAATCTCTTCCAGGAAACTCAGAAGTGCCATTCGGGACTCAGCTGGCTGCTCCTTCCCCTGCTCACATCTACCATCAGGAACGGAAGGCTCCAGCCTGGGAGCAGTGCCCGCAGCTGCTTTGACTCATTTCTAAGCTAGCAGAGTCAAAAATTACTAATAGTGAGGAGAGGAAAGCCTTTTCCACTGAGCTATAGTGGGAAAAAATGGGTTTTGTCTGCATAGTCTATAGCTTTGGGCTGCTGCATGAACTAAGCAGCATTCTGGTTCACACCAACTCCGCTGACCTTACCAAGCTACAGGCACGAGAAACCTTCTGACAAGAAATGAGAACAAAAGCCCCAATATGTCAGAAACCCTCAGTGAGGTTCTCATCCTGCCTGCCCTGTGCTGCATGTCCTTCACACACACACAGGCAGTGGTCATTTAACCTGTGATGCAATTTCTTGTACAAAGGGGGCAGAGGGTCAGCATTTCCTTTTAGTATCATGTGGTTCTCACTGTGGATTCACTGAAGCAGTATTCAGAGAACTAAAGCAATACACCACAGATGGGTCAGACTTATTTTTCCCTGTTGGAAATAGAAACCATGATCCAAGCCAGCTGTCCCTGTCCTTTGTCTATCTTATCAAAGCACCTCAGCTCCAAGCCACTACATGCAGCTGAAATAACCAAGGTTCTCCTGACTGATAGAGCCCAAGAAGGGCTAGAAAACCCCACGGCCTGTTGTGATGCTTGAGCTCAAGCTTAGGAAAGAGGTTTCAGGACACCTCCATGCAGCCACAACTCATTTCAGTCCAGTTTCCACAAGGCAACACACTGCTCCATGAATCACTATCTCCGAAGTCTCCCTCCCACCTTACATCCTCAAGCAAAAGGAAAATAAAGTGTAAGGTCTGCATTTTCCATGCCAGATTCAACGAAAAATAAAAGGAAAGGGGCGAACCCCCCCGACTTACTTGCACAGTAGTATGAATCCTTATTGAAAGGCTTCATACAGTGGTAACAGCTTGTTTGGGCTACAGTGGAGGTTGCAGTGAAGAGATGTCCATTTAACAGCTTCTTATCCTTTTCCTTCTCCTTGGAATCTTTGTCCTTCTCTTTAGTCTTCTCTTTATCCTTCTCTTTTTCCTGCTGAGACAGAAGGACCAAAAGCCTCGTCACTTGGCAGAGGGCTCTGCCCTAGTTACAGATTGCTCAGTGTTTGCCTTGGGCACGGCGGGGGATCGATCGAGGTGCACCTAACAATGGCCATGTGTCTGCACAGCTCACCCTGCAAAAAGCCCCTGTGCAAGTGCATTTACATACTACTGACTCACACAGGTGTCTCACCACTGCAGATGACACCGAGTCTGTTCTGGAGGCCCCTATTTCCTTCTACCTTTGTTTTATACTTGCTTTAATGACTTGGTTTAATGACCAATAACCTCTTTTCTTTTCCTGGGCTCTCATCAGCCTCTTCAGCACTTTAAATAAATTGTGTTAAATACAAATACCACACGCAGTGTGTATCAGACTTTAAACACAGTTAATTTTTAAGGCCAAACCATAAGGCTCGTGATTTGCAACTGCATTTCTAATGGATAACACAAGCGATACTCAGTGATACTACAGCCTTATTGCCAAAATATTTCCACCTCTGTTTTCCTCCCAGCTAGCAACTTTTTGAACAGTTACATGCAACCCCAAGTAACTACATGAAGCTTTTTGGCAAAATGGAGATTTCACAACCTCTCAACTTACAGCACCACAGAAAGGCTGGGGAACAACAGCAACACCATAAAAGACCCTCTCATCCTTCACAAGCCATGACTCAATCTCTGGGCTACTCATCTTTGGAAAGATGACAAGCACAGACAGCTTCTCCAACTTGTAGCAGAGTTTTTGTTTCTTTTCTATCTCTATCTCTGCCTTAGATAGAAAATATTAAATAATAAAAATTTGAAACCTTTTTCCCTGCAGCCTTTCATGGATTTTAAATTCTTCCAAACAATTTTTAAAGGAAACTCCACAGAAAAACTCTCAATTTGAATTACAACTCCTCATCTTTCAATGTACCAACCTATAAGACGTTTATGATATGAGTCAACTCCAGGTCTGCATTTTAACCGTTGCTGCAGATTTCCTGGCATCTGAACAAGAAGCTCAACCAGAAACTGGTAAAAGCTTCTGTCAGCTTATCTTTATTTTGTTAACAGCATTTTGTTATTTATATGCCACGTGCCCTTTGCCTAATATTGTCCCAGCATGAATATCAGGGAGCTGCAGAGCTGCCCACGTGAGCAACTGCCATGAAGTGGCTTAAAGAGGGATGGAGCTCTGCAGCCACTGCAGGGAAACTGTTGAGCCCTGGATGACACACACATAATGAGGAACTCAGCCTAAGGACTCCTCTCCCAGCACATCCCACGCAAAATGCCAGTGCTGGAGTCTCTCCCTGCAAAGTGTCATAAACAGAAAGTCTATTTACTGGCTCCAAACGCTGTTTTGTTCTGCAAATAAGCAAAACTAGGAGTATTACCATATGGAATAATCCTGTCTGAAGCAGAAAATCTGCCAGAAAAGAGTCTGCGTTGCGTCACATCTCCGCCTGCTCTGAGCCATCAGCTTGGCTCACACCACCCCACAGAAACCACCACAGACCCACTTTCCATCCGCTGGCCTGCCCATCTTTAACCATATCCAGCCTGGCAGCAGTCAGCATCTAAAACTCTGCAGTTTAGGCTGGGCTGACAGTACCAAGCTGATGCCTGCCTGGAGTTTTGCTCTAGTGCCAAGCCTTGTGAAGCTCCAGGAGAAAAGATCACTCTAAGCTCAAGCCAAATCTTGTGACTCTCATGCTGAGATTTCCCATCCTATACTTTAAACCTACCTGAAGTTCACTGCAAAACCCACCAATTCTGAAGTCTAATTTTAATTTCAATTACAGCTAACAGCCCCAGGATAAACAGGAAATCGGTGCACCATTTTCAAGGAGGAAACAGCAAACTCCACAAAAAGGCTGCCAGCCGCTCTGCTGAAGGACAAGGTCTCACAATGAGATTTTTTTCAGCTTTTTCTTCTTCCTGTGGCAGTTACTGGAACTTTATTTAAAAAAGGACTGTAGAAACAAGACTATTTTTGTGCTGTTGGAGCTGCCAGTGAGATCTGAAGCCCAGCTTCGTGGCTGAAGCGATGTGCCAGAGCAGCCAGCAGGCCATGTACTGCGGCACTGCAGGACCCTGTCCCCAGGAACCACCCAGCTCTTACCTCCCAGTGCTGAAGTCCCACCAGCTTCACTGTTATCTGAGGTACTTCTGAGAACCGACTCCATTTTATTGACATCCTTCCCCGGGGCAGGAGAGCTGCTCCCCACCAGGAGCTGCTCCCTGCTAGCCCATGGCGATGCCGGAGGCTGCAGCAGTGCTGGGACAGGAGGCACAGCACAGAGGAGTTGGGCAAAAGGGGGAGGGGTAGATCTGTTGCTTACTTCCTTAAAGATATTTCAGCTACTTTGCTATTGCTTTCATCTTGCCCTACCTTAGCTTCCACTGCTAAAATAACCCAGAACTAAAAACTAAACCCATACAGTCAAAAAAGGATGTGATTAATATTTTACACGTCAATATATGACCACCTATTTTAAAGGTTGAGGGGAGTAAATCAAACACTCTGTGATGTCTGGGTTACAGAAAAAGTGCATTTTAACATACCTCAGTGTTGCTATGTAGTACTTCTGCAAACAAAGTGCTGCAGAAGTTGCCCAGATAGAGAGGTTTTGTGTGTTTGAGCTCCTCCTGCTCTGCAGGTCACATATATTCCCTGTCTCCTAATCCTTTCAAACACTTGCAACTCCTACCATACACCCTGAATTGCTGCTGCTGGCACAGCACTGCCTTATTACCATGAAAGGCAATGAAAAAGAGAAATTACTCATGTTAATTGTTGTAATTTCTCAGAAACTCTCGACCAAAATGAAAAAAACAAAAAAAAAAACCCCAGAGTTTTTTCCTGAACTGAACTGACAAAGACAGAGCACATTTAAAACTTTGCAAACGTGAATCAGTGCACTGTGCTAATAGCAAGAGATCCACTGATAATCTCTAAAGCACCAAGAACATGCCAGGCAGGGGTAAATTCACACCAACTTCTATCAGTGTCCCCTCTAGTTAATTCTCTAAATATACCTTCAATTTTAAGGTTTTTTCCATAACTCCCTACATTTTCCAAAAGAGTTGTTGCCCTTATTAGACTCAGATGTGCTTTATTTTACTTTATTTCATCTGAGAAAACTGAATTTCTGAAGGTCTGGTGAAGAGTAAAATCAGGCTGGAAAGACACTGCAGCCTCCCTCCCTCCTGACAGCCCAGAAACCAACTTCTGCATCACACTTCTTCTTTCAAGGCCTGTTGTTTTCTTGGTTTTAACTCTTATAGGTCCTTCTCATCTACAATGCTACTGAGAAGTCAGTGTTCCAACGACTTTTTTGTCAAATTATTAGAATGTACCAGTGAAGCCTTAAAATGCACATAATGTAAACACTGCACCGTGAGCAGACAAAAAATTGTAACTTGAATGGTATTTTGGCTTTTATCTAGTAAAAGAATGAGAGTTGATATGAGCTGAGATTTTTGTAGTGCATGTTATAGTTGGGATTTTGGAGCAAATCTTTATCAACATTTTTGGACACAGACTTGAAATTAGTGAAATCAAACTGCACTGAGCAAATATCTAAAAGCACTGCTGCTGTATTTTCTGTCCCAACCAGATCTCTTATGTCTTTCTCCAGTTCTTGCTTTAGAGATTATTCACACTTAAGTGCAAGAACCAGTTAATGAAATTCCACTCTCACTCAACAGTCTGTGCAAAATGCTCCTGAATTTCTCACTGGCATTTGCACAGAGGTTTCTACATAAACAGAGTTACTTTTTCCACACTGTACTTTGCAGCACGGTACAGCACTGTCCTAAAGCTGCTCAGCAGCAGCTCTGAGCCACTGGCACTTGTGGCTGTCTTGAAAGACAGATGCATAATGAGAAACTGTGTGTTATCACAGCTCTCAAGGGCTTTCAACAGTATTTACCAACACATTAACTACACATCACCTAACGAGACAGTAAAGGCTCTGAGCTTCTGTCAGATAGATGAATCGAGGTGAGATTCAAGCAAAAAAATCCAACCAAGCCAGAAAATTCCCAAACATATATTAACCTTCAAGGGACAATCTAAAGCAACAACAGCCCATTTGTGTGAAGTATTTAGCATTAATGTAATTATTTCTGTAATCAATACTGCTCCCAGGAAATTCAGCTGTGTTGAGCAGGGTTTAACTTTTAGCATATTAAATTCCAGGGTTTCAAGAATGGAAAAAAGGGAAAAATATAAATATTGGCCATCACTAAAAGTCACTGTCTGAGCAACTTCTCCCACTACAGCCTTAAGCAGCCAGTCCCTTCTTACAGTTCCTGTCCTTGTTTTATTAAACACCTCTCAGGTTCTGTAAAAATTACACTCATTAATCACTACAAAGCCCTAACTCATGCCAGGGAAAAATTTATTCTTTCTGGGGAAACAAATGAAAACATAGAATCATAAAGGCTGGGAAAGACCTTCAAGATCATCCAGTCCAACTGTCCACCCAGCACTGTCCCAAATCTAGGACCCAGCACTTGGCCTTGTTGAGCCTCATACATTTGTCCTTGGGCTCAGTTTTGGGGTGCTAAGATTTCCCATGGAGTCAGTTCCTATCACCCCATAGACTCCTGCCCTTGAAAAAAACCAGAAAGGGATGGAAGAAAGTAAAAGAAAGTAAAGAAAAGAAAGTCAGGCAAAGACTTATACACATAAGTAATCTCTGCTGCCTATGGGCATTCCACAAATCACAAGAAACACTTACTTTGCTCTTCTTGCTGCTGGACATTTTATTCCTGAGGTAGCTGAAGGTGCGGCTGACTTTTGTTGCACCTTTACCAGTGGGGACATTGCTGCTCTCCTCAGACATGCTAAAATAAAGACAAAAGTTGCTTTTATTTTTTTTTTCTCCTTCCCAAAGCATCTATTAAATGGATAGATTCTTTTAAAAAACAAATGCATTTACTAGCCAATACAGTCGAGGTGCTTTATGGTGTTTTACCAGAGAAGGAAAACTGAAGACAAAATGCCAATCCACTCATTTTGAGATAAATTTCAGGAACTCTCCTATCTGTTTTGAATCAGGCCATGCCATAGCACCCTCTGCTGCTTCCCTTATCAAATAACCAGGAACCATTAACACTGTAAAGAATCATGTCCTTCCAGAGAAAGGCACCTTATGAACTCTGAAAAGGCAGTGAATGTCTTTAACAGAAACCACACTGTCTGCAAAGCCTCCTCTGAGAAATGAGAATACCAATATTAAGTAATAAACCACAACGGTTATGTGTATCAATTTAGGAATTTTTAGGATTCCAGATAATTTTTGCTAGTCTTTACATGCACAAGCTTATGACTTCTTCAGCTATAATAGAGGAATAAGGAAACTATTATTGCATTAAAGGACACAGTCTGTCAATATTAAGTACAACATAAACCAAAAGCAGAACAGAAATACAAATTAAATCAAGGAGGAAAAGACAGCAGTGAGCAGAGGTAAGAGCCTCCCAGTCACAAAATAAAGCCAAAGCTGTCAGTGGCACAGAGACCAGACACCCAGTGCCAAAAAAGTCCTTCCTCCAGGAAAGCATTTTGAAAGCCACCAGGAAGATTATCTCCTCTATGCAACTTGCAAGGATGAAAAGTAACATACAAAAACATGATTGTTTTGGCCTTTGTTAGCGAGAATTAGCCACAGGGAGAAAGCACTACTTTTATTGTAAAATATAACTCAGGGTGAACTGACACACTGCAATAATGCATAATTTGATGTTATTAGCTATGAATAAACAGAGCCTTGTTAAGAGATGAGACTTAGAACAGACTCTTATATTCTGTGATCTAAAACATTCTTCAGTCTTTAGAGATACAGGTCTGATTTCAGCTGCAGGGCACTGGTGCCAGGGAGGCTTTTGGGTGCCCGAGGCAGAGGCAGTGCAGGAGTGCCCGGCAGAGGCAGCGTGTCCCCAGGTACTGTACCTTGGCACTGAGGAGCCCACGGAGCGGCCCAATGGCTGCCGACCTGCAAGAGAGGGGAGGGAAGGACAGGGGACAGGTTAGACTGCAACCTCAGCCACTGATTTCAAAAAAACAGCTTGCATATTGGGATGGTTCAAGAGGAAAGGGAACTGTTTTCCACAAGTGGGTGTTCAGAACGGATTTCATGTGCCCGGGATAAAGCCTGTTCCCTGTATTTGAGCTGCTCTCAAATTAGATGCTGAGGTGAAAGCCTGTTTAGTATTTTTATCACTCTTCAGCTATTAAGTAAAGAGTGTGCAACTGTTAAACTTGCTGGTAAATCAGGGTGACTGAATCAGAACTGCCAATTCAATGACAATAAGTACAAATGAGAATCATTCTGACACAATGCTTTTACTTATATTCCACTAGAAAGGATCTATTGTACAGCACATGCGGGTTTCATGTATAAAACTTTTCTCCTTGATAAAATTGTAGTTCATTTTCCCATCAAAATCCTGAGGCACTTCATAAAGAGTAAGGGAAACAAGGGAAGCCTTATTCTGCTTTCCACAAAACGTTACCAGCCTGGGGCTTCGTCACGAAACACTGCTTGAGGAAAGGCTGAATTGCAACACGAAGCTGAAGCCCTGCCAGTGGCACCAACCCTCTTCACACCAGAAACCTGCTTGCACAAGGCACTTGGAGCAGATCTGGGAGCTGACACCATTTACCAGCACCATCTAAGAACACTAAAAAATCAGGATTAAACGATCCAGGACAGAGGGCTCTCTCTGAAGTAACTGGGCTTGCCAGGACTCAAAAAAAACCTTCATACAAGCACTGTCTGCAGCCCTATGTGAAGTTCAAGATGCAGCATGACTATCACCTTACTAGGCTTCTGCATATATACTGCAAGAAAAACAGTATTTTGGCTCAAATTCTCTTAATGCTAAGGGTGAATGCAAAAGAGCTACTTGCCATTAGAAGCAAAGATGGCCCTTTATCCAAAAGCAGTAAGACCATTAGGAAAAACTGTGCATACAATATTAGGCTTTAAATTCTAACCTCTGATTCAAGTGCCAACAGACTCTGAGACAGAAATATCATTTCTGCATATTGAGAAACTAAAATACAGGCATACCCTATTACCTAAACCCTGCTTGGAGAGCTATGTTAATATTTCCCTTGCAAAATCTTTCACCTCATTAATGATTTATCCCAAATACACCAAAGTTAGCAATACTGTAACATGTATGAAATGAAGCCTACTATTCAATTTCCAATAGTGGCATTATATTTTTATGATATAAAACTACCTAAGTGCCTACTAGGATCACATAAGTAATTTACAGACTCCCAAATCCTTGGTTAAAGCTCCAGTAACTCTGGTTCCTGTTTCAGATCTAGTTTGCTTTTAATCTGGGTTAGACCTCCTTAGTCTTTATTTTTAGAAAATTTATCAGTCTGACTGGATTTCAGTATTTCACAAACCTTTTTGCTTCTTTGCAGTTAACATCAGAAATGTGAACAGACACTGAACCAAGAGCTGCAATAATTTGGTATTTGTGACCGTTTTTCACTACCTTGAGAAAATACACTGCATGAGAACTACAATTATGTATAATTTATCTTTTACTTCAACAGTTGTTTCATCTTAAAAATGGGGATTCTTGGTGCTGGCAGGCAAAATGGATCCAGTGAAGAATTAAGGACTGTTTATGATTTCATATTTTAGATCATAATATAACATCACATGATGACTGCATCACTACTGCAAGCTGTAAACCCCAGGAAGAGAAGCATAGAAAAAGACACATCTTCCCACCTTCTGGTTTATTTCTGAAGTAGAAATAACTTCAGGGGAAGGAAAGCTTATTTTCATAATGTTTTTTGTTCCCTGTCATGACTAGGAACAAAACTGAAATCTGACTCAGAACCCACAAAAAAATTAAGTCTTTGTTTCAAAAGCCAGAATTGCTATCTGTGTCCAATGGACCTGGGCTAGCAGCCAAAATTTGCTGTATTTATCTGAACACCTTTTAAACACCACCCACAAAAATCAATCCATATAGTAGCTGGACTTGAAATAATTCATCAAGATCCACTATGGAGAAAGCAGTGACTGGACTAGGATGCTGAAACCAGCTTGCAATGCCTTAATGCTGTCAGTAATTAAACTTTTGTGGGTCAAGAAATACAAAGACTTCATAATTAATTGCCCAGCCATCTGAAATCAATGTCTTAAATATATCACCAAACAAACTTCAACTTATTCTCCATTTTCTAAAGAAAAAACAGTCATGGAGAGGTTGAGGAGCACTAACTGAAATGCATGTGCAATCTCAGTGTTATGAGAAATGAACCCCAAAGACGTGAAAAAACAGGTCTGGGATTACTCCATGAAAAATGTCCATTGCCAAAGCAATTTCAGAAACAGCTGTGGCTAAATCAACTTTTACAAAGCCACCGAAGTATCCTCAAACATGTAAAGAAAACATCCTTGTTTGAGACAATATCTGACATTATCTTAAATGATCATTGTTAACAGGAGCTCTGCTGAGAGAGAGAAGATAAATACTGGCTACTATAATTATCCTCTAAAATTGTCATACCCTAACATGAATATCAGGTACTGGATATTTAAAACAAAAAACTTCAAAAATAAATAATAATAAAATAACCCAAATGCTTACAAGAACAAAGCTCACCAAACAAACGAACAAATAAACACCACCAAAAAGTTTACCTAAGAATATTTTTTACTGTGGGGCAACATATGAATGCACAGCTGTGTCTTTGCAGTTCACTTTGTGAGGACCATGAACTGTGAATTTTGTTAAAAGCAGAAGAAAAGGACAGAGCAATAAGGAAGGAGCTGAAATATTGAAGTGAGTAATATCACACCTGGGCACAGGACGCTCCTGAAGGAAGGGACAAACCCACAATGAAGACCAGGAATGGAAAGGAGGAGAATTTAGATAGGTACAATATGGATGATGTGGAGATTGTCTTAAAATTCAGGAAGCAACCAAAATCTATTGGACTGGAAAGCAATTTCCCCCATCTCAGTACAGACACAAGGAATGTGTCTGGTTTATTTCAACAGTCTAATAAAACATGCTTAAGAAATAGGAAGCATTTTGAATAATCTTTGCTAAGCCTATTTAAAAAATCAAAAAGCGTCTAAATTACTTTAATTCAATCTTCTGCCTTAGCTGGACTTCTTTTAACAATGGAGTTTGCAAGAGAAAAAAAAAAAGCTGCCAGAGAACTCTCACCTGTTTCCCATAGAACTATTTTGATAACAATATCAGGACCTAGATATGAACACCTTGAGGATTTAAGGGTCTTTGCTATCTGTGCTTTTTGCTTAGTGGGGGAACTGTGAAGTTGCTGCAAAGATTTTCAGCATTTATTAATCAGGGCTTCTGTCCACTTCACTGAGCAATGCACTCACTGTCACCTACGGAGGGCAAGGACGTGCCTCTTCTGCTAACTCCATGCCCTGCAACAAGCTCAAGGCAAGGTTTTGGTTTCAGTAAAAAGGTAAAGATTATTTTGCTGCTCAGAGTGGCAGCTGATGATATCTGCCACACAGATACAGACTAAAACTAACCAGATAAGATGTGATGGTGCTGATGTAGAAGGCTCTTTGGATAATAACCCTTTTCATTCTGCCATTAGTTAGTACTCAGATACAGGATTAAGGTATTGCTATTAGAAATCATGCAATGAAAAGGGTTGTTCAACGTTTGTAAGGTGAAATTCCAGCGTCTGAAGCAGAAAATCAGATTTCCCTGTTTCCACCCATTATGGCTGCGATGCACAGAAAATGGATTACTTACTATCCAACTCCTCCTCCTCATCACTGGAAGAAGAGCCAATAGAAAAGAGAGTTTTAGACTTAGGAATGAGTGGAGAGATGCTGAAGGAGAAGGAGATTCGTCTCGATGGTCGAGTCCGGCCCTGGGCTGAGAAGTGGTTTAACAGCAGACATTAGAGCATGCTTGAAAATGCATTTAATAATAAAAAGGAGAGGAAAGAAGCCAAAGCAAACTAAAAGCAAAGCAAAGGAAATGTCTGCAAAGCAGCTGGCTCCAGAAAGGCACAAGAAACAAAGAACTGAGAATGTGCAAATTCCAGAGGGTGTAGGTTTCAGAGGGCACAGGTCTCACTGCATGCACAGCTCGAGGCTCCAGTCTTTCCCTATTTTTGCTGACATTTTTTTATAGGATCTCTTAGTGAAGAATTATAGGCAGTTATCTTTCCAAACAGAATACCAACAACAAAATGGTCGTCTGGACAAAGGACATCAGCTTCAGTGAAAGAACTGTCATGGACTCAAACTAGAACAACTCAAGCTATCTGCTTGAAGGTGCTTTCTGCAGTTAAGTGATACAGCAAAGTTACCAAGTATTAGCAAGGACCATTTATCTTAAGTGTTGACTTCTATGCCTAAAAAAATCAACAATGTTAATGTTATGCCCTTCAAAATTTCCAGCTTTAAAAAGGAGACACTTAAATTTCCCTTCTCTTTTTCCAAAATAAACCAGAAAACACAAGTATCTCTTCTGTCTTCTTCTAAAATTTAAGAGTCCTTGTTTCAAAGAAACTACCTAAACATGAGAAAAGCTCCACTGCACTCTCTTCTGCCCTTGCCTGAAGATGCCGAGCAAACATAATGCCAAACTCAGCAATCAATCTTATTTTTAAGAGTAACCCTGCACAGCAGCAGCTTTCCAACAATTTTTTGTAAGTACATGGTCTCTGAAAAGAGAATTAGGAGCCAGCTAGCCATTCTTCACTGGAACTGGCTTCCCAAAGGTCCTATTTCCCAAACTTTCTCTTCATACAAGCACAGGGAGAAACCTCTGGGGTGTGAGCTGACTGCTGGACACCCACTGCTCACATGGCACATCCCTGTGTCCTTGGAAAGGGGACTGGACAGGGCTGAGGAAACCCTGCCTCACCTAAGGGTCCTACTTAAGCACCTGTGTTAAACATCTTCAGCACAAGCATTCAGGTACTTTTAAATCATTCCACGGATACAACAATTCACTTGCAGAACAGGGAAAACAGGCTAAAGACTTTATCAGCGTTAAACTTCCAAGAGAAAGACAAAGCAATTATTTCTCTCTTTGAATAAAACATGTCCTTTCAGCCACATCCAATGAGTTTTTTTCCCATGGCTGGTATCATACATCAAAACTGAATTCAGAATATAAAACGCTGTCCCCACAAATAGCCAATGCAAACCAAACACTCCTAACACTTCCTCCAGCCATCAGTCACAAACACCAATTGCCTACAGGCAATTTGACTGAAATGTGCAGTTTTCCAAGTAAGCAGAACAACCCTGGAGGGACCCACTGAAAGGCATTTAAATCGAGGCAGACCCATGCACTAGTTTTGTTTACACTGCCTTTTGAAGGAGCTGGTCTAGTGTTCCAGGCCTGAAGAACACAATTAGGCAACACGACTTTTTCTTCTGTAGTCTGCTGTCTATTTAGACTAAAAGTCAAGATGAACAATAATACTTTACTGTAAACTGAACCACCTTCGCCAGCACAGTTCAACTTCCATTTCAGTGGTTTTATTTATAGCAATTCCTGGCTTTATAACAGTGCTCCACACTGGAAATTTGCTATTCCAAGGCTAAAAGCATTCTTCCGAGCACTCCAGCCAGCAGCTCTTGTGACCTCCCTCTATAAAATGCTGAAGGATTAACATTGTGAATGGCCACAGCAGCTCTTGGAACATCTGACACATTAGATGGAGTGTGGGCTAGAACTCAGTCTTGGAAATTGCTCCTGCCTCAGCACATATGACAATAAACAGTAAAAATAATAGAAAATCCTCCATACATTTGTTAATCTAGAATTAGTTTTTAAAGTTCTTGAGCATAACATGCTGCTTTCTTCCCAATCAGACGCATTTGCAGGGATCAGAGGATATTTTTTTTTTTAACACCCACCACAAAATAATTCAAGTGGAATAAAGAACTGAATTTGTACTAGTATTCACTTCCATGTCATTCTTGCATAACTCTTAAGTGTCCTGCTGGAAAAACATGAACATCAAATCTAGGGGACACATAGGAGTTTATACACCAAGACCTCCTTGTAAGAGGCACTAAGCTGCTTCACATGTCCTATGGTCACAATTCAAACAACACTGTTCCTCTTCCAAAGGGGGAGAATGAAGCAGAATAATAGAATGGTTTGGAAGGAACCTTAAAAGTCATCCAGTTCCAGCCCTCTGCCATGGGCAGGGACACCTCCCACTACAGCAGGTTACTCCAAGCCTCATCCAGCCTGGTCTTGAACACTTCCAGGGACTGGGCAGCCACAGCTTCTGTGGATGATTTACTGAAGTTTTGCAGTCAGGATCAGGAAAAAAAAAATCCATGAGCTAAATTTTCCAAGTGATTATTCCTTCTGGATGCTCACATCAACCCCTCAAATGCTCTTATTTTCAAAAACCACCTTCCTATAACAATGTGGCCCTTCTGAGAAGTCACAAATTAATGACTGAGAAAATAAAGCTCAGATGAATGTCAGTAATTTTTACATTCAGTGTCCCAAACTCAGAGACATCTTAAAACAGAAGACTAACTCTGCTACTTTGCCCATAGCCCCTCTGGAGAGGTTACTACATCTTCTCTTTTCCTTCTTTCTCCAGGGAACAGGGTGGCCAGGCTGGCTCTAGAAGAAGGGATAATCAGGCCTCCATGGCATTTTTAATGCCAGGCCACAGGACATTTTAACAACCTCAGCCAGCCAGGCTCCCTCAGACACTGATGCCTCATTTTTGGGGAGCCAGCCAAGTTTTTCTGAGCTTGGTCAGAGGCTGTGTACAATGCCAAGAAATTGGCTGCTTCAAAAACAACCATGAAGACCTTCAGCCCAAGGAGGAAGAGGCAGTGCCATGGCACAGGGCAGGATCTGGTCTCTCCACAGGACAGAGCTGCCCCTTTTTGGTTACTGCTGCTTGGGGACACATCCATTAGGGCCACATTCTTATGATTCATGGAATTATCACGGTGAAGAATTTCAAAACATCTCCTACAAAGCACAGTCCCTGTGAGCTTCCTCCAGCAAGCCTCCTCCGTGAATAAAACCCCTTTCTTAAAGCACCTTGTTGTGCTTTGCAAGGGAGAATCACATTAATAAAGAGGAAAGATCAGACACCATCACTAATTGACAAGAGCTAAAATGTCAATAGGGTTTTTAGCTGGCAATTAATAAAATGAAATAAAATGTGTAATACATTCAAAGCACATCCAGCTGCAGCCTTCTGAATGACTTTTTCAGCTGAAAGAATCAATTCAGCCAAGATGCAAAATTAAGTGCTTGTTATCGCTTCAATTAAGCTAAACTGGAAAATTTTATAGAATCATCTTTTATTATTTTCTTCAGGAATGAGATTCAGTAAATTATACCAAACTGCTCCAAAATATTTAACTCAAAATGAATAGCAACAACCTCCCCCAAGGAGATCAAGACCTGGATTTTCAAGTTTCCATGTATCAACTTTAAAAAAACCTGGATGCAGGGAAGTAAGATCTCAAGTGGAATTTACCTGACATCAAAGGAAGAAACTCTGAAAGGATGCAAAATCAGAGCCTTTTTTTAAAGTTAATAAACTCAATAAATCATAGTTTTCATACCAGCAGTATAATTTAGAAAGAAAAAAGCAACCCACACAAAGGAGACCTAACAGAAAGAAAATAGCAGGGGTATGCTGGGAAGAACAAAACTAAACTGAATGAGTTCTGCCTTTCCACCCACAGTTCCATGCAGCAGTGAAACATGTACTTCATGTAACACAGGAAGCATGAGCGGGCAGTAGCACATTTTGCCTTGGCAAGGCAGCAAGAGATGCTCAATTACACAGATGACAGAGTGGATAAGGGAAAACTGGATTACTCACTGTCGAGCACTGGTTTGCTAAATGACATTAGAGACACGGATTTGGTCAGTGGAGATGAAACAGCAGAAGAACAGAAGTTAAATCCTTGTGTCTGCGATGCCTGATGCACCTACAGAACAGAACAGAACAGAAGAGAGCATGTCAAGAACGACAGAACCATCCCAGCTTCAGATCCCAGTTCAGCGCTCATGTTTACTGCAACTCTCACTTTGAAGCAGTGAAACAGTGCACAGGTGAAATGCAACATTTTATTTTGTCTTTTAGGTGTCAGGCTACTAATTATGCAAAAGAGAGACTATGTGTGCTTGATTTTTCTGAAAGACATTACAAAACAGATATTGCTAAAACTCTTTGATGGGAGTGGAAATTGCTGTTGTGACTCCAGCTCCTCAGCAGAACTAGACTGGTTCAACATGGTAAAAAAATTCCAATGCTTAGCACTGTGTTCCCCAAAAATGCCATTCCTCTAAGAGAAGACACAAGACTTATGTGGCCACAAAGAACAAAGTAGAAAATATAAAATAGTTGGAGATTTCTCCATGTTAAAGACAGAAGATTTTAATATTGCATACATGTACGTATAAGGTGGAAGCCTTTGTCAGACTGTCACTTAGGAAAATGACTTCCAAAATGCTGATGTAGCATTTCCCAGACATCCAGCAGTGGCTGGACAGCTTTACCTGGTGGTTGTAGTCTCCTATTTCTCCATGCTCCTCAGCGAGCAGGGACTGATTGCCAGCAAGTGGGTTCCTCCTGAGGTCTTTGGAGCTCAGAGAAGAAGCCTGCAGGTGGGTGGAGGGCTTCTTATTCTCACCAGAGTCTCCAGCAAGGCCTTCTAGGCTGTAACTAAAGAGAAAGCACAAAGGTCAGATGTTGCCAAACTCTTAAGGAGCAGTGTCTTTCAGCAGAGAGCACCTGCAAACACAAAACACACAGCAGGCACTGAAGTGTGCAGGCAAATGCAGGTGTTACTCCTCAGCATGTTCTTTTTTTCTTCAGAGCAAATAGCAACATCTTTGTGCTTCTAATGAGACAAAAAGGTTTGTTCACTGCTTGAACAACCATCGAGACTCCTGGTCAATCGTCTTTCCTACTGTTTTTTCACTCTTTTTGAGTGGTGCACAGGAAAATCCAGAAAACACCATTCTAAAGATTTTGGCATTTCCACATATTATCTTTGTTATCATTTTATTAGGCTCTCCCTTGGAATAAAGCCACCCAAACCAAATTGCCTTTCATAGTGTGGTGCTGCCTGTCCTGGACCAATACCCCTCCTCCCAGCAGCCACATGAGCTGCTGTTAACACTCATCTCTGCAGCCACATCCTCTGAATCTATTTTAAATCTTGACACTTTTGGCACTGATAATGTCGTTTATTCTGCCAAAGCTGGTTTCTTTTTAACCCATGCTGTAGTTTTGTTTTTAAATTCAATAAATGTTGTCTCCATCACGGATCTCCCCTGCCCAGCGGCTGGCTGGGCGGGGCAGGGGAAGCCATGCGGCCTGGGTGAGGTAGGCCGGAGCCTTGGGCACAGAGGGGGAGAGAAAAATCCTGCAAGATGGAAGGGTGGAGAGAGTACAAGAACCTTGAGAGGTATCAGGCAGCCTTCTTCCCCCCCCGGAGAGAGAGAGAGAGAGACTGAGAAACCGTGTCTGTGATCTGTGTCACCTTGAAATTTATTATCAGTAACCGGGCAGCACGGCCGGAGGAGTATGGGTGGGGGGGGGTGGCACAAGAAGAGTGCCCAACAGCAAAGATACCGTGAGAGTTCTGGGAAACAAAGCCCAAGATTTTAACCCTTTTCTTAGATGACGGAAACTTTATAAATACTAATCCTCCTGAATTTGAAGAAGAAAGATAGAGAGAACTAAACAGAGATAATGAAAGTTCATACAAGTGAAAGATTGTCAGAGAATGCTGAAGAGAATCCTAGGTGGGAGGAGATGATGGAGTGGCTTTGGCTGGACTTTTTTTTTGTATAGCCATGGACGGACTCATTTCTTTTCTGTGACACAGAGACTGCATCTGGGGAGAGGCATTGGCTTGGAGCCAAGAGTGGACAGTAGTGTGAACAGAGATGAGAGGAAGAGCTCTGTTCTCAAGGCCCCTCGGCCCCAGGGGGTAATATTGGGGGGGAGTGGTGTCCCAAAATTTGAGAGGCTGTCGTTTTTTGGAACTAACCAAAGCATCTTTAAAAAAAAGAAACCCTAGAAGCAGCTCTGGTCCATGCACAGTGGTGAGAGCACTGGACATGGAGGAAGAGGCCACGATGTGGTGCAAGAAAGACTCCTATCTCTCCTTGATAGACTGAGTACTGATTATCGAAAGGGTGGTAATAGACTAAGGATTAATTATCTAAAAGGTGGTAACTTGATTGGGAATTTTTAGTTTGTTTTATTGTGTTGAGAACTGGGGTAGGGGGAAGAAGATGTTTTTTAAAGTTTTCATTTTCTTCTGTATGTGTCTTCTTTGCATATTATAAGTAATAAAGTTCTTTTCTTTTGCTTTCTAAATTAGAAACTGTTTTGCTCTGTTTTTGGTCACATCTCACAGCAAACACCAGAGACAGTATATCCTCATAGGGACACTGGCCTTGTGCCAACGTCAAACCTTTGACAGGCTCATAAATATGCACCTTGATAGCAAAAACTGCAATAAACCATTAATAAGATTTAGTAGATTTGAAAAACCTTTTCTCATGGTAATTAATAATAAAAAAAAAAGGACTGATTGCAGCATTTGTAATTTAATCTGCTTTAGGAAGATTGTGACTCATCAACGTGTATCAATAGCAGGCATTTAAAAGTCTATTCTGAAACACCTGTAGGTAGAAATCAGTCCTGTTTCTACCGATTATTTGGGACAGAAGAATATCTCTTATTTACATTCCAAGGTGGCAACAATGATGTTAAATAATAGAGAAAAAAACCCAAAAAAACAACTTGTGACAAAACTAGCCAAAAACTGCAAATATTAGCCCATAAAATAGTTATCAGTGATCCTGGTCTGTAATTTGCTGATTGGCATATATACACCAAACATAATTAAAATGTACCAGAAGGGCAGGTTTACTTCTGAATAGCTACTCTTCAGAAGGTTTTAATAGCTCTACCCACAACCAGCAAAAACTGCCAGAGAAAACCTATAAAGCCATAATATCCAGGGGACTGGCTTGTAAACAATATTGGGTAAAGATGTGACCTGCAAACATCAATCCCAAAGCTGGGACTTCCTACAGAAAATGCAAACTTTAAGAGCCTGGGAAATTTTCATCTGTGGTGATCAGATTGTTTTTTTCACAGAAGGTTTTACACAATTAGTCTCTTTGAAAAAAAAAAAAACCTAGGTCTTTCAATTTACAGAGAGCAAGTCTGTGTGAACTTAAATCCTTTATGAGACTGATCTGGTACAGGGCAGTGCTGAATCATATTTAATCTTGGTTTGATTTTTTGGCTGTCACAATCATCATTCTGATCGCTGCTGCAGAAAAAAACAGGGCTTGAGGTCACCACAGAACAGAGCAGCTCAACCCAACAGTGCAGCTTCTTTAATGCCAGAGGCCAGTGGAAAGCAGCCACCACCTCCACCTGCAGCCCAGTTCTGAGGATCCACTCGCAAGGGTAATTGCTGAAAAAGCAGCCCAAGCAAACAAACACGTGCACGCGTCAGCCAGAGCAGCAGTGGAGGAGGCGATGCACGAGCAGCTAATGACAGGGTGTTTGCAGTGCTCCTGTGCTGCTCTTTTATTCATACCATACCTTCTACAAGTAAAGTCAGGACCCGTGGTCATGTACTGTACGCCTGAGGGACACCAGCTCAAACTAGGAACAGCAAAAGAGGCAAAGAAAGGAAAAGGGCAGTGATTATCGGATTGTTATGGAACATGGGGAATGTTAAAAGACTCTCACCCTCACATATCTTAAAAAATAACCCAAACAAACTCAGAAATAATTCAACAGCACACATCTGGTTGCACAAACACACCACAGTGCCCCAAATGCCCGAGGTTACCACTGAACAGGGAGCACGACAGCCCATGCTTCCCCCAAACCAAGCCCATCAGCGAGTATACAATGTACTGGAAAAAGTACTCCCTGTGGGGACAGAGGTTTAGGGGAAAAACAAGGCTAAAACATACCAAAACCAATTTGTAAGAAATCACACACAGCCATTGTGTTAGTAATGATTAGTATTTTCCTGGTAACTCTCATCCTCAAATCAGGAAAAGAATCCCTTACAGTTATTTCATAGTGTAAGTCCCCTCCATAAAAATATTAATAACCACAGGCTATGCTTGGGAAAAATAAGGAAGATGACACATTCTTAAATGCTGCACAGCCAGTCAGTGAAGGAGGCTAGAAGAAAAAGAAAAGGCTAATCTTACTATTAATTTGGGACTAAATCAAGAGTGCTTAGAACTAAAAAACCTTTCAGCTCCCATTCCCCAAAAGAGTCCCAAAGTCGCATCATGAAAGGCATAAGAAATGCAAATACAGAATGCAAATATTTTGGCTGATATTTTAGACTGCTTTTGTTATTTTTTCTCTGTTAGCACATGACCCAATTGCAGGTTTTGCAGTAACAGAGAAATCCATCTTGCCAGCTATGACATTTCTATGATCCCTAAATCCTGAGAAAGCTGTTCAGGAAGCATATGTTGTCCAAAGGGAATTTTGCATAAGCACAAGTCCTGCTCCCAAGTCCCAAGATTCTCCCCACTGAAGAAATCACGTAATGGTTACATTAGACTTTAAAAGATGCCTCTACTCCTGACAACTGCCATGGTATGGTAATGAGCCCAAATGCTAAAACTGCAGTGGAGGGAAGTAGAAAAGTAGAGGGAGGGGAGAAGAGGAGTCCTACATATGTCAGAGGAAGCCTGGATGTCCTGGGTTGATGCTGAATTGTATCCCCATTCGTCTGTTTAAATCAAAAATAAGTTCTGCACCTTTAAAACTGGATCTAAGAGTGAAGGAGAAGCAGTGGAATGTCTGAGGCGGGTGTTTTCAAAGCATCAAGATCAGAGTTTGCAGCTTTGGAGGACACACAGCGAGTGCTGTCTGCAGTGTGGATGGTGGGAGAGAGCTCTCCTTTGCTTTCTGTTAGTTCGTGGCTAGCTGAAGCAGAGAAGTTCTCCGGACTGTGAGTTTCTTTTCCTTTTTTTTCTTGGAACTGTTCAAACCTGCTCTGGACTAACCCCCAGCAGAGCACCAGGAGCTCATCCCTGTGGCCCACCGGGCCTGGCTTGGGTCTGGCATTTCCCAGTGCCAGGGACTGACACAGACTGAGCGAGCCGAGCTGCACCCCCGGCACAGACTGGCTGGATTTGTCATCTCTGCCGAGCAGCAGGAGGTTTTGTTCCTTGGTGTTCATTTGTTGTGCTTGGCCTGTTAAATAAACACATTTTTTCCACTTTCCTCTATGGAATTTTATTTTTTTTCTTTCCTGAACCAGTTGGGGGGAGGGGCTGTTGGACTGGTTTTCTGGAGGGACCTATTCAGAGGTTCCTTCCCAAATTTGCCTTAAACCAGGACACTGGAAGTGTTAAGATCTCAGAGAAGGAAGGAAGGAAGGGGATCTGTTGGCAAAGGCTGTGGAAAGCACTCTTGCAGAATCACGGTCCTGCAGGGGGGCCTGTTGGGAACACCATAAAATCCTAAAAATATCAATGGAGGGCAGGCAAAAATCCTTTACAGAAGACAACTTGGGGAAGAGGATGAGCTTTTATCTACATCAGTCTTGTGGGAGAGCATAAACTGTTAGAATCAGTTTCAGGCTCCTGCTCTGCAAGTGGAGTTAGAGAGAATGATTCCAAAATGGTTTAGAGATCAGAGAAAGTGGAAAGTGTTTATGAAAGGATTCTCGCACATGTCAGATATGACCAGGTATTCTGGACATTTTTTTTATTCAACATGTAAGCTCAGTGTTTCAGGATATTCTGATTGTAAATAATATCACAGCTCCTACAGAGAAGCCTTTAGAGACTGCTGATAAAAAGAAGTTTATTTGCATAGGCTGAGAAGACAAGTACAGCACTGCTTCCTGCAGTGATGCAAATTAAGTGGATTCTTAGAAGTACAAAAGCATGTTCTTTCGCGTGCCTTTATTAAAAAATTCTTTTTTAAGAGTGTTCTTTTGAACTGTACAGCGTTGCTAGGGTTCATTGATGCTGATGCATATGAGGCACAGTGATTTTTTTTGGTCATAATATCATGGTAGCATTCTTTTCACATGTGGGAATGTGCTAGTTTGTTTACACACACATCACTCCACCCACATTTCAAGTGAAGTGAAATCCCTGGTACAGGAGGGGAAGTAGCAGGCTGTGGGAGGTGAGACCAGGTTGAACCACTGAAGGGTAGAACTTCTCTTTTTTCTTTAGCCTGAAATGTGGAAGTGTGGTCAGTCCACATCTGCTGTGTCAAAAATTAAATATCCTCTTTTATATACTAATAGTTAATGCAAAGGTTACAGGAGTGGAACTGCATATCTGTGGGATGGATGAGAAACTGAAAGTTCTTTACAGAGAGGAAAAACACATGGAAGTAAAGAGAAAAACACACCTTATTTTCTGCTTTTTAGGAAGATGGTTATAAAAATCATTAAAAGAGCAAAATTAAAAGCCATTTAATTCAACCAGCTGCAGATCTACAGAGTGTTCTCCAACTCTGAGATCGTGTCTGACCCATCCCCTCCCCCAGTTGCCCCTCCTGCAAGTCTTGCCAGGAGCCTCTGATGTGCTTTAAATCCAAATCACACACAAACTCCCAGGTAAATCACTGTTTTAACCAACTCCAAATCTTACACATGGCAAAGGCCAACAAAATAATATCTGAGATTTCTCTTTATTGTTAACATAATGTCCTGGAGAAAACAGCTCAAGCATGTGCTCTGTGGGGCACAAAACCTGCGCTGGGTCAGACTGGAGAGAGAAGGCAGCCAGGTGGGATGCACAGCTCTAATGCCAACACTTCCAGAGAGACTACAAGTTTACCAGCATGAGAGGATGGAGTTAGTAGACATTCAGACACAAAACAGTTAGTCACATTAGTTGGCTTTGTACCTTCTCCTATGAATGGGAGGCTTCTTTATACCATCCCCCAGAATTCGCATTGAACTGAAAATGAATCATGGAGAATGGTCAGCAGCTTGAATGAAAAAAAAAATTAACAAACGGCAGCTAAAGGATTAATACCTCCAACACACAGACAGAGGGAATGGACATACAGGGAAAACACAAAATGAACTATGAAAGGAAGTAATGACTCTGTGTTTCTCCTCTCTTTTACAAATAAATCTGGCATTTGGTTGGTTTTATTTTGTACAGAAAGAAGGCTGCACGTGTATTGACCATGTTGCAACTTTGCTGTTGCCAAAGCCAGGTCAGTTTAAAGTTTAGATAAGGCCAAACTCTTTGACAGAAGCTGTTAGCAACAGTGATTAACACCAGCTCCAGTTTTGCAGAGCTTAATCCATCAGTGAAACACGAGGGTGTTTCTTTCCCCAGCCTGGATTTTTAGCACACACTGCAGCATTGTTGAAAGACAGGCATTTCAAATCTGCTATGAATGTCAGGAATTAACCAAAGGATGAACATCCTTTTGTGCAGCCTTGTTGGTTTTCTTTCTATTTTTAACAGCAAAATGTAGACACGAGGATTATCTGTCAAGTGCATTTGAGGAAAGATGGGAAGCAAAGGGGAATTGAGCATCTTTTCTCATATCATTTAAGATGACTTTTCTCCCCTGATCTTTCCTGTGAACAAACTTTTACACTCATCCCTCTTACAAAAAGAAAACACGAAACAGTGGAAAAGACCCAATTTTACAAAAGGCTGATTTTTTTACTCTGCAGGCTTTTTGGGGCGTGTATCAGCACCTCTATTTAAGCTAAACTTAGCTATCTTTGTCATCAATGTTAGGACTATTTTTGGTGTGGATGGGGGCTGCAAGTTGTTGCTGGACAGGAAGCACCTCAGAGCTCAGCTGATGATGCACTCTGTCACCCCATTCCCCTTCATGGCTGCACAGCCCAGTTCTGATCCTTGGGCTGGTTTTGGCAGCAATTACACTTTCTTTGGTTATTTTTCTCCTCATTTAGTGAGTGCAAGCTGCTCACCTACAGAGCAGAGAAGTACCATGGATGCCCAAAGGAGGGGAGGGAGCAGCACATCTAGCTCATGAGCAGGACAAACCTTGGCCACGGCTTGTGCTCAGTGTTACTCCACTTCCAAGGTTTGCAAAAGTCAAGTTGCAATAAAGACTTTTCCCCTTCAACTGGAAAAGCATCTAGTGCATGTGAAATAAATGAATAAGCAAACACTCCGAATTTAACTGATCTGTGCTAAAGTCTCTTGTTTGCACTTCACTTCCTCAGTATTTGTTTTTTCTCACTAAGCAACGGGAGCTTCAACAGCACAACAGCCACACATGAAAAGAACAAAGAAAAGAACAAAACGACACAGCAAATAATCCAAATTCCTTTCTAAAAGAAGTACAAAACCAAACATGAATCTAATCAGCACCACAGACCCACCCTGCTTTTTCTTTTTTAATTACTCTACATGACAGCTATCCTTATGTAGCTGCAGCTGTATGTGAGAACATATGAGAGGAATTACTGTTGCTTTAACTCAGATTTTCTTACATTTACAATGAATGCTTTTTCCCATATCAGAAACAGCCTCCAGAGTGTGATGCAGGAGAATTTAACCCCATCTGTTAAGTACTAGCAGTGATTGCCAGCTATGCAGTTTATTACCCTCAGAAATCCTTATGCATCAGCCCCTACACTTCAAAATACATCTCCCCAAATGAGTTTATGAGTTTATGGACTCATTCTGTCATAAACCTGCAGGTATGCTGATTCTTTTGTCGCTTTTAAAAATTGATGGGCATAACTTATTTAAATATTACCCGGGGACCAGGAATGAAGCCCAAAAAAGGGGACAGTTGTTAAACAACAAAAATCTTCCACTGTATGTTACTGAGAGGGTCCTGAATGGTTTTCAACATTGCCTTTGGACATTTGACTGTAGACCTGCAGGGTCTACAGTATTCCTTTAGTGATACCTACAGCTGCTGTGGATGCATATGTTCCTGATGGGAGGCTGCTGCCTCTCCCTGGATTATCCAAAGAAGTCAGTAACCATTTTCAGGAATCCGTTGTGAGTGACCAGTTTTAAATTAAGGCCAACCCTCATGTCTCTTGTCTCTTTCTGTTAACAGCAGAATGTTTGCCATGAGGACACAACAGGCAGCCAGAGAGTGGCATTGCCCTGCACACCTGGGCCTGCAGCCTCTGTGAGCTGTAGGGAGGATATGGGACCCTGACCCTGCTAAAGCAACTGGCCATTCCTGCTCTGAGAGCATTGAAGCACATTAAAAACACTGGCTGAACCTCCACTGGGCTCAGAACACACAGGTTTGGCCCCAAGCATCCTGCAGCCCAAATGCTGAACAGTGCAGAGCATGGCAAGGAGCCTCACACCAATTACTACTTCTGTGTGTGCATCTTCCTTCATTTCATCTTCTTCCCCACTGACATGGGGGACTGAGAAACTTTTCTTCCCACAATCACTTGGCACCAGCATGGACACACTCACATGGCTCATACACATCTCCCTCTTGTACCTTCTTAAAGAACAGATGGGAAAATTTCCCTTTTGAGTCTTCCTGAACAAACACCAGGGACATGGGTGATGAGTTAGGTGGAACTTACTGTCCATGAGAGACTGAGCTGGAAACAATTCTGTGAAGCAGGGAGGACCCATCTCACCATTATGAAGAGCTTCCACCGGACTTTTTAAACCCTGGTGCCTGTGTTATCACTTAATACAATCAGAGCAATAATGGTCATGTTTATTCTGTGGTCAGCGAGATTTAACACTCCAATAATTCCTTTGTACAGAAAGGGGTGGTGACAATTCTAATGGAAGACCTGTCCTGAGGTAATTCCATTTACTCTGGAAAGCTCATGCATACTGTAGGTATTAAGTACTTTAAACCTGAAAGTTAATTTAAGAAAAAACAAACAAATGCAACATTAGGAGATTGTCTTAACCTCTTCAAATGAAAAAGAAATAATCAAAGGCAACGTGCTCACTTCTGATAAACTCTTCAGTTTTATCATGCCAGGTCTAAAGCTCAGATGAATATGCATGAGTGGGTGCAGAGTAAATCAAAGCAGCTCTTCACTCACCTCCTCTGGTTGATTTCTGCCTCGTTGGTGGCGTTCTTCCCCGGCCCCCAGCTGTGCCGACGGAACGGGGACAGCGGGCGCATGGAGCCGCGCAGGACCGAGGAAGGAGTGGGCACGTCCGTGATGCTGTCCAGCTCCTCTTCCTTCTCCCCTCCCTCCGAGGACACCATGTTGGTGCAGCTGCCACCCAGGCTGTGCCTGTCCTTGGGCTGCGTGAAGCTCCCCACGGGTGGGAAGGGGAGGGAGGTGTCGCTGCCCAGGGAGGAGTTCCTCTCCAGGGACATGGTGTCATCTGCAGAGGAGCTGGAGCTGGTGACATCGCACACAGACTGCTCCTCTTCAGGCTGCTGGGGGGAAGGACAATTAAAAACAAGTTAAAGTAGAATCACAGACTGGTTTGGGTTGGAAGGGACCTCTGAAGATCAGCTGGTCCAACACCTTTGGCACGGGCAGGGACATTGTTCACTAGATCTGGTTGTTCAAAGACCTGTCCAGCCTGGCCCTGAACACTTCCAACAAAGTGAATACATTTAACATTTTAAATAAATGCAAATACTTTTATATTTCACATGAGCTGAGAGATTTCTTAGTTGGTGGCATAAGGCAAATTAACCATCATAGAACTGAGACTCTTTGCTCTGGTTTCAAAAGAGGTTGAAATGCTCTGCAGGGTGATCTCTTCCACCCCACAAGCTCCTGGCTGCCATTACCCAGGCTCCCAGCTCACATCCTCTGCCTGCCTTCCTCTCCACAGTTATCTATTTCATCCTGCACATCAAATCCTGTTCCTCTCACCATTTCTGGCTAAACCTTTTATCAATCAAGGTGCCATAAAACTGCCAGAGGTTCACTGAGAGCAAGTAATGGGGAAGGGGGTTATCACAACTCCTGATGACAAACTCCAGCCTCTCCTGTGGGACTGGGATGGGCTTGTAGAGCTCAAGGGCAATGCACTGTTCCACTGCATCATGCAGCACAAAAGGGAGAATTACTCGGTAGCAGAAAACACACAGAAAAAAAAAAAAAAAAAAAGCTTAATTCCCCATCCCCCCAACTACTTTCCATTAAGCAGAAAGTTAATACCAGGGCTTGCAGCATTTTTCAAATCCAACTGTCATCGAAAAATATTGTTCTACAGGAACAGCCGCTCTGTATTAGGGATTTTGAGTCATACTGTAATTTTTGGGTTTAGTTTGCTTCAAAAGCAGGATGTAGAAGCCAAACTGGTTCTCTCTGGCCAAAGGCCACATGCTGACCATACAGCCCCAGAAGAGCCCTCATTCCCTGTGGTCACCATAAAAAACACAAGCACCTCTCTGACATAGTCTGAAATAGTGTCTGCCCCGAGGGACTGACATGGGAAGTTTCAATTTATTCTCCTGCAGAGCCCTGTGCCATATCATTTAAAATAATAACAGGCAGAGTGCTCTGCCAGGCCATACACAGCAGAGCCTTCAGCAAAGCCCTGGTGGTTAATTGTCCTCACTCAGTGGGCTAAGGGGCTGGGCAGGAGCTGAGTGCTCCAGGGCCTGCAGGCTGTCAGCAAGCATTTGGCAGAAGACAACTGGATACAAAATCCTGTTCTTGGAAGGGAAAGATGGGCAACAGACCCCATGGAGGGAAGGATGAACAGGAGCAGTGTTAAACAGTCCAGAGACTTTGTTTCTCTGTGTTTTATTTGATGGGCCCATATTACAAACTATGTTTTTTATTTAACAGAACAAAAAGAAACTGAGATATTAAAAAAATCTTATAATTGAATATTTCACTATTCAGAGAGGAGCCCTGTTTCAAGCTTAGCTATTTTTTATTCTTAGTTCAGTTTAACAGGTACACAATAATGCTCCTGAGATGGTTTAACTAAATGCTGTCACACTGCTTCCCTTCTCACATCCATCAAAGGGAAGAAAAAAAAAAAAAGCATCCACAGCACAACATCGAAGTACAAGAACCTCTTAAACACAAAGAATTAAAAACCACACAAAAAAACACATCCCTCCAAAAACATTCACTTCATGTTAAGGTATGCCAAGTATTAATAGTGAATTTCAGAAAACTATGCTCTGTAAACGAATAAACTACTGGATTTGATACATTTGAATAGGAAGTTGAGGTTCAAAGAAAAGAGGACCGAAGTGGAAGCCCTGTGAAGTTTTTGATGATGTTCAGCAGTATTCAAGATAATCTGATATTTGTGTGACTCATGATGAGAGCTCACTGAATTGCTTAAATACAGACAAATCAAGTAGTCATTACGTGGATAACACTCCTACAGCAGAGGAAACAGTCTGCCACTTTTCTAAGACAGAGAAATACTGTCAGACATTAGATCAGACTGGATGGGGCTTTGGAGAAACCTGGTCTAGTGGAAGGTGTCCCTGCCCATGGCAGGGGATTGGAACAAGGTGAACTTTCAAGTCCCTGCCCTCCCAAACCATTCTGTGATTCTGGGACTGGGGCAGCAGAGCAGGAGAGGAGAGGACTGGAGGACTGCCCTCACCCCATCAGCTGTGCCACATATGGGAGAGTTTGGAAATTCTGATCTGCATGCAAATCTAGAAACAATAGTGCAGAACACCAAATAAGATAAAGAGGAATTTTTATTTCCCAGATGAGAATACTGCTGCAGTTTGAAATGCACAACAAAACCCACTGCCCTAACAAGGAAGATTTAGGGCTTTTATTGCAAAATGTAGTTCAAGGAGATGTTTGAAAATAGGGAAATACATTTGGTCCATTGTAAATTTTACCTTGAGCATTCCACTGATGACAAAACACAATAAACAGTTCCCTTGAACTTGTGGACCATGCTTATTCTTCTAAAAATATTCTGCCATCATTGCAATGATTTTGTTTTTGAAACAAAGGAAAACAGTTAATATGAAAGATGACTGTCTGAAAAATGCCAAGTGTGGCTGACATCTAAAACATCTATATTGTAGTCACCACTACAAAAAATTAGCTATCTGGCCAGTTAATATTCATTTCTCTTTAATCCTATTTGAGTAAGAAAATACCCCGTTTGCAGAACAGAATGTGTTCTTTTCTTACTGGAAAAGGGACACATTAAAGAAATACTAATTTTCTTCAAGTTAGGCTTGCTGGATTGCACCTCAATGAATTCAGGACTGAACTGTGACCTCGTGGTCAAAAAGAGCCTTTACAGATGTTTGCTAATGGGCATTTTCTTTGCCCTCAATATTTGCTGAGAAGCTTCTAAAAAAATTAAGATAAGATGTAAAAGTGAATATTCTGAGAAAGGACACATGTACTTCTCCATGAATAGGGATAACAGAAATCACAGGGATGGTGGGGATTTAACTTCTTCAACTAAATCCCTCCACTGTAGGGGGTCTTGATAAGGGGAATTAAAATGTTCTTTCAATCATTTCCATAATGACAAAATGCAAAGTGCTGAGACACAAACTTTATCTGTCCCCTGACCCTCAAAGACATTAAAGGTGTTAGAGTATTTTAAAAAGAAGATGAAAAAAAATTAAACCTTGGAATCCTGCACTTTATTTGGAATGCCATTCCACTAAAGGAGTCAACACCTTTAGTTGGCTTGATATATAATCCATAGAGTAATTTTTTATTTGGATTTGCCTATGGCTTCAGGTTCGCTAAAAATCACCTCAACAGTGGCCTTCTATTAATTATTTATCATAACTTTTATTATCTGGAGTGGAGGTGAAAGCCATTCCCTTAAAATTTTATTCCTTTGGATTGGTTTTTTTTTTTTGCAGAACTGTTGAGTTTTTTTTGTTAGCTTTTAAGAGATACAACAGCTCTGAAAAAATAAACACAATAAATTTATGTACTTGTGTATTTTCTTTGAGCAAACAAAAACAAAGGCAGAAATAAAACAAAATTCAAGGCACTGAGTTGCAACCCCTTGCTTTGGCAATGATCTGTGTGTTCCTGACTCTGTTCATCTGAATCACTTCCCAAGAGGCACATTAAAAAGCTTCCCAGTAACGCTGGACTTCGGTGACTGCTTAAAAGTTAAGATGAGCAAAGCATATGGGCTCCACCCCAGGATGTTGCCAGATGATTGTGAGAAATGACCTTATGCAGCATTAATCATTCAAGAAGGAGGATGCTGCAAAGCCTGCCCAGATGCTGTCTGGGACAGAGAGGGAAAAGCAGGATGACAAGGACAAGGGAATGAAGTGCTGACGCAAAAAAAAAAAAAAAACATTTTGCTGAGGCCATAGACTTGAAAGCAACTTCTGCATTTCAGTGACGGCCTGTGAAGGCTGAAAAAAGGGCAGGTTTTAGTGTTAAAGCTCCCTGAACCCGACAGCTCATGTTCCACAGCACAGCACATGTCCTTCAGAGAAAGAAATGAAGCAAGCACAGGAGAAGGGAAGGAGATGGGAGAGGAGCACACACCAAACACCAGGGACAGGGAAGGCACCTGCAGATTTTGTGACCCCACAGACCCCAATCCTTCATGGTCCTGGGACAGAACCAGGGCTTTCAGTCTAAGAATTTCAAATGATGTCTAAGGAAGCAGCCCAAAGACCCTGGACAGCCAGCCACTTATTCTTCTTACATTTATTTTAACGTATTAAGCAGTTGGCAAAGGAGTTATTTCTGCAATTAAAAAACCCAAAAAAACCTAAAACAAAACAAAAAAAACAACTCTAGTAGACAAAAGTTCAACTCTTGCTCCACAGAAAGGGGAAACAAGAACAGAACAAGTAATAACAATAATCACTATGATACTGAAAGGTTTGAGATCCTCTTTTTGTTCATAAACATATTCTGTCTCTTCTCAATTTGATACAGAAACTGTACTATTTCATAGGTTTATAAATAATCAACTACAGCCAAGACAAGCACCTTACAATATTTTTCAGACAAAAGAATACAGCCACCACTTATTTTGGTGGTCATTAAAAATATCTGTAATTTGCATTTCTACCACCTGGACTCAGTAGTGTAAAACCTAAAAAGATGTAATTAAGGAACAAGCTCGCAACACTAAATTAGTTCTTCCGGTCCTTTTAGAAATAATTTCAGCTGTACAAAAAATACTCAGATAAATCCTGAGAAAAGAGACAAGGAATCAAATTGGTCAGGAAAACAAAGACAAAGCAACTGAGGTTGAGATTAGCTTGGAATAACTTCCTAAATTCAATTCAGGAACTTTCTGAAACCATTTGAAGACAAAGTCTGCAACCCACTATATAATGAGAACAATGCAAAGGCTACTAAATTTAAAAATTCCCTTTCTACAAAGAAAAAAAAATTCTGCCTCTGCCCTCTCTTCACCAGCAATTGAAGGACTGCTTTCTCCACCACTTCTTTCCTTTGCTGTGGAATCCCTGCTACACTGCACTACCTATTCTGGTTACATTTTAATCTTTCTTTCTGGTATTTGAAGAAGGAGACTTTCCACATAAGGAAGGGGAAAAGCTCAAATTCTGTATAATATAAAATATGCTGTGTTCCCAGTGCAGTCTACTGCCACACTTTCCCATACAAGCCTTAAACCAGGCTCAAATGGCAGCTGGCTGTCACAACCCGTGTCACTCTGAACCGAAGACAGCCTGCTCTGCCCAACAGCCTTGCAGTCTGACAGCCCAGGGGCCCAGATCCTCTGGACAGGAGGATGGGGAAGGGTGAGGCTGGTGAGCTCTGTGCCCTACCACGTGCATTAAGGATGACTTTACTGCTCATTTATAGCACATGAGATCACTTAGCCCAGGCTGTGGTGTTTCCCATCCTGCTGGAAAATATTCACCACCATCTGACTTGATTTCAGCAAACAGAATTCTGTTTCAATCAATAAATTTCTGGGAAAGCCAGTGTGAAAGCTACTCTGAGAGTTAAGTTTTTCAGAGCAGAAGCTGTGCCTGCTCAAACCTTTGAGCTGCAGCTGAACCAAAGAGTGGGATTTCATGAGACCACAGAGATGGCTGCTCTAAAGAAGGGTCGCATCCCTTTTGATTCTGCATCACCATATTCTTTCTGGGTGCTTTTTCAACATCCACTTACACCAAGAATACAAATTACCAGCAAGACGATTTTTCAAGAGCAAAAACCCAATGACCCCCTGAATAAATCCAGGCTGCTCTGACATATAGATGCAAAAGACTGATGCCAAAGGGAGGCATCCTCTGCTCAGACCTCTCTCAGGTCTCTCCCACTCCTCCTCAGCAACACAAAGGGCACAGAGATGACTAAGATTAGCAATGACTTCTGCTGTTGCTTTTAAGCAAACTTGAAAACACTTCCATCCTACTTGCACGCAAACAGGCATTAGAGATATGTCACCTAGGCAACAAAACTATTCTCTGGAATTGGCCTGAAGTATTAAGAATGAGTGTTTCCTTCCTATGACACCGAATTCACAGAAAAACACTGGTTCCTCTGACAATTACAGCATATAAATCTGAAGGTGTCAGCACAGAGGTCACAGAGAAAAGCTGGAGAAAAGCTCTTTGTTACATGAGTTAAAGATGGATTTCATATCGTCTGTGCAATCCCTAATGACCTCGCAAGAAAATCCACCTTTTCAACTGTTCCTCTGGTGCCTGATTTACTTTTGGACAGACAAAAATTACTTCCATTTTTTTTTTAACCATCGGGGGCTGCACAGCTTTTGGAATTCTGCTGCAAGTAAATCCATCCCTCATGCTGCTGCGTCCGAGGAGGAGACCGGATCCTTCCCATCTATTCGGTTCCAGGATAATCACTTCCAGGTTTACAACTCGTCAGTGAAACCAAGAGGATCTGTGTGTGCTCTACGGGTTTATCAGGGGCTTTTTTAATCATATCCCAGCCATTCTTTCTCACCTTCCCAAAGACAAGGTCTTCCATCCCATCACCAGGCAAGGGGAAGAGGTCAGACTCACTGCCAGACTCTCTTTTAAGACCACCCTGCGACGAGGCACAGATGCTGCTCAGCCCATCCTCCAAGAAGTTCTCACATTCTGCAGGGGCAAAGCACAGAGTCACAACCTGAGGCTTTCTGTAGCATCCACACATCAGACTCACATGCTCTCAGTGAGTTTAAAGCACAAAACTTTACAAATAAAGCTTTATATATTTGTTCACCTCCCAAAACTGCCTGTGAATTCTCAAATGATTTATTCCAGAGTTTAAAACTCCTTTTTAAGTGCATCATTGAAGTACATGGTGCAAACTGAAATTCTGCATGAAACAGCTGTAAACACTTGTAGTTTGTAGTGCAGATAAATACACTACATATGAGGTATCCCATGCAGTGCATACTGGGATGTTTCCTATTGACTGCAACAACTGCAAAATTAAATTCGTATTCAATAAAATATAAAAATGTAACTTGACAATATTTGCTTTCTTTCTCAAAAAATCAATTCCCTCTAAATGCCAAGGTGCTCTTAGTCCATATTTGGACAATTATTTAATTTCTTCCTCTACACTCCAGTAAAAAGCACTAGTGTGAATTCCATGACAAGCTTTATTTTTCCAGATTCAAAAATTAAGTGATTTTTTAAAAAAATCTCTCAGTTTTCATAACTCCTGACATTGAAACATAAGCATGCTGAATCTTTTTTCTCAAATGCTTCCAGCTGTTTGCACTGGGTTAATCAGGAGTACAGAACTAGACTGCAGCCTCTGCACAAGCCCTCTTTCCAAAACCTTTAACAGACAAGTATTTACCTAAGAAATTCCTGTACATATTTTATTTGTTCACATTTCAGGCAAAAGTATTAATGACAATTTTGGCAAAAATTGAACACTCATACTTCTCAGCTCAAAATATTTTCTAATTATTAGGTTTTTTTTTTTTTAAAGAAAGGTGCTATTTTGTACCTTCTCTAACTAAAGAGATCCAAAATGTGCTCAGCTGTCTAGAGAAGAGCAAGGGCAATAAAATATTCGTTCATTCTTAAATTATACTTCACTAACTCCATCCTTGGTGACATCAAGCTTAAACATCAGTGAAAGGACGACAGGTTTGGGTAGCTTAAGGTCACCTCTTTGCCTTCCCCATCCTAAATCTGTGCCTGACAGCAGCTATGGAATACCCCAGTCACATCCCAACTGACGGGAGTGACTCCACTTCTGGAGAAAACAGCCTTACTTTGATAGTGGTGGGGCTGTCCCCATTTAGGGCAGGGGGAGTTGAAGCCAGTTGGAAACCCCATTACCCCACAGAGGAATTTCCACACTGTGGAGAATTGGAAAAGCACTTATTGGATGCTGCAGCTGCTCCTGTTCCCCTTTCAGTAAACCTGGAAAATCTGAACTGCTTTTCCATCACGGAGGGGGAGAAGGGAGGGGAGAGAAGAAGGGGGGGACGAAGGGAAAGAAGAGACGGAGCGGCTGTGAGGACACAGGCCAGGCGCTGTTCATCCAGCTGGCAGCCAGCACAGCATGTCCACAGCCCAGACTGAAAAACAAAGGGGCTCCAGCCATGTTCCACTGGAAAATCAGTGGGGACAGCTCAGATGTGCTGAGGGATGGACACCTCACCTGAGGATAAGGCACAAGAGGCAGCGAAGCCTCCTCGGAAGAGATTCCCAGGGGCAGAGATAAAGGAGAGGGGAAGAAGGACGAGAACAGGGTGATGGGGACCCCTCCACACACCTTAGCTCATTTGTGCCAAGAAACCCATTCCCAAGCCCTCTCTTCCCTACATTCTTCTTTATGTTCGGATGGAGGTGTGCATATTTTCTCCCTCCCCTTTTCTCAGTTTGCAGAGTTTGTTTTGAATTGCACAGACGCTGCACAAAGCCAGGTTCTGTGTCTCACACCCCTGGCAACAATTCTGTGCATAATATAAAGGCAAAAAAAATACAGAGAAAAAAGCTCTAGGAAGAACAGTTCCAAGCAATTTCTTCTGTAGATTTTCCAAACTCTTGTGTCCTCCAAGCCAGGGCTGAGCCCTTCAATTTCATGCTGATAACTATGTATCTGCTACACTACTCTGCACTGCTCATTTCAGAAGCATCAATAGAAAATGAGACTCTCCAATGTTTGGAATTACCTTCTAAGATCTGAGGTCTCCGTCCTTGCAAGTCATTTCAGCAGATGAAAAAGGCCCAATTCCTTATCAAGTACTGTATTTATAAATTAGCCACATTGACAGCTTGTGGTTTTATTGCTGTTATGTGTTGCCAGATTTTTCTTGCCCTCTCTACTCTGCCCAACACCACAGAGCAGCAGGAGGATTCCTGCGCAGTAACAATATTATATCTAGAAAGGCCAGAACCTGCATAACCTGAGATCCTTCTGCTGCTTCAGTCCACTTGGAGAGCACATTTACTTAAAAACCTATCTCTTTATGTGTATGTTACAGACATGCATTACTATAACTATTACTATAAATCTGTATATACAGCTACCTAATTACATAATTAGTATTATATTTCTATAGTGTAATATTGCATTAGATAATTAATAGGTGTGCAACTGATAGTGATCCATAGGGATATGTGATTATACATTTGGCAAGTCAAATGAGTCCATGTAGTTTTGCAGACAAATGGTTTGCAGTAACTACTGCCTGAAGCATAAAAATACTGTACCAAGAGGCAAAGGATTCACAGGTACAATTAAGAAGAGACATGGCAATACCACAGGTTCTCCTGTAAAAACAAATCTTGAAACAGCTATTGCTGTTAATGACTCTTCTAAAAACAGCAGTATTTTTGTTTGTTTGCTTTTAATAAAAAAGCACAACTTTGATGTAAGCTACAACTTCTATTTAGAATAAAGCCCTCAATTCACTAACCCACACTATCCCTTCTTAGCCTACAGTCTGAAAGACTGAGTTTAAATTTCACACTGACACTCAAGTCATTTTCTTTCAAGTGTCTCAGATAAATTGAAGGAGATTTGGGTGAGACCACTGCTCATAAGGATAGCAGGGCAAGAAGCCTCCTCTCCATGAGCAGCCTTGAGCAAAGTCCCCATTCAGGGCCCTGATAAATTACTCTATTTGTTTTGAACACGCATAATCCAGTGAAAGGAAATGCTTTTTTTTCTTATCTTGGACACCAACCCTTCTTTGAAGCTTGCCCAGACTAGATTTTCTGTCCCAGTGGAAGAGCCAGAAAGCACCAGCCAGCACGCAGGGCTGGGATGGGAGCTTGGCACGGCCAGTGGGCAGGGTGTGGGAACACTGGCTCTGAGCAGCCTTCATGCTTCCTGACACTGGAATCATGGTAACTTTCGGGGGGGTGGAAAGTAAAAACCTTAAGCCACTGATATGGGTCTAAATATGGATTTAGGAGTTCAAATTTCTGGCTTTTGGTCTTTCATTGTATTATCCTTTTAGCTAGAAACCATGTCTGTGTGCCCCCTGCAACATGAACTTTCAAGTTTATTTAGAAAAAAAAAAAAAAGGAGGGGGAAAAAAATCAGAATACTGAAGCACTTGAAATGCAGAGTTATTTGAGATGGTGACACACCACACAGCTCCCTGCTAGTCAAGTGCTGCAGCCATGTGCTAACAATGACTCACAGCACAGTCACTGCACAGTTTCTTTAATTTATGTGTTTTCCCCATCCAGGCCAGGATGTCAAAAAACAGGGAGAAAAGGAGGGGTATTGAAGGTGAGGAGGAGAGCTGCTGGTCTGGAGCTGCCCTCAGCACACGGCTCACCTGGAGACTCCCGCGTGCGCTTGCGCTCCAGCAGGGAGGGGTCGGGACATGGCTCCAGTGGACACCAGCTCTCACGGTTTATCTGCAAAACACAGCACAGCACATCAGAGAGAGGCCACTCTCACCAGCACCCCGTTAGTCTCTTCTCCAATATCACTCTTAATCAACCAGCAGATACAGAGTTATGGCTTAATTTTTTCCTAATAATAAAAATGTCAAAAAGTAACGTACGATTTTATTCTTTTCTGCATCACTAAACAACCCTTAGAATATGCCAAAATCCTTTACTTCCCATGGAAAGTTTGATTTAAAGGTGGCTTCTGATCAAGGAAAGAGTTCAGAGGGAGGATGAGTCAGTGTTTAAGCTACTAGTAGAGGACTGGGTGACCTTGGCTTCAAGTCCCACCTCCACTTGTAGTGGGACTGCAGGAAAATACTCATCTGCCTTATGCCTCCGTTTGCTACCTACAGAATAGAAATTCCTTACCACCCATATTGCTGCACAGATAATTAGCTCAGAGATAGTGAAGTGCTCTGGTGATGTGGAATCGAGGGCTTGGGAAGTGCCCAGCTCATGGTGAGAACCAGAAGCACTTTGGGCTTGCATTAACTGAAATGATGAAGATAGAAACACCCATTTTAACACCAGGCACATCACATGGTTTATTTCAACATTAGCCCTTATCACCTCACCCTGTCATTCACCCTTTCCATGACTCCCAATCTTTCAGCAAGGATAACTGATCTGTTCTCAGCCTCCTCCTCCCTCTGCCTGTGCTTTCATCTTCCTCACACGGGTTGTGTTGTCCAACATTTTGACTCAGAAGTCTGCTGGATTATCCACAACCCTTGGCTCATCCAACATCCACTTCCCATCACTTTTGTCTGGAAGCCCCTTTACTCTCTTTGCCATTTCTTTGAGCCAAATGCCTTTACTTACTGTCAAATGCATGCAAATCTCATCTAACCCACACCACAAAACCCAAAAGTTATTTTCCCTCCTGACCCACCCTAACACAGGATCTCACACGTTAAGTTGTAACTAAAAGAAAGCTACTGAAATTGATGACTTAGCCTGATTTTATACTCCTATCCCCTCTCTGGCTTTCCTTTAAACTCCTGAAAGAATTTTGTTTCCTCCCCTTCAAATAGTGAATTTTTACTATTTACTTTTTGCCTCTGACCTATGTTCAGATCTCCTCCATTATCCTGCTCTATTTCTGCAGTCCCTTGCTGCATTCCTATCCCCTCAATGTTCTCCTTTCTCCTATGTAATGAAGTGCACGGGGTTTGCCTTCTTATTATTTTTTTAATAAATTAAAACCAAGCCTCTCCTACCCTTGACCTGACGTGCTGCTTTGACTAATGACCCACGTCCTTGTTTCCTCTCTCACTGAGATCATGGAATGTGTTACTGCAGTCCTTGGCTGGCTCCTCCCTGCTCTGGCTGTCCCCTGCCCATCACCAGAGGGGCTCCTGCCAGCACCTCTGCTCACCTCCTGCTCTCCACACCACACAGGCAACCCTGCTCTCCCCCAGACCTGGCAGCTACTTGCTGCAGCACATTTTTCTTCCTCAGGTTTTGTCCTCCTCCATACTTGTGCATGACAAAATGGGGTTGGGAGGCCCTTGGACAGGTCAGCTGGCCCCTGCCTGCTGTGCCAAGTTTGGCTCAATTATCACCTAAATGGTCTAAATCCAACGTGCCTTTGAAATCCTCCAGTGGAGAGGATGCCATGACCTTTCCCAGCCAGCAGCTCTTGCTGACAGAGAAGGGAAGGAATAGCGAAGTTCTGAAAGGGGAAAAACGAGCAGGAGTCTCCCAGGAGAGGTGAAGGAGGTGTCGAGCTCCACCAGAGTCAGGTCTTGGGGTGACCTCAGCGTACATCCCACCTGGATGTCCCTCCCACCCCCATGGAATTTTGCAGGCTGTTGTTCTTCGGGATGATGCACACTTTGTAGCATTTACTCCCCAACTGCATTACACAGATATTCACCCAGACCCATCACACCCTTTAGGTACACACATCTAAGATCCCAGCGTTCCCCGCACCTCTGCTCCACACACACACCTCTGTATCCATTTTCTCCCTTTTGCATACAATACATCTCTGCTGAATGAGAGGCAGTGAGGAAAACAGAAGCAGTCTTCAGTCTGGGAAAGGATTTGCAAGCAAAACTTCAGAATAATTTTTTTGCTTCCAAAGTGACATCAGGATGTTGCATTTTAACTGCTGCATGGACAGTGGGTCATACTCTTACTCTTTCAAGAAAAGACATTTCCTGTTCTCAGCAAGGCTGTGTGGTATCTAACCTTAGTATCTAAACTTAACTGCAGAATTTTTCTTTTTTTTTAGTCTTAAAAGAGCTGCAAAGTCATTAAATACCACTTTATGACTGCAAAGTCAATAAATATCATGGTATTATTTTCACCCCACACAAAACAGAATAAATTTGCACCACGTTTTCCTATATTTTATTATCATTTTATTAAAGGCAAATCAGAGGTTGAGACTGAATACACATAGAAAGACAAATGCAAATGTGCTCAAGTCCATACAAATGAAGGAATGACCCATTTCAGATATAAAATCAAATTCTGTCTCCTTCTGACTTGCACCTCCCTACTTCCTCCTCTAGAAGAGTCTGACCATTCTTAATTTTAAACAAATCACCACCAAATTTAAAGGAACTACTCCTGATTTATACTGATACCCACTACTGGAAATCAATAATTAAACATCCCATTCAATAATTAGCAGTTATAAAGCAAAATAGGAAGAGGTTCAAGCTGTCTGTTGAATAAGCCATATTAGGCTGAATTAACATTATATATTTTCCTTTAATAGAACCAATTGAGTCATTCACTCTAAATGCATTATAGACATCGGCATTTTTTCAAAAAAGATTTGAGCATTTTTCCCATTTCCCAGCCAGCTCTCTCCTCAGCCCTGTGGCTTTGCCAAGTATTGAAAACGTCTGCTTTTCTCTGTTAAAAAAAACTAATGAGAGAGTAACACTGAATTTTAAGGTGCTACTTCAGATATACTTGATTATGTACAAAATAAAACATTAGAAACTAAATATTTATCTCAGGAGCCCTAATTCAGGAAAAATAATAATCACCATCAAAACAAAAACAAAGGAAACCACTACTATATACAAGTATTCCCTAGGCCAAAACGAGCCCAGACAGGCTTTGGGGGAGGTTTACTTCATGCTCCCAGGGACCTGGGTGGTCCACTCAAAACACAAACCCCACTATCCACAGCCCAACACTGAGCACTGGGATCCCACCCCAACACCTGAACTCAGCTTGTGTTTACTCAGGACTAGTGACTATAGGAAAAGACAGTGAGAGCCGGAGAGGAAATTGTCTTTACAAGAGCACCCAAACATCAGGAGCTGGGGAATGCACCAGTATGGAGAAATTTGAAATGAGCTTGTCTTGGGATTTTGTGTACATTGTGTGAGAAAATCCCTCCCTTTTCCCATTTTTTTGTTTTGCTGAGAGAAGCCCAACGACAGGACCACAGGCTGGTGGCCACAGAAGATGATAAAAGCCCCACACTTTCTTGCTTGCCCACACTGATTATAGCTCACTGATTCCAGGCATCCCAAGTCTTTGCGGCGGGAGCAGAGGATGCAGTGCTGTTCCAGTGGCAGAGGGAATATGAAGCAGCCTCTGGGAACTGAGTTTCACTACACAGCTTTTGAAGAAATGCCAGGAGAGAACCAGCTATTTTTCCATACTGAAGCTTGAATGTGTTTATCTGCAGCTCAGACACAGAATGAATCATGGAAGCACATCCCCAGGGCACCAAATCCTGCAGGATTTTCTGTTCGCCTGTGAAACACCAGCAGGCTAAATGTTCAAAGAAGCCTTTAGGACACCAGCTGGAGCTGCAAGCAGCAGATGGTTCCAGGTATTTCCTGATTCTCGAGGACATCTTCCTGCAGACTCCGAACTTGAAACTTGATGTGACTTAATGCACAAGAAAAGGACAGCGCTGGGCAAGCTGTGAGACACCCCGGGCTGAGGTGTCTCCTGTCCTGCAGGAACAGTGAGTGACCCCAGACTCCACTCCCAGGCTCTTCCTTCCCCTCCCCTTGGTCTCAGACAAGGAATTATCTAATCCACTCCAGTGTGGTGCCTGCTCACAAACCAGGATCAGGACCTGCTTCTCAAAGACGCTCCAACGATGCCTAGGGCAGAGGCGTGTGGCCAAGGCTCACAGACACCTTGGGGACCAGGGACTACCTGGCTCCTATGTTCCTCTCCTACATCTCCAGCATGGAAAAGTCCTTTTTCTCTCCCTCTGGTTTTATTTTAACTCTTCTTGCCTTCCATTTCACAATAAAGAGAACACACTGACCTTTCAGGAAATCTTTCACTATTGCAAAAGTTTGCACTTGTCAGCCTCACTGGTCGTGATATAAATCAACATCTCCAGAGCACAAGGAACCAGATGACTTTAACTTTCATTTCCTAGCAGATCCCTAGAGATTCATCTTCCCTCCATATTATTTTAACTTTGTCCTAAATGTGCAAGTTTCCATTTTCCTCCTTTTATTCTCCCCAGCTTCCAGACTATGATCTACCTTGCAGCTAAAACCAGATACTACCGCACATAGGAAAATATTTGGGAGAGTAACTGTAGCTTGCTTAGTGTATCATTAAGTAGTTGTGCACCACATGAGAAATATCCATTTTAAATATCCATTATAAAATAAAAGTAGTAGAGAAAAGCAATACTCTAAATTCAATTATAATTAATTTCTTTCCTAAGCAGAAATTATACAATGATTTTTTTTAAAGTTCTATGCAAATTGCGATTATTTTCTAGGAATTTTCTGTTCCTGAAAATTTCCTATAGGGTTAAAGAAATTTGTATGCATAACTGGAATTCAATGTTTATGCTGACCAACTTTTAACTTTACCATTCCATTTACAATGAAATTATCCAGTTGCCTGCAATTCCTGCACAAGCAGGAAAAGCAACAGTTGATTTACCCCCTTCACAAAAACCACCTTTCAAGATCCTCCGGAACAGTTTGAAAAGGAGCATGAAGGATGGGGGCTTCTGGGGAAGGAATTTCCACTGTTTTCCATCAACATCTGTTGCTGCAGAATAACTCCACACACACAAAACTCACATCAAGAGCAACAATCACTGCTTTGGCAATCATTTTGCCAGACAATATTAAGAGCAGACATATCAACTTGTTTGCAAATTCCACACTTATTTTTTATTTAAATTATTTTGGTAATCTCCCTGTGTATTTTCTTAGCTTTGGGGAAGATACTTACAGGTGGATGCAGAATACAAAGACATTCTCAAACGTATGCCAAAAGGGACAACACTTGCATTTCTGCAATGATTTCTACAGAGATTTTTCTTCTAGCACTGTGAATATGCGTCACTGAGTCATTTACCTTTACAGAGCTGCTGACATCAGGACATTTTTTCAAGGAGGTCCAAACTGACCTTTCTCATTGCAACAAGCCAGCAGTCCTATAGAAAACTGTATTAAAGAATTTCACCAAAAAAGGCTCCTACAAGCATAGGACACGTTTCATGACTGAATAAATTAGCTCTTTATGGTGCAAGAGCAACACTAAATTCCTAGAGTGCATTTATCCCCCAGCAATGTCCCAGCTGGGAAAAGGAACGTGTGCCCCAAGTACCCTTTCCAGCCCTTGGCACTGGGATGTCCTCCACCAGCAAAATTAAAAGTCAACAGACTTTAATTAAGCTTCAAAAATAACAGCATTGGCTTTGCAAAAAAGCCCATCTCTTAACTAGCATGGGAGAAAAATTCCCACAAACATCTATGTGCCTAATGTGAAAACACAATAATTTCATTTAAGTTGCCTTCACAGTTGTAATTCTACATGAGACACAAACAGAAAAACTCAAAAACTCTCTACGTCATTCTAAAGACACTTCTCTCCTTCTGTCCTTCAATGACCTGAACAACATGGATAGATGTCAGATTAAAGTTCAATCACTTTAGGCCCACAAAGTTTGGAGAACATCACAAACCCATCAGCTGGGGACATCCTTCACCCAGAACAACTCCAAAGAAGGAATGAACTTGCTTATGTTTCAATAAGGAAGAAAAACTTCAACATCAAATGTAAGGAAGCCTAGTTTCAGTTAATTTGGGGACTTCTCCACATACTACATTTAGTTTAGGATGCTGTAAATGGCACTTTGCCTTAGGTAGGCAGGGATCATTCCAGAGGATCTTCCCTGGTGCTGGAGTAAAGCTATCAGAGCAGCCAGGAGGCAGATCAACTAACTGATAGTGTCAGCCTTTTAATTTCAAAATATCTTGATTAATTATTAATGCTGTTTTTAATGTAATGAATAATGTTCTGCTCTTCAGCTGGAAGCTGGATGGGATCAGTTCATCTGAAATGCATTTCCCCAGCTGTGAGAAAACTTACTGCTGATGCTTACCCTTAACATGTTCAGCATTCACATACAGAGGTGAGATACAGATACAGGCAAAAACTGTCAGAAAACATTCCCAGCTGTGATTACTCAGCCTCCCATTCCCAAAGCAAGCCCAGTTCTTACTTTGTAACTCTGCAAAGCACTGCCTGTTCATCCCCACTTGAATGCCTGTCTGGCTTCACATGTATCTGCAAGGTGGCAGCCAGAGTGGTTTTTGTATCCTGTCCCTAGATAGTTTTATTTGTGGTAGCAGGCACAACATAAAAACGAGACAGGGCTGCCAAGGCTTACGTGGGCATACTGAGACTTCCCATTTTGGGCTTGCAATAACATAGCACAGACTGTTTTACGCTGCACGTAGCTGCTCAGAGCTCAGCAAAATGTTCAGACAAGCAGACATCCCACATACCCCACAACTTCTCCCACATCATCCTGCAAACCCAGCAGGAGCCATGACAGCAAATATTTACATAATTTCTCCATCATCCAGGCTTCCCCATGTTCACTAAGTTCAGGATCCAAGTTCATCAAATTTGCATTGCTGCTGCAGCAGCCAGTAAAGGACACGGAATCATGGAATCAGAGAATGGTTTGGGTTGGAAGGCACCTTGAAGACAATCCCAATCCAACACCTCTCCCATAGACAGGGACAGCTTTCCTGGTTGCTCCAATCACCATCCAACCTGGTCTTGAACCCCTCCAGGGATGGGGCATCCCACAGCTCTCTGGACAAGCTGTGCTAGGGCCTCACGTCTCCCACAGTAAGGAATTTCTTCCGAGGAGGAAATCCTTCCTCCAAAAGGGACTGGGACACTGCTGGTAACCTGCTGCCTCTTGTTTTTTCATATGTGGAGAGGAGGAAGAAACTATGCTAAAGCCAAAAATAATTGTGTGCATCAACCCTCAAAATTGCTGAGGTTCATTTTTTTCATAACTTCACAAGCCACTGTTACAGGCTCAATCTAAACATGGAAAATTTGAGCCTGAAGACAGTGGCCCTTCAGACGACGCAGACACTGCAAAATAATGAATGGGTAGGAACCAGAAATTCTTTTGCAACTGTATTTAAGAATGGATGCAATCAACATAAATATAATCTCATTTATAATGGCATAAGATCTTCTTTCTTCGCCTCTTGTTCCCATTGTCCTTTTTCAGCAGCTGATTTTCTTCCCTATGTCACGATTGAGTCACCATCCCTGGAGGTATTTAAAAGATGCATTGACGTGGCACTGAGACATGGTTTAGAGCTGGACTTGACAGTGCTGGGTTAATGGCTGGCTTCAATGATCTTAAACCTCAGCAATTCTCTGATTAGTGAGTTCCCAATCTCAAAATGAAGCAAAGAACATATTCATCTACTACTCAAGAAAAGACAGCTTCTCTGAGTCAACCTGCAGCCAAATTGAAAGCTGTTTGGTGCTTTACAGGTATCTTGTCAAAATTTCATCAGCTCAAACACTCTTGATGGAGCTGATTTTAGTTTCTTTTTTCCTAAGGACATGTATTTCCTTTTCAATATTTAAGAAACCCTGTCCTCTTAACTCCCCAAAAACACAATGGTCTAGATATGGTACAGTTTTATTTCAGTATTTTAATGAAAACCGAACCCAAGAGAAACCCCACCTCCAGCTCCCTCATTAAGGGCCTGATCCAACTCCCATTAACGTCAAGAGATGATCTGCCACTGACGCACTCGAGCGCTGGCTTGGATCCCTAGATCATCAAAATTTAATTTCATCTACCAGTTATGTTATAGAAACCAGAGAAAACAAGACGGATGACTGAAAATCGAGCTAGAGTTGACTGTAGCTGTAGCTGTCACCAGCACCCTCCTATTTTAAACATCTGCAGGCTGTGCAGCCCATGTTGGGAGCAGCAATGCGTGCACACACGCACACATATATGGACACTGAGTCATTTGCAGGAACAGACAGTATAACCCACAGTTCTGAAACTCAATTAGGAAAATACCAGTTGGGACTAACAAGAGCCACATTTTGTTATAAAATCTCAGCTTTGCTGAACAAAAACTAATTTAAGGATCTGATGACGTAAGAAATACTAAAGTTGGATAATTCTAGTGAATTGTATTTCAACCCAGGCATTCAGATACTCTTTGTAAAGAAAAAGATTGTGCTTTTTATTGGCAACCAAGACCGTCAGAGGTATGAGGTCTCCTTCCAAGAATTATTAAGCACTTCTTTCACAGAAGTAGTGTGTGCACAGGACAACAACATTTTTAAAGACTCATACTGTGTCTATAAACTGAATATCATGGAATTCAATCCTCAACCAGCATCAGTAACATCAGAGTTCTAAAATACTCCAAAAATTGAGCTGCTAGAGAAAACATCTTACAGCTATCTGTGCCACCAAAACCCAATGGGTACACTGAATTAAAGGAAAACGATTTCATTCATAACAAAGCAAGTTAACAAGAGATAGGTCTATTTTAGTACAGATAAAGAAGAACAAGAAGTAGTTGAAAATTAATTTGTAACATATTCTTGTCTTGGAAACAAGAGCATGAACCAAAAATAATAAAAAATGAAGCCATATGAACATGTAGAATCCCACTGCTTCAGCTAAGAAGGGAAAAGAGAAAAAGGACAAGGGAAAGCAAATGCTCTTCTAGTAGTTAAGATCTCTGAACTGGGCTGTGTTTTGCAGTCCCTCTGGCTTCTCTCCTATTTCCATCCACTCTGCCAGGAAACTGCTGAAGCTCCACAAAGCTGTTACAGAGACAGGACATTCCCAGACTGCCATTGTGCCATTTGGTGGAGCACTTGCTAATTTTAGATTAGAGGAGGAACACACTGAGACAATTAGCCAAGAGCCACTCCTGATTCTTGCTCCAACCCATCCTCAGACAAAATCACACCCAAACAAGACTGACAGCAACCCTTCTAAAACAAACAAAAAACAGAGGCAAAGGAGGATTCACCATGCCTTTGTTTGGCATAACGCATCTTTTGGGGAACATGTGCCTTTCAATCGCAAAAGCAAGCACTGGAAATGGAAACCCTTTCCCCCTCACACACAAAAACCTCCTGGGATTTCAAACCAGGGACTGTTTAAGGGCAAAGGGCAGGGAAGATGGCCAGGGAGCTCTCCCAAGGAGCACATGCCACAAGAGGTTATCTAGTTGCAGAGATAATAATATTTGACATGATATGGTTTGATAACACTCAAAACCATCTTCATGCTGAAGGACAAGAACTACTCCACCTGTCCCTCCCCTCTGCATCATCCCAAGGGACACAAGTACAGCATGGAACAGACTGATCCCCTGGAGATAGGGAAGGGAACCCATAAAGAAATATATACAAACATCATACCTTTAACAACACCACATCTACAGTCCTGTCCACCTTGGAAATGTCGCACAGGCTGTATCGCCTCTTGTGGCGCTCGTACATTTTGCCCAAAGAGCCGGGAGCGGAGGAGCAGAGCCCACCATGAACCCTGGGCTGACCACGGCCCCAGAGCTCTCACATCCGTGCTCAGAGGAGTCCCCGTGTCTCAGCACACCAGCCTGCCCGAGCTTCTGAACAGGAAAACGAAAATCCCGGCGCTGCGCCTGGCTGATAAAGTCTCCTCAGAACAGATTTGCTTATACAGGCAATGCAGGAACTTATAGCAAACAAAAGATACTTGAAGACAGCTTTATACATATAGGATTATTTCTTTTTGCAACTGCTAAGAATGGTATCAGTCTTCCTGTTATAGTAATAATAATAAAAACAATGTTTTCCAGACAATTTTGATATCCAAAAAGCACCAGAATGAAAATCCTGCCTGAAAAGAGAACAAAAGCCAGATGTGTGCAGCAGTAATACTGACGCTCCAAGTGGAAAGGCAGAAGGTAGGCTCAGCCACGACGGGTCTAATTCAGGAAAAAAACAGAAACAAAAACCAATCTCCGTATCCAACGCAAATACTGTCATCAAAGTGTTTAGCTTTTCATGCCCTCATGCACTGAAAGGAACAGCAAAAAAAAAGTACTTTCCTCCTTCCGAGTCAGTTCACTGTTCACCGGGCAAGACGGCTTGGGTTTGCGTTAAGTTTAAATTTCTAATGACAGCACTGGGCAAAAGGAAAGAAAATAATGAAATAAAGCCACTCCCTCCTGATTTGGGCTGGACGTCACTGCTTGCCTTTTTAGTCCTGCACCAGTGTTCTCCCAGCTTTCAAATTTACTTTGCAGTTGTGGGAGCATGATTCAGAGAGGGAAAAAAAAAAAAAAAAGAGGAGGGAGCGGGGGAAGAAAAAGCTTTTCTTCCACCTATGGCCGCAGGCACTTGGTGTGTTTGCTTGGTCCGAGACTGAGAGCAAAAGGAGTGTTTTTCAAGAGGTATAAAGACTCTTCCTACTCCCCCAGGCCAGGTGAATGAAAGACAATTTCAAGGTTAATGCTTTCCTAAACCAGGAATGGAAACTTATGATCTAATCAACACATATGGGACAGAAAAAAAAAAAAAAAAAAAAGGAAATCAGCCATTTACTTCTTCTTGGTTTGTTTGCAACACAGAGAAAAGATCTCAGCAACTAGTTGTCCAGAAAATACAATCTTTCCTCTTCTATTCTTGCCTGAAAGGCAGAGCTTTTTTCCTCTGAAAAAAAAAACAAAAAAAAAAAACCAAAACAAAAAAAAAAACAAAACAAGCCTGAAGTTTTTTGTCTTTTTAATGCCGGGGCCAGTGAGAATCTCTCTGCTCTCAATAGCTCATTCACATCAGCTGGGCCCTGCATGCTCACTGCCACATGGTTTCCTGTTTTCAAACTGCCCCCTTGCAGCCCCCTCTGCTTTCCACCCCACCCTGACCTCTCCAGGGACAAAATCTTTCCATACTTCCCTGGCTTTAGACATTCTCTCATTCACTGATTCAAAAGGGAATGGGGGCGGTTCAAAATGAAAGGGGAAAAAAAAGAGAGAAAAAGAGAAGCGGAGTTTTCGGAGACTGGGAGTTTGTAGCGACCAGAACCCACTGCTTTGCTAAATGGAAAAGCCGAAAATGAAGCAATTTTTAATTCCAAGCTGCAGAGCAGAAAACACAGAATTGGAAACAGCACTTATCGACCGGAGGTTTAATTGCCAATCTCCAACAGCCACCCTCAGCAGCGCTGAGAGAACTGGCCCACCTCCTGCTGCTGGGATTTGCTCCACTCCTGGAGCTGAGTTAGAAGGTTTTAAGTCTTTTCATCCAGTCCTGTAGGGTGGTCCCAGTTCCCTGGTTGTATAAGGAGATTTGTGGCCACCAGCTCAAACTCTGGCAAAGGTGACTCAAATCCTGCAACCTACTGGAATGGGTAAAATGCAAGTTCTCAGCCTCTGAGTGCAAGAGTCTTCCAAAGGAGACCTAAACCCATCTGTTGCAAGCAAGCACTCCAGCTTCTCTCTTCCCAGTGCCATCCAGTCTTCTGCCTGCCCAAACACTGCACCACAGCCTGCACGTGAGTGACACAGGAGCTGACTCCCTCCGTGCCTGTTTGGTAAAACCCCAAAATCCAGGAGTTTACCGAACCATCACATACTACTGTGAGCACCTGGATGTGGCACTCCAATCTGTACAGTCAGACTACACAAAAGCACGGCTACCCTACAGATTTAGCAGACTCAGTAACCAAGTGAAGGGCATCTTTTCCTGACACAGTGCCAGCCCTGACACAAAGGTCAGCCTTGGCCTTGCACCTGAGCATGTCCTCAGGCACTGCAGCAGATGAGCTGCTGCTGGTCAGGGACACAGGGACACTCTTACCTAGTCAGTGCCAGGGTCTCCCCACACTTCCCTTATGCTCCAGTCTCTCCCTCACATCCCAAAGCTTCATCTCCACCACACCAGCAGCCAAACAGAGGAGGATTCCTCTACGAGGCTGTCTTACAGCTACAATCCCTGGCTCAAGATCTCAGCCAATGACTGTTCTCACTAACAATAAGCAGAGCTTCTGCTTTCAGTATTAGGACATACAAAATGTGGTTGGACTTCGGGGACTTTCTGGAGCCACCAGTTTTCTCCACAAGTAATGAGTCCCAGCAGTCATATGCCCATCGAGATGAGGAATCAGAAATGGCTGTGACAACATTCCAGCCCTTCCAACACTACCATAAAAGGCAGGGATTTCCTCAAATCTAAATTTACAAGACAGGAACCAATAAAATAAGTATGTGAATTTAGTTCAGGTGTAGGAATTTTCAACAGTCACAGTGTCTTAATGATGCTCTAACAGTTCATTATGGAACACATTTAAAAAAAAAAAACCCTGATATAGCAGACATATTTGTTTTCAAATCATTTTAATTATAGCTGCTAGTATACCCAGCCAAGATTTATCCTAACAACAACTGGCACAGCTCTGGTCAGACACTCCATATAAAGCACTTCACCTTTGAACCACAGAGCTCCTCTGGCAACCAGAAAGTGAAGTCCAGCTGCAGAGGAGGTGAGCATCACTAACTGTGACAGTACATCTTCCACAGAGATGCAAGTTGGGTCCAACCTGTAGCTGCATCAACACCCAGTCTTTTTTGGCTCACGTTACCTCACCCTCCTTGCAGGTATGGGGAAATGAGAAACATCTCCAGTCAAAGCAGATGGGAGACATGCTGGGAAATGTGCAGATTTCACAGCAGGCAGCCAATTATTTCCTGAGCTATGCACAAGCATTTTGGGATGGCCAAAAGCTACAAGTAACCCAGTGCAGGCCTCTGTGGGGCAGCAAGGAACAGAAAGCTCATGTGGAAGGTGCAAACAGATGGAGAGAACCAGCCAAGGAAGCTACCAGACCAAGGCCAGGCTGGGTGACTCTGGGCTCAGGATGTGTCCTAGGACTTGATGCAAGTCCTGTGAATCAAGATGATGACTCCTTAATTATGTGTCTAGATCTAGTATAGGTTGTCAGTTGATTGCCTTGACTCCCCTACACCTTCAGCCACGGAGGGAAAGAATCAGTACACACCAAGAAAAAATAACTCCTTCTCTCCCTTCTCTTTTTCAATTTAAGCTTCCAAATCCCTAATTTGTTCCAAGAGTTTTTTTCTGTAGTTATGTTCCTGACTCACAGCAAGATCAGGGGCCAGTGATGACTACAGACACCCAACGTGCAGCTCATCTTCATTTTCAGACTTTACTGTTGAAGAGGGGGGAACATAATATAAACAAATAGAAGATAATGTGCCAGACACACTCTCCCTTGGAAGACCATGACTCTCTTCCCACATTAGGTGGGGCTTTTGCTGCATTGTTTCAGGCTCGAAATCTTGTCTTGCACACAGCCTGCTGTCCACACAGGACTGTCGGGCAGACACAGAACACGGCTCAGCCCGGACAGAGCAGAACAAAGGCTTCAGTCTCTTTTGTCCAGCTATTTAAGGCAGTCCTTGAATGCCATACAAGTGTTAGACAGTATACAGCAGTTATGCTCTGAAACACAATGAAACAATCAGAAAATAAAGATTGAATTTAAAAATACCTACTCTAACAAGTAAATAACTCTCTGTTTTATTGGCGAGTTGCTCAAAATGGAGAGGAGACGCGAGCAGCAGCCCCGGCCACCGGCTGCTGATGCAACAGTTCTGGGCTCCTTATTGAAAACATCTGGAAGCTCTGCGCCACTTTGTGCAGACAGGAGTTTGAAACTATCCAATCATTTCATATCCAAACCCAAGTCCAGCACTGCAGATTTCAAGGGAAGGAAAAGAGGCGGGGGGGGAAAAAACCCCACACTTGATCACACCATATGATCTGCAACTCATCCAAATAAAACTCCTCCTCCTCCACCCGCTAACAGACCTCTTAATGACAAGGAAATCATGGTTATCCTGAAACAGACTGAACTATTGTTATCTGTTCCAAATTACTTTTGCCATATCGTTATGAAACACTGCAATGATGCAATCTGCAGAAATACTCAGGCGATTTAACTTTTTTAACTGCAACTCTGATAGGAACTAATGGGGCAGCAGATAAAAAAAATTGCCCTGTTTTAAGCAAGGCAAAACCCACTTTTGGGCACTAATATGAGGTGATAATAAATTCATCAGACAGTAAGAGAGAAGAATTGCAATTTCAATTGCCCTTTTCTTGAAAGAAAGCAGCTTTTTGGGAAGGCTTTTTAAAATTTTACATTTCTGGCACTTGCAAGGATAGACAAAACAAATCGCTTTTCCCCTAAAACTAAATAAGGCAAAGGAAATCTGCACTCTAATGCTGCAAAGCCTGTAAGAGGAGCACGTCCAATCTGGAAAGGAGAGCACATCCATCGTGTCTGCTGGGACAGAGGTCAGCGCCCACGTGAGCCCAGACTGAGATGGACACTCTAAGGTCAATTTTAAAACAGACCAGGCTGCTGTTGACCACTCAAACCACAGACCCTGGTCAAGAGCCCTGGATTTCTCATGGAATTTCTCGTGTTTGCAGGAGCACTGCAACACTGTGAGGAGTTTTGTGGCTGACCCAGTCCCACTGTGCCTGTCTGTCTGCATCCCTGTGGGGTGGTGGCACTTTGGTCCAGAGCTGCTTCCCTCTGGCCATGGCATGACCCACCAGTGTCCCAAGAAGCTACAAGTGGTTCTCCAAAAGGCTGGTTGTGATTTTGAACTCCCCTACGAGGTAGGACATAGAAAGAAAAAGAGTCACAGAGAGGGATCCCATCACAGGAATCCCATCTGTGGCCAACCCATGCTACTCTAAGGGGGAAGAGGTCAGTGATGCAGCAACAAACTTTTACAAAAGGTCCTAAAACACCTCCATATTCATAAGTTTGATTTAATCCTTGGGGCAAATCATCCACAGTACCAACACAGGTTTATTCTCCAGCCTGGGACTCTCACGAGCCTTCCCTATTTGAATTGTATATTCACACCAAGGTCTGGAGAGAGGCATTTCCTCACGGAGCAATGCTTTGGGACAACACAACTGAGCTGAATTTAACATCAAACATTCCATTGTCCAGCTGCAGCCTGTGTTTGAGCTCAAAGACAGAATCATCTAACAAACAGCTAAAGAGCCATGAGGGAATGAGGAGGGCTTGGAAGGCTGTCAGACACACAGATATATGGAGCATGTGTTTTGAGAAAACACAAAAACACCTTGAGAGACCTTCAGCCACTTCCTGACCTTCTCTTTTTCTAATATTTCTCAGAGACTCAGTGTACATTTTTCAAGAATCTTTATTGTCCAAATAACCTTCAGAAAAATGCCAAAGCTTTGGTCAGCCACGGAGCATGCCTGAACATCCTTCCAGAGGAAGTCAACTGCCCATCTTACTGCTCCCAAATAGCAGAAACACAAGGAGAAACACAACCCACACAAGAGATTAGCAACCCCTCAGCTGACTCTACATCACTTTGCAGGATCTGCTTCTTCCTTTACCAAAAATAACCACAGTTGGGATGTCTAGCTGGCTGAAATGCTGTGGGATCTTGGACCGGGCCACAGATATTTATTTAGCACATTATGGGAGCTGAGGGAAATATTTCTGCTGTCAAGCACTGGACATGCTGCTTTGCTCTGTGAGTTTCAACATCCTGAAAACAGGGAAGGGAAAACATGAGGGGATAAAGCAGGAACAGTCCCAGAAGAGGCTGTCAAGGAGCACCTGAGCTATGAACTGCAGCAACAAATCAGCTGCACATCCCCTGTGTCCTCTCAGCTGCTCCCGTGCTCAGGCACTTCCCACCAGGGCACGGGGTCTAATGACTTACAGATTGAGTCAAACACCAAAAAATGGGGACTTCTGTAAAGAATAACAAAATTTGCAACCAAAACAAATGGATGGAAGAAAATGCTTTGATTTCACAGCTGGCACAGCCCAGCCTGGAGCTGCTGCTGAAAAAATGACACTCATTTCTCTGATCTCATCCAACCCTAAATTGGTCACAATAGATTTGTTTGTGTTTTCCTTTATGGTTTTCAGTTGCTGGAAATAAACATGTAAATTTTACATGCACACAATGCACGATAATATTTGCTAATTACTGGGCTTCTTCTATAAATGAAGGATTACAATTTCCGGGATCTGGAAGGACAATAACATAAATAAAAGTATTTAAAATAGCAAACTGCATTTATAGGAGTTTTCAAACCACCATAAATATTACACAAGTCCCTTGAAATTGGTTTGCACAGACCATCCCTCAAATACCTGAAGGCCTGTTCAAGCTCAATCAAGCAATGTCTAATGATTTGTCCTACAGAGGAGTTAAGGAAGAGATCATTGCATTTGTCTCAAATGCAAGAAAAAGGGAATGTTTTGTGAGCTATAAAGCTCACAAACTCAAAAATCAAAGGAGTTTTTCATTTTTATATAATCCATAATAAAAAAAGCATATTGATATGATTTGGATAGATATAGGATATAAAAAAGTATTGATGTACACAACTAAAAACATGTTCTGCTCTCCTATAACAACACATTCTAGAAAAACTGAATCTCTACAGTTCAAGATATAAGGTTAAGGACTAGCTTGAGTTTTTGTGCAGGAAAACAAAGCACCTCACATTTCCAGAGTGCAGGAAACATCCCTGTGCCCTGAAGTGACCCCCACTGCTTTGGGCAGGACACAGGAGCAGGCAGACATCGCCTGAGCCACTCCAGGATGCCTCAGCACAACATGAGATCAGTGCCATGAAATGTCTGGTGGATGGTTCTATCTGATGAATTATGTCTTCAGCTAAAAACAGAGACAGGGCAGCAGATTATGTAGATGAATTGGCGGATAAAGCCCAACAAAAATGACGTATGGCATGAGTGAGTGAAATTAATGGACAATATAAAAATGACACATTTTGAACTGAGGAAATTATTCAACTTTTACCATTCTTTCATGTCTACAGTTTAAGGCATTGTAATCTAACTGAAAAACAGAGACGGGTCATTCAAAATGAATAAATCATGCCAGAAAATGATTCAGCTTCCCTTTTTTTTTCTTTCCTTTTTAACTGAAGTCCCTAGGACTCAGCCCTTAGGTTAGGAAGCCCACACGACCCAGTAAATTGTCCTGGCCAGGCACTCTGGCAAAAGGGAAAAAGTTATCTTTTCTTTCTTCTTGTAATTGAAAATCTGGGAGGGGAAGTGTTGGGAAAGCAGAGCACTGTACAAAGGCACCCCTCATATTCCCAGGTCAGCTTTTTGCTTGGCTGCTAATGAAGGCAGTGGATTGAGGACACTGTGGCACTGGTTTTGCCCTTCCAATTTTTCTGTTTGCTTTGTGGGAAGGAGGATGTCAGCCCCACAGGTAACTGAGATGCTCTGAGTGCAGCCAAGCCCTTCTCCCAGCAATAACAGACACTCCAGATCACCCTCCTAATTATACCTGCATCCAACCAACGTTTTCGTGCCCTCTCTCCATGTGTTTGGAAACCTGAAATGAAATCCAATGCAAACTTTGAGAGGAGGCATTTGGAATCCAGCTCCTGCCTGGGAGGTCTGCTCTAGGACCACGAGTATTCCTTTGCTCACTGTTTCATCCGTTTCCCTGGTAGTCCTCTGTAAAGAATATTAAACAAACATGTCTTTTACAGCTCAAGAGCCCAGGAGAGAATGTTGACCCTGCGGAAAAAACTCTGGCTTTATCCATTTTTATCCCACTTTCATCCCTCTGGACTAAAGATGTATATACAAGGGTAAGGATTCATTGGGTCCACAAAGCCAACATTAAGGACTACTACATCAATCCATGCTGAGTATGTTCTCCCCTATAGCCTAATTTTAGAAAATATTTTTAAAGTAATTTCAGGGCATAAAACATGTATAATTACAGCCAGATATGTGGAAGCATCACCATTAGTGACGAATTTTCTCAACAGTTGATGCAGCTCCAGAAAAAGAATAAAATATTTATTCTAAGGTTATAAACTAATATATCCTACACTTCTTCCAGCTTTTCAAGGATACCTCTACATTTATTTTTGCAAGGTTAAATCCTAACTGGAATAATGGGTCCAAACTCTGCTCCTATGCCTCTCCACTCAGTTAAAGCTAAGGCTTGTCACTGCAAACGTGGGGAATGTCAGGCCAATACAGATGCTTTAGAAAAGCTTTAGTTGCTGAGTTTTTGTGCTCCTTTCTCTCATTCCCCACCTGACAGAGAAGCTGCATTTCCATATATTTAATAGCTTTTTTCAATAGATAAATACATTTAAGTCAATGGAGGATGATAAATGGCGCCAAAAATATCAAAGAGTAGCATTTATTATATCCTGCAATTTCCCTGAGTTGTCCTTCCGATTTGGACTGTCCCAGGAACTGCAAATTGCTGTGCTGCAGATAAGGAAAATGGAGCATCTGAGATTTCTTGCCAGTGACTACAAGGAAAGGGTTGGTTTTGTTTTCTTAAGAAGAAAGAGGAAAATGTTCTGAAGCTTTCTCTTCAGGCTAAAATCCAAAACATTTACAAGACTCAGGAGCACAAAAGCTTGCAGATAACAGCAGAACTGATGCCAGTTCTATCAAAGCAAACCAATAACAGTAACTGGGAGGAATGCAGATTATGCAGCATCCTTCCCTACAGAAAAAAAAAAAAAAAATCTGTTATACAACAGTTAAATAATTTAACTACTCCAAGTTATTATTCCTCAGCTAGTCCTTTTTGGCTATCATGCAGCACTAGTCCCTTCTGAAGTATGCCTTTAGGAGGAAAAAAAGGCAACTTCAAAACATGCAAAAATTAATGAAACCCATATGTGGGATACTGTTATTATTCCATGTTTATAAGAGGATCAAGTTTTTTTAAATGGGCTTACTTAATGCAGACACATAAGCAAAAATACTGAGCAAAAGATCTGAAAGCTATTTGAAGCAAAATATTTTCACAATTTAAACTAAAAGCCACTATATATTTTGGTGCAACTTTGTTTATGGCTTCTCTAACAGGTTATAAAGTTCTCCTAACCAGAGAAACATCTCCTAGATAAGATTTTACCTTTTTGACTCTTTTCACCCTCATGCTGTATTTAAGCTGGGCCAACCTAAAAATCAATGGCTTATGGAAACATCTGTTTATACAGGCACACGATTTTGACTTTTTTCAACAGCTGTTGTTATTTTATGTTCTTTTTTGGCTAGGCCAGTTGGTAACACTGGAAGAAAATAAAAGTTGGGCTCCTTTCCTGACTTTGGTCTCTCTTTAGCAGCTGCAGACCCTTGCTCCCTCCCCTGTACTGGGAGTTTTGGGGGAAAAAGGCTGAATGTTCCCCAGGACTTGTCTTGCTCACCAGACTCAGACAAGAAATAAAGAAAATAAATAATGGCTTAAAATACCCCCTGCTGTTGCTGCTTTCTGCCCGTATAAGGGGCTAAACCAGCCTCCACTGCCCATCTTCCTGGCTCCCACTTGCACTTCCAACAGCAATGCACAATAAACCCCAGGTCTGTCCTGCCTCCTCTCCTGCTATTTCATTGCTGGGATCCAGATATCTGCCGACATCCTTCATAAAAGATATCACACAATATATTTTAAGAGCCAAGCTGCCACAAGGTATTTGGTGCTTCAGACAGCGCTACTTCCCAGACAGAGAACATGCACTGCTCGCAGGAAGGCTTGCATAAAAACAGAATGTACTTTTCTCGTGAATCTGATGATTGCCTAACAAAAAAAAACCCAACAAATTCAACCAAAATATCCTATTTTCAACATTTAATTCAGCTGCTAGTTGAAACAAGATGTTTCTATCTAAATTCTGTTTTCCTGAAAGAGAAGAAAACAACTTACAAAGCTTTTAAAGAGCTCCAGTCTTGTTCAGTGTACATTCAAACTGTCAAGAGCCAAAGAAAGCCAATACCCCACGCACAGTTTTTCTTTCCCCTTGCTCTTTTTAACAGAAAGGACTTGTTTAATCTTACCTTCAAACTTCTTATTTCCCTGCCATGCACTCCTAGAGTCTCTGTGAGTTGTGCCAATGCTTGCCCAAAAGGACAGTTATAAAAAAAATCAGTTTAAACAGAAACTGCCTATCTAGAGGAGGGAGAGCCCCAGGTTCACAAGCAGAGGAGATATTTCAGCATTAAAGAATTCTCAGAGCTACTCCAAGACACAAATTTTTTGTTGTCTGCTGCACTGTAAGGATTTTAAGCCCAGAAAGAAGCTATTTATTTAGTCTATATACATAGATTTATAACAAAGGCAGAGGATCCATCTATGGTCTTCTGGGTGCTTTTTGTATCGTTTATAGCACATGAAGTAAAACTCAGCTTCCTCAAAGACAGAAAAGAAGAAATAAAAAAGGCTTGACAAGAAATATCAAGCACTGTCCCCCAAATATACTAAAGTTAGCTATGAACTAAAAAAGCTTTTTGAGATGCCTCTCGACATCTCTTCAACACAGAATTTGCAAAATGCCCTAAAACAAATTTCTGCCCACACTGCAGGGAGGAGTTTCTCTCACCCCTTCCTTTTTTATGGCCCCAGTCTTTACAGTCACACCTCTCTTTGGTTATCTACAGGTAGGAATATCTGGACATGATGTAAGCAACCTTCATTCTCTCTTAAAAGGCTCAACAAGGTACATTACTACTCTGTTTCAATCCTTGAGTGCAGGCATCTAAAGCTAAAACTTATCTGCCTCCTTCTGGGCAAGGATTTCCTCACCTTGTTATGGCCAGTGAGTTAAAAAAGAAAATAATAATGGAACAAAATACCAAGGAATCATTCTTTAATCTCAGGAGATTTTAACAGCCCATCCCTCTCCATGCTTTTGGTAAGAATCAGTCCAGTATTTTGGAAAGGCAGAAGAGATTTCATACTCCTAAACATAAGCTCTCAGACTGAAACTAATGTTTCAGAGAACTGCACCTCCAGCCTTTGAAAATGTGTATTTTGGAAATATTCCTCCCAACCGCTTTCAGGCATTTAATATGTCCAGCTGTGTTAAGAAACCAAGCAAAAGTTCAGTGTCAAGTAATTCAGGATTATGATCTCTTTTTGATTTATGGAGGTAAGCGCAGTCTCAGACACAAGAAAAACAAGTCACTTGATGCTAAGCAGACACAGTAACAGGGCTCAGACTAATGAGTGAGCAAGGACGAGGCTTCACGTTCCTGCCTCTTATCTCAGCAGCTGGAAGGACACCACAGGAGGAGGGAGGGCACAGCCAGGGATGGGCAGAGCCAGCCCCGAGGTACCTGCAAACAGTCTTGGTGTTCCAGTGGGGGAGATGGAAATGCTGTAAGAGAGGGAGGCACGTGGTACTGCAGAAAGATGCAGGTAAGGATATGCCCCCAAATAAATAAGTAGAAACTACTATTAAGTGGCTGTAATTGTATCAGGGCAAAGCCTTTAGGGACAAGTAATACCTAACCACTAACCATGCTGAGGAAACCATAAGCCTTCTGCAGATCTGAAAGGAGAGCAGCATAACTCAGCTTAAACACTGAATAGCAACAACTCCTCTTTAGTTTCTAACTAACTACACAAACAGAAGAGAAAGCAAACAAGGTAATCCAGAAATATTTGCTCTATTTTTTGGATTAGTCTCCTGGGTACAGCTACCACCTTCATTTTCACCGAGTACATCACTGGCACTGAAATGATAAACACAGCAAATAAGAAGGGAGGGAGCAGTTAAGTTCACCACTGCTCAAGAGAACATCAGAAAGTTTGCTACATCAAGTACATGCTTATTTAGGCATAAATTTAATTTAAAAGTGAAGCAGAAAAGAAGTGGAATGAGAAGAACTTTATTAGCTGCAAGATACCAAGTACAAAAGGAAGCCTAATTTTGAGTTTGCCCCTATCTGCTAATTCCTATACAGCTGATGAAGCATCTTATTAAACCATTGCAAAATATTTTATGTTCATGTTACAGCCTTCTTGCTGGGGTTATTCCAAAGCAGAAGTCCAAAACACAGACCACAGCAGTAAAAAACTAGTGTTCATGGAAAGGAGGTACAGCAGCACTGAGAAGAAACTCTTATCCTTCGTGTCTACCTGTTCTGGGGTCCAAATAAATAAGTTACTCTTGTCCATAGCTTTGTACATGTCACTTGGAGACATCACCTCCTCTTTGGTATAATTTATGACTGAAGTCTTCTACCAAAATTCAGAAGTTTCCTATTCTTGAAAGTTTCAATTAATTTGGTATTATGACAGCAAGGGCAGCTATGACTGCCTACAGCCAAACACAACACCAAGGCACTGCTCTGGCCCTGGGGGCTTTAATTCTGACCTGCAGCTGCCCAAGCTGAGACAAACCTACTCCCTCCCAAACTTCTATTTTAGATATCACATGTTTGGATACCAAATCATGCAGTCCTTCTGGGTAGACTATGATTTGAACCATCCACTGCAACATTAACCATCTATTCCCAAGCCTAAAGACCTCCCCACCACCACCGGTCTGACCTGTACAGCTGCAAAGATGTCTCTGCCAAGCCAGACAGCCATCAGTCTGCTCAGTGCAAGGATGCTGCATGAAGAGGCAAACATTTAGTTATCACCCAGGCTTTTATCTCATCTGATGTTTTAACAGCAGTTTGAGCCCAGAAACATTCTGCAAAACAGCTGAGTCACCCCGGGCCACACCAGGATGTGTAACACCAAGCCAAGAAACAGGCACTGAGCACAAACGGCTGAGATGCTGGAGGAAAAAAAAACAGGTTTCCACCTTTACATGAAAATAATACAATAAAGGAAGGCAAACAACCTAAAATAGGTGGGAAAAGACTGAGAACAATGACAAAAAGGGAAATCTATGAAAGGACCACGAGGTGACAAGCATTTTGATTCCATGTTTCCATGGAAAAAGTTTAACAGTACTTCTTTATCTTCTTACTCCCATCATTCTTTGCTGGAAGTTAAAGTCAGAAATGCTTTGCCTGGATATTGCTAGAGCCTACTTCATCAGTAGCCAAGAGTTCCTGTTCATCTTTCCTGTCTGTCCCATGACTACTCACAAAAACCCAGAACAAATGTATAGGAATATAATTAAAAATCTACTCCTTGTATTTATAAGGTTTTCTTCTAAGGTGGTGTCACTCCAATGAACTGCAAAAAATGTAATCTACAGAAAAGCATAAATGGTAGGCTGTCTACACTGTAAGGAGCCAGCTTTGGCTTACAAATTATCAGAATTGAACTAGATAAGTTCCTTCAGAAGGATAAAATCCCAGTGATCTGATACCCCAAAGTACCCATTTGTCATAATAATGCAGCCTCCATCAAAAGTCCACAATTGGTCTCCCATATTATCACCTTAGTTTTCTCTATATTTAGACCAGAAATTCAGTGTGCAGTAACCATGTCTACTGTACAACAGTTACACCACAAAACTCTTAAGATATTTCAAACACAAATAAAAGAACCCATAGGATAAAGGAGATTGGACCATCCAAAAACAGCACAGTATTCTCCTTCATAAGGTAGAATATTAAATGCCAGTATTCCTTTGCTAGAGTAAGAGTCTTATATATCAATTGTTTTATGGAAAGTATGGACTCATACTTTCATGACTGCATAAAAAATGAATGTATCAAACTACTGGAAGAGAACTCCAAACCCAGGACCTTCTATACTTAAAATCTGTTAGATCTGTGTCTTACAAACTTCTAAAGTAACTGAATCCTGATCCTAAAAAGGGTCTCTGAAAGCTGCTTTAATACATTGATGTAAAATAATTTATGAAGCAAGCCCTAAGTGAGCACTGCAGAGGAACTGTAGTTATTAAACAGTTGTCTTCAACCTAAACCACTTCAAAATTACAACAAGAACATACAACTGCTTTCGAGGCAACAGCATCTGCGGAGGAAACTGCAGGTAGATCTTGATGCTTTAAACAGTGAGTATGAAAAAACAGAGGGATAAACTTCCCTCTGACTGGGAGAAGGGCAGAGCCAGATGTTTTGTTAAGAGAAAATGAGGAAATGATGAAAAAACAAGAGTATCAGGCAGCAATCTCTGCCTCTGAAGAGCAGTGGCTGAAGGGGAGGAGAATTAACTCACCATCTCCAGAGATCAGCGGGGGCTGGCACAAGCCCCGCAGCCACGGTGCCAGACCTGGGAGCAGCATCCCTGCACTGAGCCAGGGATTTGGCACCGTGACCACGTTCCTGCCTCACCCTTAACATCCGTGAATCCTGTGACTGAGCTTGGAAACTACTGTCTTGAGCTGGGGATTATCAGCACTCTGCATAAAAAGGCATCGGAAATGCAGCACCCAGAGAAATTCAGAGCAGGACAAAAAGCCCTGCCACAATAGCTGTATAAATGCCTTCAAGGCATAAGTAATGGTAAAGGCCAAACAAGAACCCCAGCCTGGTTTGAATTTCTTTTTCTTTTCCTTCCCCCAGCTTTTATTCTCTCTCCCTGCATCCTGAGTGGCAATGCCCAGAGCAGCCGGGATGATGTGTCCTACACAGTGATGAATTCACCCGGGGCTGGCCAGCTGACACAATTTCCTCACAGAGCTCAAAGCCTCTGCTCTGAGCATCCAGGGCAGACACAGGATGCTGGTGGGTGTGAGAAAGGGCCTGGCAGATGACTAGCCAAAAGCCTTGACCCAATGGGTAAGTGTGTGTCAGCCTACAGCATTAATGCCAGGCTTAGGGCAGGCTCCCTTTTGGCTCGGTTTTTCCATGTTTACTGTAGTTACAGGGCAACATTTACAAAGAGAGGGTTACACAAGTGATTCTGAAGAGGCAGGGTGAGAACACAGCCTATTGTTAAGGCTGCTCTTTCCACCACCAGACCCAATTCTGATTTGTTTCCAACACTTCAGCCACTTGCTCTGAAATTGTGCAAGCTGTTCAGGAGACTCCTATGCTATTCTGCAGGTCCTTTGGAAAAAAAGAGATTTGCAATCCCCCTCCTGTAGTATGTACACGTGTACACCCATGCAGAGAGAGAAAATGAACTTCAGTGCACACAAACAACCTGAATTTTGTCAGGTCTTCAGGGTGAGCAGTTTGTTAAAATAGTTAATTCCTGTGAACATAAACTGGAGTCTGGAGAACTGTAACAACCTCTTGTTGTGGGTCACCAGCAAGGTTCAGTAGTTTGGAACCATGATGCATCACTTGATGTGACAACAACTGCACCAGACTCTGCTCCTCAGCACCAGCCACAAGAGGTGGGTGACAATGTACAACCTGGCCAGAATTTTATCCATTTATCTGATGACTCCATGGAAGAGAAACATGAGAGATTACAGTAGCAGGGGAAGGAAAAATCTCTGCATTCTTCACACCTCCTGTCCATGCCAACACTCACCTCAGTGCCACGTGGGTCTCTACTCTCCCCCATAAGCTCTTTTCCACCCCATTCAGCCCATCCCCTTCTTCCCACCTTCATCTCCTGCAGCCCTGCCATCCCTTTCCTTTGCTCACCCTGCCAGACTCTGGCCAAGCAGATCCTTGCTCTTTTCCCTGTTCAGCGAAGTACAAACCTGGGAGCCTAAAAAACTAAAACCAATGGGCAACAAGAGACCTGAGGCTCTGTCCTGACAGCATCATCTCTCTTATCTGTAACAACTCACAGGGAAGGAGGTATCCTGGCCTCCCTAGGTGGTCTTGCAACAGTTTTATGATGGTAACAGGATGTTTTCACAACATCCAGCCTAAATCATCCTGGCAAATTAACAAATCAGTAAATTAAACTGCCATGAAATCTGGGATTTTAATAACCACTATTACATGTTGGCAGAGCGCTGGATTGCACAATGGTTCTCTTTTTGCTGCACTTAATAAATTTAGTTCTTTCAATCTCTTCTCACGTTTCTTAATCTCTTCTCATTGTTTCCTTCTGGACACTTTCCAATCTGCCTGTGTCTTCCTCTGAGCAGGGCCCCCCAAACTGTATCTGATGACGATGCGATGGCACTGATGATGGCTCCACAGTGCCACACAGTCACCTCCTGCACCTTTACCGAGGACACCCCTTCAAATAGAACTCCAAACAAGATTTGTCTCTCTTGCAATAGCTCTTGCTGTGGATTAATTTGTAATCCACTAAAAATCCTCGGTCTTATTTTAGCCTATTCCTCTCCAGCTTAAACCTGACTTGTTAAAAGTGCATTTTGCTTTCTCCTTTGCAAATGCAGCACTAACTGCCTGCTTTTATCTCTTATCTGGATGTGCTCTCCAATTCCTTAAGGTCACTCTGAACCCTGACCCTGTTCTCTCAAATGCCTACAATCCCTCCTGACCTGATCTCATCTGAGTGTTATAAACATACTTCCATCTTCCAAATCATGACTGACAATATCGTAAGTTTCCCCACAGAAAGTGACCTTCCTGATATAGCAATTGTTACTACACTACTTGGATCAGTGGAGGGATGAAAATGCAAGAGTTTTTTAAGCTTCATTCTCTGCAACTTCTGAAAACACAGACATTAATTAAATATTGATTCCTCTGGTAAAGGTAGGATGCATTCAATTCAATAGGAACTAACTAATACAATTAAGTAAGTGCAAGGGAAAGGCTATTTCCAGTGACCTTTGCTCCTGAGGTAAGCCAGCTACAATTTCTCAGTCACAGGCTCAGACAACCAAAGCTGTCGGATGAACCTAGCAGCACAACCTTTTTTTTTCATAACAAGCTTTTCCATAACATACACAAGAGTCTTCTGAAATGACTACAGGAGAAAAGTGTGAGATCTCACATATGTAACACTGGTAACAAAGTTCTAGCTAACTTTTAAAATTCTTCACAATTCCTCATCCTTCATAAACCAGCTTAGAAGAGTTTTCCCCCTTCTCTCTCCAGAGTACTCAAGTTACTGTCCCTCAGTCTGACTGAACCCTACTAGAAATTGCACTTCTTAAACTCTGAGCCTGTCTTTTAGTAACTTGTGCTTATGAAAAGCAGTGTGCAAATTTCTCACCCATAAAACAGACGTTAACGATAATTCCTAAGATCCAACACTGCTGACAGCACCAGCGAGGCTGCAAAATACCTGCATCTCCTGACCAGGGACAAGCACCAACCCCTCTTTTTGCAACAAGTTAAGAAAACCACCTTTACTGACCACAAAATGGCCTTGTAATGAGAAACCTGAAAGACTCCTGGCTACAAAAAGAAGCAGCAGTAAATAAAGCAGAGTCAGGACATGGCAGGAGAGGCTCAAAGCACCATGGCTTGCACAGTGAGCTCTGACCATGGCTTGCACAGTGAGCACTGACCATGGCTTGCACAGTGAGCTCTGACCCAGCCCATATGTGTGAATTAAGCTCTATTTATAAGCCTTACGCTCCTTTTTAGTTGGTGTTTTTTTTGGGGGGGGGGGTTTGGTTTTTTTGGGGGGTTTTGTGGGTTTTTTTGTTTGTTTGTTTGTTTGTTTGTTTAAATGACCTTAATATAGTGCAGTTGTTATTTTGTTTCTGTTGAACGTAGCAACAGGAAACCCTGTCAATCCTGCAGCAAACTTTCCACTCCCCTGGCACTCCCATTCCTGCCTCGGAAAAGACACATTTCTAAAGAGGTGTTTGACAGGGTGGGAGGGAGAGGAAGAAGAGAAGAAAGCACACACAGACCCCAAAATGCCCATAAAACATCCAAAATGGAAGACAAATTAATTTTTTTTTTGTCCATGTTTGAAAATAAAAGGCCATGTCCTAATCTGCATTTTCTAAAGATTTCTTACTTCACTACCAGATTTGGAAGTATTGGTCAGGAAAATTAATAAAGGGTCAGTTAAAAAAAAAAAAAAAATCAGTAGCATCTTTACACTCACACTTTCCAGTAATGAAAGATTTCCACATCAGACAGCACAAAATTTAGGAAAGTTATTTTCTCTAGTCTCTGGCTAACTCACCAAGCAAACAGCTACAGAAATTAAGCCTTAACTTGTTAAAAACATAATAAACCTGATTTTATTACAAGCTTTGGCAAGACTGTTGTGCCGCTCAAAGAGCTTTACTGTATGATGAGCAAAGGATTTTTGGAGCTCCACCCTGCAGTGTAAACTCATCCCCACAGTATTTTCTCTTTTAACAGCTTCATAATGGTAGGGGAAGACACAAACACAGCTGCTCAAAGGCAACGTGCCCTAACACAAGGCTGCCATTAATTTACCATTTACAAAACACTTTTTCAAGAACATGAAACCACACATAACATACAGGAGCAAATACAAATCCAGCTAGGAAAGGTAAGAGCAAAAAAACCACAGCTATTGACAAGGCAGAATTTGTATTAGTGGTGCTTTAAAAGAAAATTATGCTCATCTAAAGCTAAATATTAACTTTTTTTTTTTTTTTAATCACAGACAGTCCTTAAATATGGCAAAGCACAAGCAATAAAATACAATACCAATATATTCCTCATTACTGGCATAACTTCTTTATAATGTTTCACTGACATGAGGAATATGGGATTTCCCCCTCCATTTGATCCCTATATATCCTCTCATTATTCAATTTTCTTCCAGCTAAGGCACAAACACCTCCAGCCCATGATGCCTTTAGCCCTTGGAGTCTGTGCACACAGCAACATCAACCACAGCCCTTCTGCCGAAAACTCCCTGGAAACACAAAGCACGAGAAGGGAGGGACAGACTCTCCAGGACCATGTCAGCAGCAGCAGGGCAGGGACCTTGAAGGTGCTGCTGGCCCCCACACAGCATCACCAACCTCCAGTGCATTCCAGGACAGTGGCTTTTGTCAAATCACACACAAATCTTGGTACAACCTTGCCCCATGAGGAACCCCTTGGCTCATTCTGTCTGTCACTGGCTGAGAAAACATAAATGTGCCTTAATCCAATGGTTGAAAATGCAAGGGCTAAAAAAGCCCAGGCTATTTTTAAAAGGCTAAAGCAACCACACTGGACATTGTTCAGCTTTGCAGAGGCTACAGAAAAGAAACCAGCAGGTCACAGCAGCAGTGGCATTTCTATATAAAGCACAGCAAGGGACAAGGTGACGACACCTGCACTCACCACTTCCTCCATGCCGTCCTGAAAATCCACCTCGTCCTCAGTTTTCATTTCCAACCTCCCTGTGCAAACAGAAGGTCCACAGAGGTTATTTAAAACCAAACTTCTTTCAGTGCTACTATACTTTTTTGTGTTACTCAAGCTGTCCCCCCTCCCAAAGAAAAAAAAAAAAAAAAAAAAAAAAAGAAACCCAACCTCCAAGGCCTTTCAACAAGTCCGTTTGAACCCAAACATTGATTTCTGGTTTCACTGCTGACTTCACTATTTTCTTGTTAATCATTTTAACAACTATCATACCTGGGACAGAAGCAAACCATGAAACAGCAGCAAGCACAGGGTGAAACTCCTGAAACCAGTAGGTGAGGCAAAGCGCATCTGCAGGTATTTGCTCATATACTTTCTGGGCTCCCATTCATCTACATAAAGAACCAAACTTTTTGCTATCTTTCTCCTTACCATAACCCAAAGATAACACAAGAAACCAGCCTTTTATCCCTTTAACAGGTATTTTAAGCATTGTAAAAAAAAATTTAAAAAATAATCACAAGCTGCAAAAATTGAACCCAACTGCCTTATGGATGAGAGAATTACCCACCCTGGACTAGCAAAGCAAAACCTTTGCTGCTGGAGTTTACAAAGTCCCAGCTGACTTTCCCCTTCTCCACGCTCCTGTGATTGTGTCACCACCACAGTTGTACAAATTTCATGTCCCAGTTGCCTCCTGCTGCCCAGCCAAGTTTTCATTAGTCACCATTCCCCAGGGGTTCCCCTGCTTACCTTTCTCTGGCATGAAGTCAATCTCGTAATTCTCTTTCAACCCTAAGCTAAGGACTCTTCATGACACACAGGACACTTTTTGGGGAGTGAAGTGATTTGACCAAAGCTACCCAGCTAGAGAGTGGCTGTGTCAGGGCTAACCCCCCTCTAATCCCACTCCCTCTCTCATTTTGACTAAAAACTGGAGGCATGATGACACCTTCTTAAGGGCAACGTATGCGTGCAGTGAGTTTATCCATACAGGGATTTAGCAAGAGGAGCCTCCCATCTTCATGGGGAAATCATCCTAACAATCCTCACTAATGGTTTTCCATGGGCTTTAATGCCTACCCTTGTTTTTTGGGACCATCTGGTTTTGCAATGATTTCGCCTCGACTGCATGAATTTGTGGCAGGCTCAAAAATCAGAGTTAATGCTACAAATTCCTGTGAGTTCCATCTGCTGGGAGACCTGCTCAGGGTCATGGCAATGCCATCACAGTTGAGATCCTGATCCAAAGACAGAACACACAAGTAAGAAACATTTGGTGCACGGAAGATGGGAGAAGCAAGTTCACCCTGCTGGTAAGAAATGGAGGATGAAGACATTTTGCCCTCAGGATGAAATTCAAACCCTTCTTTTTTCACTCTGTCACTTCTTTCTAGATTTCTATTAAGAAATATCCCAAAGGAAATGCACCATAAGGCTATCACAGAGGTGTCTGGGTGCAGAGCCCCTTATTGCACGTGTGGCACTGTTAGTGACATTTGTTACCTGCTCATCCTGCCACTCAACAGGGGAAGGAAATCATACCAAGAGCATTTCCATAGGGAAAATGCCACGGATAAGCATGAGGTGAGGACTCATAAAGTGATATTCTTCTGTGAAGGAATATTTTCTTGAAATACTGAGATCTTCAGGAGATATTTCTGCCAGGAGAACAGCTCGGGAGCAGTAATTACAGTATTTGTTATTTAAGATGGCAGACCCCAACCACACAATCTAACCTTACTTGGTTTGTTTCTGCCAAGAAACTGCAACTACTCTGAGGTGTTTTGTCAGCACAAACCCATGGCATCTATTCTCTTGTCTTGTCACCCAGCCTGGCTACTCTGGTATGATTTCATAACCTAACTCCTTTCTTTTTTAATGAGTAGCATCTACCTGCCTGACTTGCAGAACCCATTACTCAGCTCTAATGCAGTTCTGAGTCTAAAGCTAACAGTAGGAGGAGATGCCTCAGGAAAGCAGGATCTACCTTCATCAGCTTCCTTCAGGGTTGTGACCATCACTAGATACCTGTCTGGATAAGGAAATTAGCCTTTTGAAGTCTTTGTTTTGGGGGTAGGCGGAAACTAAGCAGAGGCAATGAGATAAACAAGTGGATATTTGGGAGCAGCTTCACAATAGAAATAAAAAAATTAAAGACCTCAATGATCTGGAGTAATGGCAACAGCAATTACCAGGTGATTACATCGCTGATAAATTACCATGACAATAAACCCCTCTGACTACACGAGTTGCTGAGAAATGGTCTTGTGACCTGCACTTCCTTTAGGAAGGTTTTATTTTATTCGGTTCCACCGAAAAAAAGATGTGATTCATTCTGAGAACTGACGAGTCCAGCACGGATACAAAACCCTCTGTACAAACCCAAACCTCAGGGAAAACTCCCAGAACTGGCACAACAGTGAAAAATTGAAGGCTGCCACTGAACTCGTACAAAAAAAGTGCTACCCAAGGCTCGACACCAACATGAAAAATGTACACAGCAATAATTATAAACAAAAATCAGTTCTGTTGAATTAGTGCCATAACAGAGTTCTAGGTGGTGCTCTACAGGAGATCAGTTTCAGAAATACTCCAAATAGCAAGTTTGGATTCACAGCAGTCACTAGCCTCTGCTTATAGCAAAATTTTTATTTGGGCTTCCCTAACATTTTGATTTAAAATAACCCTAAAATACTACAATTGAAATTCTGTTTCATGTGGCATCTCATCACACATAAACAATTTCTGCTTAAGGGCAGATTATTTTATTCTAAGACCTTTCTGCACTAAATCCTTATGTATTTTAAAACAGTAACAGGATCACCTCCTTTATTTTCCTCCCCTTTCCATATCCTAATACAGAATGATGACTTAACATTACTTTCCTACTTTAGCTACTATCTTATGGGGCTGTCTGGTCCCTTTTCCTTTTTCAAACCTCACCTAGACAATGTTATGGCTCCAAGAATCCAACCAGAGGTAAAAACCTGGATTGTACAGATAGAGCTGGCAGAGCCAGAGGCTCCTAGGAAAAGGAGCCCAGCCTAGTATTGACTTACAGCCACTCCCATCTATTGAACTGTCAAACCAACACAGCATTAAAACAGCTTCTTCTGAAAACAGCTTTCTAATCCTTTTTTAGATCTTTCTGCTTATTTACTAGTGATCCCTTGACTCATGTTTGCTGGTTATCTCTTGACACACGAACATCCTAAAAATCCTGAACTCAACGAAAAATGGATTTGCTGGACACTCCACTGACACTCCCCTCCCCACTAAGCCTTTCTCCTGCCCTCAGTTATTCTGCTGTCACATATCAGAACTCTCTACCATCACCCCATGCACCTAGACTGAAGAAACAGCTCTCAGCATTAGAGCAGTGAAACAGCTTTATAAATTCATAACTTCATGATTTGTATCATGGCAGATTTTCTTTTAATCATTTAAACTCTTTGTTTGTTTGTTTGCTGGGAAAGCAAGAGGCCCTGTATCATTTTCTCATAGCAAAGAAAAAAATGGCAACTGAAAAAGTTCAGCTGCTTCCATTTAACAGCTGCCTGAACAGGTGGGGCACACAGATCAGATTAGCTCCATGCTTCGGTACCAAATTCACCTACCATTAAATCCCAGGCTGGAAAAACAAACCCATTTCTTTTTCATTCGATGCACCCCTTTATCTCCCTTCCTGGAGTTACCTGGTGATGTTTTCCATTAGCTCCTGCTGCATGGACCCGAGGCTCCTATGCTGTCCCCCAAGTCCCACTGCTCTCCCCCATCACCACTCATCCACGGGGAATGCCAGACCCATTTCCCAGCCCGCAGGAGCCGGGGAAACTCATCACCCGAGTTCCAGCCCTGCTGCAATGCACTGGCAAACACCACCGCCTGCTCTGCCCAACAAAAAAGCTCGGAAGCCCGGAAAAGGCGGCGGGGGTAGGGCTCGCTGGCTGTTTCAAATGACCTAATGCTGCCAATTAGGAAGCAGCTTTGGACAGTTCAGAGGGACACTGGCAGCTGGCTCAAGTCGACAAGCAAAGAAAATCAGGAGAGCCCTGTGGAACCCACTGGCTCCACATTAGCAAAAATAAAGGGGAAAAGTGAACGAGTAGCACCAAGGAAATAAATCCTCATGCCTACATGAAAGCTTATAACTTGAAGATAAAGTAATCCAAATAGCTCCCTCACATTCATTTCTTCTCCAGCGAGGATCTACGTGCTAAAAATTCTTCTGGACGAATTCATAGGAGATGATGCTCTGTTCTTACCTCCAGTGCCAGACAAACAATATGCATTTGAATTGTTTTTATATGTAACCCCAAATTTTTTGTTTCTCAGAAGAAAAACCTCAAGCACCTCCTCTCCAACACAAGCCTCCAGCTCTTACTTTCTTTCTTTTGCTGATGACGTGACAGAGGCATGCCTACAAAGAAAAAGCTAAAAAGTAGAAAACCAATTGATTTTTCCTACCTGTAACAGGCTCAGCTCCTTGCACTGCCAGGTTGACATTCTTCTTCTTTGTTGAGGAACTTAAATCCATTTGTCCATTAAGGCTGCCTCCAGCATCCACAGCAGTCTGGGGTTCAAGCCCCACTTTTTCCACAGCAGGTACTTCATGGGAACAAGGTGTCTCTGCTGCAAAACCCACTGCATCAAAACTTTTTCCCATTTTAGGAACTTTATCCAGAGAAGAAGCACCATTAGCCGATACTGAACTCTTCACTCCCACATTTTCCAGTGACTCAACAGCCTGTAAGCAACAGGAACACGGCGAGAAGGGCACTGCAGGTACAGCCTGGCTTTGCTTTCCATGGGGCTCAGCCAAGCCCTCCCCCTGAGCCAGTGTCACGGCAGTGTCGCTGTCACTGGCCGGACAGACGGTGTCGGTGCTGGAGTCACTGTCACACGTGGGCTCCTCTGCGATGGGCTGCAGGGCTGCCCGGGGCAGCACGCTCTCTGTGTCCTCCTGCTCCTCTGGATATGCTGCAACAGGGGCTATTGTCACTGGCACTGGCACCTCCTTACCCTCACAGGCATCACCCAGGGCTCCCTCCTCTGAGGCACCCTTTAACTCAGGGGCGCTGCTGTTGGAGGAAACTCGCTGTAGGGTTTGAGTGGGGTCTTGTTCTTGGTTCAGCCCAGCATCCAGACAAGGGGCACTCTCTGCACCCAGTGACTCATCTGCTGATGCAGGTCCATGCATGGTGCCTTCTGCTGCAACTGCTGCTCCAGCCTTGCAAATTTCTTTGGGTTGGGGTGTTGCTTTCAGCCCAGCATTCACATTGCTGCTGCCCACCACAGGCCTCCCCAGATCGCAGGCAGAGGGTTTCACAACAGCAACAAGAAGTTCCTCTGACAAAACCTGCTCATTGTCATTCACAGGAGCCTCCTGCTCAGGCTCACCTTGGCCTCCTTCAACCTGCTGCGAGAGGCCCTGCTCTGGGGAGCCCTCGTCCCCAGCATGGTCCCCAGGCCAGGCGGCAGCTACCCCGCCATGCTCTGCACCACGCTGCCGGGCGAGCTCTGCCGAGCCTGCCCTCGCCACCGCCGCTTCCTGGTTTTGTTTAGATTCCTCATTATGAGTTGCAGAGGGTGTGCCTGTTAAATTATCCTCGGCACAGTCTGCGCCCTTGGCACAGGGAGCTGATCCAGGGTCATTACCTTGCAGAGCTGCCTCCTGCCCGGGAGGTGCCACTGCAGTATCTCCCTCCTGACTCACAGCCGGCCCCTCTCCTCTGGGTAGGGGAGAGGGCGATTCCACCTTGCTGCTCCTCCCCTCCTGCTCTGAAGTGCTTTCTGCTCTCTCTGCTCCAGCCTGGGCAGGCTCTTTCTCTGCCAGGCCTGTGCTCACATCCTCTGGAGGGAGCAATGCAGGCTCACGTTCCTCACGTTCGCTCTGCTGAGCAGTGTCTGGTTTGAAGCTGTTGCCCATTTCAACTTGAACGCCAGTTTGAGCAGCAGAAGCGTGACAGGCAGCAACATCCTGACCACTGCCTGCAGAATTTTTGCTTCCTCCATCTCTGCAGCTGCTGGTATCAGTTCCTACTGGCTCCTTTCCACTGCTCTCCACGGCTTCAGCCCCATGGTCAGCAATCTCACCACCCTCCTGGCAATGTGCAAGTTCTGCACCACTTTCATTAGATCCACCAACATCTCTGTTTTCAAGTTCAGCATCAAGGCCATCCATTTCCACACTGCCTTCCAGTGAGGGCAAGCTGGATTTTCCATCTATGCAGTCTGCTTCCACTTGCCCTTCTCGCTCCCCACTCTCACTGCTGCCATGGACTTCCACACCAGGAGGTTTTGATGCACATGCAGGAACCTTCACCCCATTCACTGCTGGCAATGCTTCCCCAGTGCTTGCAGTGACTTCCTCCCTTGCTGTGACACTGGCATCACCCTGGCTTTCCTTGAAGTCACCATTTACCTGAGCAGTGCATGAGTCCACATCAGTCTCTCTGTTACTGCCAGTCTTGCAAAGGTCAACAGAGATACTACCAACGTCACCATCTGCACTTGCACTGTCACAGGCTGGTACCACTCCCACATTTGCACCCTCCCCATCCGAACACTCAGTGCCATTGAAACCACTGAGTAAGGGCTGAGCAGTGCTGGATGACTCTTCCTTAGCTGGGTATTTCTCTTCCAGGTTTGCAGTCCTCTCACCAGGCTCTGCCATCCCATCCTCTGGCCGCCGCTGGCCCTTAGCCCTCTCAGGTGCCCCGGCACAGTTCCTGCACTCAGCCTGGCCCATGGCCACATCCAGGCCCTCCGAGGAAGCTGGGGCTTCACCTGCAGCTGCAGCCACAGCAGCGGCACCGTCGGCAAACTCCTCAGCAGCTGGCACCTCCTGATGGGCACTGCCTGTACTGCCCACGCCAGCTGGATTCAGAACTACTCCAGACGATGTCATTCCAGCTTCCTCATTTGTATTTCCAGAGGATGGAAGACTTACAGCTCCATTTACACTTGCACACAGGCTCACAGTGCAGTCCTCATCTGATACAGTCCCAGAGCCCTCTGCAGATCTTAGCCCCACCTCTCCTTCCTTTTTACACAATACCACTGTGTTTTTACTTTCATAGAAGCTTGCTGGGCTGTTTGCACCTCCCAGGCTAACCATGTCATTTGATGCATCATTAAAAGCTCCCAGACTGCTGCTGTTGCATTTCTCCTCCTGCTGGGTTTGGTCTGAGAGCTGCCCGATGTCCAGGTGAACCAGATCAGATGGATTTTCCTGTCTTTCTTCTCTTGCCATTTCTTCTTGGCTCTGAGAGGTAGTGCTGGTCAGATGACCCTCTGCTCCTTTAGCACAGCTGTCTCCAGAGTCTCCCAGTACAGGCTCTGTCTGCTGCCTTAAACTCTGTAACAAGACATGAAAGAAAAAAAAAATCAAGTTTATTTTTTCATGCAATTACTCAAGACCTGTATCCACCTAATCCTATTCCACATAAATCCTATTCCTGGTGCCATCCAGGAGAGAGCTACAAATGTACTACAGTGGGTATTTTACGAGTTGGCTTTATTAGGAGGAGGTAATGTTAAAATTATTAGAATGAAAGAAATGTTGGTTAAAAAGAATCTCTAAAGGTCATCTAGTTTAACCACCTGCCTGAAACTGGCCTACTGCCACTGCAGCATCAGGTCAGCCATGACTTTATCTTGCCAAAACTCCAGTGAGGGTGTACCCACAGCCTCTGGGGACAATCTGTTCCCATGCCACACCACCCTCCCATGAAGAATTTTCCCTAAAGCCAGCCTGAACAACCCGAAGCTGAAATTTGTCTCTCTACCCCTCAGTTACACCATCTGCCATCACTGAAAATAACTGTAATCTAGGTAATTGCGCTTTGAGAAACTGTAGTCTCAGTTCTTGAGTCACTTAAATTCAAGATCAGTAAAGAGCAGAATTCAGACCACCAAATAATGCAAATATATACCAGCCTAGTCCCAAAGGATTTCAAGCAAATGCTGCTTAAGAGCACCTTCAGATCCACACCCAGTACTCCCCAGCTCTCGCCAGCATTCCTCAATTTTTTCTCTAGGGATGGAAATGCTGCTTCAGACATGGGCATTGGGTGGCAATGTCCAAACACACCAACTGTCTCCTGCTCCCAGGACTGAACTAATAATCTAATCTATTCCTGAGAACTGCAGGCATAATTAAATATCTGAAATTTATTTCCTAACTGGAAATAAAAATTTTAAATTATGACATATTATTAAAATTAATACATGCATTATCATGGAACAGTAGGATCATAATCAATTCCTCTCTAATCTGTTTTCCTTCCAGAGCTCTGCTTTGTCAAGCTTTTATAGTTTTATACAAACAAACCTTTAGTTAAAAAGAACCGTCTGTTACAATATTTCCTTTCATATTATCATCTCTCTAGAAGAGAACATATCAATGTTCACATCTTAGAAATAGTGGCTAATTAAATTACTGAGCAACCCCAGTCCCTCGGTGTACACCTGACACAGCTCCCCACAGGTTTGCTTGGAGTTTTGCACCACAAGCTTTCCAACCTCACACTCGTTTCTCACTAAGTGTCTGAGACTCTCCACATATAAAAAACTCTAATGAACTATATAAAATCTGAGCTTTTCTTGCATTTATTTGTAAAAGGATTCAAAAAAAATATATGCATACTAGAAGTCTAACCTGAACAGCTCTCTGCAAATTTTAAGTTCTTAGTTCTCAGAGAACTAGAACTTCATACCAGAAAACTGTCAGCTTAAACACCCTGATAATTAAAGCAACCACTGTGTTAACTGATGCATCACGGGGAACTTCTGGGTATTGCATATACTAATAGTGGCTAAAATCATCACTGCTACCTAGAGGATATTGCATTTACTTGTCTTTCCAAACTCTGAGGTTTGCAAACATTGAGCAGTGCCACAGACTCACTGAGTCACAGACCACTAAATGTACTACTGGTGTTTGCCACAAATCTCCCTGCTATTCAAAATAACCCCACTGCCCAGCTCATATACATGCTGTTAGCTATGCCTCCCTGGTCTGGAGGCATCCCAAGCCAGGTTAGCACTGGAGCAGCACGGCATCTCTGTCCCTTGTGTAGCATCAGGGGTGGGACATGGGCTTTGTGTGCAGTGGTACCCACAGGCTGCAGATATTTTTCGCAAGGGCAAGCAGTGTGCCAGGTCTTTGGTGGCTGTAACCCCACAGCAGAGCATGGAACTGTGCTCCTGGATCCCAGCCAGGATGGACAGACAGACAACAGTGACACTTGCTTGGGAACAAGCAGGGTTTTCAAAAGGAGGGGCTGCAGCAGCCCCAGCATCCTCATGGTGAAGTCACTCTGCTGATAGCCGGAAAAATACAGCCATCACCAAAGGAAGCCAACAGGCTTTCAACTGACCCAAAATAAACCTAAATGAAATAATTACAGGGCTGCTTTCCAAATTCAAATCAGATTAGATGTGAAGTAAAACAGTGGTGGAAAGTAAGGTCTATTTCTGATTTCATTGTCAGGCAAAATGTTCCCAATCTGGCATTTGCATGAGCAAACAAGCAGTGAGCTGGATATGCTTGCCATGGTTTAGGGTCTTTTAATGGAAAGGAGAAGAGATTTCACAGTTAGCCTGGATTTGCCATTCATGCCACCAGTTTCTGTTGAGACAGGGAGATATTAACACCTCAGGTACTCAGAGAAGGCTGAACATGGCTCAGCATGGCCCCTTCCTCTGCTCATCCCCCCAGCCCACTGGCTGCACACAACTGTTCCACCCTCCCTTAGTTAAAGCAACAAAAATATCCTGTTGTTTAGATTCTGCACCTCTGCAACCCCGGATATGTGATCTGGTGAAGGAACGCCCCCACAAGTGATGCCAACTGTGTCAGACACAGTGGGTGTTTCTGAGAAATGGCATGAAAGTGTTCTGATGTTTCACCTTCCCAACTGAGATCCTGTGGCATTGATTTTAAAGCAGCAGGAGTAAGCCCTTCCAAAGCCCTACAGCTCCTGTGGTCCAACCACCACAAAGCTCAAGAGAAGCACAGTGAAGGGACCATTATGGACACAAACCTTGTGTGGCCAAGACAGGCTTGTCCTGAGTCCTACACAGAATTGCCACTGAAACTGGCATTTTTGCCATCACTCATCCCAGAACCTGTCCTTTCAATCGCCTCTCTGACCCTGAACTTTCCACCTAAACAGAGATGTCCCACTGTGCTTATAGCCCACATCCACAGCCTCGCTCCAGAGCCTTCCCTGAGCTGCCCAATGTCTGCCACACAGGCAGAGGGTCAGCATGTCTCCAGGGAGGTGTTCCTGCCCATCCAAGTGGGGCCAAAACTAACAGAGCAGGCAGGAGCTGGAAGCAGAGCGAGGCAAAACAGAGCTGGTGTTGCACAGCCCTAATTCTGCTTCTCTTCTGAATGAGAACATTTGCTGCCTAATACAGCTTAATCAAATCCCCCCATGCTCAAATAAGAAGCAAATGGACAGATGTCCACCTGGATGCTTGATAACGAATCCAGAGAAAACACCAGGGAAACATGCCCTGAAGGACGCTGACGTGTAAAAGTCCTCCCCAGGTGCCAGCCTGCAACACCCCAGATCTGCTTCTCTTCCATGCCCTCGGCCTTTTGCTCACCTGGTGCTGGTGGCTGTGCATGTGCCTCTGCAGGTGCCGGATGTCCCTCTCCCAGCTGGCCGCTGTGCCCGCGCTGGCCTCGGCCGTCAGCAGGTACACGTCGAGCCCGCGGTGATGCTTCACGCTGTAGTCGCCCGAGTGCACGGTGTGAGACAGGGTGCTCCACGAGTCCGGCTCCCTGGCTCCCTCCCTGGGAAACAAGGGTGGGTCAGTGGGCAGCAAGGAGGGATCCTGCACGGCAGGACACGCACGCTCTCCCTTCCCTCTGGACAGCAGCTAATGGCGGGAGCAAGCGGAGCAGGGCACCGGCTCCAGGGCCAGACAGATACACACACACACTCTCCTCAGCCCTGAATGTGATTTAGTGCTAATGCCAGCCACAAGCTTTATTTCACAAGGTCCTTCTCAGGTAGAGATTAGTGGTTTTTACCCAAGACTAGCAGCTACAGGCAGGACAAGTGCGTTTTAAATCAAATTTATCACAGGTGAAGATCACCAAAGCAGCTGTCACAGAACAGCAGACACCTGAAAGGCAGAACAGCAAAGGGATAAGTTGGAAGGAATGAAAACTATCACGGTACAACTTCTACATCAAAGCCAGCCCACTGCTCACAAACATCTAACAGCCATCGAATTGCAGCAATTTTTTCAGTCCTGAAATGAACTGAGCTTGCTCTGTGAAACTGCCTCTGTGCAAGATGTTCTCAGTGTTGTGAGACAGCTGTTTTTCTGCAGCACTACCACAGGCTTTCTTTTTACCAATCTAAAGGAAAGAAAGGAAAAAAGATGCTGTAGATCAGAATGAAAAATAACTTAGTAGGTAAATGTAGTCAATAGAAATTTCTATTCAGTCCTGTCTTTTTGAACATCAAACCCTGATTTTGCACCACTCAAAGCAGTAATTCCTCAGGTCTCACCAAGCTGCACAGTTAGCTGGCTCACTGAGCTGCTGAGCAAACACTGAAGTGTTCACCACCTTCAGGTTCACAGATTTCATTTTGAATCAGAACTGATTCAAGAAACCCAGAATCTGTTTGACCATCCCAGAAAGAGCAGCTTGTGCACCACCCCACCAAGCCCTGCATCCCCCAGGAGAGACAGGGAGCCAAACCCCAGGAATGTTACACCAACAGGAGAAGACACTGACCTGCTCACAGGTACAAGAAATGGGAATTGTCCTATCTTCCTTTTACCAGGGATGCATCTACTGACACCCAGGCCCACCTATGAGCTGGGCTGGGGATTGGACTAGATGACCTTTAAAGGTCCCTTCCAAACCAAACTATTCCGTGATTCTTTGATGTCCTCTCCCTGTTGCAGAAACCAACCATTTTCAGATCTCCCTTTTCTGCCCAGCTACAAATTCCCTTGAAAGGGACAGAGCTGTTGTTTTTAAATAAGTAGGAATTCAAGAAGGTACATAAAAACAAATGCATGCCATCAACCAGGCAAAACTACACATAGTTTTCAGAATCTTTGCTGAGAGGTCTTGCTTTAAAATTTGCAAACCTTTCTTATGGGTAAGGCCCCCCACCCGCCGCAAGCCACAGGGCTATCTCTCTGGGAAGCCAAGCAATCTAGAAAGCAACGTCATAACGAGCAAAAACCATGATCAGCAATAGGAATGGGCAGAGCAGGGTGGGGAAACAGTCAAGTGGTTCACCAGAGGCAGAGAAACCTGTGCAGGCAATGGTGGTGACAACGGCTGCCCCTGCTCTGCCCACCCACCCCCTTCTGCTACTCATTTTGGCTAAATTTGCAAAGAAATTCAGACAAAGCAATACTATGGCTTCCACCATTCACCACCAGTTACCTCAGTCATGGCTTGACTCCAGCAGAATTACACTTGATTTAAGCAGAATCAATATTTCCACAGAGAAACAGAAGGAAGCAGCCAGTTTCTGGTGGTGACTGGTATAAATCCACAGAGGCACTGAAGTCAACTGAGCTGTTACAAGTAACTACAGCAATGACCTTCCTTTATCAAGGAAACACAGACATTTCTATCTAGAGAATTTTTCTCTTTAGCTGTCACGTATGAGAAACCACTGCACTCGGGTGGCTCTCACAGCACAAAGAGGCACTCAGCAGAGAGCCCACAGTCACCACTCATGGGACAGCAGCAGCCAGATCAAGGAACTGTGTGCGAGAGTCTGCTCCATCTTCTCATCAGCTTCAAGGACCCTCACAGGCATCTCCAAATCAGCACCCACAAAGCTGCCTGCATGACTTGTTGAGCCTCAAAGGGCCCTCAGCAACTTCAAAAGGTTCAATCTGGAGCAAGATGACAGGAAGAGTCCCCTGCAACACTGTGAGTATGTCCACCCCTCCAGCAATCTGCAACCTTCACACGGCCCAGATGGATCAAACAGTCACTTCTGCTTACAAAGAGAGCAGTTTCTTTTCATATTCAAGCTGCCAGTCTGTGTTACACTTTATGAAAAGCTTTAAACCTTTTGAGAAAGCAAGAAGTTTCTCACATCCGGCCAAGTACAAACTCCAAGCTCTCATTTTTAGTAGCAGTCACCTTTGTTACACAAAATTAAGCAGTGAGATAGAGAATGGTTCAATCTATTGCCTCCTTCAAACCATCCTTTCACACTCTGCTCTGTCCCAGCACTAATGGTCTGAAGCAGAGGACAAATGAAGATTCACAAGCATTAACTCATTTCCCCACCACTCTTCCTGTTGTTCAGGCAATCATTTCCAAGGCCATTTGAGAAGCCACTCCTGCTCATTTGCCCTCATACACCGAGCTTCACTGTTCGTGCCTTTCCTGCATGTCTCACTGCAAGTCCTGGGTTTTATGGAGAGATGATAAAAACACACTTTCTTCCAGGAAAAAAGCTTTGCTGTTACGCATTTTATACTTCCTGGCTGTGAAAGATGCTTATTTTGTCCAGACTTGGAATTTTTGTAGCAGTTATATAGAAGTGCATATCCAAGCTGCTCTATTAGGAGATAAAAACAGATATGCAAATACTTACTGAAGATTCATTAGCAAAAATATGTATACAAACTCCAGCCTTTAAGAAGTTTGAAAATCTGCTTTTGTTCAGCACAAAAATCCAGTTTGCTGCTCTTTGCCAGAAACAACGGAAATCTGTCTTCTTATGAGATTTAACCAACCTGGGTCAAATCTTTCTCATCTTCCCTTTTCAACAGTTTCCCATCAAAATACGTAACAGATACCAGTGAACTGAACATTTTGTAAGAAACATTTCTGAGCTCAACTTTCACACAAGAAAGTATCTTGGTTAAAATAGCAAGGACTGCCTGAGAAGGCTGATAGTGTTCACTAGCCCTAGCCAGTGCACAACCATGCCATGGCCTACTGAAAAAGCCTGGAAGAAGTCCTCCAGCTCTGGTCAGTCTTCTGTCCCAAAAAGGTAAACCCAAACAGGAAATTTTTGGCTGAAATGAAGAACAGACTTACCAGCCCACCCTTCATCTGCAGAAAGATGGCTTAAAGAAGGATGACAACTTCAAACAGAGGAAGAGGAGAAGCAAAAATACTTCAAAATACTCTCAGGCCATGTCCTGCTCCATCTGGGAGCTGATCAGATTGCTGAAACTACAGGCTCACCTCCTGCCCATGTGGCATGTAAGACAAGCTGAGAGATCACAGAATCACAGAATGGTTTGGGTTGGAAGGGACCTTAAAGATCATCTAGTTGCAACATGGGTTGCAACACCATCCACTAGACCAGGTTGCTCCAAGCCCCATCCAAGCTGGGATGGGACGGTAAGTGGGAAGTGGTTTTTATTTAAACCTCCCAGCACTGCCCAAGTAGACTGGTCCCTTTTCAAGGCAGAGCTATAATGTACTTGTCTGCTGAATCTCTCCTCATCTGGCAGGGGAGCTGACAGTGAGTGGCGGTAAAAGGAAAGGAAAGCCCCCACCACAGGGCTCCTGGCTTCCGGCAGATAGCGCGAGATATTTTTAAGAAGAGGGAAGATAAGTGAGAAAAGGAGAACAAAACAAACCTAAAAAAACAACAAACCACCACCTGGTCAAAAGCTCTGCCTGCCCTCAAAATCTGCAAAAACTGCTCAGTAACAAGGGTCTGAAATTCAAGGTGCCGGCGCTCATAGCAGGCATCTTTCCAGTACCAATAGACAAGGTCTGAGCTGGAACAGGGAGAAAGAGGAGGGGGGAAGAGTTCAGAAGATGAATGAAAAAGCCTCAGTGAGTTAAGCAAAACTTCATGTTAGGAAGATTTATCCCACAATTTCACAAAGAGGTGAGGAAGGCAGTGTGGGAACTCAAGGTGTTATTTCCGGGGGATATCCCTCCAGATTTCTGAGCTGAAACAAAACAAACTCAGTAGCACTGCTAGCTCTTAGGACCTTACTGCAAGCCTGACAACAGCTGTGGGTTTATTCTGAAAGCACCAGCCCCTAGATCCTCATGGCAAAGAAAAAACAAACAAACAAAAAAAAAAAAAAAGGAAAAATCAATTAAAAAAATTAAATAAAGCCCCTATCATTATGGCTGCATGAAAAGCTAAGAAAAGGCCAGAATTTAAATGCTCTTATGTGTAAGGTAAATAAATAAACTGAATACTTAAATTCTTTTTATTACTATTCTTATGGTATCACAGTGAAAATACCAGATCAGACAGACTGTGATCTGGGATAAACAAAGAATGGTGCCTTACAGGGATAGGACTGGTGGGGATTGTGCAACATTCCCACAGCACAAGCAATTTAAATCAAGCTGACAATTCCTCCTGGGAAAGCACAGCACCCACATTCAATGCAGCCACCAGAATTTAACCCAATCTTAGAAATCTGACCGAACAGAACTTGCAGAAGTGTTGGGGTAATGGAGGCTTTGAATCTGTATGACCAACTTTGCACCCATAATCTTCAGTGATATACAAAACACTAATGCACACAAACACTTTCTTGCTCCTCCTCATTTTTATAACCATCCATATGCATTGTACATGAGACCCAGAAAACACATGCTTCCAGCATGTGCTGCAATGGGTCAAAATAAATCAACTATTTTCAAATTTGAAAGAGATTTAATCAACACAGACTCATACTTCAGGTGTTTCCAAGTGTTCTGAATGCCCCAGGAAAGTAGAAAAAAAGTATGTTTCTCATACAAGAAAAACCTACATACTGCTCACTAATTTGAATAGTTTTGATGTTGAAAGAAAAGAGTTAAAAGTTCATCTGATGTAGAAATAATGACTAGCCCCTTATAGTGCCTCACACAAACATGAACTGCAGTTGTGGGTTCTGACACCAAACTGAATTCAAGATTGCATAATATACCCTTCAATATCGGATTAAATATTTAATAACTGTATTCAAAATATGTAGTGCTAGCTTTCCATTGATCAACACACTCTACAACAGCAAATTACAGAGAGGAAAGCTGGCTTGGTCCTTCAACAGTTGTTTGCTGATGCACATATGCTATGGGAGCAGGTCCAGTATTTCCAAATACAATGAGTCTGTACTTCTAAACCCAAGCATTTCTGAGGTCCCAACATTAATTATACATTAAAAAAAATTACAGCTACAAACTCTTTTCAACCATACTTGCCAAAAAGAACAATCTGCATTCCATAAGAGTTAACTGTTATTAAACACATTTTCCATTTGTTTAATTTTCAGAGTTTTATTTTTTATTATGTAACAAGAAGAATGTTCTGCTCAGGATGTGGAGCTGTAGGTCCAACATAGAACCCAATGTCCACCTGGAGACTCATCAGTAAACAAAGGGTGAATCTATGAAACACAGTCAAGAATGAAAACAGATGCCATTTGTTGCATTTTAAATTAAAAAAGCACCATCGTGGAGAATACTTCAGCAAGCAGTGTTTACAGCTAAAACCAGCACCTCAGATCAGGACAAGAGATATGGAAGCAGAGTTGTCTCTGCAGAACATCTCCACATGCTGCAAGCCAGCATGATTACTGTCTCTGCAATACAAACCCTTAGAAGAAGCCATGCCCTTGCCTCTGACAAAGAGCTCACAAAGACTTCTTCAACAATCATCTGTTCAAACTCTAATCCCTACCATAAATGTCACTGCTTGGAGCAAATCTGCTTCAGAGACTAAATATGACCAACCTAACTGGGTATCCAGCTAGCCCATGCCTGAGGCCAAAGACCCAGCAGTTCTGGGAAACCACTTATCTGCATTTTCTAAATTTATCCTGAAACAGAGCTGGTCTCTCTTAATCACTTACCAACTACACAAGGCTGTCCAGCACTTATGGCCCCTATAATTTTTGGGAACATTTCCAGATCAGGATTGCTGAGGGAAGGAAAATAATTTCTTCTTCTATCTTGGCAAATATTCTCAAATCTCTTCTAAATCTCTTCTTTCTCATCCTCACAGGTCTGTTTCCATGATCTCCCAAGACTACAACTTCCACATGAAAATACAGAAATATTAAAAAGCTGTTTCTATCACATGGACTAAAGCCTTCTCTCTCTTCTGGATTCAGAGGTGGTTACATACAAAACAAAGGAGAGGAGGGAGCCAAAGAATGAAAAGTCTTCAGAGGGAAATTGGAACACACAAGGAAGTCGGTAAAAGTTGGAGCATGATGTGGGTGGGTAGGTGGAAGAGAGAAACACAAACTCTTCCTGCTCCATCATGTTTACACCTGGTGGCCCCATCCTCCACTCCCAGTCTGCTCCCCTGCTGTGGCCAGAAGAAACCCACAGTCCCTCAGCATCTTTCTCACCATGATGTTAAAGCTATTAAATGATGGTGTTTAACTGAAAATCCTACAGCCACAAACTATGCCCTGTAGACCACTGGCCCTCCCACACTGCTGCAGACACGTTACTGTCTGTAGCTATAGAGCATCTCCCAACACACACCTCTCTGAGTCCTCTCTCAGTGCCCTTCTAACATTTTTTAATGCCTCTTAACACATTAGTCTTGTGCCATCACTTGTAGGTACAAAGTCAACTGTTCTTCTGCCACACCACAGCAAGCCATGTATCAAACCCAGCTCCCCAAACAGCAATCAAATGGATTTGTTGATTGGTTTGGAGTGGAAGAACAGATGGAGAAACATCAGCACTAATTCAATAAACCTTACAGCCTCTGATTCTGCTTAGCCAGAAATAAAAATATATGTACACCATGTATATGTACACCATGTGACTGATCTTAAGATCATGCTTAAACACTCTGCTTAACATAAACTGGGTATTTTTGAAATTAAACACTTGCTTAATGTTAATGGCCTGCTAAATTGAGGTGAGGAAAAAAAAAAAAAAAAAAAAAGGATGTAGAAGGCAAATCCTCTTGCAGCTCTGGCTCAGAAGAGCAGAAAAGTGTGTTTAGCTACAAAAATAAAGTCACTGAAAAAGTATCCTTATTTGAGAGGCACCACGGAGATTACAGCCCAGACTTCACCAATTACTTATGTAAAATCAGAACAATAGCAAGTGATAATCATGGATCGAAAAACATTCACAAAACCCTTCTGCTACCAGTGAACTATTCCTCATGTATGTTAATTAAATAATTTTTAATTTTGGAAATACACACTTGTACTAATTCACAGTTTCACAGACTGAGCCTCCTGATTGTTACCAGGAAATCTGAAGAAAACAGCAACCCCAGAGCTGTGCAGAAACACTTCAGAGCAAAAAGCAGAGACACCAGCAAAAGCAAAAAAAAAAAAAGATTACAGTAAAAATCTCAGAGACTGTTGCAACTCTTCGCAGGGATTAGAAAAATGAAATTTTAATTTATTTTTTTTTTTAAAATGGGCTTTATTTCTCTCTCGCTTCCCTCTTTGAGAGGACATAAATCACTCTCAGCTGTAAGGAACTGCAAGCATTTGGCTTTGCTGAGGAAAGAAATGTTACTAGACAGAAATAAAATCAGCAACCAGATCAGTGTTTGTTATGTTTTACAAAGCAGCACCTCCAACCTCTCTGCAATCCTGCCCACTCCCAGTGTCCTGAAGCCATTTTCTCCTCTGCCATAAGAGCCCTGCAGAACATGGAGCTGGCAGGGGACTGTGATATGCCCTGACTGCACTGGGAAACCCCAACTCCTGCCACTCAGAGTGCCACCAGCCTGCTTGATGACTGTGCTGCCTCCCCAGGCACAGTCAGCATCACCCAACGGGCTCCTGCAGTCCACACCAGCTCCACACTGGGGAGAAACAGCTTCAACCACAGACCCTCCAGCTGGGAACAGCTGAAACTCAAAGAAGGCTTTGCAAACTGCACCATTTCCAAAGTTATCTTTACATATAAATATATATTCTTCTCCTATAAAACTACTGCCCTTCTGCACTATCCTATTCTATGTGCTTACTGCTCTGTTTTCATCTTGGAGATAAAACAAGTCCCCTGAGGAATGATACACTGCTGATGAATGTTTATTGATAATGAGTATTTAGTTGCTTATATGAATATTTATTAATGAATGCTGCTATTGACTCTTGATCCTGGTGACCTACACAGGCTCTGTGACAGCTCCTTGTTTGTGTCTCAAAAGAACCAGCCCATGCACTTTTCCTGTCTGAGGATGAAAAGCCACCGCACACCACAGAACAGAATACTTCCAGGGATAGAAATCTTACATAGGAAACATCTTTTATTTTTTTCACATGAAGTACTGCAAAAGCTGAGAAGGAAAAGTTCATCAGATAAACAGAAATTCAAAATGTCACCAGTGAAATCAGTTTCTGAGAAAAATATTTACATTGCAGCTGAATCAAGCTACTTTGCAGACAAACCAAGGCAAAACTACAACAATGGAGAAGGTTTTATGTCTGCTCTTTAATGACTGTATCCTAATTATGGCAAAATTTCACCCCTTCCCAATGCTGGTGGGAGAATCATTGTAAAATGCAGGGTCCTGCAAATTAGCAAGCAAGAGAACAATACATTCTCCCCAAGGATAATACATCACAAAACACACCGCATTCATTTATTTGGCGTAGTACAGTTTAATTACTTGTAAAAATAATGACTCCTTTGTAGGAGCCCTCACTAACATGCATTGCTGCTCTGTGTTTTGCTGAGTGGGACGAGTTGTGTGCCAAATTTGTGTGCATGGATTATACAGTGTGAGCATAGGCAGAGTGCAGAAAGGAGGTTGTACAGTGTCCTTTGTGTTTTGAGAGTACATAAATGACACTCGCTCTCTTCACAGAATTTTCTGTATTTTGAAGCTCGGTACTTCTCCTGTCAATAGGGACTTTCAGGTCTCAATCCCATCTTACTGCAGAAAATGCTCAGCATAATAAAAACATCACTGCTGGGGAATCAGGACGTGCCCATTTTGCCACCATCACCCTCCGTGGGGAAAGGCTGTGGCCATCCCCACATCACTGCTCCAGTCAGTCCCAGGGTCACATCACAATGCTCCACCACCATCCCACCCACTGAGAAAGGGAACCAGGATTTACAGCATCCACGATTTCATGGAAACAGAAGAGTTTTCAGTCAGGGACCCGTGGCATGGCTGTCAGATGTTTTTATATATTGTATACCCACCCAGCAGTCCAAGAGGAAAACAACAAAGAACAGCTTAAGAATATACCAAGAAGAACAGTAATTGGGACCTTGATGGTAACATTTCTGCAGTTTGTGTCTTATCTTCAAACTGCAAAAGTCATCAGAAAAATTCCATGGATCAGGCCAGCAGCATTCCTTAAAGCCAATGGCACAGGACAGTGTCATGGAATCCCAGTCCTCTTTTCATTCAAATGAGTGAGAACAGCCATTCCAAAACTGGAGCCAGTTGTGAAATATTTCACCAAAAACAAGAATAGCTGTTGCAATAGTTTTGTTTACTTCTCATTTTTATTTAAATTATCAGCTCTACTTGCATTTGGGCTGCAGTATTTGCTGTGAGTGCTATAATTAAGTTTTGGCCATCTTAAGCTTCCTGACACTATGTAAAGCCTGTTAATGTGGTTAGTCTCACCTTGGAGAACCTTGCTGGAGTTACAGGACAAATTTGCACATCCCATTTTTACAATATAACCTATGAGACAGTTGTGTTTTCACAGTATGACTGTTAACCTTGATGGAGAAAAACTTAAACTGTCATCCCCTCTGTATTAATGCCAGCAAGTGTGGCAGGAGAAGGGTGTAGGTTCCATCCTGCCCAACACCTTCTTCTTCACCCTCACTTTCCATGTGGCTGCCTGAATTTAAGGACAAAACTTAAATGAAATCACTCCAGCAATACAGATCATATTTTCTGTCCCCCAACACTGCACCAAACAACTACAGAAAGCAGAGTAATTTACAATTTGTAACAGGGAACGTTGCATGATAATGTGGTCAACACAGCAGACTCCTAAACATGACATTGGGTCACTCAACATAAACCCCAAGTATCTGAGAAGTCAATTCAGAAACACAAAGTTTATATCAAAGCTTAAGAGAACTCAGGCATCAGAATAACACACACGGAGACTAAATCTTTTCTCCTATACAAACATCTCCCTGAAGACTTTTTTAAGCTCTTTGTCTTTATTAGCCTCAGCTATTAAAGCTATATCTCCAAACATTTGCTGCTCAAAACTAACTTGCCATCTTCCAAAGGATTCCTTGCAAAGCAGTGCAATAAATGCTCATGCCACTAGTTACTTGCCGTGTGGTTTAAGACCTGGCTGTTCCTCAAGACCGTTTACAAGAGACCTGTTTCTGTTAAATATTCTGTTCTCTTTTAAATATTTGCATTAATTCTTACCTTATTTTTTTTAACCAACACCAGTAAAATGCCTATTCTCTACAAGATGCTGCCTTGTTTCAATAGAATGATCACTACTTCATTTAACTAAAAAACTCTCTCTCTAAAAAGTAAGCACACAACAGTCCACCATCACCACAATGCCTGTTAGCTCCCCTCTTTTGGGCAGTTGTGCTTGCTTGAAGAAAAGCTTTTTCATTTGTGTTTGCTGAAGATTTTTCTTAATTAGTCAATATTACAGTGACTTGCTTTGGACTTTACAAGACAGCTGGAAGCAGAATACTGAGCAACAAGAACCACCCCCCCAGAAATATTACTGCATTTCCCCATAACCCTCAGGACTTCCCCCATGCTGCGAGCAAGAATGGCAAAAGCAAAATTACACCAAAATTGCCTTTAAGGATGGAGTATAGCACTCAAGTGATAATATACAGCAAAGCCAAGCATGGCAGAGAACGGAAAACCACCAAATCATCCTTACTCTGTCAAAAGTTGGTGCAGCTTCTGGTAGCCCCTCTCCAAGGCCAAGCTCACAGGTGTGGCCCCCTCGTTGTTGTGGATGCTGAGAGCTCCTCTTCCCCCCGGCTGCTGGAGCAGAAACCACGTCAGGCGCAGCAGACCCAGCCTCACTGCAAAATGCATCAGTGTCTCCCGAGGGACGTTCTCTGGGAAGGGAGAAAAAGAAAGCAAGAAATGGGAATCTGTAGTCTTGTGGGTTAGGGGAACGTCATATCCCCACATCCCAGCCCCACCACACCACAGCTGGCACAGGGATGACAGCCCAGAGGAACCTGCAGCGCCTGGAAAAGCAGCCTGGATGCCAATGTCCAGGAGACACCAGCCTCAAAGGGAGGGACATGCTTCGGTGGGACTGTGAGTGCTCAGGATCTCTCATGCTGAGATTGACCACAGAAGCCAATGTGAAACCCCCACTATTTCCTTAACAGCCACAGCCACCACCGAGCTACAGCACACCCAAACAGAAGTGTGGTCAGGTAGGTTTTCCTGGATGTCCAAACTCTCTCCTCACACAACCAGGACCAGGTTTAGGGATGGACAGATTTTGTTATCTAACGGGATGCTGATTTATCCCAAGGCATGAAGAAAAAAAATAACAATTACATTTGATGCACATATCCAAAGCAGTTATAAAAGAGAACTGTTTAAAAACTCATATAGACAAAATAAAAAAAAAATAAAAAAAAAGAAGGGTTTTCTTTCCCATTTTGATTATACCTCAGATCAGCTTTTCTCAGCTTAATACAGTAGCTCTATCATCCTGAGTAGTAGCATTTATAACTACCAATCTCCACTGCTGCTTTTCGTATTTAATAACCGTAACCTTCTAATTTGGTAAAAGTCATTCTTGAGCCTGAGCTTTCATCTCAGAAAATATCCCCCTACTCCAAAAGCTGTAGCCCTAGAATGATGCTCTGAAAAGCTTTAACCAGAAATGAGCTCCAGATGCACTGCTGAAATCCAGCACTTGCAGATCAAAGCTTGTTATTTCTGTATGAAAGGCAAAAGCATTTGGGTTAAAAAAACTGCAAGAAATAAAAGTTTGTTCTTTTAATTAACAAAGGATTTCAGTACTGACTGACAGCAACAACAACAAAAAAGCACCAACTGCATCTCAGAAAGCCATGCCAATGAGCACACTTGGTATAAACCGTTTAATATCACAGAAATTATTTATCGGGTTATTAATTTGGGGGCCAGCCAAACCTATACAACAGGTTTTAAATGCACACACATATTGGCTTTAGGATTCAATTTTGTATTTTTTTCTTTAAAAAATGTGTCCCAAGAGAAATCACTTCTTCAAAGTACTGCTGTTTGTCCTGCTTATTTACTTACTTTAGGGATGTCATTAAGACCTTCGGTGAAAAACAAAACAAAGCAAAAATCGGGCATCTCTCCACTACCTCACACACAATTTTTCACAACTTTTTGGATCAAATTCTGAAGAACTAATCTGTATGCAAGAACTAAAGGCTTTCTGGCACCATTTCTCTTCTGAATGACTCCAAATTAGGTCTCTGGGCTACAAACCAAGTCTTCCCCCTGACCTCCTCTTGATTACCATAAAGCAAAACCAAGCTGCCCTGAATACACGAGTGTGTCTGAATGGAGGTTCCAGCTGATCAGAGAAAAGGAAATGGCTGAGCTCTCCCAGAGACAAATTCTCAGCCTTTGGCTAAGTAATGAGACAGATTTGGGTATTAAGTGTTACAGAGTGTAATGATTTTGAAATATGGAGGTTAATCAATGGTTGCAGCCCTGAATTTAAAGAAAAATGAAAAATAACACAGCATATAGACAGACACAAAAGAAAGGGTACTGATGAGGCTGCAAAATGTGGATACAGGTAGGACTTTCCCAGAGGGAAAGCAAATGCCTAATGTTTAACTGAAAGAACTTGGACCTGCACAAAGCTCCCACACTCCCTGCACACTGACTGGCAGAGCCAACATAATTAATGTGGTGTAATTCTTCCTACAGAGATGCAGGAGGCACAAAAGCACTTCTGTTAGAGAAAACAACTGCCATCCAAATAAAGAATGTGTCACATTGGTCTGACCATGCTCTGTTCTTGCATGGGATCTCCTGTTATGGCTGCTTTGTTGAAAAGGAAAATCATCTTCCTAACTAGAGCAGACAGTCTTGCCCCAGAGCTGAGCAGTATAAACCTGCAAAGCATAAGCATAGATCCCTGGATCAAAATGCTTCCTCCTCCTTCAGTTGAGAACATTATCAACCTTCTGCTCACCAGCTCATGGTTCACCACTAAACACACACTACCAACTGCAAGTTCTGCAAGATGCAGGAAGAGATTCCTCTTGTCCCTGAGCTAAATGTCTGGTATGTCCAAAGAAGAAATGGCCCCTCCCAGTTGTCACAATGCCTCCCCAGCTGCCCCAATCTGCTGATATGACTGCACCTTCTGAGAACATCTTTCCTGTTCTATTGAAACAATGTTCTCTATCACTGAATCAGTGGCCAGGGTAGCTCCAGAGCTCGGATGGAGGTGTCTGCAAACACGACCTTGAAGTGAACGTGGCCCTGCCCTGCTGCCTTGGGGCTGGGGCAGTGTGCACACAGGATCTGTACAAGAAGAGGTGGCGTGTTGCCACCAGAGCATATTAAACACACAGGCTCACTATCCACTTTTGGAAGGCTCTGCCTGACACAGAACCTGGCACAGGGCCACCCTAACAGATGGGCACAGATGATGGCAGCGAAGAGACAAAGTACTGTACATCCAACAACTGCAGGGGCCCCAGGCAATGGCTTTGGAAGGTTCTGGAGTGTGCAAAACTTGCATGGTGACAGTTTAAAAGGCATGTGCCATCTGTGGGCTGGATTAACTACTAATACATAATGAAAATACATCTCTGTGTGTATGGTGTTGCTCAGAACTAGACAAGAGCTGGTCTTCATCAAGTATGGACATTTTGCTGGATGGAGAGGGCAGGAAGACAGACAGATCCCTTCAGACTTCCTGCCTTTGAAGGGATGAAGCTTGTCACACGAAATGCTGGAAATCTAGTCAATGATTTTATGATCTTGTGGTGCAAAATGTCCCATACAAGAAAGAATATCAAAAGTTTTAACATGTAAAAGCCAGAGCTCCTTCTCCTACCACATATCAAGCAAGAGCTCCTTGTCTTAAAATGGCTGTCGTTTGGATGTCAACAAGAAGCTTCTGGTAACTAGGAAATTGTGGAAATACAAGACACACGATACTGAAAAGGCCAAGATTGTTTTGTTCCTTTCTCGTTTCCTAGTAATAGGCGAGAGTTGAAACATATGATTATTGCCCCATAATGGCAGGGTACTCTAGTCCAGCTGGCAAAACACGAGACTCTGGATATATTATTTTTCTGTAATTTTTTTCTGCTGTGATGCATGAACAGAGAGTTTATCTGCGCAACTGGGGACCAAATTTCCATAGAAGACTGTCATATGTCCTTTGCTAATAATAAATGATTAAGGTTTAAGGTGCTATTAGCACAAAACAAGTAAGCATTGAAGGGAAAAAAAACTCTGTGTATGATAACCCCAAGATCATGAAGTAAAAACTTTCATTTTAAACCTGATTAAATAACAACAAAATAACCCCCCTACTTTCTTTTTTAAAAGTAACTTTCCAGACAGAGTAACCTACACCTTATGCTCAGTTTGTCCTCCATGCCCTGAGACATCTCATGGAATGGGGTAGCATTGCTTCATCTTCCTGCGCTCGTGACCTTTACTTGGTTCTCACCCAAACTCAGGTACACACAGCACTCTGGAAATCTACCATCACATGTGGCCTCAAAATCTTGCTTTCTGCTGCAAATGCTCTCACTGCTCAGATCAATCCTTGAGAAACAAGGGTAAAAAACCCCAGAACCAAGCTGCCACCTCACACTGAGGTTAGAGGAAGGCTCCAGCAGACAACTGCACTGCAGAAAGGTCAAGGCAAAGATGCTGTGTTTAGAGTTATGAGCTCAATTAATAAAAAGATGTGTGGGTAATTTCTTTCTTAATCTGATAAACAAGAAATTTTTCAAAGCACACCAAAAGATCTCCATGTCCCCATTCCTGCTAATATCAAAGAGAACAGGAACAGTCCCATGCCAACAATTTCTAGGCCACAGACGAAAGGGTACATCTCAGTCTTGAGCTGTGACATTTCTGCTGCTGTCTGAACAAGAATTGCTTTCTGCTTCCCATTTTCCACTGCAGAGGGCACTAAATTTAGGTATGGAAAAGACTTTTTACATCTTGTCAAGGACTGCTGCTGAACAGAGCACTTTGTGCTGCTGGCACTGAACATATCATGCTGATTTATACCATACCATCCTTTATCAGACAGCACAGAAGCTGAGCAGCAGACTGGAAAGGATATGAAACCCAACCAAAAGAACACCTGTAACTATTAAATTGAAAGGGTTCCAAGAGAAATTATAACAAGAGCGAGCAGATGAACAGATTAAAGCTCCATGTCTGAAATACATCATCGGTAGCACAACATTAGCATCCTCCCATGGGAAAAAAGATTAGGTACTAACAACCAAATTCTGAAAGTTTTTAAAGGTTTTTTAGGGTTTTTTTTGTTTAAAATAAGATGGGGTTTTTTGTGACTTCCTCTCTTCAGACCTTCTCCCTTCATGCAAAAAAACCCCAATTCATGATCTCTGTTCCCAGTGATACTCATATTGTCCTGCATATTGAAATTCTACTGGTTTTTTACATGAATCTATTAAACTCATAATCCTAATACATTCAGACTATTTCAAACCAGGGCAGAGAGTCTCCCTCTATACCCACCCCCCACCTGGTGAGGTCATGGAGTTTAATTGCCCAAACAGTACTTATGGAAGGACTGTGTTTATCCTGGAGCATTTCTGGGAAGCTGTACATATTCAACACATCAGTAACTGCAATCAGTTAAGTGTTCTGTTTAATCTGATGGTCTCCTGGTTATCTGCTTGAAAAGCTGGCTCACTATCTCACAGCAGTCCGTACACTCCCCAGGGAATTGCTCCATATCATGGTGATCAGAGCAACCCTCTGACAACATTAGCCAGCTCCTGAAGCACCACCTCAGAAAGCTCACACAACCAAAAATCAACCACAGCCATGGCTTTCACCACTCACTTTTACTAAGCAAAATGGAAAGACTGTTTCCTCAAAGGTATTACTTCCAAATTATTTTGAAAGTGATCTGTTTACTAGTCATACAATTAAGCTCCCTAAGCTTTCCATACCTGAGCCTCAGATTCCCCCTAAATTTCTCCTTCTTTTTTTAACTCCACTGCAATATAAACAAGTCATAATCATTACTCATACCTCAAAATATTCAGTTGTGGTTTTCTAGTTAGCTTATTTTTTCTTCAGTAATTTAAAATAGAACATCACAGTCCTGTATTTACATTGCATACATCCTCAGGATACATATTAAATTTTGATTTCTAGACATAAAGTGTAACAATCTGTTCCATTTTAATAGCTGCCTTTAAATGCCACTGAGAACAGTAAATAGCCCCACTTTTGACAGCAATAACAACTATGTTCTTTAGAAAGTTACAGTGCACTTGTAATTATTAAGACAGACATGATTATATGGCACCTGAAAGAAATGCTGTGTTTGAAATACCACAGTAACAAGACTAATCCTTAATTATGGATATTCTGAAATTGTGGATGCCATTGGAGTTCATACAGATAGATAACTAAAAGAACTGCTTGCTGTGGAGGGACAGTGTATGCACAATGAGGAGCACAGCTGTGTCTCAGGGACCTTGCTCTTTCCAGCCACACACTGTCCCTGGGCCCTCTTCTGCCTCCCAGTTCATCCCACGAGTGGCTGAGTACCCTCTGCCTGCCCCAGAGAGAGAATGGAGCCCAAGGAGCTCTGATGTCAGCTATCTCAGGTGCTCCCAGCCCCAGCTCTGCAGCTGTGGCTGCTTAGTGACAGCCCCAGGAGACTGAGGTGGGTGAAACTTTCAGCAGCTTCTCTGCCTTCTGGTTGACAGCAGTGAGCTCCCTGCCTTCTGGGGTGACAGCAGTGAGCTCCCTGCCCTCTGCTCCAAGCCTGGCCAGGGCTGGGCGCAAGGAGAAGCCTCCACACAAAGCCACCCCCTCCTCAAAATTCAGCCTGGAGTTGTGCTCAGTGGCAGATCTCGTACCCAGCCTCTGCCTGCAGAAAGCCGTTACTTTCTAACTTTTGCAGAAATTAGACTCCTACTTCAGGCCTTTGAAAAATCGACCTTTAAAGGTGTTTGACAGCAGCAGCCTCCTCTGAGCAGCAGTTCCCCAGCAGGCTGTGGCACTCCGGGAGCTGGCGGGCGCTCCCAGCTTGCTCCTGCCTTCGGAGGTTTTGCTGAACAGCAGCGTTTTGTTTCCAGCCCACAAGAGCCCATAGAGACGTGCCAGCTTAGAGGCAGTGCTAAATATCTTTCAAGAACGGATCTGACATTTTCTTTTGTTCTCATTTCTATAGTATTTTCTCCTTCGAGAAGGTTATTTGAAGTTATCTGGTGCTGACATTTAGGGAAATGTGAAGCATGAATTGCAATAGCTGTTCATAGGTGGTGAAGCAGCTCAGGACAGGGTGTCCCACTGCAGGCACTGGCCAGAATGTGCCTAATTGTCCAAACACTCCTACAGTGCAATCTTTGCAGTGCTTTTCTCTCTCCCACACACAAGCACCAGTTTAAGTGTGCTATATTTTAGCACAGAGGGTTTTCAATCTAGCGCTCCATCATAAACCAGGGACATCTCTTCCATCTCACTCTAGTAAAACAGAGTTTCGTGACCAAAGGATGCTAACGCATGCAAATCCTTCCTGTCACAATCACAAAAATTCCCCCAAATTCCCTATGTGTAAATATCTCACTGCAAAAAAACTACCAGATAACTCTGCCTCTAGCAAAAAGGATGTATTTTATAGCACTAATATTCTTGAATTAAATTTGCATGCAGTGACTTTATATTTATTTGCTTCTTTCTACACACACCTCACCATAAGATGCCAAAACACTCAAGAGTTACAGAATTTGGCACTGCAGAGTGCCAATACAGAGCCCTGTATAACCACAGCTTCAGGCACACAAGCACATGCTGAGCAAACCAATGTAAATCTTATGGCCTGGCTTCCCTAAGTGCTGACTTTCCAAAGAATAATCAAAGTCAAAAAGAGAAACCAGATCTCAGCCTTCTTGCAAAATCAGCAACAATTCAGAGTTTTAAAATTTTCATTAAGATCACTGTGACCATATTTAGATCACTTAAACCAGAAATGTCTGCATTATCACAACACTTCTCAAACTTCTCTTTTCAGAAAGAAACATCAGTGACTTCCACACTGAGAAAAAGAATTCCCAGTGTTTATCTCTTTGTAAACATATGACAGCTGCTGAATTTCTATCAAGGAATTAAATATGATCAAATATTTCAATGTCTGCTAACACAGGAATTGCCTTTCTTTGTATTGAGCTTTACAAAAGCAGTCAGCAAGCAGGAGAAAAATAAAGCAGGAAAATCTCCTGTGGAAAACCTTGCTGCAGTGAGCAGAACTGAGCCTGCTGCGCCGAGAGAGCCACATCTCAACCCTATCAAGTGTTTGTGCCATTGCATCTTATAACAGATGCCTCACAGTCACATTCCTGAAGTGAAACTATGTGCCAAAATACCCTGAAAATTTACAGCAAGGATTTGTACATACTGGAACTAGTCTCCTGGTCCCACTTGTGTTTCCTTTTACCCCCTTGTGACAAAATAAGCAGAACTCCATGGACACAGACACACCACAGGACCCTGAATACCTCAGCACTTCTGCTTCAGCAGCCACCAGAGACTTTGGACTAGCCTTGGGGTTTATTTATAAACTCTCAGTAGCCCACACTGCTGTGGTTAAGGGTCGAGTTTTCCCAGCCTTCCCTTCTTTTATTTGCAAAACTGTGCAGCCTTATTTTGGGGAACTGCAGTGTTAACCCATCCTGTGTGCAACCAGGGATGTGATATAAACCCTCAGGGCCAGAGCCCCAAGTTCTCTACGAAAATTCTCATGTATTTTTCATGCTACAGTCACTTTGCACCTGTGCTATACAACCAGCATTTATTACAAACACCAAATTTCTGGCACAAGGATATTTCCAGGAGCATCAGCTATTCTACACACAGGGCTCTTTCAGCACATAGCAGTATGCTGATAACACATGCCACTGTTACACAGACAAAATAAAACCCTTTCAGGGTATGTGTGAAAATACTGACTGTGCTATTTCATAAGAGAAGACCTGGAGAAATAATGAATTACAAATACATATTATATCTTGTATTATATATGATATAGAATATAATATGTACCTTATATTTTTTAAGGAGAACTAAAGGGCAAGATATGGGATGTGGATGGACATCCCATCTCTGAGCACAGAGGCCACCACACCCTTTGGAAGGTACAAGCAGGTTCCCAAGGCAGGGAACCCTTTCTCCCAGGCTTTTTACCTCTCTCCCAACCTGCAAATCTCACTGTGCCCCAGAAGTCCTCACCGGTCAGGGACTGGTCTGCTCCCAGCACGTTCCATTCTGCGGGCAGCTTCAGGTGCCGGAATGCCAAGGCCACTTTCTCATCCAAGAAGTCCACGTCTGCAGCAGGGGGCCTTGAGCGGTCCAGGAACCGTGTGAAATTCAGCGCCTGCTGGTTGCCAGCACAGGTGGCCAGAAACTGGGCAGCATCGTAGGCTTCGTCCTGGACAAACTGGAAACTCTCTTCTGCCACAACCAGGACAGGATGACCTTCTCTAGAGGCACAAAGCGCCACCCTCACCGTCTCACAGCAGTCATGGCCTGTAAAAGAAAATTCAGACAAATGGTAAAAAAAAAAAAAAAAAAAAAAAAAAAAAAGAAGGAAAAATGGCATGGGTTGAAGAAACACAACTGAGCAATTCCTTTGACACACACACGCTTTTCATTAAAGCAAGTAAGACCAAGTTACTGAGGGTCACAACTCTAAAATAATACCATCTTTGGAATTTATATGTATCATCAGAAATAAGTATTTCTTATAGATTTTAAAAGGAAAAGATGCAGAACTCTTCTCTGTGTGTTCCCCAGTATAAGCCAAGATCTGTAAGGTACCTAGGCTATTTATATTCAGCAACAAGCAATCTCAAGAGTTTTAAGTGATTTAAGTAAAAGATTTTGCTAACGTACCAAAAGCCAGATTATATGGACAGACTTTTCTTTCGCAGCTCTGCAGGACTCCAGTAACTCATCAGAAAGGAGAATCTGAGTGCTGCAAGCCTACATGCTCCAAATGCTGTCACAACACTTGGCTTGCACTGAAAACTTGAAATTTCACCTCAAACAAAGGTCTGCATGGCTACGAGAGCATGACCTGCCTGGGCATGCCCTCTGTGTGCTCACTGCTGCACCTGCCCCTTGCATTTGGGCTCACAGGACACAACCAAAAACTAAGCTGCTTTTGCTAAATAAAAACATGGAAATGGCCACTTTCTGTATTTACAAAACAAGAAGGTTGGAAGTTTTGTAATTTCATTATTTGTTTAGGGCAGGGGAAACAGGAGAAAGGAGGCCCTGGAATGGCAGCAATTTCATTGACTCAGAAATTTGAGGGGAAAAAAGCCCCAAACACCAAACCAAACCCCTTTTGGGAATTTTAAAAGAAAAAATATACTATGTGTCCAACACAACCAGAACTTGTAGTTGTCAGGCATGCCCCTTCAATAATAAGGTTTGTGTTTCAAGTTCACTGTGTGGCACAGTTTCTTGTTCCAGCCTCAGACTGATGTCATGTCTGTTTTTGCCAGAACAGCATGGACCCTGCACTAATTACTGGAAAAGCTTCTTTTTGCCCATGACCTCAGCATACTACCACATTCACGAAACCCTGCCTAATTAAATGCAAAATGACGATTTATTTTTAAAGGCTTGAAAATTCAATTTAAGCCCCTATTTGCGGTCAGTGGGAAAGTTTCCTTCTTCTGTTGGAGCCTTTTGCTGTTGATTTCCCTGACAAAAGGGAAAATATGTCCCTAATCTTCACGGTCTTTCAGCTAACCTCACAAATCTGTTCTGAGGCTTTTGGCATCTGTACAGATTTTGTCTGCTCAAAGAGGCAATCCTGAAATTAATTGAAAGGTCAAAACTGCTATTAGGACACTGCGGGTAACACCAAAATTGTCAGAGATGAGGCTGTGGCTTCCTAAGGAGAGCAAATGCAGCTGGAAAGGTATCAAAGGCAAGCAAAGAAGGGAAACACACACGGATGTTGCTGCAACTGCTCAATACAACCAGGATGCTCTGAAGCTGAAAGGTGAGAAAATTTCTTTCCTTCCAGCACTAGGTGCCTACTAGCAAGAGGATGATGTGAAACCTCAAGGAGTAGGTTTACTAGGTCTGTTGTTTTGCAGAACAGGGGTAGGAAGAACTTCTACTGCTCTTGAAAGCACAGCATGTGCATTCTAATACTTTACTGCATTTGTACTCAGCTGCTCAGATGAAACCCATTCACAGATTCCACTCATCCTCACAGTAAAAGCCCCAAATGTTCAAGAGAGAAGTGGGGGGGATGATACAGCTCTGGGGGAACATGCCTTTAAGGCCTTTTAGAACTGTACATGCCTCCCCCTACACCTTTTTCCTTTGCTGATCTTCCTAAGGACGTCACATACAGAGCAGGTAAGACATTACTTCTGTTCCCAGCCTCCACAAAAGCAGGGATCTGTGTGCACACTGTGAGAGGACTGTGCCAGCCTACAGGAGCTGACTCAAATCCTGCGAGCTGGGCTCTCCCTAACACAGAGCAGTGTAAGACTGCTAGAATGCAGAGTTTAAAAAAACAAACACAATAAAAGCTTCCTTAATAGCATGAGGACAGCTAAACCTTTGATTCAATTTTTAAAAAATATTTTCTGCCTATTCCCATAAGATTCCCATCTGCAGAATAACCTAGAATACGATTACTCTGCCAGCAGACTTCCAGGATTGAAGCAGAAGGCAAAAATGGCCCATGAGCGCCTACAGAGAAACCATTTGGGACAGTCACTTCCTTGTCACAATGCCAAACAACTCTGCTGTGGGACTGCAAAGGCTCCTCCATCAAGACAACAACTACAGAAACCTCAAGACGTGTGGTCTCCTTAAAGCAGCACACTGTGGATGTGCACAAAGCTCCCTTGGATGGAACGTGTGTTAAAACACCAGCTGCAAAATGCAACACCAGGGACGGTGATAAAAAGACCACGTCCTGACCTGTGGTCAACAAGGATTCTACTGAAACTTCCCCAGATATTAAATGCAGCCTAGAAGAGAAAGTGACAGACCTGACAATCCATTTTTTATCTAACAGGATCAAACAAGCATCGTACTAAACCCTAGGGAATATTCTTCAGAAGGGCAACCGCTCGCAGTGCTTTGATGTTCTGCTTCCTCACATCTGAGATGTCAGACGTGGGGGTAAGAACATGGGCCAGCTTCTGACTTTTGGCAAGCAGTTCAAATGAAAGGAGAGCCAGTGTGTAACGAGAGCAGACAATACTAGAAACATTGTTCAAGAGGCCTCTGCCCCCTCACTTTGAAATGGCTACAGGAACAATGTGAGCAAACGTCCCCAGTACAGGAACCTTCTGAAGGAACAGTCAGTGGGGCAACACTTCTCACCACATCAAAGATCCAATGGCCTGGACTAATATCTGAACTTCTACAGACCTTGTCCCAGAGCATTCCCAGAAGGGAGCTGAGCTTTCTGGCACTCTCAGGAGGTAAGTCACTGCAAAACCACTGCAAAACCAAATCTGTTTTCATAAGGTTAAGTAATTTGTCCACAATCACAGAGAGCTCCAGGCAGGGCCAGAACAGCCAGTATTGCTCCTGTGCCTCACCTTTCTGCTCCCTCTGGAACACAGCAAGGCTTTCTTCTAACATGGGTCAAGCACCAAGTTATGCACTTATCACCCATCAGGGTGGTTCCATCACCTATGTCCATCCACCATGGACTGCTGTAACCCCCTCCTACAGCTGCTTAGATGTGGAACAGAAAATTGTCTGACACTAGAAAGGGAAAAAGAACGAACTCTGGATGTGTCATTGGGCTGGTTTTGGTGTTTTGGTGGAACAGAGTTAATTTTCTTTGCAGAAGCTAGTGTGGGACTGCTTTGGATTTGTGCTGGAAACAGTTTTGATAATCCAGGCATGTTTTCCTTCTTGCTGAGCATTGCTTACACAGACCTAAGACCTTTTTTTCTTCTCACCCACCCCACCAGTGAGCAGGATTGGGGCACAAGGAGTTAGGAGGGGACACAACCAGGACAGCTGACCCCAAGTGACCTGAGGGATATCCCAGACCATATGGAGTCATGGTCAATGTATAGAGCTGGGGAAAGAAGGTGGAAATCTCCACTGCAGGGGTTGGAGCCCTGCTGCCCTGAGGATGGCTGAACACCTGCATGCCATGGAAAGTAGTGACCTAACCCCTTGTTTTGCTTTGTTTGCATGTGGCTTTTGCTTTATCTGTTAACCTGGCTTTATCTCAACTCTACAGTTTTCTCACTTTTGCTCTTCCAATTCTCTTCCCCAAGGCACAAGAGGCAGTTGTGTGGGGCTTAGTTGCTGGCTGGGGTTAAACCATGACAGGCAGGAAGAGCAATGAGCCTATTTACAAAGGTTTGCATTTTCATAGGCAGAAAAGACATGTAACTGAATAAATCACACAGATGAGAGCACCTCAGAGAGGGGATGAGAAATCTCCATGCTTTACAACACCATCAGGTTCCCAATACTGCCCAGCACCCCTTCTGATTGCCTTCAGTCTTCTCCAGAAATCAGGCCCTTTGGCCAGAACAGCAATAGAAATGATGAAACACTCAATATTGTCATGCTTGTACCATCCAGCAGTATCCTTGTCCAAGTTTTAACTCTCCACACAAACATAACAATGTTTCTCCTTAGGTGACATCTCAGACTGCATGGCTACGCTTCCCTTCTTCATCCAATTTTTTTGCCACAGTATCAAATGTGGTCATTTGTATGCTGTCCTGACTGTGATAAAAGTCAAATAATCCACCCTTAAACTCCAGCAACATTGCACTTTATCCCATTTCTCCTTTTGCTCCTCAATTACTTTAAATCTAGCTTGGAAACAACTCTAGACATGGAGCTGTTTTGAGAAATACCAACATATTGCAGGAAAAAAAACAGAAATTAAAAAACTATTTCAATCTATGCAGGGATGGGTACAGCAATTAATTCTGCTGCTATAAAGTGAATTCCTCATCTACATATCAAACCACGCTCTAAAAATTATTTTAAATGAGACAACAGCTCTTGAAGAGAAGAATTCCTCACTGGTAAAGAACGGGAACACTTAATGAAGCTTGCTCTGGGAAAATACGAGAATGAAAAATGAAGACATGGTGCTCTGGTCTGCCTGTTGTTATCCCTGAAGAGATGAGATGTATCAGCATGATAGCACTGCTTCCTCTGCGTGGTACCAATGCAGATCAGTGAGCACGAGAACAGGGGGAGATTCCGAGCTGCAAGGCATTAGCAGATAAATTAATGTACAGATCAAACCTGTCCATCCAATTGCTACTTGGGCCTGTGATCTGGGGTGCAGTTAAAAGGGCAGCAGCTGAACTCTTCAGACTTTTTCTTGTTTAACAAGGCCTACATGGAGACAAAACACCCCTAAACAGAGCTTTATTAAAAGATGATTTCATTTCCTACTCCTCCAAAAGTGGAAATCCTGTCCAAGCCTCCTATTTTCAGAATTCACACTGGAGCTATCAAACAATGGGCCCCCAGCCTGGGCAGCTATTTAAAGCCCTGCTGGAAGCACATGTTTGGGTTTGCTTGGAAGGTGACTAAAGACTAATTGCATCCTCCAAGTCACCATGGTGGAGCTGGTTGAAAGAGTTCTTACAGAGAGATTTAAGGACAGGAAAACCAGGCAACAAATGTGAACCTCATGAAGGATCTCAGATTTGCATCCAAGATGCATCCAAGAGATGTTGCCATCTGGTAGCTTGTGGAAAAGGAAGCCAAGGGATCTCCTGTGACCATCCAAGAAGTGCTTCTCTTCTGCTTCAGAAATCCTGAGTTCTGGTTCTGAAAATCAGAGCCCATCTTTGAAGTGCATTTGTGAAATGTACACAGTTACTGCACTCACTCTTGCAACACAGGAAGCCTTATGAAATACACAGGCACAGCACCAGCAATGGACAGGAGCCTCCGCTTTACCTTTCAAACCTTTCACTGCAAAGGTGAAAGAGAGATTGAGGAGTGGATATTTTTTCTAAAGGCCTTTACATATTGCAGATGCCATAAAAACCTAGAGAAGTGTAAGACCCCACACATTACAACCTAAATAATTTCAACACAGATTCAATCACTTTTTCCTGTGACTGATGTCATCTAGTACTGGCATCACTTCCTTTTAATTACACTGCCTCAAGCAATTAAATACACCGAGGAGGAAGAATTGCAAAAAGTCTTCTTGGCTATGCTTTTTTAGTCTATTTTAAGGGGGTTTTTTTGTTTCATAATTAAGAGTATTTTCAAATCCACAACTGGTATTGCCAAGTGGCCATTTGTTATGCAACTTGTTTACCCTTCTGGTCTACCAGTACAAAGATTGTAATTCATGAAATACAGCTTTTTCTGTGAAGCTTTTTCTTTTTCTTAGGGAAAACACTGTGGTAGAACTGACTAAAGCATGACCATATGTAAAGGATTTCACAGTAAAAGAAGAGTTTGAAATGAAGATATTTCCAAGCTAACTGAAATGAATTTTTGTCTATCCTTTTAACTAGCAGAAAGAAAGGAGAAAAAAGCCCCAAGAAAGACCTCTGAGAGCTATGGAATTAAGAACGAGTTAAAGACCGAAGCTTCTTCTCTGCCTTGGCTTAAGGATGGAGAGAAAGCTCAGAGTGAGTCAACAGGAATGGGTCAGCCCTGTGGAAACTGCTGGCAGGCAGCTACCAGCAGACAGACAGTCTCTCAGACCCATTTTCTACTTCCAGTTGTGATTCTCCTCCCCTTTGAAACACACACCAGAATCCTGCACCTTTTGAGTTCAACAAACATGAGAAAAGTGATTTACAGAGCTTGGAGTGGTACAACACACTGCAACAGTACTCACCAAATCAATTATATCTCACAAAATTTATTTCTTGTTGGGAGACCTGGCTCACAGAGTGTTTCCTACCCTTCACTCATTTGATCAGCAGCTGCTGCAGGCTCTGGATTTCTGGGCTGTCTCTCCCTGTTAGAAATTTAATTTCAAATTTCCCCCATGTCTCCCACACTTTCAAGACCACCAGTTGTTAAATGCAAAGCAAAAAAAAAGTCCAAACACACAGCTGCTATGGTGATGGCATGCAAACTTTTGCAATAAATGCACCACACAAATACTGGAGCTTCCAGCACATCAGCTCCTGCAAGAAAATTTCCCCAGACCTCCCCAAAAGCTTCTTGATGCCCAGAGGCCTCCACTGACCATGGCAAGCTGTGGTTGGGACTTTTGACTTGTGTGGACAGTGATGAGGTCATTCCTTCTTCTGCTGGTTTGTTTGCCAGATCATAATTTGAGGATTTTTATGACTGGGTTGGGTTTTTTCCAAGTGGGAAAAAAACTGCTCTAGCAGATAGGCAGGAGATGAGGCTGCTGTCTTGCAATGAGTGTTGCACTTCCCTGCTTTACACAGATTTCCTTCAATACCACATGCAATCTGCTTGGCCTCAGTTACCCTCCCTACCCTGCAGAGACGGTGACGGAAGAAAAAAATGCGTTAAGATTACAGCAGCCTCAGCTGCTGCAAGAATAAGGACTGGCTGAAGAGCTCGTTAATGGCCAACACCAGCTGGAGGAGAATCTGTAACCTCAGAGGACATACCCACCCCCAACAGTACAAATACAGCAGCCAACAACAGTTTAACCACAGCAGCAGAGATGGTATCATTTCTCGACTGCCTTCCCTGCCCTTTGGTGTTTTCTCAATGCCCAAACTCCAGTGACCAAGCTTTTGCACCTAGACCCCCACTGGAGCAGGGCCAGTGCCATCACACCTCCACCTGCCACCTTCACTCCGTGTCTGATAAAACAATGCTTGAAACTGTGCTGCAGAACTACAAAGTGCCTCTGGTACTGAGGAAAACTGCTTCCATGAGGGAGCATTTCAACCAGAGTAATTAGAAATAGAAGAACTGTAACAGTGGCAGTAAGGCCAACAGTTAAATAAGGTTTTGGTAGCTTTTCACTGAGACAAACAAAAGCTTCATTGGATGACGTAACCTGGTGTGTCCTTAGGCTGGCTAAAGAGCTACTGAAAGCACACAAAACATCATCTCCTGGCGAATTCTTCAATCTCAGTAGCTAATTTTGACACTTCAAGTTATGACTGATCAGCTCAGATGAGAATCTGTTTCTTACAAGGGGAAATTACTTTCCTTAAATTAACACAGCCAACAGCAGGGCAGGATAAATAATCCATCCCACTATCCAGAGCAAGCGCATAAATACAGGTAAGTATTCTGTAGTTTGAAGAAGTGATAAATCGGTATTTATCTACATCTTCAGGTAAAACAAAGTTGCTCCCATAAATTTACAATCAGAAGTCCTTTCTTTTATTATGTACAAAAATATAAGCTCACGATTGAACAGTAGTATAGACTATATATATTCAGTGTTTAGTATATATATTCAGTGACAAAAAAAAGCATAGAAAAGAGGCAGATTGTTCTAGTAATTATATAAGATGCAGCTGTCATTTAATTCTGCAGTGATAAGCTTTTATTTAGGTAAAGTCTTTCAGGATATAGAGAATTTTCACATACAATGAAAATTTATGAGGTATTTTGACAGCTTTTATTTCCATTCCATTTTCTCTAATTTTTCGCCTAAAACAACTTCATCTTCTTTTTTAATGTGATTTTCTTTGAAAGCTTTGCTAAAACATTCTGATTAATTTTGGCAGCAAATGTAATGAAATCATGTCTGCATTTTACACTTTCATACATCAAAAAACCCACTGAAAAAGTCAAGAAACCAAAATTGCAAATCTAGGCTTGTTTTTCCTTTAGCTTTAACAGAATTACAGTCACCCCTTTCACTTCAGCCGCTGATGGACTTTGTATGAAGTCTCCTGGAGACCACACGAAATTTTGAGGACTTGGGGCAAGAATGAGGGAAAAGCCTTCAAGTCCAGAAGGGATGCAGAGGGGGTTCAAGGAAGGCAGAGAGGCTCCTAAGTGAATCTGCCCTTCCTTAATCCACCTGAGCTGTCCCTGTGGAGCTGCTGGGCTCCCAGGGATGTGCAACACTCCTTGCATCACAGGAACAAATGAAAGATGCTCGGAGCTGGAAGTAAGGGATGAGATTTTGGCTAAAACTGTTGGCAGGAGTTTCCTTACAGTGCACTTGCTAAGTGCCCAGGGCTGGGTGTTTGAACAAGGGCTGGTCTCACACACACTGTGTGTTGTTCATGGCTAATCCCCTCGAGGTCAAATAACGCTCTGAGTCACCACAGCCATCGCCAAGGCAACTGCGGAATATACAGAGAAAACACATGATTACAGATTCACTGTGCGTCCAGGAAGGAGGAGGAGGAGGAGGAGGAAAAGCAGAGCTGCACTGAAATAAGTCATACTTCCACTGAAATCAGTGTAGTCAGTGCTGAAACAACACTGGACAAATGCACGGGTGTCGGCAGAGTGTATGAAAAAAATTAGGCTTTTCCCATTTCTTACTTTGCCTTTCCCAACAACCTCTTCACCACTGATGTATTTCTTCCTTAGGTAGTCTCACCAAAATCAGGTATGAGCACAGATGAGCGTGTTATCCATATTGCTACTTGACATCTGAGATGTCACCTCTTCCTTGCACCACAGCCCTGGACAGTGCAGGGATGAGACTACCTTTCTGAAAGGTCCCTTAAAACTCTGTCTGAAACAAGCTGTATTCTGGGACAGCACCCATCATGGTCTAGTTTCACACACCACAGATCATGACTATACTGGGCAAAAAAAAACCCCAAACCCAACAAAACAATCCGTTATTGATAAAGGAACAATTGAGAGAAATTCCCTCTTTTCCCTTTGAATCACAAATGGTGTCAGATTTCCGACTGACAGCACCAAAACTGCAGGGAGCCCTCCCCAGGGACTCAGTTCTGTCTGGGGCTGGCAGGACAGGCAGTGCCCAGAGCATCACTCTGGTCCCACCTGAGTGCTGCAGGAGCAGCAGTGATGGGAAATCCCATCCAGCACGCTGGTTCCCACAGGGGCTGAAGGGAACACTGAAGCTTTTCAGTTCCTTTCTTGGCGCAGCAGCCACGGCCCCGAGGGAGAGGTGAAGTCATTGCAGCAGGGCTGGCAGAGCCCCACGCCCACCACACAAAAGCAGGGAAGGAGTCACCCCCTCTTGCTCTTCTGGGAGAAAATAAGCACTAATCTAATTGATTGCACGGGGCTCCAGTCATCAGTAGCCATAAAAAGACTCCTCTTCCCAAGCCAACTGAACAACATGAACAGCACAAAAAAGGGAGGAAATAAAAAAAAAAAACAAAACCTGAGTGGCCAACTTTTAGTCACTTATTCCCAAGAGAAAAAACCTCCAAATTTTACTCCACGTGCGCCTCTCACAAAACAATACTTAGGAGGTAGATGAAAAGACAAACCTAAGAAAAACACTTGATGGCCTGAGTTACACTGTGTGTAGTGAAAATGTCAGGCGTTTTTCTCACACTGGTAGCAATGTGCTGCATAGCAACAAGTCAGAATGAAAGGTTAATGGTGAGGACTGCAGCCTGGAACACGCTCATTCCCACGGCCCTGAAGTCACCAAAGGGAAATGCCGACTCGTTTTGTTTTGTTGGTGGCACAAAGGATAAAAACAGTGGTGGGCTTTCATGTGGAAACCCACCTCATCTGAACCAGCCGGGGCAGATGTGCACCGAGCAGCACTTCACCTGTACTGCAAGAGCTCCAGAAATGCTGTGTGAGCTCTAAGCTGAACAGGATTTAGGGGAAAGGGCTGTACTTCACCAGGAAGACAGCAATGAACCTCATCGATTCAAGCAGGTGATGGGTGTAGCTAAGACTTATTGGGCTGTCCTCCATTTGGGCAACAGCATCTGTAACCTCAAAAATCTATCTTCCCCCATCCTTCCTGCATTTAAAAGCTTTTTACTATGTGTATGTGAAATTGTGAGTTTCCTACAATAGCATTTCATAGTTACATACTAAATAACTGCAATCTTCAAGTCATGTAATTCTAGCAAAATCAAGAAAGAGGTTTTTAAAAGGCCAAAGGAGTCATCCAAACCATGTGCTCTATTCCTTGTGAATGTGGAAATGAGGAAAAAGACTACCAAGCAAACAGCATTACATTCCAGTCCACTTCTAGTAACCAAATTTCACAGACTGATACACTGATATGCAAAGAAAGGTAATTGTTTACCAGGAGAAATTGTCTCCAGACTCCCAGGATTAATCTTTCTCGTGCTTGTGCAGTGTTGGACAGTTGATCCAGTGAAGACCAAATAAAAAACTACATCATCTTCAACTTTATCTTCCTCAGTCAACTGCACTGTAATAACAGAGTCACCCTAAGAAAAAGGACAAGAAACAAGGTTAGGCTTACATGACCAAGAACTGCATCATCCAAAATAAAATTACTCTTCCTAAAAGGTTCACACTCCATCCACACACTCCTTTCATAGGATTCTGTGCCCATCCTAATTTTCAGATATGCAAGTCAACCTCAGTATCAAAGCCAGCCAACATCTAGGAAACAGGCTGAATGCAGCTCTAGGAAGAGACACGTAGAAATCTCCAGGGTATTTTCAAAATAACAATATGGCGAAATCACACCAAGTCTGACAAAGATATGCATACCCCACACAGGGGTTTTTTGTACACACACACACATACATATATACAGACATATATAACAGAATATATACATTTATAAGAGAATATATACATTTCTAACATATATTAACAGAAATGAGATGGTGGCCAAAATTGCCTCTTCGCTCAGAAATTGGAAAAAATGCCTTAATTCTTCCTTGAGTGCTCACATTTCCCCAGCACTGCAACCACAGATCCAACTTGATCACTGAACACATCTCTCATCCACAATCCATAAACCCACAAAGATACCAAAATTTTATATCCAATGAGATTTTTTTTCCAGATTCCTTACAAAGAAACAGTAACTGTGGTGGTACAGACACTGGTAGCTCTTCTCACTCCTCTATAAGCTCATGCCTTGGTGAAAAGTTCTGTGTCTTAGCAAATACAGCAGTTCTTCAAGCCTTGAGAAAAAACCTCTCATGATCTGTTGGTATGATCATGATCTCTCCTGCTTAGTATTGTGGAGGATTTACCTCATTATCTCAGCATATTTTATCATGTAGCTCATTGTTGCTCTCAGGGAAAATTATACTTAGAAAAGGAGCACACAGTTATCACAGTCAACCCAGCAAAGGGTACAGTAAATACACCTGAAATTCCTACATCAGCAGGGAAAGAACAGGGGCAATACAAACCAATTTCAGTAATCCATGGGCAAGGGAAAGCAAGGAAAGAGGATGGCTTACAATTACTGCAAAACTAAGTGAAGCATTTTCATTTGATGAAAATAATCGTGGACTCATTTAGGTTGGAAAAGACCTCCAAGATCTTCAGGTCTAACTGTTAACCCAGCACTGTCAAGCCATCACTAAACCATCCCCAAGTGCCACATCTACACATCTTTTAAATGCCTCTGGGGTCTCCCCATACTTTGTTTATTAGCCTGAAAAAATTATATAAACTAAAGACACTGAGAACAACAGTCTGTGATGTGACCTCCTGTCCCTTTACTACTGAGATCAGAACCAGGTGGATGCTCCAGTTTTACACTGCAGCTCTCTGCCACCACCTCACCAAGCATATGGTTACAGCTGCAAATCTGGAAAAGATTTTATTAATATTATTGTTATTGCACATTATGTAATTCTGATTTGCATATTCAAGAGAATACACATGTCATTTCCTTCAAAACCTCCCCCTTAAGATGGCTGAGTTCATCCCTTCTCTTTGTCAAATACAACTATTGTAGAAAATTCCCAGACTTCCAGGCCCCCCCGAACATCCGCCCCATGTTAGCATCGCTTCCCACACTCTGCCCCACGGCTCCCTCTTCTCTCCCTCAGCTCCTCTTATGTCTCCTCCTCCAAGTTTATGTCCAGGTCTCCCCTGATCCAGCCCATCTGGCACCTCTTGCCAGGGGCAGGACTGCACCTTGTTTTATACAAACAAGATTTTGCAGGGCAAGTACATGACCAGCCGCTGGTCTTAAAATCAAATATGTGGGTCACTGCTGTAACAAGGGAAAGAAAACCACAAATTAAAAAAACACCAGAAAAAAAAAAACGCAACAAAAAACACAACCTAATGGAGCAGTGAGTGTATTTTCCATTTTTAGAGGTTGTAGAGTTACAAATGTAAATTTTAGGAAGATCTCACGCGATAATATCAGACCAGACTTCCAGCTGGGGAGGAAGGAACTATGTAGCAAAAGTCTATCTTGTATAGAGTCAGTGTTAAAATAAAAACAGGTGCAAAAAGAAATAAATCAAGCTTTAAATTCAAGCATGAGCAGTTCACATGCTGAGTTGAAAACTAAATATTCCATTTCAAGCAAATGGATCCAGATTTGAGCTGATGTTCAAAAAAACAAAAGCTTGAGTTTTAACCTACAAACCTTTTGTGCTTTGTTTTTTATATCTGTCTTTATTCAAACCACTTTTCCCTTAAGGCATGAACATACAAAGTACTTAAACAGATTTAAAATGCAGGTGACACTTCAGAACACTCACTAACAGCACTAACATGTTTAACATGGTATCTGTTAAAAGAGATTTTTCTTTTATTTAACCCAGAAATCAAGTACAGCTAGTCTAATTTCTGTGAAATCAAAGCAAATTGACACAGAGTTTTTGTGAGAAGACACCTGTCTATCCATGTTAACGACTCACATTTCTAAGAAAAGTAATTTAATTTGCATCAATATTGCAAATGACAATTCATATATTTAGTTATTTACAGAAAACCTAGTAAATACATGTAAGAAACCTCAACACCAGAGGTTACACATAACCTGAAATCCAAGCTGGATCTTAAACATATAGCTGAACTTTAACTTAGATACCAGACCTAATTTTGAAGGTGGAAGATGGTCTGACCAGTGACCTCCAGCAGATCTTTCCAACCAACTTGTTCCACTCCTTAGATTTTAATTAAGTTCAGTTATTGTTTAGGTCTAGGACAGTACAAATTACCATCAGCTGGTATCAATTTAAAAGGTTCTTCAGCTGTGTCTAAGCAGCACTTCATGGTGGGAGGGTCTCCACCACCCTGCTCCCACCTCTTCTGGAGGATCCTTCAGGAAAGATTGTGGAACACTGAGCATCTTATTTATTCAATCTTTTTACTTTAATTTTTAAGTTGTCTCCAAATATCTTTGGCAAGACTGATAATGTGCCACTGAACTGCTGTGTGCTTCAGTTTGCTAACAGGTGTCACTTGAGCTAACCCAGTCACAGTGCCTGGTACAGGGCACTGTGCTGATGTGACCCCACCTCCCAGAAGCAGAAGACACTCCTTCAACACACCTCTCTACCTCCCAGTTACTGACATTTTCATTGTTCACTGCCAATTTTAATTTGATTTTTAAGTTATTCAAACAATATATTTATTTGGAAAGGAAATAATGCACAGAACAAACCCCTCTCTTTCCAAGATTTTTGGAGTTAAAGAAAATCAGTTACAAATGCAGCCAAATTCCTCCAACCCACAAAGAAGACTTTCCAACAGCCCTATTGCGTTCAGCCTCCAAAAACATTTTAATTGAAGTATGTTTACCTTTATTCATCTAATATTGTCCAAAAAATGTCATCTGTTCAGTATCACTGCCACACAAGGTGGTTATAATAACCCTTCTTTCATCCCAAATGGCTAGAAATGGGAGGCCAGCCTGCCAATATCCCTTTGGTGAAAGTACAGACAGATCAAAGCCATTCTCTGGAATGCTCCAACAAATAAGAATAATTTAATTTCAAAACTAGTTTGGATCGACTAATATTTACTTGGCTTAAAGCCCATTGGAAATGAAAACATTCCATCTCGGTCCATTCATGAAAGAGGCCACCCTGTCCCTTGTCTGGATGTGAAAAAGCCCTGGTCTCAGATGTAATGGGGTGTAAAGAAGGTGGATGGGGCTCTTTCCTCTACACATATTCCCTTTTCCAAACCAAAGGGAGACAGCAGGTCTGGCTCTGCATGGGACAGGTGCACTGCAAAAGCCAAACCTGACCTCGAGCTTTAAACTAGAAAACAAGGCAGAAAGGGACTTTACAGTGGCCCATCTCTGAAGTTTTGGCTTAGTTAAGGCAGCAGAAATACAATTATCTCTAAAAAGACCAAAATGCTGTCATTAGAACTAAACCCCCAGAACTGTTTAGACAAGGCACCTGTTTGTCAGCATGATCTGATTTGCTGGCATAAGCACAACTCCACCTTTTTGGATAGTAGTTTTTCCAACACTGCAGTTAAAGGCATGTGGATTGTGTGTAAGCAAAGCTCAAACAACTCCAAGAAAGCCTGTTAAAATGGACTATTTATCTTCAAAGGCTTTTTTCTTTAATAGATGACCTCAGCAATATTTGGAAGTGGCAATGAGGTGAACAAAATCTTCAAGCTCAAAAGAATTAAGATCACTTATACTATCACCTCAAAAATGCTATGCACCTTCCAAATAGAAATAATTGTTGTAAGCATACAAAGATATCTTTCTTTTCCACTTTAAGCTCTGGAAATCTGTCTGGTTTGGGGGAATTGGTCATCGTTTGGGACCATGAAAACAGCCCTGGCAAATGCAGAATTCCAGGCTTGAAGATGAAAACCATGAGTTTATCTGACAGTAGGGGAGGATCCCTAAAGGTTATCAGCTCTACCAGAAACAGAACTTATCAACAATGGACTAAAAAAGGGAAAAATATTCTTAACATGCTGGCTAACAAATTTTAATGTTTCTGAAAACAAACAAACAAACAAAAAAAAAAAAAAAAAAAAAAGGAAAAAAAAGGACAAGCTGTATTTTTATAGCTGAAACATTTGATTTCTGAGTTGGTTTCCCCCTCCATGGTTCATACTGGGAATTTTGAAGAACATCACTTAAGCCACTAACCACCCACTCTGACCTCCAGACACAGAATCTTAAAAATACTTACCAAAATTAAGTGTGCATTAGATGGCAATACTGCAGCACTCAAGTGTTACTTTAACACTCTTCTTTTAATGAGAAAACATCACCAAACAGTAATCATTAATTTGTTCTACCAGAACAGCAAAATGCAAAAATTGCTGCTGACCATTGACAGCAAACTGTGGCAGTTTGCTCATGCAGCAAAAACCTTCTGAATGGGAAGTCCATGGGTCAGATGGGTTGGAGATTCACACGAAGGAAAGGAAGCTTTTCTCCCAAGGTATTTCCTTCTAAGAGTTGTTGTGGATTTTGGGGTTATGATTTATCAAATATATTATTATTTATTAAAGAGGCTGGATTAGATGAGTAAATGTAACCTGCCACTGTAACAAGTTTTGTTTTGTTCCCGCTACTCATAGCATGAATCAGGCCCTTGTTGAGTCACTGCTTTATTGCATTTTTGCTTCTCCCCCTTTGGGAAGCCCTAAACAGCTCCCAGGAGACCTTCACTGAACTCAGCACAGCACAAAATCACAGCTGTGATTTCTTCCTCCTCCTCCTCCTCCAGTTCAGGCTCATTGGTACCTCTATTTATTCATTATTAGATGAAGTGGGACTTGCTGCTGCCCCAGCTACTGCTTGACACAGAGTACCCAGGATTGGGCTGTAATTCCAGCACGAGGCAAGTCCTTTCACATGCCTGTGCTTTTGAATTTCCCCATCAATGAAATGGGAATCGTGGTCCAAACACACTGACTACTTTTCATCCAAACGGCTTTTAAAGGAACAGCTGGCTTTTCAATCACATGATGTTTTCTTTGGAAAGTGTGCAGCACTGACAATAATTAGCTAGACAAAATCAAAGGGAAAGTTGAGACAATTCCAACCTTCAAACTGAGAACTGCAGAGGAGTCTGAAAGCAGCTGGAGCATGGAAAAGGCAACTGCAAGGCACCTATATAAAATGTAACAGAAGTCATCAAATAAGGAAAAATGTACAATATAATTGTTTAGATGCTCGATGATCCATTACCATCTACCACTGTCAGTACACAACAAGATCAGCAGCTAAACTTTTCCTCCCAGACAGTTCTTATATCACAGCTGAGTACCCTGGAAGATCCCTCTCATCTAAGGTTACTTTGGGTTGGTGCAAACTTGTGCTTAAACCCCCACAGAATGACATCTGGAGAGGACACATGGACACCACCATGCAGAACAAAAGCATGTGCAGCCACACAGGCTCCTGACTGCAAAAGGAAATGGGGGTTTGGGCAGCTATTTTTAGAGCAAACATGAGAGTGCTCTCATCTCCTGGAATAACCCTTTTGATTGAGAAAGGCTTAGATCCCAGTTTTTCCAGGTCTGAGTAAGTGTTCCAGCCAGTCAGCTGTGACACAACAGCACTATCACTGCTGGCTCCAAAAACCACAGGATGCTCTTCTTCCATGGCAAGAAAATAACCTACACCCAGTGAACTCTTCCAAGCTGCTACTCCCAGGTTAACAGATGAACAGCTCACACCTGAGGGGCAGAGTCTGGGCATGGGTCCCACCTCCAGAACACTCTGCTGAGTCCCCTTCCCTCTCTGTCCTGGCATGGGGTGAGCTTGTCAGTGAATCTCAATGCCCCAGCCTGGAACATCCATCCCCCTTCCTGATGTGGCCATTGAGCCTGCAAACTCCCAGCACATGGAGAGAGAAGGAAGGGACCATGGGAGGAGGTCAGAGGTATCTGTTACAGCAAGATAACAGCAATCATTACAGACATCCTCAATTTCACCACTATGGATTTACTCAGAGGAGCACTTAGTGGGGAAAAAAAATCACATCAAACAGAGTTCATTCTGCAGAACTTCAGGCTGCAGGGACAAAGGTAAGGCTGTGAAATCTGTCTGAACACGAGCAGCTCTAGAAATCCCTCCTTGCCTGGAGATATCCCCCATGATAAAGGCAGTGACCTGGGTCAGGAGCAGGGAGAAAGATGGATGTCACTGGGGTGGAGTGTTGCAACCTCCTGCAGATAAAACCTTCAGGGAAAGACTCCAGAAATAAATAGAATGGCTAGCTGCCAAGTTTTGGGGCAGACTGTGTCCTTTTTTGTAGTCTATGACTTCAAACTCCTTGATCTTAAAGCATGAAGCAGAGAAGTTTTCCTAATTAAAAAAAAAAAAAAAAAACACCCACATGAAAGACAAGAAGAATGACTCCTGTACTTTAAATAAAATAAATAATTTTTTTAAAAAATCGATCCCCAGACCTAACCTTACTTCCTTTTTAAATTAACAGCAGTGCTAGTATTTGTACCAGAGAAAGGTTTCAGGTTAACAGCAAAGATACTGAGCACCTCTATGATGAGATAGCCAGATTTTGCAAAGCACTCTCTCATTCTTTAGAAAATACAATCACAGACCATGCTGTCTTGACCACAGGCCACCAAAAGATCAGAATGATGGTACACATTTTTCTGCCAGCCCCCAGAGCCAATCAAGGTGATGCCTTACATATTTCACTAACACTGCACTGAGCCAAGAGATCTCTTCCACAATACTAGCCACAAAGCCATGACTTGAAACACTGACACAGAGACAAAATAACTTTCTTCTCTCTATCACTTTCTTTCCTCAAAGGTGAAAAAGAATTTGGTCCAAAAATAAGATTAGCTTAGCACATTGATGTATAAAATGTTGACACAAGCGCAGAGTCAAAAGACTGTTTATTCAAAAAAGAATTTGTGGGATAACAAGGACATTCTCTCAATTGACAGCCCTGAGCTGTTGCCTCCAGGTCCAAGCTGGCTCTCATGGATCCATCCTGAGTGGGACCTGTGCTAAAAACACAGCATGGACACCCTCAACTTGCCTGTCTGCAGAGCCAACATGGGTAGGGCTGATTTAATAACACCATGGCCCAAGCCAGCCCAGGTGTCTAATCCTGCAGCAGGATTTGCTGGCAAAGAGATAAAAGGTTTGAGGAGAGCCAGGGCTGGATTTCCTACTCTGAACCAGTGCAAGCAGCACAAACTCCTGTGGAAATGGGTATGCTTGAAGAAATCCATTATCAGTGGCCCACATCCTTTGACAAAGCATGTCCCTGTCAGCCCCCAAATCAATCATCTCCAAGATGAGTCTTTATGGAGTGTCAAGATGCTATTATAACTATTATCCACATATTAATCCAAGCAGCTCAAAGGAGATCTCCACAGACTGCCTGCAGAAATCCATCAAAGTAACAGGATCTCGTTAGTGCTGACAGAGACACATGATTTATCTTCATGCAGAGATCTTCCTGACATGCCACTCTGCTACCCAGAGCCAGGCAGGTTATTAGATTGGGTTGTTAATAGCTAATTTAGCTGTACCACTGCCTTAGCACGGGGCTCCACGTGCTCTGCAGCATGCACAGAGCATCAGCTCAGTGCCAGCCTGTGCTGTACACAGACAGCCCTCACAAAACCAGCCAAGGTCATTTTCTGATAATTTTTGCATACATGAAAACATGGTAAAATTAACAGTAAAATTAGCAGCAAAATCAAACTTAAGGAGGAAAACAGAAAGGATAAGAAAAGTGCCATTCATGCTTCTGCACTAAATGTAAATACCCAGGGAAAAACCGCAATGGGAACTTTATATTGTTTTGGTGAATTTGGAAGTATAGTAAAGAAAATACGGATTCAATTTTTCATTTATTCAGGCAGTTTAGTGTTAGCCAGGCTATCCACTTAAAGAATTGTGCACCTCCTGGCCTTAATAAGCAAGTAGTGACAGTAACCCCAAGCCCCTTCCACCACAAGCCCTGTACAGCTCTGGTACAGAGGAGGAGGAGGTGTGGAGGTACACATAAGCCTCCATTAACCTTGGGGTTAACCTTTAAACTATGCAAGTCTCCATGTAATGTCACAATGAACATGAAGACAAAACAAAAGAAAGGGGGAAATTTCTTTGCTGCAGAATGTCCCCTCCAGTACCAACCAGTTTCTACATGTACTGGTTTTACTTTAGGCTTTTTTTCTGGAATTCTGGAAACTACTTCACTCAGTTCCTAGAAAAACACACATCCAAATTGATGTGAACGTCTTGCTCTGGCCTCATGCTAAAGCCTCTTCTGTTCTTCATTGCACTTACGAGAACCAAACCAGGTAATTTTATAATCAGCTGCTTGAGTGATTGATAGTATTTCCTACTAATTGCCCATCTAGCAATAACAACAAAATTGCAGTGCTTAGGAGCAACAGCAGGCAGTCTGAATATGTGCAGTGACTAAGAGAAATTCAGCTACTCTCTTGGCACCAGAGAGATGGAGAGAGTCACAATTCCTGGAAGATAAAGTACATATGATGACATATTATTAGAAGCAATCTCCTACCACTGGAGTATTCTCACAAACAGCCTTGAGGTGTCTCAAAGAAAACAAAACAAAACAAAAAATCGTATTTGAACACTAAGATCCAAAAGCAAAAGAGCCGAAGGATGGCTTTTTCCTGATACTTCAGCCTCCTCTACAGTACAGCAAAACCTTCAAAGATACAGAGCTCAGTGTGTTCCAGAGCACTCAGTTTCCTGCCAGCTGCAAAATATCCTCACCAGTCTTTAAATTTTTCACAGCTACAGTACTTAGAGCTACTGAGGCACTTTTTAAAGTGACATTTTTGCCACTGGAGAACAGAAACCATTATAATCATTACCTTACTGATGAAGTAACCCCCCAACCACAACTGCAGACAGATGAAACTTTTGTAATGTTTAAAAGAAACACTTTGAAACATCAATACAAACACAGGCAGCCCAAAAAACGTGTCCTGTGACTGAACTGCCACTTGATGGCACTGCTCAGCATCCAGCCACAGCGATTCACAATTATTTTATTTTCCACTTAAGCACAATAAGGAATTGCTTTAGTGAGCCAGGCAGAGGTCGAGCACTTGCAGGGAGACCACATCCAAGACAGCCTTTGGAAGCAATGGGAAGCACTGCAGGCAGAGTGCAGGGGATTTGGGAGGCTATGTGAAATTTTGGCTTCACGGAATCAACATCTTCATGAGCACTGCCCTCACATCAGTTTTGCTGTCAAAACTGCCTCTAGCTGAACAAAATGACTGTCAGCACTTCGTTACAGGAATACAGCAGGGGCATGTATCCTGAGGAATGACGTGGGAAATGTGTTTGCTCATTCTAAAGGTAACACAAGAATACATGCCACAGTGGAAGAGTAGTTGAAGAGTATTTTTGTTCTCTTAAACCCAAATGCAGATCTCCATTGCTTATTCCTCCTGACAGGAGAGGAGGCAACACTGTCAGTGATGCTGGTGACAGGACACCATCCCTTGTGTCTGTCCAGATACTCCAAGCTCATCAGCTACCACAAGGAACAATGAATGCCAAGCACAGAGCCCAAGACATGTACATCATTTCACACAATTTTAATATAACTCTTAGTGTGATAATATAAGGATTCTGTCTGCAGTTTCAGAAGACAGGAGGAAGCAATCTAACAGCTCCTCAAAAGCAGATCATTGTCTCTGCTTTCCCACCCTTACCAGCTGTACCAGCTCTGGCATCTTCTGCAAGTCATACTCAAGTTCACATGTAATGCTGCAAAGCAGTGGTGAGTTAAGGGCAGAATTTCAGAGAAGTGCTCCAGACTTCAAGCCAGACTGTTTATTGTTTACCTGCACCTTCACACCCACAAAACAGGATCACAGAAAAGAAGTTCAAATAGATAATGAGGGGAGGAGGGCTTTGAACCCATATCCAGCACTTTTAGTTTCATTCAATATAGAAGAAGAGTTGAGAAAAGGCCTCTGAGCTGCAATTTAAGCAACAGCTTCTGCTGGAGGAAGATGCTGCTGATGGTCGGGCAGCCTCACCCAACTTCTCCAGGCAAAGCTGACTTCAGTACACGCAGGAAAGTGACCATTTAACCAACAGCCCTATGCTAACACAAATCCCAGGAGCTAGAGAATGTCTCTCTTAAGAGGAGCAAGCCAAGCAACCAGCTTCCTAATAACCAGACTGAGCAAAAGTCTGCACTGAGGTACGAGAGAGCCCAGAAGCAGCAGGGAGCTTGCCAGGGAATGGTGCTGAGCTCAGGAGCAGCTGCCAGACACCCCTTTCCACAGAAGGGATGGCTTCTTGCAGGATGCAGACCGCAGTTTGGGAAGTGGAGGATGAAAAGAATCTAAATCAAAGATCTGAGTGACAAAAACTTAAAAGATGAGGTCAAGAACAGTTTAGTGAGGAAAGTATTTTGCCTGGAGAATTAAAGCAGAGCCAGACAAGCTGCAATATACTCCTGTCAAAAACGATCAGTTTATTCAGGCGCCCCAGCTGACTTTCTTAAAACCAGCCAAGCAGCAGGTTCTTCCACAAGCAATGCAAGGAAGTATTTTATTTGTAAAAGGTGCTCAGAGGCCTCCACTCATTCATTACTCAAAGACATTCTGAAGGTGGGGCAGAAAACTAGCTTGTCATTAGGAAGAAATCCAACAAATAAAAGACAAGAGATTTATCAGATCTTCACACCACAGAGCTGAACTAAACATCAAGGCTGGCTGTCCTCTTGCCTAAGGACCTTGAGAGAAACAAAGACAGGGCTTCTGTATAGTGATTTTTGTGAGAAATTCCCACATCAAAAGCATGTGTGGTATGTTCTCCTTTTTCTGCTGGACTGACCTCAGATATTCAGGCATCTCAGTGGCCTTTGTCACCATACATGCCACTAAGCAAACAAATTCTGCTTTAGTAGAAAAGTAACTTAACCACAGCTGCCAACCTCATGACAACATCTTACTGTACAACTATAAAGGTGTTTCATTTTGTCCTTTTGTCCCCTTGGTAGAGATTTCTGAAGAACAATAATCGAATAGCACTCAACAGTGCACAAGTGACACCTGAGATGGTTTCAGCCAGGGACAGAAGCCAGCTGTGAGGCACACACAGGTACAACAGCTCACTGCACTCAGGGAGCCACAGCACTTGGGACAGACACAGGCCACAAGCCTCAAAACTCCACACTGTGAACTTTTTTCTTCAGTTCCAATTGTTTTTCTCAGGAATACAAAGTGTACTTCAGGTATCATACTATACGAATATGTAAGCACAGGGAAAATATTATAAGCATTATCCCTTTCTTCAATTTTAGATGAAAGCAGGACAAACTGGGAAATTTACAGGAGTAGTTAGTTCATTCATTAACAGAAGAGGACCTACTGTACCCAAACCCCAGGTTATATTAAGAGAGGGTCAATGCATTCTTTCTCAGGCTTTTGAAGTTAATACTTCATTAAGCTGTATGACATTTTGCCTTGGAAGTGGGAGCTCTCATCTCTATCAAAAAGTCTCCTTGAGAAACTCTGCAGGTTACCCGGCTCCTAAGTGGCAGTTTAGACAAGAGACTCCATCCACAGACCTGATTAAAGACCAAAGTCAATGGCAGCATTTTTATCAATTAAGTGTTTGCCCTCTCATGCAATCACCAGTTATGACACATTTAGGTTTGTCACTCCCAATAACGTGGGCACACCTTAGACAAACCATGCAGAGGAGGAATGCTGTGATTTAAAACAAGTTTGTTCCTTTTAATCTAAAAGGAAAAAGGAAAAAAAAGTTTGCAGCAATACATCATGCTTCTCCAGCTGCTAATCTTTTCCATTTCACACCCACTGATCATTATCACCATGAAAAAACATTCCCGTCTTAAAGGCAGATCTAAGGTTGTAACCTTGGTTGCAATCAAGAGTAGATGAGCTTAATGTTTCCCAACGAATTCCCTGCATGTCACCCAGTGCTTTTCCAAAACATTCATACCCAAATACTGCTCTCAGGTAATTCTCTAAAAAGAACCCCAAACCAGCATTGATTTCAGAGATGTAGGAGATGCGACGGGGTTACAAAAGTGATCAATAATGTTATAGAGACACCACAGCCAGCAGAGGTTGAAATCAGAAGCCATGCACATCACTTCTGAAGGGAGATTTTCAGGACACTCGATGCAGCTGAAGACACGACCTTGATCATTCCTTCAACGTGTACTGCACATTTATTAAAGCTTGGGCAGAAATATGGACATGGCCTGTGAGCCTTGATCCTTTTGTAATTAAATTTCCTGCTGAATAATCTGCTGGACTCCCAATTAATGAAAACGTTTCTAAAAAGATCAACACTTCACATTTGCAAAGCACTCTCCCATGGATGTTAGCAACAGTGGAGTTTAATCTAAGTGACTAATGTAAACAATTTCATCTATAAACAGAGAATTAATGAATCACAGCAATAAAAAGGTCACCTAATAATAAACTTCTATTGTTTTCAGCATTGTTAATCCTTTCTTTTTCATACTCAGATGATCTGGATAATCCAACACAACAATGACGAGCTAGGAAGTATCTCACAATGCTGAATTTGAAATTATGACTTTTGGGGGTAGGGAGATACAACTTTTATAAAAAGATGACAATCACTGAGGTCACTGCGAGTACTTAAAGAAAACAAACAAAACTGAAGTTCATGACTTCTCACCTCCCATCCTCCTGTTCTGCCCTAGCAAACAGAACAGCTTGGTCCTTCAGCTTTGAGACCCTGAGCACAAAGTCCCAGGCTGACCACAAATAGGGTCTGAAACATTGTCCTTCATCCACTACTGTGTGCCCGGTAAGAATTCCCCTATCAACAGGACAGCACCGAAATACAACAGGGATGTGAGTCAAGTTAGTTTTGGATTTCATCCAGTGTCTGTGCATCAATAAAGATGTTCCCAACTGCAGTCTGAGGCAGAAAACAAAAGGACTGCCCAGCCACATGAACTGTGTTTTGCAGCTGAAGAAATCAATGCATCTTAAGGATGTGGGTTTGAACGTTTTTATTTCAAATTCACCCCACAGTATTCAGCCAGAGGCTCTGTTAAATCCCACCACCCTTTCTATAAATGCAATGCTGTGCTGACAGTGGCAGGGGTGGGGGAGCTGCTGGCCCTGCAGCCCTGCGAGCACCGGCACCGCGCTATCGCACCCGAGCTAAACTGGGGAACACTTCCCTGCCCTATCTCTGCTGGCACCAGCTCCTCAGCCCCATGACTGCTGCTGGGAGCAGCTCCCAGGGCCAGGGGAGCTCCTTCACCAGCTCCTTAGTGGAGGTAACAGCAGCTCTGGGTGACACAGCAGTGCTCCTGGGGGACAGGAGCCAGCTGTTTGCAGCCCAAACCTGCAGCAACGCTGAGCTCCAGCTCCTGGCAACCTAATCAACAAGAGAACAATCAGGCAAGGCTTCAATGAGACACTGAATCACAAAAACACAACACTCATTATTACAGGATGTGTTTCCCACCTTACTTCTTAATTTTCACACTTAGAAGGGCCAGTAGTCTCATCATTACAGGCCATGACCTCTCAGTGGTCAAAAGCTCCAGAGAGGCAGGACAGATGGCTTTTACAGAAGAGGTAAACAGAAGTTCAAGCAGACAAAAGAAAGTACCAAGAAGGATACAGCAGGTGGTCTTCCTTCCTTTTATGCACACTAATTTGAGTAATACAAGAATCTCTATCCCTCTATTGGTGTGTATGTAGAAATACCATCTTTTCCATCACCCAAAAAAATTTTGGTCCCAAGTACACTGTACATCTCAGGTTCCTAAATCCCTTTTCTTAATTATGAATTATGAAATCTGGGCAACCTGGTAATTATCAGATATGCTTTAGCTCTCTAGCTGGCTTCCAGGAACTGAACTGGAGACGTCGTTTTTTACTTTCCCCTCCTAAGAGGAGCTCAGTAATGCTGCTGATGACAACTATCTAATGGATCTTCCAAGATGAAACTCACGGCAGATTTAGTAAAATAATAAACAAAATTGCATAATCCTTAATCTAAGATATTAGCTTAAAAGAGGAAGAGTGTAAAGGATGCAGAGGTGCCAAAAACAAAAGGGTCAGTGTGGAAGAAGCACTTTTTCCTGAACATAGACCAAGACAGGGAAATCCTCTGACATGTCAGTATTGCCTGTTACTTCCAGTCATTTACATTCCTTATGGAGGAATTAACAGGACATGTTCTCAGTAACCTGAAAACAAGATCTAGGAGCCTGTATGTGAAAAATGGAGTTGCCATCACTCTGAGGAAGGAATGTGGTGAGTGAATGTTTGTTATTGGCCTCCCCACAGCCAGGCCACAAGACTGCTGTGTCTGCCTTTACAAAACAGAAATACCAGGAAGATACCCTTTTCTCTGTGTTCTGATGGCACCTAACCACTCTCAGATGAGCTGGCAACTATCAACACATGGAAAACAAAACTCATCTTAAAATGTACAATGCATTTATTCTGAAAGCAAACAGAAAGACTAAATCTTGACCTTTCAAATTTCCTTAAGCTAACAACAAATTAGTTTGTTTTAAAAGAGAGCTGATTTATGCATACACCTGGCCAGGGGAGGAGGAGAGAAAAAGGAGTTGCTGATGTATTAATAATGTAAATTCCCTGCATTGCAAAGAAACACTCTACCAAGTGCCATATCATCATTATTTTACACCAGGCTACATGTGACCTCAGCCCAGTTCTCTATCACATGAGCATGAGGACTTCTAAGTGTACCACTTCAGTATTACATATTCAATAAAACCCCACACAAAACAGTGGGAAAATAAACTAATTCAGGAGATAAGCCTGCGAAAACAAAGCTTCCATATTAGCAAAGTCATAAACTCTTCAAATGACATGAGAATAATTTTGTTCTGATTACACCATTTATGTGCTTCTATTGTAGCAGTTTCATCATGTATCTGCATGTAAGTTCCAGTCTCTCCTAATGTGCCCTAAGTTTAAATGAAGTTACTCCAAGTTCAATATACCTGAGATTTAAAAGAATTCAAGCAACGTTTAGTTTCAAAATTCAGGATATGGTGTACTCCTGGAAAGCCACTCTCACAAAACCAGGTCACACTATATAGTATTTTAATCTTGCTTCTAGCACAGACTTAGGACACTGAGAATAAATTCCAGTGCAAACTTCTAGTTGGTAATTAAAGGCAGGCAAAATTTAAAACCTCCATGGCATTAAAGGTCAATATAATCCACTATTCACTACATGCAACACTATTCAAGATACAGGTCTATCACCAGTCCTGACTGTTTCTCCTTCCTTCCCCTTAGAAGCCACATTTGCAAGCAATTTTCCCTTCAAATTTTCCATCCTCACATCCAGCTCTGTGGGCAGGACCGTGAGCTCCAGCAGCCCAGCCTTCTCCCAGCATGGCGAGGCAATGTGGAAAGCAAACAGTTACAGACCTGGCTGGCAGCTTTGGCACAGATTTACCACAGGCTCACACACCCCCACACATCCAGGTCTAATTTGACAGTCCCCATGTTCTCCAACAAAGCTGCTATTCAGGAGCCAGGGGAAGCTTGTTCCTTATTAACGGAGCCATGGAGGTTACGAGCTCTGCGAGGCTGACGTAACCCATACCCTGCTGCAGCCCAGCCCTTGCTGCCTCCAGGTCCTCCCTGCCACGTTCAGAACTCCAAACAGATAAAAATTATCACACTGGGATGCCCTGTTTTCCGCACAAGCAATTTCTTCTCACCACCTCTCAACACATCAAGTCACACAAGCACAGCCAGCACACTTTGGGGAGGGAAAACCAAAGTGGGGGATACCTGCACAGGGACAGCATCACGTGCCTCAAAACCTACTTAGAACAGTCTGCTGGAAACCAGAGGAGCTCTGTGACTTACCTGAGAGCATTACCATTGAGCATTTGCAACTGAATTAATACAAATAAACTCCTTAGGGAGCAAAGAGAAAAGAAGCAGCATCTCCAAAAAGCTGATGGGAAACGTTTTGTGTGAACAGTAGGAGAGGAATAGACGTGTTTTAACTGGTACTCACATACAATGGAGCTTGCTGTGGATTAAGTTTCATGACCTCAGAACACTGAAACAAAAAAGAAAGAGCAAGTTTAAGCTATTTTTCATAAAAATGTAGGTACTTCTCTATAAGTTGCTTTAGCACTCATACATTTCTTTTTCCAATAAGCACTTTTTCTCTTCCCCTTGAAGTCCATCTCAGTTCATCTTTCCTCTTAGCAATCTTCACTTCATATCTGATTTTTATGACAATTATCAATCCTTAATTGAAATCCTTCCACCTATTCCCCCACTTCCCCATGAAAAATCATTTATGAATATTTGAAGTTCTCGCTGCTGCTCAAGAAATCCAATTACTACCTCGTCCAAGGGTAATTTGGTGTCATTTTTTACCCCTTTCACTGGATTATTTGCTAAAAAAAAATTTCAAAACTACACAGAAAACAAATTAGCAAAAATGCTTTGAAGGAAAAAATTCCAGAATATATGATGCTCATGATTCTGCATTAGCATTTTTCATAACCAAAATCTACCGTTACTCATCCTGCAAAAGCTATTTTAGTCAAGAATCTTTCCTCTTTCCGGTTTGTCTCTGGAATTTCTCTATAACCTGGTGAAAGTTTCTTACACTGAGCTTTGAATCAGCTGAACCAGAATTTCTCTTGCATTAGTTCCTCCACTCCAGCAGAAAATATTCACTCTAAACAAAAGCTCTAAGTTTTCATTTAATGTGTGTATTAAGAGATACAGGATCCTAAGATGAAGGAATGCAAAACAATTAAAAATGGAATTTCTGCTGTTACTCATGTCTGCAGAACTGGTAACGCTCTGCAAATACTTCAAGCCCTTTTTAAAATATATGAAATACCACTTGCTTTTCACCAAAAAAATGCAGGATCTTGTTCATACTTTGCTCCTTTCCAAATCCCCCAGTTTGCCTTTAGTGAGACAGAAATTAAACCACAGCCTAAGTTCTCTTAGCTGATTCCAGCTTGCCTTGCTCCCTCACACGCTCTCTTCATTTTACAAAATGTTTTTGTGCCAGTTGCTTCAAAATACCAGAGCAACCTGCCAAGCTTGTGCATCAAAACAGCCCCTCTGCAAAAGGTCCTCTGAGGCAGCCAGTGGAGAGACAAGTATTTTACAGGAGTTTTAAATCCGGTCCAATTCACACCTACTTTCAACCATTAGATTCCCCTTTGTACAGCAAGAACACCCCAAAATGTCCAACACCCCAAAACTAGGCCCAATAGTTTTCACTGTATTTTCAGCTCTTACAAAAACTCCCTCAGGAAAAGAGGGGATTAGTAGCACTAGCTGCCATTTGGGCAGGTGAGCTCCAAGAACAGCTCTGCAAACAATCTTCATTTGTGCCCTACAATATGCCCCTGGCAGTTCTAGTCCTACTGAGGGCTCAAAATGAAAAAAAAAAGAAATAAAACCAAAAAATGCACAAACCCTGCCAATCTTCATGGCCGACCTGAGCATCCTAAACAGGAGTATAAAAACATTACCTAGACAAGAGCTTTTATTGTATCTTATAAAAATCAAATCATGCTTGAAAAAAACCCCAAGCTTTCAAGCTCACCTCACATACGGATTTTTAGAATTTCTCATTGTTATAGACTAATTCCCAGTGAATTCACACTCATGACAGTTTTTGTTGTTTGTTTTTGGTTTTTTTTGGCAAGAGAAGTGCACAGTAGCAGCAGTGAAATAAGATGACAGTGCTGAACACTGGGTCTTGTCAAAAAAAATCATGGGAATACTTCCTGCAGGAAGATTTTTCCCCCCTCTTATCTTACTAGTTGGCCCTTGCATTAGTCACTTGAAGTGATTCCTTGGTTCATAATGCACATGTCATTCCAATTCCCCTAAGGATGCAAACTTAGTTTGCAAGGAGCCAGGCAGGTTTGGAAGATATTTTATCTTGTTAGGAAGTTCTTCCACAAAAACAGAGGAGAAAAAATAAGTGACAGATAAGCCTGAATGACTACTCTGAGTCAGCAAAGGACTAAATTTAGGTTTCTAGACAAGTGAATTTCTCCAACCAATGGACAGGCAGGGAGCAGCCTCTGAAAAACTTTAATCCAATGAGAAGAGGAAAAACAAAAGGCAGATCATATTGGTCATAACCATGCCAAGATACATAGGGATCCTAATACTGTCAGTAAGTTGGACTACTTCAAGTGTAAAAATCAGTAGGGGAAAAAAACCCAAGGGAAAGGAAGCTAAATAGCTAAACTCTTTTTTCTCCTATTATTAAAGGAGCACATCCTTTAAGCCAGTACCTGCTCTGAGCCCCAGAAAGCCATTTCTATCTTTGTGGGCAGGAAGAACTTGCTGTACTAGATGTAGAAGAATGCAGTGAGAATAACTGGCCCTACTGTGAGATCAGAGCTAACAAGAACAGGTCAATATAAAACCCACCTCCCCTGCCCAGCTCCCACTCAGCACCCTCATGGCAGTGCACAGATTCTGTTCCAGCAGCAGCTGCCTGTATTTAAAACATTTATGGTATTTTTCACAAATAGCTAAATCTTTTGAATTTCAGTCACTGGGAGGTTTATCACAAGCTCCATATACATCCAGACAATTACACTGCAAGGTTTATAGAATTATATTAGGTTTTTCACCTTAGGATAATACAGTGAAATTCCTTGTATTTGCAAATTGGAAAGTAGGACGTGAAATGAAAATCCAGGTTCCAGCTCTTCAAAGCAACAGTGGTTTTAGACATCATAAAAATCTGCAGATGTCAGTAAAACAGAAAGCTACTGGAGCCTTCTCAAAATGGGACAGATACCTTTCTGCTCTGTTAAACACTGAAGAATTAATACAGTGAGTTTTATTAATGACTCTTCTAGAGAACTTCGGTGTTATTTCACACAAAATTTCATGGATGAGAACAAATGACTGCTCTTCATTTCTCTGGGTATGGTAATATATGTCAGGGAAAGAAAGGAAAAAAAATCATTTATTTGTTTTACTGTGGTTCCCAAAACCTCATCCAGAATTAGGGCTCCCATTGGTTACATGCTGTAAAAATGTCAATGCAAACAAAGTTTCTGCCCTGAAGAGTTTACAAATAAGCACAGGCAGCAGGAAGGGATAGAAATCCCTCATGCCAAAGCAATAAACCCTCTTCATGCACCGCTCCCAGCTACCACTTAATCTGGCCATAATTAGCTGTCTTATTTCTTCCAGGCATTGCAGGCAAAGTGTGTACTGTGAGGACAGACCTGACAGGGAGGTCAGTGTTCCTCCAGGCCAGCCCATCCCATGTACAATCTGAAGGGCTGAAGGACTGAAGGACTTGGAACACCATGTAGACAGGAAAGTCAAAACACCTTCTCCATTTTCCCATCACTCCCTGTTCAGGATTGCTCTTTTTGGCAGTGGACTTACATCAAATGCTGGTTTCAGTGCCCAGCTTCTGTGAGCCCCCCAGCACCCACTCGTGGCTGCCTGGCTCCATACAAAGCAAACCTAAGAAAAAAAACACAGCGCAACTCTCAAGAGCTGCCCATTAACAATGTTTATTTCTTTTTAATCAGAAAAAGATCTACAGGATGGGCAGAAGCAAAACCAACCACTCTTGCTTCCAACAACTGAGCAGAACTGCATCAGCCAGGAGGATGAGGGCATTAAAACCATGTGGTACAGCTGGAAAAGCCTACCTACCCCTTTCCCCCTCCTTCATGCACTAAATAAACTTCAGTTTTAAGTGTCTGAGTTTTTTTCAAGTTTTTCAAGTTCAGCTTTTAGATATTTTAAGTAAACTTCAGCTAGACATATACTTCAAGTTTAAGCTTTGCTGAACTTTATTTGAATCTCAGTACTTGACCTTTTCATTTATCATTTTAACATTTGATTTTTAGAAACATTGATCGTTATTTGTGAAGCTTTACCCACGCACTCTCAGCCGTACAAAAAAAAAATAAAACAAAAAAACCCAAACCTTGAAGAAAACCTAACCTGATCTCAGCCATAAAGAGCTTGTGGTTGCAGGCAAGAAAGAACAGCCAAAAAACACATGAAGAATCTGATGGTTACAGATGGCATGGAAAGCATTCCAGTAGATAAACAGAAATGCAGAGAAAGCAGGATGGCTTTCCAGCTGTAAGGATCACAGCATCGCTGGGATGAAAGCCAAAGGAGGATTTATTCTTTTTTTGTATGCAAGAGAATTTACTTCTTACAGTATTGTCCTTAACATTGGTTTGAAGAGACTAAACTTTGACTTCAAGGCTCTGGAGCAACACTTCACCAGGTAGTCCAAACTACATATATCCTACAGAAATCAGGAAAGCACTATTGATGCTAGTTATCTGCAAGAGAGAAAGACAAAGAGAATTTCTTTTATATATTTCTTTTAATAGGGGCACCAATAACCCAGAGCAGGGCAACCTGCCTTATAGGCAATCCTTAGGCAAATAGCCCAGAAGTTGTAAAAGAGTTCAAAGAAATCCCAGGATTTCCTGGGAGCACACATTCACCTCCCTTGCTGAGCTGCATCACTTCCTTCTATATGGCTGCACTACAAAAATAAAACCAAGATTCCAAAACCACATCACTTCTCATTCAACAAAGCACAGTGTCCTCAAGGGCACTCCTCCACACTCTGGTTGTTAAAAAATGTTAATTTATTAAGTACTTGGAAATATCAAGTGGATTTGGTTTCAGGCCCTACAGAGCTGCTGCTTTAAACTACACAAGATAAATAAAGATGGGGAAGTCGTAAGTGAGGGGAGCAAAGAGGAGACCAACTGCCCATATACAGAGGAATTCCTGCTGGAGCCATGATTTCATGCAAAGAGAACTAAAATAGCAATGTCTTTCACAAGTTTATTGTTCTCCCCTAGTGTCAGGGGAATTGCTAAACTGGAATATTCCCCTTTTCTTCTGAGTGGTATATGACCTTTATTATGACCTTTATTGTGTTGTATTACCCATTATCAGTCTCCTCATTTTATTGTTATAAAACAATTATTTGAAAAAAGCCTCTTCTTGGTTTAGTTTGGGGTTTGTTTTTTTTTTATTTTTCACCTGTAGCAAAAACTGAAAATGGAAAGAAACAATGATTTGATGTTGGGTTTATTACTTATATTTTCTTACATGGTCTTTTTCCTGGGTATATTCCTGCAAAGTTGAGACCTGCAGTAAGTTACTCTCACCTTGTGGTATTAGGCAATACATAGGTTTGTTCACACACTCTGCTCCATGAGTTTCATTCAACACTGACTGAACACCAGAACTCACCATTCATAAAATGAAAGTGCTTTCTAATCAGTGTACTACTGCCCTGTCCTTAAAACCCATGTGAAAGGAGACTAAAAAAACCAGGACAAAAATCTACAAACAGCTTTGACAGGGAAAAAAAAAAAACTATAGCCCAGTTCTTCAAGAATGTGCATGGAGAAATTTGTACAAATAGAGTAGCTGCAATTGCAGTGACTAAAATAAACCCTAAGACAAGCACCATAATAACAAATACAGAACAACTTTCTCTGCAGCTCTAATAATGCATGATTTTGTATATCTGGTCAGAAATGGATGGATGGTGGCATTAGGAGAAGTAACCCATCCCAAATTTATTTAGCAGACACACAAGGAAGTGATACCACCAGCAAAAGTCATTGACCCTGGAAAGGAGAGGAGGTAAAGAAACAAGAAACCACATCTCAAACACGTAGCAGAAAACAAGCTACCAGCATATTGCAGCATTGTGTTTAGTATCACAGCTGAGCCTAGAACTACAAAACCTCCAGATGTTTGTGTACAATCATCTGAATTTATGTAACTCGATGAACATGATGTTTTCTCACTAAATGGATTGCTTAGGAATCAAAATACATCCCTCATGCAGCATTTCCACAGGTGATACTGCTTCCCAGCTGTGTCCTGTCTGCAAACAAAAACACATGCTGCCATCCAACTACAGACAGAACAGGAGTTTCTTGGGTATGAGAGGGATGAAAACAAGGCTTAAAGAGGTTTTGTGTTGCTCTGGATCTACCATCACTCTCCTCCAAAAGCACAGAGGTAACCCAGCAAGCCATCCTCAGAAAAATCAGACACAAAGAGATTCCTTTCACAAAAAGAAAAGAAACTTCACAACAACCTCCTCCCTCCAGAAAAAAAAAGAATTTAAAGAACACATTTAATTGCAAAATCTGCCTAAAACCTGTTGGATTTTTTCTTTACAGTGTTGGAATCCACAGTACCATGGCCTGCATGTATAAGAGCCCACCAAGCAGCAGAGGGGGAGTTGTAGAGCTGAGCCACTTGGAGAGGGGCTGGAGCCTCACTGCAACACAAGCTAACAGAGCGTCACTGATTTAATTGACTGATGATTTAATAAAATGGCCTGGATATAGATTAACTCACTTTGCTTAATGTAGCTCAGCTTCCTGGCAGCAGGAACTGGCACCACACTGTTCCTGGGCTGGGAGCTGGGCTGCCCAGGGGCTGCACCCACCCCCTGGTCACACCACTGGCCTCACCCAAACCTTTCCCATTACCCTTCCCAAAACAATGAAGGTGAACACAAAGCTAAGACAGTGGCAAGCAGACACACACACACAAAAAAATAAGCTTAAGCCTTATCCATGCTATAGTCTAACTCAGCTTTGCCAGTCTTACTCCAGAGACTAGTAACTAGCCAAATACCCTTAGTCTCAACATTAAGTTTCTTCTTCTGGACCATTTTGATCTCGTAATTGTCAAAGAAATCATCACCTGCATGACTTCATTCCTGCCCAAAGCCTGGGAAGATATGAAGCAGTGTTGGGTTAACAAAAGCAGCACTTTCCCCACGCAGGGGAAGGCAGAGATCCCTCTCCAATGTGTTTCCCTGCTCCATCCCTTCACCTATTAGGAGGTACAAACCTACAAAACAAATCACAGCAGTGATCTCTTTACAGTTCATATGCCAAATTTCAAATAAAGAAAGATTCTGTAAAAGTTGGGAAAACAGAGAGTCAAAAAGGATTATTAGCCAGCTCTAATTATACAAACTGATCTCATCCTCTTGTCATAAGCCTCTTTCCTGTTTCCGGAATCTATTTGTGCTACAGAAAGACCAGCCTTTTGTAAATGTCCATGGGTCATCAACACAGGGTGATTAATTTCCCATTTTACAGTACACACATACTGTCAAGCAATTCACTTGTAATCCAATATAACCCTGCCCTCACTTGTAAATTTTTTCCTCTAACATTACTAAAGGCAAACACTACTTAAGATATCGATTTGTAAAATCCAAACAACATTTCAAAAGGAGGCAACATGCTTCTATAATAAAATAAAAATCACAGACCACATCTTCAATTCAAGTAGCTACATCCTAATAAAGTTAAGACCTAACAGTCGACTTGAATTAAAGAGCAGCATGTACGCAAAAGCACACACATGTTTATACTCAAATTAAGTCCTCCAACAGGTTCTGGGGCAGCTGTTTCACGTATGCATGAGACTTTTAGCTCAGGCTCAAATATTAACTTCCAGAAATCCTTAACAGACATTCTAGCTGCCTACTCAAATGAGTAAAATCCAGTCTATATTTTCCTATACATTTTGCCACTTGGATATACGTTTTTGCAGTAAACTGTGGGGAAGCTGTCAGTGACAACCAGCTCATGTTTGTAAGGGTGATTCTGGATTTTGGGGGTTTAACCAGGAACTTTATGAAAATCCCCAGGTATCAAACTGAGCAGCTGAAGCATCATGCAAGTTACTGGTTATCTTTGAAAAGAGAGATGCATTATATGGGATGAGGTGAAGAATGGAGGAAGACAAGAACAAGCCTTGGGGAGTATTTTACCCAAGTGCATAAAAGGACAGACACAGTGGAGAGCTGTCAACAGAAAGGAGATGCCTACAGCCTTACATGTGCAACAGGAGAGAGCAAAGCCTCTAACCTTTGATTCCTACACTTCTTCACTACAGCACTTGTCCTAAAACCTTCTCCACTTCACTGTTCTTTGACTCTCAAGGCTGTGATATTTTAGGAACTATGCTGAGCAATGATGGTTTCAGTAAAAGAAACATCCCCAAGCCCTAGAGCTGAGCAGTAAGGTCCTGCTTCTCTCTGGGCTTCCCAAACCACAGCACTTGTACTGCACTCCCAAAATACAAGGCTTGCAGTACAAAATGACTGGTGATGCCCAAAACACCATGCACACTTCAATGCTGACAAATATTAAATATTTCCTAGCATTTGCAAAACAGGTAGTTATCCAATGCATATTTTAATAAAGGCATGCACCAACCTTAACTCTCCACAGCAGAGAGCTCTGGACACAGGTTGAGTTGGCATCAAGACCAATATGCAAGACACGTTTCCACTTGCATTTTGGTCTAAGAAGTTTCAGTGCCCAACATTTTAATGTGCTTTTCTTCTCTGAAGAATACATCAGACTCACTCTTCCCTTTAGGCTCTGTTTTGCAAATGCTGCCACTGTGGCCCCAGGCACTACAGACTTACTCAGGAAAAGCCTGGCTGACACCTTATTCCAGAAGAGGAAAACTTCATCAGAAATTTCAAGTTTCCTACAGGAGTACCTGTGCTAACCTCACCCCCTGTGGCTAAGCATGACCACATCTGACACTGCAGAATTACAAATGGTTTCTTCATAATTGCTCCTCTTCTTTCAACTCACAAAACTATGGGAAAATGCTCTTCTCTAAACATATACTTTAGGCAGTGAGAGAACATGCTCATTTTACTGAAGCATCCTTTCTGAGGCACAACAGGTTCAAAAAATGTACATCATTCACTTAGCAACTGCAATGATGGAGTCACTTTGTGTGGCATTCCCTGCAAGGAATATGAGAGCTCTGCTCCCAGGACACTGATTTACACTGGGAATATCCCACAGGAAGTAAAACCCCAAGCAACAGAAAATATTACATCCCTAGCCCAAAAAAGAGAGCACTGACTCAAGTTCCATTTTTAAATAAATTAAAGCATCACATAATGAAAATCCAAGTAAGCACAGTTTGTACCCAGTTCCACTACCCCACCTTCTGTATCTGAGCCTTTCTGCAGCAGCTCATATGCAAAACCCCACATTTTGCCGACTATTAAAATTGTTTCTTTCCACTTATTTTACAAAGTGACCTTTCAAGCTGGTCCTCCAGGAAACGAATGGGTTAAGTGCCCAGAGCTCCCAGCCTCCCCAGTAAATCATTTATTACCCCAGCTCAGGGACAAGGAGCTCTGCAGAAGCGAGAGCCCACGCTGTGCAGCTGTTCCCAGCCAGGCAACTCTCCACAATTATGTTATAACACAGGATTAAGCTCGGGGAGTAGAAATCTGTCCCTTCATTGCTGATGGCTTTTTTTTCTTTTTTTCAAGTTATGCAGCTATTTTAAATGTTACAGAGCTCATTAACATGAAGTTCATTAAGCAGTAACCACTTTATGAATGAAATGAAAAGACTGTCATTATAAGCACAATTATGGAAATACTAGACCAGCAGGTAGAAAAAGGAAAGGGTATGAGAACACTGCTCCTGAACTTCAAATTAGCCTGTCTTTTTTTCCCAGATCCTTCAGAGGAGGCACACCCAGAAATCAGATGTGAGGCAGAGGCTGGTTCCCAGGCAGAACTTCAGGTGAGAAGCTCTTGCTGCCTGTGCTGGGCCTCCCCAGAGATTTCACTGCTGCAGCTGCACCCTGGTCACCCCCAGAAAGGGTCTGGAATCTTCCTCTGCAGTGAGCACTGCTTGCTGAAACCCACCATGCTCCCCAAATTAGCAGAAAGTTAAGAAATACTATGAAAACTCAAGCCACAAACTGCTTCTCTGCAGCTGGTGTCGTGCATTCCTTCTTTAAATGTGATGAACTTGGAGGCCAGCTCTCAGCAAGACACTTATTTGTTCCTGATAAAGCAGGTTCCATTCATAATCATGCCAAGGACTTAATTTCTCTCTCAAGGTCTGAAAACAGGTATAATTCCACTGCTCAACCCCACTGAAAAAAGGAAAACCCAAATAAGTACAATACATATCTGTCTCTCTACAACTAACAACAGTTTACGATTAATCCACCCAGCTGTTGCCACAGCTCAGTAACACCAAATGATTTGGACTCAGTCTCATTAAAGCATTGGTCTTGAAGGCAAGACCATGGAAAATACAAGGCACTGCAGAAGCTAAACAGGTTAGGGACAGTAGGAGGATAAAAGAGGCAGCTTGCCGTGGTTTTCCTCCCTTGACAGAGCTCACACATGGCAAGCACCCATTTCCAGACAAGACTGGCAATTTCTTTGCTTCAGGCTAACAGTTTTTACACATCCGAGTCTTTTTTGAGAGAAAGGGTGTAACTCTATGAGTCAAAACAGCTCCTGTCAGTATTGCAATAACCATATACTCACTTTCAGGTCAGATCCATCCTGTGGTCTGGTTCACCACACCAAGAAGCTGGTGTTAGCTGAACAACAAACCCAGAAGCCTCAACAACACGAGTGCTCCAGGGCAGACAGACTGACAGCCCTTGTGGCGACCGGGAGGCACCTCAGCTCTGATCCCGGCCGGCTCCGGTGGAAATCCTGGGGCTGTAACCGTATGCCTGCCCCAGGCACACAAAAGCTGCATCTTAAAATATTAGGGTAAAACAGCTGATGTTTTAAGTGTTATTTTATACCATGGCATCTGGTTGATACTGGAGGCAACACCACGTATCTCTTTTCTACTCCACCACAAAGAGATTATTTCATGGAAAAATAACTCGTTGAGTTTGTTTACATCATTGTAATTGTTTTGATATCAGCAAAATATTGAGGCTAAGTTTGACAAATGGCTTGACAATGGGCAACCCATTCTCTCAAAGCCCTCATCTCAATCCTGGTGTACACCTGAAAGAGCTGACAAAACATTTAACCTTACTTTAACTGCATGAAGCAGTACAGGTGGCTCCAAGATGTTCTTCAGGTTGTTCCCACGCCGAGCAGGGAGAAGTAGGGCAGGTCACAATGCTCAGCTCCTGGAAGGAGGAAGAAGAAAAAGTCACCAGGTGCAAAGGTCAGCATGGCTGAGGAATGGTCCCAACATCCAAAGTGGCAGTGCAACACCTTCACCAAGGGGGATGGAAACCATCCTCTCCCTTGCCAGCCATGTGGGAGGCATGTGTTGCTTCCTGCAGCAGTCCCATGTGGTTCCACGAGCACACACGGGACAATGGCCACATTATGGATAAGGCTATTTATAGACACACGGGCATCTGGAACCACCTAAGAATAACTGTGCTGCTGAGCTGTATTTGCTGCTGTCCTGCTATTTGGTTCGTCCCCAAAGCTGCTGATCTGCTGTCCATCACCATATCCCAAACAATTAAACTGGTCTAAAGTCCTTTGCATCCACCAACACAGCTTCTCCTAAACTTCATCAAACTCTCTGTGGACTCCCTTATACCAAGGTGTTTTAACAAGAACAAAGGTAGACAATGGCAGATGGTGATCAGCAGATGAGGCCCAAATCTACCAGGACATCTCTGCCAAACCCTTCTGGGTTTCCTGCACTTTTCCAAAGGCTGATTTCCTGCTCTGGGGCAAAACCTACTCAGTAGATTGATCCATAGGGATGGTCTCCAAAGCACACCTAGAAAGAGCAGTTAAGTGAATCAAATGTCAAAAGGTGAAAAAGCCAAGGTTGGGCTATAGTTTATTAAATGCTGTGTGGGAGATTTTATTAGCTAAATCAAAGTTATCAGGGTATCTCAGACCATCATTTGGTTACCACACCAGGAAAGGTTGTGGCTATACGCAAACACCACCAAACACATGCACAACACACCAACTGCCTCCTCCTGTTCTACCAGAGAGAGACTCTGCCCCTGCACATTCCCTGTTGGGAAAGCATCCATAATCTGGGAATCTCACAGCCTGAGCCAACCTGCTAACCTCAAAGTGCAATTACAAGCACAGAAGCAACAATGGCAAAACTAGTTACCAGCTGGGAAATCAATTGTACTGTGTGAATTAGCTGGGATGTACAGGACTGGAGGGTGAGGCACTGCACAACAAATCTCACTCCATCTACACAAGAACTGCATCACCTGAATACCTCAATGTCGTTTTTACACAATGTTTTTTCTTAAGATTAACAACTAAAAGTTGCTTTTATCCGTTCTGCTGAGAAATGGGGAGAGTATTTTGCAAGGCACTACAGGGTACTGTGTTTTACAACAAATATGTATAGACTCAAGAGGAAAACAGAAAAATATTCATCCCCTTAAAGTATGAGGATTGTGCATTAATTCCTTCATTGCCATGTCACACATTTCTGAATCAAGTTCTTATGCCAAACTACTGGAGCTGAAAGTGGAATTACCTGAACTCTTAAATCCCAGTTAAGAGCGTACAAACACTCTCTGGATTCATTAACCAGTAAAAACCACCCTCGCAGTCACAAACAAGCAGACTGGAACTTTCCCCTGGCATTTTTATAGTGTTATTTTCAGGCCCTCAATTTAGATGTTTTACTGTTTGATAAAGCAATGATTAACTATTTGCCATCCTGTGTTGATCTCCAAGGAACAGCTCTTTCCAAGGCACATACAGTGGTTTCACTCATTTATGAGACATTGATAACTTGGCTTTTAATACTCTATTTGTATATTTTGGCAGAGAAAGCAGGGTTTGCTGCTATCCCTTTGAGCCAACAAGGACTGTGGGTATGGCTAACATTGCCAGGGTAGATAGAGAGCATGCTGTGAATCACTGCAGGTTTTTCCTCATCTCCACTAAGGAATGAGGGTGTGTGTATGGAACAATCACTTGGATGCTCCAGACCTGGAAAGAATTAGCAACTGGAGAAAATAAATTGGCCTAGCAATGAAAAACTGACATAGATCATAAGATTCTTCCTCAAGTTTTTTGTCTGGTTTTAGTCTGTGGAAGTTTTTAGATTGCTACAAGAAGAAGCAAATAACATTAAAAAGTCTTACATATTTTAGTTCTGTATGTAAAGAGCCTACATAATCTGTAAGGTTGTCCACATCAAAATATCAATTCCCCAAAGAACTGATTTCTGCTTCCCATGAAATTGTTATGGGGACAACTCCTGCATGCCTAAGCACACCCTTTTCAGAAGGATTTCCCCATGGGGATTTCTCCTCCTTTACTGGGAAATCATTACCAAGTGTTGATGAACACTGACACAGCTACTGTTTTCTGAATCTTAAAAAGATCGGTTTAAAAATTATGTTTCATAAGTGAGCTTATACTGCTTTACAAATGAAAAACTACTCAGTATTATCACAAGAAAATGATGACATACAGTAGCTTTATAAAAAGCAATTTGGTTTCTACAAGGCTCTGCTAATATTCCATACAACCTGTAACTCTGGATAATTTCTGCCTAAAAGGGCCTATAATCATGATATCCCAAAATGCTCACTAAAGTAAATGAGAATGTAAAGAAGAGTCCTTTTGACACCTGCCTTTATACAACCTATTTTGCTTGAGTTTAGTAAAAATAGGAGGAAAACTCCATCTCTTCTGTTAGGACACAATTATTTGATAGCAGACTCTTTATGGTCTTGCTCCCTCCACACTGAGACAGCTAAAGCAGAAATTACCCAGGCCACTAAAGAATTACTGAAACACTTTTTATGAAGAGAGAAGAAAAAGTTTAAGGACAATGTTACAGCTATTTACAATTTTAAGAAAACAACATTAACTGCCCCTGTGGATTATATACATAATTGCTGTACGAGATGAGTCATTTAACCAAAAAAGCCCCAATAGCTTAGAGGTGATCTGCAACTGATACATCCTCAAGAGGCAGAGGAGTAAAGCATGAAAAGGCACTCTTGTCATATTTCTAAATTAAATGAATGGCAGTGAATAACACAGACAAAAAAGAAATTATCCTGTGTTGATAATCTATTTGAAAGGACTCAGTTGGGACTCTTAAACATGCTTGGTAGAGTCCCAACAAGTGGACCTCTGGGTTTCCAGTTACTTTTCTGATTCCTCCCCAGCAAACTCCCACCCTTCCCAAACACTCCCCAGTGCCCAGCACAGGGAAACCATTCCTCAAATTCATTCTTTTTTCCCTGAACCCAAACTTAGTTTATTTTTCTGAGAAGTGTTCCACGTTTTGTTGCTCTGCCATCTGAGCACTTTGTCACATCGGACGAGTTATCTCACCATCTGGTTGTAATTGCCATTGCGGAGCTTTCAACAAATTCAAAAAGCAGCACCAAGATGAGGGCACTAATGGTGTAGGAGATGGACAGCTGGTTATGTGGAAATATTTGATACAGCTGGAACCTTTTCATAGACCAGACACCCAAGCACAGCCAGTGCCCCACACTGGGGTTTTTCTGAGTTTTGGCTGTTGCCTGCTATAAAACCTTCTCACAATTTCATACCAAATGCTGTCAAGGAAAACACTGCTTCTCCTCCTCATCTCCCAAACTGATGGGTGTACAACTGCATGCTGCTGGCAATCTTTTGCTCTGAATACATAGCCTATACTTGCATACCATGATATTCTTGTTACAGGACATCCTTTTCCTGCTCCTACTGCATCTCCCAGGAGAGACCGGCTCACAAGACCTTTCCAGAAGTTTGGCTGATGGTCAGAACTGTATTTCCTAATTCCTTAGGGAAGGGAATCTGGACACACTCCTTGGACAACCAGAGGATCACACCCAGCCAGCATGGGTTTAGGAAAGGCAGGTCCTGCTGGACTAACCTGATCTCCTCCTATGACAAGGTGACCCGTTTAGTATATGAAGGAAGGGGTGCAGATGTTGTCTGCCTAGACTGTAGGAAAGCCTTTGACACCTTATTTCACAGCATTCTCCTGGAGAAACTGGCTGCTCAGGGCTTGGATGGGTGCATGATTCTGCTGCTCACTGGGGTAAAAACTGTCAGGATTGCTGGGCCCAGAGTGTGGCAGTGAATGAGGGAAATCCAGTCAGCAGCCAGTCACAACTGCTGGGGCCTGTCCTGTTTAACACCTTTAACTGGATGAGGGCATTGAGGGCACTGTCAGTCACTTGGGCAGGAGTATTGGTCCAGGAAGGCTCCGCAGAGGCAGTCCAGGCGGGGTCAGCCTCTTCTCCAATGTAACTACTGACAGGACAAGAGGAAACTTCAAATTGTGACAGGGAAAGCTTAAGATTGCACATGAGGAAACATTTCCTCACCAAAGGTTGGTCAAGCTTTGGAACATCTGCCAAAGGAATTGGTGGATTCACCATCCCTGGAGGCATTTGAAAGATATGTAGAAGTGGCACTTAGGGACATGGTTCAGTGGTGGTCTTGGCCAGTAACAGTTGGACTTGATGACCTTAAAGGAATTTTCCAAGCTATACAATTCTATGATCCTATATAAATGGAAGAAAAAAAATTATTTGCCCAAAATCTGCATTGCTTTGGGCAAGTGTAAATGCAGCATGACCCTCTAGCCATTGCATCAACGTACATTTGTACCAAAGACTGGAGGGCAGAGTGTAGCTCATCACATTTTGACACACACACAACATTCCACTGAAAGTAAATGATGGGTTTTGTTTAGAGAGCAGCATCTGACTTGGCATTCTGGATGAAGAAAAGCCAAGAATTTTAAAACAAAAGAAAGTAAAACATATCCATATTTCACATCCCTACACATTGCAGAACAAGCAATAATGTTAAGATGTTAGCTACAGTCCCATCAATCCTGATTACCATGAGATAGGACGCAAATATTATTTTGTATACACTAAGCTAGCTTCTGAAACCCAAACTCTTTTTACAGTGTCACCTTGAACTTGTAAACAGAAATAGTCCCATGGAGTAAAAGGAGTAAAAGGGAAGCAAGGAAGCAAAAAACCAAGAGCACTTCTCTACTCACTCTAGCCCTGGACAGACAGAAATTTTCTCTCTAGAACTTGGAGACCTGCACACAAAGCCGAAAGAAGTTTGAAGTTTGTTTTTTAATTCCACCAGCAATCACAACAAAGCAGAAAAACAAAGAGGCTACTGATGCTTTATGGCTCTCTCCCTTCCTCTGGACAGCAACCTGGGCTCATACACTCTTCTTGGGCAGTAAGACAGCAATCCGTTTCCCCAGGAGAAGATGAGGTGCCACAGGGACTCTGCAAGCAGTGAAAAACCCCTCACCTCTAAGACATGGTCTTGCACAGGTGCTCTTCAAAGGTACACAAGGTTTCAGCCTTCAAAACTGAACAAAGGAAAAACTGGAAAGAATAATACTTTTGTTACCCATTAATTTTTACTAATAAAAGCAGGGCTTGGTCTTGAAATGCTGGAAGAGGACATAAAGGGACAGAAAACAGCACAACTTGCCCAAGGCTTTAGAGATGGCTGCCAGCACAGTCTGTAATCTGGATGGTATCCCCTCTCCACCCAAGCAGCAGTGACAGTTCCCCCTTTCTTCAAAAGCTGTCTCCATCCCTGCCCACTGCTGCCTGGCTCTGCCACCCAACCGTGACATTAAGTCACTTCACTGCTCGAATCAACATGTCACTGGAGCTGCCCAGCACTTAATTATATGAATTAGGAGATCTGTATAATGGTCCTAAACCAGTAATGAAAGAGAAGGTTTAATGATGCAACAAAAACCTGCAACGCAGCACTCAGATTACGGGTGGGTTACACAACAGCTCAAACAATTCAGCGTTTAGGCTGCAGACTTGCATAGTGCACATCACATTTTCCCAGAGCCATCATCTGCCTCCAAGCACGTGAGATCCACTCAAACACACCCTTCCTGCCTCCCCTGCACTAGAAGCTCAAGGATGAAGGTGAAGGCTCAGCTTTTGAGCAGCAGTCATCCACATCCAGGAGAAGAGATGCCCAAAGCAAAGGCCACCCTTTTCCCAAACTCACATTCAAACCCCAAAAGATTTATCTGAAGACTATCCTAGCAACCACTTGTATCTCTTAAGTAGTTCTTGCTCCTCCCAGCATTAACACTCCATTGCACAGAGATGACATAACTCCAGTGAAACCTGTTCAGTTGACAGCTGGAGTGACTCTTGCATTGTGCAAAACTCCCAGCTGCAGCCTCATTTAAGAAAGTATTATGAGCCCAGCTTTAACAGAGATATCACCCATGAACTGACAGCAAATAAAGTAATTTAGGTATTGATGAGCACTCAGCATGAACTGTTCATATGGAAGAGAATGCTCCTACCCCAAGATTTCTGAATAGAGTTAATTACTAAATAAGCTAAAGTACTTCCAGATAGTATTGATTTCTATTCATAGCACTTATATAGCTTAAGGGAGAAATCATTCGGTTTGAAATGTTCTTTTAGAATCTACTGACCTTTCATGTCAATAAACACAATACCAAATTGCAGCTTAGCAGGCTTATTCTACCTTTTATTTTTTGTAAAGTGCTCAGATGAAAAGCACTATAACAGCATCAGGGCTGAGAAGTATTATTTAGATTTCAAAAAGCAGTTAAGTGCCATGGTCAATCCATACGTTCAATATCAAAGGGCTCATAAGAAAATTGACAGGACTAAAACTGCAATGGGGAAGGAAGAGTGACAGCATCAGCTGGGAAGCTGCTTACTAATATTTGCACGTGCTTGTTCAAACAAAAGCCTCAAGAAGAGATGCTGTGCCTTATCTAGAAACCCTTTAAAATGTCATTAGTAGGTCACTGTTCTTAATAGAAAAATGCCACACTTGTATTCCTCTGTCACCTGTAAAATACACTATTAATTCTATTAAAATCCACAATGGTAACTGCTCATCTCCATGTGTTACCAGTCCTGCTCACTTCTGCCAAGGCAGAGGGTAGCACAGGGTGCTGTTACAAGCCATTTGCAGCTGCAAGAGATCTGTATTTACTGAATCAAGGCAGATGGCTGGAAAAAACCAGCATGCAACCACAGGGCATCTTTTACCCTGCAAACCCTTCAGCAGGTTGCCAGATTTGCTTTCATATAGCTCAACTTCTCTTTTCCCTCCCTCTAAACAAGAAGACTGTTTTCATTCAGCTGCTGGTTTTCCTCCTTTACAAATGCAGACACTTGCAACAAATTCCTCTTTCAAGAGGGAGATCATAGTAAGTAAGTGTATTATGAGTAGAAAAGCAAGGGACATTATCAAATAGCATTAGCACATGGCACAGATTTTACCCAGTACCCAAAGAGCCCAGGGCATATAACTCCAAGTTCATGCCAGGGAAGGAGGCAAGCTTTTGCCACTAGCAAAAAGATTCCTGAAACAAGTCAGCAAATGCTCCTATAACCTCTGTCTCAAAGTCTGACATCAAATACAGCCTGAGATTAACTGAGCCTTTTACTGGCACTGCATTCACGCAGCAAAGTGAAATCCTGGAGGTGCCTGCATCCTCCCACGTGTTTCACACACGGGATGGATGTGGCCACAGTAAGACCTACTCATTATTTTCTCTGCAAAGCACACTCCTCCCCGTTAATCAAGAGTTACAACCAGTCACCCAACTAGCACTGTGATGACTTGACTGCCAGCTGCTAGGCATCCTCAGAAAAACAAAAACAAATTACATGAGGGCTACCGTCACTTACCAAATCCTACTACAAGTACACCAGGCTGTTGGGCAACTCTGCTGACGTACCTGCCAGTAGTACATCAGGGACTTATTCCCCAACCATCCCCTGAAGCAAAGGTTCTTTAGTTACAGCAAATGCAACAGTCTTCACCCAAGAGAACACTCTCCCCCTTCTCACCTACCTGAGCAGGTACAGCTTTTTGCTCAGTTGAGGAAAAATAAGAAGCTAAAGCCAACTAATTGTCGGGGCACACCCTTCTCCCAGTGCACCTGTAAATGACCACTTGTGCAACAGCACCCGAGCGTCAGCAGGACTGTGGGCACTACCCAGGAATGCACACAGCAATCAAGCAAAGGCACTACCCGCATTTCCACGTGCACACTGGGTTTTCAAGTGCTGTACAACCTACCTACACCTATGCAAGTGGTGATTCACCTCTTGCAAACACAGCCTCAAACTGTTGCTATCTCCTTTCCCGTATTCCTGCAATCGTGGCTAATCTTCCCGTCAGACATTGCCTGCCTTCTTCAGGACTTGATTATCACTCAGCAGAGCACTAAACAGGGCTAGCTGGTAACAAAACAAAAATAAAAAACTTAAACAAAAGTAATTAAAACCTGCTGACAGGTTTTCCTGAGGTGAGAGGGTGTCTCCAATTGTACCCACAGTCTTTTCAATACAGCATGCAGAGCCTCATCAATATTTTTTAGCATCAGGAAAGTTTTTGCTCCCTGTTTTGACTGAGCTGATCACAGCCTGCTTGTGGAAACACATTTTGGTTGCCATCTGACCCAGAACAAGACTCTTGGGAAGTATCACCTCTATGCATTAAGTGCACCTTGCAGAGGGCACCAGAGGAGTTTTTCCCAGCCACACACAGATGCTCACTAGTTTGCCCCTACACAAAAGCTTTAACACCACAGATTTAATAACTTACCTGCTAGTCCAAGAGCATGAATAATCCCCTACTTGACAACAGAGAAGAATAACCCTAGCAGTAGAAGTAGTGCTCTGTAAACCATCATTTCATGAAACAGATACCTGTTCCCACCTGTGCCCAGACTGACAGGCCCTCGATCAGTGTCTAAACCACAGATCCAGCTGTCTGGTCTTGGGACACAAGTTTACTCAACACTTCTATTATTGTCTTCTGAAGGAGACAGGGATCATACCTCATTATTTAATATTTTTCTTACCTTGGGTCAAATGCTTTTATTCTCTGTGCTTTTCATTTGCTGATGCTTGAGCTATCATTTTCAAGATAATAACTTTACTTTTGGGTTTTTTTCCCCCCCTCCAGGTGCCCTGCCCTTAACAGCAGCAGACTTAAATCTACATATTATTCCACACATGACACCTGTTCTAAACAATATTTTTCTGATCTGTATTTACAAAATGTTCCAATATACACTTCATTAATGACAACTAAAGGCACAGGCACTTTTTTCCACAGCATGTTCAGGATTAGAAAGATTAAGCCATGGAAAGCAGTGACATGCTGATGCCAATTTAATTTTCATGTGTTCTATGAACAAAAAATAAAAAATAATATGCTTTAGATAAATGAATAAGTTCTGGCATTTTTACAAACAGAAAATAAAGACAGCTGAATTTAATGTCTGTCCAGAATTCTAAACAAAGAAGGGGTTTAGATGAAGAAAAATATTCTGAGAAATTCATCACACATTCCCTAATCCATTCAATTTTCTTCCTAGCAATGTCAAATAATCATTCTCAACCCCACCAAAACAAAAATACAAGAGGTGCAAGCCTACAGCACAGACATTTAGCACTAGAGGTTGCTAGAGATCACAGACAACCCATCAGAACCCAAGAAGTGGTCGGTGGCACAGGTGGAAAAAAATATGCTCCTTCATTGAGAGTCATGGCCTCACAGAAAATCTCAAACAGCCTTTTGAAAAGGGAACAGATGTCACAGCTCTTGGATCGTCCAGGGAAACCTGACACTGACCAGTGCTGGGAAGACACAGCTAGGCTTCAGAGGTGCTCTCCTACAGGTGACTGCCAAGCCTCCTCCAGTGGGGGATTTCACCTCTAGTAAGAGTTCAACAGCTTCTTTATGCCAGCCCCAAACAGTTGCCACCAGGAGGTTTTGTTCACCCCTGAGTTGCCACCAGCCACACGTGTGCTGCTTGCTGGACCAGAAGTCAGCCAGGCTGACCTGTGACACCTCAGCCTCCTGCTGGAGTGGGTTCCAGTGTGGGAACTGAGCACTGGGACATGCCAAGGAAAGCCCTGTGTGCCTGGAGGGCAGCCAGCTGAGAAACCCGGGGCTTTCCCCAGGGACCATGGGGAAGGGCTCTTCACTGAGCTCGAAATCCCACGGGGTGAGGCTCCTCCTGACATCCCATTCTTAGGGGTGATGCAAGAGGAAGAGATCACCTGAGAAGCTCAGGTGGAGGAAGGACAGCCAGCAGAATCCGATTAATTCCTAAGCAACAGAGACCTTCCCATGCAAACCTCCAGAGAGGCCCTGAGCTAGGGGGTATGCATGTGATTAGGGAGGAATGGCAAAGGTAGGGTCAGTCACAGCAACAGAGAAAAACGAAGTTTTTCCAGTGTTTCTAGAGGAGATAAACATCGACCTACTGAATTTTATTTATTTGAGGGTAAGAGGTTGTTGCTTTCCTTTTTGAGATGACATTAGGGTCAAAAGCAATCATTAGGATCATTCAAGTCCTACTGCTTCTGTTAAAGCCTGAAGAATTTCACCTTCACATTCCTCTCAAGCCCATGACTTCAGGATTAGGCCCATTTCTAAACGCTTACAGGAGCAATTCAAAGTTGGAAACCAAGCCAAATAACCCAAGGGATTTGCCTTCAGTAACTTTTCCACAGCTTGAACTACAGCTGTTTTCCTTTACAAATTCCACCTCTCAACTGCCAGAGCACCAGGAGAGGAAAGCAGAGAAGTACTATGGCTGGAAACAAAAGTTCAACATGGAGATGCAGCAAAAGATCAAGTCCAGGTCTGCAGCAAGCAAGACTCTGACCACTAACGCACTGATTTAATTCCTGCTGTGCAAGAACACTTGAGATTGGACTTTCTTTTTTCCATCCTCAAGGATACAGAATGAAATTATGAGCCAACCAGGAATAAAAGGTTTCTCTTCACTGCTGGAACAAGCAAATAATTTCTATGACCTATTTTAAAATAAAACATGAATCTCCACTGGAAGTAAAAACCAAGTTCTTTATTCAAATATTGCATGCCTCATCTGACCATCGTTTTGAAACATCTCTGCCAGCCTCTACCATTCCTTAAACAACTGAGGAAATGAAATACAAAACATTAAACAATGTGGAGGGTCAGATTTAAACCAACAAAGACAAGGAAATTACAAGTTAAGATTCTTGCTCTGCCCTTGATTCACCTTGTTTTGCTCAGCTACTGCTCTCTTCCCAGACCCTTTCTCCCTCCCAATGCCAAGAGCAACAGGACACAGAAAAGTGCGGTCTAAACATAGGTGGCATTCCCTCCTATCCATGTCTTGTTTGTCACCCAAAATCCCAATACGAGCACATCTGGTTTCTTACTTCAGGAGCCTTGCTGGAACTGACTGCTGCAGCACTGCTTGGCTGGAGGTCCAGATGTGCCCCTTCCTTGTGCTAATGGGGACATTCTCTGGCCAACATCTCCAGCACAAGGGGTTGCAGCAGCAGGACAAACTTCACATTCCACTATCGTGCTCAAAGAACAATAAAATGTGAATGTTATTTGTATTTCCAAGATGAAAAATCACAAACTGCAGAGGGGAAAAAGAAAAAATGCTGAAACTCTGGCAAGCCAATGTCTTTCTAAAGTAAAACAAAATGCAATCTTGAAAATAAAGGCCTCCAAGATGGTCGTTTTTCCTCACCAACAACATGTACTGTTTACAGTCACAGTCTGTGTCTGCAGCACTTCAGTAATGGACTAAAGAAGTTTCATATGCTTGTAAAGAAAAGTACTTCGAAATTTATGCATTAAGAAAGCATACATGTTAAACAAAAGGCAAAACGTGGGCTAAATATCGAGTGCTGTTACAAATTTGAGGAAGACTAAAAGCATCTTTTATTTTCCACACTCTATGGGAAGGATCCAATATAGGACACAACTGCTTAATTGGGAAAAAATGCACATGGCTCAAAGCCTGCAGGCTGTCTTCTGATCAGATGCAAATGGTAAGTATCAAAGGGCTTCTAGAGAGGGTTTTAAAGAAGGGCCACACTACCAACCCACTACTCTACTTTAAAGGGATTCACAATATTACTCCATTTCTTCTTTACATTGTCTTTCAATAGGACAAATCTTTCTCATGGCATAGTGTAAAACTAAAACCTTAAATGAAAGAAAAGAGCATCAGTTTGGGGACTGAAGATGTGCAAAACATGCTGGTGAACTCTTTGGGAATCATAACACAGTGAAATAAAGTCCACTTCAAAGATCTATAAGGTTGCTGTTTTGCTTTTCTCTTCTCAGTTCAATGTCTTTGCCAAAAGGATTTCTCAAGGCTTTCCAGATGTAAGTCAGCCCTCTCCCCTACTACTGGATCTTGCTCTTCCAGGAATATCTCACAGTTCAGTCACTGTAACAGTGACTCCATCACAAACCATATATATGTCCTTTACTAGCAGTGCTATTTCCACAAGCATCCAGGGTGTTAACAAGCACCACATGTATAGGGATGAGGAGATGGAGGAAGTTCATAAAAAGGTTTGCTCACTATGGAAATCATCTTCAACTTCCCACGAGTATGGTTCCACAAACACTTGCAGTAAGGCAGGTTGTATTATCCTCTTCTCTCTTGCCCAATAGTTGCTATTACTGGATCTGGCAAGGCAGCATGTGACAGAAAAATGCAGCTGCATTTTTGGCTCAGAAGCCTCTGCAAGAGCCTGTGAGTCATGAACCCAAAGGCCCACAAAAAAGCAAAAGAGAAGAATGCAGATTCAGTTTTCTCTTTATTGCAAGCATGTGTCTCTACTGCATAGCCCTGATGCACAAAAACAGAAATCATTTTGAAGTCATTTAGTCAGGTAAGTTGGGCTCCCTCTGCCTGAGGCCACTTGACACAGAAACAGAATGGAAAGATTGCCACTGACCACAGAGTGTCTGAGCCACACAACACAGCACATCCCAAGATGTGCCTCTGAGCCATGCTTTTCTACACATCTAGAGTAATGGAGGGATTTTGGTAGTCTTGGTTCTTTATACAGAATTTCTCCCAAGAAGCTCAGTCTCATTCCCAAAGCATAAGGCTGAACTCTTCCACAATGCTGTCTTGTAGTAAAACATCCCTCATCATGCCTCTTGCACTGCAAATAAAGTTTACAATGCAGCAGTTTGTCTACAATGTGTCAAAATGCTCTGATTGCCTCAATGACATTTCACCATGTTCATTAATCTCATCACCTCTCATGCCTGACCAAATGTTTCAAACTTTTTCCTTGTTTTCAAAGGAATGCAATTCAAAAGCACCCCCTTTCCCAGACTGCTTGGAGCAGGTATCAAGCACAAGGCAGAAGGGAGCGTGAGAGCAATCTGGACTCTGGACTGCAGAAGAATGTCTCAGGACTTCTCTTTATCACCAGCTCATGGATTCTGTCACCAAGAAGCTGTTCCCACACTACTTCATGTCTTCTGCCTGCAAGCAGCAGCCCAGCTCTGAGCCAGCTCAACAAATGCAGGCTGGAGGGGAGCAATGAAAGGGGAAAACAAGGCACCAAGAACAGCCCTTTAGTCAGGATAAACACCACAAGTCCACTGAAGTTTCCATCCTCTGAAGAGGTTTAGTACTGGGTGGATGGAACATGACAGGAATGAACACTAAAGGTGCACAGAGGTAAAATTGCACAATTCTGCTCATTCACCTACAAAAAATGTATACTATCCTCTGTCCAGCTGCTGCATAAATATATACACAACTTAGAAAAATGATCCTTTATGTTCCATATTCCTTCAAAAAAAGTTGAAAAGCCAGCAGCTTGTGTTTCCTCCCATTTAAACCGGGTCACATCAGCACCCTAGCTTTCACACTGAACATCACTCCTGTTATAAAACAGCTTTGATCATTGCTGTTGGCATCACAAACTTACTCCACATCAGCACCCACAATGATTTACCACCAAACAAGCACATCTTGCCTCTAAGGCACACTGTGTTCCTAGGGAAACACTGTTGTTACAAGACAATGCAAGGCAGAAGCAAGGACTGGAAAGAAAGTTCCCTAAGAGAGACAAAAAATCCTTACATGATTTTTGATAGAGAATTTTCCAGCCCTTTCTGAACTGGAGTGCCAGGAGGAAAAAACCACTAAGTATCATCCTGCACCTTCAGAGGGCAAGGAGTGGAACATGAGGAGCAAGAGGAAAGTTTCTCAAAGGTCACCAAATACATCACAGTTTAAATGGAAATGATGAGTATCCAGGCTGTTGTGTTCAGATAACAGTCATGTCAGTAAGACTGAGCAAGGTGTTCAACTCATGCAAAGAATTCAAAGAGTTTGCTCAAACACAGCAAAGAAATACGTGTACAACCCAACACAGACACAGGAGCTTAAGGAATGTACCTCGAAAAAGCAGAGACAACATTAAGTTTGTTTTGTAACTTCTGCTCAGTTTGAGGACCTGACAGTCTCCAGCAAGGGCCACTCACTGCACTTCACATGAAGAGATTCCCCTCTCCAACTCGTCACTTGCCTGAAAGTACTGCTAGAGAAAGGTATGAAGGCTGATGTTGGATCTTTGGGTCTGATAGGTTCGATACCATGTCTCTTTCAGGAGCAGAAACTCCTCACTGCCCCATGAAAAGGCAACTCCCAGCAAATTAATTCCAACTCCACCACCTTCCTGTATTGATTTACAGGGCTTTGTTGCTCCTGTGCATTCCAAGTCATGGACAAAGTCAGGAACTTCTACCAATGCTCAACCAGCCGTGCTTAGGCTTAGATGTTATAACACCACAGTACCTAAAACTGCCCTCTCAGGCACTCTGTGCCAGGCAGCCTACAAACACCACTTAGAAACACTGCTGTGTCTTGAAAGACATTATAATCTTTGCCAAAGTTCTTTACTACTCCTCAGGAAATGACAGGCTCATTTTTCAGAGTGGTAAATTCCCATAAATTCTTCTTAAACTGGATGGAAATCTTAAAGTTTAACAGACCTAATAAACTGTGTATTATCTGTATTACCAGGCCAGCCTTACACAAATAAATACAGCTAAATTAGACTTCAATCTGAAAATCTTCCTCCATGTGAATAGGAGCTCTGACTTTAGTGGGGCTACTCCCATCAAGGAAAGAGGGGTCTTCTCTTTTTACACTATTTAAACCATGGGAAGTAAATTCCTCCCACATAAAGCTCTCACATAATCCCTGCTGCATCTTGCTTCTGGCTCATAGGTTGAATATTCATCTCCACACAACTTCAAAAGTTATACACTCTTCAGCATCTGTCAGGCACTTTTTTCTTTTGTAAAATGAGAAATGTGCTGTGAATTGAAAGAAGTTTGGGTGGGTTTTTTTGCATTCCCTTGTAATAACAAGATTTATGTTCCTTGCAATTAAAAAAAATTATAGTCCAAAAGCATTGCTAAAACCTTTAAAGGACTATATTTAGAGACCGACCTGGAAGATGACTCCTCTCTCTACGATCTCCAACACTAATAACTCTTCCCAGCCTAGGGCTCTAGGTAATGATTGTGCATCAAGGTCATGTTCTTGCCTGGACAAGTTTATTTGCTGTACGTTTTTAGTAACATACAGACCACACATCTTAGAAAGTCACAGAAGAATAAAGGCTGACAGCAGTCAGGAAAGGACACCAACTTTTCCAGTATTACCCACAAAAGTCTGCAAACATCATCCTGCATCACTATTAGTGCCTTAAACACCTACACCCCATCTATATGCCTGCAAGAGGACTTCTCATGTGGCATCACTTGTCACACAAAAAAAGGGGACAATGCACACAAGAGTCACGTTTGCACACATCTTCCTTATCTACTCTATAGGATCTGATCTTTAAAGTTGCTCAAATGGCTACAACATTGTTCATTAAAACAGAAAAGTCACCAAATGACACCAGCAATCTCCCAACACACTCTCCAACCCTGAGATAACAAACATCTCGCTCATCTCTTTCCCCACGGCTTGGGAAGAAGACAGGAGAGACAGCAAACCGCGGCAAATGCAGAGCCCACACCCTTGTGATTTCACTGGAGAGGGGACAGGTTACATCAGAAATCAACTTTGTCTTAGGAGGCCACATTGATAAATGTCACTTCAGAGTCTTCAAGTGAATGATGCTTCAACAATTCCACAGTGCAATCTGAACCTGTTTAAAAAAAACTACAGATGCCATCAATCCCCCAGAACACCAATAAGCAAGCTCTATGGTTCCTATGTTCATCCCTTTTCCTTTCATCTTTATATATTTAATTTAAAATATCAACTTATGCACAAGCTTTTTAATCTGTGCAGTATGGAGACCAATGGTTGGGCTTCCTAGATGCTCTGATTAATTGCCAGTAACTTATGCCTTCAAGTATCTGATGTTTAATTAAAAAACAAGGATTAAGCCAAATTAGTTTGTTAGTCAGACCAAGGTCAGCTGAAGTAAAGGGACTACAATCTCAACAGATTTTCCTTATTGCATTGCAAGGCTTGAGTACTTTGTTTCATTATGCAAATGTGCAGAGGTCATGACAGAGACAGCACTCAAATAAAACTGTTCCAAGTCACTAAATGTATCCCAGGTTCTTGTAATTCCTCACGCAAATAAAGAGCAGCAAATGTTGATCCCTGTTTTCCCCAGCGTTACTGGTTTACGTTCCTGTAGCTGAGGCAACCACACCAAGCAGCTTTCAGCCTTTCAGAGAGATTAACTTCTTAAACGGGCACAAACAGCCAAGTTCAGCTCCAGCCAGCCCAGGTGAATGAACGGCAGACAGCTCACACAGCAGGATCAGAGCACAGTACACGACACCGTGTGATCGTCCCCCCATCTAAAACTCCACCCACGGAGGGTGAGCTCTGAAGTTTTCAGATTGCCCCAGGTTTGATTTGTTTGCAGAATGTCATTCCTTGCTAAACAAAATTCCAGAAAAAACGAAGTAAGAAAGAAAGAAAGTGGTCATGACTGCCTGGAAAGAATGTGAAAAGAAGCACAGCAACAAGTGCAAAAGGCATCCAGAACAGAATTTTACTGCTGAGAACGTTCATGACACCTCACAGCAATGCCAGGACTGAGGAACACTTTAAATTTGCAAAAAATGCCAACTTTCCAGGTCTCGCTGCACAGTGAACACCATAAAGACAACAGCAATTCAAGTCTAGATCCTTCTATAGACTGCAACTCCAGAACTCCCAGGAATGTTGGGCACAACTGAGAATAAATAAAAGCAACTCTTAGCTTTGTAACACATACATCAGTTGAACAAGTGCTAACCAAGTCTAAAACTATACAACCAACTTCCTCATTCCCTTTCTTCCTCTCCCATCCCTGGGAAAAGATGTGAAATACAAGTTATTGCTGCAGTAGGCAAACATTAATAGTGACTGAAACCACTTAACCATCTATTCTTCCTTTCCTTCCCCTCATTTTTATTTTAAGAAAACCCATGGAACCCCTCCCTCCCCAAGAAGGGTTCCAGCATAACAGAATTTTTCATCCTTTGCTAGACTGAGTATAGACCTAATTTAGGATTAAGTCAACACACACTTTATTTCAAGTGATAAATATCCAAGATTAAGAGATGCTGAGAGAACCGGTTGACAGAACAAGATGAAAAGAAAAACTAAATTCTTCCATACCATCCATGCCACGAGCTCACTGCAGAGGTAATGGCAAGGAGCTGAATTTGAGTACGTGGCAATTGATGGGGACTGCTCAGGGATCTGCCAAACACTTCAGATTTCACAAGGAAAACACTGTGTCCCACAACTCAGCTCTACTCATTTTCACTTAGCTCAAAGTGTGACCGACGGTAGGAGCCTGATCAAATTCCTTGCTTTATCCACGCTTGAATTAAAGCCTTGGCTCAGAAGACCAAGTTACATGAGCCTTCCCTTTTTCAGAGGAGGCCATTAGTGCTGGTGCCAGCACTGCAGGTAACACCAGGGAGCTTCGGTTTGGTTACAAAGAGATTTCATCTCTTGGTGAAGCAGTTGGTATTTCTGCATCTCTTGTTAGACACGCCAGTGCTCTGTTTTCATCTGCCAATAACACACTAAGCCTCTTGAAAAATCCAGCCCACTCTGATCTGGGAAGTGGGAATTTCTTCAAATAACTAATCAAATCATGTTCACATGGGTGGATTTCAGCTCTCTATTACTGATGAATATCAAAGGAAAGTTTCAAAATGTTTATGGGTCAGATAGAGGCAACGCAAATGCCTCACAAAGGCAGCAGTTGCCATTACAGCATGATTCTGCAGAAGGAGCACTGCCCCTGGCCACAAAAGCCACATCAGCTCCAAATGAACCTTCCCCCCAACTCTTCTGGAAAAGCACCTTCTCACTGTGTCCCTGTCACAGGGAACGCTGCACACACATCCAATCTGCAACCCCAGTCCGGGTACGGCTGCTGCCCTTGAACTCTTCTTCAGCTCCAGTGATCCCCAACACCACCACGGAGAGAGCAGCAGCTAAGGCTCACCCAACTCCCTTCTGGGGAAGCAAATCAAAGTTCAAACTGTCTCCCTGAAGGGCACCTGACAGACCTCTGAGCAGGGTCTGGGAGAGACACGAGGAAGGAAACGGGAAGAAAGATTTTGTTTGCTGCCAGGAACCACAGCCCAGACTCATGGGTGTGGGGAAGAGCATTCCTGTAAACAGGCCATAGGGTAACAGCCTTCAAAGGGGCTTCTATGGAAAAGATCATAGAATGGTTTGGGTTGGAAGGGACCTTTAAAGCCCACATATTTCAACTTCCAGCCATGGGCAGGAACATCTATCACTAGATCTGGTTGCTTCAAGCCCCCTCCACCCTGACTTTCAACACTTGTGGAGCAGAACTGCTTGCTTCTTAAGGGACAGACTCAAAAATCTATGACAGGAAGGTGGACAAGAGAAAGGCTGATGGCTTGGGTCAAATGGGAGGAGCGAGCAAAGAAGAACTGGGTCAGGAAGAGCCTGTGTGACTCAGCCAAGCGCTCACACAGCAGGAGCGTGGAAACGTGGAAATCTCCACGTTTAAGAGCGTGCACACGCAGATGCAATATTTTACAATCCTACAGCACTTTTAAAGTGCTCCAAGCGTTTCATAATTGTTAATTAAGCAACAGTACTCACAAATCAGAAGCATAAGACTGAGATATAGGTATGTCAATTTTAAACAGTATGATAGCTATCATGGTTTAACCGCAGGCAGCAACTCAGATCCACACAGCCACTCGCTCACTCAGCACCAGAGCAATGGAGGAGAGAACCGGAAGGGTAGAAGTAAGAAAACTCACACACTGAGTTTAAAAGCAAGTTCATAGGTAAAGCACAAGCTGCACACAAGCAAAGCAATATAAGGAATTCATTCCCCAGCTCCCATGGGCAGGCAGGTGTTCAGCCATCTCCAGGAAAAAAGGGCTCTGTCACATGATGATGTGGGAAGACAAACACCACCCCTCTGAACATCCCTCTCCACTGCTTCCCCCAGCCCTATACACTGACCATGCCTCCATATGGTCTGGAACACCCCTTGGATCGTCTGAGGTCAGCTGTCCTGGCTGTGTCCCCTCCCAACTCCTTGTGCTCCTGTCCTGCTCACCGGTGCGATGGGTGAGAAGCAGAAAAGACCTTGGCTGTATGTAAACTCTGCTCAGCAGTACCCAAAACATCCCAGAGTCATCAACACTTTCCAGAGCAAATCAAAAACACAGCCCCAGATCAGCTACTATACAAAAAATTACCTCTACTCCAGCCAAAACCCACACAGTGACTTAGGGAATAAAAGCCACTTTTAAGGCAGTCACATACCCACACTCCTCCCGCCTCGCAGAGCCCGGGATGTGTCCCACAGCCAGGCAGCACAGCGCTCTCAAAGAGGCTGATGTCGAGGATTTGAACCCAGACTCTTGTTTCATGAGGATCTGAACCCAGGCTGTTTCATGAGGATTTGAACCCAGCCTCCTGTTTCAGAGCGTGCCCCGGTGCCTCGCGCGCCGCCAGCGATCCGATCCCACTCCAGCGGCTCCCTAAGCCATTCCTTGATCGCCAGCCAAGCCCCACGCAGAGGTAATCTTACCAAAGGAACACCGGTATGGGGCTGGAAATTGTGATTTTGTGCTTGACTCGTGTTATCTGCCTCTTCCTGCACTTTGGCTGCACAAATTATCTTCAGCAATTTCATCTTATGGCTCATGCTTTACAGTACTGATTTCCCTTAAAAGAAACTTTTTTTAAAGTCACTTTTATTAGTTCAACCACATTTGCGAAGTTTCAACAGACGACTTATTTCTCAGCTGCCTAATTTCAAATTCACCTTTATGCACAGCTTAAAAGGGGCAAAAAGTCATCACAAGTAAGTGGCATGTGATGCTTAACATCAAGGTTTAAGCAAACACACTTGAACAGCATCAGTTGAGGGTCAAGAATCATAAATTTACTCTGCAACACAGGAGAATTAAGAAAGAAAAAGGATGAAACCTAGCCAAAAACTTGAAAAAAAGGTATACTCCTGATTAATACAAGGCTACTAGGAAAAAGCAGATGTGAAGTCACACCTTGTTTTATTCAAGGGAAAAGCCAAAGTGTACAAGAGCCAAAAAGAACTTATTCTATGCAGTGGCAGACTCTGAAATACAGCAATATTACTCCTTCAACATTAATAAAACATGTTGTATACAGAGCTTTTTTCTTTTCAGTCCTTGAAATCCTGCCAAGTCATAAGCTTTTTATGGGAACATTGAAATGAATGTTGATCAGAGCCATACCCATAAGAGTTTTAAATTTTACCACCACTTAGAGGCAAGGGCTTCCCCCCAGTCCCTCACGCATCTGCAAATCTGTACATTTTTAAAAAGCCTGACTGAACTCCATCTCAGCAGATACTGAATTCACTCTTGGATTATCAGCTGAACTCAGGCCTCGAAAGGACTGTGAACTCCTCCACCCTCTAAAATGAAGTTCCTCAAAGGCAAAATTTTACATTTTACATTCACAAAATAATAGCTAGTTGGTAAGTGAAATTAGAGCACCAGAGGTCAGCTCATTGCCAAGAACACTATATTTTTTTCACCATTCCTTCCCATATTCATCAGCAGCTGTTTTTTTCCAAGGCCTAAGCTTTATTTTTCAAAAAGTTAACTCTGGCTCATAAAAACACAATTAATTTGGAAGTACAAGGCCCCTGGCATCCAGACAAGTACTTGATCATTTAGTTGTTGCATCTAATGTGATAGCGCTTCAACTGAGTTGGAAAACTTCATAAAATAAGGGGCTTCTTCCTATCTAATTAAGACAGCAATGAAATTTAACAGCCTGGCACGGAAATTTCTTTCCAGCATTATGTTTTTGAAATAACTCATCTACTCCCACAGTAGACAAGACCTTTTACAACACGCTAAACAGTAATTTACCCTTTCCAGCTTAAAGGCTTCAATTTGGAGCCCTCTGTATCAAACCAACCAGGGTGGCAAAGATGCTGCACCAAAAGGCTGCACAAACATCTACTTGCCCTGCATGCTTTTACATTTGTTCTGTAACTGTAGCACTAAAATCTGTGTCCATTGCAGTATTTATCCATTTTATCACTGATATAAATTAAAAAGGTATTAATTAGGTGCACAATGCTTTAAATTTAACAGGGAAATGGACAAAAAGTACACAGGCTACATCCAAGTAGGTCTGTCTTTCAGGTCCCTGGGCTGGGAACTTGTGTTGTTTGTATACTATTCTGATTTATGTTTATTTAAATATTGCCAAATATTAGTTTTAAATTTACAGTGATTGCTTTATAAGATGTCTCCAATCCTATCAGGATAAAGAGCTTACACTAAACAAACCAGTTTGTTTATACTAGTAATACATCTCATAGGAAATACTTGGAATCCCACATGTTCAAAGCAGGACAAAATTACAGCCTCTCTTTCCACAGAGGGTTGCTATCTCCTGCTACCGAGAGGCCAGAAGGACCACATGCAGATCACAAGGACTCAAAGTTCCAATCAGGAGAGGCTGGTCTGCAGAACCCCAGTGAAGTTGGAAGTGAGTTTTAATCCTGCCTTAAAATAACCATTCACACATGCAAACCAATTACTGGTGCAGGTATTTAAGTGTGAAAGCAAAGGCAGAGCAACACCTTGTCCTTCTCTGAAGTACACAAAATATTTACACGTTCCTATAAAGATGCCTCTGCATACCCAAGTCCTGTATTTAGTACTCTGGAATTGTGCTTGTACAAGGAGTAGCAGAGCAAAGCTCTCCTCTACAGCTGATGCTCTTTTGTGCTGGGGTCACAGACTGAAAGTGGACGAGATAAATATTTCAAATCACAGATCCTTAGTGAAATCTCCTCAGCACACTTTACCACCTCTCATGCCCAGTGACTGCACAAATTTTCTCCTCTATCTATAGACTGAAAAAATATTCCCCCAGTTTGTACACAAATGACAGCAAGTCAGTTCTGAAGGGGAAAAAAGGAGAAAGGCAGCACTCAAAACTCTAAGGATTATTTATGAACAAGCTGAAGCCTTATAAACTTGGCTATTGAAGAAAGATGATCTTCTCTAGCTTATGCCAAGTGGGTCAGACAGAGGAAGAACCCCAGCAGTCTTCAAAGTCAAAGCAGATGGGGAAGTAAGTGTCCATGTGAGCAAAGAGGAAACAAGATTCTATTAATTTTAGCTTGTTTCAAAGCTTCAGTATTCTAGATACCATTGACTGACACAAGAAGAGGAGCTCACTTCTGTAACAAGTGTTAGAATACAGAATAATTACTTAAAACAGCTATCAACACAAAGAAAAAAAAGAAGTCCCAGTGTGCAGATTGAGGAGGTTACTTAGCTCACTAGAAGGGAAGCAGGTGAAGGGGAAGAAAGGTGCTAAGAGGCAGAGAATGAAGAAACGTTCCTTGCTTTGTAGCTATGAAAAAACCTGTTGTGATTCTTTATCATTAGTGTTTTGGTATCAGAGATATAAATATTTATGTAGCTGTTTGTAGCTCTAATTGTAGCTCTAATTAGTGTATTTTTTATAAAACACATAAGCTTGCAAGTAAATTTTTTACCCTTTTTGAAATAAAAAAGCAGCAGTCCACACATGCCACAGAACAACCATACATCACATTCCTCAAAAAGCTGAAGCTGACCTCTTGGTCCTTTCTCAGGCTTTACATTGCCAGACAAGATCTGGGCCAAGACCATTTCCATGCACAGGGATGCATCTCTGTCTCAGGCTAACCTCATCATCCAAGTGGTGAAACCCAACCCAGCTGATCTCCCCCAGGGTCTTGCTTGCGGAGCTGGGAATCCCTCCATCTGCCTCAGCAATATAAAAACATTACTGGCTGCAAAATAAACAGCACATGAACCACAGAACAACTGCCCCTCCAGTCAATGCTGCTCATGACACCCACCAAGGGCTATTAATTTTTTAAGAGATCTGTACCCCTAAAAAAATACCTCATACTTTCAAGGAAGACCTTGTGCAAGTTGATAACACACAACTTCTTTTCAATCCGTCCAAAGGAAGGACTCCCTCTCCAAATTTCTGGAAGTTTTGCAATCAGAGCAGACCTTGAAGGACCACAGAAATACTATGAATCAAGAATTTTTAAACTGAGCTGGGAAGAGTGGAAGAAGGAGTACTCAGTGCTACAGCTTGCTAGGGAGACACAGAAAGCCAAGGACATGCTGAGGAGATGCTCATCTTCCAAAGAAAATACTGCTAAGAGAAACAGGCATCCTTCCACCATTTATTTTAGGAGGTGGCTGCTGAGCTGCATCAGTTATTCCACTGGTGTCTCCATGAGTGTTTTTTGTTCAAGACTTCTGCTGCAAGAGCCAGAGCTGCAAAACTTGTAGGAAAACTCAACAGGAAGAGGCACTGAGGGGCTGAACAACACCAACCCACTTTGGATACACACATCTTCACTTACGCAAACTCAAGTGATCTGATATCCAGGGTGGGTCGTGTGGAGCACAGTAAAGATAGAAATATGTATATTAAGCATTTGCTTGTTTTTCTGTTTGTGTAACTATACATCAAGAAATTTGCTAAAATGAGAGTTATGAAGGAGAGGAGAAAGGCTGTGTTATGAGTAACAGCAAGTGGAGGAACTCCAACCTACAATCACTTTAGCTTTTTTTCTGATTATTATTTATCATGCATGCTTGAAAAGTTAACTACCTTGCCTTAGGTAACTTTTTGCCATGACAACTATTCCTTTTAGCAAATATATCATCATTCTCACAGCAGCTTTAGATGCTTTAAGATGCAATGCAAGGACTCCCTCCAATCCCTCTCCCCAATAGAAAAAAGATCCAAACAAGTTAACCTTGAAAGAACACATAAAGTTGCATTTGCTGAAGTCAAACCTTTTCTCTGCAGGCTGGTGTAGCTGGGGGAGAAAAAAAAAAAACATAAACTCATGCTGGCTTTTCAACAGCATCTGCACAAAAAGGATTTTTTCTTTTTATGTGACATACACAGTTGACCTGGGTTAACACTGCAGTGTGGGGAGTTGAAAAGGGATCACCTGATGAAACAGAAATACCTCCCTCCAAACTATATTGCAGGAATTCCAGCCAAGCACCCCAACCGCAGCAAACACTAAGAGCCTTCTGGAACAGCACAGGCTCTGTGTCAGCAAAGCAGCATTAATACAAACTCAATTCAAATAAAGGAGCACTGACCCTTCAGAAAGGGTAGGGCTTCATCAGGCTCCTACCACACCAAACAAAGACCACCGAAGACACTCCAACCACTGCAAAAAAATTATTATATCAGAAGGAGGAAAACAATGTCAGCCTTGTACATGTTTTGCTGAATAATGACAGTGTTTACCTTCCCAGCCTAACACATTAGTGCTCTGGACCCAACTTTAGAACAGAGTACATGACAGAATTAATTATGTCTTTTCCTCTTAACTACCATTCCCTGGTTATTTATTAGCTTGGTCTGCATATATTCATAGATGTGTCTAATATACAAAGTTAAAAGGACTTAAAACTGATGCCTAAATACTTCCCTCATTTGCAGAGTTCTCTCCATCCTCTGGACAGGCAATGGCATCAACAAATACAGCCTCAGGCTGCAAATCAGTCACTGCTCAAGCAGTTGAGGGAGACATGGGGGAACCTCAAAGCACACTGCAACGGCATGTCTCAGGAGCAATGAAATGCTGGATGCCAAGCAACAATCTCAGACATGTCCTCTGAGGGTTCTGCTAAGGACCTTGCCACCTTTTCTGGCTCACTCACAGTTTGGAGTCCACCAGCCAGTTCCTGTGTGTTTCTGGAAAAGACAAAAGCTACACCACACAAAACACCCTGAGTTCAGCACCCTGGCAAAGGAATGGCAGATAGATAAACTTCAATCAGCTACCTAAAAGGAAAACTAAAGGGAACTCAAAAGCTTCTCTGCAGTTGTCTGTCTTCACTCTCCTAAAGTCCTCCCTGACGAGGGGCAAATAACAGGGAAAAGCAGATTGGAGAAGACTTCTGGTTTAAGACAACCAATTTTATTTCACCAAGGTCCCTCATCTCAAGGAAAGAAGCTGCCGTGCTGACCTTGCACCGGAAGAGATCAAAAGGAAGAGAGGGTGGGTACTGCAGAAAGCAGAGACAGAGGAAAAAGAAAAGTCTTTCACAGACACTTTGCAAAGAGTAGCAGCACATTTGTCAGGGTAGATATTAGGATATTATATTCCCACATGAACACTGCAGTTGCTTTTGGCCCCATCCAGGATCAAAAAACTACTCCAACTAACACATCAAATTAGCTGTACACCTAGGGATTAACTTCTTGTCTTGCATCAGAGGTCAGTCAAGTCTTCTCCCCATCACAAAGGAAAACACAGTACATTTTGGTACAGCAGCACATTTAGTTCTTCCACCTATCATCCACGGCACCATGGCACTGGATTTGTGCTCAGAATGCCTCGAAGATATTTAGACATAGACAAGACCCGTGCTTTCAATCGACACTCAGAAAGTCTGCTAATCACCAACCATGTGGAATCTGCATTTCAGAGGTGTAGATGGAGTTCAGAAGATAAAGAAGGGGTCTTAAATTTGTTCGTGTTCTCCTGTCATTTGGGCTAAAAAACCCATAAAACTCTCAAGCTTTTATGATTTCTCCATATCAGAAGCTCCTGCCCGAGGGAAAGAGGGAAGAGAAAGGGATGGAGGAAGAGCAACTATATCTAAAAACCTGGAAGCATGAAGGTTGCATTTCATAACAAAATGACATTAAGTGATAACAAGTTTACGTTCCAGGGGAAAAAAAAGGCAGAGCATCTCTTGATAAAAAAAGTATAAATTGATGAGATTATGCACTAATATGCAGATACAACCTGTATTTCATTATTCTGCACTAGTCCACTTCATCTGATTAAGTGAATAAATAAGGTCCTTATGTCACACTAGAGGCATTACCCTTGCTTTTGTTTACAACATCTTTCTAGCCTTTAACCACAGCACAAGCAGCACAGCTGGCTGGCAGCTCAGTGTTACAACTCAACATGCAAAAGAAGTTAAGATAGGGGAAGTGAGTCTAAAAAAAACCACAGGAAAAAAATCTTGCTTCACTTACCTAAGCAAAGCTGTCATTAGAGTGTTTTCCAGTAATAAAATCCAAGGAAAAAAGCCTGAAAAAACATAGAACAAGGCAAAGTTCTAGTACATAGGTTATTACTCTCAGTCGTATTTTATTCTTGGGAATTGGAAAAGTCAGCAGTTTAAAAAAAAAAGTAAATCCATTAGTTGCCTTTCTGATAGCAATTTGTAACAAAAAGGTCCTCCTCAGACAGTGAATGTATCAGAAACAATAGGGCAGATTTTTCACCACTGCTGCCAGCATTATACCAGTGCAATTCCCAAAATGTCAATCACGTTGGGCTGCAATAAAACTAGTGTTATCCAGCAGTCGAGTCAGGCCTAAGGCAATTAGCTAAACTGCCCCATTTAGATTTTTAGTCATGTTTCCCTCCCACTGAGCTGGATTATCAAAAAGTTTTGACCAAGTTGTGGGGTCAGAATTAAAGAGTCACTCATTTTCACACATACAGATAGGCTGAAGGTGGCCAGAAACAAAAATGATGCTTATAAAAAGAATACCTAAACCACCCCAAAGCTAATTGCAAAAGACTGAGGCACAACAACACATACCAATATTAAGAAAGCTGGGAAATGCAAGACTTCATTATAGGCATAAAAATCCAAAGCAAAGACACGTTACTGGCAAAAATGGCATGTGACCATGAGAGGAGAGGTTTCACCAAAATCACTGCTATCAAAAAACCCAAAAGCTTGTTGAGACTCATGAATGCAGGCGGGGAAAAAAAAAAAAAAAAAAAAAACCAAAAAAAAACCACACACCCAAGCTAACTGAATATGGATGACTGCAAACCTCCAAATCAAAAGGGAGTTGACCACTGTTTAGGAGGAAGAAATCATTGCTTGTTCCAAGATTAAAAACTTATAATTCTGGCCCCAGCTGAAGCACTATCATTCACTAATCTGCTGCAATTTAGTCGGGCTGATCCCTGCTCAGACAGACGGGGCATTATCAAAAGTTGCTCCATTCATTTCGCTTCCTGTTAGGCAGTGAAAGCCCCTTTTATACCCTCCTCCAGAGGCTGCTAAAGCCAGGGAAGACTTTCCGATAGAGAAGATAAGGTAGTTGGATTTATTCATGAGAGGAGGAAGGGAAGTTGTACAGGCTGATTACAGCTGCTCCAAAGCTGAAAACTGGAGGTTTGGAGAACAGAGGTAGAAGATGATGGATTTCTTATTAAATAAGCATTATACCACTACCATTACTGTTAGAAATAACATTAACTCTCCTGATACTCAACTACAGAATTGAGATTTTACTCTGAACTTGGCATCTTAAATATGCACATGTGGTTAAATAATTAAAAAATAAATGGTCAAGGCCAAATGTGGTATTTTTTAGGAGACTGAGTAAGTAATTTTTAACAAAATAGAATACCTAAGACCAAAGGATAAACTAGCCAGAGTCAGAAGGAAGACACTAGAAATGGTCTCCAGATTGAGACTGTTCACATATCATTTTCAGGGTCAGATCTCGTTCTTACTGTCAACATGAGCACTCTCAGACTTCAATGGGGTAGGATGGTGATTTCCACATTACTCAACATGTGTCAGCAATTTTGAACAGTTGCTTTGCAGATTCTTAGAGCAAACCAAGCAAAACCTCACCAGTGAGAGCCCAGTACAGTACTTGGCAGACGAAAAGCTGCCTGGAAACTCTATCAAGTCTCTGAAAAACATTCCCCTATTAATGTTCAAACAATCTGGTATAGTTAGAATAGTTTTTAAATGCAACAAGATGGAAATGCAAACAAAAACACATTTCTCAAGTTTAAGGAGGTCGAGACAAAGCAGCAAAGCTGTAACAGAAGTTAGGGCTAACAATGATGGTTTCATGGGTAAACCCTGCCTCTTCCTTCCCCTCTCCCAGACTACTCTTTTCCAAATGAAGGAGCAAAATAAACAAGAATCAAAATATCCACGGCAAAAAATCACAAGCAGCTTTAAAAGAAAGAAAATAACTCAGCTATACTTCATCATTATTCCATCCAGTCCAAATACACATCAATTCTTTAACTGTTTTCCCCTCTGACAATGCTAAATGAGAAAAATACAAGCAAAAATTATATATATTTTTAATACACTATTATGTGAGTGGGAAAACTTAAAGGCACCAATTTGAAATAGACAAGGATAGAGGGTAAATCTCTGTTGGACAGAAAGGGGGAATAACCAAATCTAGAACGGAATGAAGACCCAACTGAGATGGTTCACAGGTCACCACAGGGAGGGTGAGGTATCACTGGAACTTATGTAAATGGGGACAAGGCTGACAAATTAACTCTTGCCTTGCAGAATACTCATATGCAATCAAAAAGCATCCAGCTACAACAAAATCCAGAGCTTATTTTGATCCACCTCTTCCTTTAGGTTATTTTATATATACTTGACCAAATTTGAGCAAACAGTACAGATCAGTTTGCCCAGTGGTCATATAATTTCTTCTCAGTGATCAAACAACCAGGGAATGAGGAGACAGCAGCCTCCTTCTCTTCTCACCCCGGCCTCCATCTCTTCAGACACATCACTTCAGGCCAAGCTCAGCTGGCACCCACTCTCCCCACTTTGTGCTGCAGTGGGATCTTGCCTGTCGTAACCACCAACTTCAATCATAAAAGACAGCAAACTCTCCAAGTGTTCAGATTTACTGGGTACCTCAGAAAAATCTGCCAAGGCTCAGATTCCCCAAATAATAAATAACGTAATATTGTTCCCCTATCTTCACGGACACTTTGCAACACAAATCTGTTGGGACAACAAATTGTTTTAAGTCTCCAACACACAAAAGCAATTTTACATGTTAATTTGCAGTTTCACACGATGAATAAGGGCAGTTTTATCAAAGCACAAAGGGTGTTTCCTACAGTGGGAATGTCATAATGGGATGACAAGACATTGCCTGCTTGTTCTGCATGTTTGCTAAGATTGTTGGGTCTTTCTTGTCACAAAACAACTCTTGTTACACCAATATTTAATATATTTAATTAAAAACACGCAGAAGTCCACCCAAAATTTCCCAGTTGTTTTCAGATCCAAGGAACTCACAGTTAGAGCTGATACTGCATCACAAGGAAATGAAGTGGCATGAAGGAGATTTTCCTTGGTCTTTTCAGCTTAATAAAGACCCAGCTGCAGCAATGTTACAGCTGATGCAAGCGAGTCAGACCAAATCTGAACACTTCCCACTCAAGCTGACAGACTACAGGAACACCACAACCAGAGGCCCAGGCCTACTGGTAAAGTACTGGATACAACTCATTTTGTTCAGAGAAAATATTACTCTACACATAAGACAATTTCAGGAAAGCCAAAAAAAGAACAGGTTTACTTGGCTCTTACATTTCACTGCCCTCCTTTTGCAAAGTCAAATCCGGTTGTTGTGACGATGCCAGGGTTTGGAAGGCGGTTTGGCATTTTTTTATAATCCCAAAACCTGAAATTTCCTACTTCTGAGGCCCCCCCTTATGTTTCTCATAGGCCTAGGTATGGATATAGAGATGGCCAGCTTCTAGCATCTGTAGTGCCAGTAGTTACACTCGGAATTGGACTGGACTGGAGCCGTGGAAGATGTCCATAGTAGTCTCATTGTCACACAAGCCTGCAATCCCAGATTTCTGCACACACTGCCAGGGCCATGTGGCATTACCAGCAGCTGGAGCACAGCACGCTCCCAGGCATCTCTGTGGTAACAACATTTAGACTGTTAAAGGTGGCTGCAGCAGAGCTCAGAGAGGAAAATCAGCAAAGAAACCCAACATTCAGAGAGCAAACCCTGCACATGCAAATCAGGCTTTGCTTACTCCTGATGCACTGAAAGAGGAAGGATTTTCCATCTCATCTCCAAGCACACGCTTAGCGGTGCCAGGAAGGTCAGAGGACTGCCAGAGCATGCACAGGAGAAGGTTTGTCTGCAAACAGAATAAACAGCCTCGACTAAATTCTTGTAACCAATTAAGCAACAATTCTCGACTGAGAAAAACAGCATCTCCCAGCTCCCTGCCTAATCCTCAACTCCTGCTTCTTGAGCTGGCTTTAGATTTTTAAGTCTTCCATTTTTCTTCAGAAGCAGAAGACAAATGGATGCCAGTTCTGCAGACATCATGGTTGCAAGGCTTTCATTTGCCTTTTAGAGGCCATCAGTACTCAGAAGTGACTTAACACTAATGAGCTTTCACCAGCAAGTCTGCAAACATTAATACATGTGAGTAGGCATGCTAAATCCACTCAAACTATCTATCTGCAAGGCTCTCCTCCAGCCTGGACTGGACTTCAAGCCAAGGAATGATGAAACCTGGAGGGTAACTACAGATTTTCTCTCATCTGCATCCTTTGTTAAGCTACCCAGTGATACTAAGCAGATGCATTTTAAATGTGCTGGTTCATCTCACATAAAAGGGAGAGAAAAAGAAAAAGAATCAAAATAGTACTTATCTGGAAAAAAAGCAAATATTTTAAACTAAGTACTGCTACTGTTTGTAGACTGGCCTGTAAGAGAGATAGAGCTGAAATTCCTTTAAATACATGTGTTGAGTTTTTAAACTGCAAACAAGTCAATCTGACAAACCAGCTCAGTTAGGATTGCTCCAACAAAGCTGAGGGTCTCGCCCCCCCACCCTTTTCCTAAGTAAGCCAGCACAATTTTCTGGCATAGGCACTGGTGCGTGAGATTTTAACATTCCCTTTTCCATAAACAGTCATACATCAAGCTCTAAAAATTTGCTTCACAGAAACATTTGCACTAGTAAAACTCAATTATTCTAATGTTTGTATGACACATGCAGGAGGGGTACATAAAAAGGTTATGGTGAGCTCATTTAAGAATTTAAACAAGAACTTGATAAAAAGGTTTTGAATTATTCACTCAGCTCCACTATTAAATCAGGCTTCCAAAGGAGTCTTTAAACAACAGCCCAGAAGACGCTGTATTTATAACAAAACAGCAGCACTGAAGCCATCACACTGTCTCACAGCACAAACCATTCATAATTACAGTGTAAATGCACACAGGCACAGTATCGTGCCTTGGTCACGATCCTGCCAGATTAACTGGACACTTTAAACATTTATACAAATATTCCTGTCTGGAGAGGCAGCACCACTTCTGCCTAAATATCTTAAGTGCTGCTTTCTAGGCCAAAAAAGAGCAATGTCTTCAAGAACATCCAAAGCTGAAACACTCAGAACAGTACTAAGCAAGACAGAGACAATCTTTTACAAGTATTTATTTACTTTTATACCAGTCCATTTGGGCTGGCAACAAGCATTTTGCTAAGCCCCCCCAAAGCTTTGTGGCCAAACTCAAGTGAAGACATCACCACACTTCTCAGTTACAATCTTCCATGCTAAGTTTACACACAGCACAGCAATTTTCTCAGTACTTGCTGCTCACACACACACCAAACCTTTTTTCCAAACCTCAGGGCCCACTTGAAATAATGGCCATCTCTAGAAGGAAGAATAGTACAGGGCTTGGAAGAGATAACATGAGTGCTGCTTCACTTCTCTGGTACACACATCCTCTCGCCACCCGCTTCCTTTCTCCCCCCATCCCTTTTTCTTCACCTCGCAGGCTGCTCTTGATAGTTCAGCTCAATGAACACAAGCCAAGATTTCCTCTCAAAATAACTACTCCAAGACCATTTCAGCTATGAACATCACCCACAGAAACATTCCCATTTGCATATCATCTTCTCTCCTTCAGCAATCTGTTCCCAAATGAACTCATGGGCTGGTGATACAAGGTCATGAAGTTGTGGAAAATAAAGCAGGATACCCTCCCACTGCATGCAGCCATGCTCCCAGAGCAAGGGCAGGATGAGTCACTCTCCCAGTATAGATGGTTTCAGGCATTTCTGGCAGCATTATTTTAATGACAGTATTCCATTTCCTTCAGCCATCTCATTGAGACAGCTCAAGTTAAGTATTAATGAAGTGCTTGAACACTGTCTGGAGGAGACATGGGTGTCACCTAACCAGCTGCTCAAGATTCACCCTTAGCTGCTCTGGTCACCAAAACAACCAAGAAAAGAATTTTAGCATCACATGAGGTAAGGAAAGATTTGGGTGTGAGAAGCATGAGCCAAAACTACCACAGTGACAAATACCACTGAGCCATGACCAGAATATCAATCTAAGACAACCATAATCCACTAAAAAGAAAAAAAAAATCTAATAGTATCTTGCCATTTCTGAAGAAATGGGGGTTTGGATGGTTTTGTTTTGCTGTTACAAAGACAAGCCATTGTAGTAGTGCCATTAGCAACACCTCCTGAAACTTTTTTGGTTTTCAAATCTTTAAATTCAAATCTGCTGATGTACTTTCCTTCAAACCTACATCCCATCTCCTCACCCACATTCTCACAAATCTATCTATTTGAAGCTCTGGTTTTCCTGGCTATGGGTAAGGCTCAATACCTGCACCCTGCAAATTTAATTATGGCAAAATACCATGGCTATTTGAAGACTTCCTGACCATCAAATAATATCAGTGTACCTTTGCTTTGGGCAATTATTTACAGAGCTGGAAATCCTGAAGCAACACTGGTGATCACAGAAGCATTCTGCTGTCCACCCTTCCATCATGCTACAATGCTTTGTATCAGCTTTTGGAACTACTCAGAGGGGAAAATAGAATCATCAGAATTAATCTTTACAAATATGTTCAATGAAAAGGAGAGGAAAAAAACATAATTCAGTTAAAACTCTGCATTAGCTTACTCCAGTAAGGCTGGGAGGCATTTTACACTTCAGCTGAATTGGCAGCTCAAATTCAACTTCAGGCTCCAATGCAAGCTTTAAGTCAAATTCCTCAGCAGAGTAAAACGCTTATTAGCCTGTCTTCACTGTAATTTTAATCTTACTTAATTCTGAGTATGTAATTTATGTTAAGAATAACCCACTTTTTTTCAGAACGGGATATACTGCATGCAGAATTAATCCCAATTTATGATTAAAAAATAAGAAAATTAAAAAAAAAAAAAAAAAAAAACAAAAACATAAAAACACCTTGTAAGGACATCTCAATTTCGAGTTCCACAAACAGGACAAAATTAGTAACGATTTCTCTAGCTGAAATGAAAACAACTTCAAAGCACTGTGTGAAGTTTACAAAGTAAGTTTTAGAGTCCAAACTGTCAATGAACCTGGAACACAACACCCACCCATACCAACACTAGCAGTATTTACATCCTGTAGCCAACCTAAAAAGCTCTGAAGCCCCAATTACTATCTCTCACAATCACAAAACATTCACTACGTATTCGCTGGATTATTTGCATGGTTACTTAGGTTTTGAGGTTTTGTTTGCATTTTTTTTTTATGCCCATAAAGTAAAAATCTAGTAAGATCTCCCACCCAAGCCCAGAGGAAACTCCAAGAGAATTACCAAGGTGGTTTCCCACCACCCTTCTGCATTTGCTGCTGCAGTTTTGTGTTGCTCCCTTGCCTCCCACTCCTCTAAGAGGTAAAAAACCAGTTCAACCCCTATCACCCATCCCCATGCCTGTAAACCAACAAATCCTTTTGGGTGAAGCTTACACCCTGCCACAGCCTATTTGTATAATCTGAATGGGAGAGACAGGGACTAGTTAAGCATTTGCTGAGTGATTTGAGAGTGAAATGCAAGAGATGCACACACCAGAGGAGCTGGACTGTGCCAAGAGCAGGAGCTCAGGACAGTCCCATGTCACAGGCTGGCATCAGAACACCAGGCACCTGAATGACTTGTGCTAAAATACCCACTATGGGGAAAAAAATTCCCCACTCCCGTGACCCTCCAGATTTTCCTCCATTTTGTGTGGTGCAGAGATGGGAAAGGGAAGGAGAAGGGTCTGCAGGACTCTGCAGCACGTTCAGTCCTGTGCCGTGCTGGGAGCAGGGGCTGTGTGAGCGAAGGGAACCCGAGAGGCCCTGGACAGATGTTTCCATTCACCAACCCTGCCAAGGAGCAGGGAATGCCAGAGTTCACTGCCTTGGCGTTATTTACATTTCACAACATCCAGCAAGCACCATGCCACAAGCAGTTCAGAAACGGAAAATACCACATGGCCAAGGAGCGTTTTATAAAAGGGTGAAAATTAAACTTTCTCTATTTCAGTTCTGAACTTTACCTGGTTTCATTTTGCCAATGAAACAGGACAAAAGTATCGCAATTATCTCATCCACTTTGAGATAATTACCAGCCTTTGCCATTTTGCACACATGATAGCTTCGGGGGTATCAGAGATGGTTAACTGTGCCACCCCTGAACCACCTTGACATTTTCTTTCCATTTTCCAAAATAAACTGATTTTTGATCTAGCAGAGAGGACAGCTTCTCCTTCAGCAACTGTGCCACAAACCAAAGACCAAACCTAGGTGAGAGGGAGCATTTCAGAGGCATTCATCCAAACCTCAATCCTGAGACTCAACATGTTTGATAATGAGCTGCCAGGTCCAGTTTGGCAACTACAACAGCTACTGCAAGTGCTGCCCCATCCTCCCAAACACACCACAGGGTTAGACATGGACCACATGCAACAATGTGCTCTGCATTCCCAAGGTGGTCCCTGCAGCAAGTGAAAGGAAGGGTGATGGGGGAAACAGTTTTCACACAACATTATGATCCTCCAAGTCCTCTCTGAGCCAACAGCAGAAGGATAGAAAAAATAAAAAGGCCAGTATTACCCATTTCTATAAATGTCAGAACTTTCTGGAGCTTTCAAAGGGGTTCTGTATCTCAGCAGGGGCACTGTATCACGTTTCTCAAAGTTTTGTGCTGGTGAACACTGCCCAGACAGGGCAGCTTTACTGGGAGTGAGTGCAAGGCTCCCCTCCTGCCACTGCCACAACGGGACACCTTCCTTCCCAAAGTAAACCAGACACTAATGCTATTTATGGATCCTGTTGCAGAACCAGACAGGCTTCCCAGCCACTATTCATCAACGTGCAAATAGGTCTTGTTCCACGGCAGGCAGAAGAGATTTGAAAGAAAAAGTCCTGAAGTTCCGTCTTATTTTTTGAAGAAAATAAATATCTGAAGATTCGCTGGAAATTCAACACAGAACAGTAACACGTGCAAATAAAGGCTGATCACAAATTCTATGGAGAACATTTAATTGGCAATTTCAAATTAGTTCCTAAAGGATTACTAAAGGAAAACAAACACCCATGGAAATGGCAGCCAGTTGATGTACCAAGGGACAGACCCCTGAAGAACATCAGCTCTATGAGTCCTCCATACCCAGAAGAAAGGCAGGGAATCTAACTGTGAAATCTTCCTTACTTTGCCGAAAAAAAACCCCACTCCATCAGCTTCCAGAGACACACAGATGAACAACACTCGCCAGCACTACTTTTGAACATTAACACGGCAGACTCCACCAACTTGTCCTCCTATGTCTTTGGGGTTTCAGTGGGAACTACAGCTTTATTCTTACAAGCATTTTTCATGGAAGCACCTTTGCATTTAAAATATCAACTGTAAATGCATCTGCTATTCAGATAAAGCACCCACAAGCACTTAATTTCATATGCAACAAGTTTTACAAAGCTCTCAAAGAGCCCAAGGACATCTGGAAGGACAGATGCATGTTTAGAATGAGTCTCAGCATATCATCAACCAAAAAAAAATCTATTCTTAGATATCTCCCTTTGGTGATTCCTATAGTCTTCCTTTTTTTTCCCCTCCTACTCCTTTGAGAAAGTAACTTGTTTGTTTATTAAAAAAAAAAAAAAAAAGAAGAACCTGTTTTGCAAGGCATACAAACAAAGCAGTATCTTCCAAAAAAAGAAAAGCTCATTCAAAAGTATGTAAATATTAAGGCTGGTAACACAAACAATAAAACCACAGGAAATACAAGAAATTAAGAATAGATCAGGACTCATTCAATTTCCTGGCTGCTGGATATATATGCGCTTTTCTGGGTTCGATGTACGAGACAATTTTTTTTTTCCTGAGTAACAGACATCAGGCAGTTAACACATAATTTAAAGAAACAAAGAGAAATGAGCGTCCGTTCTGATCCTGCCTCCGATCCTTGGCAGGACAAGGACACTGCCCAAGGCAGCTACACCCAGAATTTGGCACATCAAGCCCCAGGGGTTCAGCACCCTGCGCTGAGAACTGAATTCAAGTTTGCGTAAATCACAGAGGAGGCAAAAAACAGGATTACTCCTGTCTCAGCAGAGGATGCTGCCGAGTGCCCGGCGCACACCCAAGAGGCTGCTCTTCGAGAAGGGACAGCTGGAAGCTGAGCACGAAGCAGAGGTGACAATTAGTTCCCACCGTGCAGGGTGGTCCCTGCCCTCGCCACCCTGCACTCTCCCTGGCTGGAGGGCACACTCCCGGAGCTTGACACTGCATTCCCAGCTCGGGCGTATTCCCAAATTCCTCACTGCTGCTAGGCTTTCATCTAGCAGCATCCCAACAGTTCTTTCTCTCTACATCACGGGCATTTCTTTTTTTCCCAACCAGCCAGAAGCAATAAGGTCTCAAGTCGACAGAGCTGTACATCTCTTGTATGGGAATTTAAAACGCTGCTCTCCCGAGCATCACAGCCACATTAACACAACCACACTGCAACAGCTCCTGCTCCTCGGTCAACTGCCATCAAATTTTAAACCAAGTCTCCAATCCCAAGCTACACAGCGGTTCAGACTCAGACTCATCTAAAAATCAAAAAAGCCCTGCAAAGAAAACAATTTAGCTCCTTCACTGAAAACACCAAGTGATGTACTTATCCAAAGAAAGACTTCAACAAGACTTAGAGCACATTTCCTCCAAAATGGCCTAGGTTTCTCTGTCACAGAGGTATCACAACCCCAAGGCATAAATACACACAGGTATTTATGCTAATGGTATTATTCTTTCTTAATGAATATCAGTAGCACAAATCTGACTAGATTTTTAGTAAAAATTGGCAAAGATTTTACAAATTAGTTCGGGGGGGGGGGGAGAGAGAGGTAGAAAATTAAGACTCCTCTAAGCAGAGTATTAAAAAGCTTGATAAGTTTATACTTGCTTGATACATTTTAAAATAACGTTTAATCTTTTTATATAATGCAATTGTACAGTAATTGTTCGGCTGCCATTTATCTGCCATCTCATAGTTTTCACTGGTATCACGGAGGGGATGAGTCCTTCAAATAAGCCAGGAAAGAAGGGGTAAACAGAACACTCATGTTTTGTAGCTTCAGGAAGATGTACACATTTTCAAGCACTTTCCTTGCCACAGGTCCTCCATCTTCCTCAAGTAGCTCTGAATTTTCATTTCAAAACTTGCTCTTCACATATTCGAGTGTTTTCTCTGCCAGCCATAAGCCGTTGCTGGGATAGGATCTCTTATTAGTCTCAAAGAACCCGATGACTTCTGAACTTTGAGATTATAAAGCAAGAAAGTTACTGAACACTCACATGCCAGTCGATTGGCTAAGAAAAAGTAGCACAAAGTCCTGCCAAAATCCTAGATAATCTGATAAAGGAAAAACCGGGGAGGTCTAAGCACTAAACCCTGCAGTTTAAGTAGAGTGAATTCCAGCTGCAGAAGGAAGCACATCACATTCAGCAGAGCATCTCTTCTTCTGAAATGCCATCTGAAAAGTCAGTATTTTACCACCCTACTACCCATAGGTAAATGGCAAAATTCCTAGAAGAAAAACGTGTGGGACTGACAGGCAAATTTCATACCAATTACAACTGGAAACTGAATAGGAGGGAGAAAGACCTACCTAACAAAGCCAGTTAGCACTTAAGTACTTCTTTAATTCTCCCACTTTCAACGCACTACACAAACAATTAATCCTCTTAATATCCATGAAAACATATTTATTATCCACAGTTCTAACGTGTAAACTCTTCACACAACAGTCCAGTTCCTTCTCTAGCTTAATACACTGCCCATGAAAACAGGAACCAAAACCCTGTTTTAACTGTGGGACAGCTCTCAAGAAACCTGCTCCCATCACCCCACTCCCATCTTCATCTTACAGAGGAACAACAAAGGCACTCACTCCAGAAAATACTTCTATAAGCTAGTAAAAAGAATTTTATGCTTGTTAAGTGCTCAAATCTCAGCCTCCGTGCTACACACACACACACTCCTCTTCAGGCTACATAACCAAAAGACTCTTCCAAAATTAATTAGTAGCTCTGGCCAAGGTGGAAAAGCACCTCCAAATTTTGGAGACTCCCAAGCCCCGACTGCATAAATGGATTTACACTCCTGTGCCCAACTCATTAGGAGCCACCAGCACTCAAATGCAGCCACACAGTGGGTACCAACATAACCCCCAGCATCCTCCCACAACGGGTCTGAGGACAATTGTGAATGTATTTTCCTGCTGGCATCTGCACTACAATAGAGAAAAACCTGCAGTTAACAAACACGTGCAGCAACATTTCGCCTCGAATCACACAAAAGTGTAAAGAGACACCTGGACCTTGTGAAATGAATGCTTATTACACAAGGCCTTCTTTTATGGCAGTACATATAAAAAGGCTTTAGTCTTTATTCCTCTACCCAGCTGAGACAACCTACTTTCTCTGCAGCTGCTAGGAGAAGAGAAACTATAAACATTTACATTTAATGCAACAAAAGGTTTGCTCACCACCTCTTGTGTTCCACTGTGCTCTTAGACGATGATCACTCATCATAAAAATGGGTGGAGTGGCTGCAAAACACTCAGTGATGGAAAAATTGACTCCCATGTTCAGGAAAGGTTCCTGCACAGGCTGAAAACCCCACTGAAAGGGAGTGTTGTCATTACTTCCAGGATGGGAAATCTTTGGGCTATGGATGCAAACACATCTGCTACACGGCTTTTACTTTATCTCAGAATCACCCTCTGCACAGACTGAAAGACCTTCAGATCACACTACAGAAACTGTTTTAATCTAGGCCACAGTAAACTCAATCAGCTCCAGACTAGTTTTAAACAATTAAAAACCAGCACTCCCAAATACAAAGTGCAGACTTGAAGATGTCCAGTGCCGTCAGCACTGCAGCCTTGCTGCTGCAGTGAAAGATTTATGGTAACAGGGAACAAAACAACAGAATTCATCACGTAACACCAGAGGTACATCACGTAAGCCTCACTCCTCGGCTGACTCACTAAGTGATATTAACTCAAAAAAAAAGCAACTCCCAGTTTTGCTGCCATCTTACTTGTGGGTTCAGCAATTAGGAAGCATGCTGTGCACAAGCTCATGAGCCAGAAAAAATTAGTCTGTGTAAGAGTCAAATATGGTCATCCTGTCCTCCCCTTCCCCCCAAAATAATCACTTCCCCCCTTCCTTTAACACCTGCTTCCTCCATCCAAGTGCTCATTGTCCCACTGCTATTATGGGACCAAAGGCTTCAGCATCCCAGAGGAAACTCAGAAGGGAAAACAGTGTGTGTAAAGTGACCAAGACTCATTCCCTTCAGCAATCTCACCCCCACCATCCCTTATTTTCCCTCTTTTCCTATTGACAGCAAATCTCAAGATTTGGCAGGGTGTTGATAGCCACACCTGCTGGGAAGCTGAATGTGCCACACATCCTGGTATTGAACCCCGCTGTGCCCACACTGTGGACTTTCCTTGCTGTCACACCTCCCCAAGAACCCACAACCAACACCACGGGGCAGGAAACAAGGGCAGACAACCCACGGCCTGACCCAGCACAGCTTTTTGTATTGCTGCCCTGCACACAAGTGCTGTGATGCACTCTGTGCATCCCTAAAAAGTGGTACAAGCAGAGCAACATCAGGAACACAACCGAAGAAGCCTTTAGGCAAACCCATCCTTAGCATCAACTTCCACCAGGAGGTTTCCAACTGTAGGAGGTGGCTGCGCACACTCACTCCCGTTTTCCCTACACTGAAAACAGGGATACCTGCAAGAACACGATGAGTCGGCCAGCATCCATTCGTGACACATGCCAGGTGTGTTAATCCCTGGAAAAAAGAATGGGTGAGTCAGTAGTTTGAGACTGAAGACAGCCCAGTTTAGAACAACTGCTCCGTGCCAGAATCTTTGTTTGTAATGGTTTTACTAAGTGCAGCATTCAGACTTCAAGAACAGCTACACCACTGAGGGCAGAGACACACTGGGAAAAAGATTTACTTTCCCAAGTAACTTTGCCAGAAACCTCAGATACGGTTTAGATGAAGATACAAATATGTCACAGATTTTAGCATAACTTGCTGCTCCAGTTTGCATTAGTCACGGTTGATAAAAAGCACAGAAGACTCAAACATGACACATCAGGCACTTTCTGTCCACACAAAGATTTGACCTCATCCTCATCAAATGACCTTTAAGATGACCACCTTAAATCACACTGGGAAAAGTCTTACCAAAAATTCAGCCTCACTTTTAAATAAATAATTTGTTGCTTATTTTCTTTTCCCTTGCTCTCAGAAATAAAATCTGAAGGAGCTGCTACAGAAGAAAATCCTTAAATCGTTCCTTTTACACTGTATCAGGCTAATCTCAGCAGTGCTGCTACACTGTAAATAACATTTCGCATTAAAAAACAATTTGGGGAGATCTCTCACCATATATTTTGCAAATGTAACATTAAGGTATAAAAAAGTTCTGCAACAAGACTGATGGGAAGTTAGCCACTTGAAAGTAGTCAAAAAAATACAAAAAGAGACTAGAAGCAGTCAGAAGCTGCTGTGATAAATTTTGCATAGTCTATTAGAAAATTTCACAAGTGCCTATAACAAGGACACAATGGATCAGTAGCAACTACCTGTGCTCATACATTTTAAACATTATCTCAGAAGAGCAGCACCACAGGATCCAACAAGCAGTCTCCACCCCGTGATTTTCAAGGAAATCAAAAGGTGACCGCATGAAAGAACCAAACCTACAAGAAAACTGTGACAGTTCAATTGCCACACTGACTGAACAAAATACTATGGCCAGTTTTGCAAAGACAAGAGCAGCCAAACAGGAAAATTATTTATCATGAACAACTTACAAAGTCACAAAAATTTTTAAAAAAGAAAAATTTGACTGAAGACAGTCTTGATAAGGGGAAAGAGATTCAAGAAAAATCCAAGTGGTCCAGGAGAATTAACTTTGTCAAAAGAGCCTGGGCTAGAGCATTATGAATTCACTGCTGAAAAAGCACTGTTCTGGATTCTGCTGCCAAGGCCACAATCAAGGTCCTCCACGATCCATGGAAGCCCCTAAGGCCCACACCACCAGCAGACCTCACCCAGAGCTACCAAACCCAACCTCACACACAAAAAATGCTTGAAATATACTGTATTTCAAGCCCTCAACACAAGTGCTGTAGAAGGAACTGACAGTAGTTTCAGGGGTAATTTTTCCTTATGTTTTCTCCAATCCTAGATTAAATATTTGAGCATTTGAACTGTGGAACTTCATTGCTATGCCAACAATGAATTAATCTTTTCCTCACCCATATTACAAACCACCCAATAAATTCTTCAGCATCAGATTTTTAGGTTTCTTTTCAATATATACAAAATAGTCTTCTTAGACTGCCTGACCATGTCACAACATGTGATCCATTACAGCTACAACAGAATTAAAGCTTATTTTTCCCAAGGTATCACACTTCGTACTTTTTAAGGACTGTTGACTACTTAAAAATACTTGTGATTGCACTGGTCCTCAACAACCTAGCAGCATATCTAAAATGATTATAAAGAAAAAATTTTTAAAATATTATTAAAGCAGTAGAACTTATTTTGTAGAAAAGATTTATCTTCACTCTCAAAAGAAATAACTGATGTCTTTACGGAATTTAAAAATTAAACACTTTGACTTTTAACTCACTGGCTTATCTCAGAAATATCTATCTCCCATGTCATCTTCACATGCTGTAAAACAGGGATGGGCACCACAGTCAAATGCCTTCTTTGCAATTGGAAAAGCACTTCCAAGAGTTTAGGTTTCTCCTGGTGGAAGCATCCGACCCTCTGCCACAGCAGCTGCTTGTGGTAACACAAGGGAACATTCGTCAGGTAACTGATACAGGTACAGAACAAACTTTTTTCTTTATTGATGCAAGTTATGAATTGTATGGAATAGAAATAATAATGCATTCTTAACTGGGATCCATTTCCCAGTCTGGTTTGCTGAACACCCCAGTATGGCCCAGCTGGGGAACTGGAAGAGGCTGCTTATACTACACAAACACACAAAAAGAGATGAGGTGACAAAACTGCAGTTCAAGTTCGGGATGATACTGAAACTTTTACCTACTGCACATTTTACCTACATACTGTCTTGAGAAGGACAATAAACTCTTTACAGGATTTGTGGCGTCACAGCTTATTTGTAATACAGACATTATGAGAGGAGTCGCCCTGTTTCTCTGACAAAGCACCATAAATATATAGGTATATCATCCTGAAAAGGAGCTGTATAACTTCACTGCAGCAACAAGTTCCCAGCATAGCTGCTTTTCCTGGAGCACTGCCATTATATTTTCTTATCAGTAACTGAAGTAACTAACCAGCTAACTCCCAGTGATGGGCTTTGCCTTCTAGATCTGCATAAAGGTCATCTGCAAAAGGAAAGAGGCAGGCTTGATAAATAAATAAATAAATAGGAGCCATTGTGCCACATCCACGGCTTTGTTTCCAAAAGCCACTAAGAAGTCCAATGCCAGGCCGAAGTGTCTGACTATTCAGTAAGTACAAGGAGTGGCCAATTCCCTCCCCACAGTGAGATTGTTGACAGCTGTTTTAGAAGAGGAAAAAAAAAGTGAAGCATGACTAAGCTGTTCATAAAAATCACATTATATCCAACACCCTAAAAAACAAGTTTTGTTTTAGAAAAGGTGTAAGGCTTCCTGGATGTGACTGACCAGGTGGTGCACGCCAACCCTACCAGGCTCCCAATTGGATTTTATCCCCTGTGGCAAACCCCAGGGCAGCAAAGAAGTACTCTATTTACACCAGAGCTATCAGCTGCTTCAGAACGTCATTCATTACCTTTATCTGTCCTACAGGTGATCAATGCAAGCACGCACATGAGCACTTGGCACCAAACAGCACCCAGTAATCACAAGGTGCAGGCTGCAAGGTGTTTTCCTCCCCAGCTTTCCACATCCAGCCTCTCATGTGCCTGCAAACAGGAGTTATCCTCTGGCTGGAACCGTGCCAACTGCCAACTCCCTATCCAGGCAGTTGGCAGTTATGGCCTCCTGGACTACCCAGCCTTTCGCTCAAGCTTTTAAGTTCTCAGCAGTGCCTTCCACCAGTAGAGCAAAGCCAAAACCAAGTTCCTCCATACAAATCAGCTGTGGGGTTTAGCTGACTCCAGGCTATTTATTGCCTGTGTGGGAAAACCCTATAGAAATAGCATTTAATAGCACTCAAATAGATTGCAGAGATAACCAGCTACAGTAATACGCAGAAAAGCTTCCAAGCTGCTTCAAGGTCAGTTTTATTGGCGAGTGGATCACCACCAAATACCAGGCAGAGAAAAGTGATACGTTGGTGTCCTGGAAACAGTGGAAAAGAAATAGGTACAGCAGACATTGTAGCTTCTACTAACGATTTTTTTGTTAAGTAGCTATTTATTAAAACAACATATTATTCTAGCAGAAAATCGTATGAAAGAACCCCATTGCTTTTGTAACACAGAAGCATGTGAACATCACCAATAAACCTACCAATGCTTTTTTTTTTTTTTCTCTAGGATAATTTATTGACTGCTGTTCTTAATTCACGCTTTGGATAGAATAACCAGATTCCTTTAACAGTACTTAATCCTCCTCTTAGCACAAGGAGTGTACCCTAGACCAGAACACAGCTTACTCACAAGTATATCCTGCTGAGAGATTAGTGAGTTCTGCATATGCCTGAGTCTCAAAGCTGCACTACGCAGATTGTGTATAAAAACATCCATCGTCGGGTAGTACCTGGCAGAGCTCTGTTCCTATGAGAAGCTTTGAGTTCTTAAATGTGTTTCCCTCCTTTGATGCAGCGAAGCTGTAAATCAGGAACATCGAGCTCCTGCCTTTCTCTCTGGCTGCAGTCCCGGGCTGGACTCTCCTACTTCGAACACGTCGTGTCCTCACCTCTCGGGCTATGCCGGCCATCCGTGGCCGCCGGAGCCGGGCAGGAAATCCAGGCTGGAACGCCAGTCACACAGCACGGGCGCATCCACACTACCTGCGGGGGACTCGTCATTCAGACTACCTACAAAACCTGTCTGCCTGGCAGAACTCAACATCCGTGTCCTTCTAGCAACAGCCTCGGGCTAGCCCGTCTGCCCAGCACCGGGCAGCACTGCATGGACAGACGGGCGATGGAAAGGCTCAACCCATGAACGTGGACAACAGGTACACACTTGAACTTGTGCCAAGGGAAAACACATGCCCAGGTGGTCCTCACCTTGCCTAATGCACTCTTACCCTGATACCGGGTATCAAAAAACCCAACCAAAACAAAAAAACCCAAACTCAATTTCAAGTGTGAGAACAAGACGCTGTCACCATGTCCCAAAGCACAGCAAATGTCCCTCTAGGACAGTCAGTTTCTATCCACAGACAGGGATGTTATGAGGTTAACATCAATCTACTCCCACTACTAAGGTATCTATGTATAAAAATACACCTCCTCTAACCCCACAATAAATGAATCATTAGTATCTTACCTTCAAGGACCCATGTGGAACTTGGTTCACTCTTACAATTCCACAGCAGCTCAGCAAGGGTGTGCAAAACATAAGAAACGCACCCAAACAGAGACTCAGAGAGTCACCACAAACAGAATTAATGTAGCTTGGCCCTTTAAAACCGATTAGATTGCATTAGCCAAAACTCCCAGTACACAAGACATCCATAGATCTCAGACCAACTGTCTAAACTCAGCTCTGAAGCTACATGCTTTACATATTTCTACTGCATCGAATATCTCCATGAGTACCTAAAGTTTTACGGCTGACGGAGATTACAGAGAGCCACAGCGACCAACTGTCCTACAGCAGCACAGGATTTCTAATCCCTTTATCGAATGCCTATCTGGTCATCCGCAGCAGAACTGGTACATGATTCTCTTTAAAAAAAAAAAAAAAAAGAAAAAAAATAAACCTTTTTATAAATCACTTTTTTCCCCACTTCCAATGTCCAGCTAACATGAAGCTGTAAAGGACATTGGAGCGGAACCAATTCGAGAGGTCAGCAAAACAAGATTCTGCAAATCCCCACTCCTCTATATGACTTGTGGGGACAACACAGTCACAGAAGGTGGATTAATAAACCCCAACAGTTTACAGGTTCAGAAAAACTACTATTTCGCAATCCTCATCCAGAAACTCCTGCATTTGCTTCAGAAGAAGGGTGTACACTCGATAAGGAACAAAAATAATTATACTTTGAAGCAAGAGAGTGAACGCATGAAACAGACCCCACGGCAAGGACCGTCTGAGTGACACCAAAGGCCACCGAGACCCAAAGGTGACACGCACCAACACCAACGTGTTTGTGGGGGGCTCTTGATAGGAATCCGCCGTGACTTTCCGTGCAATAAACTGAGATACAAAGTTGTGTCTGCGAGCCTGGAGAGGGATTCCAGCCGGGCTATCAGCAATTGCATGCGGGTGGAGGCTGGGGGCCGGGCGGGAGCGCGTCCCCGGCACACCCCCGGGCACGGCGGGGCCCGGCCCGCGGCGGAGCCGCCACCCCCGCCCGGCTGCGGGGGGACCGCGCCCGGCCCCGGCCCGCAGACAATAGCGGCGGGGAGCAGCCGCGCGAGAGAACACTCCAAATAAATGAAAAACTACCGAGAGCCGTGAAATGAAAAGGAATACAGCCACGCGGAGGAGAGGGGCCGCCCGGAGCGGCTCCACGCGAAGTTGCGCGGAGATAAAACCCCCCGAGGACGAGGAGGAAGGGCGGGGGAAGCGTGCGAGGGCGCGGGAAGGGGAGGGGGGCTCCGCACACCCCAGACCCCGGGGAGCCTCCTCAAACTTTCCCCCACCCCTTCGCCCAGCTCCGGCGGGGCAAACTCACCGCGGGGCCCGGCGGGCGGCTTCGCCCCTGGCAGCGGGGCCGGGAGGGAAGGGAGAGGGACGGGGACGGGGAGGGGGCGGAGGAGGCGGCCGGGCCGGTGCTCTCCGCCCGGGGAGGCGGGCAGGAAGGAGGGGAGGAGGGCCGGGGGCTGCCGCCGCGCAACCTGAGCCGCCGCGCCCGCCCGCCCGGCCCGGCCCGGCCAGCCCGCATGCGCCGCCCCGGGCCGGGCTGTGCGGGGCCGAGCGGGGCCGGGCGGCTCCAGTCGGGGCCGGGCCGGGCGGTGCGGGGCCGAGCGGGGCCGGCCGGTGCGGAGCCGGCCGGTGCGGAGCCGAGCGGGGCCGGCCGGTGCGGAGCCGAGCGGGGCCGGCCGGTGCGGGGCCGGCCGGTGCGGAGCCGAGCGGGGCCCGGCGGTGCGGGGCCGGCCGGTGCGGAGCCGAGCGGGGCCGGCCGGTGCGGGGCCGGCCGGTGCGGAGCCGAGCGGGGCCCGGCGGTGCGGGGCCGGCCGGTGCGGAGCCGAGCGGGGCCGGCGGTGCGGGGCCGGCCGGTGCGGAGCCGAGCGGGGCCGGCGGTGCGGGGCCGGCCGGTGCGGAGCCGAGCGGGGCCCGGCGGTGCGGGGCCGGCCGGTGCGGAGCCGAGCGGGGCCCGGCGGTGCGGGGCCGGTCCGTGCGGGGCCAGGCGGCACCGACGGCACTCGCTGGTGCCGAAGTCCGGCCGTGCCTGCCCTGCGCCATGAGCAGCGCTGCGGAAAGCCCCGCTCCGTGCCCGGGGTCTTTTCCCTCGCCTGCACCCCTTCCCGGTTGCTCGGCTGCTGGGGGAGAGGCGGCGGTGTGTTTGTAACGTGGTGGTGCGGGTGTGAGAGCGCGCAGGCAGCTGCTTAGGCTGCGGGTTTGTTTTTATCGACGAGGGACCTGGGGATTTTTTCGTGCCTGGAAGAGTTCAAGGCCGGGCTGGATGGGGCTTTGAACAGCCTGCGCTAGTGGGAGGTGTCCCGGCCGATGACGGGGAGGTTGGAACTGGATGATGTTGAAAGTCCCTTCCAACCCAAACCATTCTGGGATTTCAGGATCCTGTCGTCCCACGTGCTGAGCTCCGGCTGTAGGGCCTGTTCTGGTGGGTTTTGGAGTTCTGGCGTCCTCAATTCCAGCAGTTAAAGCCTCTCCTAGTGCCCAGAGCACAAGCTGTCCAGCTGTGAACGGAATTTGCTGCACATCCGTACCTGTCACAAACCCAACAGCTCTACCTGAGTTCCACCAGCCCAGCTCATGGCCTCCTCTGCTGCTCACCCTCTTTTTCCCGGTTCTCCTATGGCTGTGTGCGGTGTGTAGGTTTGATGGAGGAACATCTCCCGAACCGTTCCCACGCCTTGCCCCGGAAAAGCAGTGGAAACAGCAACCCACCATTAGCAAATGAGCTCATGTGGTCTGTGGTCCGTGTGTGGCTGTGCTGGAGGAGGCCCTGCAGAATGAGGATGCCTGATCTCTTGTGGTGGTGGCTTGCCTTCAGTTACCGTTTTTGTTGGAAGCTGTTTGGAAATGTGTACATGTGGTGGCCCAGCATTTCCACTTGGCTTTTTCTACAGCATGCATGTGTATCCCTCTAGCCCTGGCAGTGGCTTGATGATCATGTGTACAAAGGCAGTATCAGCTTAACATGTGTCACTTCATGAGAACCACACCAGAAACACTTCACAATACTTTTCAGAGATTTTGCTGCTGATCAGAGCACTGGGCGAAGGCTGCAGGTAATTCCTGTACATCACGTTCTCTCTAAGTAGAAAAGAAAAACCAACACGTTGTTCAGTGCAGATTATCTCCTGAAAACCCTGCACGTGAACTTGGCGTTGGCTTCCAAAATATGCACTGTTGATTCAGTTCAAACCAACTGAAACAATAAAAATGGTTTCAGTGCTTATGCATTTTGGTCGTTTTGCAGACTGGAATGCACCAGCATTGTACACCCTTAACAACCAGATATAAAGCAGTAGTTTTTTTCTTATATGGCTCCAATAAAATAAGGCACACGAGAGCAGGGACTCTGGAAAAATATTTTCCTTTGCCTTACTGCCATCTGTACAAGAAGGGCTTATGGGGCAGATCACTTGGAAGTTCCCAGCTCCAAGAAGAGGGGTCAGACGCAGCGATGGCTCAGCAAAGAGCACCATCTAGTGAAAGGCCACGTCTTGAAACTGTCCCCTACAAGGCGCCAACCAGACAATGACTGATGCAGCCCAGCCCAACCTACCTCATCGCATCTGAAGCAATCGTGAGTGAGGTAGTGTGGTAACAGATAACCCCCGCCTAAAATTTTCCATAACGAGAACACCGAGATCTTTAGCTCTACGCTGTTGGTTGTCCATCAATGGAATTTTCTTTGCTTGCCAGCTCCATCCTGGCAAATCAATCTCTGTTTTCTGCTCCTCGCCTGGAGCTGACACAGCCCTGGTGTTGCTGTAGGTGCCCCCTGTCTCATAGTGGGGGACAGAGGTACCAAAGCGGGGGCTCCCTGAGTCTGTACCAACTGTGTACATGCCCCTGCACATGGGCTTATATGTGCTGCTCTTGCAGAGTTTGGAAATGCTTTTGGCGTGTCTTTTCAGCAGAGGAGTGTGAAGATAATCTGTCATCAGGGCTGCCCAGGAGCATTTACCATAGTCACAACAGTCCAAACTGGAGGGCAAGGAAATTAACATGGGAAGTACTGAGAAAAGACAGCACAGCAGCTTAGCACCAAAGCAGGAAGATCAGCTGCTTTGGCCCCATTCATGAAAGGTGTTCTGGCCCCTGCAGTCACAAAAGGTGAATCAAAACACAGGCAGAGATGATGTAATTTTACCTAAGAGAAATTTTCCCTCCAAAGTGGGCTTCTCTATCTGCCCACGTCTTCAGAGTGCCAGGCACTGGTGGTAACTCAGGAAGGGAATTAGCAAAGGTAGACAGCACTGTGGGATGGGCTGGCAGCTCCCCAGATTGCCAAGGGATTGGACAGGGTCTCAGTTTAGATTTAAGTCCAGTTCCTCCTGGCCTGCGGGTGGGCTCCTGATGTCCCAGGAGCAGAGACCACCAAGCATGTGCCACAAAAAGGCTGTATCAGCCGCTTCAGATGCCCAGCCCCTGCTCTCAGCAGCAGTTAACACATCTTTTTACCTTGCATTTCCCCAAGATTAGTCTGCCCTCTAGTTTAGTCTTTAAATTATCCACCCCCAAATTCTTTATATCAAAATATCCTGTCTGCACCCACATATCACCACAAACCAAAACAGGGAGGCAGTAGGTTAAAGGAAATCTGTGCAGCCCGCTGTGAATGCCAGCCTCCTGATAAATCATTCGACTTCAAATCATCTCTGACACTAGTTCCCTTGGGTTCCATCCTCTGCTACATGTCCAGGTCTGCTTTTCAAGTCTTATAACAAAATAATAAAATATATCAGATTTCTTTCATTGCCTCTTTCAGGTTTTAATTTGCAGCTTTGCTGCAGGGCTCCCTGCTTCTTGCTAGGGAACTGGATTGAAGTGCAAGTTGCACTCATGAATGAGACTGGAATTTGGTTCTGCACAACATAATCTGGACATTTGTGTGTAGTGGCATGGATTAGCAATATGAGCACATTGTTCCTGTTTGCTGGAAATGAGCTGTCCTTGCAACTGAATAGAAAACAGAGTGCAGTGCAATGATGGAAGCAGCAGCTATTAAAGACTTGTTTTCATCCTATCCAAGCAGCTACAAAACTGAGACACTGAGCATTAATGTGGCTGACAATAGTGTGTGGTGTTTTCTTTGTGTCCCTGCTTGTTTGAAGCCAATGCCTGGTAGCTGAGAATAACAGCAGCTACACCTGAGGAGATTTTAATATAATTTTCCTTCTTCATACTCTACCATTGTCATCTCTAAAATCCTGTAAGAGGACTTTGCTGAAAAATTAGGGACTGTGGCTGAAAGCAGCCATCAGGGGAAGTTAACCCTTTCCTGTGTACTATATATATCTCAGTTAAAATGTAAAAATTTTTTGTGTCTCACAATCTTCAGACATTGGCGCTCACCCCTGACACAGGAGATGATGTGGAATGGGTGAACTGCAGTCAAACCCACCCAAAACACAAACACACCTGCAAAATTAAGTTAATTAATTAAAAGCAAGTTCCCTGGGTTCTTCTGCCCCTCTGTGGAAAGTTTGTGGGGCTCTGCTGGGAGGAGAAGGGGCACAAGCTTGCAGGTCGGTGTCACCCACCAGGTGCCCCAGCTGCTCATCACGACTCTTTGTGATGATTTCTCAGTTCTGGGAGGCAGTGCTTATCAGTTGCTCATGCAGATGTCATTTCACTTGCTCAATTGGTGGGGCAGATCTAGCAGGTCCACCTCTGCAGCTCACATGGCCCCTCCATGTGCTGATAAGCTGTGCTAACACCAAGCTCTCAAAACTCCTCTTTACATATATCACTGGAAGCCCTGATACAAATACTGTTTTTTCTTCTGTCAAAACTTTCCAGTTACTATTGTTTAAAGGACATGCAAACAGGTCAGGGAACATCTCTGCTGACAGCCCCAGCAGAACCACACCCACATGAATTTATGACAGGTACAAATCATCTTATTTCACATCATCTTTACATATTCTCCAGACCAAAGAAATCTTCCAGTGAAGTCCATGTGGTACCTGCACCTGCTGCCTTGCTACATCTGTGTCTGTAACATCACTAAATTGTAGAAAATGCTGAGTTGGAATGGACCTATCAGAATCATTGAGTCCAACTCCTGGCCCTGTGCAGGACACCCCAAGAATCCCACCATGGGCCTGAGAATGTTGTCCAAACGCTCCCTGAACTCTGGCAGGCTTGGAACTGTAACACGGAAACAAGAAATAAAAGCAAGCAAAGAACAAGAACTCCACAATCACCTTTGCCATCCCACAGAGATAAGGTCTGTGCAGGTGTGTTGCAAAAAAGGTGACATTTCATCCCCTCCTGCCTGGTCTAATAAATAATATCCAAATTGGATGGTGTCTTTGAGCAACCTGGTCTAGTGGAAACATGTCCCTGCCCATAGCAGGGGGTTGGAAGCTACGTGATCTTTAAGGTCCCTTCCAACCCAAACCATTCTGTGATGCTATGCTAATAGCAACTACAGAAGTAACTCACACAGCCTCTGATTGCCTGTGCCAGACCTTTGAAGATCAGACAGTGTTTCCTTGTCCCAGAAGAGGCTCAAGGTATAACTGCAGGCTTGCCCTCCATTCAGCCCCGTGGGATAGATGGTAGATAGAGCAGAAGGAGGGATGAAAGGGGACTTGCAAAAACCGTCTTTAATCCTCCTGGGACAGTTTTCTCTTTCACTTGGGCTTTATACTTCATGCTTTGTCAAAGCACGCTGTTTACAACCATGTGTTCTAGCCATCATGTTCTTTTCAATACACCTTTTAATTTAATACAGTTTTATTTCTGTCTTCAGCAAGCATTGTCCGGGTACGTGCAGAGCAAGGGATAGGCAAATCTGTGCCAAAAGGTTTTATTGAAGTATCAGAAAACATCCATCAAATCAGTTTATGAAACTGAATTATGTGGGACCCCAGGAGTGAAAAATGACAAACACAGAGAGTTAAGTTGATAGCAGACTAGGATAAAAGCTTTTATCAACCCAGGCTATAAAATTAATCAAATGCAGTGTACTCCTGAAAAATTAGAGCAGTTTCCTCGCCCCTTCACTCTTCTCAATTTCAGATCTAAGTAGCATACAAAGTAGATTAAAATTAATCAATACAGCAGAGCCCACAGTGAAGCAACTCATCAAGAAAGTAACACGTGCATTTGCAACCAATTATTTATTGCCATAGCCACGTGTGGCCAGGATATGGATGCATATGGCACCCCTGGCTTCTCTTGAATCCATGCCAGAGCTGATGGGTGTACTTGCTTTTTGTGTGAGGCAGTAAAAGAAACTGACAACATCTAGGTCACTTGGCAATATTTGCTTTAGTCTTGCAGATATTATGAGGGGTGAAACAGGCTGAAATTTAATGTGGATGTGCAGCAGTATCCTTTTCTCTGTCTAGGACCTGAGCTTTCCATCCTGGACCTGTACTATTCAGATTTTCTCTACATGTTTATATAGACTGGATGGGACCTCCCAAACTACAGAATGTGAGAGAGGAGAGTCCTCCAGGTGCTGGGAACTGTGGGTCATGGCAAATATTTCCAGCTTATCTAAACATGTAAGAACTTTTTCCCATTCATGTCATTGCATGAAATACCTGCTCAAACTTTTCCTATGGATCTTCACAAACCTGCCAAATGACAAATAAGTACCAAGAGAGATGCCCTCCTCAGGATGGCAAAGAGGGACTGTGTGTGTTTCACAGAGATCCAAGTGCAGGGTGGAGACTCCCATCACAGACTGTCCTCTTCAGGCACATGAACAAAACCTTTGGGCTGAACATGAACTGCTTTAAAAACTGCTCTGAATTTCCATCATCAGCCACCCACCAACTGTTTTGCCAACACCTGTGTGTTACAACATGTACCTGTAGCAGAATGTTGTGGTTGGCTTCATATCTTGAGAACAAAATAGACTCCTTTATTAGAGATTTCCAGTGCTAGAAAGCCAGAAAGCTCCTCAGCTCATCTCGTGAAGCCTCATTTTCTCACACACAAGTTCTGTACTCATTGCCAGTCAGCCCAGCTCTGCAAGCTGACACGCACCCACCAGATGGTCTTCGTACTTCTGCACCAGAACTGCTGATGTGCACAAGGGTCAGCAAAAATGCACCATGGTTTTCCTCAGCTTAACACACTTCCAAGTCACAGAAAAGCACAAAAGGCCATTGAGCATCTCTGTTCAACAGCACGAACAGTTGGCCTGTAAACAAGTGCAGATCTCTTGTAGCAGTAGGCTGAAATAACCTCAGTTCTCAAGAGGGGAAAAGGAAACTACTTTATCATGTGCTGTATAAAAATGCTATGTGGGTCCTAGGAAATCAAAGGTATGCTGACACAAATCGTAAAGCCAGGAAGGACAGCAGAGATTTGGACATTCACTGGAGGTTGTGCATGCATGTGGTGATGGAATATGGTTCAGCATAGCAAGCTCTGAAGAGTTAATTCTGAATGTGCACATGGCTTTTGTAGGGTGTTTGTCGAAAGGAGGTCCTCAAGGAGGAGCCGGGCTTACAGATGCTCCTCTCTCCACATTCCCCAGGCCAGGAGAGCTGCCATGTAAACATCATTTCTCCAGTGCCCTCTCTGCCTCCAGTTGCAATGGCTCTGGCTGCTGAGACAGCATGGGCATGGCTGGCTATTTGCAGCAGCAAGCCTGTGGGACATGCTGTGGGATGAACACACTGCAGGGTTGGCATCCTGTCAGGGTCTCCCCTAATTCTATAACACTAGAATGCCTCTCAGTTATTTCTTAGGAGCTCGGGCTAAGAAGCCCATGTCAAGAATGGGGTACGGCATCTCTGGCATGCCAGGCTGAGCAAGTTGTATTTTGCAACACTGATGTGCTTTTGTGTGGAAGGGATCTCTTTCACACTAAGCAGCCGTCATACGGTATTTTTGATCACCACCTGTAAGCAAATCCAAGCAAAGCTCATTCCAAGGTCAGCTGGGTATTTCTGCAGACTTATCTCCAGCCTTGCAGGCTGCAGAACAGGCCACAGCACTGGTCATTTAAACCTCTGATAGATCAAACAGAGACAGAACTGATCCAGACTGGCAAGAAAGAGATTAGGATCAAACGGCCTCCTCCATCCCTGCAGCTCCTCACTGACAGGTGTCCAGGATGTCATTACAGTCAGCAGGCAACTTCAGCTAATGAGGTCTTTGTCTTCACAACTATTTTATATTTTTTTTTTTTTTTTTGTCAACACAGAGCAGTTAACCTATCCTCAGACTTATCTGAGTTTGCTCTTAGTGAAGTTAATGCAATGTACTGTCATACCTGCCCTGGGTAGCAAGGTGGGCAGGGGCTGTGGCTGTCTTGGGTAACCTGCCAGCCCAGAGAACTCATTTGTGACCGATTAAATAGCCATGACATCTGACAACTTCAGCAAAAGCTGTGTTTCTCTTTTATTAACTTCTCCCTCCTCCCACTGCCTGCCTGGGTTAGCAGAAAGTCACTTGTGTGCTTACAGTAACAGATCGGAAAGTTGAGAGGCACCTCATCAAGCAAGATCACTTAACAAAACAGGAGATTAAATGCCTCACATAATTAGGGTCTCAAATATTAAAAAAAACCCTTTGATGCTACACAGATAGACATAAGATTTGGTTCTTGTCCATAGCTATGTCCTTCAAAATCCTTTGCTTTGATTTTGACTCTCTCTTTTGCACTAAGTTTTCAAATGTTGGCATCCATTCTCTCATGTTTGTCACAAGCCAAAACATTGGTGCGTGTATATATTCAACTCCAAACCACATCTGAGGGATTAGTGTTACATGGGCAGAGAATCAAGTTAACATCCTGAAAACAGCCCTATTTATTGCACCAAGTTGGGAATAAAGGTGCCCATGGCAAACTTTGTCCTGTAAAGCATTAATTGTCTCGGAACGGTGTTAACATGACTGTTTCTCATTGAAGACAGTGAAATTACACTTTTTAAAAATTGGGAACAATTTATTTGATTGGCTCATGAAGAATTGTTGAAAGCCTATATGAACGAACAAACAGATCTCTCTGTCATTAATCTGATTTACCCACTAATCCAAATATCAAGAAAACTATTTGCAATTTTACAACTGTGTAATTATGGAGACCACAGGCACTCCTTCCACACAAAGGGTCTCATTCCGAAAATGAAACAGGAGGCTCATCCCTCTATGCCAATATAAGGCCCCATCAGGTTACTCCTGTAATCACATTCGGTTCCTTTTCTGAGCATCTCTAAAATAAAAAAGAGGAACTGACTTACTCTTTCAGCTGTGGTAGTGGGCAGAAAAATAAAGTAAATATTGCAGTTTATGCTGAAATCACTGTGCAAAGAAAATAGCCTGGGGTCAGAAGTTTACAGCTGTGTATGAAGACATCTTGATGTGCATATATGAGGCTATTTGGAAAAAATGTGTATTTTTAAAACGATTTTAAAGCTAAGAATTCATGGACAGAATTTGCCTGCTCATTAACTGTGACTGTGTACGCCATCTGATAATTACTTCTGCAAATGTTTGTTTAAATATGTTTATTCTCACACACAATTTAATTGTGCAAGATGTGACAGCTAATGATGGAAGAGCAATTGCTTCAAAATATCAGGACCTTAGCTGATATCTACATCTTTGCAGGGTGCCAATTTTTCCCATCCCTCCTTGCTTTCAGATGAACCGAGGCGATCCCCTCTTCTCATCTATAACCATTGCATCCCTCAGCTCCTGACATCAGTCAGCACCTGGAGGTGAAGTCTGGAGAATAACCTTTGGTGTTCCCTGCTCCTCAGACCTGAGCATGCTGCTTTCAACACCCATCTTTGCTAGCACTGACAGCAAGAACCTGGAAACTCAATGCCCTGCAGGCCCCTGAGGGGTTTTCCTACCAGCAGCAAACATCTAACTACTCACCCTGATATAATTTATCAGGAGTCTAGAAGAGAGAACAAGAGGCAGAAACTTAATGGACTCTAGAGTGTTTCATTCTTTGTGCATAATACTTTACTGTGCATTGGAAGAGAGCACTGGGATGGTTATTACTAAAGCGAAAATGAAGATGTAGACAATGACTTTCCCTTATCTCTAAAGGGTGTTGGTTGTTTGCAGTGGTTTATTGTATGTATGGTTTCTGCAATATGTGCTGGCGAGTGTGCTGAAAGGCTGAGTGAGGAAAGGAGCTGGTTGAGTTTGACAGGGAGAGGCACATGATGTGTCTCCTTACTATGGCTTTGTAGGATCACAGAAGTTAGCATCCATTAGATCACATCAGGCTTCCCCACACCTTCACACTGCCTCTGCTACTTCAGTTATTCCCCAGCATTTATTTTTAGTGTTTTATCAGTTGAACTTGAAATATCTCAAGCAATGAAGATTCCATCCTCTTTTCCCCTTAGAGATTTCTGCCATCTGACACCTTGCAGAGCTGTATCTGAGTCTCCTGCCTGAAACCCTTTTCTGTGACAGCCATTTGTGTGTGACCCCCACTCACTAGATGGAGAGCAGCACTTTATTTTCTTTGCAGCCATTACTGGGCTCTTGTTTGGCTCTCAGCCCCCAGGGCCAGCCACAATAAAGCCATTACATGCACACATGCCTTCCCTGGGCAGTTTCCACCCTGACTCAGCATCAGCTGCTTAACTCAGTGGTTGAAACAAGTACAAGGAATTAAAAAAATAGGGTATCATGAAGTGTTATTAGTCTCCAGGGGGTTTGCTGCCTACTGAAGCTCTAATTCCTAAAGCTTTTAGAGCAGATCTTGCTTCTGTTGCTTTTTCCTCCTCCTGCTGTCATAAGGATCCAAATATCTTGTGCACTTTTCCCATCAATTACTTCTTCACGCTTGGACTCCTATCCAACCAGCCATTGTCTCTCCTTGCCACTTGCTCTGAAAGATTCTCTAAACCAGGCTTATACCCCACTTTCGTGCCTTGCCTTTAGCAGTGCAGGTCAGAGGTGTCCTCACAATAAACAGCTGGGCCTACTCTGGGTGAGTGTGCAGAGGCAGAAGGATTATCACCTCTAGTGCTTCGAGGCAACAGAAGCAACAGCCAGACCCAGTTCAGTTTTATGGGTTAGCAGCAGCATTTTAAAATTGTCAGAGCAATTTGGGCACAGCACTGATGGTGTAGCATCAGTGATTAATTCTTCACCCAATACACTGCTCCTTGATTCAAACTGGAAAAGCAGTGACTGCAAATATACAAATATTCACAAGGAGAAAAGTGTTGATAGTTCTCTCTGGAGCTAATTTCCAGTGGCAGGGGACTGAAAGTTTGGACTTATTTGCAACACAGCATGCTGGGGATAAGCAAGCTAGAGATCTCTTTCAGAAATGAGCTGCTTACACAAAACAATTGAGCAGATAATGCTTGTGCTGCTGCACATGTCCTTTCTATTTAGGGATGGAAGGGAAAAGTGATAATTGAGGATGGTTAGCTTCTGTGCTTGGCAGCACCTTGGCAGCAGGTTGTGAAGTCGCACTTTCAAACTGGGAACAAGACTATGCAGAGTCATAGATGGGAAATGAACAGTGACCCATGTATATTGATAGCAGTTATTTAATACTTGCATTCAGAAATGTTGGAATAGCTAATCAAAGAGCCAGAATTACTGAACAGATTGGTACGCTGACAGGCAGTCGTAAACCTTACCCTCATTTAGGTTGTGGCTCTTTGTGTCCTACAAGTTTGGTCGCAAAACTGAGAGTACTCCAGGCTGGGCTGAATCTACACCCACATTAACAGCTCCTTCATTAGGCAACACTGCTAATTCCATGTCTGGATCCCAAAGGGCCCGTTGAGAAAGCATTTCCCCCACACATATACACCCTGTGATGACTACATTTCCACTTGGAGAGCAAAAAGAGGTGTAACATCAGCTGGAACAAGCTGAATGTGCTCAGCCACAATTCATTATGACCAAGACAGTCTGGGGCATAACATTTCCACCCAAGTACACTATGAGAGAGCACACTGTTCCCCCTGGTACTGGCAGTAATGAGATGATAAAACACAGGCACAAGGAGCAAGCTTGTCTTCATAAATCTGAAAGGCACACATTGAAAAAATGCCAGATTTCTGAAAAATTAACACCCTCTTTCATCCTTTAATGAAAAAGGCCCTCTGTCTCATAAAAAAGAAAACCCAACTTTTTTAACTATTCTAAAATTTATTGAAAGCTATTTAAAGAAATTAAGCTATTTTAGAAAGAACTGTTGACTTTACTGATGGTGCCCTACTTATTTTTCCACATTGCTGGCTTTTTTAAGAGTAGTTACTGGCATTTATAGTCACCTCTCTGTTCATTTCACTAAAGTAAAGACATGGCTCAGCTTTCTTTTCACAGATCCAAGCCATTTCAAGCATTAAAGACACCTCACATATTGCTCCATCATCAATGGGTATGTACAAACAGACCTGAGCTGTGGAACTGCAGAAAGGCAGCAATACATTTATGGATTTCATTGTTCAGCTCAATTTGTATCATTTTTATATCACCTTAGTGAACACACAGAAGGCTGAAAGGTTTGACAAGGCTCAGCCCAAAGCAACATCATCCCAGCTGGAGGGGCAGGTGCCAGGTACTGCAGTGGGCACTCAGGCAGGAGAGCAGACCATGCCCTGGTGGAAGGTGGCCACGTTTTTGAGGTTACCATGTTTGAGAGGCTCCAGATTTAATTTTGCTTTCTTTCTCATTAAAAAAAAAAAAAAAAAGAAGAAGAAGAAAAGTCTTTATAATACACTGCCTTAAAGATATGTCTTGGAATGCAGTAGCTCCTTGGGGACCTGCCTTTCCTAGCAGTGGTTTCTGATGGTCTTTCTGGTGATGATGGTGAGTTTGGGGGTGAGGAAGGGAGGGATGCAGACACTGACATCAGCCCTTTGCAGAGAGCAGAAAGTGTGGCTCTGACCCAGAGCTTTGCAACATGCCTGGGGATCATGGAGCCAAGACATGACACCACAGAGAAGAGAGAAAAACACACTCTGGATTGAGGAGCATGCCTGGGAGTAAAGCCCACATCAGAGACCTCAGCCTGGAGTTATTTTTAAGCATACAGCAGTGGCCTCTGCCGGCTCCAGTCAGGACATCAGCTGTGCTTCCTTTTCCTGCTTCTCTTCCTGCTCTGATAGGGATGCCTCAGCAGTGACCAGGCTTTGTAGGACACAGACTCCCATTTCCCAAGGGAAAAGCAAGACCCTGAGAAGAGCAAGTTTGCAGGATGCACAGTAGCGCTCACTGGGATCCCAAAATTGGACTGAGAAGGGATTTTGCAAAGCTCGGTCCAAGTTCCTGAGTAGAACCTGTGATGTGCCGCCTTTTGGGCAGAGGGCAGCTACTCTTTAAAGAGCAGGTTTCTGTTGCATTCATGTCTGTATGATCAACAGCCCAGAGTTGCTGATAAACCCCAAATGCAAGGGCTGTGGCAGACAGGCCATCACGTGTGGAAGGCTGCCTGCATCTGCTCCCCAGCTGCTCGCTCCCGCAGGCCGGCCGGGAGGATATTGGGTAACGTGGCTAAAGGCTTCTGGGAGAGCTGCAGCAAAGCTTCCCCCTGTATTAAGCACCCTTTAATTTGGCCCTGGCTGGGAGGAAGTGACAAGGACAATGCAGAGATCAGGCACTCGAAATTTTTGCGCTCAGTGTGAATATTTTACATGCTTGTCAAGCTGTGCAGTAAATGACGAAGGTCTGTAGCCAGCTGTAATTTAACACAATGGGATCAATCCAATATGAAGAGCAACAGACTGTATCTTTCCTCCATATGGACATCTAAAGAAACGTTTTATTGATTTAAACATTTCTCATAATTTATGGGAACAATTTTCACCATGGTCTATTAAAGCATCCCACTTTGCACTTCAAAGCTATAGATGTGTTCAAGAATCATACAAGCTTTTTCAACTAAAAATTATTAAAAATTGCAGCAAAACAACCCCCCACACTGAAGGCATCTGTATACTTATTGTTCTTAACTAGTTGCTTCACACTGAAACTGCTTTTGACATTTGATAGGACAAAATATTGAAGCAGGTCCAGATCCAAATAAGTTGCAATAGAAGCAGAAGAGCTGGAGCAGATCACCCGTGTGGATCTGGGGGCTACAAGCACTGGGGACATCTGTCCATCCCTCTGACAGTTTGTAGGACTCCAACACATGGAGCAAGTGCTGCAAAATAGAAGATGCTGATCCATCTCCTCCTTCGTCCTGAGCACTGATATATCCATACCATCCACCAGTCTCACCTTGGGGCAAAGACAGGCTCATCTGCTGAGCTTAATCCCCTTTCTAGGGAGTCTCAGTCTTCACATTTTGAAATTTAATGTTGACTTCTTTACACAAAATGTGCTTTGCCTTAGCTAGCGAACCACATGTTCTCCCTTTGCCGATCTTTCTGACAGGATAAAGAAATTAAAACCTAAGTCTACTTTCTCCCTGCAGCATCTTCTCAGCTGAGACAATTTTTTTAGCTCTTTAAGGGACTCCTTTAGCTGCTGACAAGTTCTACACTCCAAAATGTTCAAAACTCTTTCTCCAAATAAAATTAGCTTTAGAACCATCAGATTTTAAGCAGATATTCTTATTTATTGCCTCCATAGGTTTGAACCTCTCCTACTCAAAAGCTTTTCTTCTTAACAGTGAGCGATAAAAGCTGCTATTAAAATCAAAAGCTGAGTTGCCTGCTTAATCCCATGACTCCAGGAGTTGGGGCTTTAAGAAAGGAAAGCAAACGCTGTGGTGCTTGTGATAAGATTGCTGGAATTGGCAACAGCACTGGTGCTTAACCGTGGGTGTTGCTGGGAATACTGGCTGCCATTCGGCTTTGTGTCTCAGCAGGGGATGGAAAATCCAGCAAAGCTCCTTTTTAAAAAACAATTTTATGCCTCTGTCTGTTGTTGCAGAAACAAAAGCATAAATCAAAGTCCTTGGCACCAAGTGGGATTTTGTGCTGCACTGGGTCCTGGTGCTAAGTTGCATTCCCTCAGATCATTTGGTCCTCTGGTCATCAGCCAGCGAGAAACATGAGGCTGTGGAGGGTGTCTACACGTAGGAGTGTGTCTGCATGTGACTGTGTTTGTCTCAGGTCCCACACCCAACACAGTCAGGTCCAAAACATGTCAGAGGAGTGTTTAGAAATGGTATTGTAGTTTAGATCACTCCTTTAAAATAACACCAGTGTGAGGGAATGACAGCCTGCCAGTCCAGCCAAGAGTTAAAGCATGATGCTGTGTTGTGCTGAAAATTAGAATAGGCTGATGTTGTCCCTGAAAATCAGCCTTCTGATTTGTTTTAGTATAGTGGAGTCAGTTCTCATGAATTGTAAGATAAACAAGAATCATGTTTGCATTCCTTTGTAAAAAATATCACCTGATGGACTTCTCAAGTGACCAGTGAAGATAGAGAGGTGGGAACTTCTCTGTCCAATCTCTGATCATTGTCCAGAAACTTACAGATACGAGGTCAACAATAAACGGAGACTTTCCTTTCTTCTTCTCTGCCTGAACACCTGTTGTGTGTGTTGCTGTGTGTTTCTATCTGCGTCACAGTAACAGGCTGGTGTGACCAGAGTTGGGATCCTTGGTGCTTTGTAGCTGAACTACATCCAGACTCAGCACAGATCACAGAATGAAAGAATGGCTTGGGTTGGAAGGCACCCCAGAGATCATCTTATTCCAGCCCCCACCGTGGGCAGGGACATCTTTCACTAGATCAGGTTGCTCAAAGCTCTGTCCAACCTGGCCTTGAACACTCTCAGTGATGTTCAAAGAGTGTCCATGGTGTCTAACTGGACTCTGTGCCAGTCTCAAAAAGTTAAATTATCTCCAAAAAATACACTTGATGTTTCTCGTACTACAGCCTCCTTCCCCAGGCAGGTCAATGTCCCTTTGCCCATCCCTGGCAGCATCCATCTGACATTTCTGTGGACAAGCATTCCCCTTGACAGGGACAGGCAGCTCCACACCTGCAGCTCAGCCCTGTCTGGGTGGTGACCCTGCTACAGCTCTGACTTAGCCCCACTTTAACCCTGTTACTCTCTGTGCCCTTTTTGCCACTATTGTGTTTGAGCTGTGCTTTGGTCCCTTTTAACCATTGACCACCAGCCAGAGAAGCTGAAATCTAAAAAGGCTCTGCAACAACCAACCCCAAACTGGAAGTCAAAGGGGTCCCTGTGCTTGAACCAGCTCTGTGCAAGGTTTTAAAGTCAACACATTTCTTAGTCAATGCCACTGAAAGCCTGAAAGCTGAGGAAGGAGCTGAGCATTACCTCTGTTCCCCTCTCAGTGCCAGCACCAGCAGAGCAGCAGAGGCAGGGTGGGCAGTGTGCAGCAGCTGTGGCCTGGAGAGAGCACCCCAAATACAACTGCTGGCTGGGATGAGCCAGATAATGCTCATCTGCTGCCTTTGGTTGTCATTTTGCTGTTCCTTCAGCTCACAGCCCAGCAGTGCCAGGTGTGTAACGTGGAGGAGAAGAGGCATTGCTGGTGCAGGAGCTCACCCAGCCACAGCAGGGAGCAGAACAGGAGCTTTCCCATGAGCAGGAGAAGGGCAGCCTCAGGGATGCCTGGATGAGCAGAGAGCAGACCCTACACCTGCATTTCCACTCACCCAGGAGGAGGTTTTTCAAACAAGAAAGGCTTGCCTAATGCCATTTGAGCAAAGTGAGGGATGAATCACATGTGTTTGACATCTCTGGCTGTCCCTGTACCCTTTGGACACCAGCAGTAGCAAGTTTCAGGAGTTTTGGAGTTTAGATAGACAGACACAGCTTCTTGGGAGCTCATTCCAAAGTGACATCATTTAGCAACAATTCATAAGAAATAGGTCCCAACTAGCAGCGAGAAGTTGTGCCTGCAGGCAAACAGATGCTGGTTCAAGGCTGTTATCAGGTAAAATGAGTGGGTGAAAACCTTCTCTGACGCTTGTCTGTTGCCATGAGAAGAAGCAAACAAAGCAGGGACAAGGCTGGACTCCAGACAAATGAGGCTGCTGACTGGCTGGCACCTCATCCCTGCTAGAGATGAGGATGAGATACTTCCTTCTGGTGAGGGCTGGGGCTCTGTAGCATTGAAGAGTCACAGATCTCAGCAGGCAGCTGCTCCAGCAAGAGGAGCAGATCCAGGGACCCAGCAGTCCCAGGAAGTTAACTGGTGCTTAGATGCTTACAGAGGGAGCGAAAAGTGAAAAGAAGTTGAGTTTACATTTGTTTCACATCTGTCTTCTCTCACACTGTACACATGGAGCAGAAACAGGAGCCCTGGGCACTGCCCATGGTGGGCAGGGTCGGACATCTCTTCTGTGTCCCTGTTCTGCCCTGCAACACCATTGCCACCTCTCTGAGCATTCATGCCCTGAATTGCTTGAAGATCAAAAGAAGGCCAGAAATTGAATCTGCGGTGCCCTGGCAATCCCACCACTCTCAGGTGGTATTCAGGCATCTCTTAGATATTCAGTTTAGGTTTCTGCATGTTGCTTAACAATTCCAGCTCTGTGTTTTCCACTGAACACGGATACTTGGCTGTTGTTCTACTGTGCTGCTGCACAGCTGTGTTTAGAGAAGCCATCTATGTGAGCTTGGGCCAGGAGCAGTGAGCCATTGGATGCCCCAGAAGCACAGAGCAGGACTGAGCCCTGTCTGTAATGTTATTTCAGATTATGGGATATGAAACCACAATCTGGAAATCACATGAGAGCCAGTTTTCTCATGGGGCATCCAGTCACTCCTGCTTCCAGCTGGCCAAGACAAAAGCATCTTTATTAGCATCAAGCAAGCCTGTGTGCCCATCCCTACTGAGAATATTGACCCCTGTGTGTTTGTGGTCACATGCTGACCTGTCACACAGCCTGATGAGACCCTCTGACACTGTGGTTTTCCATGTAGCTGCAGAGGACATAAACACGAGTCATGCAACTCTCACACTGTGTGTTTTCTCCGTGAACTCAAATAAAGAGCCAGCACACACTTTGCAAAGACAAAACTTGAGGGATTCCTTGTTGTCTTACCCTGGGGGGCTGTATGAAAGGGGGACCCTATCCAATCCCTTCTAGGGAAATTCCTCTTAGGAGGCACACAGGCATGTGCAACTGGCATTCAGCTGGATTTTGAGGAGAGAGAAAATATGAATTGGAAAAAGGTCAGTAGTTGTGGGGCTTTGGAGATCAAATGCAGAGTTGCACCTGTGATTTCCTGAAGGAACTGCGGGTAACAGGAATGCAGACAGGAATACAGATGTATCATCATTAGGTTTGTATGTAACATTGGTATCGTAGAGCATGGATATTATACCAAAATCAGGCTGAAAAGTAGGAAAGCAAATCTCCATTTTCTTCTTCAAAGTAGTTCATCTGCTGGTCCACACTTGCAGATGATCACTTTGCAGCTTTGTAAAGGGAAATCCAGCTCCTCAGGGGTGAGCCCAAGGGACTGTGACACCTGGTTACTAGGACAGAACTAGAGAAATAACTACAGAACAAAAAACAACCACTTGTGCCTATCTGCTGCCTCAATGGTGTGATGCTTCCAGCACATCAGCCAGCCGCCCTCTCACCTCTTTACACCGAGTTCGTAGATTTTGTGACTTTATTTACTCTTTGCAGCCTTTTTTAACTTTTTTGCTGGTAGACGGGAGTTCTTAGGAGGCTGACGAAATTCCCGAAGCCTTTGTGGATTTCTGGCTGCCCTGGTCAAGGTAGGGTGGGTGCGCCGTCGTCCGTCTCCGTCCGTCTGTCCGCCCGTCTGTCCGTCCGTCCGTCTCCGCCGTCTGTCTCGCCGTCTGTCCGTCTGTCCGTCCGTCTGTCCGTCCGTCTGTCCGTCCTGTCTCTGTCCGTCTGTCCGTCCGTCTTCCGCCCGTCTGTCCGTCGTCGTCCGTCGTCCGTCCGTCCGTCCGTCCAGCTCCCTGCTGCCGCCTGCTGTCGGCGGCCCCGCACTGCAGCGCTCCCGTTTGCAGGCGCGGGCTCCTCGCTCTCTCCCTGTGCTTTCAGAGCGATGCTTCTCTCTGCTCCCCTCCGCCTCCTCTTCGCTTCTGCTCAGGGAAATGTTCCCCTTTCTCTCCATTTTTGCACCAATTTTCTGCCCGGCGACCAATTCGCATCGAGCCTCAGTGGTGGTCGATGATACCACAAAGTTACGACCCAGTGGTGGCAAATCCCTGAAATGTTTCTAGGATCATTAGCGATTCTTTCTTTTCTCGCACGATTTCCAGTTGCATTCTATGAAAACATCTCCCCATTCCCTTTCCTCCTCCAGATACGTTGCTGGAAAGCAACCTGGCTGTGGTGCCTTCTGTCCTGTGCTCATTAAACTCACTGAAGTCCCTTCTGATCCAGATTCTAGCAGCCTTGTGCATAGGATGAGAAGCAAAGACATGAGTTTGTTTGAAAATACCAAAGCTTCTTTTCTCTCTGCCTTTTTTTCGAAGGAGGGAGAGGCCCCTCTGCTTCCCTCAAGGAAATTCCCCAGAAAGCACAGCTTCAAGAATAAAGGCTCTTCTGGACAAGTAAGAAAATAGCTGAAACCTGAGCCTTTGCATCTGAAGTTACAGCTTTGTATTTAATTTCTCTGTAATGCAATATAGCACATTTTCTTATCCCTTAGATATGCACATCTATCAGAACGTTCCTAAAAATCACTCAGACGAAATTAGTGTTCTACACCAGGCTTAAGCCATTTGCTATAGTTACAGAGTAATCATGGAAATATGGAAAGATTTTGCTAGTGGAGCATTTATGGGCAATTTAAATAGAAAAACAGGCTCTGCTATATGGAAAAACACTGATGATATCTCTTCTGTACAGGGGAGCAGGATGGAACTGTCTGTAACTGGCAGCTGTATCACAGCAGATACAAAAGAAAGAACAGATTTAAGATTAATATTTGTTTATTATTATATATTGACTTAATATATTTGTCTGTGTATATAAAAGAGAAGTGCTAATGATGTAGGAGTCACATCCTTATTTTACTTAGTTGTCTAACTTGTAGTAAATCTGGATAAAAGATGGGAGATAGACTGTGCTATGGATGTACAAGGTTAATAACCTAACAATTAATGCCTAGACATTAAAAAACCAGGTAATGCAAAAAGCTACAGAGATTTCCATTGCAGCAGTTCCTTGCATGTATTGTACACTATCCAGGAATGCAGTTTCTTGACAACTGGGCTGCACACACAAAAACAACGTCTTTTCTATTTTCCATTTTCCACTCAGAGAAATCCCACAAATAATGCTTATTCAATTCACAGCAGCTTCTGCTCTCCTGACTCAGCCCTCTCTGAATAACAGCCAGGCATGTACATAACAAAGGACATTAAATATTAATGCTGAGGGGTTTGCTGCTGATTGTGCTATTAACATGTAGGGAACCATTCATCCTTTCCACATAAATAAACTCTGACTAACTCATTAGAGCTCTGCAAAGTCAGAGTTAACCTGACAATATATTCCTTCATTTTGAAAGATGAAAATAGGTGAAGAAAAGAGATGTGTGAGCTGCTCTTTAATGGTTCACTGTGCTTGTACTTGGGATTTTCAACCTAGAACCGTTAGAGAAAGAGAGGGGGAAGGCAGAAAAAAAAAAAAAACCCTGAAGTAAGTGTAAGGTGAGCCTGGAGGATGCGGCTTCTAGGTGATGTATTTAGTCCTGTGCTGTGGGCACAGGTCCTGCTGTGCTCATTAGCTTGGCCCTCACACCAGACCTGCCAAAGTGCCCATGTTTTTTTCACTCAGGGCTGTCTGACAGAATGGTTTCTGCTGGGTTAGGGACATTGAAGCACCCTGGTGTCTGCATTGAACCACTGACAGGCTGAGGGATGGCAGCTGGCATCACATCCCCTGGCCTGTCACAGCACGCACCAGGGGCACCTTTTAAGGGCAGTGCTCTTTGGAAAACTGAAGTTTTTATGACACAAATAGTTTTCAGAAAAGTGTTTACCATGCTGTTAATTTCCTATTTTTCTTGTGTGGTACACCCTCTCCAGCTCAGCTTTCCAGCTCAAGTAATTTGATATTGCCACAGTGACTGTACTTTTGCCCTGAAATCTCAGCACCAGTGGTGTCATGTGGGCTTTAGATAGTTCAGGAGCCCCTCTGGCTTGGAGGGCACAAATGCAGATTGTGTTTTGCAGCCTGTACACTCATGAACCACCTCTCTGAGCAGGCAATGGTGCCAGTGTTCGGAAGCACAGTTGGTGCTGGGATTTCCTGGTCTTCCAGGAGCTGTGCAGCCCTTTGGATTGCCATGATAATCAGATGCTCCTGTCAAGCAGAAAGTAACAGGCTAATTTAAGGAAAAAAAGTAGTATTATGGTTTGTGGAAACAGAGCCTTAATCAGAAAAGCTCAGAAGTTTGGAGGAAAACATGAAACGCATTGAGGTGTTCCCCACCATTTCTCCTGCGTTCAGTAATTCATCTCTCCTCTAATGCAGCACATTGTTAATGTGGGTGGCAGGGCAGGAGTTACAGCACCAGCAAGGGGCTGCTGCTCCTGAGCATCAGGGCCCATCCAGTGGGTGTCTGTGTGTGCATATCCACACACCCCTGAACTGTGGGAACCTTTCATAGACCCAAACCCTGACTTCTGCAGGATTTCATATTGCAGTGTGTTCAGTGTAAAACCTTTTCCCCACTTCAGACTGGCCTTTTCCCCTGACCAGGCAGCAGCCATGTCCCTTTCTGGCAGGAGGCAATGTGGCATGGTGTGGCTCTGGCCCTTTGCTGTGTGCTCTCTCCTTCTAATTTGGTTTTGGGTCTTGGCAACACAATCCCTTCACAGCAAACCCACAGCACAGAAGACTGGCAGCTATTTTATTGATATCCAGGTTGATTCCATATGCATTTTATCTATATCTGCCAGCAATCAGGCAGCAGTATCAGTAATCAGACTTTATGTCTGTATAGCTCTTTACATTGCATTTGTTATCTGCATTACTAATCCTGCTTTATCAGGTGTAATTGAAGGTGCAATCAAATATTGGCCAGGACTTTCCCTTCTATTAAGGCCAAATTCTGGCTTTTGAAAACCAATTTCATTAGCAGGAGTGGTGGAGGGAGGGGGAGGTAAGGGCTGATTCTGGCTGGACAGCTGTCACCAGCGGGGAGCAGCAGCCACCAGCCTGCTGTCACCGCACGCCTTGGAGAGCTGGCAACGCCCAGCTCCTGCTGCCCCGGCCTCAAATCCTGACCCCTCAGGCTTGTTTAACCCCTGACAGGCTTGAAAGCTGGTTTCTCCTGGCTCCTGTTAGGGCGTGGACACCTCCAAGGACAGGTCAGCTGGGGCTCCCTCCTCATGCAGACTGTGCGGGAGGGCTCAGGGCAGGAGAGAGGGACACTCGAGTGTGGTGTGAGTGCTGTGTGTGCACCCCAGACGTGTGTGAGTGTCTGTGTGTGAGGGAACCCTGAAAAACACCCTAAAAACCCTGAGCTGACCCTCCCCTGGTCGCACAGCACCCCGTGGTACAGAGTGCCTCTCACACTAAGTGCACAGGCATGTAAGCCATGGCTCTGGCAGAGCCATGAAATACACATTATTTGTGTATTTTTACAGTCATGCTTTCCCTCTAATTACCTTCCTTTCACTCCAAAACCTGTGAGCCATCCCAGAGGCTTCTCCTTCACAACTTGTCTTCACAATAGATCTGTGAGCTTTCCATTGTAATCAGTGAGTTTGCAGGGTTAGATCAAGCTTATGGGGTTAGATCAGGCTTATGGGGTTAGATCAAGCTCTCTTTGCCTGTGTAGTCGTGTTGGTAAGTACACTTTCATGATCAGCCTTTCCAAAGTCTCCTATTTCCCTGGGATATAAGAGCTCATATAATTTTATCCATCTCCATGCCAGGTACTTATTCATTGCAGCTCTGCTTTGTTTTCCATTTGCTCCTTGCAGCTCTGAGACAGTCAAATTGCTGCAGATTTCATTAATGTGCTCTTTTGAACAGAAAGATGTCAGGCATCCTCCCTGTCCTGCTGCCTTGGATGTCAGGCAGCCCGTGAGGTTCCCTGCTGGCACCATATGGCACCATGGAAAATGGCTCTGTCTGGCTGAGGTACCTGGATACGGGCAGCAGTGATTAACAGAGAGAGCACAGGAGGGTGCAGAGGTAATTAGAAACTCTGATAATCACAATGCACTTGTAAGGAACACCTCCCAGATTTATTGCCTCCCTCTCTGTTCATTCTGCAGGGAGGTTTAATACAAGTTTACCTGAATTAGATCTCTGCTGCATGGCAAACAGTAAGAAGATGCCTGGACTTTTCTGGGAATGGAGACGAGCCCAGCAGGGACACTGGGGTGGTCATTTGGCCAGCCTGCCATGTCTTTCCTCTCTTCCAATCCCTCCTGCAAGTGGAAGGAGGCATGAGGCAGAGCAGCCTCCTTCCAACAGCTGCTGTGAGGATCTGGGACTGCCCCAAGCCCTTTCCAGAACACAGCATGAAGGGTGCTGTGCTTCCTGAGCATGACCCACGCATGGATCTGACAACTGCAAACAGAGCTCCTGGGATTAGAGAAATTTGAACTATTAATGAGCTGGAGGATTGAGAGAAGCAGCGACAGGCAAGCAAGCAGTGCTCAGTGGCATGGTGATAGACTGGCTCTTTTTAGCTTTGCCAAGGCCTTGATACTTGGCCTGTAATGTGCAGGAGTTCTGGTAATAATTTGACTTCTGAAGTGCTCCCACATCAAAGTGATCGGTGCACTGCACCAAACACAAAATGCAATTAAGCTAATGTACTGTGCAAGGGAGAATAAAGCTGAACCTCAGATTCGAGTTCCAATTTTTATGAGTGGGTGTGAAAAGAAAAAAGATCTGAATTAATCACCTACTGTGTTTTCCGTATGGCAGTGATGCCACCAGTTCAGTCACAGGAACTGTATCAGCAAGCCATCAGATAAACAGAGAATTTACAGGTCCAATTTGGAATGCTGTCAATGAGTACAAGCACACCTGAGCTGGAGAATCAGATCAGGTGAGTTGAGGAGGTGCAGTAACATACAGGCCAGGGAAGAAAGGTGGAATATGTGTATGGAGGAACTCTGGAAAGAGCCAAAGGAGTGACAGTCTCTAGTGCTTGTACAGCCTGGAGGGGCCAGTAGTGCCAGTGCTGGCTTACAGATGGGGAAACTGAGGCACAGGGTGGGAAAGTGGCTTTGCAGATGTCACGTGCTGACAAAGGCCGGGTGGGTGGCTGGGGTTTCACTTCCACTTCTTCGCTTAAGTACGAGGAATTCATGTTGCCCTGTAAACCTGCCCCTGTGTAATTTCTGAAAAGTCTGTGGATCCATGCTGCTCTTTAGGTTAGCAGAAGCAGCAATGAAAATCTGTCAAAGAAAATATTGCTCTCATTATCTGGATTAATTTGGACACCTCTGCACGGAGAGATGGTGCTGGGTGTGGCCATGCCCCCATGTGCACTGGGAAGGCTTTCATGGGAGCTGCATGTTTTGTTCCTCAGTGAGGCACCTCCTCATGCTGCTGCTTATCTCTTTTAATAACACAAAATGATGGGGATGGATTTCCAGGGCAGACTGTATTCCATGCTGCTGCATCCACATGGTCTCTTTCCAGCCCCAAATTGCATGGACAGTAGGATATTTCCTGCTACTCTTCTGGCAATGAGCTCGCAAATTATAAACACAAGGGAAATTTAAACAGAACAGACTTTTCCCAGGCTTTTGTCTGAAACATGCCCCTTCCCTAGTCATCCTGGGGAGAGGGGTCTCAGAGGTAGCAATGGTCTAATATATAAAGTGGAGAGATGAAGGATGCCCAGTCATGCTGGGATTCCCCTCTGCTTCCAGCTAGAAGCATTCCTGTATGTCAGCAATTACAAAAAAAAAAGAAAAACAAAAAAAAAAAAAAAAAAACAAAAACAAAAAAAAAAAATCTGTCATGTATTGAAGAACTCTGCTAGAGAGCTGCAATACTTAGACTCTGGGTTGGATTTTATTACCGTGATGAAATTACACAAGCGTTGGCTCTCTCTCTCTGCCTGCTGCGCAGCTTCTCGCTCTCTCCGCCGCTCCTCGGCTGCTCCCGCACGCTCCCGCAGCCGGGCTGGGCACGGCAGGGAAGCGGGTAGGACACGCTGGGCTCCCTCCCGGCGCTGGGGCTCCTGGGCTGCGATCCCCGGGGCTGCATCATTGGCATGCGGCGGCTGGCAGGACTGCATCAGCAGTAAGGTAAGGGGGGCAGCCCGGGGGGCGCTCAGTGCCGGGGGAAAGGAACCAAACCGAGAGATGCTGCTGGAAAAGATGCGCAAGGGCGCAGAGTCGGCGGCTGAGTTGGGACGGATCGGAGGGAACTGGAGGGGCCGGGTCGGTGTGGTGGGATTGAAGGGGTCAGGGCAGTTGTGAGTCACTGAAACCAGCCCCGTTACGCTGCCTTCGCTCCGGCTGGGAGCCCAGGAGCTGCTGCGCTGGAGAGTTTTAACTTGGCCGGAGCAGTTTGTGCCGGAGTGCTCCTAGTGTGTGTTCCGTCCGGGGTGGACGGGCAGCGAGAAGGAGAAGGGGTTTGCCTGGGGCAGGGGCGGTCGTGTCCGCTCGGAGCTGTGCGGGACCCTGGCGTGGCGCAGGACCTGGGCTGTGCGTGCCTGCCGGTCCTGCACCCACTGCCATTGTCCTCCCTTCACCGTCCTCTCCACGAGAGCTCAACTGCAGCTAAAGATAAAAGCTGCGGTTAGTCTCCCCTCTTAGGAAGGCTTAAATGAAGCTATAGAGGGAAAGCAGTGATCTGGGACCACCGAGGCTGGCGCTCTGGACGGTGGCTGTGGTGGGATGCAGGTGCTGTGGTGACAAGTTTCCATGCATGTGTGCATGCCCACAGCACATCCTGTAACACATCCAGACACATATCTCTGCAGGGATTGTTTTTCTTTTTTTTAAATTCTTCTTTTGGAGGGCAAGTGTTGTTCAAGGGAAAATTTTATTACATGTCAAACTGCAGCAATATGATCCATGACACCAAGATCCCATTAAAAGTAATAGATAAAAAGTGTTCCTGCAAGGATATTACTTGTCAGGGATGGCCTCATCTCGAGAGAAAAAGGAAAAGAGTAACAGCGTGATGGTGATAATGTACAGGGGAGGAGCATGCAGTGCTCCATGTGTGCCAAGGGGGATCCCTGGCTGTGTTCAGGTCAGACACTTGTAAGCACCCACTAGAGCTTATGGGGGACTCCTGCCATGAGGAGTCAGAGCAGAAGCTTCTGGCAGGCTGAGAGAAAGTCGTGTGACTGACATGGCATGAAAATTGCTGTTTCGTGTCTCCTCTGTCCCTGATATTATCACTTGGGGGGAGGGAGAGGAAAAGTGTTAAATCTCTGGTTTTCTTAGCCAGATACTGAACACAAAATAATGCCACACTGATTATCCCAGGCACTGAGCCCAATATCTGCTGCTCCTTTGGGAATTCACCTTAGTGCCTCTGCCCTAAATGACACAGGGCCCTAACACTTCATGCAGTGAGATGTCTATGGTCAGACTCCTACAGGACAAGCTGGAGGAAGGAGTGGAAGCAGAGGCAGCATCCATGTCTTCTGACTCTTCATCACAATAGAAAAGCAGGGGAACATCTCCCTTCACTGTAAGAGAGCTACCACAAGTAGCAGCACCTACACTGGGACCCTGGGTCTCGAGTTCCAAGAAGTCATAATTAACTCCTGTTGCTTCTCCTCCTCATGGCCATGCCTGAAAAGCATGTCCACCACTGTTAGATGAACTCAGATGGAGATCAGATCTGCATGGACACCTTAGGTTTTCCTAACACAACTTTTCAGTTGTGTAGTGTGGGTGCTGAGGAACCCTTTGGGAACATCAAAGCCAGAACCAGAAAGAACTGACAGGAGACAGCCTTCCACTTCATCTTGCCAGATTCTGAGAGGTCTGTCCCATGAGGCAGCTTTTCCCACCTATTTATGTTCTGGAACATCTTTAAACTAAAGTCTCTGGTACCTGACAACTTCTGATTGAAGGAGCTGAGCTGGAGGTGGAAACCCACTCAGGTTCTGAGGCAGCTCCCAACCTGCAAATAGAGAGCTGGATGCTTCCCTAAAGTCAGCCTTGCACCTGCCGATGATTCCTGCCAATCTGGCTGTGTGTCTGCAGGTGGGATGTGGGTCCCAGCTTCTGACAGCACAGTCAAAGTGTGAAAAAATGCCATGAGGAGAGGAAGAGCACATGGGCTGGTACTTGGTACAGGAGGTGCAAGAATCTAGTTTAGCCTGTAACTGCAGGGAAAAAGCAAGATGCTTAAAAGATGCATCCCTTTCATACTCTGAGCTGGGAGCGCTGCTTTGGTGAAATGGAGTAGAAGAGATGAAAAAGGCAGGAAAATTCCCCATGACTCATGGTGATGCTGTCCCACCTGTACAGCACACTTTGGAGAGACAGGTCTGGTTTTGAGACTCATCCTGCAATTGCCACAGCTCCCTTCCTAGCCTAAGCCAAATGACAGCCCTGGGTCCTGCCACCTCCCCTCAGAGCTGTTGTGGGTGGCCTCTTCCAGGCCACCAAGTCCCAGGGTTGATAACAATCCTGCTGGGGAAGCCAAAGCCAGCCCTGAAAATCCTCTTCCTGCATTGTCAAGCTGGCAAATTGATTTTCCAGATCATGAGCTGAACCTCTGAAATTGTTCTCTTCTGAAGAGATTATGGAATTACTCCTGTGCTAATGAATGCTTTAATGTTACGGTGACTAAAGTCCCATAAGGACTTTAACAGCCAAAAAAAAAAAAAAAAAAAAGCATTGTAGGAAAGGGGAGTCTGTAGAGTCTGTGGTGGCTGTTTCACCTCATTTCACCATCTGGGAGAGAGGAGGGAAACAAGAGGCGGGTGAGGAGACACACAGGAAAATAAGGAGGGAGAAAATGTGGAGAGAGGTGAGGCTTGCCTTAGTCTTCCAGGAAGCTGCTAAATCCATCAGGAATCCCTCCTGCAGCTCCCCAGTTTATCCCTCCATCTCTGAATGCAAGCAGGAAAGGTAACATGCTAACTATTCCCTTTTCACCATCTCTCTGGTTGTGGCCTCTGGCAGCAGGGATAGCCCAGCTCCTGGTGACCCAGGGCCCAGATCCTGCGGCAGGCTGCTGTAACTCCCATGGGATTATCCAAGTTTAACACTCCCCTCTGCCCTCCTGCTGCATTGCTGTCAGGCCCTGATGGCATGGCACTGGTTTCCAAATAGACTCTAATTCCCTGACCCCCCACAAAGGAGTTTGCCAGTTGTTAGGGAGAGAATGTGGTTCTGGGGCTGAGTCTGCATTGATCAGGCTGGTGTTCTCTGAACACTCTCACCTCTGCCTTACAAACCCTCGTTTTATTGCACTGTATCTCCATGGGTTAAAACCAGGTTGTCCCAGATTGGAGCAAGAGCAGAGTTAACTCCCAAGATGGGATGGGGAAGCAGTGCAGCAAAAACACCTCCGTGCCACAGGAGCTGCAATGCAAGGGGAAGGCTGGTTTATATTTAGGTTAAGGGCTCTGAACAGAATGGGTAATCCTCTTTTCATGAATTATCCAGGGGATTAGACAGCTTTAAACTCCCCCAGGCCTCCCTGGCTGCAGCCAGGCTCGGTGGGAGCCAGGGGGGCAATGGCTGGAGGGAGGGAGATGCCAGCAGGTTGCTGATGACTCATTTGGCTGCTGCCAGCCTTGCCAAGCACTCCAAGAGGTCACCAGGGGCCCAGGCACAGAGTGACACAGGAGTGACGTGCAAGGCAAAAGGGAACTTCCCAATTAGGAAAGAACATGGAGCTTTATGAATAATTGCAGACACGAGGAGCATGGCAGCAGGTAGGAGGAGGGACAAGAGACCCGAGGCAGCAGTGTTCCAAAGTGTAATATCCTCACCAGACTTTTCCAAGCTGTTTCTCTAACCAGAAAAAGGGATGCTTTTGGAACTGCAGCTGATCCATCCACGGAGATGCTCCAAACCCACTTGCTCTGCAAATGTGCTTCTGGGGATGCAAGTCAGGTTCATCTGTTTGGAGTGCGAATGGATCACTGTCAATACTCCATTAAAATGTTGAAGGGAGGCCAACAGCACAGCTCAGGGACAGTGAGGGGGTGGGGAAGAACAGAATGCTAGCAGGGAGGCAGGCTAGACTGCACCAAAACCTGAATTTTTCACTCCATTATGGAGCAAGTGCCCACAGCAGATTTCTGTTTACCTAATACACAAAAAATGCTAGAAAAAAAAGGAGTCCTGTCACTAATCTCACCCTGGGGGTCCATTTGTGCCACAGAAGAGATATTCTTGACCCTCTCTTTGTGGGTCTTGGGACAAAGCTTTGGTGGGGAGATGAATGAGAAAGGCTCAACTGTGCATGCTAGGCTGTGGCTGACACCCAGCTCTGCAAGGATGATGAGGGGGCTGTCCTCCTTGTGCCAAAGGCAGTGGAAAAAGCCAACAGGAAGGACCAGTCCATGAAACAGGAACTTGTGACCTAGCTGATTTTCTGTGCATGGGTTTGTGGTGGGGCCACTCTTTTCCTTCCCTAATCTCTAGAAGCTGGAGTCTAGCTCTAAGCCAGTATGATTTGCTTTCCTTCACTTGGTTTTCCGGGCTGTAGCTAAGAAATCGGTGCAGGGCTTTGATTTCTCCAATTCTCTTCACATTTTACTGCTGCCTAGACATGTAGCCACCTTGCTCTGGAGTCACGTCCCCCTGGACCTAAGGACCCTCACAGTACAGCTCTTATTCCCCAGACTCAGCCTGATCACACTTGTGTGGACTGTGGAAAAATCAGGTTTATCCATGGGGAAGTTGAGTGCATTGAGACAATTTATTTCCCCTGCATTTAAATCAATTTATTTTACTCTCTGCTGCTTATCCTTCATAAGCTAAATCAGGATTTTGACCCTGTGTTTTCCCCTGCCCAGAACTGGGACAAGTTGAAAGCCTTGTTCTGCTGTTCAGCATTCCCTCTTTTATCATCTAGGGGATGCTGTTTAAATAATGTCAGGGGAGTCTGAGTTGAAGAGGGTATAAAAGAACAGTCTCCCAGTGAGTCTGCTAGGAAGGGGAATTCTGTGGCTGGCTCTGCAGCTCCTGCCTTGCCCAGACACAGTCAGTATCAACCGTGCCTTGTTTCTGCCTGTGAAGACAGAGCTAGAAATCACTGGAGAAAGCCTGGGTGGAAGAGGGAAAGCAAAGAAGGGAAAGACCATAGAAAGTCTTTGCCTTTAATGTGAGCTAATGTCTCTCCTCCCTGCGTCGAACATCCTCAATTTCCTGTTTAACTTAAAGTCAACACATCTGTCACGTTAGCATCGCTCATTGCCTGGTTTCCCCAAGCCACCCCCCTCCCATCTGCTCCGGCTCCTGCCTCCAGCCTCCCTGCACTCGCTCCGCTCCGAGGCTGGGGGGTGTGCCTGCGATGGTGTTTCCTGCTGGCTGATGGACTTTTCCACAGCTCGAGCTTCAGTACCTGGATGTAGTCGCAGAGGGATGATCGGCTTGGCTTGCAGAGCATTTACTTCTAATCTCCGGCTTGTGACATCCTAGCAGAAAGGGGCAACCCTTTCAGGAGCAGCTCCACGGGCTAGAAAGAGGGGAAATGGCTGGTGAACGGTTGTGATGAGATATTGCCTAGTTCTGGTAAGCAATGATGCTTTTCTTTTTGGTCCCTTGCTGGGCAATCAGTCCAGATGCAAAAGTAATAGGGCTTAACAAGGTAGAAAAGTAAAAGGAGGGAGATGAAAAACGGACAGGAAGAAAAACAGTGAAGCTCATTTGGTTTGTAGTGAAGCTTTTCCAGGGGTCAGTGCTCATCAAAGCAATTTAATTACTGTTAAGTGAGAGGCTGGGAATCAAGCAGATCAATGTGTGCTTGGGCAGTCAGACCAGCTCTCACTCACAGGCAGATTCATTGCCCACCCTGTATCTTTTTTCCTTTGTGATTTCCAGCTTGGTCTAATATTTTCCATGTGGTCCTATGTGAGCTCTTACCTGAATACTGCTTTTTCTGCCCTGTGCTTGTTACTGCAGGAGTTCTGGGAAGTCATCCATAAATTCCTGCCCGTGAGTTGATGCATAAAACCTCTCAACTTTCCTAGCTGATAAACTATCTCCATCCTGAAGTCTAACTGCATTTTTCACTGAAACCAATCCCCTAGGTTCTGCCAGTAGCTGATATAGAGAGAGGTGCAGATAGAGATGTCTGGCAGGGAGTCTCACTGGGCACTCTATGGGGACCACGAGCTGTCTGGTGTCCTGGACATGGGATTACTCCAAATGAGAGGTCTGCAAGTCAGTGTCTCACAGGAGTCTCAAAATAGGCGTCCTGCATCTTGGTCGAGTGACAGCAGAGCTCTCATACCAGGGGTGAATTTAGGGCCCTTGTTTAAAGAGGATCAGGGAATAATAAACCTAAGAGCAGCCTTTGCAATCTGGCTGTATTGGATCTGCAAAGGTCTGTACATAACAAAAAGCAGAGAAATGTAATGGGGGAGCTTTGGCAATTTTTCTAACAGGTTCAAAGATATGACCTTCTTAACAGACCTGTGTTTCACCCAAAAATTAGTGCAGAATTGGTTTGGGGATACTAAAACATTTTTTTTTCTAGATTTATTTATAACAAGCAGAATTAAAAGTAGTTCTGCAGAACATTTCAGCGATGACTTGTTTATAAAAATATTCCTCTCATGATGTATTCATGCAGAAACCTCCACTTGCTAAAAACTCACACATTTCCTCCTCTTTGATGCTAGATACTGTAACACTGAGTAGAGCACTTTGGGGTTTGTGATTATTTTAGAGAAACCCAGACGTTTCAAGCACCAGTTATATTAAATCTAAAGAAAAAGATCCTCCTCTCTTCAGCAGCAGGTTTTGACCTGGAGTTTTGCTTCCACTGTGTTTCAGGGGGACAATCTTTTGACCAAATCTGTGTGGTAAACAGGGGATGAAGAGAACATGGGGAACTGGAAGGGGCTTTGAGTGATTAAATGCCAGCACAGGGCAAGAAGGAGAGAATGCAAGTGCAGGAATTTCCCCATTTGTTGTCTTTGGGGGGTTGATAATGTGAGGAAATCATCTTAGAGAGGACAGCTTTTGTATCCATTAACCAAAACACCATGGTTTGTTTCAAAAGATTGAAAATCCTTCATTCCATGTTTCCTGTAATATTGTTTCTGAACACCAGAAATGTCTAGAAATTATTTTCCTTGTTGCATTATCTTTTAAAACATGCAGTTTTGTTGATCCCAGAGTATCTCTGCTGTCAATTTGATGTTTTGTGCACTTCTCCCACATTCAGTCTGAGATGCTGGCCAATGGTGACTGTGCTTTCCTGTCCCTCTGCAGTGCTGCCTGGCACAGTTAATTTCCCCTGTTTAATTAATGTCTCTGTAATATTTATAAAGAGAAAAACCTCATACCCATCTGTGATAACTTGGGTGCTTCTGCCAAGATGAAATTCTAGGGCCAAATGAATATTACAATATGCTGGATATAGAGATGTTTATAATGTCCCAAATTTCCTGAGCCATCCTGATTTGCTAATGGGGAAGTGAAGGACTGATCCTAAAGTCTTTGTCTCTGGATAGAAACAGAATTGAATGTGCTACAGAATTAATGAATGTAAAGACTTTAATTGAATTTTAGTCTTTTCTTATGGACATTTGGGTTATAAGGAATGGATTTCCTTGTGAAAAAAAAAATCCATTTGGTGAGGACAGGGAGTCATATGGGATCATAAATTAAGAATACTCCAGATCATTCCTGTGATGGCACTTGGCATCAGTCATCATCTCTTCAAGACAAGGCAATCAAGAAGATGGAAGATGAAACCTTTCCTTGCCAGGGAGACATCCTCGTTATTTGATTGAAATTGGAATCCTGTCACCTCATGCTTGTCTCTCCAGATTTTTCTTACCACATCTGCTAAATTACACCAGCTATTTGCGTTTTAACTGAGGGCTTCCTCCCGCACACCCCATCTGCTCAGCCTGTTTGCTCTTCCCTTGCAGTCACGACAGTGATCACGGTTAGGGCACAGGAAACCCAATGGTGTTGGGGGGAAAAGGAAGATGGGATTGATTGGGGTGGCCTGGCAGATTCCCTCGAATTTGCTGAATTTGAAAGAGGAGCTGGGTTAGAACTGAGGGAAGAACCTCTTATGAATGAGATTTGACTCAGAGAAAGGGAGCTGGGAAGCTCAGGCCTCTTTGAAGACAGATCTTCTCTTTTTCTAGTACTGTCCCAGAGAATCTTTACAAATAGATGTCAGAGAGTCTAAGGTGACCTGGCTCATCTGGGCATGTTCTTGACTACCCTACTGCCAGGGAGGGAGAAGAAATTACAGCTTTTCTTGCTTGGAGGTGGTTGAAATGTGAGAGCACTGTAAGTATTCTAATCTCCCTCATTAAAGTTGCAGGGGCTACAGGTTTTCTGAGATATTTTCTGCTCACCTTAGTGTGTCAAACCTGGAGATATCACTACAGATAGAGAGGGATGCAACTGAGTTGTGATGTGGAGGAGACAGTCAGTAGGGCTGCTGACTTATCATCTCAAATCCAGGACCCAGGCAACATCAGAATTGACTAAGAGAAGCTAGGTACAGCTCCAAGATGCCTCTTGGCATGAGGACTGTGTCAGGTCTGATGCTGGGCAGGCTCCTGCAGGAGATGCTGCAGGACTGTGAAGGCTCAGTTCTCACTGATTCAGTGTTTCCAGTCAACTCGGAGTCTTGCTGTGCTTCACAGCAGCTCTTGTGGAGGATGAGTTTGCAGGAAGCTGGAATTCAGCAGCTCCTGGCTGGGTGATGGATGGATTTGTTCAAGCCCTGGTTCCCAGCACAGCAGCTGCCTCCTCCCAGGCTGGGAGTAAGAGGCATGATGTCCTCTGAGAGCACTGCAGTGTGGAGACTTTCCCAGTCCTGGCCTGGTGATAATCCCTGTGGGGCGTTCTGTAAAAATGTGAGAGGGTGATCCCCGCAGGGCATTTTTGACCCTGGGGAGAGTGCTATGGGAGCCAATCTGCTTGTGCACATGAGATGCTTCCCACACTCCCCTCCTGCTCTCAAGGTCCTGCAGTGGCAAACTGAAGACAGGTCCTCTGTCAGGACACAAGTGGTGTCTCTGGCATTGCTCCCCCCATATCCTTCCTGGCAGCAGGGAAAACCTGCCTCCTTCAAGGGACACTTCTCTTGCCTTTTGTGGCAGGTGGCCAGGCTGCTGCAGATTAACTGCTGTAATTATTGCAGCTTACAGGCTCCTGACCTCCTGAACTTATATCCAAACCTTTCTCAGGCATGCAGGACTCTCCTGGTGTCTCCTCTATGCCTTGACACTTGGAGGAAACCCCCGCAGAGGAGGTGGTGGTGACTTGTTTGGGGAACCTCATTTGTGTTGCAGTCCTACAAGCAGTGATAGTCCTCCACCAAGCCCAGCTACACCTTATTCTGCAGCTCCTGTGAGTCACTCTCCCTGTGGAGTAGCACATCTGGGGAATCAGGTTAGAGGCAGGTTAAATTTGATGCCTCCAAGGGGATGATTGAGGGTTTGGAGGACAAGAATGGAAACGTGGAAAATTCTTCTCCAGCTGTGCTTGGCATAGAGGATGTGTCGCACAGGACATTCCTACTGATGGATAAAAGTTCTTTCAGATTTACAAACTATCATGGGGGTTAGATCCTGGTGTTATTCTCCGGGCTGTAAATCCAGTAAAATAAGTAAAATTCCTCTGGACTCTTACCAAACTAAGGGATAGATGGTCTACTATGAGAGATATGGTACCTCATAATGCAATAAAAGAAAAAGTGATAGTTCTGCTCTGTACACAAAATCCAGGGCTCTCTCTGACTTAATAGATGGAAAGTAGAAGAGGAGGTGATTTGTGGCTGCAAGAGGTCTGGGCTTTTTACAAAATGGCAACTGTTTCTCCAATGCTTTCAGCGCGCTACAAAGGAGGAAATCTGACCCAAATTCATCTCATCTGCTTCCACTGAGAGTGGGAGCCAGTGGGATCAGCCATTTCTTGTGGGGGTTCATTTGTCCTTCTACACCCCTAAACCAATGCACTTGCAGCCCACTGCATTTCAGATGTTTTTTCAGGACTGTTTCATTGCAGCAGTCTAGTGTGCATTAATTATAAGCATGTGTAAATGAGGTGTTAAATGATTTATATGCAGACCCAGATTGAGAAATCCCTGTGGTTTCTTCTCCTGATGTGTGGCTGCTGTTGAAAAAGTCAGACTTCCTGGTACTGAGGAGGAGATGAGGAGTCTTTTCACTTGCAGTTCAGACCCAAAATTGCTGGGCTTGATGCAGGCTGAGCCTCCCAGATGAGCCAAGGCAGGCTGTGACCAGCATGAAAGGAGCAGAGAGCGCATCTCCAGTGGGGCCAGCACATGCATGACAGATCCTGCTGTCACCACTGCCAGTCACTGGCCCTCTGGGTACTGTGGTGATGCTCTGACATTGGGACACCTTGGGAAGATGGGGAATGCCTTTTGCATTCTCAGAGTCAGAGGATGGGGATAAAGAACAAGAGTATTAGTCTTGTACTTATTATTTATCACTAGTTGGATATGCTTTTGATGATTTTTTTCTTCTTTTTATTTTAGATAAGGGTTTTTAGGGTTGGTTATTAGTATCTATTTTACAGTTCTAGGAAGAGAGGATCCTTTGCTCTTAGGAGCTAAGACATTGCAAGCCATCAGAGATGCTGCCTGGGCTGTGCCATGCCTGGATTACTGCCTGGGGGTGCTGGGCAGCTCAGACACCTCCAGCCCAGGGTTCTCAGCAGCAGGGCAGGGACAAACCAGAGCCCTGCGGGCTGCTGGGTACCAGGGATGCTGCAGAGATCAGGGGCTCTGGTAGGAAATCTTCAAAGACCATTTCTGACCAGAAAGCACCTGGTGTTTTGACATGATTTTGGCAAGTCAGGCATGACTACAGTGGGTCACTTTGGGGTGTGTCCTTTAAGGCTTTTTTTCCAAGCTACCCTCCTTAAGCATGGTGGCTACCAACAGAGTCTGTGCTGAATGCTGCAGAGCCAACCCATGACAGATGATGTCCTTTCAGCTCCTGTAATCCCTCTGACACACACAGGACAGGCACTAAGGGAATGAGGAAAGATTAGGAAAAGCCTAATTTTGCCCCCACACGCACCCTGCAAATTCTGCAAAGCCTTATCTGTAGCCAAAGCTTACACCCTGCCTGCTTTAAAACCAGAAAGAAAGGGGAGAGAGCTCAAGTCCTGCTGACTCACAATTACAGGGTGCTGAGCACAGCAATTTCCCAGCCATCAGTAGGAAAGGAAGTAAGATTTACCTGGGAAGCATCAGGGAATTTGGAAGGAAGTAATGAAAAATAAGGTGCTTCAAAGCCATGCTGTTTGAAAGCTGTCACAGCTAAAGCAGAAGGCTGAAACAGGGCTCCCATTTGGCTTTCTCCAGAACAAATTTGTAGAGGAGGCATGTTCTGAGGATGGAGAGAGGCTTGGTGAGGATGAGAGCCCTCATCCCCCCTCGCCTGCTCTGTGCCAGGCAGCTGCTGCTGTTCCAGGCCAGGCAGCTGATTAAATATTGAAAGGGTTTCGTTGCTGTTGCTTGAAAAGCTTCTGTCTGGATGAAAAAGAAGTTATGCGAGGACAAGTTTGTGCTGGTGAAATTAGTCTCTGTTTGAATACATCTGGGCATACCATATACCAACAGACCCAAAATAGCTTTGTGGGTTTTACTGAAAAGGCACCAGCAGGACGTGGGTTTGGGTTCCTCATTTTCAGAGCCGAGGTGTGGGAGTGCTCAGGGAGGTGGGGACTGCAGATGGGGGTCAGGCTGAGTTGTCAGAGACCCTGTGGCATTCAGAGGCTGTTGCAGGTGCTCAAAGGCTGGTTGTGATGGAAGCCAGCACCTGAGGTCCGTGTGTTCACACAACAGCCCCAGGCTCAGCTCCCACACACCCCCAAAACCCGGGGAGAGGCAATGATGGATGGAGGTGCAGGCAGAGAGAGAGGAGGGGGAAGGGATTTGTGATGGGTTATTGGATAAAGGCAGAGGCAGGGGGAGAGCTGGGATTAGAGGTAGGAGCCAAATTTGTGGGAGACTGAAAGGGTTGATGTGTGGGCTGTGACTGTAGCGAGTGTCACAGCAGCACAGCTTGGCCTGAGACATTTAGTCACTTCATGCTGTCAGAAAAGACATGTTTGAGCAGGAAAAGAAAGCTCTCTTCATTGTCTGAGTGTCCAAAACAGGCATGCAAATCTGTCCTGTGATCCAAGGAAAACTTTGGAAAAATGTCTCTGATCTCATTAGCGTAAGTATAAACAGAGAAAAGATATCAACTTGATTAAAATGCTGCTGTAATCTGCAGAGATGCAGGATAATCTGTCCTGAAAGCACCAGGCCACCCAGCAGGCAGGGAGGTGGTCCAGCCTGGAGGAACAGGACAGGATGGGTAAAGAGCTGCTGGTCCCTCTGGGTCATGTAGAGGTTCAGACAGAAGAAGGAGACACAGGATTTCCATCCTTCCTGCAAGGGGAATTCAGTCCTTGCGTTGGACTGCATTTATTTTAATAGATAATCATCACTGAAAATTGGTTTCTGGTTGTTTTATCTATAAATTAAGTCAAATTTTGTCATAATTTGATGAAATATTTCTGGAGTTTGATGGTTGCATCCTATGGGAGAAAAATCTGTAGAAATGCCTGTGAGTAAACGTGCAAGCAAAATTTTGCTTACTTGCAACCTGAGTGAACTGGCCAGCTTTTGTTACACAAAACAAGGCATTTAGCAGCTCTTTTTTCCCCCAATGGTAAGGAAAAAAAGGGATCATGTTTATCTTCCTTGCTCAGACCGAGGTGATATGTCCACAGCAGAATCTATGTTTTCATTATTCTTTGGACCTAACTGAAACTTGATTTCAAAAGTTACATGAATCAGTTCAGTTTATGGGAGTCATTAAGCAGTTTGTAAGTGTGTTTTTTAGTGTTTCATGACAGCTGTTAATTGAATTTGATTAGAAGAACATAGTCATAGCAGGGCTGATGGATGGAGTCTCATCTGAGCAAATCTGGATTAATCTATAGCCCTAAGGTTGTGTTCCATAACATAATTGAAATCAAATTAAAAATCAAGACTGCTGTTTAAATGGGATGTGCGTTCATGGTGAAAGTCATTTGCTATCATTTTGGCATCTTTTTCATTCTTTCAGAGCATCTACTGTAGCTCTTCAATTTCAATTATTTTTTCATAACTATAAGAAAAATTTTTGCATGGGAATTTTTCCCATCTGGAAGGTTTCCAAAAGAAAATATTTCTTCCGACATTTAAAAATCAAATCCTGAAATGGTTTTTAATTCCTACTAGATTTAGATAAGCCATTTGATTAAAAAAACATCCAAAATTTCCATCTCCCAACAGTGTACTGAAAAATGCAGAACCTCATTGTAATTATTTAATTAACTATTGTTGAGGGGTTTTTCTCTCATACGTGCTATGAAATAATACCATGATTTTGGCAGGCTTACAGCATCTGAGCCCATGTGGCTCAGCAGAAATGCACGGCAAGGAAGGAAGCAAATGAATTCTGGTACATCTGTGCTACACAGCTTTCCCCTCAAATGGGAAGGAATTCTCAGCCTGCCAACCCCACAAGTTAGAATTAAACCTCCCCAGGTAAATAGGTCAGCTCAGGACAGACCCTCCCCAGGGGTCTTGATCTCCTGTACATCTTCCTGAGTGAGAGGATTTTCCCCTCGAGATGCTTTGAGGAGGGAGCAGCAGCCCCGGGGCTGTGGGATGGGGGCTCTGGGCTCCATCAGTCTGTGGCAGCCGAGTTATGGAAGTTAACCTTTGTCTTTTTCCTGTTAGTAAGTGTAGCTCTTGTTCAGTTTCTTCCTTTAATCCCTCCTTTCTATCAGTGTAAAGTGTGTGGGAAGAACTCTCTGTGGAGAGAATCTCCCCTGGATGGGAAAAGCTCTTTGGCTGCAGGGCTAGGGGACATCCATCCACAGACACCCATGGGCATCCACAGACCCCCACAGACCCCCGCAGACCCCCACTTTCCCCCCAGGAGCTGTCAGGGTCTTCAGTGGCCTTTCAGGAGCAGCTCTGCCTTCACAGCACGTGGGAGGTGGCAGCTGGTGGATCCCTGCCCTGTGGGGGAACTGGGGATAATGGAGCTGCTTCCCTGATTAACTCTGGCAGTGGCTGCTGAGTTAATTAGTGGGCAGATATAGGATACTAGGCATTGCTAATTTGTCTGCAGATGCAGCTTGGATCTGAATGGGTTTGGGGTGAATTTCATCCCTGCTGTTTGCAAAAATAATTTTCAATATCTGTTTCAAAATGTTTCAAATTCCTGTTTGAGGAGATGTTTCTGCTGTTTCCACTGTAAGATTCCATCATGAGGTTCAATCTACATGAGATTTCAGTTCAGAATCTTTCTGCATGGCTTCATTTCACATCCATCTGGCCCTGCTTGCTCGTGTCTGGACTTGTGCCTTGCCCTTGACAGGTATGGTCATTCAGGTTTCATCTTCTCACTAGGAAGGGGAATCTTGTTTGCTCCAAGTGAGGGAGATACACTTAAGGATGAGAGGCTCCTGAGAGATGCCTAAAATAATTCATATACTGTGGTAAATGAAGAAGCAGCATGTTCTGAGCAATCATGTGTGGTTAAAACACATAAAGACAGATCTCCCAGCACCCAGATCTATCCAGCTGATACAGAAAGGACAGGCAGGGCCCTCAATCAAAGCCGTTAGTAATTTCACAGGGAGCAGCCATTCAGGTTTGCATGAACTCAGGGCATCCCAGTGAGAATTTCTGTCCTTGCTGTTAAAAAAAAGAGCTGTTACCAAATGTTCATTAACACCACTTAGTCGTTGGCTTGTGGCCATGACATGACCTGTGCAGCAGCAACTCCACTTCCTGCAGGTTCCAGATAGGCAGATTTTTTTTTTTTGGAATGTTATGGAGACAGTAAGTGGTTTGGATTGGGATACTGTGCCTGTGCTGCATCTGCTTTCATCAGATGTTTCTTCTATAGGACATCAGAGATAGCACCTTCTGAGTGGGTGATGGAAAATAGGTGGAGTAAAAAGGGAGAAAGGTGGAAAATGGAGTTGTCTGTTAGTTACTACTCAGTTACTCATCTCAGGGGAGGGGTTTTCTTTTCTTTTTTCATCAGTGATTGCTGAGTCAAATATGCCTTCATACTTTACAAACAAGCCTGTTCTGCATCCTTATGCAGAGCATTTCTTGCTTGAAGATGTAGTCAATTTCTGGCCATGTGTTTACCCAGTCCCATCTATATTTCATCAGCCTCAACACTCCCCGAGGCTTGCAGCACTTTGCTCTGCCTGCAGTGAAAGGCTCTTCCACTGCAAAAGCAACAATGACTCGAGAGAAACACACAGACAGATGAAGTTCTCTGGATTTAACCTCTCCTGACAGCCTTGGCCTTATCCCCCTAATGCTGGGTGGCATTTGGATGCTCTTTTCAGCAGCCAGGTACCAGCTGATGTTTAATCTACCTGCCACTGGGCTGATGTAGAGAACGAGCTGCTCCTCACACCCTGTGCAAGTCGGAAGCCAACAGCAGCACTGCCCCCCTCCTGTCACGCTGTGGTGTCTGTTCCATCTTTAATTCATAGAAAGCTTAAAGCAAGGTCTCTTAAAACTTCTGTCTCAGTGGTACAGTCAGTGCAGGCTCACACAGGCCCGCAGTTCATCTTTGATTTTCAGCCAGCCTGCTGATGAGGTTTCTGTCTATCCCCTCAAGATGCTGTCCTTCAGCCCCAGAAAGGTTGCTGTCAGGAAGCTTTGTCTTAACTTCAGCATCAGTTTGAATTTCAGGCTTTTGCATCTGCTGCAAGTGTCCCAACAGATCTGGGTCCATCTGGAGAGTCCCTTTATAATACCCAGTGAAGCCAATGGTTCTTGGAAAAGAGAAACTCCCCATCTCTCTTTGAAGAACGTGTTCCTTCCCTCTGGTCAAAGAATGTTCATCCCAAAATTTTATTCTCAAAAGGAAAGGGATCTGCTCTGGACAAAATTAGAAATGTTTGAGAAGCAAATGTTTCCCTTTGTCCATTTACACTGAAAAGTACTGAAACCACTGCAGAACTCTGAACAGGGACAACTGGCCAAATTTTCCAGAAAAATATTATTCTACATAAAGAAAAAAGCATAGCTAGCATCTCTCTTTTCAAAGAAAACCAGTCTATTTTCTGATGCTTTTTCCAGCTTTATCAGCCTGATGAAACAAGCAAGCAAGAAGTAGAAAACAGATTGTTTTTTTAACCTCCGAAGTTACTTTCCTGATTTCTAGTAGATTCCCCATTTTCTGGGCTCTTAGTCAGAATCATGTGGAAGAAACAATGTCTGTTCCTCTCAGCAGGGCTGTATTTTTAGAAGGGATGCAGAAAAGAGAGGTAAAGTGCTTTTTCTTCAGGGTAAAATATGGGATTTCTAATAGCGATCCTATTTTTTTATTATTTTGATTTTACTTTAGGATTGAAATACAGTGGGTCTTGATGGTATTTGAACCCATCTCTGCCCACGTGTGATTTCTTTACATTGCTTTTATTGTGGAAAGAATAAATGACACATTAGAGTTAAATCTTCAGTCACTGATAGTGTAGCTTGCTTTTCTTGCAGTTGGGATCAAGCCAAAAGAATAATCGTGTGTATCTATGAAATGCATATCTCAAAAATCTTCAGCTTGCATTGCTCTGGGATCCCAACACAGATGATTTTATGACAGTTAATAACTGCTGTAATTAGGAACCTAATTAAATACCCTCTGATCTTACCCTTCTCAGAGTCAAACAGCTCAGGGGGCTGATTTGGGATCTCCAGCTCTCTCTTCACATGGTCTCCTACAGCAAAGCACGGGTGATTTTTAGCACCATTTGAATATGGACACTGCTCATCAGCATCCCAGAGCTCAGGGGTGAATAGGCCAGCAGCACGAGCCAATGTTGCTGCTAAGTTCCTAAAAGGTATATGGAATGTGTTAAAAAAATTAGTCCCACAGAATGACTGAGCCAGAAAGGAGCCGGGGAGGGCAGGGAAGCTGGGAAAGTTGGCCACGTTTGAGCAGAGAAAGTCAGCAGTGCCTCAGCCATCTGTGGCAGCATAGCAGGGGACTTGTCAGGTTAGTGTGGCAACGAGCCTGAGAAGGAGCTGGTCTGTGGCTGGGGGCAGGTGCTGAGGGTGCTGTGCAGAAGGATCAGCAGTTTTGCCTTCACTTGGCAGCCAGGGTTACTCTACCAGAAAAAATCAGCCCTGTCCGTGAGCCAAGGGAGCTCTCTGCATGATGTCATGCTGCAGGGGAACCCCTTGCTGCAGAGACCACAGGCAGTGCTTCCCTCCTGCAAAGCACCAGAAACGGGAGAAGGAGAAAGGAAAGTCGGGCAAAACTTCCCTGCCTGTACCAGGGGCTCTGTGAACTCAGATTGGCTTTTAGTCCAGCTGGGAGAGGTGGGTGCCCGAAATGAGCAGAGCAGAGGTGGCTGTGGGTGCATTGGGGGAGCCTAGGGTCATACAGGCAAATATCAGGATGGAATCTGGGTTCACAAAGCCTGCTGTGTTTGTAATCGACTGTCGTGACTGGCACCACTGTGCTGTCACCCAGCTCTCACCACAGGGGAGTTCCCCCATAATATGCGACAGTAAGAGGCAGCAACAGGTTGGGAACCCTCAGTGAGAGACATTTTCTTTGTTTTCAACAAGGGAGGAGAGTAATTTCAAAACAATTAGGGGGAGTTATTTCCCAGAGAAAACCTTGCTCATCTCACAGTAAATTCCCAAGGTATGTTGCTTGCAGGCAGCAAACCTCTGCAATCTTCTCAACTCTGCATCAAACTCTCGAGACAGAGATGGCAGGCACACAGAGCCCTACAAAAATTATGTTTCGAAGAATTTTCTATGTAAAATGTCCAGAATTGATATGTTAATCATAGGTCCATGATGGTCACCTACCATCACTTTCCTGCAGGGATCTCAAGCAAGCAAGAGGGGGACTGGTCATCTCTTGCCCCTCCTGCCTGGCTTCCAGTGACAGGATCTGTTCCTGCAGGCTTGGTACTCAGGGTTTCTGTGCTCTGGCTGCTTACTCCTGGGCAACCAGAAAGATTTTGCAGCCACCAGACTTTACATTCATCACTAAAGTGCCGTCAGAAAGCAGCTTTTTGCCTATCCAGTCTGGGTTAGCTGAAAGCATTGATATCCCCTTGCTGTCTGTCAGCCATTCCCTGGCTCCCTGCTGACAAGGAAGTGTGAGGTTACACTTCGATAAATAACTTCTGATCATCACCTCCTTGCCACTTTCTTCACCTGGGATACTCCATCCTTTTTCCCCTGGAGAGGCACTAACATGATCTGCCTTGAAGTATTTGTTATCCCCTTGAAATTTGCCAGCTAATCCCCCAGGCTTGTCATCTGGAGGACACCTGCTCTCACACTCCACTTCTTCCTGCCTTCTCCCATCTATCACCCAGGATTCCTGCTTCTAGCAAAAGTATTGAATTTATTTTGTCTTTACACCAAGTGTGATGGACAGTAATTCTCTCTTCCCTGTGAGGAGAAGAAGCCATTTACTGAGATACCACTTTATCTTCTTGTATCATTTCTGTGTCAATAGTCCCAGAGTAGCAGGTGAAGGGAAAAACATTCCACAGTCTTCCTATTACTGCTGCCCAGGACTGGTAGCCCAGGGAAATAAACAGCTTGGGATGCCCTCGCTGACAGTTGGCACCAGTAAATGTGTCCAAGAAAACTTCTTGGTGGATACTTACAGATCAGCCTACATCACAGCAAAGTTCCCTTGATGTTTGTCTCATGTCTTGAAGAACTTATTTCTCTCGGTCGAAAAAAAATGTTGTAGAAAAAGAAATTCAAATGAAACTGACCTTTCCCTCAAATACATCCAATCCCTGTTTTTTAATGCTGCCAAGACCTTGCCTTTTATTCCCAGGAGCCCTGCGGTTTAGTATGTAAATAGGAATTTCCTTGTGCAAAATTTTAATCTCTTGCCTTTCAAATTTCTTTAATTTCCCTTTGTCTCCTATTATGAGACTGCAAGTCCATCTCATTTACATTTTGAGGACTAAGAGGACAGGTTTTTATTTTCTTTTTTTCCCTGTTGCAAGAGATATTTTCCCTGTCCCAAAAATGCTTGGAAACAGAGCCCACACAGAGGGTAAGAAGAGCAGACACTGCATAGAGGCCCCTTAGAAGCTTGTTGTGCCTTCCCTTCCAGCCAACACAGGTCTTGGGTGTGTGAGGGATGCCCCTCACTTCAATATCTGCAGGAAGGAGCACACTTGGCCCAGGGACAATGGGGACAGGTCAAAAGATACCTGCCCCCACCTCTGAGAGCCAGAGCGTCTCCTTTGCATGGGGATACTCGAGTTTCAGGATCTCTCTCAGTTGCCTTCTCATTTTTAGCCAGTCTGATGACTCTTAGAATCCTTACACATCTTCTTTGGCTAGGGCTGAAATGAGAGGAACAGAAGGAGAGGTATGAAACGTGCTGGAAATATTCTTGATTCTGATCAGAAACAGCACATTGAAGGTCATTCACAGGAGACTCTGTCCTTGTGAGCATAATTTCAACATCACAGTGGTCTTGGCAAGGACATTCTGAAGTCCAAAAAAGTGAACTTTTGAGCTATTCACCAGTGGTTACAAGATTCCCTTTTCAGTTATGCCTGTGGTTTCCTTTCACAATCTCTGGCAGATAGAAAAAACAAGTTATTACAGCTATTTTGCTGACAAAGAACTAAACCTAAGAGTAACTAAATGGCTTGCCTTAGGTAAATCGAGCCACTTGTGGCATTAGAGAAAACAGTACAGAGTTCTTGATGTTGCCCAAGTCACTAAGCCATCTCTTTAATAAAACCTGACTGAGTCCTAACAAATATCTGCACAGGCATGTATTTTTCAAAAAAATTTTTTACTCTTTTCATATTTTATAGAGAAATTCCAGGTAAAACATATGCAGAAGTTGCCTGAATTCAACTCTCCTGGCATAAATTCCCTGATGGCAGTCTGATTTTAACTCCCATCTGTACTGTCGCGCCCCTTCCCACCAGCATGAGTCACACTGAGCAATAAATAACAGCTAAATCCTTCTTCTGCCTCGACAGGTGATGCTGAGGATTTTCTCTCTGCGTACACACAGGGTATAGTGCTACAGCCTGATGATGTATTGTGGCTATTAATTTGGGAGATGAAGCTTTTTCATCATTAAAGTCCAACCTGAATGCAGGAATTTATTTGTGTGTTTGGGAAGCAAATGCAGAACCTTCTCACTGCTATGAAGTGCTGAGCCTAACTGGGTTTTTTTTGTTTGTTTTTCTTTATTTTTTTTCCCCTGGCTCAAGGCAACATTAGTTTCTGAGGCTGATGCTGTTATGCCTTTTTCTCTCCCTACCTTTCTGACCTTCAGCATCCCCTGCCTCATCCTGCCTCCTTTCCTGTGTCTCATGCTCTGCTGCTGCTTTCTCTCTTTCTTTAGCTTTTGCAGTATCTTCTCCTTGTTTCATTTTTTTCTCCTTTTCTTATCCATTCCTCAGAGGCACAGGCATCATTTCAGAAGACTGTGAGACAGCAAATGCCCCAGGGCACAGCTGAAAGCCACATGACTTTGGGTTGCCAGAATATTGGCCAAGCTTAAGGCTCTGTGTAAATGAGCTGCTCCTGCAAAGACCTATCCTAAAGGCTCCTGCAGGAACAAGAAAGGAGTGAGGGAGGGTTAGGAAAAACCTCTTCTAGGCAACCAAACTTTCCATAATGTTAAGGGGCCCATTACAAGGGCTCAAATTATCCATTCTCCTCTTCTGCCGGTGCAAAAATACTGCTGGGTGCTCTTTTGAGTTGAAATCCTTCATGAGTATATAAACAAAAAGTATAAATATAGAGTTGCTGTGTGTAAGGTTGCTGGTAAGTAGACACCAACATCTTTCAGGCCCTATGGCAATTTTTTATGACTTTTTTCAAGATGCTGGTTTCAAAAGCAGGTTCTTCAAGGATCTGAGAATCTGAGATATTCAAGGTACAGTCAGACAGGCTTTGCAAATTGCCTCCTTACAGAAGAAGACATCACTCTGTGGATATGTTTTGCTTGTGCTGCAGTGATACATGTGGGACACATAGTGAATTTGATAGATAATGGAATCTGTTGAATGTTCATGGCTACTACAAGGTTCGTGATTCCTCAGTAGTATCTCATATAAAAAAAAAGAGTTAAACTAGTCAAAATGTCACAAACATGAACGTAGCAAAAGCAATTTCTCCAGTATTTTCTCTGCCACTTAACCTTGAAAGGAGTCTCTTTAAATTTGCTTCTGCTAGCACTTGTATTTCTCCACCGGCAAGGTGCATAATGAACGGTGCATTTGCAATTTTGAAAGACCTCGAGGCCACAATACAATTGTACAATTGTTTTGGTTGGAGGTCTTATGCAGAAAAGAAAGAGGTGGGATTTAGTTCAAGAACTCCTCCTTTTATCTTATTTCATGATAACTGTGCCCCTTTAGCCTTGATCACTGTGCAGCCCCGAAGGGAAACACAGGGATCAAGCCTATTAAAGGGCATGATGGAAGCATAAGGTTGGCTGTGTCTGTGGCTGGCTACAGGGGATTTCTGGGAACAAGTGAGAATTCTGGCATGGCCACTGCATTTGTACACTTCGCTGGAGCTGGCTACAGCTGCCTCGAGAGACTGATGCCTGAGCATCCTGGGCTGGGAAAGAGCTGTTCCTGAGGGCAGGAGTGGTTTCCAGCTTTCTCAGCACACTCCAGCACCATGGGGAACAGGAGATAGCAGCCCTGCAAAGGCTGCAGTCAGGCACAGTGAATTATTTTGTCCCCATTGGCAGGGAGGTTGGTTGGTCCCCCAGCAATGGGAAGGTGATCATGAGCAACAACGGATCATTTTTTTATCAGTGCCACCACAGTCACCTCCCATCCGAGGCTGAGGATGATGAGGCATCCTGGCCACAGCAGGGTGGGAGCACTGGGCAAAAGGGTCACTTTGAGGCACAACACTCTGAGGGCAATTTGGCTGCATGGATCCAAAGGAAAGGGGGAGCAAGGCAGAAAGGAGGAAAGGACAAGAGCATGGAGTGCTGGAAGCAAACAAACACAGCAGACCTCAAGGTTGCTCTGCTATGTAGAGCCAGGAAAAAGAAGGAAAGGGGTATTTAATAAGGATACTTGCTCAAATAAAATCCCTCCTGAAAGAAAGCAGTGCTTAGAAATCACTCAGGGCTTTTCTGCTTCCATGGCTCTGTCTCTGGAGCAAATCTATTCATCACAGCCATGTATTAATGAATTAGTTAATTAAGCAGCTCATTATTTAATAACTCAGGTTGCAAGTGTGATGAAATAAAAATCCCCTTTTTAGCCAGAGGCACATCTTTGCCAATAAGCTAAGCAGTTTATAGTTAATCAGGGCTGTTTGCTGTCTGACACAGGCAGAATCTGCTGAATTGCAAGCAGTTTATTTCCAAGGTTATTGCTTACAGTCCTCTCTGGGAGCTTCTCAGGGCCTCCAAGCCCAATAAGGTTAAACCTAATAAGCTGTCCAAGGGCAAACACACATAGAAATGCTCGAATTCATGAAAGGGCACCAGGGCACTGTTGTTTCTGAATAAACATCCAATTTCCAATTGGTTTATGCTGCCAGGTGCAATGCTGAAAGAGAGGCTGGTTTATTAATAAGCAGTAAAACCTCAAAGACTCTAGCTCGTTATGATATTTAAAAAGACAAGGAAATAGCAGAAACTCGTGCTGTTGGTTTGGCTCTGATATGGCTCCCCCAGATGATTTTGGGAAAGCTTCTTTATTTTCATATATATTGGGACACCTTTAATTATTACTTGGTGTCCAGCTTGGGGTTTGTGCCTCAGCTTCACATTAAGGAAAATGTTTGTGGGGCAGCAAAACTCACCTTTGTCTTGGTCATCACATGGAGGATAGCTGGGTTTGAAGATGGGAATTAATCCTTACCTTGCTTGTCCACAGGGTCCCTGGAATATGGAGGATAATACACAGCATTTCCATTTCCACGCTCAGACACAGTTTTAGTCTCTCTCTGCCTCGAGTCTTGATGTGCAAAACAAACCTGAGAATTTCCCCCAGCCTTTGATGGAACCTGGGAGCATTGTAGGCTGCTTAGGTACTGTGATAATGGGAGATGTGGGGAAGAAGAAATAGATATCTAGAAGAAGGTGAGAGGTCATGAGTAATTTCTCAGCTAAAAAAATTCTTAATCTCAATAAGATGGCCAAATTCCAGCTCAGGCGTATGCATTTCTAAGTTTCCTTTGGGTAAATTATCGTTTCCACAAAACTGGCAATAAAAGCAGACACTCCTCTCCCACTAGCCCTCCTGCTGTGACTCTCCTCCATCCTCCAAGGTTTTGTTCTTTTCCCCTTCACCACCTTCCTTCTGACTAAGCTCTCAGCTGCGACTTCTCTCAACATTTGCTCCTTGAAGCAAGTCTGTTCATTATTTATTAGCTCCCATCCTCTTACACCATCTGTCTCAACTCATTATCCATATTCAGCTTGTCAAATTGACCTTTTATGGCCTTTCTCTGGAATCCTAATGTGTAGTCTGTCCCTCCTTATATAGATATGTGTTGCTAAGCCATTGCTTTCCAACTCCTACTGTTAAACATTCCTCTCTGTATCTATCTCATGAACACATAACTTGCTAGTGTGTGTCCCTAACTTCAGAAAAGCTGTGTTTTCTGCTTGACTGATGCTTGTTCCTTGTTTCATCTGCTGCATGTTTGCTGTGCCAGCTTACTGTAGCACATACTGTCTTAGATATGACCTTTACAGCATCTGCACCAACAGAGTATCAGACTTTAGGATATAATCTCCCTCTAACAGTCTGGGGAACTTTCTTTCCCTTAGTTCATAACATAACATAACATAGTGGACTACAAGCTGAACTGAGCCCACAGCCACTTTGTTGTGAGTCACCACAGAAGGCAATGGCATTTTAGTGTGCAATGTGCTGGAAACCAGAAATCTCCCCCCATGGGATGGGTGAGAATGAAAAAATGTAAAGGCATTGGAGCAGTGCAGCCACATTCTTACTCAGCATAAATCAGGTCAGTTCAATCAAACTACAGAACTATTTGTGTTCATACCCCAGCCATCTCTGCTTCCAAATCCAGGGGCTACTGTAAATGCTTCAGCTTCAAAGACAATAGTATCTCCTTACAGACCATTGTGTAACACAGGACTGTAAGGTCAAATAATACAGTAATTATTTTCTCCTGGTGGAACAAACATACACTGCGTGCACCTGCCCTGGAATGTGTAAAACCCACCACGGATCAATAGAGATTATCCAGAAACTGTAGGAGAACTGCAGTTCAATAAACTCTGTAGCAGAGAATTTTGAACTAAAATGCTTTCTCTAAATAATTAATCAGGGCTGCTTGTAACACACTAAATACTCCAGCTCTGGTTTCCCTACATTTCTTGATACACCAGGGCTCCATCTGCATCAATCTTTTCCAAACTGCAGTGTGGGAGCAGTGAATAAATGAATCCTGCCCCAGAGACACTGGCAGCACCTTTGAGCAAATCAATGTTTTTTGCACTGCATAGAGGATTTTTACCCTACATGTCCTACCTGTGCTGTAGGGGAGCAGTCAGTCGGTGCCACCTGTACTGCTGAAAAGTTGGTTCTTTGAACCAGATGATTTCAAGTCAATGACTTTCAAATATTTTTCTCTTTACAGAATCTGTGGCACAGACATCTTGCTTAACAAGCTCCGTGGAGAGTTTTTGAACCTGTGTTACATATCTATCAAACAATTTCTTAACAATAAAAAAAGTTTCAGGAGAAAACTATTTTTTTCCTTAGTTTTCACTTAATACAGTGCTCTCCTCTGAAGCTACCACAAAAGACAACTCTTTTTCCACAGTTCAAAGCAAATTCTTTTTAAAGGTAGGCTCTGCTACAGACTTTGATTTTTAAATCTCTTGCTGCCCAGACCCACTTAGCCTCCTGTGTTTGCAGCCACAGTTGATTGTTGTAGCTATTAACACATAATTTTACACCTGAAAAACATATATTGATATGCCCTTCCATATAATTTTGTTGTCTTTGATGGCATAGTAGCTCCTTTTTGCTTCCTGCTACCATGTTATTGAGTAAGAAAACTAAAGTCATATACTCTCCTTGATTTTCTTGGAACAAGAAAAGAGACCTCAGAAATTATACTGTATCTGTTATTGCTCCAGTTGCAAAGGGTTTTCAGCCTGGGACTGTGACATAGTTCTCCTTCAAGAATGCTTGATGACCATGGCTTATTTTGGGCATCAATAGCAAAGACAAATTTTACTTCCGTTCTTGTGAGACTGGAGAGGAATCAGAATGGAATTTTTTTCCTAGTGACACATGTAGTGTTCCTTTACCTGTCTAAAATCCTGTAGAGACTTGCATCCCAAGGGCTGAGCTGTATTTTGAAAAAAAGAGACCAGATCTTCAACTGATTAAATCACATCGATTCACTGGCCAATGTTCAGGTCTGAGAAGATCCTCCTGGAAAATCCCCAGGGACACACTGCTCTCCACCACCATTGATTAGGATATTGGATGGGAAGGGAAGTGGCTGCTGACAACCTGTAAGAGATGTGATCTGTTTTGATACAATCACCCCCTAAAGTAATGTTCAGTCATTGGGGTTGGTTGGGTTTTTGGCAGAGTGCTGTCCTCCACAGGCAGCTTCTTCCACAAGTGTTTCAGAGTCCTGTGCTCTGAAACTTTTCTCCCATTATTTTGTCAGTGAAAGAGAGATGCAAAAAGTCAAGCAAGAATTAATAAGGCTTAGGGCTGATCTCTAACAGAGATGGCACCAGATGCATTTTTAATCCTTGGATATGAAGGGAAGAGCTACTGTTATTGCAAAACATTTTTTTTTTTTTTTTTGGATCAATAATATGTTAGGGCTTCCATCTTTCCCTGGGCATTTCCTCCTTTATTCTGAGCATAGCTTGGACCATTAATCCCTGGTCTTGCTCCTTGACTCCCCATTTCACTCGGTTTCTACCTTTTTGTATTCAAAGCCCCCTCATTTCCTTTTTCTACCTTCCCTCACATATAAATTCTCTTCAGATCCTGCTGCTTTTCCCTCTGCAGGATCCCTGCCAAGAACCCAGCCTTGCCATCTGTCCAGGAGAATGATGATATTGCTCAGCTTCTTCTGGATGTTGAATTGTGTGGCTGCTGCAGCAATTTTAATGCTAACAATAAAAAAAAAGAAACCCAAAACATCAAACCACAAAAAAAACCCCAACAATAATCAGAACCCTGTGGAAGAAAAGCCCTTTTCTGCCTCACAGAGGTCAGATACTTTTAGTCATATGCATATAAATAGCAAGATTACTTTTCAAATATTGTATTTCTCTATATTGTCTTCTTAAAGGTGCACCTGAGATAATTTTGCATCCATGAGAGCATAATCAGAGTTCCTGTTACAATTTTTGTTGATAAAAACATGCCAGTTTTCCAAACCTGAATTATTTAGGGGGGAAAAATCAGCTTCCACAAATGTTTCTAATAAAAAATGGATCAAGCAGCTGACAGGATGGCATTTCTTAAATGAAATACTTTGTTTCTGTTTGAAACAAATCTCCATGTGCCTCCTTTTTTTTTTTTTTTTCTTTTTCTTTTTCTTTTTTTTATTTTCTATGCCAATGAAAAGGGCAGCTTTGTATAGTATAAGATGAAGAATTTATAATGAACCTGATCTGAAAACATTTTTGTTGTGGGTTATGAGGTTGCAGTCTAATTTTTTAGATTTAAAAACCCACATTATTTATTATTTATATTATTATTATTATTATTATTAATTATTATTATTATTATTATTATTACTATTACTATTACTATTACTATTACTTTATTATTAACAATAGTTGCAAAGAAGGAAATTTTCAAAGTTCTCTTGAGGTAAAATAACATTTTTCTTAGTTTAAAAAAAAATTAAAATGCTAGACTGCAAGACTTCATTCAAAACCTGACAAAGACCTGGGAGCACTTTTCCTGACAGCTCCTCAGCTGTGAAGCTGGGAGTACAGAGACCTCTTCTCCCCAGATTCTGCTTTGTTTAAGGTTTTGGGGACACAAGTTTCCCATATATGAACATATTCTTGTATTCATATAACCACAGCTGCAAGGGGTGTGCAATTCCCACCAGAGGAAAGCTGTGCTGTCCTGATGTGGGGTCTGGAGTGACACAGGGATGCCAAGAAGCCAAGGGACAGAGCCCAGGATGCTCAGGCTGCAGCACTTGCATCCAGCAGCACTGTGATCACTCACAGCCACAGTGATGTCTGATAATACTGGTGTCACTGCTGGCTGCCTGGAATTCAGGGTGCTGCTCCCCTGGGAGCTGGGATTTGTTGGGCACCTCAAAAGTATGTCCCTTCGTGTGTACAAACAGATCTGTTAATTGCAACCTCATTAAGAATGCGAGATTGAAACTTCATAGAAACCTATCATAATCAGCTTTGTCTTTTCAGTGAGGAAAATTTCTTCTCAGGATTTTTTTTACTGTCAGCTTTGTGACTGCAGAATGTCCTTATGGTCACTGTAGGATCTGGGCACCTTCCCATTGCTGTCAGCAGAAAGCAGCTCTGGGGGTGAGGATGTTTTGCAGGAGGAGTCGTCCTTCAGGCAGAATATTAAACTACTCTGCCATCTGTTTTACAGGGATTATTCTGGTGAATGCTAAAAATCCCTTGAAAGCATTTTTATGGTGTCCCTGTCCTGCTCCTTTTCCTTAGTGTTCAAATAACCTCTCCCTCCTGCAGTCGATTTTGAGTGTTCTCCCTTCCTGAGCAGGCAGAAGGGCTCTGGCTGGCAGCTCCCAGCCTTGGCTCTCTCCTGCAGGATCCATGCCATGGATGTGCTTTATGAGTTCATGTGTGTGCACCCACGGCTCATGCTCCCACAAAGCAACAGCCTCACCCTCTTTGCTGTTCCAGAAACTCCATCGTTCCCCTAGGTGCATAAGAAAACCCTTCTCATTTCTGCCCTGATCACTAATTTGACTTGATTTCTCTGATAGAGCTCAGCTCTCTGACAAGCCCTGGGCTCTCTTCATTTAGTACCAGACACAAGAAACTCCCCCTTCTCTGCATCATCTCCAAGCTCTGCTCCCTTCAACCCCCACTTTATCACCTCAGCATGCCAGACTTACCTATATGCCCTCTCAGAGAGGTAAATGCAGATGTTAATCTGCTCTTTTTAAATGTCCCTTTTCCTAGAGTAGATACTGTTTCTATTATGATGATATCCAAGACTTTAGGTTCCTATTTTAAGTTGCAGAGCTCAAATGACTGAATTCCTGGCTAAATACGCAACATCTAAGCTAACTAAAGAACTAAAAGAGCACAAGAAAACTGCAATGTGCATAGTGTATTTTAAAGAAATGAGGAAAGGATCTGAATTCTGATGTATTCCAGGTTTCTATGTACAACATTCAGTTTAAAGGGCTGTTTTGGGGAGACCCAGAACAAGGCATTCCTGCCCCAGCCTTCCCAGCCCTGTAGATTCTGCCTCATGGAGCCTGTTTGTTGTGTGTTTAAACCACACTTGTGTGTCTCAGAAAGGCAACTGACAGTTTAAAAGGGCCAAGGGTTGTTAATTAGAATCATTCAGACTGGAAAAGATCTGTAAGATCACTAAGTTCAACCACTGACCCAGCAGTGCCAAGCCCACCACTAAACCACATCCCCAAGAGCCACATTTACAAGTCTTCTAAACACCTCCAGGGTGGTGACCCCACCACTGCCCCGGGCAGACTGTTCCAATGCTTGACAACCCTCTTGATGATGCAATTTTCCTAATAGCCTGCCTGAAACTTCCCTGGCACAACTCGAGGCCGTTTCCTGTTGTGCTGTTGCTCGTTATCTGGGAGAAGAGACTGACACCCACCCTGCTACAATGGGCTTGGTGTGATGTGTATATTTGTCTCAAGCGCTCATGCATCACTGTGAAGAGTAATTATAGCAACCCAAGCCTGCCATCTTTATGACACATCATGATTTCACATCTAAATGCTAAATGGGGCTGTTAATGAGTGAGTGCAGCTCAGCTTAAGTGAAAGGGTGTTAAAGAATCAGGTCTGGAGTGATTCAGCCTGTGCATATGTGGCAAGGAAAGAAAACAAGTGGTGTGAAATACAAAAAGTGTAGCATTCTGAAGTTATAGCCTGCCTCTCTGCACTGCCCCTTCTCCTAGGGTGATCCCAGAAAATATCCACCCTACAAACTGAATGAGAACCCCATCACTATTTTTTTAACTCTGACCTTTTCTCTGAATTACATGCTCTTCCCCATACAGGTGACTCTCACCAGTCTGAGACTCATCAGCTCATGTCATTATTTCTAAGGCTGCCCAAGATGTGATTCCATCTGGTAAATGCCAGTCTTTTTGTGTCAGCGAAAGAGCACGGATGCTTCAGTAGGTCTTTTCTAAGTTTATGATCTTTGGTCCTGTTGTCGTGGGAGGCAAAGAGCCCAGCTTTAAGCCTCAGCCTCTTTTAAATAGAGAACAAAAAGATTTCCAGCACTTGGTCTTTAAGAACATACTTTTACCTTTTGAAAAGAGAGGTAAGGTCTGTGGAGACTTGGAGTCTGATCAGTTCTGCTATTGATCATTATTGTTATTGTTACTTCGTTTCCTAAAATGAGTTTTCAATTCAGTTCTGTAGCAACCAGAAAGAGACAAACAGTGAGGTCACTGCTCTTCCTGCTCCAACATTTGAGGTCTCTTTGAAGCATGACCTGCCAGCAGATGACTCTCTTAAGGACTTCCAAAGCAAGGCCTAATGTTCTTTTGCACATATTGTTCTTTTGTTTTTTCTCTTTAAATAAAAGGCTCCTTCCCCTACTTTTCAAAAGAAAACATGTCTCTGTGGAATGACATTTTACTGCCTTGGAGAACACGATGTTCAGTCATGACACAAATCTTTGTGTAATCAAGAAAGTTACTTCCGGACTGGGAGGTTCTGAGACTCAAAAGTACTTTTGGATTTTTTTAACCGTTAAAGGTAACATTCCAGCACTGAAACAAGAGCTGTAGAACTCACTTAAGTGCTTCTGATGGCAGTCAGATGTATTAACTCCCCTGCCCATTAACAGCTCTGGTGCCAGTACAAATACTTCTCTTTACTGCTCCCTGCACAGTAGACTCCTGATCATTATCGTCCTGATCAGAATGCCTTTGGCATTTTTAAAATTTTTTCTTTGATTGCTTTATTGATCACTGCTTTTGAGCCCTGGAAGAATGCCCTCTTGCCTTGTTCACTTGTTGCAAAATGTATGGTGTGATTCAGCATAAAGAAAGGGAAGAGGAAACACGTTGAATGTAGTGACAAATAAAAGAGGGTCAGAGAAAAGGAAGAGGTTTTGGCAGGCTATGCAGAGGCTGTGTTGTAATTATGGGCCACAAATATATAGGTAGATAAGCAGAAGTGCAGAGGAAGCTTTTATGAAGTTCCTTGGAGCAGCTCCATGAGCAGCACAAGTAATGCATGGCCACTAATCCATGCAGAGAAGCCAGACCCCTGCTCCTCCCTTACCCTGAGCATTTGGGCTGCCAGAAAATCACAGCATTTGCAGCAGGAGTGATGCCCCTCTGAGCATTTTATTATAGACAGTGCTACTGAATTTCTCCTCTGAAGTCATTTTAGCTGCATATAGCACTGTTATTTACAGCGTGTGCGTTTGCGTGCGCTCCTATAGGTCAACTGACTGTGTAGGTAACAACACCCACACATCCGCAGGCTTGTGCCTGCCATGTCAATCCATACCTCATTTACACTTTATTTAGGCAAGTAGCTCAAAGCTTAAAGCAAAGTCCACGTTCTGTGCATGCCTACGCTGTGCTGGCTGCTCTGGCATGACTCCACTCCCTTTCCCATGTGCTTCTCCTTCCAAACTCTGTGTCTACAGCTGTGTGAGGCAGGGGAACACTGGAGAGACAGCTGGCTGGAAACTGCCTGGAAAATAATGGAAATCAGGTGTCCAGAAGGAGTATGTGTTTAGATGTGTCTTGATGTCCCTTGGTTTCCCCTGCAGACAGCAGTGATTCTGTATTAGCTTTGGGTTTTTTTCTCTCTGTGAAAATCACCCCCTGTTGATGTTTAGATATGGGGAGAAAAGAGCTTGGTGCGACTTTTGGTGGCTTTATCTTGGTAGACACTGCATGCCAGTTGTGCATCTGGTATACAGATGGAGAGACACTAGGGAGAAAAAGAAGCCAATAAATAAAATGAATGTGGGGATCTGGATGAAAAAGAAAACCAAGATCATATTTTGTGTCATTATGATTCTAGCCAGTTGTAGGGACCAGGGATGAGTGTGCTCTGAGTAGATGGATGAAACATATTTAGCTGCCTGAGAGCTCTGTTCTAGCAACCCAGCCCAGTGCTGTTCTGCTCTGTGGAAAGCAGGACCACATATGGGAGGCAGGACTTCCAGGAATGACAGAAATTGGGACCACATGGTACTTTACATTCTACTTTGGGTTCCCACTGAACTTAGTACATTTTAATGCTCAGTTTTTTCTGAAGTTTTGATGAGGCAAAAAATATTCCTCTGTTGCCATATTTTTTCAAAGGAAAAGCATGTATTCAAAATGTTGGGCATTAAACTCAGTGCATGTGTGCTTGCAAGCTTGCTGCTGTCTCATTGCTATTGTTTCCTCTTTCTCAGGACATGACCTTCAGCACCACAATGAATCAGGAAAAACCTGTCAAATCCTCCTAGCTCCCTGTCTGTGCAATTTGCTGTTCCCTCTCTGTTCCCCAGACAGCAGCTTTTCTCACCCAAAGCACAGAAGCCAGCAAGTCACAAATGACAGCTGAAAAGTGAAGCATTACCAAAAGCTGCGTGAGACTCTGTCAGAGAGAACCTTTATATATAATTCTCCTTCTGAGCCCGGGAAGCCGTGCATCCCATCAGTTCCAAAGAACGGAAAGAAGATATGTTCAAGTAACCAACACCAGAAACTGCACAAATCCATACACATTTTAGAATATTTACACAGTGACCTACAGCATTTAGAATTCTTCATTCAGAATGGATGATGGATATAGGAACACCAACCAGGTCTCAGATGACTACAGGTACCAGGATGGCAACTACGACGCCCACAATGACGGCTACTACCGGGGCGGGGAGGAGCCGGCGCAGGAGGAGGATGCCCAGAGTGATGTCACAGAAGGCCACGATGAGGATGATGAGGTCTATGAGGGGGAGTACCAAGGGATCCCACACCCAGATGACATTAAAGAGAAGCAGAAGAAGCGAGCCCCTGCCGTGGATGATGAGTACAGAGACCGTGCTGACCTCATGGCTGAGAGGATGGAGGATGAGGAGCAACTTGCCCACCAGTATGAGAACATCATTGAGGAGTGTGGCCACGGACGCTTCCAGTGGACTCTCTTCTTTGTTTTAGGGTTGGCACTGATGGCAGATGGGGTGGAGGTGTTTGTGGTTGGATTTGTTCTCCCAAGTGCTGAGAAGGATATGTGCTTGTCCAGTTCCAACAAAGGGATGCTGGGTAAGTGCCACTGGCAAACAGCTCTTCTAATGCAGTGAGAAGCAGCTGGGATGCCTTTTTCTAGTGACCAGCTGATTTGAGGATCTTCTGATGACTAGAAAGTCATCAGAAAGTCATCTTGTGTTGTATGTCATGCACAGTAACTTCTGGGTGGATCTGACTCCTGAGGGTTCACACCCTGATGAGCAGCAGAATTTTACCAGAATGTGCTCTGGCCCCAGTGCCAGCCTGGTCACAGTGGGCTGGATCTGGGCAAGGCAGCTCACAGTCTGCAGGTCCACAGGGCAAAACTCAAAGGATAAATAAATGAAAAGTTAAAGGTGAATCTAGTGACTCAAAATTCAAAACTCTTAGAAACAAGTTTCCCTTTTCTTCAGCCCAAAGTCACAACTGGCAAATCAACTGTGCAGTGAGTTCCTTCTGCCTGCTAATTTCTCAGTTTGCTCATATGTCCTGGATCAGATGCAGTCAATGGAGATTTCTTTTTAGGTCTGTGGAATGTAATTAAAGTGCAGCATGCAGATTAAAGCTGAGGCTACTGGCAACATCCCTTTTGCATCACCACAGACATCTCCCTGAGGTCAAAATACAAGGCTTAGTTATTGGGAGTGAGACTTGGGGTGGAAAGGTTTGGATGAACAATTTTTTCCCTTGAACAATAAGCAAGCCAATTTCTATCAGCCAAAACAGCAAAGTCTCCCAGATCTCCAAGAATCAGGACAGGATCCAGCATGGTCTGTAGTGAGAGCCAGCCACACAATAGGAGAGAGCATCTGGAAGGAGAATAAAACAGCTCTTGGAATAACTGCTTGAGGAGGGAGAGTGTGTCTTGATGGACACGTACTGGGATTGCAGGGAATCATCAGGGACTGTAGATCATACATGCTGGCCCAGAAGCCCTGCCTGATGCAGGGTAAATGCAGATTTGGGACTAGACCCCAGCCATTGACTTCGTTCTATTTACGTTATTTTCATGTGACAAAGGCAATAGATAATTATCCCTAGAAAAACCTCTCCTCTTGGTGTACCCTTGGTGAATATGAGGTCATATTCACTTTTCTGTTTCTCCCTTTTTTCTTTGAACTTGAGGATCAGGATATCTCTTTCTATAGTTAGCCAGGTTTGTGCTGACTTTTGTGCCTTAAAGAATTTAGTAACTTTTTTTGCTTCACAAACCCCTTAAAAATTCTAGCTCAAAATATCTCCAGTCAGATATCTAAAAGCAAACCTCTCACAATTAGATCCTGATTTCAAAGGGACTTTGGAATTCACCAGCTCCCTGTGGGAAACAAGGCTTGGTGTCTTTTCAGTGATGAGACCTTCTTTGAAAAGCAGGTCATTTATTTTAGGTGACTCTATGAAAGCTGAGATTTTCTGAAACTCTGACCCCATAAATATCTACCTCTGTATAGCTCAAGCTCTGGCAGGCTCCTGAATGAGAAAACTTCAAATGTCACCAGGAAATCTATCTTTGAAGTATTTCTGGCCCAACCACAGGTAAAAATGAACATGAAATCTCCCCAGAGAGCGTGTTCTGCTTTTTCCAGCTCAGTATTTGCAAGGCTGAAAGTTCAGGGTGTTCTGATAAGCTCTGAATAAGCAAGGAGACATTTGGGTCTGTATCCAATCCCAGCTCCAGCCTCCTGCGCACTAACAGAGCTAATCTGGGACTGCTAATGAGGAGAAAGAACCTTTCTTGCTGCCTTTCCTGCCCACTTTCAGACACAGCTTGTGAGAACCTGATTTTGCAGAACAATTTCTCCTGTCCTTAGCTTGTTTATTTGGGGGATCTGCCGTCAAATCTTGTGTTCAAACTATTTCATTATTTCGTTAAAATATATTTAGAAATTTATATTTAGAAAATATAATTTTCTAAATATTTTAGAAAAAAGAATTTTTCTAAAAATAATGAAAACAGTTGGTTCATCTTAGTTTGGGGCAAGGAAGAGAGTGGCAGGTTATGGTAGCATGCAGTTGTTATTGACTTGTGGTGTACACAGGGCAGGTCTCTGATTCAGTCTCTTATTTGTTAAAACCCCTTTCTTGTCTGCTGGACATTTCTCTGCTGCTGGATCTGAGGTTTGTGAGATGACTCTGTGAAAATTAATTAAGTGTGGCTTGGAAAGCCTTACATTGCACAGCAGTGCTCTGATGTGAGTAATGAGCACCCAAGGCATCAAGAGGAGAGAGTGTGATGAGCCTGGGGTGAGTGAGGGCCTGCTGGAGGGCACAAGGAGGGAACAGTGCAGATCTCTGGGTCTGGAGACCTTTCTGCCAAATGAGGGGTGGCAGCAGCAGGGAAGAGGATGTTGGAGGTTTGACAGGTAGCAGGGCAGTGCAGGGATGTGAGATGTGAGTGCAGCCCTGCCTCCAGGACAGCCTCGTGTCCCAAATACTGCCCCTGCAATAAGGTTTCATCTCTTTTCTGAACAGCTGGGGCATAAGGACAGCAGATATCAGCTTCTCAAGGAGAAAGCTGAGGAAGTGCTGTTGATGGAGACAAGAATAAATTCATATAAATCTTCCTTAGGATAGCTTCAGCTCCCATCCACATGCAGTTAGGAAAAAAGGTTTCTCCCACAAAGCTCAGAGTGTCCAAGACAAGCTCACGTCCCTCTTTGAATCCATTCCCTTTGTGATCTATAACAGTGCACGTGGCTCAGGGTTCAATTACACTTAGATTGATTTAGTGGCAGACAAAGAGCCTTCACCTCAATTTCTAATGTGCAGTGACAGTCCTGCACGAGTGTGTCTGCACAGGGGGGTGATTAGAGCAGGCACAGCTTTCCCTCCAGTTATCACACGGTTTTAGGGAAGCAGGGATGTTATCCACACATGAGCTACTGCCCCTTGCCTTATCCCCATGTACCAATAAACATCCACAGATAAGCTCCTGTTTATTCCCAAGGAAGTGATTATCTCCCCACGTTTTTGCTAAGGAAACATAACCAGGTTTTCCCAGGAGCAGTTAAGGTCACTTCCAGGCAGCTGCTGACATTTTAAACACACAGTGTCTCAGCCATAACAAGAGAAGCCAGGAGGGAAAAACTGGGAAATAAGTCAGGTGAGTAATCAAACTCCAGCAGAAATAGGAAGGGACAAATAAGAGAGATAAAGCATATGCCTCCTGAAGACCAATTTAGTGAAGTTCAGCTTCTGTTAAAAGGACAGTTTGCATTAAACACTCTGCATATTGCATATTTTTTTCTCCCTTGGAAAGCAGTCATGGGAAAATATCAAGCAAACTATGGCCAAATTATGCAAAAATTGCAAATAAACAGATGCCCAAAGTGTTTCATGAAATGTGTGAAATGGATATGACACATCTTAGAAAACGTTTACATTTCATTCTGAAAATAAACATCTCACCATCAGATGCAAATTAACAGCTATTTTAGCCCTAAATATCCTGAGTAGGACAAAACACGTATTTGGAGTTTTTCAGTTATGAGAAATGCTATTTTAAAGATGATTTCAGGGGTATTACAAAAATAAAACCCAACATGGAAAAAAAAAAAAAAATAAGAAACAACAGTATACATATTTTAGCAGTTTGATTTAATCAATTTATAATACAAGTTGTTAAGAATAAGTTTGGTAACATGTAACATTAGTTTTACACATTCATTTGATAAATCAGCTTTGCTGAGCTTTCATCATCAGTAGTCAAAATAATAATTTAATTCTTAAATTTACTGAAACAGAATATTCCTTCTCAGTATGATACTGCCTGTTGGAAACATTCTGTTTTAATACTCTAAGGATATTCAAAAGAGTAATAAAATTTGTATTTTTGTATTTGCTGAAAGGCACTCAGTACCATTATTTGGAGAAATATATAAATATATATCTTTACATGCTATAAATCACTTCTTAGAGGACTAAATACTATGTTGGCAAGCACAGAGCAGTAAGTCCACATGTATAAAAGATAATGACATAGTAATGTTTTAAACTTCTTCACATCCTTCATATAGGAAACTCGAGGCACAGCTGAAGCATCAACCCTCCCAGATCGCAGAGCTGCAGTTGTGTTATCATCATTTCACAGTTCACTAAACTAAGACAAGGAAATTTTTAAGGGCTTTGCCCATAACTGTAAAACTGCTACACCAAGGCTGAGAATAAAATTGCTTTTTCAGGCTCCCTTCTCCTTTTTATGATTTAATAATAATTTTTTTAAGGAGAACATCATATTACAGACTCTAACTCACAATGCCGGATAAAAAAACCCTAGGAAAAAAAAGAACCTATAAGTAATGATGCTTTTATTAGCAATTCAAGCTTGGCTGTGTGATTCAGGTTAAATAGAATGTGTACAACATGCCTGCTTTTAGTTGTGTGAAGAGGATGTTTTATTATCAGCTGAGATAAAATCTCATCACGGCTTTTCATTGACCTGAATTCACCTGATATGACAGTAAATCCTAATCCCCTCTGCAGAGCTCACTGGCTTTTCTCCACTTCATTTTTTTTCCTCTGGATGAGCACAGCCATGGCTCCCTTGCCCTGCCATGGTTATTTGCTGCCTTTTTTCTCCCCCATGGCCATGGACCCCCTCCGTTAGAAATGCTCAGCCCAAGATGCAGCCCAAGGAGCATCATCAGTTTGAGCAGTAGGGAAAAAATAAAGGTGTTTCTGTTGTTTGAGAACACCCCACATTTTGTGTATGTCTTATATGGGGATAAATTACTGTGTCCCCATCTGTAAACACTCGGGGAATTCCATCTGATATGTTCCAGCTTGAAGAGGATTTTGCTGGACAGAAAAGGATTTGTTTGGCCTCCTCCGTTGAAATCTTTGCTTTAGCAGAGGGGTTGGGTGGGGAGAACCAGATGGTCCCAGGCATGTTGTGGTGCTGGAGCAGTCCCGTGGGGAGCTGTGAAGCTGGCTGAGCACAAACACCACCCACGCCCCTCTGGCAGCACCACAGCCCCACGGCTCACCCGCCCACCCCTGCAGCTGCACAGCCCCTCCATCCCAGCAGCTGGATTTGCCCAGTATCCACACCCAGACCTCCCAAAATGGAACGCTGCCTTTCCCATGGGAGATTCCGTCTGCAGAGCCGCTGCCTGTGGAAGGATTCTCACTGCTGCATTAACCAGGAGAGTGCAAGGGGATGAGCCGTTCCTTTGACTTCCATTTAAAAGGTCAAGTTGATTCATGGGGAAAGCATTAATAAGCCTGCAAGGAAGAGCAGATTGAAAATTGCAGGAAGAATTGAAAAAAGGGCCACCAGCCTACAGTTCATCCTCTGTCAAGACCCTCCCCTGTTGGGACATCACTCTGGTACAAGACAGTCAGTACTGTCAGTGCTTTATTACTCTCTTTCAATTACTTACAACTGAATCCTCTGCCTAGCCACATCCATTTCCCAAATTGTCCAGACCTGGCTCACAAAGTTTTGTGTCCATAAGGTGCATCTATAACAGATTCTACACCAGTAACAGTATTTCAATTTTGATTTTACTACGATTTGAAATACGGGAAAAATAAGGTCGTAATAATTTTCTGTTGTCCAAATACTTTTTTTTTTTTTTTTTTTTTTTTTTTTTACCATAAGGCTGTACTGATAGTGGCCTGGGATTGGAAGGTGGGTAGGAGCTTTCCCATTCCTGTGGTTGCTGGCTCCATGCAAACCAGAGACAGCCCTGGGCCCAGGCAGCCTCCTCACCTCCCTGACAGCCCCAAGGACTCTGGGACTAATTATTCTCAGCGAGCTATTTGGGGTTTTTCTGCTCAAATTTTGTGTTTATTCCACAAGTCTTTGTCCTGCCTTAAAAGGGATTATTTTTAGATGTGCCTCTTTTTTAAGAACTTTAATCCCATTAACTAACAAAGAGAAAAATTCATGCTTGTGATGAAGATTTAGGTAAACCCTGAGTTTTTTGGGTTTTTTTGAAACCCTTAGAAGTCTACATTTAACTGTGTCAAAGTAGTAAAAATACAGTTTAGCACACTGAGAGCCATATACTGTATCTGCATATATATAATATATATATACTGTATATATATATATAATATATCTGCAGTATATTCCTTTCCTTGTTCCTAGAACTTCAGCTTTTAACTTCAAATTCCTGCCTAATACAGAGCACACAACTTCAGTAAAGGCTAATAAATTTCTTAGTGTGAAAATGCTAAATATGTTTCCCCTTTGCTAGTGGGAATAAGCCCAGTCAGTGGTCACATATTTTCCTTATAACTTCAGCAATGGATGAGTCATAACCAAAATTTATTCATAGAATTTCAGCTCTTTGGTTTTCCACCACTTTTATGGGAGGCTGTTGCAGACTTTCCCACAGGCATTCATTACACTCCAGGGCTTGTGGAATAGCCTGCAAATAATGGCTTATTCAGAGTTGCCCTTAACATTTCATCTGAGCACCTTATGTGTCAACTGGGAAGCTGATCCCTCCTAGCACAGTCTAAGTCTGTGTGGCTTGAAGCCAAGTCTAGAAGTCAAGATTCTGGTGCAGACCATTGTGATGTTTTACTGTAGAGTATTTGATGGACAGAACTAGCCCAGCAAAAGAAATACCAGTTTGTGATCACTTTTCTTGGTCCAACCCTCCTTAAAATTTTAGTTTCCTTGATGTGAGATGATCTAGGTAGCAGCTATCAATGTGTTCTCTGGAAGCTTTTCTCCCTGCAAAAGTTTGAGTAACTATTCCACTCTTCCCTGGGTCCCTGCCACCTTGTTGTCAATCCAGGGCACAGCAATCTGCAAAGCAGACGTTGTTCTGCACCCTGGATCCTGAGATCCATCAGCTGACAGAGTGTTCTTTAGCAGCTAACCCAAAATTTTAATTACATTTTCCAGAACATGCAGTCTTCACCAAAAAAAGATTTCTCCATGATAATGAAGTGATCTGTTGATTTTGTTTCCACCCTGAAGCACATATTTCCAGAACCTCCCCTCAAAACCTGGCTAAGTAGACAGTCTCTGTTTGTCCCTGATATTTTCTTTGCTACAGAGTTTTATTGTTTTAAATTTCTGGGGGACCGTGCATCAATTGATTTATCATATGCAATAACTAATTAAAGCAACATCCTCTAGATGAGTTTGTGGCATTAACAGCTCTGCTGTGATTTATCTCCTCACTGTTTGATGCATGCTGTGTTGCAGAGATCCAGTCTTCCCTTCCATCACAAGTTTGGGCTCCTTAGTCAGAATCTGCAGGGGTTTGCTTACAAAAGTACAAAAGCAGCTCCACTTCTTGGTGTCGAGTTTCAAGTACTGCCACATCCCATGCTGAGCCCACTCTTCTCCTGGACAGAGAAGAACAGGCTGCCTCTCACCAGTCACTGCAGCAAAACACCAGCTAGAAGACAGTGACAATCTCCTCCACCTCCTCCTGCCCTGGGACATTTTCTGTTACTAAGAGGATTTGGATGAACATCTGCCATACAGGGATTTTTCTCCAGGGGAAGAAGAAAAAAAAAAAAAAAAAAAAAAAGAAAGTTTGGCAGATCAGTCAGTGCTGGCAGGGCTTGCTGTCAGATGGGTGGCTGTGATGCACCAGTGAGTAGATACAGGGCTCATCATCACTTCCTTCCTCTGGCTGCCATCAGAGCTGCTCCATTAAATGTGGTTCAGGAGCCAGGGTAAAAGCATTAAGCCATCCAGCGCTGCATTAAGATCCTTCCTTCAGGAAGTTTTTGGAATGAAGCTGTTTTTGCTTTGGCTCACGCTCATAATTGGCACTTTGGTGAACAAGCTGGAGGTCAAAGTTAATACAAATAGAGATCCCAGACTCTGAGATGTATCTGTATCTTCTCTTCAGATCAGTACCTGAAACCTTTACACACCTTCAGACACCTCCCCAGGGCAGCTTGGATGGGGAGGGTAGGGCAGGGAGGGCAGGGATTGGTTGACCAGAGCCACATGCTCATGGTGGAGGTACAATTTGCCAAATCCTGCTGCACAGTTCTGGTACAAAGGCTTTTAATAGACAAGAACAGATTTTGTTTTGCCTTTGACACACAAATCCTGCATGTCAGACGTTGTGTGGATTGAAAAGTATCATTCACAGAGAGGTGACCCCACTGTGGAATAGGGAGATTTAAGAAATTCAAACTTTTCCATATTTGACAAATGTGACACAAGTCTCCTTCAAACGCTGCAATGGATCTTTGCTGCATAGCTTTTAATTTAGTAATGCATTTTAAATCAAGTGCAGGCATTTGCAATCTAAAGGAAGACAGGATCAGCTGCCAGATAACTCTGCATTAGCCCTTAGCTGGCTTTGCTGGATGGCACAGAGCTGTCCTCAGCCACTAGACTGATTGTTTTGTTTAAACATTAATGAATTACAAAGACATTCATTTCCACCTTGTTTTCCAAGTGTGTTTAACAGAACAGGACCTGGGGAAGGCATTGGCTCTCATGAGAAGCCAAGCTTGGTTCAAGGTGAGGAATGAACCTCCAAAGAGTCAACCATGCTTGAAAAAATGTTTAAATGTTTCTTTTAGCTGTACTTCTTCAATCTGTGTACAGGAATGTTTCCTATTAAGGCAGTGTATGTATTTACTCAGCATCCAATGCCTTCACTCAGGCCCAGGGATGCAGGGAACATTGCTGCTTTCCTTCAACCCCTGCTCAGCTGGGTCTTGAACCTGACACGCCCCCAGTCTCCAAACATCCTCAAGCATCATCCTTTTCCTTTAAGAACTCTCTGCACAGCAAGTTCTGCCTTCCAGCAAGCAGATGTTCTCTGTCCTGACATAGCTCATCCGGAGCACATCTAGCCGTGGTCAGGCCCCATCAGGATCTCCAAGCAGGACTGTGCAACCTACAGACACAGGCTGCAGTCCTGTCAATGTGGTTTGATACGATGCAGGAGGTTTTCTTGGGAGCAGCCTCTTGAACCTCTGTGCTCCCAGGAAAAGCTGTGGCTGCAATCAATTTCTTCTCAACTACATCTGGAAAGTAGATAAAATTAATGAAAAAATATATTCCTGAACCTTTGTGCATTATTAACTAGTGCTGTTTACACTGGTACTTTGCATAAAGCAAAAGGCAATAAAATCTGTGGCCCTTCTGCAGCAGAGGCAGTAGAAGAGCAAAGCACAATTGCCATGTTCTCTAGGCACAAATGAGCAGGGTACAGGGAGATACCTGGGGTGGAAACCCATTCTCTCCTATTCAGCAAGGCACTAAATAAGTCACTGGAACTGTCTTTTGAGGACTCCATAGTAGAAGATCTAGTGAAGTCAGGTTAAAAAGAAGAATCAATCTTCCTTAACAGTGTTAGAGGGAGAACTCTATAGAGCAAACTGTCCAGACGAGCACTAGATTCTCCCTTCTCCTCGAATTTTCAGATCAAGACTACTCTCTGGAGTAAGCTGTCCTTTAGTTAGATGCTAGATCTTGGCTCAGTAATGAAGGAAGTAGCTGAGCTACACGAGGTGAGCCTGGGTTAACAGACTGATCCTTTCAGATACAGCTGGGAAAAGCAGAGTGAAAGAGATGAAACACTGCAAAGAGATTTAGCCATGCTTCATCAGTCTCTCTGCTCTCACAGCTTTCTGAGCATAAACAGCAGCCTCTCCCTACACATCCTCCATCCCACTGCACTCAGGGGGTTCAGAGGAGTTAAGACATCAGACTTCTGTTGTATTGTTGGTGGCACATAGCTGGGACACGTGTATCCTAAGCTGCTTATGCCTGGCCATTGCTTACGTGCAGGGGATATGTGAGCAGCGAGGTTGGGGAGGAAAGATGTGGGTCTGGCCAAATGAGGGTATGTCCATATTGCCTGAAGTGATGCAAACTCTCAGGCACGAGATGGGAAAATTACTGTCCTGCCAATGGGCAGAGCTTCTGGCATCTGAGATTTGGAGTGGTTAGGAGTAGCTCTTCTAGGACAGGACTGCCAGGACAACATCAGCTGCCACATGGGCACTTTAAAATCTGCTTCTACACTGTGTACTATTTCCACCCTGTTAACAAGCTGACTTTCTCTCTCAATTCCAGGCTTGATAGTCTACTTAGGAATGATGGTGGGGGTCGTCTTGCTGGGAGGCCTTGCTGATAAACTGGGAAGAAAGCAATGCCTCATCATATCACTTGCAATCAATGCTGCCTTTGCGTTCCTCTCCTCCTTCGTCCAGGGATACGGATTCTTCCTCTTCTGCCGCCTTATCTCAGGCCTCGGGTGGGTACCTGGAGAACCTGCCCCCCGTCCTGGAGGAGCCCCAGCACAGCTGGGCAGTGTGGGTGTGTGGGGTGGGACAAGGAAGGCTGCTCAGGGGATGCATCCCTGGTACCCAGTCGGGATGGCATTGCCATTTAGGATGTGTGGTTGTGTCACCTCACTTTAGACCCTTAGAGCTGTAGTGGTGGGAGTTTGGTCATCAATATTTTTCTGGTACTGCCTAAATTGTGCAGAAATGTGGGTGAGACTGAAAAATGCCCACCTCCAAGGCCTCTAATGAGACCCTCAGCAGCTCCTATTGGCTTTTTGTACTTTGCCTCCCTAAAAATGTATAATGATGAAATAACAAGAGAAGATGCTTAAGTGAAGAGCAGGGTTTGTACTCTGGGTTTGTACAAACTGTACAGGAAATTCAGCTTTTAGAGCATGAGAAGGATCTTGTTCATCTTTGATGTCTAAGACCAGTCCAGCCAAAGAGAGGTTTGCACTTTTCCTCCAAGTCTCACTTCTGAGCAGCCCATCTGTGAGTGTGACCTTCCCTCATTAAACATGCAATCCTAACCACAGACATTGAAGGAGATTCTCATTTTTCCCATGTACTGTTTTTTCTCCTCAGTATTGGGGGCACCCTCCCCATCGTGTTTTCCTATTTCTCTGAATTCCTGTCTCGTGAGAAGAGGGGGGAACACCTGAGCTGGCTTTGCATGTTCTGGATGATTGGTGGCATTTATGCTTCAGCAATGGCTTGGAGCATCATCCCACATTACGGTAATTTGTGCTTTTGACTTTCTACACCAGAACATTCCTACACCACTACTCCACCCCAAACCCTTGCACAAGTAGCGACAGTTCTTACACAGCATAAATATCACTGAAAATAAAAGACACCTGAAGTGCTCACAGAAGGTCTCATAAATTGACTGCACGATTGACTGATGGATACTAGGGCTGCAGATAGGACTGGATGGGACTGCTTTCCATCTAAATGGAAATATATCCCTTGAATTACACTGCTGGAGCCTGGGCTCTTAATCTAAATGTTAACTTATTTGGGGAAGAAATTGACTGAGATTATATTGCAAAAATTGATCCAGTTATCGAAAATGAGCAACTTTAATCAGGGAACTACTGACTGATGTGAACATGTACATGACGGACAGCACATGTACTTCCCCTTAGCCAAGTGTCCACACTGTCAGGGCTGTGTACCTGGTAACACGTCTGCCCAGCATGAGCTGGGCTGATGCCACTTCTGACTTCACCTAAATGGATGCAGGAGTGGAACGGATTCCCTGCTCTCAGCTGGAAGTAGGAATGAAAAAGTAGGTGGCTGTAAACTGAAAATCACTTGTTCTCTGAGAAGAAAAAGTCTGCATGTCCCATGGAATTCCTTGTAACTTGTGTATATAACCTAGGAAAACACCAGAAGCAAATATCTACTGGAAAAGATTAATCCCCCCTGTATTCAGTGACACCAGCTGTTTGCAAAGTCCTGTTTGAGGAAAGTAGGACAGTTCACAAAACTCAGAAAGGAAACCACTAACATTTACCTATCTATCATTTCATTTTTAACACATTTAAAGCACATTCCATATAAAGAAATATTCATGCTTTTGATTGACATGACAAAGACTATTGGAAGAAATACAGAAACATACTGCAGTGGTGTCAAGTAGGAATAATTCTATTACCTGCAACAATGTTTGCTTTTAAAAGCCCTTAGATATTTACATTACAATTATTTTTCAGCTTACTTTTTGATGTTGTGTTTTTGTAGCTTCTTTTTTGATTTCCAGTGTTTCACCTACTATTTTGGAATGTTATAAAGTCATCAGAATGCCATGACTGGCTCAGATGAGACCTCTGCAAAACCCATTGCTTGATGATTTCCTTATTATGTGAATAAATATTTCTATAGAAAAAAAAATATTTAAACACTCCTTATGAGATTTGAGCCTAGGGAGAGTGAATGGAGCAATGTAAGAGAATGAGGCTGTACTTTCCAGTTCTTAGCAGGGGAATACCTAACTTGGCCAAACACCAGGAAAATAGCAGGAGAGGGGGTACCTCAAATGCAGGATTAGGATTTTGATGTTTTTAAGTTTGAACCCCAGCTCAGGTTTTGTAGGTCTGGAAAAAATAAACTTGCTTTTCTCCCTCACTTCCATGAAATGTGAAACACATATGTGATGTAGGAGATGGAAAGAAGCTGTTTCTAATGTGCCTCTCAGATCAGAGGTTTAACCTTTGTAATCCTTTGGTAATATCACTGAGAACCAATCAATTATGGCCCTTGTTCTTGTACCATTTTCCAGCATTACTTGCCCACAGCTACACAGAGCTGTTCCTATCACCAGGTGATTTCTAAACTCAAATACAAAAGAAGTTTCTTATAAGGCAGAGCCTGAGCATGTTCCAGTTTCTGTAATGAACATGAACTTGCTGCTATCTCCTGAGCATGCTATCGAGCCTCCAAGAGCCACCACCACTAAGAATAGCAAACCTTCAACCTGTCCTCACGTCATACAGAGCTGCAAAGTTCAGAGCTGCTTTAGCAGAGAAAAACTCCAAACTCCTGCTCAGTATTTTTACTTTTTGGCTCTTGCTGTTTCCAGGCTGGGGGTTCAGTATGGGAACCAAGTACCACTTCCACAGCTGGAGAGTCTTTGTACTCGTGTGTGCTCTGCCCTGCATCGCCTCCCTGGTGGCACTGAAATTCATGCCTGAAAGCCCACGGTTTTTGCTGGAGGTAAGATGATTCATCTCAAACATTGCAGTCTCATATCAGCAGAGGATGGCAGGTCCCTAATGTGTCACTGTCATCTTTCTTTATCCCATCAAACACACAAGCTCAGAGGCAAAGCCACTCCTACATGTCTACACCAGCTCCACAGACTGCTTAAACCCCAAAGATTGCAGACTGTGGGGTCAATCACTGATGATTAGTGTGTCACTGCCAGATGGGGTACAGAAGGAAGGCAGTGAGAGATGGGAGTTTTATTTGTCCAACAAAGGCACTTTGAAAACATCTCACAGAGTTTGAGCATGGAACTACTGAATCCTGGTGGTAGAGCAAAGGGCAAAGTACATTTCACTGAGTAAAATACTTAAACCTCAGAAATCTTAAGTATTCTGTATCTCCACTTCACAGATGGGAAATGCAGTAATACATAGTTCAAGCCTGCAAGTCTTTAGCAGAGTTGGGATGAGAATTCAGTTCTCCTCATCCATCTTGTCTTCTTTCATCTGTTTTTAAAGTCCTGACCCCTTTTCTGCCTCAGGCAGTTTTAGGACAATTCCTTTCTCCAGCACAGAGATGCTGCACTCTGTGAATACCAACCATGCTTTCAGCTCTTTGGGTTTTGTGCAGCCCAGGCTGTCTGTGTGCTTCTCCACTTTGCTTGGCCTCTAGAATTGCTTTCTCTCTGTGCTTTGATGAATTACAGAGCTGGGAGCTTGAACACTTGCTTTCCTTCTCTTTGGTGTTTTCAGATTGGTAAACATGATGAAGCTTGGATGATACTCAAGCAAGTTCATGACACTAACATGCGGGCCAAGGGCGAGCCAGAGAGGGTGTTCACGGTGAGTTGATCAGAGGCATTGGTTAAGAAAAGCTGGACACACCCTCCTTAGAGCAGCACAGCAGGACTTTATTCCTCCTCAGGACTCTTTCAATGTAATCTCTCCCCCAGCAACCAGAAAAGGGACTGTGAAACATTTTGTGCGTTTAAACTTAGATGCCAGTCTGTTTTTCCAAGAATTAGTCAAGACTGTCAATTGCAATGAGTACTCTCCATTCCTGGTGTTGCTCTACATTCTGTAGACCTGGGATTTCTCAATTATGCACATGCTTAATTGGCTTTATCTAAGAAACTAAAACAAAATAAGAAAGATATTAGCCACATAAGAGACCTGAGTCACTCTCTTCTCAGCTTCTAATCAAAGTCTGATTAAATTTCACATACTTTCTAATGAGCTTTCCAAACTCCACCTGCCTCATACCCAGTCTTTAATCTCTCCAAGGGAAAGTGGAATGAGTGGCTATTACTCATTGGTCTGCTGCTTGTTGTGAGAAAGGTCACATCAGCTGAGTCGTTAATACTAAAATCAGAGGAAAGGTTTATGCTGGGGTTAGCTGCAAATTACTGTAATTCAGTCGTAAAATCCTGGTGAGCCAGCCAGGGAAGAACTCTTGATTTATTCTTTTAAAGATGACAGCACACATGCTTTTAAAGGATGTTAAAAAAGGAGACACACTTGTGTGTGAAACATGTATTTTTGATCAAGAAGGAGAGCAACGCTCCATATTCAGAAGGGTTGTCAGGAAACTGTGCCCCTTGGGAATGATCCTTTAATGAAAATAAAGTTTCATATCTGAGCATGACAATTGCATGCAGGTTCATGTAGGATCTTAAAGGGCATGTGTTATTTTTAGGCTACCAGCCATTTGAGTAACGCAAGCCCTGATAGCAAAGGTGAGAGAAACATTTTCTTTAAATCCATCGCTGGTTTGGCTGTAACGCTGAGCTGGGAAATGAAGCTCAAATATAAATATATATAAATATCTCACAAAGTAGGGCACTATGAGAGTCTGAGCTGAGTAGGAGGATGGAGGAGCAGCTGTAGAGCCCTCGTTAGTGCTCATTACTCCATGCAATAGTCATGCCTGCAGAGGAGGAGCCGAGCTCGGCGCCGCACCTCGGCTGAGCCGAGATGTGCTGACAGCCGCTGGCACAGGAGGGTGATCAGCGCTCCTGGTGTGGCACAAACTGTCAGGTTCTGTGTTCTCCTGATAGGCCAGAAGTTGTCAGTTTGTGGTGAGTCAGCTGGTACGGGACAGCTCCCAGATCTGACATTTAACTGGTGCCAGGGAGAGGAATGCGCAGACTCCACAGCTGAGCCAAGGATCTTGTTCACACGCAGAAATTTATTCAGCAAATTTTCACCTCCTCCATGTGTTTACAAACAGTTCTGTTTGCCTTGAATATCTCTTTAATTAAAATTACTAAACAAATATTTACTGGGACCCATTTATAAGTTTCCCTGAGCAGTCCAGTTCAGGTACACAGCAGTGAAAATGCAGACTCTTTTGGTGAAGCAAACTGATTGCATTGTGTGGGTTCACTTGATGGCAGGATGCATTTTTAGCTCCAAAGATTCCCATCTACACATTCATTTGTCATAGAAGTTCTGCCAGTGGTATTTAAAAGATGTTGAATGAGAAATAGTCCTGCTAGTTGTCTTAGAAGAATGAAATCCTGAGGACACAGTTTGGGTACAAGTGGTTGGAGATAATTTTTACTGTACTTTCTGAGTCCTAATTTGTAGTGGAGATCTGAAGATAGAGAAATAAGGTTGTATACAGGTACATTAGGCAGCAAATGAAAGATTGAAGTGGACATGATGTACTTAAAATATTTCATGGAATAAGAGACAGAGAGGATGAAGGGATGGAAGAAAAGAAGGAAGAAAGGCTTATTTCTGTTAATAGTCTCTTGCTGTAATTAAATCAATTAACTCAATTGCTAATGCTAACTTTCAAGGAAAGAAAAATAAGGGCCATTAGGCAGAAACATTACCCAGAAGACAGTGGAATTTAATTCCACCCAAGATCAATTCTAGAGACTTCAGTACAGTTTTTTCCTTTTTTTTTTTTTCTCTCCAGGTTTCCTATATCAAAACTCCAAAGCAAGTAGATGAGTTTATTGAAATCCAGAGCTCAACAGGGACCTGGTATCAGCGGTGGCTGGTCAGAATCACGACTACTTTAAAGCAGGTAAAGAGAAGAAAAGACTTCACAGAGTGCTCCAGTGCCCCTTTGCTTCAGATCAATGTACCTTGAAACCCTGACTCGCACCTCAGAAAATCTACTGGTTTTTGCAAAGAGCTGTTATCTGACTACACTTTCTGTGAAGATGTGTGCACCTGCAAGCTGCCATGCTGCCAGCCAGGCCCCCAAATGCCCCTGTGAGCATCACTATCATCCAGCAGTGTAGAGCTTCCAGGACCCAAGAGCTTGGCTCTCCTCCTGAGCAGATAAATATTGTCTCTCCCCAAGACTAAGGGAAATTACCACCTACAATGGAGGCAGAAAGTGTTTGCTCTTTGTTCCTGCTGTGACCAAGTTTCTAAGAATGTTATCTTGTCTCCTAGGCTAATTTAACCTTTCACACCTGCTATGCTACTCACCTAATGCCTATGTAGGACTGTGGAAAACCTTGGTAGAACTTCTAGTGTTAAAGGATGAGCTGAAAATAAAGGACAATTCTTCTTAATTGATAGCAATGCAGGTGCTATACTGTTACTATGCTCGTGTGACAAGATAAGAGCTTGAGGAGTTACATCCCCTCATGTTCTTGGCAGCACTTTCTGCAATGGGTCAAGAGCAGATCTGGGTCTGCCTCCTGCTTGGCTTCATCCTGACCTGATTTCATCTTATACTTCCTAAAGTGCCAGCTGTGTTTGGGCTTTTGCTCTTCAGAGAGCTTTCAATCCCAGTTTGAAAGCACTCCTGATGCCGTACATATATTTGAAAAGATAAAGTTGTCAGAGGGTCTGAGAACAATCTCATATCCACATTTGCTGATATAACCTGAGAGACACTGCCTCACAGCCAGCCTCATGCACTCCAGCTCATTACACAGGGCTCAGATCATGTACTCTGGCACTGAGCTGAATAAGTGATTTTTTTTGTAAGCCATTTACTCAATAAATATAATTTTGAAAAAACACTGAATATAAGCCACATCTGACCTTCCCCTAATGAACCCATTTTTATGACATTAGGTTTATGATGCACTCAGAAATTAAGCTGTCAAGTGTCTGCTGGGGTGTCCTGGCAGCTAATTCCTTCTTGTGGATTTGTAGGTCTGGGACAACGTGCTATATTGTTTGACAGCCCAGTACAGGATGAACACACTGATGCTGGCTGTGGTTTGGTTTACAATGGCCTTAAGGTAAGGAAGGTACTTCTTTATATTTTTCAGGAAACTAAAGCACTATTCAGAGCCTGAAGAGCAATTTACACGTGTAAATAATCTACTACAAAATTAATCCTGGCCTTATTTTAAAGAATCTTTGTGAACTAAGCCTTGCTCTCCTACAAATATTGATCAATCTGATTGCTTTATATGAAGTACAAGGTGCTTTGAACAAATCAGGACTTGAGAAGTGCTTGGGAGCACAGTAATAAATTGACTTTCTCATCTTTAGATCCTTCATTTGACCTTGTCCACACACACACACACAAGATACAACCCTACCAGATTCTCAGCTGTTCCTTAGTCTAGACCAAAACCATTCTGGGGAGTCTAAATCTAAACTACAGGTAAATTTGGTCCAATTCTCACTTGAACTGCACACTTGCAGAAATCAGCCCAATTTGTTTCTGCTCTGCTAATTTAATGGGTAGCAAGGTTATCACATTTCTTTATGCCCCAGCCAAGGGGAACTGAAATGAATTGTCCTGCTTCAAGTGGAAGGGAATGGACCAACACACTTCTGAGATCAGCAGGGTGCTTGAGTGTGGAGTGCAGAAATATTTTGTGCAGTCCTGTGTCAGAACTGAGCAAGAGTTTGTGTCAGATGTGCATTCACATTTGGAGTTTAGCAAGTTTACAAGCTGTGAAGTAGATCTTTGGAAGAATTTTGTATCCCTGTCGTGTCTCCCAATCCTGCTGCAGTTACTATGGCCTTATTGTCTGGTTCCCTGACATGATCCGGTATTTCCAAGATGAGGCATATGAATCCCGAGTGAAGATCTTTGATGAGGAAGAAGTGTCCCATTTCACCTTCAATTTCACCCTGGAAAACCAGATTCATAGAAATGGGGAATACAGGAATGACAAGTAAGTGAACAGAATTTGCTTTGATGTATTCAAACTGAAATAAATTTCTAGAAATCTCTTTCTTTCTTTCTTTTCCATTTTCCATCAGCTTGAACCACTCTGTTGTTCCTTTGGACTCTCAATCTAAATCTATCAAGTCCCAGAGGCAGTTTTTGACAGGCAAAATATAATTTTAATCATGTCTTTCTACCTACTTTGCCTGTGTCACTGAGTTCTGCAGAACCCAGGGGATGCCTGTGAGGAGTCCTGCTTCCAGCAGCCCTGAGTTTGGATCAGGGCAGCAAGTGCCCACCTGTCTGTGCCAGGCAGCCCTGGATGCAGGGGTGACTTCTTTTTCCTTAGTCCACACTGACATCTGCTGGGCTTGGACAGCCACTGGTAATGAAATTGCTGCTGTATTTCCAAAATACAAACCTATTTCTTTTTGAAGTCCTCTATGTGAATTACCCCAGTCTCCATCCTGCAGCCCATTAGTGCAAGCTGGCCCATGGCCATACTGGGGTTCTTCTCCCACTGCAGACACTCTCTCCCCACAAATGAATGTGCCACCTTCTCTGTTAGTGTTTTGAAGTCAGTGAATTTGCTCCAGCAGAACATCATTGCTTTTTTATCTCCTATTAGAGTTGGACTTGTTTTTCATCTGCGTCCAGCCTGGACCCAAATCAATTTGTTCCACAGCTATGCAAATCCTAGTCATTCCATTACTACTCATAAAAATCCCAGTAAAAAGGAAAAATATCCCTATGTAATTTCTGTGATCTCATTGCCCCAGGTAGAGCTAACAGGCTGCTGCTCCAGCTGCCTTGCTGGAGGGAGATCCTCCCGGTGTGGGGAGGTCCTGCTGGATGTTCAATGTTACACAAAACACTCGTTGTTTTAATCTTCCCAGCTGAAACCACATCTCATTGCCCAGCCAGGTTGTTACAATCCCTCAGGAACTATTTGTTTCCATTTCCTTGTTATATATTTGATATACATCAGTGGGGGACCCAAAACGTGTCCTCATGTCCTTTCTTACAGCAAAGAGCTGAGCTCGATGATGCAAACCTAGCCCCACTGTTCCTGTTCCCCAAAAGAAACTGGTGAGAAGTGGATGTTGGTCCAATTTATGGACTGAAAACATTTTTCTTATGCCTAGAGGAGGTGCTGAATTTTCACTAACTTCATTGAGAATTAAGGATACTCAGCACCTTGCTGGATGAACACCTACACTGTGATGTAAATCACTATTTTCCTGCCTTGACTCTCTCTATTTCAAATACTCAAAGCCTCATCGATCTAAATTGCAATAATGCCCAGGAGTTATCTCAGTATGGTTTACAGCTGTGTTTTCCCTGCAGCCCTTGGCTGTGAGCTAAAACTCCATGGATCACCAGGCCACTGCTACCTGACTCTTCTAAAGTTGTGTGTTAAGAAAGCAAACTGCAGGGGGAAGAAAGGTTTTTAACAGCCTTTGGGAGTAAATACATCACAGGCAAATATATCACTGAGCAAGTGCAGAACATCTTAAGTTTTGCTGTACCCTGTGAGACCCTCTACATGGAGCAAAACACTTGAAAAATCTTCTCGTGGTATCTTTGAGCATTAATAATTTCTGTTAGTAGGCTCAGTCAAGAAGCCCTGCAGTGCTCATTTAAAGGTGTAAACAACCATCATGTTACGCTGTGTTAAAAGTGCTCAATTCAATTAAGCTGCAGAGTATATGTTAGAAGGGTTTTTTTTTAATTCTGGTGACAGTCATGGCCTCTTTAACTCAAGCAATAATGCTTGTCCTTAATAGCTCCTTACATCTTCTAAACATGCCTGTGCATTACCTAATATATCTTCTCAGTGTTCCTGCAAAATATCACAGGTAAATCAATATTGTGTCATCCTTCAGACAGCCAGGTCAGACATGTCATGCTTCCCATCAGAGGAGAAATCAATCACCTGACACAGTTTATTATTTTTAGTGAAATCTGTTTTCATTACATGGTAGGTAATAAACCTCAAGTGGAGATGGTTACAAGCAGAATTCAGATAATCTCCCCACTCTCTCCAGAATCCCTACTGCATTTTCACTTAAAAAATCACTTTGAGTTTAAACAGCTGTCAGAAACCTTTCACCAAATGGCTCTATAGGCTCCTGATAATGTCTGGTTTTATTTATGATGGAGGAAGGGGGAGACTAAGGAAGGCAGCAAGGTCAGCTCATGAAGGATATGCCCTGCATTGAGTGAAATTCTGTCTTCTTCAGACAGACTAGGACGGAACCTGAGAGGATTTGTGTCCCCTCACCTTTAGAAGCACATTTTCTCAGATGCAATTATTTTGAAGATAGAACAACTGTCCAAATCCTAAAAGACCCATGTCTCTTTTAAAAAAATACCTCTTCAGACCATTCTCTCCTAATAAAACACAGAAGGACCTGGAGGGAGTTATGTATTCAAGCAACACTTTTCTTGTAAATGACACTAGAAATTGAAATTAGTGCTCTGCCTCTTGAAATAGCCACTGCACACTATGCAGTGTATAAAATACCTTAAAGCACAGAGTGAAGTTCTGTTTCCTTCCCCACAGATTTATTGGCATGAAATTCAAGGAAGTGAGATTTGAGGATTCATTATTTGAGGATTGCTACTTTGAAGATGTGAGATCCAGTGAGACCTTCTTTGAAAACTGCACCATCATCTCCACTGTCTTTTATAACACCGGTAATGGGATTCCTGCTGGGGTGCCATCTCTGTAACTAGGAACTATTTTATCAGAAAACTATTTCATTAGAACTATTTTATCTGATTTCTGGGATGAAGAAAGGTAGGGATCAGCATGTTTGAGGTGTGCTAGGTAATGAGAGTGATGCTGGAGAGAAAGAGTGTGATGCATTTGGAAGGAGACCTCAGGTTGCTCCATCAGTGATTTTAACCCCATGGCTTCTGGTGTCTCTGGGTGCTATATGGGAAATGCAAAATTCTGTGCTCAGGCCCTGACAGGTTAAAGTAATAGCAAAATTCTCAGCACTTTACAACTCTACTCAGTAAAACTGGCTTAAATTATAATTTCAAGCCACGGGCAGTTGAAGATCATCAGCAGTAAAATAGTCGCTAATTTATACCAAAAAAAGCTCTTAATTTCTGCTCTAATAAAGAAAAAAATGACAATGCTATGAAAACCAAAGGCTGTTTTGCCCTGTCCTTGTGGCATGGGGGTACTGGTTCAGGTGACTCCACAAATAAAAGAAGTGCATGAGCTTGTATCTACCAGGAGCCAAGGACTCAGCTAGAGTTTGCCACTCTAATAAATTTCCATTGAAATAAATACTCCCTGGCCATTTCCATTGGATGAGAAACTTCTCTTGGGTCTTTGGCTTGGTCCTTGCTGTTGTGTGAAGGGAGTTCAGCCAAGCAGGGTCAAGCCTTTGCCTCATTCCCTCACAGATCTCTACGAACACAAATTCATCAACTGCAGGCTCATCAACAGCACCTTCATGAAGGAGAAGGAAGGCTGCCACATCGACTTTGAGGAGGACAATGATTTTCTGATCTACCTGGTCAGTTTTCTGGGCAGCCTGTCCGTGCTGCCAGGCAACATCATCTCTGCGCTGCTCATGGACAAAGTCGGGAGGATAAAGATGATTGGTGAGTGGGGACGATTGGAGATGGGGCAGAACATGGTGGGAGCACAGCCCTGCAAAGAGCCCTGCTTGGTGTGAAGCTCTTGCTGTGTCTGCACACTGGCATGGCTCTGGTGGGAATGAGTCATCCCCAAAACAGAAGGAGCAGAAGGATAAAGACTAGAGGCTGAGGCAGGTGATCTACTCCATGGCTGTGAGCAAGTGATCTACTCCCTGCCTCCTCGCCCTGCTTTTTTGTGTGTCTGTAGCATCGTTTTAAAAATTATTGTTTTGTCTTTCACATCACATCCTGCATGTTTTTCCAGTGATCAGCAAATCAGGGTCAGAGCTAAAAAAGGACCTCTTGGTCCTGTTGAGCTGTGGCTGAAGTCCAAAGCCTCTGTATAAATAAATGAACATTTTGCTTGTAGCAATGAATATTCACAAAGGTTATTTGATGTGGCAGCTTGACAAGCCCAGGAGTTCCCTCTTTTGGTTTTTATCTGATTTTCAAATGATTGCACAAGCAGCTTCAGAGACCATATGGTAAATTAAACTGACCATGTCACAGCCAAGAAAGGAGACACCCATTAATATCATGGGAATAAATTATCAAGTTACCACCTTATCAGCTTTATGAATACTTTGGGAATTGCTGGTTTTGCAGCCTCCAGGGTTCAGACCTTGCTCTCCAGGTACTGTGGGAATCATGCCCTGAGGGACAGCCAAAGGAAGGTAATAAAATCAGGGATGTGGCTCAGGGGTAAAGGATGAATCGCTCTCTTGAGCTCCTCTCTCTCCTCTGAGAACAGAGGGAAGGTTTAGCTCAGCCTCACCTTCAAAGGGGTTAAAGTAGAGCAAGATGACTCACAAATGTACACTGAGAAAATGAACATTCATCTGGTGAATTTGGAAAAGACACAAACAAACCAGAGGATCTGTGAGAAATAAATTAGAGGAAGCTGAATGAGAATCAGATTGTCCATCCTGCAAACATGTCAGAATTTCAGCATTTTCATCTGGAATTGAGCTGACAGCTGGAGCCCTGAATGCTTATTTCTCCTGCAAAATGAAGAGAACAGGACAAAAATTACTAATGACATGCTGAAACGTTTCACTATGGAATTTCCAATTGAAAGAGCCTTCTGGCATCCCACCTGTATCACTCTGTTGAACACATTATTTCTGGTCAGCTTAACAAAAAAACTGAATTTCTCCTTTGTGTTATGTGCCTCGCTGGGGCTTCAGCTCACTTTTTTTCACATCCTGCCAAACCTTCTCTTGTACAAAACAGCAGATCTCTTGGTGCCCTCACAGTGACCAGTGCTGATGTGGGCTTTTGCAGCAGGGGGAATGTCCACACCACACTGTGGGATAGAGTTTGGCCTTGGACCATGGAGGAGAAGTGGACATGGAGTCCTGCACAGCGACTTTTCATAGGCGGGCCACTGCAGTGGCAAGATGCAACTCAATGTCCAAATTGAAACATTTTAGTTGCACTTCAGCATCCAAATTATTTTGGATAGTGCTAAATTGACTCCAAAATCACCAAACAACTGAGAAAATTGTTTGCTTTTCTGGTAATAAATGGAGCTATTTCAGTGATAACAGAACATTCTGGTGAAAAATAGTTTGATTTTTCACAAATTTCGTCTTTCAGGTGAAAATTCCCAATGGGGTAGAAAGCAGTGATGTAGCTATTAATATTTCTGAATCTGAACTGTGTCTAACTGAGCATGAATGCTCTCACTTTCTCCCTCGGTGATGTTCACAAAATTACGGCTTCTGTGCAAATGTGCCATGAAATCTAATGATGTTCTTATAATTAAAAGAGACCTCAAGTGCTTCATACAAGTGACTGTAAATTATCCTAATTGGGACTAGAAATGTGTCAAGTGACTTCAATGTGATATGAAATGTACAAGCTTATCACTTGAAACTCAAGTTGAAAACCCTTCACGATGATGCTTCCTCTGCATTGACTTTCATGTTTACTTGCCTGTGCTCTTCCTGGGTCCATCTGGAAGTCTGAGATGCTGGAAGACTGCCTGGAAAAGCCTGTCTCCACAGTCTTTGTAGAGCAGGACTATTAGCAAGATCAGGTGGACATTGAGAACATTTCCAGGCTGGTTTCCAGCATCTGAGAAAGACTGATAGGCATCATCATCAAGGTGTTTTTGGATTCTCACAGATTTAATTCTTATTGGGATGAAATGGCATCCCTTGAAAGCCATCTTTAACAAATGTGTTTGCTCAGCTGTGGACAGGGGGAGCTGGTGCCAGCGTTTTTCTGTCGGTTTCCCCCTGCAGGCGGCTCCATGCTGATCTCCGCCGTGTGCTGCTTCTTCCTGTTCTTCGGGAACAGCGAGTCGGCGATGATCGGCTGGCAGTGCCTCTTCTGTGGGGCCAGCATCGCCGCCTGGAACGCCCTGGATGTCATCACCGTGGAGCTCTACCCCACGGACAAAAGGTGCTCAGAGCGTTCCTCCTTTTAGTCTCCACCCTCTACCTAGTCCTTTTGGTTTCCAACAGAAAAAGCCTCCCTAGAGACCTGTGGGTGGGGGACCTGTATATTTTTTATTTATTTTACTTTCACCAGTCCCTCAGGGCTGTGCAATCCCGGGTCACAACAGATGTTTGCAAGCATAATTCTGCATGAGTGGCAGGTTGAACACAGGGATCACGTGGACGTATGGAAATTATGGGCTGATAAATCAAAGAATCATAGAATCATGTTGTCACAAATGGTTTGTGTTGGAAGGGACATTAAAGACCAGCTAGTTCTAAACCTCATGCCATGGGCAGGGGCATCAAGTGAAAGATGTACTCTGCAATTTCCATGGAGGTCTGGCCTTTCACACTGCATCCCCAAGCCTCTCATCATGTCTCATCACTGGGGCAGCCTTCCCCTCCAAACCCTGGAGAAAGCCATGTGCACAGAGTGATTTGGGACACGGGGAAGACAGGAGACTTTGGGACAATGTCCTGCAGATTAAATCTTTCTTACTACATTATAAGCCCCTTTTTGCCTCTTTCAGACTCCTGGGAGAAGACAGAAATGAAGGAGAAGGACTGTACATTGAAAGTAGTGTGCTTTTAGCTGCTGGGTGAAACAGGATTTAGAGGAGAGCTGTGGTTGCTTCTCTGGTGACAACCCAGTCCAGGCAGCCCTTGGAAGGGCTTTGAGGAGATGTAGAGCAGATTTTGTCCTGCTGTCCTTGGGGAGGGCAGAGGCTGACAGAGTGGACCACTCTAGGACTAGGGAGAAGGTGAGATGAAAAGGGGAAATGAGTGTGAACAGACATTCTCTTCATTCACACAGACATGCAAAACAGTTGCATCTATTTATCTTCTGATTTATTCTGCCCAGTTTTACTTGGTAGAAGTGTAGCCTGTGCAACATAAGAGCATTCACAAAATTACCCCTCCGAACCTTGCAGTTGTGCCAGAACCTCCCTCTTAACCATTGCTTTCTGCTTTTCCTCTCCCGCAGGGCAACAGCCTTTGGCATCCTCAATGGGCTTTGCAAGGTTGGTGCCATCCTGGGGAACTCCATCTTTTCCTCCTTCGTCGGGATAACCAAGGTGGTTCCCATCCTTCTGGCCTCCTCGGCTCTGGTCGGAGGTGGCCTGCTCGCTTTGCGCCTGCCAGAGACTCGAGAACAGGTCCTGATGTGAGCAACAGAGGCCAGGGGGCTCGGGGGGTGGGGAGGCAGATGCAGAACAACAACAAAATAGAGCCACGTCTGGAAAACCCCAAACTGTGTCCTGCTCTGTCGATACCTCAAAGCGAGATGGCAGAGGGAAAGAAGAGCCCGCAGGGATACAAACAAACCGCTCGTTTCTGACCTTGTTACAGCCACGGCTGGTGCATGCAGCCCCCACACGCCCCTCGCAGAGCTTGGGTTCCACCCTGCCGACGCTGGGAGCCCCCATCCATCCCCCTGCAAGGACACCAGAGGCAGAGAGCAGCTCCGTGCCCGGGGGGCACACGGGGGACAGACCCTGCCCCTCCTCTGCCCGGCTCTCCTGGCCATGCTCACCAGCTGTGCTCAGACAGAGCATCCCGGGAGGCAGGTGACATGCTCGAGGGGCCAGGGGGACAGGTGTGGCCAGGCACCACGGCTCATTCATTTTGGGATTACCACTCTGTGGTTGGCACACCACTACACCACTCCAGCCACCTGGAAGAGTGAGAGTGCTGATTGCTGGAGGATGTGAGGGTGGGTGCCCAGCTGTCTCAGAAGACTCAGAGCTTCAAAGCCCTTTGCTGTCTTCACTTGGGCATAAGGAATCACTAGGCACCTCCTTGCTGTGGAAGAGAAATATCTAAGTAATTATATATCTATATCTATATCTATATCTATGTATTTACACTTACTTGCAAACTTAAATTCACCCATTGAAGTGATCAGCTGTTTAAATTTAGGATTTTTTATTTCTGCACCCTTAAGAGGATTTTAAGAGTGACACTAAAAACAAATCCCAGTAGTTCAAGATTATCAGGAGTCATGACCAATTTAGTGACACTTTATTCTTTACATCCAGATACCAAATATTTAAATGTATTGATGGCTGGGAATATATATTTCTATAATGATTAAGAAAGGTTTTTTTCCTACAACTTTCACAGAGGAGAAATTGATATGATATTGGAGCATTCCACAAACCAAATGTGTACATATTATCCAGTGTAAATAGGGGATTTTTGCCTAATACCTGGAGTATGGTAACTGTGAATTTACCAGCATTTTAGCCATATTATTTGAAGAATATGATGCTTGATTTTCTAATATACTTGGGTCTCATTGAAACACTGTAAGCACAGTTACTTAAAGCCATTTAACTTGTTACACAGGGAATGCACACAGCAAGCTTTCACTGTACAGAACATTAAATTCCCCATTAAGTGGCACAGTTTTGTTTGATATCCTGTGGAGAACATTTCTGAAATCCGTGTGCTCTTTTTATCATACGAGTTAAGTCCTGTTGCACCTAGAGGCAAAGTGAGTTGTGTATTTTGGGGTGTGCTTTCTTGGGAAACCAGAATGAAAAGCATCTTGTTCAATAACACACCACTGCTCACAATGGATGAGAAAACACTCTATCCTTTCAACAAGCTTAGCAACAGACCAGAATTGATCTGAAACCACCACATAGTGCAGCTAATTTGTCAAACCAGGATATTTTGTGACGTAAAAAGTTGTCTTGTACTTTTGCTGGTGATCTCATTTACCTTTTGTTAGATCTTCTTTGTTGGTTTTTGTTTAGTTTTGTTTTCCTGTTTTGTTTTTTTTTTTTATTTTATTTTTATTTTAAGAAAACCAAGCAAGTCTAGGCTGAAATCCTGCAGGAGTGATGTCTCACAGCTCTGCCTTTGGCTGCACAGGCACAGTCCCTTGCACTTAGGCTGGCTGGCACACAGGCCAGCCCAGGCTGCAGCTGTGGGAGTCAGCATGGTGCTGCTGTAGGGGCAGCTGAAGGACACGCAGCAGGGTGAGATCACAAGCAGCAAATCCTTGCCAATGAGGCAAAAGCCTCTAATGAGCATCTCTTCTGTCATTGTGTCAATCAGGGGTAAACTCTCACGGATCAGCTAGGCTGCAACGGGCTGTTTGAGATTTTTGACCTTTATTCTGTGGTTTATGAAATTGGTAAAATCACAATCCGCTGTAATAACTGAGCTTATTATGCCTCATTTCTTCATTTTATGGGTAGCTTAGGGGTTTTTTTTTAATTATTTATTTGTCTTCAAAACAGCAAGGTTCCTTCTCCAAGGTAAGAGTGAATGTAATTATGTCCTCTGGCAGCAGTTCACAGCTTCTGTTCAAAATCACAGCCAGAATGTGGGTTTTTTCTCTAAGAATATCTGGTCCTTTTGCATGAGATGAGAAAGAATTTAAATATGTATTTTAACACGAAAGATCACCATGACCTTTAGGTTTAATCCATTTTGTACGGCTGTGCTTGCCAATTACCACATTGCAACTGGGCAGGTGGGCAAAATTTTGTTTAATTTTCCAGACTATTCACTTGTGCTGCTCTGAGGAGCCAGAACCTATTTGTCTATATATTTTTTTTTTTTGTAACTTTCCTATTTACACATCACTCAATGCTCACAGCAAACCCAACTATTTGTGCTCTCCATTGACATTTTACAGAGACATTAATGACATCATTTATTTTGCAAAACTTCCCTGCTGATTTTCAGAGAAGGAAGAATCTGAAATCTTGAGGAGATAGAAATGACAACATAATATTAGGAAATATTATCCAACCTCAGAAACCTTTCTTCCTTACAGAATGGTTCTTTCACAGGCTGCTAAAACTCACCTCACAGACCAGCTGGGACAAGGTAAAGAGTAATGGGATCTCATTGTCAATGTCACCTGGAAATTTTTGCACCCCTAAAATCCATGGGTCAATCACTTGAGGGCTAAGGGATATTGCACGTGTTGGCACAAGGCTCCTACCCCTGGCTTGACCTGGGAGTTTGTGACCTAATAAGAGAGAGCAAACACACACCACAGCTGGCATATGAGAGCCTGAGATACAGGAGAGCAATGAGCAGAGAATGAGAAAGGAAAAGCTAAGGAGCACTCCCATCACCTCACTGAGACACCTAGGATTGGACTGAATGGATTCCCATTATTCCCAGCTGAAAGGCAGAGGCAATGCATGGGACCCTGTCCAGGCCCCTCTGTTGAGCAGGAGATGACTTGCCTTGGATAGTCCTGCTTCTTCAGGGACAGAGATCCAGGGCAACAGCTCCAGCTCAGGCATTGCATTTGTGACACCTGGGCTGACATCTCCTGCCCAGTTCACTGGGCACAGGCTTAGTCAATATTCCCAAAGTGTTTGTTTGCTGTCCTTGTTATGGTGTAAATCCATGTAGATGTCACACTGCTGCTCTCCAGAGCAAAACAGCTGCTGGGTGCAGACCCCTCTGCATTGGCTGGGGTTTGTTTGGGGCTCAGTTTCAAGCCTTGGCCACCTGCTAGGCTTAGCCTCAGTCACGGGTCCTTGAGCCTCAAGCAAGGGAAGATTTCTCCTCAGGCATCTCTTCTGATGGCTTAGCTTAATTTCTGCTGTAAAATCAGCATTGCCCCTGCTGTTCAAGGGCCAGCACATCTCCTCCCTCAGTTCCCCTAGCCACGTCTGCCACAGTGAACAGTCTCTGTCTTGGATACACTTGACCATCCATGGAGAAATCTGCTGACCACAGGTCCCCTGATGGTCTCTGCACAGCACTGTTCCCACGGATTCATGAACTTTACTGCAACAGGGACACAGAGGACCAAGGCAGGGGACTTGCCTTAAATCCCAAAGATCTCTTTGAGAGGACAGCTGGATCTCCTCATGCATGTGTGGCACACCTGGACAGCCGCTTAGCCAGGGACACTGTGGCATGGGAAAGGTGGGTCTAGGGAACCCAAACTAGCCTGCTCTGGCTTTGTGTCTTCAGCTCTACAGTACTGTAGTGGGAGGAGTGCATTGCTGAATTCTGAGCATGCAGACACAGGCTTTTATAGGAACACCAGACACTGTTGATACTATTATTAAAGATCAGTGGTATTACCATAAGAGTTCTGCCTCCTTGTATTCCCATTGATTTAATGGGTTGTGGTATTGTGATTTATTTACTCCAGTTGTGCAGGACAGCTCCTGTTACTGCCTTTGGCTCTGCTACATCCTAGTGGTGGTGGCTGCACCTTTGTGCTGGGTGGGGTGATCCCCTCCTTGCCCGTATCAACATTATTCTTTGAAATTCCTTGAAATGCTGTGTGACTTACAAATGGTGGTGTATGGATCTTTTGGACTATGAAGAGGGTCAGTCTTCAAAAACCCATATCCAGTGCCAGAGGTTCTGCACACTGGGAAGTTCTCAGGCATCCTGATGTCCTTCAGTGATACTGGAGAGACACTGAGGGATGTTCCCCAAGTCTGGGAGTGATTCACACAAGGGCACAGAGCAGGACTGCATGGAGTTGAGATTTCTGCAGATGTCAGGTCCCTTCCAGGTCCTGCTTTGAGACCTCCAACAGCAGAATATACTCTGATACTCTTAAGGAGGCCCTAGGTTCTTTTATATTCCCTGCTTATTCCCTTTGACTTTCCAAAGGAGTCACAAAACCTGAGAAAAATATTTTAGATTTATGTAGATTTGAGTCCTATGCATTTTATTTTGCATTAAGTTTCTTCCTCAGTTTCTCACCCCTATATTAGCAAATGCTGCTTTTAGGAAGAATTAAGCCTGGGATCTGTGAAGGAAACATAATGAAATTAATTTCTTTGCTATATGTGATGCTAGTGCTGTATAAATGTACACACACTGCAAGTTCCACTGTAAATAACACCTGGTGTCGTGCTTTAATGGAAAGTTTCATTTAGATGTTCTGTCAACTCTGTGTGAAATAAACAGTTCCAGTCCCTTGGTTCCTTTTCTTCATTTAAAACCTTCTTTTATTTTTTTTTATTTGATCTGTGTCTGGTCGTCACTGGAAATTGCAGCTGTTCCAATGGAGTTTGTTTTTGTTCTCTCTGTCACATTAAAAGGCTGGAAGAAAAAAAATGGCTCTTGTAGTGTTTGTGTTTAATGTACATTTTGAGCCTTTTCACAAGGGCTCTACTGGGTAACTTTGTACCTTGACACTGTGGGGGCTTTCTTTGATGTTTGCTACTTGTTCGTCCTTCCTCTCTCAAACAATCTCGACTCAATTAAGTCTGCCTTCTATTACAATCCTTTCACACCATGGACTTCCAAACACCGGACATGAGAAAATCTTTACCCCGAAAAATTTTCTGGTAGGAGGAAACATGAAATATCTTCAAATGCTGTGCAGGACCAAAAAGCTAAACTCTGCTTTGTAACAAGAATGCATCCCCAAAGAAGCACGATTTTTGAGGCCTGGCACACCATTTGACCACAGTACACTCCCTTCTCAAATGTATTTTTAAGGATGTGAGCTTTTTATTTGCAGCTCTTTGTATACATCTAACTGTCCAGGCCATACTTTCAGAGCAATGATACAGACAGCAGCAACTGTATAGGAAAAGAGCTCATGGCACAAGCAGTGGAGGATGGCTGCCAGACTATGGGGCAAGAATTGCAAGAATTTCTTTACATAGAACATAAAATGCAGTGATCCCACTTGTCTAGGCCTGCTGAAGGGCTTTGATTTGAGTCAGTTTGGGCTTGTTGTTAAGAAATTTAAGTGCTGAAAAGTTGTTGGGTAAATCAGTGATTATTCCTCTCATCAAATCCACCGAAACATGCTAAAGGTAAAGTTAAAGTGAGAGATAAGGAGACAGAGAGATTGGAAATGTAATAAAGAAACCATGAAGATATTTCCATCATCAGGAGACCAAACCAGCATTTTCCCTCAGCTTGGGTTCAGCTGGGTCCCATAGGACCTGTGTGGGCTGGGCTTCCACTGGGTGAATCAGAGGCAGCAGCAGTCTGGGGCTGGTGAGGACTGGACTCAGGTAGGAACAGGTAAGGGCTGGTTCAGGTGTGAATCAGTAAGGGCTGGTCTCAGGTGGGAGCTGCCAACTGTGAATTTTGCAGTGCTCATGTCCAGCTGCAGAGTGCAGAGCATGGAATCAACCTTCCCTTAGTCCCTTCTGTGTGTTCTGCCTGTAGGAAAAGGTGGATCAGCAAACACCATCAGAAAGCATTTTCTACAAAGGGAGTTTTTAGATAAAGGTCAGAGATTTGCACTGAAAACCTTGGAGGTGCTTTTGTGTCATTCTTACTCCAGGCTAGTTGACATTCTGCACAAGGCTGAAATCTCAGTAAGCAGAAAAATCCCATATTTGGATGTTCAGACATGGTTGCTGATAAAAACAGCACATAAAAACCCTGACTAATTTTAAAGTAGGGCACAGGGAATTTAAAAGCAGGATTATGTGACACATCTGACTGAGATCACATAGGATGGACTGGTTGGTAAGAAAACCTTTTCAAATCTGTGTTCCTGCAAGAAAACCCTTGCAAATCTGTGTTCCTGGTTTTCCATATTAATGTTCCTACCCTGACCATCTCATTTTTGTCATGTGGATTTCCTGGCACAGATTCTCATAGCTACTAATAAATTACCCAGATTCCCTGGATGTGCAAGTTCATCCAGGCTGTCACAGGTTACCTGGTGGAGGAAGAAGGTTGAGAATGATGGCATTCCTAGCCACCACAAAATCCAGCAATAGGTCTGAGCGACGTTTCTGAATTGTGAAATGACTTCATATTAGGAATGTGATTTGAGTCAGGCTATGGTAAGATAGCATATCATCTTACCAGTGCTCCTGGTAAGAGCATCTCAGATCCTAATTTGGGTACTTAAAAGTAGAGACCAAACCTGGAAATCTGAGATCACATTCTTTTCACTTTTCACAAATGTGAAAAGAAAAGACAAGGGAAGAGCAAAACGTGGCCAGGCTCTTGTGGAAGGGAAATAGAACCCTGTTTTTCCAGCTTGGGGCAGAAATTGCTGAAGACTGAGCACTCTGTCAATGCACAAACCATGGTATGATTTTGGGGCTGATACTAAGTGAGTCTCTCCTTCTCAGATAAGTTTTTTTGTAAGCAGGTGGTTATAAACCAGAAAAAAAACTATCAAAAGATTTTTCTTAACATTCTCAGTGAGAAAGTAGAATTAGCTGAAGAACTTTCAGCTACCATGGCCCATGAAAATGCAAACAGTTATGAAATTATATGTAATTTTTAACATTTTAAGTGTACAGAGTTGTTACTGCAGTAACCCATACAGTACTATTTGAAAATACTAAAAGTAAAATTTAAATTTATTGTTCAGTACTTCTTTTTTCACCTATGAAAATATGTGTGTGTATATACATACATACACATATATGCATGCACAAGTATGCACTTATACATAAAACTCAACGATTGCACTTGACCTTACTGATGATGCCCAAGCTTTTTGGGGGATTGAAAGACCAGGAGATGGCAGCAGTTACACAGAACATTGACTGCTCTCTGCTTGCCAGTAACTGCTGCAGGCTGTGCCCAGGACCTCCGGCAGACAGACAAGGTGCTGCAGCAGTGCCACCAGATACAGCTCACAGGGCTCTGACCCTCAGCGAAATCAGGGAAAAGAGGGTAACAAAAACAAGCAGTGATTCGAAAGTTTAGGGAACAAACAGCCCTGGCTAATGCCAAAGCTCTTGGAATGCTTGTTGTGCAAACCTGAAGCAAAGCAAATGTAATTATGGGGGAGAAAATAAGAATTTCTGCTTCAGCAGGCTGGTGCAATGGTTTTCAAGCTTTCTCAGCCTGCACATCCTGACTGTTTTCCAGGGGAGATTCCTTGTGTTAATGTGGTGAGACTGCAGTTGGAGGAGAGAAGCTGAGGACTGGGCAGTGCCTGAGCAGGGCTGCACCAGCGGTGCCTCCTGGGGCAGCCTGCTGAGAGCCTGTAGGGATGGGCTTTGTGGACAAGATCTCCAGCCCAGCTAATCGTGACAAGATGTCACCCACATTGTCTCACAAGTTCCTCCTTCTCCCGAAGGCAGAACCTTCTGCAGTTAAAATTTGGGCTATTAAAGGGAAAAGTCTCACCACAGAGTGGTTTGGGGAACACTTCCCACATCTCTGTGTGAGGAATGTAAGTCAGGGATCAGCACACGTATTTCTAAGTGCTTTGTTTATCACCTCAAAACAACCCGAGGCCACAAACCCTCGATGCTTTCCCTGTATGGATGATTCAGATCAGAATTCTGCTGGGAATTAACTAAAATCAACATCGCAGCTGTCCTGCCCACAGCTTCAGAACCCAGAGAGTCCAGCCCGAGGCTTGTGATCCTCTTAAGCAGGGCTTTACCCCAGCCTTAGGAGGTCACTCCCACCACACCTGGATACAGCTGAGGTCCACCATGGATTTCGTGTTGATGTTTTCTCTCTGAGAACCACAAGTTTAGAATTCCCTGGAAAGCTTTTCCTTCACTATAGAAAGTAAACAAAAGAGCCACTCAGTAAATACAAACAGAGCTAATGGTGAGGAAACCAAAGCCAGGTCTCAAGTTGCTTCAGTCCTTGCTTTTGTTACCCTGGCAAAGGAAAGAGACTGCAGGGAGGATATAACATCCCAGGACTGCAGCCTGTCCAGCAGTGGAGTGCCATGGGCAGGACAGGAGCAGGATCCACTCCTGTCCTGGGGTTTCAGAAGAAGCCAGTAAGATTTCTCCAGAGGGAGCCCTTTCTTAGCCTTGAAATCTTCTGCTTCAGAATGGGAAAAGAATATTGTACTCAGCCCTTCAAAATACATCTTTGAATGATAAACCCAGCTCTTTTATCCTTTTTTATTTAGGATAAGGATAAGAGCTCTGAAATCTTCCCAGCAACCCTGTTCCTTCCCTTAGACCCCTGAACAACAAACTGCTCTAAAGAAACCAGCCTTGTACTGAGCCCTTAGGCCTATAAATATTTCAGAACAACTATTTACAGCCCTCTTTTGACCCTATCCAAAGAGACCATAAAGAGTTCTGAGCAGTCCTGGCTCGTAACAGCTTTGGGATCCTGCTAAGTTACTTTGCCCCCTTTCACATCTCACCTGGAATAGGACAGGAATAATGTCACATTTGTGCTGGTCTCTGGGACAGATTTCTTGCTCTGTGAAGGGTGACCCCTACATTAGGGGCTCAAGAGACCTCAGATTTTCTGAGGGTTTTTGGTTTTGGGGTGCCTGTTATTATTCCATGTCCTTGCTGTCATTTATCTCTGGTATTGCAGAATGCCCTTCCTCCAGGTCAATTAAAGCAGCTTTTTCTTGTAAATGCTACACATTTGCTTCCAAATAACCAGTTTCTCTGTCTCCTCAGGTCAAGGTTCAGTATATAACTTGTGGGAAGAGATGCTCGTTAAAGAGAAAAAAAAGAGGTAACCCTGGGTGAATGCCACATGAACCACAGAAGAGTTCAAGGCTGAGTTAAGTGTATCCCTAAATCATGAACATGATTATTTCAACCTTCCAGTGTCCACCGGGGATGAAAAATTGCCTTTATAGGCTTTAGAGAAAGGATTTCATAAAGAAGAGAAAATCTATATGGGAAAATTAAGCAGGGAAATGATGTTAAAATCCTAAAAAAAAAAAAAACCAAAAAAAAAACAAAAACAAAAAAACCTACCACACAGGTCACAGTGTACAGGCAGAGGCCTCAGCCCAGATCTCTGCTGTTTGTGCAAGCCCCAGGCTCGTGGAGGTGTGGGTGGCAAGTTCTCTGAATGAAAATTAGGGTGGTGGTGTGGCTCACTGGAAAGCTGACAGTTCCTTCTCACTTTCTGAACTAGATCTCTGAGGTGTCTCACGGCACAGCAAAATCTGGAAAAATCACCTTCTGTCTCCTTCTCTCTCTGGGTTTTCTTTTGTCTCTTCAGGTATGAATTCCCCAAGAATCCTCCCTTGCCAGATGCAGTTGGAATCTGGTGACATGATGCAAATGAAACGCTGATTTTTAAGCAGGATTATGTAAATCCAATATGTTCAGTTACTGTAGTCCTGGGAATTCCCTTATCAGCAACACAATCATTGAGAATGAATTCTCCCAGCCTGTGAGATAATGGCAGGGAAGGAGTGAGGGCTGAACTAATCACCAGGCACTACTCGGCCAGGGCTTCCTCCTTCATGACAAGGAATGAGCACAAGGTGAAGTGTTTGTACCTCAGAGATTCCCAGTGCAATGACCCTGCTCTCAATAGGCCTCTTGAATAACTGCACAAATCATCAAATCCAATGTGGAGGACAATCTAGATCTTTCTGTTTGCCACACAGAGGTCCTGGTCAAGTTTGATGTCTGCCTGAGCCGATTGAGGAATAAAGCCCTAAAATTTTCTCTCCTGAGCTATTAGTTCTTGTGTTCCTCTTTGACTCTGTAACAAGAATGCGTTGCTTGGCATTACATTTTTGAATAAAGTCCTTGGGTGGTGGCCTGATTAATTTGATTTCAAAGTGAGACATGGGGGATAATGCTGCCTACTTATTTTATGTCCTTGCTACCTTCTTGCTACCAATCTTTTCAAGCACAACTCACAAGTTGAGTTGACTACTTTGTTTTCCTCTGGGCATGATTTAGCTTTATTTATTGACATTGTTGTTATTACTATTCACAAAAGAAATTATCAAGGTAACCTGGCTGGTGGACTTCCAAGCATTTGGTAATGACTTCTGCAAATCATGAAGAAAAATGTACCTTTGAAACTGGAGACATAAGCAAAAGCAGGGCAAGGGGATGATGAGCTTTAAAGAAAAGGTGTCCTTTCAAGCCAAAGATTAATTCCAGATTGAAATTATCAGACAGTAAATAACACACCTGAGTCTTTGTCAACAGGAAGCAAATTTACCCTGTTGTAAATATAGTAATCACTAGCCTAGCAACTCACATTATTAGCTGAGAATAATTATTCTCTCCAAGGAAAGTACAGACCTTCAAAGGAGATAACATCTTAAATCACAGAAAATTTTAATTTAAATTCAAAGAGTGGGAATGCACACAATACCCCATCTCTCTCTTATCCATCCAGGATGGTGTCATTACAGTGTTTTAAAGACAGCCCCAATCATTGGACTAAATACCTGCAGCCTAACACTTTGCAATTTCATTTTCTCCTTGTCAGACGGTGTAATTGATATTTGTACTGGAGGTAACAAAACAGAAAATGTGAAGGTGTTGGTAACTGTGCCATTACTGTCTCTTAAACTGCCTGAGGGGTGGGGAGGACTGGGTGAGGGTGAGGAACTGGTGCCTGCGCAACTGGCACAAAATCACTCACGTGGCCAAAGGCTGCAGGCAGAGCAGAGGATGGGTGTGAGGTCTGATACTTGTCACAACACCTCGTGTGACTGCATCTGCTGGAAGCCAAGTCCTGCAAAGAACCAAGCTCATTGATTTCAGCAAGATCTCAGCTTGCTGCAGGACATGACTGGGGTCGTGGAGAGTCAGCCCTGGGAGGTGGCAGGAGATGGGGCTCTCCTGTGCATCTGTAGGCACAGATGGAGGGAGCTGAAATGTTCACTGTTGGCTCTGCTGTCTGACTTTCAGGATTCATGCAGTCTTGAGGACCAACAGTTCCCAAGCACAGTCACATCCAGAGGAGTGGCCAGTTCTGCTCCCCTTGTTCCCAGCTCAAGGACAGGGAAATGGGATCTGTTTCCTGGGCTTTTTGCTGAGAGTGAATTCACCAGATGAATTACAGCAATTTTTCTGCCTGTGTTGGAGTTTGGTTTTGCCTCCAAATGCCTTGGGTTCAGTAAGAGCTCTTCTCCTATAGAAGGTAGCTCAGAAATGTCGAACTATGATGAGGGACAAAAAATGGCAAAATTTTTCTCTGAAGAAGGCTCACAGACTCCTGTCTTCTCAGATACCACAGCAAGCTTTTCCTTGGCTATCACAGCTCTGAAGCTATGTAAATGCCCAAATCTTCTCCATTGGTTTCTAATTATTTTCATGTTTTGCTTTCAAGTTCGTGCAACACAAAGTGCAACAGGGCTGATGGGTTGGCGAGATGCAAATGCCCTGTAGAAGTGACCCTGAGTCTGAAGCCTTTAAAAACCAAGATCATTGGGTTGAAATTGCTCATCAGGTAAACAAAACAAAAGCAAACACCATCCCAACACCCTTCAAATATGAATAATTTCTTGAGAGTATCTTCTGGGGTGATAGATAATTGTAACTGTTCTGCCTCCAAACCAGCTCAAATCAGCCCAGTGACATTTGTCACAAGTGGAGGCAGTTATTAATAGGCTGCATACTTATAAAACTTCTTTACAATGCAAATTGCTCCTTACTGCCGTTATCCCAGCTTTGGAGATGTTTTATCCATGTATTCCTGACTTCTGGCTCTCGAGTCAAATCTAAATATCCTTAAAGGAAAGATGAGTGAAAGCCCAGTTGACTCCAAAGCTTTGGACAGCACAAAGAGTTCTGAAGATGTGTCCAGGGGGGATGTAGGATGCTGGTCCAGCAGGAATAGAAGATTGTGATGCCTCCCTTACTAGTAAAAAGCCTACAAGAATAAATTCCAGAATATGGCCAATTTACTTGCTCACCACTGGAGCTGCTTGTACCCATCCACTTGGCAACACTGATTGAATAAGAAGTTTAATTTATTTGGATTTCAGAGATGCTTTGGCAAACGTAGAGTGAGGATCACCCTGTCTTCTTTCCAGTATTACATGAAATGTGTATTTTTAGCACTTGAGCTCAGAACTAATTTTTCAGGAATTTCACAGCTTAAGCCTCTCGGTCTGTAAAATAATCAGTGAAACATTAAGAAAGCCTGAAGGTAATGGGGATGGGGCCAACTGTGAGCCCTTGCCGATGTCCCATGCTGATTGCTGGTTTTATCCTCAGCATCAGGAAGAAAAACAGAGAAAGCAAATACGATGCAACCTCCAAACAGAATGTGTAAATATAAATCATCACATAGCAGCAGCCGTGACCCAGGGGCAAGCAGTTGCTGGAGAGGAGAGGCTTTCAGACTCTCAGATGAGATTTAAAATCAAAGTCCTGACCTCTTCTTGTCAATAACGGATTAATGAAATGAAGAGACACAATGTGCATACTATGGGAAGATGTCAGAAAATTAAGTACTGAAATCCTGGATGTATTTTTGAGTGCAGCACAGTAGACCGAGTTCCTCTAAGAACTGAATTCTTGCTTCTTTGAAAACGTGTTCCCATATTGAAAAAATGTCCCTACACTTATACACAGATGAAATTAGATTTACTGCAATGTGTATATTATATAAACAGACTCCGGTAGCTCTTGGGGTCAGATATGATTTAGAAATGCAGTTTACTGTTGTTATTATTAATAATTATGATCATGACCAGCTGGGGTTTATAACTCAGGACATACTAGCCATGGCAGCCTATTACTAATGTATGTGTTCTGATCATTATCTTATAAAACAACCAACCAAAGTGCTATACTGTGGATAGGAAATCATCCCCTCTGCACTGCTAAGTGAGCTAAACACATAGGTACCATTAGTCCTCCATTATATACTTTTCCAAGTACAATTAAGTGCAGACAGGGTCTAAAACTGGGGCCTGTTGTTTTTCCCCTGTGCATCATGTAGGTGGAGTTGGTTTATTATGCCCATTTCAGTTCTTGTTTTTTAAAAAAGGAAAAAAAGCTAAATGGTCTCATTAAAACATCATAGAGGAAATTTATACATCCTACTGAAATATTTTTGGGCTCTTCTGAAACCAGTAATCAGCTCTGAAGACAGTCATCTGCCTTGTTAATGGACCACAGCTACATGTGTAATTGATTAATTAAGGAATGAAAATCACTGCTGAGACTAAGGGAGACAACCACAGCTTCGGCAGGCATCGAAGTGAAATAGCAGCTCCTCCTGGACAAAGCAGATGCAATTGTTTCATGTACTTTTGTCCATTTTAAACTGCTCTATCTTCTCTATACAGGTTGTGGTTTGGTATCCCAGACTTTTCTGTGGGGGTAAGTAACAGGGAAAACAGGAAACACTCCAGTCCTCCTTTTTCCAGCTGGCAGAAGGAGCACAGTGTGGTTGGGTTTGAGCATGTGTATGTTTATCCCCGTGCAGTCGCTCATTGGCTTTGTGTGCATGAGCAATCACATACGTGGAAAAAGGCAATGGAAAGAAACAAACAAGCTCTTTGGCAAGCTCTGGGTGAGCATGGTGGCGTCTGCTACTCTTTGCAAGCTGTGTTGTCATGATTTCCCTCCTGTGGAGGTTGTGCCTCCTGCCTCACCACTCACTTCACCAGTTTGGGGCTCCACCGATGCTTTGCAGCAAAGCTCTTTACAGGGTCCTGGCTGAGGAGAGGTTTCACACACAGGCACAGCCAAATATAAAATCTCAGCAGATATTTTGAACAGGGGAAATGGTGCAGTCACTGCTGGTGAGCTCATGGTGAGTGTACTGCTAGACAGAGGAGCTGTGCTCCACTGGAGCTCTTTCAAGGTGTAAGACTCCTTCAAGAGCAGAAAGAAGTGAGACACTGAGGATTCTGCCTGCAGACAGCATGGCTGGTGCTGAGGTCTTGCTTCTTCCATTTAATACCTGACTTGAGAGATTCCTGGCACTTTGAAACAACTTTCAGATGTTTCTGGTGATATCAGGTCTAGGGGTTGCCTCTAAGAGAAAATAAAAGATAGGCTTAAATACTTCCTGTCACTAAATCTATTGTTTTTCTGTGGCTCTCATTGCCTTAGTTTGATCTTCACAGAGCTCCACACAAATCCAAAGGTCAGGCAAATTTTATAGCAGGTTAGAAAGTGTTGAAATTTGACAAAAAGCCCTAAGACTACTTTGTAGATAAGCCCTCTAATAGCTGAACCTTTGGCAGTTCAGCCAGGCAGCCCAACCAAAGCCAGTTTTTAATAGTCAGAGGCTGAGCTGTTTAGCTTGCTCTCTTCATCTGCCCATTAGACACCTCCCATTAGGCATTGCCACTCCTGTTGTGCACTGGTCAACAAACTCTTGGAGAACAGATGGTTCAGACAGATTCTCTGTTGGCCAGAGTCAGGCAGTTTCAGTGCCTTTATGTTCTTGAGGATATGGATGGTGTAGGTGCAGCTTTGGACTCCTCACTCCCTGTACTCTGCCATAAATATTCTCATAACCATCCCACTGCACACCTCCAGGGGGCTGTTTCTGCTGATGTTGATGTGCACATGCACTGTTTGCATTAGTGAGGAGTTATCTCTGTTGGTTATGAAGAGTCAGGAGCATAACTGAGGCCTTGAATGGCTTCCACTCAAATCATTTTATTAGATGATGAATTTTCAAGTGTTGGAAATTGTAGGTAGGCAGCTACAAGCAAACATCCCTAAGTTACCTTCAGATTTTGTAAAATGTGAATGTAGTTTTTAGGCAGCTAAAATGAAGTATATGGAAATTGTCTGGCTTTTATGGCAGCTGTGAATGACTAACCTCAAAATTTTAAAAGCAGCATTTTTGTGCGTTTATTCCTCAGAGCTTATGTCACATTTGGAGAACAAATTGAACCTTCTCCTCTCAGCTTCCCCGAGCTTTTGCTCATGAGTGGCAAAGATGTGAAGTTGGGTACATTTCCTTAACTGCACCTTAAGGTATTTGCCCCTAACTGCTGCAAACAGCTGTAATGTGCAGCCTTTTGGAGACTTAGGCCTGCATTGCTACCCAGTGCCAAATAATGATTTGGCAAAGCACTACACAACTGGGCTGAATTTTAAGTATGGCATTAACTGTGTTTAACTCTGCTTGGTGACAGTGGGGCTTGCAATGAGTTTTTAATGCTTCACTGAACAAGGATGGATTCAAGCAGGGCTCATCGTTCAGCATGCACAAAAGCACCTGGCTGATTCAGGACTTAAGGGAGATGAATGGAGAGATTTACAGAGCAGGTGGTGTCCCTGCCTTCCTAGCAGTGCAATTTCCATCCAGGGAGCAGGTGAAAACGGAAAGGAAAGAGAAAAACTGTTTTAAATTAAAGAAGGAAGGGAGAAAACATGTGTTGGGTCACTGTGAGTATGTTTGGAGCGACGTGTTGATTCTGTCTGACAGACTCCTGGGTATGGATGTGTCCTTTCTTTGAGGGGGCAGTCTGTCTGATGCTTATGAATGATGGCCAAATGGAAGGATCATCAGGACAAGTGCAATCTTATTCCAAGTCCATAAAATAGCAGAAGAGAAGCTCCTGGTCTTCTCATTTGTGTCAGCTTTGAGACTAAACCTGAAAACCTGTGATTATGGAACAACTTTGTATGCATGTGCATGCACATTGTGTGTCTGTGTATGCAAAACCTGTCATTGTCAGACAATAATGGCTTTTTACTGGACAGAAATTGAATTTCACTTGTCTTTTTGGGTTTTGATTTTGAGGGGAAAAACTGAGAGATCTGCTGCCCTCTCAGCTTCACTGACTTATGATTGAAGTTTGTTTTATTGTAGATTTTGTTTTCTTACACATTCAGATGATAACATGGTTCAGAAGAGAGAGCATGAGTGACATCCAGAATTCCTCCGTTTTCTTAAGGATAATATAGTTTGTCTGTTGTCTGTTCTCTCTCAAACAATTTAACTTCCATCATAGATTTCTACTTTATTTATAAAATAGATATTTTTGTACCTACCTAGGTGGCTCCATATAATCACAGACTGATTTGGGTTGGAGGGCACATTCTAAGATTATCTAGTCCAATCTTTCTGCCATGGGCAGACATCCAGGCTGACTTTCAACAGTTCCAAAGATGGGGCAGCCACAGTTTCTCCAAACAGCCTGTTCCCCTGTTCTACATACAGCAATTCTGTGGCTTTCCTGTGTCTCCAGGATTATAACAGTAGCTCTGTATTGAACTCTCACTTTGCCCTGATCTAGATGGAAACCTATTTTGCACACACACCCCACTCAGTCCATGTTTTCATCTCCTGGGAATATTTAGTGTTCTTATGAAACCCAATCCAGCACACAGAAATCAATTAATTCCAACTCGTGAAGACAGTGATACTGCAAAAGGAAAACAGATGAGTAGCTGATGTTTAGTCTAGTGGATGATGAAAAGCTAAAGTGTTTTAAACACTGATTTATTACCATGGAGACCAACAATGGGATTTAGAGAGAAGAAGAACTGCAGCCCCTCATTTTGTTGGTCCCTCCATTTTCCAGGTTGGAGCCCAAGTTCTGTCCCAACTGGTTGATGGGGACAGTGCCTGTGAAGCACAGCAGCTATCCTGTGGGGTAAGGTGGCTATTTAAAGCCAGGGGCCACATCCTACCCTGATCCAAGGAGAAGAAAGGTGCCATGAAAGTGCTCATGACTGAAGACTAAATCAAGAGAGAACAGAATGGAAGATAAGAAAACAATGAAGGGATGGCAGTGAACAGGACAGGCAGGGACATCTGCAGAGCAGCCTCTCAGTCCTGATTTGCAGAGGGTAATGATGGCAAGCTCTCAGTTCCTCCTCAGGCAATTCAGTTCTGCTACAACAGAAGCAGTCTATGGTATCCTTGGAGCTGTTCCAGCTGTCAGGAACCAGCCTGGTAGCATCTCACATGTGATCCAATGTGGAATTGTCTGAGTTTCGGGAAAAAGGGAGGGTGAATCCTGGACTGAGCTTGAGGGAAGAGCTCATTGCTAGTGCAGATACAGCTGCTGCAACTTCCCCTGGTTAACTGCACTTTTAGGAGCATGTCTCCTTCCACTCCCTCTGCAGTGGTAAATGCAAGGGCTTTCTGGGATCACTCTGTCTCCTGTAGAGGGTTATAAAAGTGCAGTTGAGCACTGGACCATTTTACAGCCCTGACCACCCCAGCTACAATGAAATAGATTATCAATGCTCCTTGTGGATCCCTTCCAACCCTTCCAGACATTCTATGAGTCTATTATTCTTCCAGCCTTCAATTTAAGCTCCTAAAAGAACAGAGAACAGTCTGTTTTGTAGCCCTGACTCTGCTCAGTGGATTTAGGGGAGAGATCCACACAAACCTGAGCCCCACAAAAGAACCTGACGAAAGAAGCAGGGACACAGATGACAAGGTTGATGGCTCCAATCACCATCTGATTCTTTATTTGCTGCTGCCAGAGAAATTTTGCTGTTGCAGAGTATTTGTATGTTGATGATAACCATCAAAGGCAGAGAGTGTATGAAATAATTAAATTTGTAATTACTTACTGCAGTAAAATGCAGTAAAATGCCCCATTCCCCTCTAAGAACTTCCTCTCATCCCTGTACCTTGCTCATCATCCTCTAAAGCACAGGAAATTAGCAGCTGAAAGGGATAGATTGTAATAATGTCCCAGTAAAGAAAACCCTAAAGCAGTAACATTAATGTAGATACCTGGGCTTGAACATGGGCTCTTGCCTACAGCAAATACAATCTTCTTATATTTACTTGACACCTGCAAAATGAAGATCTAGATGACATGCTTAGCTTCACTAAATGATTTCTTTAAATAATGTCAACTCTTTTCCTCCTCCCTTTCATTATGTCCCTCCCAAAGTCATTCTCTATAGACATAGATTATTACTTAGCAGGTAGGAACCAGACAAAAAGCTTTTTGAAGATGTCTTTGTCAAATTTAGCTGAGTTTTGGTTTTGTATAGAGAGCTTTGGGCTAAGAACTACCAATGAGGACACGTATTTGAGTGTTCCTCCCTCCTGTGAAGTGTGCAGAAATCAGTGCTGAGGGGCTGACAGGCAGAGCTGGTCCCACTGAGCTGTGCCTCAGGCAGAGGGGCTGTTTCCCCCAGGATCATTCCTGCTTCTTCGAGCTATGTGGCTCAGTTACTATGCCAAAAACCAGTCCTCAGTGATGGCTCAGGAACAAAACACATGTCATGAAATGCATTATTAAATTTCAGTTGTCAGCTTTAAGCCTGATGCTGATGTTGCTGCCTTAAAATATGCTCCTTCTTCATTCCTTTGCTTTAATTGCTCCACAGTCAGCTGGTCTGGAGCATCCAGCTTGGATCATCAGGGACCACAATCACTGCTTCTACAGCAGAACCACTTAAATTTGGCTGGTTTACCTCATGGAGGCTCAGGTCACCTCTTCCATTTGTCCCAACTCAGGCAGAGTTCTAGGTGTCTGTGTCCATTCCGAACCCACATCTGCCGTCTGAAGCGCACTCAGCACCTGCAAACTGAGCTCCTGAGAGGTACATTCATCTGACAAACATAATATTTAGTGTCTGCTAAGACAGAGACTCACTAGAACAGACCATCCACTTAAGCAGAGAAAATATAAGAGATTGTGTTCAATGTACTGTGTACAGGAGTCCCTTTTTCAGCATATACCCTATTAAATTAACCGGAAATGAGTGTTCATCAGTCTCTAAGGGAAAGAGCCTGAAGCCTTTTCTTTCCTCTTCACATCAGACATTCATCAGGCCTTTGATCTTACTGCTCATGACTATGTTGGCTTTACAGGAAAGGTCAGGAAACAGCTCTGTAAATACAAGTAGGTTTTCCAAGGGCTAAATCCCCTAGTTCATAGGTGGGAATTTTTCAATAACATAATGGCCAAATGCAGCAGGTCAATCGTGTTCTTTTTATTCAGTCAGGGTGTTGAGATTGTATGGAGATTTCAAATTCCCCACTGCTTGTCTCCAGAAGCAGGATGAATTTAGAGTCAGCGTGAAGTTTTATTAGTTTTGCATGCTCAAAACCTTCAGGTCTTTCTACTTACTCCAGGCATCCTCTTCAAGAAAATTCATGCTGTTAACTGTCAAATAATCTTCCAGGTTTTGGCAAACAGCTAAGTATTTAGGGAAAATGGCTGGCCTTAGCTATTATTTTGAATGCTTCTTTTTGCTTCTTGTGGAGCATGAATATCTCCTCTGCTTTGGTAAGGAGGTTAGAGAGAGATCTAAAATAATTTGCTGTAAATTTGCTTATAGGCATGGAGATAAAATACAGGTTTGTTTCTGTTTGAGTGTCTCATTCTAGTGCTTCTTGTTATATAATACTCTACATAACTACTGGGAACAAAACAGATGGTTTTTGTCACAAAATTCTGCCGTGAGACAGATGAATCAGGTGAATCTCACGCAATTCCTTGCTGAATTGGGTGGCAGAGTCCCTCTGCAGAAAGAAGCCAAACTCTTTTTCTTCTCTGATTTTATTTCTAAAATGCACTAAAAACAAACTCCTCGCTAAGGCTCTGGAGAGAAGTTTAAAGCCTCACTAGCAATCTGCACATCCCCAGCTGGGGAGGGAGAGCCATCATGCAGGCTCCCTGACAGATGACATCTCCTGCGGTTATGACTCCATAAAGGGACCCTTCTTGTGCTTTGTGGAGCTTTTCCAAGTGATAAATGGTGTTTTCCTGTCTCTCCATATCCATCAAAACCTCTTAATGAATTTGATTGCACTCTGAAAGTGCACCCTTGCCATAGAAGTGAATTAATATCAAGGGGAAAAGTCAGTTTTCTGCTAATTCACATCATTTTTTTCATTTGTCACATTATCTCCTCAGCTTTAAAATCCCTAATGCTCTGGGTATAAGCTCCTGATTAATGACACAAACTTTCACCACTCATCTCTGCACTTGTATAAAGTATGAAAAATGCAGGGGGAAATCAGCCCATCCACAGATCTTCTCTGCCCTGCCCTTGAGTCCCTGTGGTGACCTGCTCCAGCAGATGCCTTTGGGGAGGTGTCACGAGTAAATTAGCAAGTCTGAGTGATTTCAAGGGAAAACCTGTCAGGAAGCTGAAGGAGGAGCACTGCATTGTCAACTCCTCCTTCAGAGTGAGGATGACCTAGCCCAGTTTCCCTCAGAGAACACAATCCTGGTGGTGCAGCAAGGGGAAGGATGACTCTTGAGCTGAAGATTTGCTGTAAAGACCTTGACATGCTGGAAGCATTTGCTGGAGAAGCTGACCCTCTGGTAAATGTATATTTGCATGAGCTTCTGTAACGTTTTTATATCCTCACTAACTTCTTGCATGCAGAAATCTGACCAATGTTTGCAGAAATCAAATCCAAGGGAATGCAAGCACCGAAATGAACACTTCTTCCGAGGGAAGGGAGCAGAGTCTCCCAGACTCCCTCCAGGAGCAATGTGTAAAAGCATCTGTAACAGCCCAGGTGTCTGCCTGCTTCCTCATAGGTAATGTACTCAGAATAACACCCAGATTTTGAGTCACTGCAGGTCACCTTATTGCAGGGCCATACTGCTTTTAGGGGAAAACCGAAAGCAGAGATACTCGATCCCCTTATCAGATGCCTCATTGCTGAACAGCCTTGTCTTGCTTAACTGCTCCAAATTATGCTTCTGTTCTGTCACACTGACTAATGGGCACTACGGCTGCTATTTTCTTTTTTAAACTAGAGCCAAACCGAAGTCTCCATGGATGAATAAATGAATTAATTTATTTTATTGCAGTACTCAGTCCTCAATAAAATGTCAGAGGTAAAGTAGGGTTATTTTTTTTTATGTTCTTGGATAGGAATATTCTGAGCACATGCTGTACACACACTTCCTGGAGAAATTAATTATTGTTATTTTATTATTAGAACCGTTGAACACTTGTATGGAGTTTTACATCTTTAAAGCACTTTGCAAACATTTAGCTAATTAATTAAAGTGCATTTCATGCAAATCCGTTTCCATCTGGATTTACAATCAGCCCTCCTTTATGGGGAAATTATGTCACACATAAACTAAACGGAGCCAAGGCACTGTGGCTGTGAGCAGGAGCAGTGGGAGGTGGGCAGTAATGATGCCTCTACAGCTGCCACCCTCGGCTGGGCTCTGGCAGCTGCAGGGCCCCTCACTGCTCCAGACAGCCCCTACTACCCAGGGACCCACAGCTCACAGCACCACACACCCCCACAGCAAGATTTAGAGACAGCCCAGTGGCCATATTTCAGAGGAGAGTTCTGGAAGTGTTGACAGCTGCCTGTTGTTAGCAGTGTTTCTCTGTCCTGTGTTCATCATGGGGGTGACAGGAGTTATTCCAGCCTTACCCCCAGCCAGAGAGGTGGCAGTGACATCCTCTGGACATCTCTGTCCTGCAGATGAAGATCACAGAGATGGTCTCAGAGACTTTTCTACCCCTGCTGGAGTTCAATGAGGCTTGAAAGACAGTGAGCAGGAGTGACTAAATGGGAGCATTGCTTTTGACAATGTGGCACAGGGGAACCTGGGCTTCTTGGTCAGCCCTCTCCAGTGCCCCGTGACCAGGCTGGCTCTGCCTGCCAGCCCAGCTGCCTCCCACATGGAGCTCTGAAAGGCAGAGATGTGCTCAGCCGCTTGGATCAGGAGGAAAGACAGCCCTGGGTGCACTCAGAGATGTCTCTGCTGCCTCACAAGGGATCAATCCTGGTGCCTCCAGAAGATATTTTGCCAATGACTTTGAAATTATCTACAGCATTTACTCAACGACCAGCACAATCACCACAAGTTCCAGGCACAGTTCCGGAGAGGTAAATAGGGTCAGAAAAATCATTCTATCTCAAATAAATGAGGCCAGAGCCACCACCCAACAGCCTTGGCTGAGGGCATCTTACTGGCAGCCAGCTGGCCAAAACTAAACATATAAAATATATATATGCACTTTTATATACACACACAGATGTTGCATGTGAAAAATAAGAGGTGTGATCAATCATCCCATCAAGTGAAAAACTTCTGTGAGAATGAAAAGACCAAAGGGGAAAACCACAGCTGTCAGAACTCAGAAATTTTAAAATATATTAGGACCAAAAGGAAAATTTATAAAACAGATGGCCACTAGATTTGTGTGTGGTTCTCTGGAAAATACTAAAAAGTAAATGTCAAAATACTAAAAAAAAAAAAAAAAAAAAAAAAAAAAAAAAAAAAATCAATCTGAATGCAAGACAAAAGCATTTCAACAGGAAGAATGCTTAAGCAGCAAAATAATTAGTGTCATTGTTGTCCCATCTTCCTGTTCTTTAAAAAACCTTGTACGTTCTATCAGAAGTTTCACATAAGTAAATGGTTTGTACACCCAGTTCAGCCTAACTGGATGAAGCTTGGAGAAGTTTGAAATGAGAAACTTAAATGATGAGAATATTAAATCTGTTATCCTTGAACTCCATAAGCAGCAGAGTGAAGGACACCTTCAAGTACAAACTGATGTATAAGCTGCCTTAGAAAGAGTTCAGCACTGGTGGGAGGACTCTCAGCTGTCAGCACCACAGAGTTTGAGTTGCTGCCCCAAATCAGCAGCCTCTGGGGCTTTGCCAGGCTGCTGCTGCATTGAGGGACAGTGGAGTTAAAATTGCAGAGGTGAGAAATTCCAGGGAAAGAGCACAATTGGGAATGGATGTCCTGAAGCAGCCAAGGAAGAGAAGAAAAGGAATGTAGCTTGCAGCAGTGACCTGGTAAAAATGACCCAGAAGAAAAGACTTCACCAAGATTTTTAATTTCTTTTTCCTATTCTGTGTGAAGCTGAGATTTTGGCACTTGGGCCTGTATTTTCCAGCTGAAAATTAAAATATTCTCCTTTAGGACTCCAACTATTTTTTTATAATATGCCCAGACTTTAAGGAAAACAGACATGTCTTTAACATTTTTCCTTCCAGTGAAAATGAATGTTTTCTTAAAAATGGGCTTTAATGAAAAACCTTGATTGCTGTAAGAATCTGCACAGTCACAGTAATATAAGAAACATTGTGAATTGTGTCTATAACACTTTAAAGCTATTCCTCTTCTCTGCTTGTGTCACTGCTATTGCATTATGTGGTCATACACAGTATAACTGTGGCCCAAGTCCATGAAAATCCTGATCTTTCACTTAAAACATTTTTGACCTCTGGTGCAATCAAGAGAACTGTGTTTTCCCTTAAAACCTGTTAAAGATGAAGAAGATCTAAGAGGAGAGAAGTAGGGTGAACAAGATCCCAAGACAAGCAGAAGTTCATGGCTGTGTTTGCTTTTTAAATTCTAACACAGAAATTGCAACATTAAATTCTAATGCACATTTTTCTCGAAGGGAAGAAGGATCAGGTGAAAGTTAGCTCTGAATAGGCATTTTCTGCATCATGGCTGCATTCTAAAGGGAAGCCTCCCCCTCCTTCTAATGATGCCCTCTGGCTCTTTATGTTATATCTATCTTGGTTTTCCACTTTGATGATCATTTCTAAATTGTTGCTTATTATTGTAATATTGGTTCTTTGCAGAATGCTTCAAGCAAAATGTTTTAAAATGCGATGCATAAATACTGTTGTAAGTACCACTGATAACCTCTACCCTGCCTGCAAGAGCTCTCCCAGCCTGGGAAGGGAGGAAATCCCAAAGCTCCTGCAGAGGGCTGAATTCAGAGTTTCTCTTGTTTGAATATTTTTGAGTGCAGAAAAGACCAGATTTTTATGTCTTCGTAGGACAAAACAGAGGTCCTCATACTGAGACAGGAACTGGCTCCAAGGACCACACAGAGCCATGGCCTTGGCTCCTGGAGAACAACTGTTCCAAGATAGGTGACAGCCCTGGAAATTAAAGCAGCCTGTAGAAAATCTCCAGTTTGGCTGGGGTCTCTTCCAACACATTGAGAGCTGTTTATCTTCAATCCATTCCCTCTTCAGCCCCAGTGACAGGAGCACCTGATCCTGGTAAGTGAGCATCTCCATGGCATCGAATACCATGCACTGACCACTGCCCTCAGGATCTCTGCTGTGTGCAAATCATGGCCCAGACTGAGTTTCCTTTCCCCCAAGGAGGGAAGGGTTCCCAGTCCTACCAGAACAGCCAGCAGGATCAGTCATGAAAGAAATTCCTCAGCAGTATAGTTCCTTCTTGGCTGCTGGGGTTTGAAAGTCTGGCCCCCAGTGACTCCCTTCAAAGCACAGGAGGCAAAGCTATGCACGGATTATCTCTTGGCAAACACTGGCTTTAGCTACAGGAATCAAAAAAGGAAGTTGTTTAAGAAATTATTTTCTTTTCCCTTTATGCCTTGCTGCTTTCTTGCCTTCCTGAGGCTCAATTTCTGTAGCTGAGCTTCAATTTTCAGCTCTGTGTCACCTCAATAAAGATTGAATTTAGTGCAATCAAATCACTGAAGAAATTGACCTATCAAATTCAGATCTCGCTCTACTTTCATGCTTCATACTGCTCATGTGTTTTGAGGTGGCTTGATAGTTGAAATGCCTGATGAGTTTTCAGATTATCAGAGTGCAGTCCAAGAGATTTCTTGCTCCTCCCTCCTCCTCTTCCTGCTTTTCAAGTCAGTGTCCAGCTAAGGAATTTCTTATGCATGTTGTTCCATGGTCCAACTATCCTAATGGAGAGGCCCCTTTTCCCAGCAACATCATATCTTCCTAATCTGGTGGAATCAGCTTGCTCACCTGGAAGGATCAGCTCTGGAGGCTTGAGGCTGCAGCAGGTTTGGAGGGACAGATCTAACCAGGCCATCAACATGATCTTCTGCTTTGTCCCCTTCCCTTGGTCATTGCTTTGTTATTGAATACTAAATTGAGCAGTCCATGTACCTTGTTCACATTTGTCCCCTCTCTGAACTGCTGGGAGAGGCAGTAAATGAAGATTCCCATGGCCCGCACTCTGCTTTTATGTGATGAACAGATCACATTGAACAGTCTTCAGAGACTGATGCCATGGCTGGCTGGGATCAGCTATACAGACGTACCTCTCAAGGCATCCTTTGGAAAAGGGACTTCATAAATCATTCAGTCATCACCATCTTGGGAGTGCTCACACCCCCTGACCACAGGACAGGAGCACAGCAGCTCAGGGATGCAGAAAGTCTTGATTCAGGGGGCTATTTTCATTTCTTTAGGCTGCCAATATCCTGTAACATTTCAACAGCCAAAGAACTATTTGTTCTTGGGCACCATTTTCTGAACAGGGAATCTGTCAAGTACATTTGCATGATTTAATTTCAGAGACTCTGTTTGTTTAGGCCCTGATCCTCTCCAGGTTTTGAAAAGTCAGTTTTTCCCTGCATTTGGTAAAGGTTGATTTCTTCCATCCCTCAAAAAATCCTATGAAGCTTAGAATGAGCCCGTCTTTTCAATCCAAAACAAACAAAGTTTGTGTCCTTCTGCACTCAGCTTGCCTCCATGTTCTTGAAGCAGGTCTGTTGGTTTGCTTGTTCTCCCAGGCTGGCTGCCTCTTCTCTAGCACACGCCGAGTGCGGGCACAGGATCTTCAGGGCTGGCATGAACAGGCTCCTGGCAGGACTTCTTGGTGAGATATAAGGGGAAAAAAACCCACATGAATTTATGAAACCTCTTTCCTGCCATTTTGTGTCTGGTGTTTGGATTATCCCAGGTTTAATCGTCTGGATTGCAGCTGAACACAAGCTGGCAGTGTGCTCGGGTGGCCAAAAAGGCTGACAGCATCCTGGCTTGTGTCAGCAGCAGTGTGGCCATCAGGACAAGAGCAGTGATTGTCCCTCTGTACTTGGCACTGCTGAGGCTGCACCTCAAATCCTGGGGTCTATTCTGGGCTCCTCACTACAAGAAGGGCTTTGAGGACCTGGAGTGTCTCCTGAGAAAATGGAGCTGGTGAAGGAACTGGAGCATGAGTCTGATAAGGAGAAGCTGAGTGAACTGGGGGGGGTTCAGTCTGGAGGAAAGGAGGCTCTGGAGTGACCTTATTGATCTCTACAACCCCAGAAAGGAGGTGTAGTCATGTGGAGGTCGGGCTCTCCTCCCATGTAACAAGGAAAAGGACAAGAAGAAATAGCTTCATGTTGTACCAGGAGAGGTTTAGATTGGATATGAGGAAGAATTTCTTCACCAAAGGTTGTCAAGCACTGGAACAGGCTGCCCAGAGCCGTGGTGAAGTCACCAACCCTGCAGGTATTGAGATGTGTAGATGTGGCACTGGAGGACATGGGTTACTGGTGGGCTTGGCAGTGCTGGGGTGTTATTAACAGCTCTGCCTAATGCTGATTCTCCAGTGTCTCATAAGGAAGGTGAGTTCATTCCTAGCATTAGCCTGGACATAGACACAGACGCTTTCCTGCCTGCTGCCCTTTTTCCTTCTGGGAAATTAATATCTTTCAGAGTACTCAGGTATCTCATTCAAATCAGCCAGTGGACATTATGATTTTTACAGAGGCAGAGGCAGACAATTCCATACACAGAGTGGTTCACATAAATCTCATTTTCCCCGGTACAATCAGCACAATAATCCATCCATCACTGCCTTTTTCCACCACAGCTGTGGCAAGGAAGGGCTGTGCTTAAACCACCTCACTTCTGTCCATCCACTTCTAGATTAGCCAGCCCACTGTAGTCTTAAAGGATGAGATCCCTAGCTCCCTTATCCTTTGGTCTGTGTTTCTAATTCATTCTTGGAACAGCAGCAAATACCACCCTCCTCAGCTCCCCAGGTCCCAGAGGAGCAGACTGCTGTTAATTAATTCTAATGAACATCAGGCAGCCACTCTCTCTCTACACTGGGACAGGGGTTACTTTTATCTTCATCATTTGCCGTCCTTGATATGATTTCCCCCCAGCTAAATTAAATCTCTGTCTTCTGTTTCAATTGATTTTTCTTTTCCTGCTCTCTTTTTAACTGAAGTAAGTTTACATAAATGTAAAAGTAACAAGACAAGGTCTTGGAACAGACACGTCAGCTATTTAATATGGCACAGGCCGCTGCAAAGCCATAGTAGTGCAGTTTAATTTGTATTTTCATAACTCATTCAGTTTCGCCTCCCCTCTTCCCCCCTAACCCTGAAAGCTAAATTATATTTAAATGTCATGGGGTGCTGGGAGATTGGCTGAAGCTGCCCTACCCATTGGACCATTCATTTGATGCAAGAGCCATGAAAGACTCAGATTTATGTCACAGAGGCAATATTTCTTGTATTAACTATTTACGGATTTACACATATTTTCATTTCTCAGCAATAAATAAAATAAATAACAGGCACAAAAATTCTGGCAGCATGACAGGGACCTTTATAGGATGTAGAACAAGGAAAAAATTAAAAGCAGAGAGACAGTAAATAATTCTGTGGACCTGGTTTGTGACATGTGCATGGGTAATTGCTGCACTCTGTGTTTTAAAGCCATCATCATGTCTGTGTGGGGTCAGAGAAATTGGTGTCCTCCAGAGAGAAGGAGGCTCTTTCTGCAACATGAGACCACCCTTGCATGGGAATCTGGGCTGGGCAACAACCTGGAGCTAAGTCAGGAAATAGCTGGAGAACTAATGGGTACCTCTGGTTATGAAAGCTATTTCTTGGAAATGGTAAATCTAATGAACTTGGAAAGACTTGGACTCATGTAGGCAAATGTGATGGCTGCCAACAGAAAACAGGCTTAATTATTTGAAGAAAAACTCAAATCCCACAAAATTTCAGGGGTTATGGATAATGAGGGGCAATATTTGGATCTATTTGGACAAAAACATAATGCAACAAGCCTTCTGGATTGTGGGCAAAATTTAAAAGTATTTGCACTGTCTGTTGGGCTTTACTTGGAGATGGCAAAGGAAAACCCTGACTTGGGAGACTCCTTGTAGGGTACAGTGGCTCCAAAATTTGACCCTAATTGCCTGGGAAGCTGTGATGGGGGGTGACGACTTGTGCTCATGTTCCCTGGATGATATGACTGCTCCTGGTTGTCTGACTGTCCTTGTCCTCCCAGTTTTACTTGGATAGGAAGGTTCCCATCAAGAAGCAAGTCTAAGCACGTGCTTAGCTTTCACCACATTCAGCCTAACTCCATGGTCATAAATCACTGCAGCTTCTGGCATTGATTTGTGGGATTTAGGCCTAAAGCCAGGACAGATGTGTGCACACAAACAAATATATATGTAAAAGCCATATAACATTGGCAGTGATGGTAGCAGCAGGATGCCTGTGTGCTGCTGCTGCCTTGGTAACAGTGTCTGTGTATGTCTGTCCGTGTATCCTGGGCTGCCATGGGATATATTTAAAGGAAATAAGTTCTTTAAAAGCACAGGAATAAGAAAACCTATCAAGACATCTGTCTGCCAAATCATGATCCCTTTAACTCACCTCCTTACAGCCCCTACATGCAGTTCTGCTCTTTCTTATAACCAAGGAAGACTAAAGAGTCTCCAGAGGTTTTTTTTTTCTGTGCTTATCCTCAAAGGCCAACATATACTAGACAAAGGATGGAAAAATTAGGGGGAAAATAACAGCATTACAACAAAATGAAATGTGGGCATCAGTGAAAACTGTTTTATTTGGTGAATTCTTTTTTCTCCAAAGAATGAGTGCAACAGAGCCCCATCAATAACACACCAGGGAGAAGGAAAGCGCTGTTAAGTCAAATACATCTAACCTGGTAAAAATCATGGTCTAGTCCCTTTTCCACAGCAACCACTAACAAATAGAGAGGTTTCCAAGTTCCCAATTTTCTAATATAATAGTTAACAACTGTCCTGATACCTAACTGTTGCAGTAAGATTAATAAATTTGTTGAGAGCTTGCAGAACTGAAATAAGTCAGCCTGCTCAAATTCATAGCCAGAATTCAAGGGAGTCATTACCACATTAGCCCTTTACTGAAAGCTGTCTTGAATCATTAGATTTGAGTGTAGCCATAAGTTATCTTGAAATTAAGAGTCGTCCAGATTTCAGGATAAAAATCCCAAATCCTAGGCAATAAACATCCATTTTAATCCATTAAAAGAAGGAATGTAGGACCACTATAACTATGTGAGGGTCATGAGAACACTACTCATATCAGAAAAATCAAAGCTGTTACTTCCATCTTATGCAATCATACCCATGAACTCAGACATCCTTGAAATTCCTCTCCTGTCTTTTTCTTGCATTGATTTAACAAATCATTCTCCCTGGTTTTATTAAACTGGAGGTGTAAATCCTGGCCTGACTGCCAGTCACCCCAGTCAGTAGGAAATTTTATTTATCAGTTGTGAAATTAATGCTTGAAAGGACACAATAAACCACAAAGGAAGAGTGGGGGAAAAGAGCAAATATCAGGGAAGGAAAAGTCCAAACAAAACCCCCAAGAGACAGGGCTGCATTAGGCTGTGTTTGGCTGCAAGTACCTCTCTGATGGCAGCACTCTGCATATTTTTCTTCAGGTACTCATGCAGCCAAAATGTGGGAACTCTCCCTGTGGAGTGGGGATGAACTCTTCTGCAGGGTTGTCTTCAGCTACACATGCACTGGATTTTTTTCCATATTTCAATAAGTTTGATTAATTGTGCCTGCTTTCACATCGCTGCTCAAGCAGTGGTGGTGTTTTAGAGGTGAACTCATTTGCTGGTGAGCTTGGCCAAGAAGTGCTGCAGACTCACTCCACATGGGCTGGTGAATCCCCAGTCCCCAAAGTACCATTTGCTTTACCCTTCCAGTTCTTGTCAAACACCAGATTTCTCCAGAGAGCCATGTGTGTCACCAGCTCCTGGATGCCTTTCCCTTGTACCAGCAACACAGCAGAGCTGGGTTTCACCAAAGCCTGGGAATGAAGGGCTCTGTAATGCATCAACTGAGCCTTACAAGGCCTCATCTATAGTAGAATTGTATATTCACAAGCAATCTGATTTTAAAAGCAATGTATAAATATATGAGCATGAAGAAATTCTCTTAAGGATGGTTGATTTCTGCCAACTTCTTCAGCTTTTATAGAAAAATTCTATAGAAATCCAGGAGAAAAAAAATGAATGTCTCCAAAGAAGTTTGGGGTGAGAAGGTTAATAGAAAAATCATATCTCTGGTGTGGAATTTATTTTTTTTCGGTGCACCTCAGTATAGCATCCTGTAGGCAGCTAAAAGGAAAAAAAAATCTATCAGAAAGTAACATTTTCTAATCTAGTTGGCTGTAGTTCAGCCCGGCAAAGAAATAAAGACTAGGAATCTAGCAAGTGTGAAAAGCAGATAGGAAATAATTTGTCAATAGATTTGCAGATATCAAATGGATGCGAGAGGTTAGAGCAGGCACAAACCTCTGCACAGAGCTACAACTTGCTAACATTTTCTTCAGCAGCTCAGGGAAAGCAAATAGTTTTCCATGAACCTTTTCAGTGGAGGGCAATAAAGAAGCAGCCCCTCAGCAGCTGCTGCCTTTAATTACTTTTCAGGTGTTCTCAAGACTGGAACCTCTCCCCTGCTGCATGGGCCAAAATCCAAAGGAAGAATTCAAGTAAGAGACCTAGGGAAAAAAATCTCCCTGGTTTAGAAGTCTGTTCAGTAAGTTTCTTGTTGAAAACAGGGTGTACTTTTTCAAAGTTTGCATTTGTTTGGCAAATGTGGGCATCCTGATGACCAAAATAAGTCAGTGTGGGCATTGAATTCCTTTGGCCCCCTTGGAAATTCAAGCTAAGATCGCTGATCCAATAACAAAGGGAATGCTGGGAGCTGGTCCAAGCAAAGTTCTGATTTGAGCTACTATACACCAAATCACAGCAAACACTCCAGTGATTTCATCTGCTCTGAAAAGAAAGCCCTAAACATCAGTAAACGCACCAGAAATTAGTTTTCCCTGGCAGGAAGGTTTCGTGGGTTTATTTATAGCCTATTAGTGCTCATGGAAGGCAAGGAACAATAATCTAAACCAGAGTCAGCAGTTCTGCTGCTAGTTAGAAAATATGCCATTTTAACAGCTCTGTTTGCTCCTGGTCCAAAACCCCTTTGCCTTTCCCTGCTCTCCTGCCTGTTCACCCTCATGCACTTCACACCATTTTCATCTGGGCTAAGGGGTCCAGGCTCCAGGAATTTGCATCATTGCTGAGCAATTTTAACCCCAACACAGAGAGGACAGAACTGCTGAGAAGGCCCAGAAGGTGATTGTTCTCTCCCAGAAATACTCTGGTAGAAGTAACATTTTCTTTCCCTTTTGGATCCAACTTTGCCTTGCAGAGCCTTCATTATTTTAGGTGAAAAGTGTTTTCTTTCCACAAAAAGGCCTAGTCTATCAAAAAGCCTCTTGAAAGAGAAGAGACAGACTCTAAGAGATACTCTCTGGGTAGTGACACAGTATTATCAGAACCCCACATCCCAACCTAAAGAGCTCCCTTTCTCCATGCAGCAGCCTCCAGCTTGTTACTTGGTTTGCCTGTGAGAGAGAGCAGGGGGCTGTAGGGAAGTTACAAATAAAGCTGCAACAGGCAGCACCAGCCTTCTTCACCACAGATGAAAGAAGAATGCATTGTTCTTGGTTACTAATTGAATAACTGAATTGCAGGGGCACCAGAAACCTCAGGCTGGGTTAAATGATGCCCAGGTGCTGTGAGGAGCTCTCCTCCTCTCTCTCTGCACCTCCAGAAAAGGACCCCAGTTTCCAGCAGTTCTGTGTGTGAGCATTGGCAGTGAGGGAGAAAGACGTTAATTTTGCAGTCAAGGCTCTGGAACTGATGCCAGATGTGTATTTAAAATCAGTCTCTCTGGACAAATATTTTCCCATCCAGCAGAGGATGGATGCAAACCATGCTCAGCCCGGTCAGTGCACCAAGGCATTTTCCTGGGTGTGGCAGTGGAGATGATTCCAGGCTGGACTGAAACCTGCTGGAGAGCCTCAAGGAGAAAGGAGCAGCAGGGAAGAGCTGGCCCAGACCTAAATTACAACAGGTTGGTTAGAGCGGAAGCAGAAAAAAGGGCAGGAAGATGTGTTCTGTGTTTCTGGAATAAAGCTGAACGCCTGGAGTCTGTGTGCTTTTGGCTTAGACCGGGCACAGAGCAGCCGTCGGAAGCGGATGGTGGAGGGCTCCCTGCTGCTGTTTGAAGAAGCTGCTGGGTGAGAGGAGACTCAGGGGCTGCAGGGCATGTGAGGAGAGGAGGCCACTGGTGGAAGGTGGGCTTTAGGACCACCATGAGTACATATAACCATCCATGAGTGTGGAAGAAAAGGACTGACAGGAATGGGCTGACTTATAAGACCACTGCAGTTTAAGTAAGAGTACACAAAATGGAGTGATTCTCTCCTTAGATCCCACTTTAGCAAACTGTAAGTGGAAAAACTCCTCCAATACATAAGAAATGTTTTAAATTCCTGCCAAGCAAACCTGCTGTGAGCATATAAAGCTCCAGGCTCCTAAGACAAAGGCTGACACAAATTACCTGCTACAGAGCAAAAAAAAAGCTTCTGTAGTCCTGTGCTGCCAACGGTGCTGCAGAACCACATTGCCAGAAAAGAGTGGAGTAGATGTGCACTGTGCATGTGTAGAACCATCACAGCACACGGATTCATGGGGCTGGACAGACATGAGGAGATTTTTTGTGTTTACAGGAGAGTAGACCTGATTACTAAAGAAGGGATCACAGGCCCTGGGGTACAAACCACTATCAGCTTCAACCTCTATAAAATACATCCCATGCATCCCTGGGCTCCAGTGCAATCCCCAGTATGCAATGTCTTGCTCCATGGATTCCAGCAGAGGCAGGAGGACACATCACATCCCACTTAGGCTGAGGTGCAGCCCAGAGGCTCAGCTGTGTGCCAGAGGACATTTGTACCATGGGCCAAGATCTCCAAAGTCTTGTTGTTGACTTCAAACTAACCTCTTGCCTCTCCCACTAGTGGGAGTAACACTGGGTAGTTTCTATTCTGTATAAATGAGCTTTTCTTTGCTGGAAATCCCAGGTTTGAATTGTTCTGGAGCTCTAAGCTATCTGGCAGGTTTCATTATTGGCTATGCCACACGTGAGAGGATAATTCTGAAAAGGGCACCTGGGACCCAGATTCTGGTGATCAGTGTATTGTCTGTGTGGCTCACAGAAGAAAATGGTTTGGCTGCTCCCATTAAAGCAGCAGCGAGCAGCAGAGCATAAGGAAAGGAAATGCGAGGTCTTAAATGAATCCAATTACTCATGCCATTAATTTAGATTTACTTGAGCAGTTAGAGCATGCTAAATAAACAAAAATTGATTAGTTAGATCATGTTCATTTGAAATTTGACCATGAGTGGATGGATATTTATTTTCCAGTCTAATGGTAAAGGTCTGCCAATATGTTTCTGTGGTATTTAAAAGGAGGCCACTTGATTTTTTCATCTTGGATTTGCAATTATTCCCAGGATCATTTTCATCTGCAAGCCTTTTTTTTCCTAGATAAGTGATGTTCTGATGACAGGTGTAGGTGATGCTTTTTTATATGTTTCAATCAAGCTAGGCACACTTACAAAAGAGAATGTGTGGAATGAACCCTAAGGTTTGCCACTAGCTCATGTGAAAATCAGCTACTGCCCACAGGAGCCAGCTCTGATTTTCACTCTTGAGGGAAAACTGCAAAATATTACTTGAAACCTGAATCAGTTACAGAACTATAGCACAGGGAGAATAGAGTCTGAATGGGCTTCGAAATGAAATCAAGCCAAAAAAGTGCTGGTGTAGCAGACATGCATGCTGAGGCAGCTGAAGAACAATATTTCATATTGACTACATCCCAGTCATTAGGAGGTGGGGGGGGTAAATGGATGTTTTTATTTAGAAACAAGGAATATTTTCCTAGCTCCCATTTCCCCTTGATAAAATCACTGTTGTCTCTGTAACTCAAACATATCTGGAGGTGAGGACCTTTCTTTCTCTCCAACACACAAAAAAATAGATGCAACTTTACCCAAAACTTCCCTGTGAAGTGTTCTAGCACAACATTTTTCCCTATGTTAAACTCAGCAAGTATAATCTCCCCTCTGAATTGTTCTGGGTATTCAATCTCTGACAAGAAAAGAGTGAGAAATAATTTCTTCTGTGACTTAAAAATCTTAATCTGAACCCAGGTAAAATTATTATAATATAATGTGCTTCTCAACCACATTACTATTGGCCAACATTTCCTGTCCATTAATAAGTTTCTGAGATTGCCTCACGGATAAAAATGGAATTTAAAAAATAGTTTATTATTTCCTTCACTGGAAACAGAGTTAGGGAGCAAGTATATGTAAAAATAGAATATTTAGTTATGATTGGGGGGGTAGAGGGGTGTGTCTACATAATCTTCTCTCCAGAGGGTATATCTTGTTTTTCATCAGACATTGGTGAAATTTTGCGGGAATTTGTTCTCTCCATGAATACTGTATTCAGTTTCAGTCATTTTTTTGTACACTATTTTTAAGGCAGAAAGTCTTTGATAATATTGAGATAAAACCCAGTTCTCCCAGCCATGGAATATGCATAGGCAGAGCAGAATAATAAAATAAGCTCTGTATTGTGAATTGCAGTAGCATTCTACCCATGGCTTGCAGAAAAATTAAAAAAGTTTAGGTTGCAAAACTGGGCTGTTCCTTTGCAGCTTTTACTTGCTTATTTCATTTGGTGGTCAAAACTGTTATTCAGCTTAGTTGGTTTTAACTTTTTCACTTTCCATATCTCATAGTGCCTGAGTCACTAAAAGATTTTAGTGACTCTTTTAGGTCACTAAAAGAATGCCCTTGTAAATGAAATGTTATCCTCTTCCACGTACTTTTAAAGAAATCAAAATACTCTTTAGTTCCTACTTGGAAAACAAAATCAGATCTGGCAGTTTAGGATTATTGCAGTTGTGTCAGGTTGTACTTCAAGAAGACAGCTCTATGTGCAGTCTTCTAATTAAAATGAAAAGATATGATCAACTTACTAAATTAACTTCCCATCTTGTCATTTTGCTGTTAAAAATAACTTTTTTTTGTGCCTAAAAAAAATCTGAAACCAGCATAACAAGTGCAAAACTGATCTTAATACTGTCACTGCAACAAAAGTCTTCCAAAAGATGAGGGTGACATGGGTGTAGGGAAAAGTTGATAATCCTCACATAAAGTGTAGAAATAGAAAATGAGGACCACTTGTGGGGAAGGAGTGAAAATGATGAATTTTTTACTGACTCTATATCAGGTTTTATTGCAAGAATTTTCCCTAAAGCCCACAGAAGCTCCCTTCCCTCAACCTCTGCATATAACATGAATGACTCCTGCCCCTATTCTAAACAGCATGAGCTGGGTTTAGGAGTAGATGTATCTTACTGGTGTATACCACATGTGAATATTCGATATGCCAAAAAGGAGGGAAATTTCAGCTTAGTCAATGTACTTCATGCAAGGCCATTGTCACAGCCCTCAGTTTGCTCTTGGCACCCTCCAGCAGTGCCCCTTTGGTAGGGGAGGAGTGGGGTCAGGCCTGGGCTCAGCTGCGTTGCCATGAGTCCCCTGCAGACAGGGATGTCAGGAATGTGGAACTCCCCTGCAAGCTGTGACACTGCCAGCTGCCAGCACTCAGCCTGGGCTCACATTTGCCCCTGCCAGGGTCAGCACCAACAACACATGCTCCAGACCAATCTCTGTAGTTCTCCTCTCTTTCATCCCAGCACTAAGGGATGTGCTGAGAGCCATAAGCTGAGACCTGCGGTGTCTCCAGCTGCTTTGGGAGCAGCATCCACCCTGGAGTGCAGCTCCCCAGGAGAACAGCAAGAGGAATTACTTCTCAACAATTATTTCAGAGTATTCTGATACTTTTAACTTAATTGGCAAAAAGAAATACAAAGAAAAATAATCCAAGGAAACTCCAATGCAGTGTAGCTACATGAGTTATCACTTAAAAAAATCCTAAACAAGGCTTAAGCTTGAATACTCTTTAATTGAATTAATTCTTCTCTGTTTTGTTTGTTTGCATCCATGGGAATTTGTGTGTTTAGCTCAAAACAGATTTTTTCCTTCTTTCTTTCTGCTTCTCATGTGGAAAATCACTTCCTGATGCCTTCAGACTCCCCAGGACTATCCATGGCTTATCCAACAATGTTCTAGCCAACCAAGATATTAACAAAGACCAGCTCTGTATTCATTCATACACATTTCCACTGCCAAAATCTACACAGCAGGAAAGAAAGAGTTGACAAAATAGAGGTCCACAATCCTGCATGTTTTATGAATCAGAAGAATTTCTGGAAAAGTAAAATCTAACAGACAGCATCTGCTGTACCTGGCAGCAGCAGCCTCGAATAGATTCAGGTCCTTCCAGGCTTATTGCTTATGACTCAGAGCCACATTCCTGAAGGTGCAGAGGCTGTAGGGTCTCAGGGAGGTAGGATTGGAACCCAGTGCACCACGTCTGAGAAGCAGGTTGACAGGATGCAGGCCAGGTGATGAAAACTGGTCCATCATCTCAATGTTCCCCCTCTTCTTGGCTTTCCACTGCCTGGAGGCAGTAAATAAGGAGGAAGAATTGCAAAGGAACAGCCACAGACAACCATCTGCTGGAAGAGAAAGGAATACAACAGGAAGAATTACTCATCTGGCTGTGAGAAAAGCTTTTGGTCAAAGGCCCTCCAAAATTGCTGTGTTGATGCGTGAGAACAGATCTGCTGAGGCAGGGCAGAGGGACAGAGTGGGATGGGTGAGAGCAATCCCTGCTGGCAGCACAGCCAGGAGCCCTGCCCTGCTCCCTGCAGGCATTCTCCTGCACTCAGCTGCAGCAAGGGGCAACAACACCAGCTGCACCCCTGCAGTTTACACCGGCGATAATTGTCAGCCATTTTTACCATGAGGAAAACCCACAGGGATTTCTCTGGCAGCTGAATGGCCCTTAGCTTAGCTGAGCAGCTCTTAGCAAAGCCTTCACTGTGTCAGAAGAGCTGCTGTGCCGTGTTAAGGGAGGCATGATTTTGCTTCAGCTTCCTGCTACACAAAACACACTTTTTCCCTGTCAGTGAGTGCCCCCATCCAGTCATAAGTGCAGATTCAGAAGAATGGGTTTCCATCCAGTAATGGGTCTGGGATAAATACCTCATCAGTCTGATAGCCAGTTGGGATTCTGGCTCGGTAGTGATGAGGCAGTAACATTAATGCTGGATACCAAAGCAAAAAAGAGATTTTTGGCCCTTAAATTATTGTGTTCGGCTTCCTCCTCAACAACCCTGTCTCCACAGGAATGGAAAAATAAAATCAGAGAGAAGAATTCTGTTAGCAGACAAGGCAATAAATTCAATACAGATGACATTTGCTTTGCAAAGCAATAAAATAAGCTCCATCTGTTTAGCAGTTAGGTACTTTCAGATAGGATTTAGCACAGAACATTTAGAACATTTTCAAAACATTGCAATGTTAAACACTCAACCATCAGGACAGATGTGGGGTGGGGGGAGATGAGGAATTGGAGGCAGAGAGGCTGAACCGTGGCAGAATTCCAACTAGGACTCTTGGGTTTTGGGCTTTTATCCCAAGAGCAGGATGTCTAATTCTGTTCTGCTGGGTTAGGCACCTAGCATGGCAAAGGGCAATCAGCATTTCAGCAGCAAACTGGGAATCTTTTAACTTGTCTTCTCCAACCCAAGAAGAGTGGGACCTCGGGGAGGTGATCCTACATGAGCCATGGTGCCTCATGCCTACCCAGCTGCCAGGATTCCTTGGGTCCCAGGGCTATGGACCATCTCCTGCTCCAGTCCCAGCAGTGCTGTGCTCATGACAGCTGTTTGCAGACCCTCCTGCACGTGGCACTGATGTTCCTGTCTCTGCTGCTCGTTCTTCCAAGTCACAAACACCAAAAGTCTGGTTTTAAGCAGGGAGCTCTTTATTTACTGCAAGGGAGTGTGCCAATGTTTAGCATATCGGAGTAAGTCATGCCCACAGAAGTGCACATCTGCTTTCTGCTGAGATAACATGAGATCCCCAGCTCAGCCTTGTGCAGGAGATAATTCAGTTGTTTATGATTAGATTCAAAGGGCAGCAGCTCCCACTCTTCTGCGTGGGTCAGAGAGGTCTAGGAAGGGCTACCAAGAAACCAGAACAATTAGCATGTGGGCACGAATCAGCTACTGCAAAATGGCCTGAAATACAAAGGAGAATAAAGCCTCTGCACATGTTATTTCCGACACAAACAAAAGCTTCAATTATTTTTGGAGCAATATGCAAAACACCTATCACAGTTTCATGGAGATTCAGAAACAACAGCTGCTCTTTTTGTGGCTGTTTGTGGTTGAGACGTAACAGAGGTTAAAAGTTCATTGTTTCCATTATCCTCAATATGTATGTATATATATACTAGCAATTCACAGAGGTATGGTGAGGCTGGGTGCATCTATTGGCATTTTCTTCCTTGGAGGGGGACCTGCCTGTCTGTATCTGCATGATGGAAAGATCTTGTTCATTAGCTTAGGATGCTCATATTATGTATATTCTATTAAGCACATATTGAATATGCATCTCATTTTCATTTCAATTAGGATCTGAGGGCTGATTTCATTCATGACTATTGATTCCTTCCAGACCATTTGCATTTTATTCTGTTCATTATTATTTATAAGCTCTGTGCTCCCTGAGGAATTTAAACATCCCTCTTGTGATTGCCCCCAGGTGATGAATTATAAACCATCCTTCAAAAACCAACAGGACAAGCCCTACGTTAATCCTTTGCTCTTTCTCTGTATTTATGGGGCTTTCTGAGCTTGGCTCTGGTGCCTTCTGTCGGCTTGGCAGCAGGTGATGCTCTGCACGGTGGACTCGATTTACTGCATGACAAGCTGTGGTACCGCCTGGAGTTTTCCAGCAGAAAGAGACATTTCACCCCCAGCTCTGGTGGGAAGTATTTCCCTGCCCTGTCAGGGCACTGGGTCTCTAGGAGCAGTTGACATCGTGACAGCTGAATCACAGACACCTCCTCTCTTCAGAAAATCACTCCCAGCCATTGTCCCTGACTCATGAACCAAGACAAGAAACACTTTACTCCTAAATCCTCTCCCTCCCCGAGGACTCCCTCCTGCCTGACATTTCACAGTGTCATAGGATTAATTAAATGTTCTCCTCCCCCCGTTTTCATGGGAAGGCTGTGTCCTTTTAGGCAAGATACTGTGTTTTAGGTGTTTTCGAGAAAGGTTTCAGTTCAGTGGTTCGCGCACACTGATATGTGTGACTGAATTTGCTGGTCCCTGAACTCCACAGGGTGAGTGAAGAACTGGAGATTCTTCCTGACACGTGGAGGCTCCCCAATGCCTTTTGATGATTTGACAGGTACTGTCTGAGATAAAATTTGCACAATCCCTAGCTTGGAATGAACAGACAGGAAACTTCAAAGAGCCGGAATTGCAGTTTAAATGAAAACAAGTTGTGTTTTCATTGGAAGAGCTATGTAATAATTAATTGCTTACTTAAATGTAGACTTAGATCTGAAAGGTCTTTTGAGAGATTTAAGAAAGTCTACACATTAAATCTGATAGGAACATATGCTCCTAGATTGTTTTGATCTATGCTAACACAGCTGGAAGGACACAAAATTGCAATAGAAGTAAAATACAAACTGAATTTTTCCAGACGTAGAGGAAAGCAGTTTGCTCGATGGAGTTTTGATGCAAATGGGTAAAAAGAGGAGAGGAAAAAGACAAAGGGCATTAATTTTTCTTTCAACAAATTAACCCCTCTGTCCGCAGTTCAGGCTTTCACACATCCATCAGCTAAAGCACAGGCATCGCACCAGGGGTGCAGTGAGACAGGAAGAAATGAGACCCTGGCTATCAGGTCTGCCAGTGTTTTTCTGCACTCCCATGAGTATTCCTGTGTGATCATATCAACGTGTAAAAGAAGTCCCAAGACATTTCTCCAAAAACTCGTGTTAAGGGCAGGCTTAAGTTGGATGGATGTTATCTAGAGATTACATTCCTGACTCTCCAGTGACTGACTAATAATTACATCCTGGCTGCTCCTAAGGGAGATTAACAAAGAAGGAAAGAACTCGGTGCTGAGGATTCCCACACCACAGCAGCTTCTCAGCCCACGGGCATATAGGATAGAGGATAGGAAAGAGGGGAGTAGGAATGTAACAAAGAGAGGAAATTAATAAAGCTTTCACAGCTATTCCAGGCATCATTTAACAGAACAGAAAGAATGAGATGTTGGTCAAACTTTTAATTTCTTACAGCAATAAGTACATAAGAATATATACGCTTGCAGGAAGGAGAAAGGGCTCCATAAGATGCCTCTGGTGTTTGCTCTTTCTGCATTAAGTCAAGGACAGTTCGTTTCTAGAATTCTTTTTGCCTGTGGTCAGACACATCCTGCTCCGAAATCCCAGCCAGTTTCTGGGTCATACTTGCAAAGAAATCCATAATATTATTTGAATTTTCAGGACCTTGCAAGCTGGGGCACCCAGCCTTAATTACAAATTCCTATTATAAAAGTGGTTATTCTTAAAACTGTGGATGGGAAGGATTTATTTCCAAACTAATTATCAAATTTGTCTGTACAGAGCATCTGAGAAGCTCACCTCTTTACTGACAGCTTCTATGTGTAGACACATTTCCCTGTTTCACTGTCAAAATAAAAGCCCATTTATATCAACATGCAAAAGGCCCTATTGACACCAGAGATTACTCTTGGTAAAAGTCAATTATGTTATATATACCCCTTAAAAAAAATAAAAAAGTTTTGTGCTTCTTTCATATGTAAACTGGGTATTCCCTAATTTGTCTTGAAATAAATGCTATTTGTCCTCAATAAGTGCTCTAATGCATCAGGGCTGATCAAAGGGCTCTGGTCCTTGCCTCTCCACTGGAGATGCTAAAGTGGTTCATGCTTCCCAAAACCCGCTCAGCGTGGGTATTTCACTCTTGAGTCTAAGTTACCAGCACCCTGCACAAAGGCAGAGCTGGGGGCTGTACAATGGAGATAAGACCCAGAACGAAGCACTCACAGATGGCAGTTGCCATAGAAGGTACAAAGGATTCTTTAATTAAGTCTTCTCTTCCCTTATTAAAATTCAGGAAAGATTACCAAGGAATTTGTACTGTATCTGGAAAACAAATCATAACAATTACAGCAGACTGCCCCGGGCTGGCTAGATTGTAGCTTATTATTCCACAAAGGCTTGATAAATGTGTAAATTTATATAGAAGGCTTTTGCATGTCATCATCGCTGTGCAAAGACTTCCCCCTTGCTGTATCCAGTTTTAGAAGGAAGACCAGCTGGCTAGAGTCCCTTGAATTATTTGCTGTTGTTGTTGAATTTTTAAAATACATATAAATTATGTCTCACATTTGCAGTTTATCTCCAAGCTGTCAAACGGGGACTCATTCCTGCTCTTTTTGATGCTGACTGAAAATCCATCCAACTCGGTTAACTCTCTGGCTCCACGTCTTTTAAACATCACCAAAAACAATGGCTTTAAGATTCTAAATGTGTTTTTAAATGCCACAGGCTTCCCCTTAAGAAAAAAAGCAAACTTTACAGCATAATTGTTTTATATCTATGAGCTTAATTGCCTTACAGGCATGAAACAGAAGATTTGCATATGTGCACATCCATAAGTACAGTCTGCATTTTCCCCCTGATTGATTAAATGGTGGGTCAAGTGGGGTGAGTGAATCACTCATTACATGCATTTCCTCTTGAAAGGGGAGCTTTGAACAAAGACCAGGGCTAGATTTGATCCTCTTCATCACATCCTTTGCATGTGTGATTCCACAGAGCAGGCTGGAGCAATGGTGTGATTTATTGGCAAGGCTTATAGATTATCGTGCCACAAGGGACTGTCAAGATGATCTTAGCCAACTCCCCTGCATAAACCAGACCAGAATATTTCTCTGAATTAACATCTGGACAAAGATCAGATGTTGGAAAACATGTCCACTTGTAATTAAAACCTATCCATCAGTAGATAATCCACTAGCAGCCCTGGGGGAATGAAACAGGAGCATCATTCTAGGACATGTACCCACCCAAGCCAACATCCCTGCCTGGTCCATCTCTCTGCTTTTACTGCTCTCCTGATTTTATACCTGAGACCTCAGGCTCCAGCATTGCATAGGAAACTCCTTCACCATTCTCCTGGATGTATTACTATTATTGCAAGTTTAAAGTGATTTATATGAAACTGGTTCAGTGTATGTTTGCTGTAGAAAAGAGGAAAATGTAGATTTTTGAAAGATAGTGCTTTATGTGTTCTGTTTCGCAAATGCAGTGAAATAAATGTGAGGTTCTTAGTCTGTCTCCTGCCTGGCTGTGGTGACTTCACCTTTTCTTGCAAGATTTTAAATGTTCAGATACATGCAAATCCCATTTGCAAAGAAAATACCAGGCACTTCAGAGTGTCCAAGAGCTCACTGCACTATGTGAGCACTTTGTAAATATTTTAAATTCTGCTCATTTTGCCAATGGCACCTTGCAGCCAGGTCTCCAGGGTCTCAACCCATCATGTTGGCAGCCAAGTTTAGTTAAATCAAACAGGTCCAAGGTACAGCACTCCACAACCTGCAGGTGGAGGCATGGGCTGGAATGTGATGTGACCAAGGCCATGATGAGACACTTGGCTGACAAGTGCCATATTTTCTTCTTGGCAAAGAAAAAGGGAGAAAAACTTCCCACAGGATGGAAAAAGACATAAGGGAATCTGGGTCTACAGTGTTTTGGTGTGTTTTTATTTTTGATTTTAAATTATATTTCTCATTGCATCTCTGTGTAAATAATCAAAAGAAAATATTCAGCAACCTTCTCCAGAGATAGTCTTCACTCTTGCTTTTATTCAAAAACACTCTGGCTGGGCTTGTCCAATAAATCAAAGTCTTCAGCTGGTCATGAAATTAATAAATAAGGTGACACATTTACTCTCCACTGCAGATGAGATTTCCCATTTCATGCTTCAGTTGCCTAAGAATGCAAGAGAGGGAGACTTTTTCCTGTGGTGGTAAGGCAAGCTGATGAAAGATTACCTTAAAATCCCTCCTAAGGGACAACCAAACAAGAGACAATTTTTTTTTTTAACTTTCCTTAAAAAATATGAAAGCAAATAAATAAATAAAATAGAAGGGAGCGTATTTTATATTGATTTTCCTGCTCTGCCTGCATGAAGGCATCATTCTCTCAGGGACTGCAGGGAGGGAGGAGCTGAGATGAAGAGAAGAAGAAATACAGAGCTGCCCACACCTCACAGGGCTCCTGCTGCCAACTCCTGTCCACCCAGGTGTCTTCACTGAGCACTCCCAGCCCTGACCCTACAGATGTGTTAGTTTAAGAAAATGGGAGTCCTCCGCTATTAAAAGAAGGAAAAAAAAAAAAAAAAAAAAAAAAAAAAAAAAAAAAAAAAAAAAGATTGCTGCTGGTTTTGGATTCTTTTGCAGCATCTGGAGGGTTTGAAGCACATTTTGAATTTCAGCTGAACAAAGGTGGCTCCAGTTCCTTGAGTTAAAATTATTCTGTAAAGTTACAGGATGGCACAAGAGATTGATGCATTTCAAGGACTAAGAAAGAAATGCCAGCCCTGACTCATATTCATAAATATGCATGCACATGACCCTGCCATGTATTCTTTACTAAAATGATCTCATAGATAAACACTGAGATAAATAAATAAATAAATAAATAAATAAATAAAATATCTCACCAAAGTAGCTATGGCATTTTTTTTTCAAAATTTATTTTAATAAAGGAAGACAACAGGAGGTGTGTCAATTCTGAAATATATTCTTTTCAGGGATAAAACCATCTGGGAAAATACAAGACATCATTACTATTACTTAGAAAATGGCATAATTATATTTTTGACAGAGTGTTTGAAGTTGGATGGTGTGATGCATTCTTCAGCAGCTAAGGAAAGATTGCAGCATTCCCTTCAGCTTGATAGATTTGGAATTTCTGTCCTATTAATTCGAGGAGGGAAATTTTCTGTTAAGTGTTCTTAAGGCAATGGAGAATGTCAAAAAAGAAAAAATCTCTTTCATCTATAGGACAAAGAAATTGAATGTGGTCAGTGTTTCCTTGTGCAGAATACTAAAGTGTTCACTGGCACACAAATATCTATCTCTCCAATATAATTAATTTTTAAAATATTATTAAGAAATAGTGTTTTCCTTTCAAAATAAATGGAAGAGGAGAGAACAATCACAGAGACCAGTAAAGCCATCTTTAAAAGAATAGATTTGCATTTTGTTTGAAAAATAAGACAGGATAAGAGGTGAGATTTTGGAGGATCTTGGTCACTAGTGGTCAAAACAGCAGGAAATGGTGCTGCTGACAGGCTGCTTCTCTGGGCAGCTCTCTCTGTCCTCTTCTTTCTTCCATACAAAGCAATTTGCTTTTGACACACAACCCCCCCACCACCCTCACATATGTATTTTTTTTTATTTGCATAAAAGACCTTGAATGCTTGGTAAATGTAAATTTGTAGATTAGAATATGCACTGAGTGCAAAAGTTTTGGTACGTCGTGACTAAGATAACCAAGCTGATTTTGAAAAATATTTCCAAGATCACCGTGATGTGAATCATAAAAATAAAGAAAATATGCTGCTAAAAATGAATTAACTAAGGAGTGAAATAAGTTATCCCAAAAGTACTGTGAAATTATGGCAAATAAATATGCAAATTCGATTGTTTGTTTTCTAGAAGAAACTGACTTGGAAGACATTCCTGACATTTTATTCTTTTTCCTGTCAGAGCAAAGAGACTGTATGAAACATTTAACAAAACATTTAAAAACCTTTAATTATCCTAATTCTTCTTTGATTAACAGTAATTAAGTATATCAGATCCACATTTAAGTTTCTGTTTAAAATACTTTTACCTTTCAAATTTAACATGGTTCATTATTGACACACACGGCAAAAATGACAAGGGTTAATTTATTTTTTCCATTCTCAGTCTAGCCTTAGTATCAGGGAGTGCCTGGATTCCTATTCCCTCCTTCACCAGGGGTGCAGGGATGCTGTAGGATTTGCATCCTGCAGCAAGAGGCTCATTACCACTCACTGTGGTGATGAATTCGTGAGCTGAACAGAAATTCCTCAGCTGTTGAAGAACGTATTAAATGCTCCCAACATACATTCTAGCAAGTTAATGAATATATATATATTCATGTGTGTATATAAAAATGTTAACTTATAAATAAATCTTCCTCTCCTCTATGAGCTTTTATGCCATAGTAAGTTAACCCCATAAGCTCTGGTTAATATGATTTTATAGAATTTTTGTTTATGCCAAGGGAATTACAGGCTGGTTGATGCCACCCCTGAGTCCTGGGCTGGATGAAATCAGGAACTACGGAATCTAAAATTCATGGGAGCTTCTCAGAAGCTGAATGCAAAAGACAAAACTGGTGTTAACAAGCTGCAGGATTAAAAAGAGACAGGAGTCTGCAGACATGGAAAACTCCTGGGTTAGACCTGGCCTCCTTGATTCGTAGCCACCACTCATATTCCTTCAGCTCCTCTGCATAAAAACACCAGGCTGTCACTGTGAACTCCCTGCTCCCTGGGATGTCCAGCCTGTACCAAGAGCTACAGCAGGGTCCTTCCACCTGCAGCCAGGCAGGAGAGCCAAAGCTCTCAGCTTTGGATAGAGCTGATACCACTCCATCTATCTCTATCTGGCATTTCAGTATTACTCACTGCATCACCTTTTTCAGTCTCCTTACAGAGGAGCAGATCGACAGCACATTCAGGCAATTCCCAAATGATGAAACCCAGACGTGGTCCCTGCACCCTGCTCTATTTCCTGGCTCCTTCTGAACCTTTGTTTCAGGACAAGGCCATCTCTACAGAGCTGATACACTCTTATTCCAGATTTCAGCCTGGGGTGATATCCTAGTAAAAATAAGCTGGTTTGTACTTCAGAAGTAAAGCTTCTTCTGCAGTCTTAACTCTGTCTTGGAGCTTAACATGACTCTCTCAGACACCTGAAGCCAGCTCTATCCTATCTAATAACAGAAAAAGTAGAACAGACCTCTTAGTTTATTATTTTTTCCTTTCCCTGGTTTTATTGAAACCTCAGTTTTTCAGTAGAGTGTAAATCAATGTGGCTTTTCCCTATAATTATCATCGATGCTGTACACTACAATTTCCAGCCCAGAAAGCAGACTCTGCCTTTCCTGTAGTTTGATCCCCTCTCCTCTGCATGCTGCTGCCTGCAGGAAATTCAGAGGGCAACAAGGCTGTGAAAACTGTGTGGGATGAAACCCTAAACAGGAAAGAATTTGTTGTGCAGGATGCCTTTTGTCAGCTGAAAATTGCACTTGTAAAAAAACACAGAAACCCAAAGCTTGTAGCTAAAGACTAACATATTTAGCTCTAATTTATACTGACAGCACAATAGAGCTATTGCTCAGGCTCTGCCTGCTCTCTCCCCATCACAGCAAGGGTTTTATAAAGTGATAAATCAATTTCTACAAGGCAAACTGGAGATTAAGTCCTCATCCTATGCTCATTTGCAATTGAAAGGAAACAGAAATACCCTGGGACAGGGGCTTGGTGACCCTTTCCAAGGGCCAAGCTTGAATAAACACCCCACATGCCAGCACAAGGCTGAGATCAGTATTGCAAGTCCTGAGTGAATTCTATTTCTCAGAGTCTGCTCAACTAACGATTTCTTCTTTAAATTAATAAATTCCCTGAATAAATAATTTGGGTTTAAATGGTCACTGCTGAAAGAAATGTCATTCTTTGGTTCCGATGGCAGGACTCAGCTGTTGGAAGCCAGTGCCCAAATAGCCAGATCAGCTTAGACCAGGACCTGTCTCATCTCAGGTTAGTTTACAGGTGAGGAGCAGAGCCTGATATTTCAGAAGACACAGGGAAGCCTCTCAAGGAGCAGATCTGTAAGTGACCTACTCTCTCTCCAGGCAGAGTATCATGTCTTTGCTATGTGAGGTAAGAGCATCTCCCTTGAGCAGTCACTCTGCTGGTTAAACCCACTCCTGCATCCAGGGAAAGCTGGAGTAGAAAACTCCCCACATTCGTTTACAGTGCCAGTAACAAAAACCGAACGGGAAGAGCCCCCTGTCCCTGCTTTTCCCAGCAATTTAAAAGGCAGTGCCTTACATGGAATGGAAGCAAGGGGGGGAAATGAGAATTGTTCCATTCAGCCTGGCAAAGCTCAAGGAAAGGGCCTCCCCAACCACCCCCTTTGAGGTGGTATTGAGTGCTCAGGCAGCAAACACAGATGGGGACACCTGTGAGCCGGCAGGAAGCGACACTTCATGGAAATGCAATTACTCAGAAGATCAAGGTGAGCTTGTGAGGCAATGCCTGCTTTCTTCTCCCTGCCAATACCCCTTCAGCGGTGCTGCAGGAAGTGGTGACAGCCTAACATCTCTTTTTCCCTTGGCGTAAAGCCAGCTGCTTAAAAGATGTGATTACCCTTCTCCTCTGGCTCCTCTTTTCTTTGAAGAAGAATTTTGGCACCGTTTGTCACCTCACCAGTTGTGCTTTCCCTGGTTCAGTGACCTCCTTAGCATCTCACCCAGCTTGGAAGTGAACAATGCAAATCTTCAGCCATTGCAGGAATTCAGAGATGACCTCTGGGTCAGCTTTTGCACCAGGTTTAATTTTAGAATCTTTCACTAAGTCAAGTGAGTTTCTCATTTTGTTTAGGGTTTTATGTTTTGCAGGGAATCTATAACTCATGCAGCCTTGACTGTGGTAGCTGTTTGAGAAAAGCAGGAGGAAAAACTGTCACAATATGGAAGAGTGAAACTGTTTAGCAGCACAGGGATTAGTGGTTTGCAGGCAAACTCATTTCAGAAGCCATCAGAGGAGGTAGAGGAGGTAGGAAGTCCTGCCTTTTAACTTCTTCCCTGGTGTGCCCCTTGCAGAAGGACCAGGCTTTCAGTAATCCCAGTCTTTGCACAGTGGAATGGGTTAGGGACGGCTCCCCTGAGCTCCTCAGCTGGGAGGTGTGAGGGGGTGGAAATCCTTGTGTCAGGGGCCGAGTGGAAATTTCCACATCTGGCACAGAGGATGGGAGCTGAGGGCCTCCTGGAGCCGCGGGTGCCCAGCTCCCTGCAGGCTTTTCCCCGTCACTAAGGGCTCTGTGTGTTTCTGTGGTCTCATTAACAATGCAGCAGCCATAGCAGGGCCATTGCTGTAAATGGCACAACTTCAGATCATTACTATAGATTGCCTTAGCATTATCTCTCTCCCAGCAACAGTTTCATTTGAGTTCGACCAAATTCCATCAAATATTCAAATGCAAACGGATATTTAACTGCAGTGGAAGGTGATTTGCTGGCAGTGAGTCAAGGCTTTCAAACGTTTTCATGTTTTTTCAATCATTCCCTCCATCCCTGAGGTGTTTATTGTGAATTACCAGAGGGAAGACATAACTTAGCAGTGAACGCAGGAAGGAAAAGGGAGCAAATCTCTAAACCACAGCCAAGCAATAAGCAATTAATTTTGTCCCCAGAAAAATGTTTTCAGTGTTTCTGTTTTCTTTAGAACTGGTTATATTGTGATTTGAAGAACAAAAATGCCATAACCTAGAGTCCTGTGGCTGGTGCATTCAAGCTCTTTTCATCTCATCCCATACAGGTTAACTATAGTTTAAAATAAAAATTTTACTGCTGTTCTGCACTTCATAAAAGCACACATACCTTGAGAAAAATCTATTGCCTTCCTCCAAATTTTTGGTCTTTGCATGTTTTCCCATTCATCTGGGAGCTGCCCTTGCTGGACTTATCATCAACACAATCAGGACTTACTATTAAGAGTAGCAAAGCTCTAAAAAAGACCCAAATGACATCGAATCCCTATGAAATCCAAAGCACACATATATTTTCAGTGCTCACAGTCAGTGCAAATGCCAGGTTATCCCAAAGCTGGATAGGAAAGCACACAGGAGATGGTGACAGCCTGGGAGGACCTGCGCTGGGACAGAGCTGAGGAACAGGGACACGGGGCTGCTGCTGCCCGGGAAACCCACGGCCCCCTGGGCAGCAGGAGGAGCAGCAGCATCTCCAGTGCTCACCCGGGAACAGCAGCACAGCAAAACCGAGGGTCGGACTCTGGAAAATTCCTGCAACAGCCAGACTGTACACAAAGTGTGTCCAAGTCAGGCACCACAGCTTCTTCTTCATGAGGACATGGGTGGGAGGAAAGCAGGTCACCCGAAACCACTGAGCTCCTGCATTCAGGGCATGGTTCTTACACCTCCAGCTCAGCAGCAAAACCAGGCTGAGAAGTGGCACCACGGCAGCCGGTCCCTGACCTCTCACACCACCCACCACGAGCTCAGCTGTGCCAGCAGGGCAGAGCCCTCACAGCCTTCCCCTGCCAACCTCATCTCCCTAACCTTTGCACCATGCACAGCAATGCCTAAGACAAAAAAAAGGCTGTTAACCTCAGGCTGCTCCTGTTGTGGCACAAATTGTTTAGGAATCACCTCATAGAACAAGCCAGCAGCACTGTCTCTGCTCATCGAAGCCCTTTATCAGAGATCCAGTCTTTCCCATTCAAGCAGCACGGTAACTTGTTAACCAGCAGGTAGAAGACCATAAATAAGAAGCACTCAAAGAGGGGAAAGGAGATATGGAGAACAAAGGCATCTGAGCACAGCCCACTGCTGGAAATAGCAATGTGAGAGCATTCCAGCATGCGGGAGATTTAAGTTTTATATCTTTGTGTCAGAAAATGTGTTTTGAGTGTGTCACAAAAGACAACAAAAATAACTCAAAGCAGTTTTGCCCCCATTCTCTTCGTGATAGGAATCTATTGCTTTTGCAAATAAACCATGTTTTCCCCAGCCCAGTCCTCTCTGAATGGAGGAGCAGGCAGAAACAAATTAATCATGCTTACACTGCCTATTTGTTTTTTGTTCATTGCTCTAAGCTCCTTTGTGATCTCTCTCAAAATATTTTCATCTATTTGTTTAGAGAGAAACTTTCCTCCAGGCAGTAATGCATAATATAGTAATACAGGACATTGCAGGAAATTTCATCTTGTAAAAAAATAACCGAACCAAAACTAGGTAGATTTGGAGTGGTCTCCCATTTGAATTCCCATTCACTCACCTAAACAAAAATGCTCTTATCCCCACTGTGAAAGGATAGTAAATATTTTGTACTTAATGATGTTTTTCTGTGGTCTGTCTACTCTCTGCATTCTAATTTTCAGTGTTAACTTCCAGACACATCTAATGTTTCATAAAAGGCAATGATCCATTTCAAATTCCTTGGGACATGTCTCATTTTCTGAAAGATGTGTGTTTTTTACTGCTGGCTGAGAAAAAAAAAATGTCTTATTTCTTGCTGCTGGCCTTTATATCCCTGATTTTATGTCTTTTTAGATCCTGATGGAGAAAACAGAAAAGGTTGTTGACCCCCATTTTATGGGATTTCTACCCAATCAGTTTTCTCTCGATGATTTCTGAGGGTTAATTGTACATCCTGCAAGTGATGTTTTCCAATTGTTAAGGGCAATATTTTCATAATTGTAGCATTTAGATTGGTGCTGGGGGTCTTGGCTGTGTTTTAGTGACTGGGTTTATGTGGTTTGCCATCTCTGTCTCAGCCCTGCAGAAGGGCTGCCTGCCTTTTGCTGTTCCTCTGCTGCTCCACAACTGCTCTGCTCCACTGATTTAATGAAAGGTATCATCTCTCCCTCTGCATCTTCACTCACTCCTTTTCTGGGAAACATTTCCAAGTCCTGGTAACTGCAGGAGGGATGCCCTTGGGCTTTCTGGGCGTCTTTTCCCAGTTAAAGTCTTGCACAGATAGAAAAGCACCCCTTTTCCAGGGACAGATCTGGGCCTTCCCTAAGGGAAGTGGAAGCAGAGTTTATAGTAAATATCTCCCCCGGGTTTTGGTGTAAATGTCTTGACCCACCTCACTTGTCCCAGCTGAGCCTGCATAGCCTTTTCCACTTATTTCCAGGCCCTAGGGAATACAATAAAGGAGAAAACAGCATTCTACAAAATCCTGCTGATATCCCAGAAAATGCCGATGCCAGGACGGCCTGAGCTCCATCAGGCAGCCATCAGGGCAGCATGAGGAGGCAGTTGAAGAATATCCCTGGGGGATTCCCATCAGGAATGATGCACAGCACACCTCCACATCCCAGGACCCCATGGAGCCTCTTGGCTTGTGCTGGCACAAGGACACCTGGGCAGCTAGAAACCCAGCACAGCACGACAGCTTTGCCTCTCTGAGCCATCACACGGCACAGGGAACAGCCTGACACCCTCAGCAATGCTCAGGCATCAAAGTCATATAAGCACCAGCTTTATGGAGGGTTTTATGTATTGATTTGTAAATAGACAAACCAATTCTGCCTGACTCCCTTAAGACATTATTGATATTTTCTGCTGTAAAGTCTTCCCTTCTTTTGTGTGTATTTATCAAGGACAAGGCAAATAAATGACAGGATTGGTGTTTCATAAGGGTAGCTCTGGAATGAACTGTCAACGATTTTGTTTCCTATTTCACCAGCTGCAGTTCAGTTTTAAACTGATATATAGAAAAGAGTAGAATTCTTTTACCCATTCTCTATTGGTTTGGTTACATTTTTATATGATCCAAAGATTCCGGAGTCACTCAGCCTCTTGTATGAGTCTCTTGCATTTGCAGATTGTTGATTATTCAAACAGAACTTCTCCTGAGAAAATGGAAATAAGATTTAGTGTGCATCTTTTGATCTTTAACCATCACTCTCAGCAACAGATGGGCAATCCTTTGGTGAGGAGGAACATTCTGGTGCAGGACCCCCAAGAACTGATGTCCCAGTGCTCACCACTTAGGTGATTCCTCTGTAGGAAGGAACCACAGTTAATTAAATCTAGTGAATATTGAAGGTACACATTTGCTCAAAAATAAGTTTAAAAAAATAAAAAAGACCTTTAGAGTATTAACAAAATATATAGAAATCCATTGTGTCTTCAACAGGTACTGATTTAGAAGGGGGAAAAACTGGGTTTAGAAGAAGATAAATCCCCTTGTGCTCCACAAGTGCAAGGCTATGGAGTATCCAAACACACCCAAGCAATGGCTCACTGGATATCAAAATACAGCAGGGAGCACAATTCCCACTGCTGCTGTGTATTAGATTAAACACTAGCCCTTTGTGATCCTGGCACAGAAGATTTTCTTGCTGAGAATATCCCAAGTGTTTTTACTAATTAACCATTTCCAGAATCTACCATCCCTAACACATGAGTCAGATGCCAAGAAAGCGTGATATTTTAACTTTTTTTTTTAGGGCACCTTCTGCTTCCTAAAACCTGGCATTGAATTCAAGCTTTTCTGTGGAATCCTGTAGCTGTGATTTCTATCTAATCATACATCTGCAGGAGATTCAGTGCTTAGAAAAACATGACATATCACAAGAGTCAGTGAGTTTCTCTCTGTTTGGCAGTGAAGAAAAATCTCTATTTCCATCATTTTCCTCCAGGATACAGATTCTGCAGTATTATTCCATGGTATTTCAATGTATAAAAAGATGGGAAAGACCTTTGTTGTAAAAGATCCAGAGAGATTATTTCAAGTGGTTTGGAATCATTCCACTGACTGTACAGGACAGCACCAAGCGCTGTGTGGGCAGGGTCCCCTGAAAAACCCTGGGCAGGGTCCCAGCCTGTTTGATTGGCTCCCAATTACCTGAAACAGCAAGGTGAGTTACTCTCTCTTGTTCTTGTCTCTTCTGGACCAAAAGCAAACACAGTAACAAGAGCCCAAAGCAGCCAAACTCCTCACATCAGAGAGAATATCAGTTTGCAAGATACAGGCTCATCTCTCGGCCAAAACCCCACAGATATAATAAAAGAAGGCATAAATTTTTATCTCCCTTTAGACAATACTAAAACAGGATTCTAAGGGGATGGAGAATTAAAGTCCAAATGCAGATGTTCAGCATGGTGTGGGCTGTGATTTTCTATTTCATTATCAGCTGCTTTCTGGTGGAGACAAAATATCTTTTCATCTCTTGAAGAGCTCCAGTCCTTCACACACCACCTCTTCAGCTAGGAAGGAATTAACAACTATTGTGGATGTTTTGGTAGTGATGAAAGCTTCAGTATTCACCATGCCAGCTCTCCTATTCATGGAGAATCTGATCTGTGCTGCTGGAAAACTCCACCAGCTACACCTCTCTTGGGTGATTGTGAAGTGTCTGTGCACAAAGTCAGTCCAGCTTCGTCTCCCTGTCCTGCCCTGCTTGTGGGATCCAATTTCTACTGAAATCAAAAGTGAATGCAAAAGGCAGGAAATCAAATTTATTGCTGGGGGAGATCCACAAACTGAAAAACTTGAAATGAGGCGTTTTTCATCCACAAAGAACAGTACGCAGGGTCACCCTGTGCCATCTCTCCACATTAAACATCTTACTGATTTTCTCTTTCTCAAGTCTGAAGAGTCTTTCAGATGATTAAAATTCAGGTGAAAGCATTCTGAGCGAGGGGAAGGTGTGGTGGAGCCAAACTTCCCCCCGCAGGGCAGCCACATCAAAATGCCCACATAACTGTCAGCAGGAAGTAGTTTCTTTGGAATCCTCGAAGCAGCTTAAAAAGTAATGATGACCCTCTGTCCTTCTGCTCCATTACCCTCAACATAGTTTTTCTTTCACATGGATACAAATACCAGGGAAAGTGAGTCTGCAGATGAAGAGCTGTTTAAATCCAGGGCTAAGCCATTTCCACATGAACAGGCTAAGAGGTGCAGAGGAATCCAAGATGAGGAGGATGTTAGTTATCCTGAAACATTCATCAGCACTGCCAGCACAGCTGTTTGACAAGGAAAGAATCCGCTGTCACTCTTGGCTGCCACTTTAGAGCTCATCAGCTGGAGAAAAAGTAAAGGTGGTGTGTGCAAAACAGCACAGATGCACAGTGAGTGCCTCCAGCACTGCCAGGGCAGGACCGAGGGTGTTTGGTTCACTGCCCTGAGCCGAGCTCACGCAGGAAGGGGACGGCTGTGGGACTGCAATTCCCCCGACAGCTGCTGCAGGGAGGCTCCTGCTGCTGCCACAGGGCTCCACACCAGGGATTCCACAGCATCTCTGCCAAGGAGTAAATTGTCTCCTTGGGGTGCCAGTGGGTTTGTTGTGAACGCAGCATCTGGGCACAAACTTCTGTCTGTGGGAAAAAGCTTCTTCGTGAGAGGGCAAGGGGAAATGGTTTTGCACTGAAAGGGGTCAATTTGGATCAAATACAACGAAGAAGGTTTTTCAGTGAGGGTAGTGAAACACTGGCATGGGGTGCCCAATGCCCCGTCCTTGGGAACATTCAAAGCCAGGTTGGATGGGGCTCTGAGCAACTTGGTCAAGTTGAAGATGTCTCTGCTCACTGTAGAGGGGCTGGACTACATAGGCTGAAGGGTGTCTTCACTCCCTCTGTTGATAGTCACAGGAGACAGAAGCAGGTTTCGAGTTTATTTAACATTTTTTTTTTTTATTTCCATGAAAGATGCTGGTGTCCTGCTAATTGCTGGGATCTGTTTCCAGGGGAAAATGGAGACTAAGATGGATAGCTGCTGTTAGCAATGCCTGCTTCCTTTTCAAAGACAGCTTTTTGCTGTTGTTTTCTTTTGGTTGCCTGTCTAATAAGTGCAGAGCAAGTACCAAAGTCATTACGCTCAACAGGAAATGGCTTTGGGCCACAGCAAGTTGGGGTTGTTTTTGAGCTGGCAACTGAAAATGAGATTTCTGTGTGCTGTTTACCAGCCCTCTGCACCTCCCATTCCCCCCCTCTCCTTCCTCCCTGCCTTTCCCTCCATCACACAGTGGTGTGGATCTGTCATTGATGGATGATATCCAAAACCAGGTCCTGTCCCCAACATCAGATGTGAACATGGAGCAGATTGTGCCTGCTGCACAAAGAGTGGGCTCAGCTTTAAAATGTTGAGGAAAAGCAAATTCTCATCCTAGAAAATAATTACTGAAAAAAGAAGCAAACTAATGTTCTATTGCTGCATGTTTGGCTCCTTCCTGCTTTTGTGGCTCCCAGCACTGGCTCAGTCACCACCATCCTGATGGTTATTGACAGCCCGGGGGTGCTGGTGCAGCCGCTCTTCCCACACTCCTCCAGCAGGCTCTCCATTTTCCCCATACAGATCATTCCATCAGCCAGCACGAAGGGAAGAAATGCTGTGTCCTGGAATGTAAAGGATCTTCTCTGCAGCCAGAGCCTTTCCTGACCCCAGCCTGGGATGTGGCTGAATGCTGACAGCATTCCAGGGGCTCAGTGCAAAAGGGTAAATGCCCACATTCCTGGATTGCAAGGGGGGACTGGATTTCTGATGTTCAAAATCAAGTGGTGGAGGAGGAAAGGATCCAAATATAAGTAGGAAGAAGGTGGGGAGGGAGCAGTGTCTGCAGACAACAGAAAGGAGTAATGGGGCAATAATGGCTGGAGGAGAGCAGTGACATAAACCATGGAAGAGGACAGGGGAACAGTGCCCAGAGCAGGCAGGAAGCAAATGGACTGTTCAAAGCACACTTGTTCCTTTTGGCTCATAATGCAGCTGATAATTTTTCCTAAATGCATTTTATTTTCTTTTCATCATTTGCCCACACTAATAGCCTTGCTTCTAATCCTCAGAAAGGTATGTGTATAGTTTGCTAGCCAAAATACTTTGGGTGAGAAATTTAACAGGTTTCAGGATGGAGCTTGCTAAATTTATCAAAGATATTAAGTGGTGGATGTGCCTATGAGATTTGGTACCCTTGGAGTCCCCTTTGGGCCTGTTTCCTAGGTTCCTATCTCAAAGCACTCTGCATGCATTTAGCCTGTAAGCCTCAACCACTGGCAAGCTGATATTATCACTTCTATTTTTTATCTAGGGAATATTAGACACAGAAAAGAGTTGGTCGAAAATATTGTTGCAAATGAATTCGGTGGAATTACTAACTCCTTAAAGAGAAGTACGTGCTTCAGTGCTCAGTGTCAGAGCCTCCCTTGTGCTCACTTAGACCCATTTGTGCCTTACAAATGACACCCTCTTAAGAGACCAGCTGGCCCCTCGGTTTCTGAGCTGCTTAATGTGTCCTGTCTTTCCACCACTGCCTTTCATATTCCCAGTCAGATGGCACTGGGCATTTTAATACCTTTGACAGCCAGAGGGGTGTAGGAATGCATCACATGTTGTTCCTGATAGTTAATGGAGAACTAATGAGCTGACAGCTGCCAAAAGCCAGCAGCGCCCCTCGCTCCCTGCCGCTCTCCGTGCCGGCAGCAGAGCTGCGGATGGTGCTGGGGGTCTGGGTCAGGATGCAAAGCAGTCCCCTGGCCTTGGGAGCAGAGCAGACCTTCACCCCAATGGCTCTGCTCTGCAGCTGTGTTACTTCACTCGGAAGGGTTTTTCCATCTGCCCTGCAGGCCTTGTGCAGCACTTTCCAGGGAGAGAATGAGCTGAAGCAGGGAGGGAAGGGGAGAACCCCGTGGAGCTCACTGCTAGTTCTGCACCAGTCAGCGGCAGACTATGATAACTACAGCCAGAGGTGAACAGTGGTTACTGAGAGACCAAACATTATTTTTTTTTCCTTTCCTGCTTGCTCAATCATTCTTTTTTTGGTCGTCATTCCTAACACCCAGCTAGGAAAATATAGTCTGCAGCTCCATAAAACGTTCAAGGCTCTTCACCTCCAAAGACAGTTACTGCAGGCTGTGGGGGCATGAGCAGTCACAGCCCTCCATTTCTAGCTTGTAAAGCAAGAATGTCTGATCAATAAATTTTACTGCTGCAGCAGTAACTGTGGTAGTAACTAAACTAAAGCACAGGAGCTGACAGAATGGCCGGATTGATATTCCGTCAGGAGGAGAAAGAATTGCCAGATAGGAAACTCTTTAAATGTTCATGAAAAATCAACCAGATGATATTTCTTCCCATGGGACATCTTTTAAGGAGAATAAATTAGCTGCATGAAAATATTTGTTGCTCAGAGCACCTGACTGAAATGATATAGTGTAGATGTGTTTCAGCTTCTTGGAAGTCCTTTACTTCTTTTTTAAAGTGGCATCATGCAAATCCAGAGTCACCTTTGCACCTTTGGTATCTGGGATTGGACCATCTGCTTATTCAGCATGACTGTATGTTCAGATCTACTGCTAAAACCTACAAGGAGATGGTGGAGAATTATTTCTGACTAATTCAAAAGCCAGCTGAACTCAGAAGGCTTGAAGGTAAAGTTCCTTCGTAATTGTTGCAAATATTGATTCAGTCTCCAAACCTCCCTGGCACCAGAGCAGGGAAGAATTACATTGAAACCAGACCACTGTCTGCATCACAAGAATTCCATTCTGGGCAAAAACTAGAGACTTTTGGAGGTGAGAAGTCAGGAGACAAAGTCTCACTGAAGCAGAGGCTTCTCAGAATCACATTTTGGCAAGTTCTGATAAAGGAAAAACACTCCTTGCCTGTAGCTGCTTATGTCTCTTGAATAATTCTCTGCAAACTCATCACCATTTGTCAACAGTACTTCAGCTGAAATAATGCATGACTCTCGTGCATCGATCCACTGGCTTGGCCAGGATAAGCCCTAACAGCAAGTTAAATTTCCATCGTTAAAGTCTTAAATGCAATTTACTTGATCGTATGTAGGCAGCCTTTTAGAGCCTCTATCCATGAAAACTGGCTGTTGCACTCAGAATAAGGAAAGGGTAACAACTTATTTAACACCCTCTCAGTCTGTCTTCTCAAAGGCCTTTTCTTTTTGTATTTACTGCAGATAAAGGCTCTGGGATAGCCAACCAAACTGTTGGTACTTATCCAAATTGAATGAAATCTTAGGAACTTTCCCCTATTTTCTTGCAAGTAAATCCTGGCCACACTGAAATGAAAGGCAGAATTCCTGTCACTTAAATGGGGCTTTAGTCATTCAATCCCCATGTTCCCAGCAATTACTCCTGGGAGTGGGCTTGACCCCTCCTATTCCACAGGATGAATTGATCCTTGCTCAGGACACAGAGTGGTCCCGTTGCCAAGTGAGTGGTGTGCACGGGAAGGGTGAGCAGGGCTGAAACAAGATGCTGTGCCGAGAGAGACAGTTTCTGTCCAGCTGCCCTGCACTGTGCACGAGCAAGCAATTGGGGTTGTTTTTCCCTCTCCTAACGATGCTCCAGTGCATCACTCCCTGTGTAGGTACCAGAAACAAACTCACAGTGGTCTGGTGAGAAGCACCTCCCTTTCACAGATAAATTCCAGCGTTTATCACCAAATTAAGTGAAACAACTTAAAATAGCTATCTAATAAATAGTGGTTCATAGCATTTTATGAGCAGTAATTATTGATTCATTAAAATAACACGTGTCTCTTGTTTTCCTGCACAGTGCAAAGTGTGAAAGCAGCATCCACCTTGAATATTAATGGATAAATCATTTAAACAGTTTACAGCCTCAGTTCAAATAAACAATTTAGTGCAACTCATCTCTTGTTAGAGTAAAAGGAATTTTTGGGGAGGAAAGGACGCCAGCATTTACAGCCATGACTAAGATGCAATCTGGGGTATGGGAATAAGATGGAAAAAGGATTTTGGGAGCTTTCTGAGTCAACCTGGGTCCTCAGGATCCAGATCAACTGTGTGAGAGACAGTCACCAGCCTTTGCTTTTTCCTGGGTCCTTCAGTATTTCCCAGTTACAGATCAGTCTGACCATGAGCATCCTCAGCATGGTTATTCCAGTTGCACCACTACAAGGTTGCCAGAGGACACCTACCCTGAGGCAGCTTCCCTTCCTGACAAGCAGACATGTCCAGAAGGCACAGGGAGATTCCAAGAGAACTGTGAGCCAGGGAAGTCCCAGGGGAGTTAACCCAGAAGAGAAAGGACCATGTCTAAATACCTGAGACTATATTATTGTCAGCAGCAGAGAGGCCACCACACAGATCAAGCTGTGATGATAAAATCTAGGGCATCCTACTCTGAAAACTGGTTTTTTGCTCTCCTAAGTTACAGGCATTTTTAACACATGACAGAAGGAAAAACACTCTGATTGGGGACACAAATCCTGCATTTCCAAGAAGTCCAGCCCTGGTCCTTTATTTGGACAGAGCAGGTTGAAACATCACTATATTCAACAGCCCTACAAAAGTTCAGACTAAAGATAAAGTTCTCTGCTATAATATAAAGGCACATGCAGCAATGATCTGTGCTGGGAAATGTTGGGAACAGACTCACAGCTCAGTGGATGGGATTAGTGAGGGCTGGAATTGCTTTTCCAGCCTGGCTTCTGGATAACCCTGTAGTGCACGTGGGTCTGCAGCTCCTCTGCAGCACTGTGTGAGTAGAGCAAGGCTGGGGGCAGCTTTGGAGATGGAAAACCAGCCTGTGAAAACCTGCTTATTGGGAGTGAGGAGGCAGGAAATGCCAGCTGGGGTTTTCCCAAGGTAAAGTATTTGCCCAGCTGTCTGGTCACAATATTCTTTCTTATCCAAACAAGGCTGTAAAATGTCTCCCACTAAAAGCTGCCTAAAGAACTAAGGAATGCACCTTTATGCACACACAGATATTTGTCCAACAAATGCTTTACCAGAGACAATAAAACTCGTAGAGATTTATTAGTGTTTTCTCTCACTGTCCCTAGCATATAAGCTGGGTGTGGCATTTCAGAGTTTCTGTGAGTGAAACCCTCTACCTTAGTTATTAAAAATATTCATTAATTTCATACTGTTACAATGTCTAGGTCTTGAGCATCCTGTGCAATTGCTCCCCACCTGTTGGGAGAAATATTGGGACATCTGTGTTGTCATGTGTGTGGTGCCAGTTCCCAACAAATCTCACTGCATCCACACAAGGAAATGAAAACTGATTCAATGAGGGTTCTGGGTTATTCACTAATGGCATGGGTGTTTTTCTGACAGTGAGCATCTTGCAATAGCTACAGACCATGAGTTAGGACTTAGCAAATATTTTTATAGGCAGGAAATCTTCCAAATGAGAGCAGTTCCATTAAACTCAGAGCAAATACTTAAGGAAGATATTTTTTTAATAATATTTTTATTTGCTGTATCCATTTCTAAGAGAAGTGTAAGACACAACATTGAAATCATTTGATTCAGGTATTACTGGATAAAAATTTCTCCCATGGTGTCCAAGATTCTCCAAAACCATGTAAGATCTAGCTTGTGCACTTTAGTGAGTCTGGGATTTGCTGCAGCAGCAACATGTCTGGGATTTCCATGTGCTCTCGACAGGTATTGGACAGAGATTTCAACTCTTTATCTCCAGCTCACTGATTTCCATAAGGTATTTGATAGTTGAAAACCAAAAAAAACAAAAAATAACAAAACAAAAAAAAACCCCAAAACAAACAAACAAAACTGGAATCAGCTCCAGAATTTATTTTGGGAATTTTTTGTGAGGTGAGGAGAGATTACATAAAAGGAAATAACTTCTTGTCTCTGCTGTTCTGAAGGATATCATCCACAACCCCACACTCCTGGCTGGCTTTGTTAGGACCAGTGAAGCCATCTGCTCTGTGAAGCAGCTACAGAGTGGTCCCAGGCCAGCCCCAGCCTTCTTCAATGAAAGAGGGGGGAAACCAGCTCACACCACAGTGCCTGTAAGGGCACCTGTAAGCACCTAAGAGCTGTGATCCATGAAGCAGAGAGGAGGGTGCCAGGGAGAGCAGAGAACTGCTGTATTGCATCTTTGGTGAGTAGCTCCTGTTTATTTTAGGAAGCTTTTCCAACAAGTGGTAATTTTCTTCTTCTTGGTATCAGTGGGGGAGCTGCTTGCTCCCTATCTGGCTCTGTGCCTTAATGTGCACTGAGGAAAGGTTAAGAGAGTAAAAGAAGGATTATTCTGATTTCAGGGTAGTGCCTGTGCTGGGCTAGTTTGGGGTCAGCAGCAGTCACCATGAAGCTGAGCACTGATGTGCTGTTACTGTGTGAGCAGTGGTGCTGCTGGAAGGTCCTGACTCGCTGAGATTTCTGTGTGCTCCTGAGTGAGAGTCTGTAGGAAGTGTATTAACAGTGGCTGACATGAGAATGAGGGGGTTTTGGCCAATGTGCTGAGGTGTAAATTGTGCCTGACTCCTATCAGCCTTCAGCTGTAACAGCAGAGGGAACCTCATGGCTGCAAGGGCTTCAGTGGGGTTAGAATGCTGGGCTGGGGACACTGTGCCAGGAGGGCTGCTGTTGTGGGGGATGCTGACACGTGGGTGACTTAAACCTTAAACTGAAACCCCCTGGGGTACCAAAGGCAGGGGGGAGTGGGGGAACTGCACACCTGTGGCTCCAGTTTAATGCAAGTAAAGGTGCTGCAGTAGCAGCATGGAAAATGTGGTGACTGAAAACCCTTTCATTCCACTGAAGCTGCTAGGTTAGAGGGTTGGGCAGCTTCCTTCTTCTCCCCAAAACTCAAAGGGGACAGGGATGGTACCAATCCTGAAAACACTCCTAACAATGTTAGTTTAGGATCCTTTTCTGTATTTCCAGGCTATTTTATTTCTTGCACTCATTTTGCTGTGTTTTGACATTTTCATTGGACAGCATCTCTCCTGCAGAGAAGAAAATCAGTGTTTAATGTGTTCCCTAATGAAATAACTCACACCATCACTCTGGACATTCCTTCCCCATAATCCATTGGTCATGGTTAGGGTGAAAACTGTTTTCCCTCTACTTCTGTTGTCCACAGTAATAAACCATAGAAGATTTATTACCAGATCAAATGATGACCTGCTGTGAAACTTCAGACCCTGGCTATTGATTTGTGTGTGCTGCCTGCCAGTGTTAACAAGCCCGGGACAGACTGGGTGGTATGCTCAGTCCCCACTGAAGCTTCTAGGTGCAGCTTGCCCCTGGCAAATTAGACCAAAGCAGCTCCAGAGAATGGATATCTTTAATCTGGAGAGCCAGGGATTGGGAAGGGGGTTTCTGTGCCACTCTGGGCTGTCATGCTATTGGGACAGATTTTTTGTGAAGCCATTTTGACTGTCACTACTTTCTTGCCCTTCCTGTGAGTAGGAATGAGCTATGACCTGGTGCCAGGGCCATGTTTTTACCATCTCCCCATCCATCATAATGCTCTGAAAAGCTGGGATCAGGTCCCATGTGCACAGTGTGTGCATGGTGTTACAAGGCAATGCAGAAATGCCTTTTTCCTCTCCCTGCCTTCCTAGCACCAAAGCCTACTGGCCTGCTGAACTTAAACTGTTTTCTTTAGTGCAAGAAAGCTCTTTTACATTTCTTTATTGGAGCACTCGTAGCTCTTTTGACTTGTCAGGAATAATTAAGAAAAATGAGAATGTGATAATTAGCAAAAGGATAAATCAGTGTAATGGGAAATACCCAATCTGAGGGAAAAGCAGAGACCTTTGCTCAAGTTATTCTTATGCTTTAGCTCTTGAACATCAATATTTCTTTCCTCCTCAGAAGCTGCACTTCCCTAAGGACAGAGATAGGATGGCAGGATTCTCCTGGGGCTGGTTGGTAACTGATATGCTGTCTGCTTTCTGGACTTGAGATGGAGGAGATAGGAAATATGTTTCTTTGCTAAATCTAGGCTTGACCAATGTCTCTGTTTGGTGGCTGATTCCTATTGTCCCCTTGGAATCTTGCTCCCCAAGATACCTGAGCCCTCAGAGAGGTGATTCTCACAGAGCAGAGAGCAGATTCCTGTTCTTTTCTTGCCTTACATGTGGAGCTGGCACGTAACAGTGCCAGAATGATCAGTTGTGTTTCACATCAGGAAAAGTGACCCCATTTTCCATCCTGAAAAGTGACAGAGAAAGAATGGTGCAACACAGGTTTACTTCTGTTCTGCAGAGCACCCTGTTGGCCTGCTGTACAATGGCTCTGCTGCCCCTGGGCCAGGACAATCCTGCATCTGTTCCTCTGAAGACATGCTGCCCTCAAAGTTATCACTTGGTGTGGTTGGCCTCCTGGCACAAGAGCCAAGAGTTCTGCTCCACATGGGCAACTTCCACTGATGTTGGGAGCTCTTGAGAGAGAACTGAGGAGGCATAAAGCATCAGATGATTTTTTGCTTAGCTTTTTTCTCTCTCTCCCTCTGAGAATTAGGTTTTGGCAGTGTAAATCTGTGGCAGTAGGCTCTTTTAAGGCACATGTTTCTCTATCCTTACACCAGAGAGAATAGCAAAAGGAAAGATGGACCAGCAAGAGAGGATTTATTTGTGCATGCAATGTGGACGTGACAATAGAGAGTATTGACAAAGATTTTATCTGAGCAATTGTCCAAGTCTTGTACAAACAGATCTATCCATCTCTGCAGCACCAGACAGCTCACTTTGTGTTGTCTGGTGAGGGACTTAAATCAAACACAGAGCAAAATAAGACTGAGAGCATCTTGAGTTGCACATCTCTGAAGAGGGTTTTGCTTTTTGCTGCTCTGATTCCTAAAGGCTAAGTATTTAAAAGTTGTGTGTGCCTTGAGCACACAGTAAAGAGTGGAAAGAAGGTAGGATTACTGCTTCTGTGGAAAAAAAACGACATTATTTTAAGGCTTTCTGGGAGAGCATCTCAGCTGGGGTAGTAATAGCAAACTGAGAGAAAGGCAGCATGAATTTAGATACAAGTTCAGACTTTGCTGCTGGATGCACCAGAGGAGATCCCAGTTGCATGCACCACCACATTGATATACCATTTCTGATGAGGGGGGTCTTATGCTGTTCTGGCCACTTGCAAGACCATGATCCAGAGGTCCCCTTATGTGCAAAGAGGACTAGAGAGCAAAAAGCTGCTGCCTTGAATAATGCAGCATCACCTCTTTACCAGAAGCACAAAATTCTTCCTTTCTCTCCTCCTTTATTTTGGCAAAGGTTTAATATTTTTCAAGGGAGTTGGGCATTAATCCCCTATTCCAATGGCTGCTAGTGCCTAAAGGCTATGCCTGGTCCTTAGTGTCTAAATCCAGTGGAGATGTCTCTATGCCTCAGCTCTGCCTACATCCTTCTCTCAGATTGGCCTGACTGCTTAGTTTGTTCTCCTTCCTTTAACAATTGCCCACCCATCTGAGCAGTAATCTTTTGTCTTGCTGCAAAGGTGTGGAGAGAGATAAAACAAAAGCACTCTAGTGAGACACAGGAAAACCTGGCTGTGAGCAAGGGTCTGTTCTCTGTGTGCAGTGTATCTATCAGCCATGCTTAGCAGACCAAGAAAATCAGTCTCTGGCCTGTGTAAATATGAATGATGCAAAAGGATGATTAGATGCAATAAAATACCCTGGTTGTTTCTCCTGACTTATTTACTTGGTTTTGTTGTTATTAGTAAGTATTTTGTGCAGAGGGCTGAAGTGTTGCTATTACTCTACAAAAGTACATAAACAGGCTTAAATAAAAATAAGGGCTGTTTATCCTAAATTATAATTTGCTTTGGCCTTTGGCAAAACACACATATTTATGATGTGGTGACAGTGGGGGTATGCATTGAGTGTGCTATCCAGACATGGAAACAGACACTGGCAGAGGTTTAGGATGTGAATTGATGTTGCATCTAACCAGGACCCTGCCAGAGAAAAGTGCAGCCCCACCAGCTCTCAGCATCACCCTCCCCCTGCTCCTCCTTCATCCTCTCAGTGCAAATTAGATCAAGAAACTGATCCCCTGGAAGACTTCTTTGATTTTTTTCTTCCTCCTCATGTCGGCTCACTGACCTGACTCTGACTCAGGGGCTGCACACCCTGCAATGCTGAAGAGCCTTTAGAGGAGCAGCTCTGCCTCACACAGCCTAATGCCCAGCTCCAGGGTGGAATGTGATCTCAGAGTCATGGAACAGCCTGAGCCAGAGCAGGTTACTCACAAGTGAGCACCAGCCAAGGCAGGAGCAGGCTGGCTTCCCTGGAGCTGACAGGGACGGCGTGGTGAGGCTTGGATCGGGGTGCAGTGATGTGCTTGGAGGGAAGCACAGATTCCCCTTGCTCCCAGCACTTCCCACTCACCTTCCCCCAGGGAATCTGATGTCTCAAGCACAGGCAGGATTAATATACAACATCCTTGCTGGAATTGATGCATCTCCTCGGGAGCCTCGCTTTGCAGTGGGGTGGAACCCCTGCAGGAACTCAAAGCATGGGTTCAGAAACCCCCCATGCTCGGGGCGTGGGGACACTCAGTGTGATGGAAAGGGAAAAGCAGGGCAAGGTGGCTGCAAAATTTTCCCTGTCCACAAGAGGGTGGCCTAAGGTGGCACTTATTCTGACAAGTATCATGCTTCGAGGTTAGAAAAAGCTCTGTTTATGTGCATTTTTTTAATTCCAGCCAGAAGCACAAGTGCTGGAATAGAAGAAAAACTGATTTCGCTGTGATTTTCCTGCTGTGGCTTGCAGATCAAAGGAGTTTGGATAGTTTACTTGGGCAAATTTTACATAAGCTTTCAAACTTTCTTGGTGCTTATCAGCATGATGTTAACTCCAGCAGGAATTAAGGATGCTCAAAATCCTAAACAGCTGTTGAGTTGTTCTTAACCTCCAGCTGAGAATCAGTGCCTAAGAAGTTGCATTTGTGATATGCAGAGCCCCAGAAAGTGGGATGTTTTTTTACTTCCACATCTGGAAAAGAGGAAGAATAATAGAGTAATTTACTTTCTCTTCTTTGTTCCCAACTAGTTTAACTTCCTCAAAACACTTCTGTCTTTTCCTCTGCCTATATTTATTATTTGTTACTGTACTTTTCAGGCCTCATGAGATAAATCACCTTCAAATGGCAAAGCAGTGAGATTTTATACACTTCTCTGAGCTGGTACAGGCATAACTGCAATTAGAGATGACTTGTTTTTTGTGCTGAACCAGGGGTTGGAAAAAACCCTTTTATTGGATATTCTCTCCAAGATAACTGACGTCAATCACATCATTACTGTGGGCTTTGCTACCTGTTCCACAGCATCAAGTTGCAATGAACATCCTATTATCCCAAGGGTTTTTGTGAGGGATTGGTTAAGTAGAAATGAGGGGAAGGATGTGCTGCATTTTGTATTGAATATTTTTTAGTTTATATTTATCCTGGATTCTTTTCTTAGGAAGGACAGTTATTATAGCGGATGGGAGAATGTGCAGAGATGCAGTTCAGCAGCAGGCAGCCAAGAGATGAGGTGGCTTTGCAGGGAAGGGAGCTCTAGGTGCCTGGGATCCTTGTTTCAAAGGGCTTTGACAGGTGGCCAAGATGGGCTGTGGGATGTCTAAGGGTGCCTCAGGTGGGAGGCAACAGCCCTGGGGGGAATTGGGGTCAGGTGGGCACCGAACTGAGCCCTCAGTAAAAGACAAATGGGAAGTGCTGGTGGTTGGGAAGCAAGATGTGAAGAGACAGTAACAGGTTCAAAAAGGGTTCAAATGTGAGCTTTGAGGGCTTCAGGGAGGGTTCAAGTACAAGTCAAGCAGCTTCACCCTAAAAAGCTTCTGAGGCTGATTATGCACATGATAGTACTTGGATGCTTCACAAAGCATCCAAGACAGATGTTAAGGCCCAGGAACACAGATTTTTCCTGCAGGGGTTAATTTACCTTCTTATTGCTTTTTTTTTCCTTTGCTAGAAAGGTGTTTTGATTTGCAAAGCAGAAAAGCCATCACCTGCTATTGAAAGGGACAGTCCTAGGGAGTGGAGGCTTCACAAAACTGCTCCCCACAAGCAGCTGCAGCCTGCCTGGGATTTCCTTGCCTGTCTGGAGATTACTGATAAAAAAGAAGCTAAAGAGAACCTGGGTAGCCATTGTAGCAGGGAGTTGAGCATAGATGGCTGAAGCAGAACAGGTTCTGTTTCTGATTTGCCTCTTCAGTGCTTCATTATTACTAATGGAGAGGTATTCCCTGGAGCCTGGGCTGGGAGCACCTCCCCTGCAGATTGCTGGGATTTTTGTGCTTGAGTTGAGTTCTGTTACTACAGCTGCAGTCAAGCTTTGCAAGCTGAACACTCTCATTAGTGTGGGTAATGTTGATGAGGAAGATGCCTCAGCTTTTTTTGCTCTTGGGTTTCTTTGGAAAACTGAAAGAGGGATGGTACCAAACTTGCATCTACGTCTTGCCACACCTCGTGCTGGGATGCAGCAGCCATGTGGAAGGTGTTCCTCTTCACCCTCCTTGCTGCACTTCCCACGCAGGCTGCAGCTCCCACCTCAAGGGGAGGCAGAAGAGGGGTGAGGAGCTGATCCTTCCCGTGCCAATGGACACACAACTCCTGTCCTCATTGCAACTGTGCACAGGTAAATGGACTCCTAAGACCCTTGGGATGATGCTTTATGGCCACTCTTGTAGGCTCTTTGGAGTCTGTTACAGGCATAGGTTCCATTTTTAGGAGGAAAGTGAGACATTGTCATAGGGAAGAATGAAAGAAAAAAAGGAAAATAATCCCAAAGTAAAAGACCTTGACCATTTTACTTTTTTGTCTGGGTGTCACCATCACTGCTGCTGTTGTTTTATTCAAATGTGTGCTCATGTCCTACACTTCTATTTCAAAGCAACAAATTCATACCAGATGTAAGTGTGGCAATTGCTCTGAATTTCATCCATTTCCATAGGCTTATATTAACTGTGAATTCATGTTGGGACAAGTGGAGTTTTTTACTCAAATGATTATTAAATACCTCTGCACTGCAAATGCTGGATTTTTTCAGGCATATTTTAAAAAGTATTGCCACTATCTCATTAATTTTATTTAAATTCCACATAATTACCTTTTCCTATCCTATTAACGAATATATAACAGCAAGGAAAAATCATGAGATGACAAAAATATGCCAGTACCCAGCTGTCTCTACTTTTCCAGCACAAAAGATCCTGCCTCTTTTTAAGTAAAGCTTCTGTTTGTCTGTAAGTGAACCTGCTACAGGACCACAATAATGGACTCTTTCAAGGGAAAAACAATAAACAGGGTATCAGCTGACAGATGCTGTCCTTCCTGACTGCAGTGTTATATTCATTATTCAATAAGATGGACATGATGTTCAGGAGAGCAGGATCGATGAGGTGTAACTGTATCTTTCTGCACCACGAGGAACCTCCAAAGATATTAATGGAGGAGGAAGGAGGGGAGGGGAAGATTTTTCCTTTGGGTTTCTGGTGTTTTGTGCCTGCAGCTTTTGGTCTGCAGGCAGGACTCTGGAGGGGTCCTACTGGATGAAGACTGAGATACAGAAAGCTGCTAGTGAATGTGGGTTGTTTTTTTTCACCACTTTGGCAGCAAATGCAGCAAATGCCAGCAGTGTTTTCCTTCTTAGTACTATTTTTTCAAATTTTTTTTTCTGCAAACTGAGGTCAAGTCATATTCAGTTCAGGTGTTCTTGGCCCTATGGATGAGCAAGAGGCACAGAGATAATTGCATTGTCATTTAGAGTTGAAGAAATAACCTTGGAGCAGCTCCATGCTGAAGGTACAGACTGAGGAGATGGATCAGCAAGTGTGACTCTCACAAACATCAGCTGTTCTGGTACAATGGGGTTTCCTTAGTTCTGACTGGAAAGTCTTGGAGAAAGTGAATTTTTGAAGCCAGTGCATATGAAATGAGGATATGTATGTTCTGAAGCTGGTCTTAATAAGTGGTGCAGGGGTGATTAGAACAACAGGCAGAATCTTCTTGACTAAAGGAGGTGCAGATCTTGCTGTGCTGTTTTCAGCTGGATGAAATTTGTGAGGTTTCTAGGTTCTGGGAAGTAGATCTAAGTGTCATCTCTAGGAATTGATCTGATGCCTGTGGTTTTTTCTAAGCAGTCTTCCAAAGTAGCTGCTAATAAATTCTATGAGCAGGTGTAAAGTAGCTCTTAGATGTGAAAGATGATGATGCTCAGGTGAGAGACCAAACATAGCAGGTAGTCCATATGTCTAGACTGGAACAAGAAATATATATACCAACCACCTTGGTTCAGGCAGGTCAGATCCATTTCAGAAGCAGGCTTTGTGCCTGGCTGCTGGGATATAAAGCTGATCTGGCTCCCTGCCAGCAGAAAACAATCCCCAACCACCCCTGGCCTTCTTATCACAAGGCAACATACTCCAGGCATGCTGACTTCCTCTGATCTGGCCGTAGGTGCTCAACTCTCAGCAATTAGTCTCCCTGAATCTCATTTCTTGGGTATTACAGTTCTAAGGAAGGGGCCAGTGCCTGATTCTTAAGAGGGCAAGGGGTTAACATGCTTAATAAAAATACCTCGACACTATAAAAAGCTGTATCCTTATCTTTGAAAGCAACATATTCTATTACCCTGGAAATGACTGATTGGCCCTAATGAAGCTCCATGGGGAGAACATACAGCAATATGGCTGGCTCTGGTTACCTTAGCAACTCTCTCCTCGAGAATTCAGAGGCTAAATTTATATAAAATTGGAGATCTAAAACCACCTCACAATATTCCAACAGAGAAAAATGTTACCCACTGAAATTAACCTTGATTGAGAAGGATGATGTTGCTGTAATTGACACTGTGTTCCTCCAGCAGAAGGGCTTTGAATTCTTACTGTTGTTGTGAGTCAGGAAAAGCAACAGGCAGCTCTGAAAGCATCCTGGGGAAATCAGTGGGGAAGTTGTGGAGGGAAAATCAGTGAGGTGGGGAGCAACTGGCTCCAGGTAATATGGAAGTGTCCAGCTGAGAGAGTTTTTAGTGCTTGCAATCCCCTGTCACTCTTTGTATACAATGATTTAGGTTGGCAAAGACCTTCAAGATCAATCCCAGCTATGAACTTCCTATGACTTCTAGAATTATTCTTTAGATTAGAAATTCTCCAGCTCAGGCAAGGTCTACTCTGCTCTGCCTTGTGAAGCACATTCTTGGGTCTCCACCTAGAGTAGAACTGAAGTTTGTCAGTAGTGAATTCACTATTGTAGACCAGTTAATATACATATGACTGTTTGTATTACATGGGTGCCTGGTCTTATTTGTATTTCCCTGGATGTAAGTGCAGGTAAAATCTCTTACATCAGCCCCAATAATGCTGGATAACCCTTGAGAGAGGGTTTGGAGAATAGTGCTTTTAATTCTTCCGTTTTTACCTTTCAAGCACGTGCAGTTTGTGATCACTTTAATGGTGCTGCTTATTGTCTTTAATAATTTTAATGGTAGACTGGACTGACCTAGCTTTTAAGGACTCAAAGGGAGACTCTCTGTGGACTCAGTGGAGGAAGGTAAAGTGGCAGGAGAAACCCTGAACTCCCACAGGTGAAGCTTGAAGAGATGCTCCTGGCTGGCATCAGGGACTGAGACACTCTGGGCTGTGAAAGCTGTGGTTAATTTTACTTGTGGAATTTGTTGCTGAGGGAGGTCAGCAGGCCAAATCCTCTGGTTGGGTTTTAAATAGGGCTGGGTTATTTCATGATGTCTAACAACATTTGCAGCTCTGCAAGGCAAGCTAACAAGGTTAATCAAATCTTATGCTTCAGGGAACTGCCTTGCCATGCAGGCCTGCTTCTGTGTAAACACTGCAAGATGGTGCATCATGGGTGTTTGACCAAAAATATCAAGTCTGCATCAGTGAGTCAGTTTTGTCCTAAGCTAGAATGATCAAGGATTTGATCTGAGATGGAAAAATGGGATAACCCTCATTACTTCTCAGCTTATTGCTCTTATCTCTGAAATGCAGCTGTGATGGCATATTATAAGAAATCAGAGCACATGTGCAGCCACAGAACCTTGAGGAATTATCAGTTACACTCCACTGCTGATGAGTGAGGCTCTTGGTGATTGTAGTCCCTGTAGTATTTAATGCTAATGCTCTTAGGGCAGTGCTTCCCTGCTGTAGTGCAGCTTCTGCTGGGTCAGGAGCCCAGTAACAGATCATGAAATGGTGCTAAAAACTGAAAGCCTTGCACAGGTGAGATAGGGCATGACTGCACAGTCCGTCTGTTTCCTCCTCCTTCACTTAGTGAAACCAGAATAACTTCATTTAAATGGTTTCTCTGTGAGCCTTGCCAGTGACCCTGGCAGGCTCAGCTCAGCACAGGCAGTGTCACAGAGCTTGGGACTCTGAAAGTGGAGCAGATCCTCTGCTGTGTTAATGTGGAGCATCGTTTTGATGAGCACCCAAGTAGTTTCTGATTTAAGGAGGAAATTGATGGAAGATCTCAGCCTTTTTTTTCCTATTTTGATCATTCACTCAGGGATTATACTGGTATAAATCTATTGACTCGTTTAGGATTTATACTCTGAAAATCGGTGGCAGGGTTTGGCTGGCTGCTTTTGTTTTTGCTACTACTTGGCTCTTGGATGTGATGCTTGTAATTGAGAGCTGAAAGCAAATGGAGTGAGCTTGGCCACCAAACAGCTTCACTTCTGGTCTCTTTATTTCCACAATGTTTTCCCTGTCCTGAAAGGAATATGGAGGGGAAATGTTCCTGGCTTGATTGTGGCTTTAATGCAGTCTGAGCCAGGTGGGCTCCTGCTAAGTTTGGCTCTTCAGCTGCATCTAACAGGTCCAGAGCCATGGGAGAGAGCAGAGCTGGAAGGCAGAACACATTTCCACATATTTACTGGATGGTGTCCTTCCTTTGCCCTTGCTGCTTAAAGTCTCTTCAGTTTCGCTGAGAGTTAGGCTGGAGTGTGTTAATGAAGGCTGAAAAAAGCTCAGAGTTTTCATGGGCTTTCCAATATTCTGACTGAAATATTTAAAGGCCAGAAAATTTGAAGCAAAATCTTCTTGACTTCCCTAAATTGTCATTTCCTTAAAACTCACAACATGCCAATACATTTATAATTACCACATGTTTAGAGGGGAACCAAAAGGAATTTTAAAAGACACTTCCCATATATAAAGAAGTTTCAAGTTTCTCTGAACTAAAACAAAAAGGATTTCAGTTTTTGGATTGCAGATGTTTTCATTATCACAATGATTAGTTCTTCACAAATTCAATTATTCTTTAAACATAAACTAATAGATGCAATGTATCTTCAATTCATGGAAATATAATTTGATTGTAGTTTCTTTTTTTGTTTTACAAATAATCTCATGATGATCAGGCAACAAAATTTTTTTGAGAATTAATTGTGGAAAGAACATTCAATAAGAACTCCGCTCTGCATATTTATGCCATGCTTGTAAGCTTCTGAAGACAGCACACGATGCTTAACTAACCTCTGCTTAACTAAAGCTGACAAAGAAATACAATAACTCCCATAAAATTACAATTTCATTGTGTGTATATATGTGTACATACATTTATATGTAGTACATAATTGTTGTGCAGGATTGGACTACAATGTCCTTTCAAATTAACTCTCTCCAGTGCTGGCTCTCAAGTTGTTCTATCCCAGACCTTGCATCTCAGTGCAGTATTGTCTGACAGCCAAGAGTTTCTAATCCTGTTTTGCTACTTCAGAATAATCCTGAGAATTCTCTCGAATGAAATAAATTATGAAGGTCTCTGATTAAATTAAATGGAGGAAAAAGACGAATCTCTAGTTAGAGGTTAACTGATGATTAACCCACCTGATAAGAGGAGTGGTTGCCAATGAGGACTGACAGAGGAAGGTGATGGTTTATACGTGTGTGACATCTTAAGGCATTGCTGTGGGCGCTGCTCTCCTGTCAGCACCTCAGCTCAGAGCCAGCAGTCTGTCACAGGGATTTACAGGGGGAAACTTGCTGGTTGTCTCAGAGCCACGGTATCCTCAGGCCTGGCCAAAAAGGGATTTAAGGATAGGTACACTGAATTGTATTAATTATGGTTGTTTTCCTTTTAGGTGAGTTATAAGGCTGCTTCCTACAGGAAGGAAGGAAGCTGGTCCCTGCTGGGAAGGGATTCTGCAGCCTCCTCTTGTGAGGGTCTGAAGTGCCTCAGCCAGGCTGCACCAGGAGCTAATGTCACATATACTTTGGGACAATGTATATTTTGCTAAGATGGATAGTTTGAAAAGGAAAATGCTCTGGAGAGCCAGATATCCAAGGAATGAATCCTACATCCCTATGGCATACTTCCCTTGTCCTGTCCCATTTAACCAGTGATGGAGGTGGGAGGATCACAAAGTCCCAGGAAGACCGTCAGCAACATCACCACCTCTGTTTTTTATTTAATAGAAACTGATTACAGGTATTGATAGCACCTCACCTGACCTCTTGCTACCCTTGATGCTTTTGAGTGATAGTCTTAATCACATGTGACAGTGAGATGTCCAGCTGTATGGCTCAAAAAACACAAACCTTATCAGACAATCCAGAAACTCACCAAGATCTTTCCATTTGCAAAGCAGGTTTTGTGATGTTTCATTATGCCACTGGCCACACATGTGGTGTCTGCCTGTCACCTTCCAGCACATGGTTGTCACTCAGTAAAGGGTGTGGAGGAACAACCTGAACAAAATAAGAAACCTTGGATAAAAGAAAATTGAAAATGAAAGTCCCTGGCCTTTGGAATTAAAGGATGAAGCAATCTCTGGTTTGCTTATTCCCCCTGGGAAGGTTCTCAAGCCTCTTGCAGCCTGCACTGTAAAGAAGCTTACAGTCAAATATGCATTTCATTTTATTTTGTTGAGTGGAAGAAGGGCAAATGAAATGACCAGGGAAGAGATGGACAGAGAGTGGAGCAGAGTTGGCATTTTCCATTGTGTTGTATTTGTCAAGCCAGTTAGTCTTGCTGCAGGAATAATCTCAGGTTCTCTGCTTTTTTTTTTTGGGGGGGGGCATCTGCTGCTCTTTTACAGTGATTTATCTCCTTGTCCCATTCCTCCTCCTTTCTGGGAGAGCAGGGAAGATGGTTTGGGCTTGCCTCTTGTGCAGGCTCAGCGCTGCCTCTGAACTTGCCTCAGCTCAGAGCCCAGATCTGGTTCTGTTCTGATTGTGGTTTGAGATCCTCGCTGCTTCTGTGGGGAACCTGAAAATTTCCCTTTTAGGGGGCTCTTGGCCAGCATCTAGGAAATATCTCCAGTTCTGTTTGCATCTAGGAAATATCTCCAGTTCTGTTTTGAATTGGATTTGTCACAGCACATCTCCAAAGTACTGGGTACATCTCCCAGAAACTGGTCTGGCGTGCTCCTCCCTTCTTAAGTAACTGTGATGTTTCTATATGGTGGAGTTTGTGACATAACTGAGCTAAACCTCTTCCTTCCTCACTAATAATAGCATTTCCCCCTCACATGCTGCCCTCTGCTCGTAGAATGCAGCCTGTGGTTGGATTCTGTGAATTCCTGCACGTCCTGTCTGATGCTGTAGGCTCTGCAATCCATCCCCCAGCTGAACTTCGGGCAGGTTCAAGCCTTGGCAGCGCTGAACTGCGGTGCTGCCGGGAGAACTTAGAAGCTGTTGCTTACACAAAAGCTGGCAATTAGCAAATTTTGGTAGGGACATGAAGTAATACTTGTACCTGTGCTCAACTCCCTGCAGGGGCCAGTTTACAGTCCAATTAAACAATTATGAGTCATTAAACTGAATCTTCAGAATCCTCTGGGCTCTCGAAATTGCTATTTACATAATTCTACAGCTAAAAATAATGAAGATAAAGTAATCAGGTGGCAGTGGAACATCTTTTCAAGTATATGAGCAGTTAATTGCCTTCACTTTATTCCCAAGTGTGCAAACACTGTCTTGTTTGATAGTGACAAATATAATTTGGGGGGTATCTTACTCACCTGACATTTTGAAGAGGGTATAGGCTATGCTTAGTTGCAGAGTTATCTTGGAGAAAATATTATTACTCTATACAGGTCCATCACCCTGTGGTGTTTATTAAGAAAATATGAGCTTGCTGAAACATGTGACTTCCAAATTAATCTCTGCTAGATTTGACAGGATAAGGAAAAGCTGGAGTGAACTTTCCAGGTTTAAAGCCTAGTAAAAAGGAGTTTTGCTTTTCCTTTTTCTTTCCTGTTTTGAGGCTGCCCTGTGCAGGGGCAGGAGTTAAACTTTAATCCTTGTAGGTCCTTTCCAACTCAGGCTATGCTGTGATTCTAGGTTTGTGTCCCCATTCAGATCAGAAAAAGCCCTTTGTGCTCACATGGAGAGCAGACTTTCAACAGCTTAATTTGGAGCTCTCTTGGTGGTGCTCTTCCCTGCCCTCAAACTTTGGGGAAGCCCTGCTAGGCTCACCTATATAGGCTTTCACCTATTCTCTTCACTACAGTGGAAATACTGGAAAGGCTGGAAATAAAAAGATGACATTTATCTTAACGGCCACATTTCACTTCAATTGGAGCTTTCCAAGTGCTCAGCACTTTGGAAAATATATTCTTCAACTGACAATTTGATGGCTTATCCCATACAGGACATCTTAAAAGCTTTATGAAACGAATGGCTTAAGCATCTCATTAAATGCCTTGCTGAATCCAGAATTAAATAGCAATTATTTTGCATGACTCAGTTTCTCTACCCACCCAGAAGGAAGTTTCTGAGCACTCTGAACAGCTTTACAATGAGATATAGTATAATACAAGTGAACTGTTGTACAGGTACAAAATCCTGCACTCAGCATTAGATTTGCCTTGCTATGGAAAGCTCAAATAATTGTTCTTTCCTATCAATGTTCATGTTTCTTTAGAATGACACCAGTACAACTGCAAAACAGAAGTGAGTGTTCGGAAAAGAAATTGCTGCGAACTGAAAGATAAATGTTGTTTTTCCAAATACTTCTTGTCCAAAGCTCTGAGTACCTTTCATCAAACTTTATGGAAATGAAACCAAATTAGCTCTAAATAATAGAGCTGAGGACTGGCACCTCAGCAGTGAAAATGGTATGTTTGTTCTCTCTTGCAATGTGTAAAAAAGACATTAGAAAAGTGATGTGAAAAGGCAAAATCCCACTGTTTGCTTGTTCAGTACCTCAGCAATATCACAATGACTTACCTTTGTACCAAAACTTTTTTAACTCTTAGGAGTTGTTCTTGGAGCCTTAGTTGTTCTGGACCTATGATTCTGTTCCACAGCAAGGAGAAGGGATCCACTTGAGGCAACAAAGCCAAAAGCTCCAGTTTTGAGGAAGAAGGAATTCTCTTCTCCCGGTACAGATCTAAGGAAGGACTGACACATGCATTGCAGTGATATCTCAGTATTTCCCTGATTTCACGGTAACCTATACTCTTGACGGTGAAAAATTTAATTCAGTTGATTGCAGCCCTGGTCTTATAGCTCTTGTTCCTTTAATCTCTGTGTTAAGTGATAACTCACAGCATCTAAACTCCCCGAGGCAGCAGAGACCAAGGGCCAAAAACCCTGCCTGAGTTGTTATTCTTAGAACTGGTATCCACTCTGGGGTGTGTAGGAAAGGCATGAGGTTCAGGGCTGGAGCTGACTCTTAATTTCCAGCTCCCTTTCTACCAAGGGACACAAAAAGAGGCAGAGACATTAAAGAGAAGTGAGAGTGGCAGAGATGGCCCCTGGAGATACAGCACTACCCAACGTCTGTTCCCATCAAAGTGACTCCCTGTGCAGGTGCTCCTGGGACACTGAGCATCATCCCAGGAGCTGCTCGGCAGCACGGGGACCTCGGTGGGAAGGGATGCCCGCAGGAGAAGTGCAGGGGCTGCACACAGCTCTGCTGGCAGACAGATGGTACCTTCAAGAGGCACAAACACCTGAATTTGGTGATGCTTCGTTATCCTGAGCTCACCTCTGCTCCTCCTCAAAGAGTGACAAACTGCTGCAATTAGCAGCACGTTATCACTCCAAAGTGACCTTGACCTGTCATAGTCGGTGAGATACCTTATAAATCAAAAGGCACAGTAATTACCAGCATTAGGCAAGTGATTTCGGGTTGTTCGGGGTAATAGCATCGCCGCAGATTCTCCTAGGGATTTCTCAACTTCAGGAAAGTAAGACTTAGGGTTCTCTCTGGTGTCCTTTGCTAAGGCTTTTATTGCAGCTTTTGGGCACATTTTATGATGATCCAGCTTTTCTCAGTGCTTGTAATGACCATTGCTGGCTGAGAATGGCATCAAGAGGCTTTTTTAGCTTGAACAATGTGATATTTTATTTACAGCATCCTTATCCTTGGCTATGATCTTGAGTAGAGGGACACATAACCTAGCAAGCTGGAGTAATCTATGACTTGAAAAATGTGAGGTTTTCCTGATTTCTGTACCTTTTCAGGAAGTATTGCTAACCTGACTTTAATTTTGCTATTCCTACAGCCACTGGATTCTGCCAACTGGGTTTTATCCTTTAAAGGATCAAATTTTGCCACTTGGTGGAGTTGAGAACCCCACAAGAACAGAGAAAATGATAAAAGGGCCAGAATTGATGGGCAAAAACAGAAACAGCACTTTATATTTGACTGGTGTAATTCTGCTTGGTCTCACACTTCCAGGTGAATTAGAGCCCTTGAGACAGGATATCACTTGTCTTTTTAACTTATGGAGAATTTAACCTGCCTGTGGATATTAGCATTTGCTCAGTCTCAGAGATGCAAATGCTGGGGATTCCCTGTGCAGGGATGAGTCAGCCATGGCCCCCAGCTGCTGCTCCTTCAGAGCAGCTCCAGCTCCATCTCCCCCATGATATGCCTTCTGGCCTGACTAGGAGGATGAGTTGACATCAGAAGAAATAAATAGAGAAAAAAAGTGAGTTATCTGGAAGAGGAATGGGAAACCCCTGTAATCTTTGAAGCCCTGCCCACCTGTTGAAATGTTATCCTTGTCTTCATCTGAGCTCCAAGACACTGGCTAAGGGCTTCCAACATTTCTACATCACCTAAATCTCGTTTTTCAGTACAAAAATATAATATATCATTAGTAACAGAAGATCTTCTGGTACTAATTCAGAAATGGCTTAAGCCTTTCTGCCAAAAAATGTCCTCACCCCAAACCAGGTCCATTAGAAACTCTTGAGCTTGTTCAACCTTGAAATCCCAAATTCTGTTTCAGAATCCTGTGCTCCAGGTCCTTTCCTTCAGCGGCTCTGTCTGAAGGTGTTTGTACACCCTGGAGGATGCTCCCTCCCAGCTGCAACCTCCTGCAGGATGGATGCTCCTGCCTGGCTGTGGCAGCCTCTCTCTGCAGGGCTCAGGCTGTCCTGTCTGACAGCCCAAGAGACACAGCTGTGCCAGAAGACACTGCCTGTGCTGGGTTTGGAGTCTTAGCTCACTGCCTGTGCAGAATATCATCTGGCAGAGTACCTGCCTCTTGCTTAAGAGCAAAAGGCCAGGGTAAATCTCACATCCTGCTTTCTTGGATACAATAACATCCTAAAAGGACTAAATCCTGAACTCTGTGCCTGACCTGCCTGACTCAGGATGTCTGTTGTAGAGGTCACAGGCTTTTTGATGGGGTTTTCCTAACAATAGGACAGCTTCAAATAAAGCCGTTGCTCAGAGATGTGTAGCTGAAATTTCTCCAAACCGTTCAAGGAAGTTGGGCCTTGAGAGGAAAAGTCTGTCTTTGAGTCATATTTCTTCTACTTCTTAGTGCTATTTTGGAATTATACAGAAAGGAGAAAACAAAACAAAGCAAGGCTTAGGTTGACTGTTTGTGCTTTTTTTTTTCTCATTGAGCATCCCTTATGTCACCAGGAGCTTTGCCATTCATTTCAGTGGCAGCCCTTATCACTGCCTTTCATTTCTTCCATCTGCCTCAAACACTGCAAAGCAACCTGCAGTGTGTTTTTGCTTGCCTGGAGGGTGTGTTGAACCCCACATCCTTTTTTGCTGTTGTTCTCCACAAGAACTGAGCAGGGACTTTTCAGTTGTGAGTTATAAGCTGGATTTGTACTGCATCAGTGAACAGGGCAATTCCCTGCAGTCCCTGGCTTCTGTATCCCTACTCTGTGTGGTCATGTAGGGACAAAATGTCACTGTGTAAATGCAACAGATTCTCTGCATGGATGTAAAGGACCTCAAAATACTGTAGAGTCACTCCTGTGGTGGTGTGACTGTTTTGCAGTAGTAATCCAAAGTCTGTAGGAGTGTTACTAGTATAGGAAACCTGCAGTGGGATACACGAGGTCTGTGCTTGAAAGGAAGAAAATTTGCAGTTGTAAATCTCAAAGTGGTTGTTCTTTCCTGCCAATTGTCTCTTTGTTATTTCCAAAACCAAACCTCGTCTGCTCTGCATTGCTGAATGTTTCTAGATCATTCAGTGAGTGCTTTCTCTTTGAGGTTACCAGAGCTGGAAAGCCACAACATTTTTACCCTGAGCATTGAAATTTGTAAGTGGGATCCAGCTCCTGGAGTTATGATACATAAAGAATGCCATCTCATTTACAAAACAACAAAAAACAACAACAACAACAAAAAAAAAAAAAAAAAAAAAAAAAAACAAAACAAAAAAAAACCCCAAAAAACACACAAAAACAAAAACACAAACAAACAAACAAAAACAACAAAAAAAAACAACCAACCAACCAAGCAAACAAACCCATAAAACAAACAACAACAACAACAAACAAAAAAAAACAAACAAAAAAAAAAAAAAAAAAAAAAAAAAGGCTAGCAAACAAAAAAACCTAGAAAAAGAAAGGATATTTTGAGCCCTTTTGGATGAGGGCGAAAGATCTCAGTGGTGTCCTAAAGACTCCGAAGGAACAAATAGAAATTGGGAGCTATTTTTAAATTCCAAATTACTAAGAACTGGAAAAACAAACCAATCCCTGAAACTGCCTCAGAAATACAGAGCACAGAAGGAGAAATGCTGTGCCCAAGCAGCACCCTGATCCCATCTGCTCAACAGTGGCAGAGACAGTTTTCCCATTTTACCTGTGGATAACTTCTTGCCCTCTTGATAACTTCCTGATTTCTAAGGACATATAGGGAAAACTGCAGGAATCAGCTCATTCCCATATATCATCCAGCCCTTTTATTTTACCCTGCTGCAATATTTCTCACTTGTCCCATGCAGCAGATTCAAAGAAGTCATACAGGGGCCATGTCTGCAGTTCCATTTATCATTTCAGACAATATAGGAAATTGTGTTGCAACAGAGCAAACTACTAAATCACACATAATTGCTCTGATAACGGCTTAGGGAAGGTGACAACAACTAGGGAACTCTTTCATCTTCCAAGGTTAAACATCTTAGAGGTATTTGATCACCTCTTCATGTGAAAATGGGTATTTTCTTCCCAGACCTTTTCTGCATGAAGCAACTCACAAGAAAAAAAAAAAAAAAAAAAAAAAAAAAAAAAAAAAAAAAAAAAAGGTTTGCTTATTTATCTGCACGTAACTAAGGGAGGATTGAATGTCTTACGGGGTGTGTGTGACACTGAGGTCACGCTGCAGAAGGCAGGTGTGAAACAGTCACTGTCTCTGTGCTACAAGCAGCAGTGCAGCACACTGAGATGAAGGACCTTGCCCAAGATTTCAGGATGGCATGGTTGGGTTCAGGTTGGTCCCAAACCCCTCCTATGAGCAGAGAAGGCCCCTCATCCCTAAGCCAGTCTTCCTCCTGGTTTGGTTTCGGTGATTTCAAAATGTTTTCAGTAATTGAAATCTGTTTGTTTCCTGGTGTGTGGAAAGTTACACGTTTTATCTGTGCAGGACTGGAGGAAAAAGACTCTTTGAGCCTCTTGACTGTTCCCCCTACCAACAAATTATCCTTCTTATTGCCTTGCAATATTGAAACTTCAGCAGCTAGAAACTGTCATCAAGCTGCTAAGAAAATCAGAAGAATCTCATTGCTAGAGTTTTAATGAGGCTTATTTCTTTCCTGTGACACTCCAGCTTGCACCAGCCAAAAATAGAGCTGGCAATTGAGAAGCGTGCAAGGAACTTGTCTTGCTGCTCACTCCCTTTCCCCTCTGGCCGTGGGTGTGGGGTGCCCAGCAACCACCCATTTTCACAGGCAAAAAACCTCATTGCTGAAAGGATTTTCTCTCCCTGGACACCTAAAATCTTCCTCAGAGTGAGCTGTGTGCAGTGGCATTGAAGCAGGGAGTGGGTTTAGTGTGCTGGTGCCTGGCTGGATTCTGGGATAACTCCAGGATAATGCACTGGCTCCCATGCACTGGGGGTGTCTGAGCATATCCAAGTGGGCAGTGGAGCCAGCCAGGGGCTTGCTCCCTTGGGAAATGCCATTCCAAAGTTCAGGACAGAGGGCAGGCGGAAGCCCACCTCAGCCAGGCTGTTTTCCTTCATTGTGTCTGCTTCTAAGTCCAGCTGTGAGGCTTGTCTTAGAGGAAAGGGTGGAGGTTTTCTAAAGAGCTGATTCACTTCTGATTTTCTCACCCTTGGGAAGATGCCATGCATCCTTGCTGCCTCTTTGCAGTTCTGACTGCTCCAGCAATTTCCTAATTGCTCATGAGAAAGTCTGCAGGAGGTTGAACGTGGCAGTGGTGGGAGCAGGGCTTTCAGGCACGTGGGGAGATCTGCCCCCTGTTTTTCTCAAAGAAGCACAGCCCACAAGTAATTTGTCTCATACAAAAAAAAAAAAAACCAAAAACCCACAATCAAACGAAAGAAAAAAGTAGCTTAAGAAAGCAAAAAGATTGCAAGAAAGAGGTGTGAAGGGAGAACACGGGCAAAAAATCCCATGATAAATTGTGGCTAGGTGTAATGCAGTGTCAACACCCAAATCTGCCACTAAACCCAGGGATGAGGGTCTCCCCTCCACATACCAGTGGGTCTGGGAGCATGCTGAGCTCTGCAAAGGTGTTGCTTTAGCAGTGACCTCCTCAGTGCATAGCTCAGATGAGATCCACACCATGACATTTTCCAAAAATGACAGCTAACTCCATGCATGGGTCACCACTGACTGCTTCCCCCTGTCATGGGTGAGGTCAGGTGGGGAATGTGACTGCACAGCTTCTGTGTTCTTTGGTTTTGACTCATTCTCAATACCAAAGTGCAACACAGGCATGTCTGCAGAGGGGGTGAGCTGATGTGCCTCTTCTGCCATCCCTGGGGAAGGTGTTCTCCCTTCATCTCATTTCCAGCTCACTAAGACAGCCAGCACAGGCTGTTGGATCACCATGGTGTATTTGCAGCAAGCTCAGGATCTAGGAAATGCCACAAGGAATAACTGAGTGCCAGGTGGTGGCTGGATGAAGAGAAGTTGGCCTCACTTGGAAACACCTTGCCCTGCGTGTTTCTGCCCAGTTTTAGGCAGTGGGGATGTCAGTCTAAATTTTTTTTAGATTTGTTGCTGGCAGGACTGTCAGTGCAGGTGAATTAGTTTTGGAGTGGTCTCAGCCACACAGCTCCTTAGAGGACATCTTGGCTTCTCCCTCAAGAAGAAGCATCACTACCCCACCCATCTTATGACACCCATCCCTCACTGAATATAACCTTTTAACCAGCAGATACCAGTGAGTTTTGTGTAATGCTACAACCTCAGCCAGGCTAGTTGTTTTTCCAGACTCAGTTCCCTGATACACAAAATAAAACTAATAACACTTCCTTCTCAAGCTGCTGCAAATCTTTGGTTTGGTTTAAAAGATGCTCTGGCCTTTTTAGATTAAATTCATGGATCAGCTGCAGTAGCCGTCTTGGAGTTATTATGCCATTCTTTATTTTGATATTTATAGTTGTTTTTATGGTAAGATGGTTCCTCAGGCCCTACAAAAAACAGGTGTGTATGTGATAAAAGAATTTCCAGCAGTTATTTATCTGACCCTCTGAATCCTCATGGTTTATGTATGGATGTTTCTCTGTTTTTGCTCTGGGCTTCAAAGATGGAAAGTGTGTTTTCCAAGGCTTTAGTATGAGTTAATCTCAAGTCCTACTTCAGTCCCAGAGGTAGAGCAGAGCAAGTTACTAAAGCATGCAATATTTTATGAATAGTTTACAAAACAGACTGTACAGATTTGTTTTATACTTAAAATAGGAATTTCACAAAAGCAATAAAAACAGTCCTAGAAATAACCTTAGTTTTACAAGACTGAAAGTCTCCTAAGTCAGGAAGTCACGTGTGGTAATTCAAAAACCTGTTCATCCATTTACCAAATTCCATTACATATGTGTTGAGAGGGGGGGGTTGGTTTTGATTGGTGGCTTTTCTCTGTGTGAAATACTTTTTAAAAAATTTTATTTTATTTTAATCCTTTTCATTATCTGGGTTTCACTTAGGAGATTGTCTGATGAGAGAAATTTGGCCCAAGACCTGAAACTTGTTTCTCTTTCCTTTCCCAGCCACCACAGTCAGTTATGTGCTCAGTGAGGCTGGAGAGGTGAGAGGCACCTTCTGCTCCTGGGGCTCTTTCAGAAAGCAGCACAAACTTACACTAATAATGGTGGGGTTTTAAATCCAGTGCAATTTGTAAATGTGCATTTCCATGGTAACATGTAGGTAGTGAAGTAATCCTCAATTCATCATCTTCCATGAAATTCCAGCAACTATTCCTAAACATTCATCCTTTTCTAATCCCAGAGCTGTTGCCATGGAAATGATCAGATAAGATACAGGCCTTTAGGCAGATGGGTTTATAAAGGATGCTAAATCTTGGCCCATGGAAATCCTTATTTAAAATCAACATAGCTGGCAGTGATTTTTTTTTCTGATTGTTTCAAGATTAATTAAATTAACTTCATATTACAAAAGGCTTCTTTTCAAGTGACCCCTGGGAACTGAAAGTGTCTCTGGCCACAGGCTCAGGTCTCTCCTCTTTTGTGTGGTGCCAGAAGCTTCTGCTGCTCCTGTTTCCTCCTCCCATGTTCCTGCACCTCTCTCCACAAGTGGATAACTCAAATTCTCACAAGCTTTGCTCACAGTCTGGGGTTTAGGCTTGCTTTTCAGACATTTTGCTCTGCAAAGAAGCTTATTTTTATTTTTTCCCATTCATCAGAGCAGAGGACAGCATCCTGGAGATTACACCCAACCCAGAAGATCTCTGCTTGCCAGTGCATTAAATTCTCAATTTCAAAAGCTGTGCAGGATGAGAGGCTTGCACCTGCAGAGGCACCTTCTGATCAGTTTTACAAGCTGGACCTGGAGGTGTGTAGATGACTGTTAAAATGGGATTTGGTTTCTAAATCCCTATGTTCAGTGTTCATAAGTCACAAAGGTGTGTTGAAAGTCTTCTGTCTTCGCCAAGACTTTTCAAGGCAAGAGGACACACTCATTTTTACCTTCTCCTGAAATCAAAAGGAGAGTTTCAAAGACACGAGTCACTCTTAGGCACAAGTTTTCCTGACTTTTAATTAGGGTTGGGGATCCAATTCCCATATATACCTTAGGCATTTTTCTGCAATGTTTCTTTATCTCTCTCCACAGGGAAAAAACTCCACCAAAACCTGTAAATTAATCTGAACAGAGGACATCTGAATGCAAAGAGGATTTCTTGTTATTTTATTAGACTTTAGGGATAAGAGTCAGAGGGTAAGATGTACCCAATAAGACAAGTGCTCTAGAGATAACAGTGGTGGTGAAAGAGCCCTCCCTCACCAGCCTGTGTGCTACCAGTTTTGGGAGGAGGTTTTTCACCTTTGGAGAGGTTGTGAGCTTGAAGGGTGGAAGGCACCTGGTGTAAAGCATGAGCTGAAGAGCTGTGGGTGTTCCTCACCCAGAGCAAAGTCCACCAGTGTAGGTTGGCTTAAGGAAGGTCAGGTGGGTATTCTCTGCCCTGAAGCACTAATGAGATGTGGAGATAGGATGTGAGAATGGGGAAGTGGAGGGCCGGAAACATCAGGCCAGCAGGGACGGTTTAAAAGGACAGGAAGAAAGTGAGAAAGGAAAAGAGAGAGATCACTGGGCCTGTAAAGCAGGCAGGGGAAGAGGAAGGACTCTGCCAGAAGCTGTTCAGCACATGAAACCCCAGGGAGAAGAGCAGACAATATTACAGCATCAGTCAGTGTCTGCACAGCCTTTTCCTCATCCCCTTGCTCTCTGTTCCTCCAAGCAAGGCAGCAGTTTTGTTTTCATTATGGGGGGAAATTAGAGAAATTGCACCCCCAGAGCCAGTGCCTTGTCCCTCCCAGTGCTGCTGACAGAGGCAGCCCAGGGCATGGAGCCCCAAAAGAGCCTCTGCAAATCAAAAGCTTCACTAAACGCCTTGTTGCAGAGGGGAACTTTTGAAGATTCCCCCATGGATGATCTAACAATTCCAATTAAAACAAACTCCATGCAATTCTTTATAGAGCTTAAAAAAAATCAATATCAGCAGTTCTGCCTGTGTTTAAATCACTCATGGACACTGTTTATTGCCTAATAATGATATTGCATGGGTTGCAGCTCCTGTGCCAAGCACATCAAAGCCTGGGAGGGAAAAGGGGTGAATAAATTAAGGAAAAATGGCATGTTACAGCCAATGGCCTCGGCCAGAAAATTTGGCCAGTTCAGCTTCTCACAGAAGAGCTTAACAGCAATCATACTCTGGATTTTTATTGTGCCCCAAACCCAAGGAACACGTGGCCCCTATTTATATTTTTTCCAGCTTTAGCTCATAGATGAGGAAGGAGCATCCAAAAGAGGCTGAGTCACAAAAGCTCATGAACACTGGCAGGAATCAGACCCAGGTGTCTTGGTCTCTGGTCTGCAGCTGTAATTCAGTATATGATATTTATCTAGACACCCAAGAGAGTTTGAATGGGAGAGGCTGCTGAACACAGGAGAGAAGGAAGGCAGTGGGTGATGAGTATGATGGGAAGGGGAAAAGAGGGGCAGCAGAGGAGTGTGCAAGGTTGGAAGTTAATTTTCTAGTGTCTTCAGGTTTGCAGGAGTCAGAGGAAGAAAGGAGGTTGGACCAGAAGTGGAGGAGAGATGGGCTAGAAGACAGAAGAAAACTGAGATGGTGTGTAGGCACGGTGCTGCACAGCAGAGCTAGCGAAGGTTTCATGCTGTGGTAGCCAGAGGAGAGCTGCAGACTTTGTGTCTGCTCCTGGGGCTAAGATGTAAGCTGGGAACCATCAGAGCCTCCCACATGACTGCAGGAACACTGAATCTTCTGCAGGGAAGCAAAACATCCATCTCCAGGGAGACAGTTTGGCTAAAGTCTCAGACAACATCTCCGTCTTTCATTATGCCCTAAGTAGCAAACTGCTGTGATTTCAGCAAGACTTAATAAGTTCCCTAAAATATCCCCTTGACTAGGCCTGGCCACAGTCACCTTGATTTGCAGATCTGCAAAAAATAGATGAAAAGACAAGTGTGACCCAGGTGCTGTCATTCAAATGAAAGGATGGAAATTCAGTAGAATTTTTGTCCGGTTCCTCTACCTCCCTTTTCCTTTAGAGACATTTACCTGTTGCAGCAGTCCTTTCCAAATGCTGCTTGATGACCTGCTAGGACACCCAAAGTGACTGCACTGCTGCAGATGCAATATGCTTTTTCCCCTCAGTGTTTGGCCCCTTTCTCTCCCAGGGCTTGGAGAAAAGGGCAAAGTTTCTGATTCACCTTTCTCTAACCTGCACACACAAGTTTATCATCATCCTTCAGAAAGGTTTGTGGCTCTGTGTCTAACTGGTGCCCTCTCCCCCCTTTTCTGCAAGTTTCAGGAAGAGCTGCAGCTCCCTTACAACTTCTGATACAAAGAGAAGGAGGTGTCATATCACGTAGAATTTTTGGGAGCAGCAGTGCTTTTCCCCACGAGGTGAAAAGTATTGACCTACAAACGCCACCACTGCCCATGGACTGACAAGGTTCTTGCCTCCCACCAGCCACAAAGACATCCAGTTCTACCACCATACACTTGGTGTCAAGCTGAATTTGGAAGTGAGGACACTCATTCAGATAAACATTGATAATTAGGGCTGATAACTGCTCATGCACCATGAGGACATGCTGGAGGGTCCTGATTTCCTTTTTAATCCACAGATGGAAGAGTTGTGCAAGTACAGCCACTCCTGGGGAAAATAGGAACCCTTGGTTGTGGTGGCAGCAGCGTCAGGACTCAGCCTCCCTCCTGCAGCAATCCCTCTCCCTGGCCCAGAAACACCTGTGTTGGGAGGAGAGGGAAGTCTCTCCCTCTTCTCTTGCATCAATGCTGTTTGAAAAGGCTCAGGGAGCTTTGCAGGGTGTTTTTCACTTAGAAACTTCCAGGTCACTTGGTTTGAGGGACACAGGTTTTCTCACAGGGTCTGTCATGCAAAGGGACTTTTTTACAGAAGAGATTTTGTGAATTGTTTCCCAGGTTTATCCAATTTTCCAATCATAATTCAAAAGCAGGGTACATTAAAGAGCATCTGGTGCTCCTGATATCATAAAGACTGTTTGGGAATGTAGCAGCAAATGGCCTCACCAGCAGGGTCTGAATGCAGAGCCTTTGGCACTATCTCTCCTGCCTGAGCACAGGGAACAGCATCTCATCTGGTAGCTGTTGGAAGTTATTTACTATGTTTAAAAAATAACAAAAGTCCCACTTTCTCTAAAAGTAAAACTCTTTGAGAGTTTGATAACAAGGTCTCACCACGTTATCTCTGTGTTTCAAAGCAATGCATCTGTGTGTGCTCACAGCCAAGTGCACCATGAGCTGCCTGGAGTATTTTATGAGCTGGGTCTGCAAGCTGAAAACTCTGGAACAAGTAGCTTATCACTAAAGCTGCTTCGAGGATTTAGAGTGGTTTAAATTACTTAAAGTGCTCCAGGGACCCAATCCTGCACCCATTGAAACTACTGGTGATTTTGTTGGAGAATTACAAGGGACAAGGATTTGGCACTAAAGGCTTAGAGAGATGAAGTGGATAAAACCCCTACAGCCCTTTAGGGATGGCTAAACCATTCCAAAGCCTTAGACCTGTTCACAACATACAGGGGTTGGCCAGTGACAGAGGAGCCTTAGGAGTGCACCAAATGTCCTGCTGACGTTTGTATCAGACCCATTTTCAAGCCCTGTGATTGCAGCAATTTCTCTCTTTTTCATTTCCCATTGACAGCTGTGGTCCCATCCTACTCACAGCAGAGTCTGCAGCACCACTGGGCACAGAGAAAGGAGGTGCTTTGTATTCCAGAGTATTCCAGAATCCCTTTAGCAGTTTGGCTGGTGATAACCAGGCAGGAGCAGAATCAGGCCCCAAGATGGTAGTTCAAATGTTTCCTCCTTTTGGTTTTTGCACATGGACTCTTCTTTAGTCCTTTTTGTAGTCCTCTTGTATACTTTACTGTCATTTGCTTTGATCCTGTCTTCCTTCCACATACCTCTTAGATTATTTTAAACTGTACTTAATACTGATTTTTTCCTTCCTGTCTAAGAAAGTACCAGCATGCACCCTGGGGTTTAAGTTATTAGTTAAAGTATTTCTTACAGGCAGAAGAAAAGTAAAATATGAAACCCTTCAAACTTTTCACAATAGCAAAAAAAAAAAAACAAAACAAAACAAAAAAAAACCACCACCAAAAAAATGCATTTATACCCATTGCAAACCTTGGAGGTTTATTGCTTTCCAGAGATCCAACCTCCTGGTTATGCACAGGCCTATTCTGCTTTTCATGAAGAGTGGAATATGATCCCAACTACAGTAGCAGGGAGTGTTTAGGGACCTTGGGAAATGCTGACATGGCCTTGCAGACATGGATTATCATCTGCAGAGGACACACCAGACTGAGGGACTGAGCCAAACTCCTCCAGATCAGCACCCAGGGCCCCTCAGCAGTGCCCCAAACCACGTCATCCAACAGGATGTTTTCCCCTGCCTTTACAGCTTTCTCCTACATCCCATCCTCATGGGCAATAAGAGTAAAAATCTTAACTTCTTAAGGGGAATTCAGCCATCCACAATATAATACACCAGGGGATGAATTCCTGAGAGGGTTTTCTTTTGGTTTAAAACCTGAGAGGATCTGGGGTTGTAGATGATAGCATGGAGATAAGAAAAATTTAAAAAACCTTCTTGTGTAGCCATTTTCTGATAAGGTACTCCTCCTTTTCCAGTTGCCCTCATCATCTCAGCAATCCCCTGGGATCTGGGTTCTCATGCCAAAAAAAAAAAAAAAAAAAAAAAAAGAGAGAGAGAAGATCTATAGCAAAACCAGAAGGAGAGGATTATATTTCTGGGGCCTTCAGCAAATTTTTTCCCAGCAGCTACTCAAGTCCTGTCAGTGTAGAAGAAGCCAAAAGGGCTGTAGAGAAGCATCTAGGAACCAATAGAAATGCTCTTGTGATATTAAAAAAAAACCCCAAAACATAGTTTAAACATTTTTCACCTCAGGAGATTTCCCTCGGTAGAACACAGTAATCTGGAAAGACTGAGTAGAAATATAAGTCAAAGAGACTAATCTATTTCCATATATATACCAACCTAGATATATATATTTTAGGTTTATATTGAATAGCTCAACAGTGTCCCCTGAAGGATGCACTGTAAATAAGAGGTTACGAAAGAGGTAAACAAACAAAAAACCAAAAACAACAAAAAAAAAAAAAAAAAAAAAAAAAACCAAAAAAAAAAAAAAAAAAAAAAAAAAGAAAAGAAAAGATGGAATAGGGAGAAGTTTGCAAAAGCCTTTTCAAAAAATAATTTCAGCTACTTTTCTTGTAACATCTGCACAGTTCTGATGTTTTCCAGACCAGTTAGTTGCTGCAGTGATGTCCAGTTAGCTGGACTTCAGATAGCTGTGCCCAAGAAACCCTCTGCGTGTTTTGTTTCTGCAGCATCTTCCTCTGGGCACTGAGGGTCCCTGTGGAGGCAGGACTGCTCTGCCCAGCCCTGTGCAGCTCGAGGCTGTGATCCTGCAGTGAGCTCCCTGTGAATTCCCTGTGGGAATGCAGCTCTCAGTAACAGCCCCAGCTGGATTAGGAAGTTCTGTCAATTCATTTTACACTACTGTGGGTTTTTTAAACAACAGCATCAATGAGGTTTTCTTTTCTTTTACACAGAGGAGAAACAATCTGACCACCACCAGTCCAACTCTGTAGTTTTCTGTAGGGAATCTCTTTGCTGAGCCACTGGCTCTGCTGGTGCTTTGCAGTAAATATTGGCCACTGTGCCTCTAAGTACTATTAATGAAGTTAATTAGCAACAAAAGTTTTCAAATGTTAAAAAGCTACAGGCATAGCCATGGTTCATTAAGCTTCTCAGAAGCTTCAAACCAATCTTAACTGCATTTCTCAGAGGAAAAGAACACAACATTTTTAAAGAATTGAAAGAATTTAGCTGGTCTTCTCTACTTTATGAAAACAGCATTTGATTTCTGTGGGTATAAGAAGATTGGTTCTGCTTTCCCTGGGAACACTTCCCTGCAAGTGACCTCCACGAGGTACCCTCTACCTATTCAGATGGAGCTGATGGAGCATTTAAGAGGTATTTGGGAAGGAAAAGAAAAGATCATAACCTTTTTAATAAGTAGTTTGCCTATGACAGTGCTGGCCAGTCCAGCATATCCTTCTCACAGAATTAATCAAGACCAAGCACTAGATTTGCTATTGTCCCATTTCATAGCATTATGGAAATCTAAGATTTAAGCCAGTGCTTTAAAGTCCCTGCCTTGTTTAATACCCTTACTGCCTTACAGATTTAAGGTAGCTCTTAGGTGGTAAATTTTCAAAGCAATGTGTGAGACTTAATGTCAACAGAAGTTCTGTCAATAAGCCTTTTCCTCTGCTTTAAAAATGTTCCTCTTAACCTCTTGCCTGCAGCTTAATACCTGGGCTGAATGGGGTACTTTGAGAATATTCCTCATGTCAGTGCATTCCCTGGTGAATCACAGGCTCTGAGAGATACATTTCACCCAGGTGGAGATCTCCCCTTGGTCCAGATCAGGGGTGACAGCTGATAAGCAAAGATAAAACTCTCACTTTTTAAATTTCTTTGAACTGCATGGCCACTGTCTTGACCAGGAGAGAAGGGGGTTTGTGTTGGGCTGCAGGACATGGGGAGAGGGAAGTACCAGATGCCTCTTCTTCCCTTCCCCATCCAGGAGACACAAGTTTGCACAGAACTGGTGCTGCTGCTTCGTGCCATGGTTTAAAATCTTTCTGATTCAGGTGTCAGGATCCCACTGACAGCTACATGACAACATATTTTCTCCTTGCTGCTTTCAAATTAAAAACAAAATGATATTTCCTTTGCTGTGCCCTGTAAGTCTGTTTTTCTCCATTTTTAAATCTAAGCTGGATGTAATAATTATTCCTTTAAAATCAAGGTTTATTGTACCACTTCCAGCTGTGTAGCTGAAATGTTACCTAAACCTTTTCAGCTGATAAGCTAGAATCAGTCTCTAACAAGGAGTGAGACTCAATTTCCCAAATAATATCCCTCCTTAAATAGAAACCTAATCAAACACATTCCACATTCTCACTGGTCACCTGAGCCTATTTCCCAATAATCTTTCTGTGCCAGAGTACTGTCTGGTAAAGTGAAAAAAGAAATTGTGGAGGAAATTAAAGTTGGTTTACTGTGGCAGCCATCACTTCTAGTTCAGCCAGCTGCATCACTCTTCACTGCTGTGAAATTGATTTTGGAAGCAAAATTCTGTAATTGCACCCTGATATTTCTTCAACAGCTCCCTGAAATATATGTGAATAGAGTTGTGACAGTCATAGCAGGGTCAGGCTAAAGATAATCAGAAAGAGTTAATACAAGAAGTTATGCTATTCCATGGTCTATATCCCGGAGCACTGCATGCACATGGAGCCTCCCAGCAAGCAAATTTTGATGCCGATGGAAATGTTTGTACCTGAAAGTGAAAAATTATACATATTTCTCAGCCAATTGAGAGATAAAGCCAGTACCCTGTTGTCTACAAATCTGGTAAGATTTAAAACCCATGCTGATCTCCTTGCAGATGCATCACAAATAGTTTTCTCACATACAATAAGAACAACATGAATCCTTCACCAGAATTATTTACTGAATTACTTTCCATGACCAGTCATCTAAGGAGAGAGCAAAGCAGTAATGAATTAAGAAAGAGATGATGAGAAGCTAACAAAGTATTCATGTGGTTTTATTCCTTTGGGCAAAACCTTTATTCCACCAAAATCAATGAGAATAGAATAGGATGAGTTATGATTTATTGCTACAGTCAGATCTCATTGTGTTGCATTAAAGAGGTGATGATTACAGGTTTTCTCTGAACATGCCACAAACAGTGACATATTTAGAAAGCATCGGGTGTCAAACACCAAACTGTTTCTGAGAGAACTTATAAAATGTCATGTCACAAAATGGATAAAAATAGTTCCTTTCCCAGTTTTTACTTTGTTTCCTTTTGGCAAGCACTAATTCCTCAATGTGTTAATCTAAATTCTTTCTTGATGTGTGGCCACTGTAAATCAGTTCTGAGGATAACATAGTCACACTAGCCTGAGCCTGGCTGAGTATGTGGCATCTGGAGCATAAATCAACATGGCTTTGCTTGATCATGCACCAGATAATCAGTGATGACTCAGAATTACTCAAAGAGTAGCAACTTCGAGTTCATTTTGTTATCCTCAGTGTTGTCTTGTTTCTGTGTGCACTAATCACGCTCCAGGGCAGCTGGATTTAATGGCGGTGTCATCAGAAAGTGGTAGTGTCTTTTTGGAATTTTTTGTGACAATATATGCCCAGCTGATGTATTGTTAGTGATATTTTTCTGCTTATATCCTAAGCATGGATGGTACCAAGATGAAAGCAACACTGTCAAGCCTTTTTGGCTACAGCTAAAATTCCTATTCGCTATCAGAAGAGATTATGTTAAACCAGCCATAGAGGGGCTGGAGGTACCTCAAAGACACACTGCAGTGACAAAAAGCATTACCAACACAGAGATGCAATTGCCTTTCATGAGAGCTTAGCTCCCAGGTATGACTGATTGTTTTAGGGCAGCAGCACTGACAGGCTGGGCTAATTTTATCAGTTGGAAATTTCCCTCTATTTTTGATTTATTTTATTGGAAAATGTTCTCAAAATGCTGGTGCAGGGGGTTTTGTATATTAAGCTTTTTTCTTTGCTGGAAGGGAACTGTCAGAATGTTGAAGTCCCTCTGGTTGTAAGAACCAGGCAGTGACTTTCCAAGAGAGAAGGAAGGACCTGAGCACTGTCCTCGTCAGTTTTTCTTGTCACCAAGAAGTGAGGGAGTCTGCAGGGTGCTCACAGTGAGTGGGCAGGGGGGCTTTGAGAGGAGCTTCCTCCAGGCTGGGAATCTCAAACCATCCCTGCTGCCAATCACCTCTGCTGGTCTCTTCAGAGCACTTCAGCTGAGACCACCACCTGCAGCCCTTGGATGCTCTGGTACCTCTGGAGAAGGGCACAGCAGCAGCAGAAAAGGAGAATGGCCAGGAGCTGATGAGTAGCAGAAGTACTGGATGTGAGCAGGGACTGCAGTGTAAGATCAGTGGTTGTTTGTGACCCCTTTGGTGCAGCTGGGAGGAATGTCCCAGCACTGCTACAAATGTACCTCCTGTTAGTTGAGAACTGATGATGCTTGAAATGATTCTGTGAGGCAAAATAAGTGCATAAACTTGTATAGAGGTTCAACCTGAAATAAATTAATGAACAATTTTATTCTCTTAGGTGGCTATTTCATTTGAAGAGCTGAGTTCCCTTTTTTTTATTCCTGTAAACCGTTTACAGGGTCTTCTCAAGCATCTTCCTTCTGTATTCACCCAGTAATATCTGAGGAGTATCCTTGGCGTGTGCCTGGCTGGTGGGAGGCAGAGCAAGGGGCTGCTCATGGGTTGGCAGTGTGGGGAGCCTCTCTCTGCTGCTCTCCTCAGTTTGCTGCAAATCAGTGAGCAAAGTTCTGAGAAGCACAGTAAGGAAAGGAGGGGTGGAGCAGCCCTTGGCAGAGATGTACCAAGTCCCACAGGTGTGCACACTGCTTTGTCACTAATGCTCTGGAGAGGCTGAAGGTGGAATATTTCTCCTCTTCCCTGATGAAATTCTTCCAGCTCTGGACTGGAACCTGGAACCGCGTGGACACAGTCTTGAGGGTGCCATCCCACAATGTCCACTTGCTGGAACTGAGGCCATGTCCCTGTTGATTGACCATCTTTGAAATGAAGGCAGTGTCTGTGCCTAGGGTGGAAAGAGAGCTGTTAAAGAGAAAAGCAGCCAGGTTATGTTTTATGATCATGGCACTACTTCCCTGATCTTACAGGAAAGTGTTCAGGCTGTGTTCCTCAAAGCAAGAGCTAATCTGCCAAAAGCATTTGGCATGGACTCACTGTCTGTCCTCCTCACATCAAATACTGACCTTTTGATCTGCTCATGCAATGTCCCCTGTATGTGGAACATTTTCCATCATTGGTAGGGAATATCTACTGATATTGTGAAGGACAGATCCCCTTTGTGACCTTTCAAAGAGACCAAATATTCAGTTTGGTGCTTCCTGAGCAAAGAAAACAGATAATCCTGGGACAACTCAATGCAAGGAAAGTTCACAGATCTGCAGTCACAGGAGGAAAGAATAGAGCCTGAGTGAGGAAAAATTTACTCATGCATTTAATTATCTGAGTCAGCCTAAATAAATTGGTCATCCTAGAAGGTGGCAAGGATCCAGGATCACAACCGTCACCAGAGGTCCATCAACAAACATTTTTCATCTTTGAATTAGCACTGCTCTGCTGGCACATATTCCCAGTCAGCCTGAGATGGGCCCCTCCCTGGAGATCCGCTGAAATATTGAACAGAGAGTTACAGGTTGTAGAAGAAGGAACACATATGTATAAGGGACTGAATTAGGATTGCTTAGGCAAGCTTAACTCAGGCCTCTCTTACACATGGTGCACTTGACTGGACTGTATTTATGTCCTCCTAATACTGTTTCTTTAAAGATGAAGAACAAGGAGTATGAAGAGTTGTGTTGACTGAAGAACAAAGAAAAAGTCAGTAAGAAAGCAAATGAGACAGCCAGAGGCAAACTTTCTTAGTGAGAGAAGTCTCAGGATAAAGCCTGACATGGCTCAGCTGCAAAAGATGCCCTACTGTGCTGAGAAGAAAGGATAAACTTCTATGAAGAATGAGCTGGTTTTGCTCTGTATTGAGCTTGATCTAGTAAATACAGTGCCAAATTCAGGTCAGACTATGGAGAAAATATCCTTAGATCCTTAGAAATTAATAATCTTGGGTTTTAGAGACAGATTAATATTGAGAAGTAGAAGAAAGACATTGGCACAAAATTTTAAGGAAGGAGATAGAGTTTGCTATTCCTGAAAGTACTATCTTCTTATTTTCAATTAAAAATATACATCAAGAAGGCTGATGATTACTTGTGGTTTGTAGTTCTCAAACTTTAGACAGCAAAGAAAGATTAACTTTGTTGCATGGATATAGTTTCAAGACTTGGTGGCAGGTCAGTGAACTGAAACTTTTATTCTAAATTAACTGAACCATTTTCAGTACTGTGCACTTAGCTGTAAAGCTCTGAGGTACAAATAACAGTAAAAAAGAGAAATTATCTAATGAGTATGGGAATGTAAAAGGAGTGTGCAACTTCCCTGTCCTTGCTGGTTCGTCTCATGAGTAATTTCTTTCTTCTTCCCTCTGCCATGCTTGGTTATCTTAGGCTGTGATAACAGTGTGATTGCCACACTGCAGCCTCCAGCAAGGCCATGCAGGGCCCCATGTGAGAGTTTGGGTGAGGAGGGTCCTGCTGCTGCTGTTACAATCAACTACCCAGCAGTTGCTGGGCTCTAACGCTGACACAGTCCCTGTACAAGGTGCCTTCTGCTGGTGAGATGGTTTGGGTCAACATGATGGCAAAACCTTTCTTTGCAGCTGGAGATCAAATACAGCAGTTTAGCTCAAGACTAGCACTGGCTTCCTACAGTCTTCTGGATGGAAATGGGTATTTTGACTTATTCCCCATAGCAACTAACTAACCACAAATAAAGTCTTGCCAGTGGCCTGTGCTCTTATCCATGGCTTGGTGATCAGAGCTCTCTGTGTTGTGTGTTTTCATGTCTGTGAAATGAGGAGCACATCATTTAATTCTGCTGTGTTGTGTGTGTGTTTTCTTGTCTGTGAAATGAGGAGTACATAATTTAGTATCTCTATATCTTGGGTCTCCATCACTAGGGAACAGTTAACATTCCTTTTGCTACTCTGATAGAAATGCCATTCATTTTTAGGTTGATACCCTAAAGGCACACATACCTTGCCTTTATAATTACATATGGCTAAAGGCAGCATTAAAATCTCATGTTCTCTCTCCAGTTCTTGTAAGCTCTTCTGTGGAGGAAATTCTTAAGGAAAAAAAAGTAATTCACCTTATCTCTTTTTGTCTTTTCTGTACAGACATTTCCAACAATGGAAAGTTTCACAAGACGCACACCCACGAGAGAGCAAAAAGTAAGGAGAATATTCTAAATACAACTTTTGCCAGCAAAAAAAGAGAACAAAGTAAGTGTATCTTAAAAAAAAAAAAAAAACTTGTATTACAAGTTTTCTTCTTGATCACACTGTAAAAATCTTATTCATTTCAATGCAATTGCCCAAGTGTAACTTCAAGGGGAATTTGGCTTACGTGGGATCAGGTCAGGAGGCTCAGGAGTAGAGGCTGGCAGGACTTCTCATTCCCTGTGGCTCCTTTTTCTGGAAGAAGAGTGAAAAGGAGAAAACCCTGCAGCATGTGTATTCAAAACATTTCATCAAACAGATCACTCATCCCAGCCAGAGTCAAAAAGTCCATTCTCCAGCTGCTGTGATAAATACACAGAGCCCTGACTGAACAGATACTCTGAGCTGGAAATCTGGGGCAGCCCTTTCTGCAGTACAAAATTAGGTCCAGTAGAGAGAGACAAGAAGTGACATATCAAGGAGGAGCATTTCTGTTTGGGTGCTGGGGGGTCACCGTGCTGCTGCTGACACACAGAGCATGGAACCAGTGCTGCTCTCCAGTGCAAAGCACAGCCCGAGCTGCTGAGCCAGCTCTGCTCAAGAGTGACTGCAATAAACCCCTCATCCCTGTCCTGTGTACCTCCCAGTGGATTACACACTCACCACCAGTACTAACTATGGCTTGAAGTTATCACAGCTACATATCTGGTTGGCTAAACCTCTCCAGTGGTTTTGTCCAAAACTCCCACTGACAGCAGCCAGGCACGATCTGGGTGTGGGGTCACTGGAATCCCCCTGAGGAGGAAAGATTACAACAACCCAAGGGATCAGAGCTAAACCAGTGGTGCTTATGGCACTGGCTCCTTGGAAAGATTTATGAAGGGTTGGAAATTGCAGCCTGCCAGTGAAAATACATGTTTTAACAGTACAGTGACTAAAACTAATGTTGTATTTCTGCTAGCTGCTGCCTGGGAGTTTGCTGATGTATTTAGTTCATAGGTTCAGGGCTAGAAGACCTTACTCATCACAGCTTAATGCTCCTAGCCTACTGCAAAGCCTGGCACCTTACTTGATGAATAGTTACTGAAATTAATCATCAGAAGAGACCAGTTTCTTCATTGTACATTTGTCTGAAAAATTGCTCTCTTTGTGGAAGCTTTTAATGGATTTCTCAAGTCTTTCTGAACCGTGACACATAATGCCTGACATTCAATGGAAGCGACAAATGAAAGGGATGAAAACTGAGGTGGAAGCATAATTACTGCATATCAAAATATAGTGCTCTGGTAACCGAAATTTGCAGGTGATGTGGGACAGTTTAACACTGCCAGGGTCTGACAGTCCCCTCTGCACAGCCATCCACGCTGCCACCCTGCTCTCCCTTCCCCGAACTTAATTGGCTTGCAATTATTGGCTAGGGAAAAAACTGTAATCACTAGTGATTAATTGCCCATCCCTGGAACTGACAGGAAGAATGGTCTCAGGGCTTCTGTCCATAGCATCATTTAGCAGCGAAAATACAGCAAGTTGTTTTGGAAATGTCGGGGGAAGCTGCCAGTTCTCCTCTTGGGCATGGATGGCTGCTGGAGCACTTCGAGCTCTCTGCTATTTCCATTACAATGGGGCACAAATCATCTGATTTTCACAGACAACAATGAGAAACTATCTCCGGGCCTAAAGAGATTCTGTATTGCATCTTCTCCTGCGGGGAAGTGGAAACAAAGCTTACCTCGATTAGGAGTAAGGGAGGGGAAAAATTATGCAGAGCATCAACCTGCAGTGGGATTCTGCCTTTTGCACAGAAGGCTGGGATGGGATCTTATTAAACCTGTCTTGGATTTTCTCACTTCCACCTTTATACCCTGGACTGCATCAAACCCCATGTGCCCTCATGATCACAATTCACAGACCCGCCTTTCTCTCCTGAAAGACGGGAGCTCAGTTTGGTAGGATCAAAGCTGAGTATTTTAGAACACTATAGAGAACACCATTATTTCATTTGTCATCCAGAAAGAAGGGGAACAGGATTCCTTTCAGGTTATCATTCCCACGTTACTTCTAATTCTAGCAGAGAGGAGCAGACCATATCTCTGCTGTATTTCCATGCCCATGTAGTTTCATTTCACACCTTACAAGCTCTCCTGTCTTGTCTCACTGTGGAGCAGTATCCAGCATATGGTCAACTACAGTCAGGTACTTAGTAATATAAAAAAACCCCAAACACCCCCTGTCCCAGCTCTTCCTCCAAAAAACCCACAATGCAGAAAAATCTTGTGTCCAGTTCTGAAATCTCAAGTGATTGGGGAAAATCTTTACAAAAAATGTTACCAACCACATGTACAAGGATCACGTTACAGGAGTTAGAAAAAACACAGCCACCACATCAGTGCAGCACCATAATTTAGAGGCTGAAATTCTCGTTCTGGGGTATGTGCCATAATTTTTAATAAAAACAAATCTAAAATAGAGCTGCTGCCAAGCAAAGCATTACCAGGACTGCCAGAAGGCCTTCTGAGGAGCCAGCCCTACACAAAAGCAGGCACAGTTTGGACATGGCTAGTAAGGAAGGTTTGTTTGGAAAGCTTGTGAATTTGCATGGGAATTACAACAGATTGAGGTGCTTCTTTTTTGCTGAATTGGAAAATATTTGATAGGGAATGCTGTGGTTTAACCCCAAATGGCAACTGAGCCCCACATAGCCTCTTGCTTCCACCCAGTGGGATGGAAGAGAAAATCAAAAGAGTGAAAGTGAGAAAACTTGTGGATTGAGATGAAGACAGATAAATGGCCAAATCAGAAGCTGTGTGTGCAAATAAAAAGCAAAACACAGAATTCACTTGCCATTTGCCAAGGGCTGGCAGGTGTCCTGCCATCCCCAGGACTGCAGGGCTACATCACCTGTAATGATGATGTGGAAGACAAACACCATCACTTTGAGTGTCTCCTCCTGCTTCCCCCAGCTCTATACACTGACCATGACTCCATGTGGTCTGGGATATCCCTTGGGTCAGCTGGGGTCAGCTGTCCTGGCTGTGTCCCCTCCCAGCTCCTTGTGCCCCAGTCCTGCTCACTGATGGGGTGAGAAGAAGAAAAGGCCTTGGCTGTGTGTAAGCACCACTCACCAAAAAAAAAAAAAAAAAAAAAAAAAAAAAAAAAAAAAACCATCCCTGAGTTATCAACAGCACAAATCCAAAACAGCCCTATACTGGCTAATGTGAAGAAAACAAAATTTACCCCGGCCAAAATTAGCACAGGGAAAAAAGTATTTCTGAAAATTTGCAGCCTCTCCTACTATGTTTTACACAGCAGCTGGGAACAGCTTTTCCAGATGGTTTGAGGTAGGAAAATAAAAGCACATTTGCTATATGACACTGGAAAGTTCACAGAGTGAGATGATAGACATGAACCTGGTTTGGGGACAGGACTCAGCAATGACACATGGAAAACATGGCTTTTCCCACAGCACTTTCTGGATCTGTTCTTATAGCTGTCTCTGTTGGGTAAAAATTTTCCATGTGAACCTGTTGTACTAAGAGATATCCAGACAATTAAAACCAGGCTACTACAGCACAGAAAATTTATGTGCTTTTTTAAAAATGCAACAAGTGGGTTGTAAACTGTTTAAGTTCTGTAGCTTTTGTCCATGCCAAGCACTGAAGTAATGGAAACTGGATTCCAACTGACCAAAGCAAGATCTTGCAAAAAAAACCTTTTGTCTAGTACACTTGCTGTTTCTATTAAACACAAAGTCCCTTCTGGAGAAGATCAAGCAGAGTAGGTGGCAACAAATCCTGGCATCACTTTCTGAGATATTAGTGGCCTCTCAGGTTCCCTTGTGCACTGGATTTTTTATCTCACTTGCCAGAGCACCGCTGAAGCAGAGTTATTAAATGACTGAGTCCCAAACACGTATGTGATAAGCTACTGGGCCCCCCTTCTGTCTTGATATTTGTTACATGACATGATTTTTCTTTCTGCTCTGCATCTTAAAAAGGAAGTTCCAGTGTTGTGGAGAATTTAAAATTGGCTCACAGTGCAGAGGAGATTTCATTACCAACATATCAGCCCTCAAGGTACACAGCAATTCTCTCCCTTACATTACTGGAATTTTTTGTATCTTTTCTAGGAACTAGGTATTGACCCCGGAAAATGAACAGCACTTAAAATAAAATATAGACAACTGCAATCCCCGTGGTCCCATTAAAGGATGAAATGCTTCATTAACACCTCAGAAGAACATTTACAACATGAGCAGATAGCAACTTTCTTTTTTCATCACTGGGGCATGGTATCCACAAAGGAATGGCTCTTAAACTTCCCAGGATTAGTCTACACACAAATTACTATATTGTAACCAAGACAGATAGGTAGTGCGTTTTCCTATCATATCAAGATTGTTTTTCTGCTTAGAAATTGTTTTATCATATTCCAGCCAAAATCAGCTACTTAGCAATTTAATTTTAGATGAAATAGAGGAGAAGTAAACCTTCACAGAAACCATAATTAGTTTGACAGAACTATGTTAAACTATCAATTAAACCAACACAACTTTATATATCTACATGCCCTTGAACTTCTTGACTGTGAAGAACCCATATCAAACTGCTGGATGAGATCTCCCCTGAAGTTTCAACTTGTAGGTTTTGACTGGGGAAAAGCACTTCAGTCTAGCAGAGGTAGCAAATCTTGACTAACATTTGAGAAATGTAGAAATGCTGAGTCTCTACACATGACTACATGGGTTTTTTGTATTTATTTGAGCAATGATTTTTGAAGACAAAAAAAAAAAAGCAATATGAGGTGTCCTGCTGATTTCCATGGCACAAAGGTACCTCTGAAAATTAAGTCCCCAAGCGTTATGCAAGTTATAACTTGCACATCAGGTGGTGCCTGCCTGGAGTGTGCTGAAAGCACACACTAAATTAGCAAGCCTATGAGAGTATAATTAGTTTCCAGTGAGGGCCCCAAGAGACTATGGCTCCAACATGATTTCAGGCGCTAAATAAAGTGTAATAAATCCCAAGAGGTAAGTACTCGATGTAGAGACTGGATGCACCTGAGATAGAGAATCCTATATCACCCAAGCCTGCCAGAGGTTGTAGGGCTGTCCTAAATCCTTACCCACACACCCAGCATGCAAAAAAGGCCTGCATCACAGCTGTCCTCCTGAGTGGGTGAATGCCTCCTTGGAAACTCAGTCTCAGCCCAGAGAGACAGAAAATGGATCCACCTATAGGTCTAGCTTCCTAATGCCCAGAACAATCCCATTCTGCATTTTCTGCCAGGTTTCTTATTGATTATTTCATCTGGCTAGAGACTGATTATACCTGAGACATCAATTGTGTTATGTAAATATCTATCCTATAAAATCAGTGTTATCTACCTAAGGCTTCTGAGGTTTCTAGTTTACTTCTGACAGGTTCATGAAGAGTAACTCAAGCTAATGATCCATGTCAGTTGGCTTAAATTCCTCAGCTGGAAAATGCTCAGGGGGGCTGCAAATCCAAAAAGGTTGAAAACTGAGGTAGTCAATAGACAGATAGTGTCAGTCAGTCTGATACTCTTAGTGTCTGAAAGAAAAAATATCAATAGCTGGTATGATTGATGGGGAACAAAGGAAAACCACCCAAAAACAAAAAGTAAATAAACAGGATCTGAAAGAGCTGTGTTGCATTTCTTTAGAGAGTTCTTACTTTTCCTTTTTTTAAGCTGATTCAAATTCACTCCTTCGTGTAATCCTTTGATCCAGGCATACTTTATAATAAAGAATCAAATAAATTAATACATACATAGTGGCCCTCACAGCAGCACCTTTAACACAGGCTCCACTCCCACCTGAGTGGAGCTTCTGTGAAATGCCATGGAAAGGAATGGAGATAGATCTTCTTATATTGAGTGACCTCTGTGTAATTAATAGTGTGTTGTTAAATGACTTGTAAACATGTAAGAAAAAAAAAATGAAAGAGAGGAAATTATGGGTAATCCAGTTGTTTAAAAAAAACCAAAAAAAAAACCCACCAAAAATGGTACTTCCTGTATGTGTTCATCTCCTCCTGGGTTTGAAATTCTGAAGTGTTAAGCCATTTGGAACCATAGCACAGTTTTTGGCTGGAATCTGTGTGTTTGAGTTCTGCCAGGCTATAAATAAACATAGATTGATTTAGATATTTATTATCTTCATTTTTAAAAGGTTGCGAGTATTTCAGGTCTTTCACACACTGTGGTCAAAATGCCAACACGGTCATTCTAAGAAATACATAAATTCACCAGGACATTTCCAGTGTTAGAAATGCATCAGTTTAGGAGCAAGGAAAAAGAGATGAGAGAAGGCACCACATGGGGTCTGTTATAAGTACAGGTGGGGAGGATCTGAAGGAACTTCATGGATGTGTCACATCATTAATAGGCAACATACTGATGGATACCTCGCAGTTGCTGGCACTGGAAGAGTGTGACCTGGATCAGTTTGTGGAACAGCAGATCAAATTACATGGAAGGCCATGCCTGTCGCCTCATGGAAGCATGAAGAAATTTAGGGTGAAGGAAAGAAAGAAAAGCATGTGAGTCCAAACATACATTGGTATTGTTTAAAATAAGCCACTTCCAGGCCCCTCTGAGAAAATAAAGCCAGGTGAACTGTGATCTCAGCTCTTGGCAGCAACTCAGTACCAGTTGCACAGAGCATTTCAGCAGGAACTCAAAGTGTGATTTCCAAGGAGGCAGGAGTCTCTTTTCCAAGGACCCGTATCTCTTCTCACATGGAATAAAATGTTCTGATTTTTCAAGCCATACACCTAGAGACTACTTGTAACTTTATCTGCCTTCCATCCAACAAGTATTTTGGGGAATTTAAGACTCATCCTTTGCAGCTGGGGTTTCAGTTGGCATTTCAGCCAGTCCTCAGTACTAACCATGCTGTCTCCTCAGTGCCTTGCTCTAGGCTGGAGCCAACTATGTGGCTGGCATGAGTAAGATCTGAGGTATCATGAGAGGAGAAAAAGCTTGGCTTCCCCCTGACAGGACAGCTGTGAGCAGAGCGTGCCACACAGTGTGACAAACTCAAGTGCACACTGGCATCTTTAAACAGGACAATGCAAACACTGGCAACACGAGTTATGTCAGGAATGAGTGATGCAACTTTTAGTTGTGACTTTTCTTTCACACCTTCAAGCCTTTTGTCCAAGCTGCACCACAAAAACCAAAAAAACAACAAACAAACAAACAAAAAAACCCACCAAAAATCCCCAACTGATAAACATAATTCTCTGGAGGGGTGAGGAAATACTGCTATTCTGAGCAGGAAAGAACAAAGTCAATCCCTGAGCCAATATGTAGATCACAGAAGATTTTACATATTGTGTCAAGAATAGATGCCAGAATCTGATATCTTTGATGGCACAACAGTCTAATCAGCAACATAAAACCATCTCAGAATGGAAATTATTTGTCACACTCTGAAAGACTGACACTTGACTTCTGGTTAGACAGGTTACAAGGCACCCTTGTAAATGAAGAAATTCAGTTCATTCATCAGAGTCTATAAATAGCACTTCTGTCATCCCAGAGGTTCTGGGATTCTAAAAGGTGAATTTGGACAGTCACGCCCCTAGACCACCTGGCATGTTGCACCCCTCCCTTCCTGTCAGGAATTTCTAATTGCCTGTCAATTCACACGTCAGAGAAGACACTGAAGCCAAAGGATCAACACCCATAGGAAATACAAGGGTAGACAGAAAATTGACTGAAATGTCCCATGATTAACCTATCAAACACAACGGTCATGTCTTACAATGTTGGGACATAAATCAGATATTAATTAACATCCCACTCACTGCAGGATGCTCCTAAATACTGATGCCTACAGAAGAAAATGTCCTTTCAGTAGCAGTCCTGGTATAACTGGTCCATTTCTCAGGGATGTAGGGACTGAGACATAGTTCAGTATGTGGTGCTACTGTGAAATGCAGAACAGTAAAGCACTTCACAACAGCTAAACGAGATAATGTACCCTGCTTAGAACCTGTAACAGAGCAATAAGATCATGCCAGCAAACACCAGAACACCCTAAGTGAATAATCTTTTAAAGAATGAAGCACTTGTGGTTGTCTCCTGGTTTTGTGTACAGAGAGTTTCACAGCACTGCAATGTGCAGAAAAAGGCACCATCTTCAAGGTCACTGCTGATTTTATGTCCTGTGATGTTCAGGAGAGTTTTGATGGGTAAAGACTGCAGAGTTTTTTCCTCAAATCAATTGCCCCAATAAGAACTTGCACAAATGGATGCATGGGATGAGAACAGAAGTCTGTCTCATCCTCTATCCTCTTCCTCATCATGGTCAAAATCAAACAGTATGCTGGACTCCACCTGACAGCCTTCCTGGAACAGAGTCAAACTCAAGTACACTTGCTTTGCACTTCTGCATCAACAGACTGAAATCCTGGAAAAATAATAGGGGACACGTATTAAAAGCTGTGGGCTTTCCAGTAATAACTCCTATAAACCAATCACACCCGTTGAAATCAACCAGGCATGCCATTTATTTGGTGTTTTGATAAATTATAGCCCTGGGGGGGACTGAGGGCCAGATTTTAAAAGCTGTTCAGCTGTTTAACTCTCATTGATTCCAGTGTAATTGATTTCAGTGGGAGTTAGGGGCCTGCATTGCTTCACACTTTGGGCCAGGCTCTCCTGTGGTAACTGTACCAATTAGGCAGGAGAGCCATTTATCAGGAGCCCCATTAAACAGAATCAGAGGTGCCCAATTACATCTAAATTAGCAGTTCAGCCCCCCTGAAGTTGGAAGAGGAGGGGTGGCTGTTGCTGTAGCACAGGCACCACCACTGACAGGGGAGCATGTCTTCCATTGTATCCCACTTACAGCAACGCTCATCCAGGGAAAACATCCTGCTTCCTCCATTAACCCACGAGGTGCTTTTACCCTCCCACCGGGTCACTCTGTCACTGCAACGGCCCAACGGTGAAATGGATACCAGCAAGAAAAGCAGCCTGAGTCCAAACCTAAATGAGTGGGGCTTACATAATTAGAGGGTGAGAGAAAGAGAAACTAGAATCAGAGACAGGGCCTTTTCAAGGTTTCCAAGGCAGCAAGTGACTGCTTCTCACGCAGCATGCACCACAATCGCGTTTTCAATTCTACAGCGTCAGTATCCCCTATGAGGAAGAGAAAAGAAACCCCTACTCTTTTGAAATGTGAGTGCTTTTGAAATAATAGAGAGAAGGTCTGGGACATTGTGCTCCACATGAGTAGTTGTGGTGATATCTTCATTTATTTGATATCATCTTCTGACATTTTGTTCCGTTTGCAGGCGAGTCATTTGTAACGTTATGTACAAAGGATCCCAGTGCCATGATCTTTAGCTTTTGCCCTGCATTTAGTACTAAAAATCACTCAACCATGACAAAACCAGCTGGATGAAATCCCTCTCCTCCAAGACATGAAGGCCTATGACGGTATGAAAGATGCTTTGTCATTTATTGCTTCATATCCCATATGTTTGTCTGATTGGTGAAGGGAAAGGTCTGTTTACTAATACAATAGTTCATGTGAATTGCAAGCAGCTGAATGAAAAAAAAAAGAGGGGGGGAAAACCAGCCAGGAAGACAATGCAATGACTGAGCAGGACAGCCTTAAAGGAGTTCCCAGGAGGCTGCTGAAAACCACATGAGAATGGCAAGTTTGGATGGCTAAGCCTTCCCAAGCACCATGTTTTAGGAAATAATCCTGGGGAAAAGGGTTCTAGTAGGGGGAAAACTATCCTTTTGGTAAAAACACTGAAAATTTCTGTCAGAACACTGACAGGTAAAGCAGAGGAAGAAGCTGACTCTAGGAAATACAGAAATATTTCTCTGGACAGATGGATTGCTCTATATAGGTCAAAATTTTGTTTTCTGCCAGCCTTCTTTCTCACTCCTAGGATGCCACCAGCTGCACCACATTGTACTGCTGGTTCCTCATTCCTGAAAGCAGTATTTTCCAGGTGCCAGACCAACCAGAACAATGTAGGTAGCTCAGCTGATGACAGGAACCCAGAGCCAAAGTGTTGGGAAGAGTAAAATCCATAGACAGCATTCCTAGAATTGACACCATCAGGAGAAACCTCCTGGCCTGCCTGAACCACCAGGTCTCCCAGGACATCCTTCCCAGATCAAACAAGCTGCACTCCCAGGAGTGCCTGGAAAAGGTAAATGCTGTCTAAAACTGCTTCCTTTTTAGATCAGCTGTTAACAAAAGCTCCTTGTTACCTGGAGCCTTGCTCCAGCATGATTGAGCCAGTTAACACACTGATGGTGTATCAGTACCTCCCTGTATTCCCAATTCAAGATTTAATACTTACTACTGTTAAGGGAAACAATATGAATAACTCATTTAGCTAGATTTAATTTCCTTACTCTCTGCAAAGTCTACAAATTAATTCCTTGGTGGATTTCTGTTCCAGCACTTAACCTGATCTTTTCAGACACAACAGTGATCATTTCTCAATTCCTGCCTTATTCAGCAAGAAAATAGCTCCACAATACCCTGATTTCTCTGATCTACCCTTGGTAGTGCTCTCACATAGCTATGCCAGAGAGAACAAAAAATAATTTTGTCTATTTGGGTGGAATTTCCACTACTATAGTGGTTGTTTTTTATCAGAAAAAAACCACCTTTTTCTTCATGGGACCAAGATCAAACAGCACCATGGGGTTTCCCTTAGTGAGTACCCAATCTAAGCATTCATCTAATTTCAGCTTAGGCTGGGGAAAATAAATTCATTTTGCTTTCCTCCACCATATTATCCCAATCTATTTCTTTGTTCTTCACCCAGCTAAATTGTTCATTCACTGTTGAGTCCAACGAACCCTTTTTACAATGTGCTGGTCTTCATAGGTGTAGGAAGGAGGGCACAGAGACCAATGAGACTCATAATAACTCCTAGCCTGTTACTTGTAGAATCTGGAACTTGGGAAAAGCTTCAATGATACTTTTTCATGTGATGATGGGAAAAAAAAAATTGGTGCTGCTTGGCCAAAGGTTTCATGACTGAGGAAATCATCCGTAGCTCAGGGTGAATGCTGGCTTTCTGCTTCCCGATGAGCTCATGTTTTCACACATTAGGCTATAAAATTGTTATGTGGGGAATTTGGACCTCTGGTTTCTCAGTGTAAATGACACAGAAGGGCACCTCCATGCCATGGTAACAAGTCAAAGACAGTGTTGTAGCCAGAGAATGCACAGAAGTAAAAGAATGGCAGAAACAGTAAAGGCGGATGGGCTGTTCATCAGGTCATGTTTTTAGAAAACCAGGTAGGGGGAATGGGAAAATAGACAAAGTCATGTATATTGCTTGTTCACTGCAGAGAATGTCTCAGGACCTGGTGCTTCCATAGATGTTGGAGTGGGTGCAAAGTGAGGCTGGGATTGCCTGGATGTCCTGAGTGCACTGGGTTATCTCAACCAGGAATCTTGAGGTCTTCTTTCTTCAGATGTTTTTCAATATATTTTCTTTAACACTTGTAAAACCTCCCATCGATTATTCTTACCTGTGGAATTCCTCCATTTTTTCAAGTAGTTTTTTCTACCCCATCCTCCTTAAGACAGGATTCTCTTGAGCCATAAATGCCCCTGCTTAGCCCTTTCTGAGACCAAACTCCTTTCACTTAATGAGTACTTGGCCCAAATCAGGAATGTTGCCAGGATCTCTGGCTCAGGAGATCTCTGAGCAAGATTTCAGCCCAGGTCACCACTTCCATTTTTAAGTAAAATATACCTACAGTGCCTCTGTGTACTAGCCAAGAGTTTTAATACTTCCCAGAGGCCTTTTGCAGTTGGTCCAGGCTGGCTAACAAGCCTGGAGCTTGTGCACAAGCTTTTAAACATCTGCTCTAAGAGCACCATTTTAGCCCTTTGAGTTTGGCCTTAAACATGCTATTTTTGGCTTGTGCTAGTGACTGACATGTTGTCCTGCTGACTGTGTTATTTCACATCCTGGAAACGCTGCAGGCTGTGAGCTACAGGACTCTTGGTTTGGGAAAAACACAGGTTTCTTCTGTAAATCTCCATAGTCTGAATGTGTCCTAGCAAGAGTCACCTAGCAATAAAAAGAAGGGAAAGATATGAAATAGGCACTGAAAATAAAAAAAAAAACAGTGGCATAACAGAATGTGATCAGCTGGAATCTCAAATATTGGTGTAGAAGTGGAGTATTTATAGATAGGGGCTGCTCCAGCCCTGTTTAAAAATATTGAAGTTGGAGGAAAAGCTCGGATTACTGTGTAGGGTGGAAATGGCCAACCTAGTGTAACATTTGGAAGTCTTTGGAAAACTTTGGGATTTCAAGCAGCTTGGGGCAAAGTATACTGCACACACATGGTGCCTGCCATGTGTTCAGCCCTCTCCACTCAGCAGACCAACTGCCAGAATGTGTTTGGATAAAGCATTACTGGAAAGGGAATTTATGCAAACTTCACTGAGGGCACCTGAAAAATTTCCACACACACCTCTAACGTGGAGTTGTTTTATAACTCGAGCCCAAATGACGCCACTATAGAATTTTTATCCTTTGTGACTGTCCCTACATTTCCAGACAGGGAGGGTATTTTTCTGTACTTCAACAACTTAAAATCAAACAATTAAAACACCTATTGCATCTCTTTCAGGTTCCCATTCAGGTGACTGCAACCTAGAACACACAAAACCTGCAGCAATGGTGTCGAAGATTGTGCCACATTGCCACTAAATACTTCCCATTCCCTCAGACACAGGCAGAGGCAAAGTGCTCAGAATATTGAAAGGACAGCTGAGTCTGACACAGGTTTCATTAATTCAGTGGATAACAATCCTTCCTCTGGCAATGCAAATGGTCTTGGCAGTGCCCAAAATGTCTCTGTGGGTGCTGAGGAGGTGCCAGCTGCTGACGTGGTGGGAGATTGAAGTCAGCCTGGGGAATAGGGAGGATCATTTCTGGTTGTAGCTGCAAAACAATAAGGGGTGAAAGGAGAAGGGCAGGAACATCACTCCAGTTACATGGCTTTTCACTAAGCTGACCCCTGTGGATACATTTATTCTGATTTCTTTGAAATTGGCACTTGTGTGCTGGTTTTTATTTATTCATTTTATTATGATTTTCTTGATTGCTTCTTGCAGAGCTTCTGAAGGTTCTCAAGATCATTCTGTCTGCATATCCTTATACCTACATATCTGTCCCTATCCTGACCCCAAACTATCTCCAGGCTTGATGGGGCTCTGAGCAACGTGGTCTGGTGAAAAATTCTCTGCCCATGGCATGGGGGTTACAACCAGAGGGTCTTTCAGGTCCCTTCCAATGACCATTCCATGATTCTGTCAAACCTTTGGGTCAGATTCTGCCAGATGTCATCTAAATCCAAGTTTCAGCAGAAGAAAAGGCACAACCATGGTTTTAGTATTTATTAGAGCACTAGAGAGAGTGCTCAGAAAAGAGATGGCAATAGAATGGAGCAGAGTTCAAGCCTCTCAAAATACAACCAAATCCAACTGCTCAGCACACTGCTGTAGAAAGTCAAGCTCCACTTTACAGTGTTTGACTTTATTTTAAAATGCAAATGGCTGCAGCCCCCCATCCATCTGATCTGCCAGAGAAGAGGAGTTTGCAGAGTTACAGCAGAGCACACAAGAGTGCTTTTGGTACATCTTGTTATTCTGCAGCAGAAAACTCCAAAATGAAGCCTGAAGACTACATGTATCAATGAACACGGATTTTGCCTTTCACTGAAGGCACAGAAGAAGCTATAAACACTTCTATAATCTCTGTAGAAGAGTCCCTGCACAGTTGTTTGCAGACACTGTCTCCCCAGATGATTAAGAAACAGCAGTAATGGGTCTGTATTTGAGCACAACACTGCTGGAGTTAATATCCAGATCCTTCCCTGTTTGGGAAAGACATTTTCTAGGTGTTTGAAAATGTGCTGGTTAATCATCAAAACTGGAGTCATTCAGGCAAGAGGTACTTCAGAGATGAGACAGCAGTAAAATAAAAGGCTGCTCTGTTTGCTAAAGGTGACAGATTTGACAACATTTTGCTTCTTCTGGAAGACAGGTGCTTCATCTGTGTTGACATCAGGGAGTATGGTCATGTAAGATTGTGCAGACTATCTTATTGATACTGAATACAGGCAAAAAATTGTGAGTTTTTAATTGTATTTTTTAACAGTCACATTTTGCAAGTCATCATCTATGGATAAAAAGAAACACTGCACAAGCAACTCTTAACAATTAACCAGAATTCTTGCACCAACAGTGCAATAGGGCACAAAATCTTCTCCTCTCATTATACCCAGTCTGGATTTTCCAAACTTGATTTGGCTTTCTGCCAGCAAGAGCACTGGGCCAACACTATTTTCTTTCAACTTTTCCTACTAAAACTGCAAGACACAAATTTCTGTCAAAGAGCATTTGCTGGCCTGGAGAGGTGATGTGTGTTGGTGTTGGTGAAATGCTGTGAGGATGCAGAATGCTTCAGGAGTGCTGCTTGTTCTGAAGGAGGACCAGAACAGGTGGGGATGCACACTCAGAGGCTCAGGGAGGAGGAAAGGTCTGTGTGGTTGCACATGAGGCAGTGCTGAGGTGTGGGGAACTGAAGGGCAGAGCTCAAGGGCAGCATGCTGCGGCGTTTGGGAGAGCAGAGCTGCTGTCAGCCCCCACTCCAGATTTGAGTGCATTTGTTACCGTGGCAAGGCTAACACTTTCTCTTTTGTGCTAACTTTGGCTCGTGGCAGTGCACATCCTCCCCCTCTCCTGCTCGAGCATCTGCTGAGGTCACGTCTTCTCCTCTGCTCCCCCTGCCTCCGCGTTTTGGGGATGAACTCTCGTTGTGCTTACCCAGTACAGCTCCCAGCACTGCCCAGCCTCTCCCCCAGGACTGGGACACATGGCATTGCTCTGACACGGTGGCACTCACACTGGGGACAAGGACACTGCCAACCCCAGCACAAAAAGAGCTAAAGAAGCATCCACAGTGTGCGTGCTGAGAGGCTTACGCTGTGCCCAGGCAGCAAGGCCAGCTCAGGACACCGTGGTCCTTCCCTGGGGCTGGGGAGGGAGGGACTGGCTATTTGCTCAGGGTCTGCAGCACATCCACATGGCTTTGCTGCCACTCAGCACCTCCCTAGCAGGAGGAAGACACTGGATCAAGGACTGCACACAGTAGCTGGGCTACATCCTATTTTGTCTTCCAAATTCAGGACGAAGGGACAGAAATTAAGTGAGAGCCAGAAGATTCTGCACATCCAAAGGAAAAACTGCCAGTATTTTTTCTCTACTACAAGTTCTGGTCTGCTGGACATTGGGCCACCAGCCTCTCCCTGCTGCTTCATTTCAGATGCCTCATGTAAGCCATTCAAATTCCAATTCCTTCCAGTACCCACTTTGGCAGCCATGCAACAGGTTTTCTCTGTTGGTGTAGGCACCTCAGCCTCAGTTCAGTGACAAAGGTGGAATTTCACATCCTGCACCTCATTGCCTGGCTTGTGCTTGTCATGGGCTATATATACCACCTACAGACAGGGATGGGGAGCTGGCATGTTGGTGCATCCTGCCCTGAGAGCAAAGAGAGCAGGAAGAATCTCTCCAACAGAAAATGCTCCTCTGACTATAAATTAAATCCTTCTTTGTCCTTCCTAAGACCTAAGTAGGCCTTGGTGAAGCTTTTATTTTTCAGCTTAACTCTTCAGGTATCTTTCATACTCTCTGCCCAGGGAATATCTGCTAATAAGGTCTGAGCATACTCTTGCAGTTTCTTTCAAAGCTAACTAACACTAACCTGTCCCTTCAGGACTTCACCTTAATTACTATAACTTTACTCCTGGCTTATATATTGATGGCCTGTGTTCCAGATTGATGCAATCCTTCCAGATGGGGCAGGTTCTGGGATTTGGGGGAGTGGAGATTGTCCATCAGACAAGGGGACAGGAGGAGCAGCAAGAAATAACGAAACAAGTTAGAAAATTTCTCCAGTCTACCAGCCCAAATATTTCCAAAACAAGGGAATAAAAATGAAGACAAAACAAAACTGGAGCCTTGGGATTTAGGTGCTCCAGAGAAGGATCCAGTTGATTTATTTTCTGCAAGAAAATTTCCCTAAAATATAACAATTCAGATGGAGTGAGACAATGCATGTGAGCTGACTTGGGCTAACAATACAGACTGGAAAAAATGAGTGCAGCAGTTTTTATGTATTAATTTTCATGTACACATTTTTAGAACACCATATTTCAGTGCAGGCATACCAGTTGCAGAGGTATGTTTTCAAGCTGAAAAGACCGGTCCCTTCATGCTGAGACAGTAATTTTTACTGAAAAATTGACCTAGAAGTGATTTTTTAACGTAGAGAAAAAGTTTATAATGGTAAATAATCCAAAGCTGAAGAAAACTATTTTTTTGAAATATCCATTTTTACTTCCTCTAAACTGATTTTCTCCAACACTTTTATTTTCTATTTCTGACATTAAATCTCAAAGTCAGGGTTTTACTGTGCTTCAGCCCTTCAGGCTGTGCTGTTCTGACTCCTCAGCACTCCAAGGGCCTTGCCGGAATTAAGTGCCTCTCACAATAGGACACATTTCTAGGGTGAAGGTTTAATTTGGTTTTGGACTGTGTGACTAAGTGGATGAAAAAGCAAACAAGAACTTCCTCATGCCTCTCCATCAGTTCTGCTAATGGGAGCTCTAAGATGAGCTGATTTGCTTGGTTATGGGTGGGAAATGAACTGAAGCAATCCTCCACCCACCACATGTCCAGCCAAAAGCAATTTAGCCAGCTAGGAAATAAGGAAAACTGGGATGTCCTGCTGGTCCAGGGCAGCCATATGCTGTTATCCTCCCCAGATAGGAAGGCAATGCCATGAAAGTTTGGATCACAGGGACTCCACGGCACCACACTTGTGCTAGAAGAGCTTTACAGTGAACACAAGAGTGTTTCTGAGTTTAGACAGATGGGTTGGTCATGGCTTTCTGGGGCAGCATATTCAATTTATCATTTGTTGAACACAGAGCAACAGTGAGCTATTTCAGCAACTCAATATCCCACAGACTTTCCCTTCTGGGGAATCCTTCAGGGATCCATCTGTATGGGCCTGTGCAGGGGTAGCCCCCCAAATTCTCCCCCGGATCACAGCAAAAGATGCCCAGAGCCTGTATTTTGCTGTCAGTAAGGGGACACCACAAGGCATTCTTCCCTAAAAATGGGGAGGGATTGTATTGCCATCCCAGCCAGGTGACTCACAACACCCACCAGAAGCAGCTAAACACCTTTTTTTAATGTGCTAAAAACCAGATGTGTTGGCTGGGTTGATGTGACTGTCCCAGAGGCACATCCAGGCTGGGCTGCCCTGCTGCACAGACCGCAGGGCAGAACAGGGATGCAGGATGTGACTCCCAGATTTGGGCAATCACTTTGGTGTGTGCCATGCCCAGCCCACCCTGGGAACCAGCTCGGACAGTGCTTCCTTGGGGGTCCCAACTGATGCACCCCTCTCTGGGGCATACATTCCCTTAGACAGTGAGCAGCACGGACAGGAGCACTGCCTGAATTTCCTGCTTTTAGTCTTTGTCAGCAAAACTGTACTTGTGTCCTGGGAATACCCCAGCGATGCATGGCTTCTGCTGATGAGCTAGGATTAGAAGGACTTTACATAAGGCTGTTTGATTAAGTGGCTATTATCAACTAAAAACTTGGTGCTTCCCATTAAGTACTCTCAACCCTGTGTCCACATTTTACTTGTTTTGTGCTTGCATTATGGTTCAGAAGAAGCAGCCTGGCCTTTTTTGCCTCATCCAGGCCCTTTTGCCAGCACTAATAAGATGTTCTGTCTTGTTCAGTGCTGGTTTAAGGAATGCTATGCCCTGATGGAGCCCTTCCTTAAAGGTGTTTCTCTAAAATCAGCACATCACCCTGTAGTTTGCCATGCAAATTGGCCCAGCCCCCATGAACTTTCTGCTCCCGAGCAGATCCTTCAGCACCTCTCCCTCGGGCAGCTCCCTCCTTCCAGCGGATCAAAGCCTGCGCCACTGACAAAGGACCAAAACAATAACGCTCTCACCTTTTGTCTTTGTTTCTACTGCTGTGCCAGTGCAGTTTGATTTGCTCTTTTGCAGCATCTGTACTCAGGCTTCAGCGATTTCCTGTAATAGTCCAATATACTTTTCATGATCCATGTTCAATTTATACCCACACCCCACTTTAATCCTTCTGTCCAGATCAGTTATTTCGTACTTTTGTACATCAAATTGCTTTCACCATCTGTTGGCCCAGTTACCCTACATAAGCCAAACCCTCTGAAGGTATAATTGCAATATTGTTCATGATTTGCTCATTTCCCTTCCTCCCAATATACATAATGACAGGAAAATGAAGAAATAATTTAAATCTAATTTAAATTCCCTTCAGGTTTTTTACACTGTGCTGATCAAAATAGTAGCTAGGGTCTTCAAAAGAAGAAGCCATCCATCTCAGAAGAGCCTTGGTGCCCTTGGTTAGCTATCTGTGAAAACGAGTGAATTTTTGTAGGACTGGAGCACCATGTACCAGCATTTAACTAAGCTAATGGCAAATGCTATCAGCACATCAGCATGCTGTTAAATCATTGCACAGAAGAATTCCAATCTGGTTAAACAGAATCTGATTTTATACTGCCACTTCCATGAAATAAATGTACTAAAACCATTATTTCTTCTTGTCTTATCTGTTTTCATCTCTATTTCAGCCAAAGATCATTGTGCTGGGACTTTGCACTGTGTATCATCGTGCTTGGGCAGTTTTTCAGGCATCTACAGAGAAAACCTGTAAGCACCATCCTTCTTCCCCAGGGATAACTATTCCTTGAGCTTTGATTTAATTTTTCCTACAGTCAGGAGGCCACCCACAGAGCTCCAGTTCTGCCTGACCTGCTTCATTTCTGCCTCAGCATTAACAGCAAGGGCACAGAGGGGCATCAGTCTCTGGCAAGATTCACGGGTTAATTCAGACCTGGGTTTGGATTTACCTTTAGTATTTACCTTTACCTTACCAGTGGGGAGGAAACTGCTGCAGAGCTGGGGAAGAACCTCCGCCCAGCATCAGAGGCACACACTCCAATGCAATACATTCCACCAGCACCCAGCTCCTGCAGGAGTAACTTCAGTGCAGATAAATAAGACATGTAATTTCTTGTCAGGCTGTTGCATTTCCCACCGCTCGTTTTAACAATTACACTCTGTGACTTTTTTTATTAAACAACCGAAAAGAATAGATTTGTGTAACCCTGGAAGAAAAATTGCCTGGAGAAATGAAACATACCCAGACTTAATTTTCTCTCCTGTGCTTTTTGAGGTGTTTGAAATGAATGTGTTTTCAGTACAGCAGTCAGTAACAAGACCTGTAGTTTTGGCACTTCCTTGCCATGCTCACCTCTTCACCTGCCAGTTTCATTACAGACAAATGCAGGTGGAATAAAAGGGCCCATCAAAGCCATGGCACAGCTTTCTCCTCCTGAAACCAATGGAAACACTGCCATAGTTTACAACAGGGATTGCCAAAATCCCACCATCATTTCATATGCAGCTTTTTCCAAGCCTTATTTTTAAAGCAATTAATAGGAGGAGTGATTGACCTTTAGTGAGCCATATCCCGGGGGATTTGTAATCAATGCTTCTTCCGAGTGCTCCTTTGCACTGACATCTGTACCAATTAGCAGCTTCTTCTACAGAAAGGTTACACAAACACAATTTTATTTCTTATTATTAATTATTTTTCAGACAGAGCCAAGTTTTAAGAGGCTGCCCAGACTTAACAGCTTCAATATTGGATTTGCTCTTGTAAGAAACAGGCTGACCTGGAAAATAGATATTCAAGGAGCAGACATGCTAAAAGAACTGAAGTACTTCGTTTTGCTTTCAAGACCTGAAGGTTGCACATAAAGCACACTCCAATACTCATTACTACAACTTCAATGCTTTTTTAGATAGGGGTGATTCTGAACTCAAGACCAGCCTGTTGTAAACAGATAATAAGATCAATCTGAAAGCCTCTTTGTTCAACTGGTGCACCTTTGAAACAAAAATTAAATGTAGAAGAATAGAATGAAACTTTCTTTGAAGACCAAATAGAGAAGATACTGAGATATCGACCTTTCCTCCAGAAACATATTTGTTTCATTCCAATTCAACAAAATGCAACATGGTATCATGGTCTCACCTCATCAGGACTGGGAGGAAAATCGAAAAAAGGTAAAGCCCATGGGTTGAGAAAAGAAGAGTTTATTAAGTGAAAGAAAATAAAACATACTAATAATACTATTATCCACCATAATAACAATAAAAATTGTAATGAATATCTTAAAAATGGGGAAGATTGGGAAAGGAGAAAGGCTGTGAAATAAAGGCTTCTGTTCCACATGATGTGCAAGTCTTGTTGCACATGGAATATTTCTCTAATGAGGGGCAGAATACAATCCCCTTGAAACAGCTACAACAGTTTTGTTGGGTGTATTTTTTTTTTTAGGCAGAACAAGCTGAATCTTCCCTATAGTTATTTCTGTTGGAATTTGTGCCTGACAGAACAGGTCCCTCCCTCATGGCTGGGGCAGAATGGGTCAAGTGTCCACAGAGGAGACTGCCGCTTCAAAAATCAAGGACATTGATAAAGTTGAAGAAAGGCTTGAAGGAGTAAGTGTTCAGTGTTGCCACTACTACTGAGTTTCAGGGCAATTTTTAAGGCAACATCTAGGTTATAAACAGGAAAATATGGCATTCCAGACTTGCAGCCATCTGAACGTGGCTGATGGTGGATGCTCATTTCTATCATTTCTCACCAGAGTGAGTATTGATTTCATTTCTCACACTACACTGGTCACTTGACCAAGCTGCAATCCAATATTTAATGTGTTAGTCACACTGGCTTGTGGGGGCCTGTGGTCTGTAGTCTATCATATGCTGACCTTTATGGTGACTGGCATAGCATTAATCATGATAGAAAACGCTGATATAGAGGTATTCACATCATTATTTCTAGCACTGGCAATAGGATTGGTGAAGAAGTAAGTGATGAGAAGAGTGGCATTTACTGTTCCCTGTTGACAAGTGTAGTGAGTTTGTACAATTTAATGCTGTCTATTTTTTTAAGGACAAGGACAAAAAGTTGGCTGCATAGGCAGCTGAGAGGAGGTAAATGCTCTATTTTAGGTGAAGGAGTGCTCAGAACAGAGGTATCAAGGCTGAAATTCCTCACACTAACTGTTTGCACAGCTTTTCCCAGCATTCTCATTCCCCTCCAAAAGCACTGAACAGAGTTTGAACCTCAAAATGAGGGATGAGCCAATGGCATTGTGACGTCCTCTAAAAGCTTCATGTTTGTTAAGCTCGTGATGGAAGATGCTCAAATACTCTGGGAGCACACAGACATTAAAAATGGCCAGGAGAGCCCAGCCCACAGGGAGTTTGCAATACAAGCAGCTGACCTGTGAGCTGGAAGGTCTCTGCTCCCATGAGAGGCCCTGATGGCAGAAACTATTTTCATTGAGACCAGTCTCACCTCTCAATGTCCTCTCCTGTAAGAAATAAATTACAAGGACCAATATTTTTTCCATGATAATTTTGCCATTTGCTAGCCTTCCTTGTAATTTTTAAACTCTTTCCACCTTCCAAACTATCCTTCCCTTCTATAAGCATTATCACCTGTCCAAAACATTTTGCAGTTATTACATGAGCCTCCAGAAGAGTAAGAAGCCGTGATCGATGGTGAGATGTTCCCTACTGTGAAGGGTTAACCTGAATCTCAGGTGCTACTCAAGCTCCCAGGCTGACCCTCAGTGAAAATTAATAGCTTGTATCTGTTTAATATTCTTTTCCAGTACATTGTCAAATCGTTTCATCTGCACTTAAATGGATCAGTGGTTTTCATCTTCAGTGTTTCCTCATTCCTCTTTTGGGTTTTACTAATTCTTAATTGTAGGTATTTTAAAATCATAGAAGAAAGTTCTTTTGTTCATTGCTTTTATTTTTATTTCATAAGGTTTTCATAAAGTTGGAGGTAAAGGACAGACATCACATTAACAGATCTATGCTGTCAAGTTCCAACTAAAAACGTGGACCACATCTATGCCTTTTGTAAGTTGCATTACAGACATGGCAGTGTCATCATTTGCAGCTAATCAAAACGTGCCAGTTTGGCACAGATTTTCTAAACTCATGTATCAGTCTTATTTGTCATGCAAGTCATAAATTTAAACTGATGCATCTGTTACAACCATTGGTGCAGGAGATGGAAAAGATCCATAGGGAGGCTTTCAGCTTCCATTTAGTGCTAAAGTGGAACAGAACTCTATCAGATGTATTATTATTGTCATTATTATTTAATATCCCTCTCTGCCTCCCCCGTGCATTAGCCACTTAACAGAAAGCACGAGTGCAGCCCTTGTCTCAGGCTGCTGGCCATCCAAGTGACAGACTGGTGTCCCAGGGACAATAAAACATATTTCAAATAGGATGGCCAGGATCCTCCTGGAAAGGCTGCATGGCTGCTCAGGAGAGGGGGCATCTGGCTGGTGGACACAGAGGGATTTGGGAGCTGGTGTGGCTGCTGAAGTGTAAACATGATGGTGCAGCCATGAGTTTTCAAGAATGGCACGATGGTGAATGAATTCAAGGAGTGTTAGGGAGCACTGATACTTCACTAGCATAGACATCAAAGAGTGACAGAAAGAAAGAAAGAAGTATAAAGAAATATATTGCAGATGTTGAATAGCAGAGAGATGATAAACTGATCCAACTGCTGCTGTAAATCCCATCCTTAGGACTGGGTTCAGATGCCCTGCAAGCATCTGAAGATGCCAAGACACTGGGCAGTGTCTAAGCCTTGCAAGCCCTCAGGCTTGCATTAGCCATGCTGCCAAGCTCAAGAACTTTTTTCTTTCAACAATACTCCTGACAACTCTGGCTTGAAGTCTGTTTTTGTGCTGTTTCTGCAGGACTCACATGCTTGACTTGGAAAAAAAATCCTTTCTTCATTATACTTTGCAGGTCACAGAGTTAACAAGTTCCCAAGAAAACCTTATGTACATGAATCTTGGGTAAAGGCAGAGGATATTCTTTGTGCTTCCAGGTGACCCCTGAGCCCAGTGGTGGCCACATTCATCACCCAGATGAGCTTTCCTCAGGAAAGCATACTTTGAATTTGTTCAGACCTTAATGAGTTATCTACAGACCATCAAATATTTCACATTCCATATGGATCATCAGGATTTCCTAAATGATACCATCAGCTAGGGTGGCTGCAGGGATCATAAATAACTCCCACAATTTAATGAGTTACAGTCTGAGGAAAGGCTGCTCTACCAGGTAATGAGTCACAGCTTCACTTTGTTGTAGATCAGCTGAGACACTTGATTTACTGTGAGGGGTACCTGTATTAAAACTAATCAGAGGCTATCGAGGAAACCCAAACAGACCCAACCTACCACAATTTAATCTCCCCACAAATAAAACCTACTCATAAATCAGAGCCAACATCTAAATGTGTCCCTCTAATGCTTCTATTAGAAACCCTAAACCCACAAAAAGCTCAGTAGGATGTGAAAACTGTGGTAATGTCGGTGGTATCATGCTAATTCACAGCACAGAAGGAGATCTAAGATACATTCTGATGGCTAAATAATCAAGATAGAGAAAGCAATTTGACAGATATGTTGAAGTCTCTCTTTTCATTTTAAAAGGTAAAATGGACACTTTTTTATACTTTTATTGACCTCCCCAGAAAAACAGAGAGAAAATTATAGATAAAGGTATTAAAATTGTCATTGTAATTTTTAGTTACTGAAAGGAGAATTCTAATAGAAAACCCAGTAATCAAAACATACTGCTTTTAATAAAAAAAAATGACATAAAAAGCTGAGTTTCACAGAAATACGTGCATTTATTATGGTTGAAGCATCTCTCTTGATCAGCTCCAATAATGAGCTTTTCTCAAGCAAACAACAGCAATAGTTCAGGAAGGGTCTGTTCAGCTTGATTGAGAAAAGGCATGTTGATACAATGGAATGACTGGAGTGACAATCACTCTTGAATAATCATTAGCATATTGTCTTGTCCAGGTGGTAAAACAATCTCCACATAGAGGAGAGCTGAGACTGAGCCTTTGTTCAGCAAGCAGCACCTCCAGAACTTCAGTCAACAGACCAGGTGGGCACTGCTGCAATTTATGTAAATCAACAAAACTGAATATTTAAAAAGCCATATCATTCGTAAAGACCTTGATTCTCATCCTCTCAGTAGATGTACTACTTCAGTTTTCTGTTCCAGAAAGGCATTTTTAATTTTGTTGGAAATAAAAGAATCAAGATCCTTCTTGTCAAAAGATTAATGAAAAATGTCCACATAGAGGAAGTTATGCACGGAAATTTTGTTGAGTACTCTGGTTTTCTTAAGGTGCCATGCTCCACTTTCGCTGTGATGTGCACAGACTATTAATAATAGTAAATTATTGCATTTGGGACAAATATTCAAGGAAATAATTGATAAGAAAATCTGCATTCAAGCCATCTCTCAGCTTTCACATACTGGCCATAAATCACTGGAGAGACATTTATGATTGATTCACAGAAGAGTTTTATACTACCATAGAAAAATAAAAATAATAGTTGCCTTCTGAACAACTGTCCTTCATTCTAATTATGCAGCCAAACATATCTTTCATAATTGACAGTTAGGATGTTTCTCTCAGAAAAGACTTTGAAAGTCAGAAAGGGAGCTAAGGTGTAGGTGCAAAGGGAGATCCTGAATGACAGTTTCAGGTGTTTGTTGTTAGGCAGTGGGAAATAGCTCCCTTCCTTGTGGTGTCAGTATGGGTTTTGGTGTCTCTAAGGCACCAGCTCCCACTGAGCTCTAGGGAATATCCCTGAAAACAACAGCTCAATGTCACTTCTTTTTCTAGATTAGGTCCTGTCTGTAACTTTCTTGGGTAAGTGTGTATGGTCTCCTCTGGGAAGGTGAACAATTTTAGTGGCAGAGTGAATCCCACCTCTTGATGTCCCACCATAAGTGTAAAAGGCTGGAACTGGTTTATTGATCTAGAGGGAAGGACATTTAAATGAGGAGGGAGAGATTATTTATTTTTCAACCCATTTGAACTACCCATTCCATTTTCTGATGTAAGATAATAATTAGCATCCAAACCTCCACTACTGCACCCTCAGCATTAGCTGAATGTCATCCTTGGCTTGTGGACAGCCCTTCACACCACAAAAATGTAGGAGCTAGAAACTGTCTTTTTCTCAATGAAATATATCTGCTGAGGGCTCACCTGCAGGCCACTCTACCCAAACAGCAAACATTCATATGAGAGCTTTCAGGATATTTCCTGTAACCCAATTATTTTCTTTTTAAAATAGCAATGAAAAGTGGAGCAGGAATGTAACGCTGTTCAAAACCTGTCAGGCTTTGCCTCTCCTTGTTGCTCCATTTTCCCCATGCTTATTGAACACTCTAGAATTAGCTGCATTTGAGAAGCATCAAGATAACAAGCTCACAAATCTCCTTTAATGATACCTTCCTTTTCCACACCCTGACTTTTTTTTACAGGAGAGTTGTTCTGTTACATCAACCAAAATATGGGCTCTGTTTGTCTCAAAGTAAATGAATCAGACAGTTTTTTCCTTGAGGGCCTTGCTTATTTCAAGGTCAAGTAGAGCAACTCTTTGCTGCCTTACTGAGGCACTGTCAAATAACTTGGTTTTATTCTTTGACCACCCATTGCATTGCCCTGTTTTCATTTTGGAGGTCAGGCCAAGAGCAGTAAATTCCCTTTATCTTCCACGGACTTAGCTAAGTTCCAGTGAGGTCAACAACTCCTCTCTCCCCTGCATTCCTCTGTCCTGCGTTTTTATCATTGCTTCAGAGATATTACACTCCTTCACACCAAACACTGTAAGGAGCCTTCATAAGGGGAAGTTCAGCCTCTAGGACCACAGGGATGAAAAGATGCAGCAAGACTCTTTGGGTAAAGTTTGCCTGCAGACCCTCAGGAGTGCTCTGCAAGCTCTTCTGCAGTGACTCCAGTGAAGGCTCCCCTCACACTAGAGTCTTTATGTCAGATGACCATTGCCTTCAGTATCAGTCTGTGTACTCAGACATTACATTCTACAGGAGGCTGTTATAGACATTTCAGATTCACATAGATGTGAAATAATTTAGGGATTCTCTTAATTCTAAAAGCTTGAACCAATAAAGCAGAATAAATCATTAAACCCCAAATAAATAAGTTTGTAAAATAATTCTATTCCATTCTTGAAGTTCCTGCTTGCTTCCATTAGTCTGTGTGCAAACCACTGAGGACCAAATGTTGTCAAGAATGCTGAAACTCAGTTATAACAGGCAATTACAGTAGAGTACAAGAGAGAAGAAAAACATTTAATTTTGGCCAAAATGCTCCGTATATACTCATATTTCTGCCATTTTTCAAAGGTGCATTGTTACTTATCAACATGAACCTAAAAGATTACAACTCAGCTTAGGGTTGTGTCCAGCAAAAAAGATTGTGACTGACCTTATGGTACCGAGAGGCATCGGGATAGCTAAGGTGACAAAAGGGTAAAAGGGTGTTCTTTTACAAGAAGCTCACCCAACTGAAATTACATAAGTATATAAGGTAACACCCAACAACACTGTTAGCTGCTCCTAAGATGAACCTATTGAATTGAACTGGGGTCATGCATCAGCTGAAGGGGTGAGAGAACTCAGTTCTGGAGGAAAAAGAAAAAAAAAAAAAAAAAGGTGGGGAATAAAAGGCTGGTTTATGGAGCTGGTTTTGTTTCGAGTAGCTGTTCCACAGCATCACAATACCATCAGTGAAGTTCCTCCCTTTTCTGTCTGTACTGTCTTACTTTGTGTTTGTTGATTGCCTTGATTCTTTCATGGACAGCATAGGCCACTATTTTAATTGTCATCTATAATTATTCATCTTCCAACTCTCCCATGAACACTTTTACCTCGGTCTGAGAGATGGAACACCCTTCACAGTGTCACTTCATCTGTGACTACAGTGTGTCTTAGAGAGACCCTGGTACTACAGATTCACCACAAAGTCACCCAGGAAACTCTCTTCCATTGAGAAGAAACAGCTAATCCAGAGAAGCCCTAAGCCAGGTTTTTACCAGCTCAGAGATGTTAATAAAATCTTTTCTGCAGAGAGATACAACAGTCATTTCAATAAACCCAGGAACTAGTACCGTGAGACAAATACAATGCTCTGCATTATGTCTAAAGGAAAAAATATGACTGGGCTGAAAGCAAGCAATGTTTGATTGAAAGTGTTCATGCCAAGCTGCAAGATCCACTGAGAATGTGGTCATGGACAGTAAATAAAAGGCTCCAGGGGAAGTCAGCCCACACACCCATGGCTGGATTTCAAGATGCCACTAAGCATCACTGTAAACAACTTCATTATTAAGGGAACAGTCTGATTTACAAGTACTGGGTCCATCAAGTCATTATCTAGCAAGAAGTGTCAGGGCACAACTGTTCAGTGTCTGGGTGGAACTCCCCTTGCTTACAAAGTGTTTATAGCTCCCTTGGTCCAAAGGGACAAACATATAAAAGCTCAGCTACATCTTGCTATTAAAGGAAGTTACTTTCAAGAGGGACACGTGGAAGGAGCAAATTGTGTCCAGATAACACAAAAAACACCCCAAGTAAGGGTCAAAATGAAATCACAGCAATAAACTTTGGGCTGACTCGTGAATATTAATGCTCAGAGTGGGGCAGAAGTGTCCGTGTGTCACCAGCAGCTGAGACTGTGTGAGAGCTTGGTGTGACTTCCTACACAAAAGATGTCACCATCACTCCTCGTGTTACCCCACCACCTGGAAGGTGAATTCCCAAAGACTCCAGGGAACATTGCCTTCTGCTGCATCATAGCCACGGACAGGTCTGGCCAAGAATATTTTCCAGAAAGTGACAGGAACAGGAAAGCAGAACATTTGAAATAAGGTGTTACTACTGTGAGTATCTTAGCTGCTTCACAAATGCACATCAATGTATAAAATACAGATGACATTCCGTTTTTTGACTGAATAAACAGAATTATCTTCTAGAATTAGTTTCAAGGTCTCATGCTTACAATAAAGAAATTAAATATTTTTATTGTATATTGACTTCCAGTTTGGACAAGCATTGCTTTATGAGATGCTGATTAATAGTTGGAAAAGCAGCAGTCTATTGTCCAGTGATTTACTTTTCATTTTCTGATTCTGTAAATTAACTTTCCTACTAAATGAGGCGTTAGGCTGATGTCAATATTTGCAGGTACTCCACAATTATACTGTGTTTGCTAAATGACATTGCTTTAATTCAAAAGTCATTCGGATTTCCATTTAGACCATGATCCTGCTGGGTGCCTAGTTCTGCTGTAAAAGTCTTGCATGCCCTCTGGTCTCATGGAGTCAATGGCATTAGAGATTACTCAGCTGCCTTCAGATCCAAGTCTCATTTATTTGGGAAACCGTAATTAGAGGTAAGGAGCCAGGTATATGCAATGTAGATTGTAGACAAGGCACCCAATTCTTGAATTTTGGAATCTCCTCTCTTTTTTAACTCTTTTTATAGATGGAGATTTCAAGGTGAACCTTGACCTCTTGTTAAACTAATGTGTCCTAATTTTCTGCATTTTTAGCTTCAGTGAGGTGTTCTCCATCCTTTCATCATGTGGGGGGAAGGAAGAGCTATCTAATCTGCTTGTCTGAAGTAAATGCCTTTTTAATGAGTCCAAGTCTCCAGCAGGACTCAAAATAGCAAGGCAGTAAAGTCAGAAGTGTTTATAAAAGAAAATGATTTAAACCAGTTAGTGTCATGGTATCTTGGAAATGACAGCTGCTGATACATCCACAAGCTGCCCCAGCCTCGGTTCTCCTTACTGCCATACACCCTTGGCTGATGGGCACGCCTATACCCCCATTCTACACCAGCAGGTGATTAAATCCCTTCCTGTCTCCTCCCTCCTGTGCCAGCTGGTCCACAGCATTTTGCACTGGAAAATCATGAAACATAATTTCAAACCCATGCCAAAGAAAAGCCTCTTGGCTAAAGTCCTGAGATCTTACATTTATTTACATTTTCTTCCTTGTACTTTGAACAATCTGAAGCTATTCCTTATTTTTTTAATATGTAAGCCTTCCCTCAGACAAATGCACCAAGCAGGACCAGTCAGGGGTGCAGATCTGGTGCCAAAGGGATATAATTTACATTACATGCAAATCTGTTTTGGCAGCACATGAGCTCTCCTTTCATCCAAATGGCTTAAAGCAAATGAAAACTGGCCTGAACATGGATATACACTGTCCTGGAAAGAAACCCAAATGGGTGTAGTCTGAGACTGGTATCTGAGACAGCTGTGCCCGATTTTAAACTTCACTGGTGGGATTTTGAACGGAGCAGATTGCAAACCTTTCAGGGACATTATTCTCTGTACCTAATGCAGCGCTGTGACATCCTCGCAGCCAGGTGAGAGCATCTCTGCCACAGCAAGGGGCAGAACAAGTGTCAGCCGGGCAGACTGAGGCAAGCATGCCCCGAGGGCGGCTCTCACGATGATGCTCCTCAGCCAGCCTCGCAATTACCTCAGATTAGCAGCGATTTACAGCCGGGCTGGCACCCAGGGCCACGGGGCAGGAGAGCAGCCCCAACACTGCACAAACACCTGTCTAAAACCATAGCCAAGGGGCGGGGTGAGGATGCAGACACTTGGGTGAGTGTCAGACAGCAATAGCTGCTCCTGACCTACAGCAGTGGGAGAGCAGTGAAGTGCAGTCACCTTGTACAGAATATCTAGAGCAATCTTGGTGGCAGAAGTCAATAGTTATGGTTCTAGCACTGCTTTGGTTGTTTAGGGTGTTTGGTTTTTTTTTTTTTAAATATATATCACTGGTGTTCTGTAAGACTATCGTTTTCTCTTAGCACCTGTTCTTGGTTTTCCCTGCTACATCCTCAGCAGGAATAGGTACAGTGCTCCAGTGTGGCTGTACTGGGTGAGGAACACATTAGCTCCCTGGACTGTAAAATATGTCTGGAAGGTTTGGGAATACGATTCCAATGGCAATTGTAGAGATGCCTAATGATACTGCTCAGCTGCTTGCTTTGGCACATTGACAGGAGAGGTTTCCACCAGCTCTGCTGAAGGGAAATCATCCTCTCCTGTTCCTTCTCTTGTTACCCACACTGCTGATGGTGAAGCTTAGATTTTCAGTTTGCACTTTTGCCCCTTGAGGTGTAAGATACCAGTCAAGTACTTCACTAAGGTCCTCACCCTACACAGCTCAGTCTCAGTTCTTCAGTGCCACACACCCATGTACCACAGGCAATGACTCTACACATGGAGTCTGCCCAGCACCACGGCACACAATAACACAGCTAATTTGCAGTAATATTAATCACGACCAGGAAACGGGAAAAGTGAACTTAAGCAGAAATTGTTTCAGCCTGGCAACAGATGAAGAAAACTCTGCCTGCTAAGGCTACCCAGAAGTGAATGCTGGCACAAGCCCAGAGGAACTCAGCAAGGAGATGTCCAGAGACAAGATGTAAGGAGATAGTCCCAGGGGAGCTGCCTTGTTGTTTAAGATTGGAGTGCCCACCCTTACCTAGGGCAGCACGCTGCTTCCCAGCAATGAACGTCGGAGGTTTATAAAAACCTGACAAGGTATCTGCAAGATGTTGTAGTACAAATTACTGTGGAGGGAAATGCTTGCTTTAGCTTGGAAACAGCTGAGAACTGTGTGGGCAAAACTGCTGATCCCTGAGGAGAAGGGACTATTCTAGCTACAGAGTCATTTTTCATTCTAGGCTAATGATAATCCAAGAACATTAGTATTCCACACATTAGTAGTTAAAGCTGAGTCAATTTAGGCCAGAAAAGCTGTTTGGGTATAGCAATAATTAACTATTAAATCCAGCCAGGTCACTTGTCCATCCCTGAAGCATTCTACTGAGATCTCTCAGGAATGTGGTCTGTTTAGAGGTGGCAAAAGAAAAACTGGAGTTGTACAACCAATGTACTTCAGCGGAGATGCAAGACCCTCACTCTCTTTCAGCAGAGCAACCGGGGAGGAATTTTTCTAGAGGAAATAAATGTGAGTATACAACATAAATAAGAGATAAAAATCCAGGACAGAAACTGAACGGAAAATTGTATTCTGCTGCAATAAACCAAGTAACCAGATGTTTCAGATAATTAGAATTAGAGTGAAATTTTTCTAGCAGCTGTTTTCCTTGTGAAAGACAAGCAGTGTATCAGCCTGGACAAACTCTTCCAACAGGATGTCTAAGACATGATTGAGACACAAGATGTCATTTGCATCTACTATATATATATATATATAATATATTCTCAAGAGCTTTAAAGCATCAGCTTGAATATTGATAACTGCAGTAGCACTTGCAGAAGTTAATTCTGCCTCCAGATATATACTTGGTGAGTTAGATGAGTTTTCAGAGCTCTGCTGCCTTTAGCATCTAGTCTAGAGCAAACAAAAGATGACTGGAAAGACCAGCATGTCCCAAAAATATGTATTAGTTCTGTTAGGTGGGTTTTTTTCAGGAAACTTTAAGACTTCCCCTAGCATAACTCTGTATGTTCAAGTATTTTAAGAGACACCACTCTAGTTTCACCTATTTAAAGGTCTGTGAGTTTGTCCATCCTGTTTATAACGCACTACAGCAACCTCCTGGAGCAAAGCATCTGTCTAGCCACACTAATTGAATTAGTCTGTGAATTTACCCATCTAGAGACTTTGCTAGCTTCCCAACTTCAGGATATTCACAGAAGAGGTGCCTAAATAAACATTTCAGGAAGGAGATGAGCACTTTTGTTGTCTAATGAGACTCCCAGAAAATTTGCCTTTTTGGGCTTTCTTTGGTGGAAGAACCAGTTTTTTCAGGACGGAAAACAAACACCCCATGAACTGGCAGAAACCTGTATGGAAGAGCTATGAGTTTCTCATGGCCTCATGTAAAAACCTTGGCAGTTGAGGCCTCAGGTAGCTTCTAACATGCATCTTATGAGGCTTGCAATGTCTGGAGGACTGATCTGTATCTCAGTAAAATGAAGACCACTCATCTACAAGCACCAGACTGTTCTCCTCACTAGTTATCTGGTAAGGATGCCTCAGGCCATTAGTAGTGGAGAATGCTTCCCTGAGGTGGACCGGACTATTGACACATGTTGATGTGGCACAGACCTGCTGGAAAAGCTGTGACAAGACAAAGTTCATCAAGGGAGGGACCTGTTGGCAGCTGACTGTTGGAAGAGCGAAGGGCAGCAACCGACCGTGCCAGGTCTCTCCATTTTCTTTCCAGCAATGGTTTGCAGTTCTGCAATGTGCACCAGATGGTCTGAGCTAAGATTCATCAGCCAGCGTGGAGACTCTGCTCAGAGATTTTCAGCATCGCGTTTAATAAGGTTATTCATGTAATAATAAGCCAAAAGCCCCCAAGAGGGATAATATTTCGGGAGAAGAAACTCAAAAAGAGTATGGGAAGAATAAAGGGCTCATTAAATATATCAGTTCTCTTGACTTCCTGGTGCTGCCTGGTTTACACCCTCAAAATTAGAATGGTCTTAATTCCATTTTCAAAGGTAATTTCTGAAGTGTTCAGGAGCTTCAAGGCCTCAACTACCTATGAAAATTAAATTTACGATGCAAATAACGGGGTACTTCTGAAAAACATAACCTGTGTTTCCACAGAGAATTCTTCCTCTCAAAGGCCATGGGCATCCCAGTATTAAACAGATCAGGGATTTAAAGTTCCACATAACTTGGAATTCAAAAACACAAGGAAGTAGAACAGCAGCCCCCAGTGTGGATCCAGAAATTAGCTAGAAAAGTGCACGTGAAGAGCGAAACAGATCAGGTTTTGCAATTGCGCCGATAAGGAATGTGATCTGTAATAGTAGAAGTGAAGATTAGTGGTTTTAAACAGAAGATATCTCTTGAAATTAGACCTCGAGGTGGGGCTGACCAGGCAGGGCACGGCGCAAGGCGGGTGGCAGGGACGCGAAGCGCACGTGGCAGCGGCAGTGCGACGCGGGTCACCTCCTGCCGCTCCTTCCTTCTGACGATCCATTTTTGTGGGGCCTCCGTTCCCCCGGTAAAGGGGCGCCTGCAGCTGAACGGCACGGGGACACTCGCGGCACGGGGGGCACTCGCCGGCACGGGGGCACTCGCCGGCACGGGGACACTCGCCGGCACGGGGGGCACTCGCCGGCACGGGGGACACTCGCCGGCACGGGGGCACTCGCGCACGGGACACTCGCCGCACGGGGCACTCGCCGGCACGGGGGACACTCGCCGGCACGGGGGGCACTCGCCGGCACGGGGGCACTCGCCGCACGGGACACTCGCCGGCACGGGGCACTCGCCGGCACGGGGGACACTCGCCGGCACGGGGGACGCTCCCCGGCACGGAGCCGCCGGCCGGGCCGGTTCGGGGGCATCCCGCCCCCCACCTGCGCGCAGCCCCACCGGCGCCGCTCGCTCGGCCCGCGGGGGCGCGGCCGGGCCGGGGGCCGGCGGGGTCGGGGCGGGCGCTCCCCCCGCCGTGCCCGCAGCCCCGGACGGGGCCGCCCCGCCCGCCGCGGAGCCTCCGCCAGCCCCGGCCCCAGCCCCGCGCGTTCCCCGCCCCTCGCCGGCGGGGACGCGGATTCGGCCTGCGCGGAGCCGGCGGAGAGAGGGAGCGCGGCCGGGCGAGGGGAGGGGAGAAGCGAGGAGGCGGCGGCGGAGGCGGCAGCGAGCTGGCCATGGCAGCAGCCCGCGGGCGGAGAGGCAGCCGCGGGTTGCCGCTGTGATTGGCACCCCGAGGAGGAGGAGGAGGAGGAGGCGGCGGCGGCGGAGGAGGAAGGCGCGCAGCGGCCGCGGGGCCCGCCATCCCGCGGCGGCGGAGCGGCGGTGCCTGGGAGGATGCCGGGGAAGCGGGGCTCGGCGGGCGGCGGCAGCGGCAGCGAGCTCCCGGGGGCCGGCGCGCCGCGGCAGCGCAGGCGGCGGAGGAAGGTGTCCTGCTTCTCCAGCATCCAGCTCTTCCTGGTGTCTGAGTGCGCCCTGATGCTGGCCCAGGGCACGGTGGGAGCCTACCTGGTGAGTGCGGGCGGCCCCGCAGCCCCCGCGCCGGCGGGGCTGAGCCGCGGGCGGGGGTGCGCGGCGGAGCGCAGGGGAACTTTCCCCGGCGCCGGGGCGGCTCTGCGGGCAGCCCCACAGCCCGGGGGGTGTCAGGGCAGCCCGGCGTTCGGCGGCTGAAATGACTCAGCAGTGCCGAGGGGTCACCCACCCGCTGCCGCCCAACTTGTGCGCCCGGTCCGCGGGACGCCCGAGCGCCCGGAGCGCGGCCGTGCCCCGGGCGGGCTGGCACCAGCGCGGGTCCCCGGCTCCTGGCCGGGCACTCGGCTCCAGCGCCAGCCTTTACACTTCACACTGAATAAATACCGGCAGAAGCTAGTGGGGCATTTATTTCGTGCCTCCCGCGTTACCGCTTCTCCTCATCCTCTTAAGCGATGCAGCGGTGCAACGCGCAGCAGCCCCGAAAGTCGCGGTGTGGGTACAGAACAATCCAAATAAGACTTTAGCGCTAAATCTGCATAGTGAGATGTGGTGTCGGAGGCAGAAGTGTAGTAGAAGAGTTGGGAAGATGTCCATACGGCTGTGCTTGTGCCTTGAAGTGTACAGCCTGTGGAAGTGTTCTGCTTCCAGCAGATGTAAGTGTATAGTTGATTTAAATTTCTCAAAATAGCTTGCTGGATTTGAGAATTATAGTTTCCATGGAAAAGAAGTGTATTCGTAATCTCTGAGGCTTTTTGAGGCCATACACATAATATATTCTACAGTAAATGTAAGAACGCTGCATTTGGTACTTATATTCAGTATTTAGCATTGCTTTTCTCACAGGCTCAAACTACTTATGCAAATTTGTACTGAACGTGATCTATAATTTTTCAAGGTGTGTGACTAAACTAACCATGGTTAATACTCTCTGTTAATATGAAATGGCAATTAGAATTCATCTCCATATAATGAAACATAAGTTTAGTTTGAGGCATAGTTGTAATTCCAAAGGAAACTGCATCACATCTGATGAGATAAATTCAGCAGTTTACCCTAGGTGAGTGTATGTGTATCTAACTTAATTTGTAGGAGCCTGACAGGAACATGCCTGTTTTATGTGAGTAACACGTTAGTAAGTAAATATATTGTTTCCGATTAACTACTTGCAAAATGAGCTGTCAGTGTGAATGAGTGTAGGATAATCCTTCCTTAAAGTAATAGCCAAGGAAGAGCCCACGGGTGATGTCACCCAGTGGGCACCGGTGTGCCGGGAATGTATGGATCTGCTAGAGGACTGTGTATCAGCGTGCTTCGCCTGGGTGTTGGAGCGTAGGATCCGCAGCATTAGTCCCTAGTGTGGCATTTTCCTCAAACTCCTTTGCATTGCTCACTCCTCACCAATTTAGCATTTCTTTTCCTGTTTTCCCCAACTCCTGGGGCATTCTTTTTACCGGAGTGGCGGTGCTGCTCCTTTGGAGTGTTTCACACAGCCCAGCCCCACCGTCTGGAGATAAGCACTGCGATTCCCAGAGTCTTCCCTCCTCCAGCGAGTGAGCTCCACTGAGGTGCTGCTGTCTCTGCTCTCTGCCTTTCTCCAGGTTTATGTCCTGAGCAGCACTGACGGTGTGCCTCATGGCCAGTGGGATCCACAAGCAGTAACAGCCACCTGGGCAGTGGGGCGAAAGAAAAAAGCCAAACTAAACTCAAAACAATCCCTAGCATGCATAAGCAGTGGCCCAGCTGCACTGGGCAAGAGTTCCTCTGTCCCCTGTATAATTTATCTGCCGTCATTGCAAATACCATGAAGCTCTTCATACAATGAACAGATGCAAATGTGGAATTGTCATTGCAGGGTGAATTTGTGCTTGAAGCAAATCTGCCCAGCACTGTGCTTACAGGTGCTGCAGGGCAGTGGGAGCAGGAGCAGCAAAGATGCTTGGTGGAAAGCATGGAGGACTTAATCGTTTTTGCAGACTGAGTGTCCCGTAGGGCCAAGTGCTGTTCTCAGGTGCTGCCGTGGGGTGAGATCAGTGGAGGCACTGCAGAATTGCCCAGGTGTAACTGCGAGTGGATTTTCATTTGCTCAGGCCCCTGGGATGAGTGGGGCTGGGCTGTGGCTGCTGGGCTGCTCCCCGAGGGACAAATCAGCAGGCGAGACAAACTGGAGAGCAAACAGAAAGACAGACAAATAGGGAGATGCTGCATAGGACAGGCACAGTGTGTAGTTCTGGGCAGTTGAATAAACTACTAATTTTAGCCTGTATTCATACTTCTGCTTTCCTTGGCCACATGAGTGACTTTCCCTAGTTGTAGCTCAGGAAGAGAAACCTTTTTTTGCCTTATACGGCGACAAATTGGTTTCCTCAGATTTTGTCTTGTTTGGCACAGGGAGACCGTGAGGGCAGAAACTCGGCTTGTTAAGAAAACAAGTCAGGGGCTTGGCTTCTCAGGGGTGTTTGAAGACCTCAGTTTGGATGGGGCTTGGCTTTCATGTCAGTACATTTAGAAGTGGCTATTGTTATTTCTTTTTAGAGATGTAAAAACCCTCCCCTTTTCCATGTTCCCTGTCCAATAGACTAGCAGCAACCACTTCAATATATGTACAAAGTATACATTCATTCATTATGTGGTTTTTAAGCAAGGATCATTCACTTTTATTTGTTCATAAAACATTGTGCTTGCCAACAGGGATTTATAAATAATAAATGCTGATAAAAATCTATATAAAGTCCAATTCTTTTCCCACAGAACTCAGCAGTGAAAATACCCCAGGATGCCAGCAGTAGAAGTCTGTGTTTAAATAGTGCGGTGTCTCTGAGGTTCTTCATATGAAGTTTTAGGGAGTATTTGATCAATGTCACGTTCCAAAATATTTGTCTATTATTATGCTTGCTGTTTGCAAAATGCACATGTTCCAAAATTACTTGGTGCCATATCCTGCATAGTTTATGTAAATACGAGCCTGCGCTGCTGCTTTAATTTCTGGGGACTGCTGAATACACCCTATTATTTGCATATTCGTGTAAGGTTTTGTGTACACGTTTATTTGGCTTCATCTAATTACTCCTGCGTGCTTTTGGAAACTTGAATTTCCCAGCAACTGCAGTGGCAGTGGGGAAAATGCTGCTTGTAGTCTGCAGGCATTCCTGCTGCAGAAGTTACTCAAGATTTTTGCAGCAACTTTTAAAAGCCCAGCTGATTTCCACCTGCAGTTGCTCTCCTGCAGCGCTGGGCAGTGGATTAAAGAGCTGAGGGTGACTGGTGCAGATGGCACCAGGAGGGAAGGGCTGGAGCCTCCCTTCTCCAGCTGGAGCACTGTGCCTTTCGGGTGGATGCAGCAGTGCGATCAGTCATGCCAGCCATGCAGCGATGAGGATTTCGATAAGGCTCATACACATACCTTGGCAGCACTTTCCTGCCTGTCTACCTCCCTCCCCATGAATTCCTTCGTGCACTATATTTTGGAATATTTTTACTGGTAATAACGTTCCAAGTGCTCCTGATGGTTCATCGCTGAGGCATTTCATCACTCTGCCAGTCGAATCTTTTGCCTAGCCAGTGGTGAAATCATTGCTTGAGCAGAAGGCAGGGAGCTCTCGGTTTGACAGCCACAGTTTGTGGAGCAGGAGCACAGTTTAATTTCTCTCCCTAGCCTTTAGCCTCGGCTTGCTCTGGTTCTGACTGACCTAGTTGCAAGCATCCAACATCTGCCAAAGTCATGGGCTTCTTTAGATAAAGGGCATGCATATGGGAAGCGTGTTGGGAACCAGTTCTGTGGTGTGCTCTGGGGAGCTGTTTTTACAGAGCTTTATTGAGCTGTCTCTGTTTGCCACAGCTTTGAATGCAGCTATTCATGTGTTTTATCAAGTGATAGGGGATGACCGGCCTGAGCATGGGATGGAAAGGAAAATAATTGGTCCCTCCCAAGGAGGGTGCATTGGTGTTTGCGTGGGAATGAATGCCAAATTGTTTCTTGTTTTGCTGAATTAAAACTTTTGAGCCATGCTTAACTTCCTGGGGAGAGCTTTGCCCATGCAGCAGTGTTTGACTGCAAAAACTTTCTTAACTAAGTGTCTGCAGTAAAATTAGTGCTGTGTGACTCCAGGTGAAAGAGTGTGTGTGTATGTGGTCTCTGAGACAGTCTCCTACTATGTGGTTTTATTGCTGCTGAGGTTTGAAATATCAATGGAAATCTTGAAATTCCATCTTCAGGAAAAAGGTAAGTATCAAAGATAAGTACAGAAGTTAATCAGTTAATCACCAAGGGGTTCCTGGTGGAACAAAATGAAATAGGGGCCCTGTGTGATGAACAGCTGGGAACTGAGGGGTTAACGGCAGAATTTGCTTCTTGGATTTTTTAAGTTGTTTTCCTGTGCAACCCCTTCCTCTCTCATGTTAAATATAACAAATACAATGCTGTGTTCTGTGGTACAGACCTGATCAAACCCTCCTTGAAATCTGGCAAGATCTTCATGGAGGACGTCTTTAAAGTCAGTTTTTGGAATACTGCAGTGTTTCAGAGCTTTCTGTTGTCCTTGGTGCTGCACAATAAATTTGACTCTGCAGTCTGAATGGATGGGGTGGGAGAAGTGTCACAGGTGGGGAAACTGAGGCAGAGATTAAGAGCTTGATTATGTTTCTGAAGCTATTGATAAGGCATTGGATTGGTTGGCAGCAGCAGAGCCTGAATGGTTTAGGCATAGGTAGACTTAACTACAAGAGCAGTTTTTATTTTCTAATTTATTATTGTTCTAAATAAAGTATCTTTTTTTTAGAGTAAGAATCAGCTTGAAAATACTGCTGTCTTTTTTTTTTTTCTCTCCATCCTCAGCCTTGCTGAGTAATAAATTAGCTGTAATGTTCATAATTTATTTGTCACTGGGGTAGTTAAAGGGGAAGAAACCCATGGAGTGAAAATAAACGTTTTAGTGGGGATGAATATTGCCAAGCATTGGCTGGTTATTGCTTACTGTTCGTTTTCCCCTTAATATATCTTTGCTGGCAATGTTATTTCTGGAAAGTTGTTTCTAGTGTGTCTTTCCCATTAGAGAACATTGTCTGTTCTGCCTGCAGCTGAGTTGCACAGAAAGTTATTCTAAACTAGCTCTTTTGACTACATTCATATTTCTTCTTGAAGAAGCCTTTTTTTTTTTTTTTTTTTTTTTTTTTTTTTTTGGGGGGGTCTGACTGCAGGGTAGAGCAGAAACCGGATCCAGCTCTGGGTTCTGATGTTTTCAGGCTCCTGTGGGGTGTGCCTTGGGAGTGTGGCATGGACACATTAACACAGAAACTTTATTTAAGTTATACAAACAAATTCAATCCAAGTGTGGATTTTTGAGTGCCAGGAAAGCTTGTAACTGACATAGATATGTTGATTAGGAGAAAAGGGTGTTTTTATCTGCTACTAATAGATGAAATGGTGTAGAGGTAACATGCTTATCTCTTACATTATTTATTATGTGCAATTTGCAACTTAAAATCTGATGTCTTCTTGGTTAAATGCATTTAAAGGCAAAATGCACTTGATATCTAAATGTGGACTAATTGATTTTAGTGGTTTTATTATTTTTTAGCAGGAAGTTTGGCAGTTCTTCCATTTCTCTGCAAGGGCCAAGTGATGTTTTTAAAAGAGAGAACAGTTAGGAATGTTATGGTCCATCATAAACCCAATGTCTCATTTCTTCTGGCCTGCCTTCGCTTCCAGAATCCCTCTAGCTCTTGCAGGGTGCCTGTGTGACAGGCTCTGTGTGGTTTAATGGCCTGCAGTTTTCCTGCAGCTGAGGTTCAAAGGGATCATGAATTGGAGCAGAGAATGCCCTGGTCTGAAGGGCTGTGCTTTGGAACTTCATGCAGTGTGACTCTTGTAGTGGTCCTGCAGCTCCTATCCCAGAGAGCTCAGTGGAACTGTGCTGCCTTCCCTTCTCTGCAAGCACAGCAGATGCTCCCTATTTCCCAGAAAGGGGTGTCTGTCTGTCAGGGCTTTCTTTTCCCTTGCTTTCACGATATTGTGAAGGACCAAACGCCAGCTTCTGTCCTGCTACAGCAGTGCAAATTTATTGCTTCAGAAGGGTTATTCTGCAATTCATCAAGTAAAATTTGTCCTCTCTGTATTATAATACTTACCTGTAGGCTCTTTGGTCTCCTGCTATTCCTTCACAGGAAGATCAAACTTGCCAAACTATTGAGTGGGTGAGGTTGCACCTTGGATGAATTAGTGTCGTTTGGTCTCCTGATCAATACACATGAAAATACAAGTGTTGTATTCTAAGCATCATGCAAAGAAATTTAAATAAACGTGTTAGTACTCTGTGTAGTAACTCCTTTAAGTGCTCCAGTGAAGTTTGGAAGACTTTAATTTTTCCTATTGCACAGAAAAATGGGCCACTGATTTTGATTTACAAGGCTTCATTATAGCTCTGCAGCAAAACCAGGACTAGAACCCCAAGAGTCCCATCTCCAGGTCACCTTGGAACAGCCACCAGGAGCTCTGTCTCTTTGTAGATAGGCAGTGCAAAGCAAATAGTCATGCCTGCTCCACGGAGTAGAGATTTCACACTGCCCTCTCCATGTGCTGTCAGTAGGATCAATAGTGATTGCAGGCTGTTGAAGGAGCTCCTGGGGTGTCTGCCACTCCTCCCATCCATGCTGGGAGGGCTCTGCCCTCTTATAGGAAGCATTCTTTAGTGTTCTGGGAGGTTGTCCCTGCATTCAGGCTGTTTCTGTTTGAGAGGATGGGGTAAAGGAATGTTCCTTTTTCCCAGATGTTAAGCAGGTATGCAGTTGTAATCGTATAGAGTTAAAAACTTAGAGCACAGGTCTGGATCTGCCTCTCCTCACTCAGCAGACTGGGAAAGACCTCAGAACTAAAATCAGATTTTCTAAGCTCTCCAGTTAGCAACTTTTTTTTTTTTTTCCCAGCCTTATACTTGATTTGATGTGCTTCAGCATTTTGCCATCTGAATATTCCTTGCTGAAGTGAGGCAGGCAGCCCCCTCCTGCTGTTGCACAGTGCCCACTGTATTGAAGTGGAAGATGTTTTACTGGGCTTCTGTTGCAGCAGTGCCTGAATACAGTCAGTATTTTAGATGACTGCAGTGTAAAAGCAAAATATTTATTTCTGGTTTGCTGGAATGTCTATCATCATTGTTATTTTCAAGAAGAAAAGGAATTTGCTTTGGTTTCTGGTTTTCCCCTCTGTTGCCTCTCCCTTCATAGGAGCCTTTCGAAACCTCACCAAGCAGCCAGATGATTTCCCTGTATTTTTTTTAACACCATCTTGGTGTCTGTAGCTATCACTTGGATAATTTCTGCATATTTTCAGGCACAGTGGCTCTTAGATAAGTGGCTGTGGGAGCACAGGAGTTGTTGCTCCATGCTACATCTGTTTCCTGGATAAGGATTGATGGAACTGGCTGATTTTTAATGTTTAAGCATCCTTATGAAACACTTACCACGCTGTTCACTGGCATAATTAATAATTCTTTAGTTTACTGAAAGTGAAAAAAGACTTAAAATTTAGTTTTATGGTGATCCATCAAATGACAGAACCTGCATAATTCAGTTGTATTGAGGTCTTCATGACGCACCCAGTTTCTGAAGCAACTATGGCAGGTTTGTTTTTTGGTGCTTTGATGTTTGCATCTGAATCCAACATTTTCTTTAGTTGTTTTTTTTTTAAAGGCAGCTACAAACTCTGCCATAAGGAAACTGAAAGAAAGGTTGACTGTTGAGATGTGTGGTGTGGGTGTGGAAGAATACAGAAACCTTTCAAAAATCTTTCCCTTTTCAAAGATGAATAGCGATATATTTGTGGCATACTTTTTTTTTTATTTTTTGTCTCCCACCGAAAGACTTCTGGCTGATTTGAAATCAGCATTGGGTTTGGGTCAATATAGAAGAAGCAGCCTTGAAATGCGTGTTGCATGTGTGTATTTTAGGATGATACCTAACATTTTAATACCTGCAGAACTGCATGAAACAATGTGGAATTGTTTAACAGTGGAGGGTGACAGGCAGAGGTGCCCTCTGCATTCCTAAAACAGAGGAATTAATCTAGGAATTTATAGGGTGAAAAGTAAGTATTTTTCCCGGAGTCTTCTTGGAACATGTATTAGATGGAGCTTTTCATGCTCTCAGCTGGCAGGAGCACCTATGTTCAGACACAGGCATCATGCTTTGGCTTGATAGGAATCTCTGAAGGGAGGTGCAGGAGAACTGGAACATGTCTTGCTACAAGTCCCTGTACCTCTGAAAAAGCCAGAGGTGCATGTGCATCGTGTGCCTGTCTGCACTGAGAAATGCTAAGAGAGAAGAGGGCAAGCATTTAAAATATTCCAAGAGAGAAGCTAAAATATTGACTGAAAGAAAATTATTTTGAAAAGCATGAAAGGGGAATGCCCCCAGTGGTGTCCTGCTGCTTCTTGTGCCCTGCTAATAAGTTTCATCTGCTGGAAACATGCTCACTTCTCATCCTGACGTGGTCTGAGTGTTGTGTGATGATGCATTGAGGTGTGGAATTAGGAATGGATCCTTTCTTACCCAGTAATTTGGAAACAACAGAAACATATCTGTATGTAACTAAGAATTGATTTTTAAAGAGGAAAAGCTTAAGACTTTCAGTTTTTCAGTCCTACAGCTTGCTTCTCATCATCTCACTGGGCTGCAGGAAGAGCTGTAATTGTTGTGATTTAGGAAAGCTGTTTTCTCCAAGTTATTCTTCAAGCTTTAACTCTTTTCATGTTAAAGGGTGTCCCCTTTGCTTGGTGAGATGTTGTGGTGTGTTAACCTTGGTCTGCAGCCAGATCCCCATCCAGCTTGTCTCTCACTCCCTCATCAGCACAGTGGGGGCAGAAAATAAGGTGAAAAAGCTTGTGGGTTGAGATAAAGCAATTACTGTCAGGGATAAAACAGACTTGACCTGCGAAAACTAATTTTCATTGCCAATTAGAATAGATTTTTATGTTTAAAACAAAGCCAAAAATCAAAACACCATATTGTCCCCCATCCCACCTTTTTTTTTTCCCCTCTGGGAGTATGTCTCTGTCAGATCCTCACTGTGCTCTGCTGGGAGAGCATGCACCCTCAACATGATCTAAAGTAAACCTTTAATCATGTTTGAGCTCTGACGTGCTCTTTGCAGCAATGTTGGCTGCTGATGGGTAAATGGTTTCCCCGTGCTTGGGTCCTGTCTGCGCTTGGTGATCAGTCACTGGTTTTTGTTGTGTCCCACTGGACAGCAAGGTTCACCCCAAGGAGAGGCGTGTCAGGGTGACTAAAACATGGTGGTGTTCTTTCTGTCCTGCAGACATTGTCTGCAAAATGTGATTTTTGTGGGAGTTAACCTTCCCATAGCCTATGCCAAATGCTCTAGCTTGTGACAGAGAAAGTGCTGGACATACAGGCCCTTTATGAGAGATAGTGGGCAGTGTTTTTAGGGCTTACCAGCAAAGGAAAACTGTGGGTTTTGTTTTTGTCTTGTCCAGTGTACAGGGCTGAGAGTGGTTAATTACAATGGGCCTTTCAGCCTCTGCATGAGATGCACACTTTGTTTCCTGCTGCCTATGGCTAGTTATAATGCAGGTCCTTATGTCTGAAGTCAGTGCAGCTGCTGGCTGAGGGGTAGGAGCTTCAGCTGAAGGGACGCCTTGTTTGGGGTGCTTGTTTGTGAAGGGCAGTGATGGCTGTTTGGGTGATCCTGTGGATGGTCTCACCCAAGGTGCTCAGTGCAAGGAATGCCTACTGAGCTCAGCTGTGTTCCTGCAGGAACCTGCCTTGTCTTGTGTTCTCCAGCTTTGGTCCAAAGAGAGGTGCTTGGACCACAAGTTCCTATTTTTTGTATCAAAATATGATATCAAAACCACATGGCTGCTTGAGCCCTTGGGTCACAAGACTGTGATGGTCTTGTGGGTCTAACCTAGGTTGGGGTTTAGGTTTTGTTAATTCTCTTTCTATTGTCTGTGATATTTAATACTATTAAAAATTGAAACTCAAGGGAGCTGCTTAGGGTTACTGAAAAGCTTTCCCCAGTCTTTGGATTCAAACCTACCAGCTTCAGAGAGCTTGAGAGCAAACGCTGAAAGTGTTCCAGTATTCCATGGAGCTGGATAAACTGTTCACTTCCATGAGTTAATTTGCTTAATTGAGGCCACTTCTGCATTGACAAATCACTGTGTGAATGAATGGATTCCAAAATCAGCTTGGGAGTTATTTGATGGCTATTGAAGTTAAGCCACACTAGCAAGCCATGTGCTAGAGGCACATTTTTGTGGGTTTGCTGTGTCATTTGGCACACTTGCAGAAGCTTTCTGAGATGCTGGCCTTGTACAGAAGTTCAGTATTTTCCATGATTGGGATGCATCAAGGCTGCTGTGTTGCATTTAATTTCAGTTCTTGCTCTTTCTTAGCAAGAAGGCAGAAGTTTCAAATTTCTTCTTGCTGTTTCTTGTGGTAGCATTTGGGCCTTATCCTGTAGCTTCCCTTTTTTAAGGTGGCATTTACTGATTTGAATTATACAGCTTAATTCAATGCTGGACAAGCTTTGTGCCAGAATTTTTATTTTGCCTTCTTATTTAAATAGATCTCTAATGAATTACTGTAGTTGTAAGATCCCAAATGAATTACTGCATTTGTATATAATGACTCTTGGGAAATACTGGATGCAGCCTCTAGAATCAGTTGTGTGTTTCCATATTGCAAACTTCTGATGTCTATCCCTGAACAGTGCCCAGGGTTGTTGTTGTCTAGGTTTTCCAGATACTCTCACGTTAATAGACTTCATCTTTGGTATCTGTGGGTAGGTATCCAGTGAGCAATTGCTTCGTAGCTAACAAGAGGGAGGTAAATCTGGATGCAGAGTTATTTCTGGGATTTGGTATAAGGTTGTATGATCTCTTGCATGTAAGCTTTTTCCCAGGCTCTCCTACAGTGTTTCCAGCTCAGTACTGTATCTCCATGTTCAAATTGACTTGCTCTGAGTTGGCGTTACAGGTCGGGAGTGTGGTTGGCCAAAATGGACAAAAATGTTCTGCAACCAGCTTGTGGCAAAGTGTGGTCTTCTGGTTTAGCTAACCAGGCCTTTTGACATGAATGGAGTGTGTCTGGTTCCTCCAATACTTGTACTCAAGTTACTGTTGATCAGGTCTTTATAGATTTCTGTAGGGCATCCCACTGAGGCTTCAAGGAATGGGATCTTTCAGAGGTGCACAGAACTTTACTACACTGCATGTGCAAAGAAAGTAAAATGACATTTGGTTTCTTCTTTATTTGCCCCCTGTAGTGCATAGATTCAGACACTTTCAATTTGATTCTCAGCACCCTGATTGTGTTGAGAACTCTTGGTATCCAGACACTGTCACAAAATCTTAGGGTGTTGCCAGGAGTCCTGTCACTGTGTATTGCCCTGACCTCTTCCTCATCCCCACTGTTCAAGCGAGAGATTAAATAATGGAGGCACAGCAGCTTGATTCTCTGAACCAATATTGGTGACGTAGATTCTGTTGATGGTGGCATCTTGGCAGGAACAGAGGAACGTCCCTGCCACATGTGGGTAATGTTTTCAAGCCAAGCTCTTACTTTGGCCATCCAGACCTGTCATGTCCAAACTGAATCCATCAGTCAAGACTAATATTCGTGCCCAGAGAAATCTGGATTTACTTGCATTTGGACAGTGTGACATGTGGCAGACTTGGGAGAGGACAGCTCAGCCCATGGGGTAACTCTTGTTGGCTGAGGAACAACAACTGTTTGTGTTTCGTGGTGAGGGTGCAGACCAGGCATGCCTGGGCTCATTTCCTGGCTTTGTCATGGACATCTCCAGGCCTTCTTGGGCTTTCTCTCTCAATCAGCAGAAATGCTGTGTTATTGTTGTTCCATGGTCGTCTTGTGGTGTAGGATGATGGACATTGAGCTGCTCCACTGATGGTAACTGGGATGAAAGAGGCGCCCAGGACCTAGCAGTTGTCACAATAGGCTGAACTAAATTAATTACTGGGATGGTAATTTTGTGCTTTCCTACCTGTGATGATGCAGCCTTGTTGCTGAATGGTATCCCTGTTTCCTTCACACCTGCCTGAAATGTCAGGGCCGTAACATTTAGCCTTTTGCTGTTTGAGGCTTCACTGGAAAAGGACTCTACTTGGGGTTTTACTCACTCTTTGGTAAGTAGTGGATTTTAAAAGAGCCTGAGGGTGTTATTTTCAAGGATGTTTTCTGAGCCATACTGTCATTGACAGAAGTGACTTACGCCAAGTGTCTCTTTGAAAATGGGACTCTTGTTCCAGAGCCACTAAAGTGCTTTTGAAAAATATCCTTGCCTGTTACTGACTGCAGTGGATTGTCTCAGTGGTGTCTAGCTTCCTTTAAAGCCGGGCAGAATTAAAGTCTTAATGTTATGTGCCTGGCTAATAAACTGCATTGTAATTAGTACCTTGGGGAGGCAGGAACCTGGGAGAAGCTGAGTATAAAGAGAATTAACTTCATGTAGAAGCTGTCTGTAAAGGATGAGTGAAGAACTGGAAGGAGATGAAAACATGGGATTTGAGATGGCTGTGGAGATTGAGAGAACCCAGACTGGAAAAGTTCAAGGAGAGTAGAGAGAGTGCTCATGTTGGCTGCAGTTAGCTAGTGGATGTCTCTGGCTTTGTGTTGAGTGCTGAATGCAAAACCATTCCCACTCTCTAGTGCCTGAATGTTGGATTCCTCCCAGAATTTGCTATGTCCTTAGGAGCAATGGTCTTCTATGAGAACCCTCTCCTTTTGTGTTTTTGCTCGTGTCAGGCTGATATTTACTGATAGGTAAATAGAAGAGGTGGGAACTTCTGTTTTCCTTGCGTGTGCTCATGAAAGTTTTTCAAGGTCTGGTGGTTCTACAGTAAATAGATTTAAGATCACCTTCAAGCCATGACTCGCCTGTTTACACCATGGCCCTCTTCCTCACCTCCCAACCTGCCCCTCCCTTTAGTGGGAAGTTTGGCAGCAGCCAGCACATGGCTCCTGTTTGTACCCTTGGTACTGCACAGAGACGACCCGAAAGGAGAAATGAGTCGTTTGTGAACAGCTTTGTAGGAGGGTGTTACTTAGCAAATAGGCAAGATGACACGGACAGTACTTGTGTGGGCTGCAGGGTGTGAGGTGGGGTTAAATAAGCAAGCATCACATGTGGCTCTGGGGCAAGCCTGTGGTGTTGCTAGTTAGGTGCTAGAGAAACCCCAGTTCCACATGCAGAAGTTTATAGAGTAATTCAATATTTCTTCTATGAGTTGTTACAAAGTGCTGTGGCCATTTTGTTGTTTCCCTTTTAAATGTATTCCTGTCTCCCAAAGCTTACTAAATTTAAGCATTTGATGTCCTGGTTGATGAGAAAAGCCTCAAACTTCTCCCTAAGCCGAGTTCCCATTTGCTGCAGCCAGGCATCCTTTCTGCTGGAGAGGGAGTAGAGCAGGAGAGATATCAGCAGAGCCAGAGCAGAAGAGGAGAAAAGTAGTAGGACTCATCAGAAAAGCTCTTCTCCCAGTATATAGCCTTTATATAATCACCGTTGTCCTCCAACCGTGAAAACTGAATTCAGCTTCCTTCAAAGCTTTTATTAATGCTGCCTCAGAGTGTCCTGCCTGTGTCATTTCTGCCCTGGTTCATGCCTGGCAGCTGGGAATGCTTCAGCAGCCAGCTCCACAGGCCTTGCTTCTTCATCTGCACTGTGGCATAACTTGGTGCAACCCTTGGCCTGGAGTTCAGCTCTTGATCACAAACTGAGATAATGTGAAGCCCTTTGTGTGACAGGTTTCCTTGTCAGGCTTGCATTATGGTTTCTGCGTGTTAAGTGCTCTGTTTATAGTAGAAAGCCTTCTCTGCAGGCATGGAAGTGTTGTGTTAGGAAGTGTTTTATTAGATGAACAAGCAAACCTGCCTTCGGTTGTGGAGGTGGAGAAGGGAGGGTGTTGCAGTGTGACAGCTTGGGATTGTGCCTCTCCAGTGGTAGTACACAGTCCATGTGATAGTGTATAGGAAGGGGTTTTTTCCTGTTCAGAGTCTTCCAGCGACATGAATTTCATCTCCTCCTCTCAGCTGGAACCCAGCATGGTGGTGCCCAGTTTACAGGGTTCCAGAACCATGGATGAATCTTGCTGTCAGTTCTGTATGTGGCCAGGAGTGCTGTAGGAGCCTACATTTAAATTACACACTTTGAATTCCTCTTCATCCGGCTTTGTACACTTGCTTGCTGGCCATGGGAAAAAAAAAGAAGAGATCCATCTTTGAATGTGTCAGAGATGTTCCAGCAGCTTTCCCTTGGCTGTTTACTTTGACAGAGAGATTGGCTGCCCCTGCTCACCAGCCCCTGCTGCTGTGTACTTATTCCACATGGAATTCTTCATCCTCCAGGTCTGAAATGTGCCGGCAGCACTGTTCTGTGCTACAGTTTTTAAAGCATGCAGAAATGCAGCTAAAGGGTTGAGGTTTGTGCTTCTTTGCATGTTTATGATGTGTTATTTGGCTGCCAGCGAAAATGACATAACATTTTAAAATAAGTAAGGATTCAAATATCTGCTGGCTTCATTGTAAGTGTGCTACTCAAGGAAAGTTAGCGCTAAAAATGGATTCTGGTACTGGGTGTTTTTATGTAGATACCTTGTCAGGGACTAAAATACCACCTTGCTTTCACACAATGAGGTCAGTATTGAACAGCAGACTTGGAGGCAGAAAGCTTGTGTGGACACTTAGTCTGTGGTTGTGATGATAATATCACTTTAGTTTGGGGCTTTAAAAGGTTAAACCCCTAGATTTTGGCTGTGGTGTGCATCTGTTTCAGAGCAACAGAAAAAGCCTTTCAAGTTCTGCTTAGGCAGATCTGTGTGGCCTGGCTCTCTACCTGGGTCTGCTTTGAGCTCTTGGTGACTCAGGCTGACTTTCCATGATGAACCTGAGGGGGTAGCTGCAAATAACACCCCAGTGATCTTTTTGTTCACACTGCTGTAAATGGGGCACTGCACCTTCCCTTCCTCGGGGGAGCTGGGAAAGGGGGTCAGCCCACTGTGTCCCGTGCAGGATCCGTAGGAAGCAAACGAGGGAGGAATTGACAGCCCTGCCTGCATTGCTGTTTGCTGCAGTGAGTGCCTGCGTTCGAGGTTTGGTTTTTATGCAGCGTGTTTGGTCAGCGTGGATGACAGTTTCACCAGAGTAGTGGAAAATGCACCTTTACCTTTCAGAGGCACCTGGCTTTTTTCTGGTTTAAGCTATTTTGAAGTAAGCTGTGGCTCTGCACTACGTAGCAGCTTCTGACCGAACAGGATGTCTTCCATGGGTGCTGAGTGCTCTTTGCTCAGTTTGCAGCCTGGAGCATCGCTGTGTTTTGACACAGCTGTGAAACCCTGCAAAAGGTGCCCGGGTACACTTGTTTTGTGCCTTTGTGTTGGCCAAGAGCCAGCAGCACAGGATGCTGTGGCTGCTGAAATGTGGTGAGGAGATGCACAGTGGTCTACAAGAGATGGCAGGAAAGTTTTCTGCTTGATGCCAGAGAGAAAAAGGTTGCCAAAAATGTGTGCCTTGCCTCAGCTGGGAGTGTGATGTGCTGTTTCTCTTGCTGCATGGTGCAATACTCTCTCTTCTCAGGCCCTGAAAATCCTGACCTTGAATGTGTGCTTAATTTGGACTGTGTCAGTAACCTCATAGCTGGTCACTAGAATATGAAATGAATTTTTCACACCAGTGAGGCACAGATCCAAGCTGCAAACTCCTCATGGCACCAGTACAGTAACTTGCAGATTTTTCGAGTGCTGGCCTAGAAACAGCACAGGCACATGCAGCAGGAGCCAAGCTAATAACACCCTACTTTCAGCAGGGGTTCAGCTGTGGCATCTATTATCCCTGTCATGTGAATGCAGATTTCTGTGCAGAGATGATTTCCAGATCTTGAGCAGAGCCAGCTTGGGTGTGTTCATATCATCACCTTTTTTTGCTTTCCCTTCTATTTGTGTGCCCGAAGCCAGCACAGGTGTTGGCATCTGCACTGAAAATGTATTTTAAGTTTCGACTGACTTCACTGGACCAGGAAAGGTGTTCAAACAAGTGGTCAGCAGCCTGAGACAGGAGGTCCTGATGCCCTCACTATTTCAGTGGGCTAAGGAGCAGCAAGAAGAGCTGCTGCCTGGGTTTGGGCAAAGGGTATTAGGGTTGTCGCCCTCTTCCCAGCCATCTGAGGGGGAAGAAGTGGGCAAAACTCCAAGGAAGTGGTCACCTTTTTAGAAGTTTGGCTCAACCGCAAGTGATCCATCTCGATTCAGGAGATTAGGATCTGGAAGATGTCAGAGCAGAGGATCAGCATCATTCCCTAGGGCTTGAAGCCTGTGCCTGGTAGCTGTGGGAAGGAGGGTGACCGAGCCCCTGGGGACCAGCTCTACAGGAGGAGAGCTATTAAGAACTTCCCAGCAATGGGATCACATTTGCCCCATCCTGCACAGCTGCTGGAAGAGAGGACGAGGTGACACCTGGAGAAGTGGGTGGAGGCACCTGGAAGGAGTGGCACTTCTGGCACGGTCCCTTTGGCTCTTCAAGGAACCTTGTGTTTCCCAGCTCTCTAATGGAGACTGTGGGAGATGCTTTGCGTTTGTTTTCCTTTGGGAACGTAGTTGCCAGGCAATTATTTTACACCCTGTAGCACTGCAGACATGTCTCTTCAAGTCCAGTCTTTTACCACATAACTGAGAAAATGTATTTTACATTAAAAAGAAGCCTTTTGAAAAGGCCCTTCAGGCATAAAGTCAATGTGTTTTCTATATATAACCTGGTATTATTAATACAATGAACTTGACTGTAGACTCTGTGGGTGAATATGACTTGATCATTGGAGATACGAACAATATGATATTCATTTTCAATGTACTGTGTCTCTGACTCCATAATGGTGTTCCCAGCCTTCAGTTCATTTTTTAGTGATAAAGTGGGGCAGTAGGGTGAAGCAGGTCTGTGGATTGTATTTTTGCTGAGCACTAATATAAAATAAACAGCCTATAGAGAAAACAAATTTACCTTGGTTCAGAAAGGCCAAGGTCTGTAGATTTGGGACAGACAGGAATGATGAATGTGAGCATGTATTATTGAAATAAGTCCAGAATGGCATGGCATAAGCTTCTGTGGATTTCGTTACAAAAGTTGCAATACAAATTGCTTTGGCTGGAAAATTTTAAGGTGGTGATTGATTCCTGTTTTTTTTTTTTTTTTTTTTTTTTTTTTTTTTTTTTATGTGGGTCATTTATCACTGTGTGCGTTATGTGAGACATTTTCCTTTTTCAATCATTGCAGAGTGTTTTAGGGTGGTGTTGGGAGGCCCCTTTAGCCCAGGCGTGTTTGATGTCAGTCATCTGATCCAAATGTGTGCGTGCAGCCTGCTGTGGCTCAGTAAGAGGAGGCAGTGCAAGCATGCTACAGGTTTTTATCACTTCTAGTTATTGTGTGTTGCAGTGTGTTCACAGAAAGCCAGAAGGCTGGGTTATGTGATCTTTTCTAGATGCCCAGCCTGCTTTCTGCATGAGCAAGGTGTGCAGGTGCCCAGACTGGTGTAGTTTTCAGTGGTCCAGTTGACTGATCTGGAGGAGCATGAACTCGTGGAGTAACAGCAGCCACACGGCTGATCTATCTAAGAGCTACATCTTAGGGGAGCTGCTGCTAAAACTGAGTGGGAGATGTCTGGAGTAGGTGAACTGGGAGTCATGGAAGAAGGCAGCAAAGCTGGCATAACATAAGACTGAGTACAGTGCTGCAGTTCAGGTGCTGGCTGGTCAGAGCCCCAGTGACCTGCTAAGGGACAGATGTGAGCACAGAAGGGTGGCAGGCTGGCACATTGCCATAGGAAGCTGTAGTTTCAACACTGTTCCTATTTCCCTGAGTAGTTAGAACACTTCCCACGGTTAGAACACTGGCCCTGCCTCTGTCCTTGTGCCTGCTCTGGACCTGTCTGGTCCTGTGGGTGGTCTCACACCAGTGACTTCTGGGGGTCAGACTGCTCTATCTTGTCTGCATGAGTTTTACTGGGTGCTGTCTTTGCTTCTTGCTAACCATTTTGATCTTGGGTTAGAAGCTTTTTTTAACTAAATACCTCTTAGTTGATTCTTTCCATCCCTGACTAAACAGCTGTGTAAGTTGACAGGCGTCAGGAAGCAGCAGCTCTGCAGCTGCGGGCACCTGGCGTTTCCCTGCTGTGTTTTAGCAGGAGGCTGTCCATCTGAAGCTGCTGTGCTGCTGCACCATCCCATGGCCCAGTCCCTGCTCTTAAGCAGCATCTAGGGCTGTGCTCTAGAGTGATCAACTCAGCATCAGCACACAGGGACTTTTTATAATCCCCACAGCCTTTTCACATGACATCAGTATTTTACGGGGACCTGTAGTGTCTTTTGCAACATTTTATGTAACTCTGGATAAACAGAGGTTGTGTCTGGGAGTGGCTATGGTTGGTCTGCTCGGGAACAGGATTGTGAAAGGAAATATGGGCGATACAGTGTTTTTGTCCCGCAGTTACAGGGGCACTGGGAACATCCCGCATAGAAACTGCACGTTTGTCAGGTTAAACCTTATATGCAGGAGGTCCTATAAAAGTGGAGCATGGAGGGTGGGGGAATGATTTTAGCTATTAGCAGAGGTTTATATTGCATAAATGCAGGTAGCATTTCTGCTATGCTAATGCTGATTTTGTAGTTGGTCTTTGTAAGGTCACAGCCAATGTCATAGTAAGAGTTTGGGCTGTGCTGTCTCGTCTGCAGTCGCCCTAAATAAAATACAGTTGTGTTCCTGTTGTTCTCTGGCTAAGAATCTGCATGTTGACAGTTCATTTCCCAGCTCTATTTTTATTTTGGGATATTTTTTCCCCTCACTGTGACTGTCAGTTTTGGAGGCTACTCTGCTGATGCTGGTCTCAGCATTTTGTACTTGGATGCTATTTTCTTCTGATGCTCAAGGCTGGTATGATGGATTTGTTCTTTCACCATACCCTCTGCTCCTCATAACCCACTTAGCAAAGGCAGAGATGGCAGCACTGGGCAGCAGTGCTACAGCCAGAAGGGGCAAACTGGGAAATGCAGTGTGGTGTGGCCAGAGGAATAAAGAGAACTGCCAGCTTTTATCAAGAGGGTTGGAATTTGCCCTATGTTGTTGTCGTCCTCCTGCTTTTGTTTCAGTCTTTTCCCCAGAGTAAAGCGAGGAAGTATTAGGGGATGGTGAGACTTTTTCCCTACTGTGAGTGGGTTAGCTTTTGTAAGAAGGAAAAGAATGGCTGAAGTCTCACTGAAATAAGAGTGGAATGAGAATTGAGACTCCAGTTTTAGTTCCCTGGTTTGTCACCAATTTACTGTCTCTGTCACTGAGAATTGCGCCTGGAAGTGGAGTGGCTTTTTGTAGCTGAAATCAGCTGTCCAAAATCTGACCTTTTTGAGGCCTGGCACCCACATGTATCTAAACACCATCCTGCTTTCTAGCCACTTGTATATATGTATGGTAAAAGCCTAAAATTTGGCAGCCAGGTCGAAATGTGGGAGACTTCCAAAGCTAGTTAATACCAGTTGGCCTTGGGAAATCACTTCTGTTGGCTTTCAGTCTTCCAGCCTAAATTATTCCATCAGAAATTAATTTTGTTGACTGCACTTTTCTCATTAATTGTTGGCTCTCTACCTCAGTTTACACAGCTGTAATGAGTAATCATGAGTTTCCCATCTAGGTACAGCTCAGAAATGAGCACTGCAGGCATAATATTGCATGCTCAGAGCTATGTATTGATCTTGGAGAGATTCTCCAGTCTGTCACAATCGGTGTTCACAGGACCCCAGCTCCAGCCCCATTAGACCACACCTTGCAGTAAAACCAGGGATGATAAATCCTTATTCATGGTGGAAAGTTTGGAACTATAGATGATCTTTAAGGTCCTTTCCAATCCAAACCACTCTGTGGTTCTCTCTCCCATGGTGCATGGTGGATATGCCTGTGGCTATGGGATGTTGTCTGTATCCCCCTCCTTGTCATGCCTTGCTCTGAAAACACCAACATAATGCTTTCTAGAGGTGTCTGTGCTCTCCTGCTCCCATGGCAGGCTGGGAGCTGCAGGGTCCCTGTAGAACTGAGCTCCAGCTCTGCTGGCTGAGGCTGCTGGAGCAGGGATGGGCTGTGCTGTGCCCTTGCTGTCCCTCCTGAATCACGGGGCTGTTCCAACCCTACAGGGACCTGCACCTGGTGTTGCAGGCAAAGCGGTGATCTCCTCTCCCTCTGACATGCACACCTGGCTTTGGCATGGGAAGTATTACTGCCTTTATTCATAGGATTTGATTTTTAGGTTTCTTTCTCCTTGCCATCCTCAGCTTTATGCTCTTTAGTAGGTGATGATTACATTGGTGTAGTATAAAATGTTAGCTGCCTGTATGAGAAGAAGGCTGGATTTTCAGGAAACATTAACACAGTCCAGTTTTGGAGATCTGACTTGAACACTTATCACAGTGAGGTTTGGGAGCTTTTGCTTATGCAAAGCAGCAGAAGTGGGTTGTTTCCATTTTCCATTTTGTTGCCAATGGGGCTCTCTTTGCCCGACTGTGCCCTGGTGTACCCTAGCAGAGGCAAACTGCCCCTGGAGAAGAACTGCTGTCAGAATACTTTAAAGTCGGTCAGGCTGGCTCCTGCTTCGTGAGGTTTATCAGCAAAGATTTTCAGTGCCTCCAGTGGGAGGCTATTTTTGTTCTATCCAGGGGCTACCTTCTGCTCTTAGGTCTTTATCACATTTTTTTTGGAATAGAGAAACCTGCCTCTTTTAGGGCAACCTTCCTAAAAAAACAAAAAAAACAAAAAAACTTTGTCTTTTGCAGTCTGAAAAACTAGGTAGTTTTTTATTCAAGGTAAAAGTTTCTGGCATTTCTGTGACACATTCAAGATTTCTTTTGTTGCTTTTTTACTGTAAAAGAGGGACACTGCCATAAACATGAGAATACCCTTTTTTCTCCCTTGAGTGGGGCAGGCAGCAAGTGAGGTACTTAATAGTACAGCCTTCATGCTCTGATCAGTGCTGTGACTGTTGCAGAAAATCCGCATTGTGTTTCACTGCACCACGTAATCAAGATTGGATGAGCTCTCAAGAGATAATCTTGCTCATTTTCTTGCCCCATGGCAAGATCACTCATACCTGTGTCTTTCCTGACAGATGCTGGTCTGTGCTCTGTTAAAGACCTTTTCAGCCTTTCCAGGCAGCACAGTTCAGTGCCTCACAATCCTTACTAGTAAAATCTCGTTTCTGTCCACCTTGTATCTAACCCGAATCATCTCTGCTGCAGTTTAAACTTGTCACTTCTTGTCCCATCCATTTTAAATTCAAAGAACAGGTCATTTCTTTTTGCAGCAATATTAGATATTTGAAGACTATTCATGTGCTTCTCCCTTCTTAGTCTTAAATACCCACAATTTGTTAAATCATCCCTTCTTCATGGTGGATTTAAATCTTCTATGTAAACCTTAATTGGCCTGTCTTCTCAAAAACACTCTGTGACAATCACAGTCATTAACTAATCCACAAACAGTTTTAAACCTTTGATCAGCATTTTATTTATATACTTGAGTAAAAGCATTCAGTGCCAGCTAAACTGCCAGTTTGTACATCACTGTCTCTGAGTGGCTCGATAGCCTTGTGCTGGTGTGCAGGCAAAGAATCTTCAGGGTTTTCTGCTGCTCCCTAACTACAGTTCATTTTAAGAGAAAGGCTGGGTGCCTGGCAGGATGTGAAGCTCTGTGGTTTGTGCCTTGGTTCTGTGGGACAGTGCACTGTGAAGGTCATGCCTTCAAATAGAAAAGGAGCCCAAAGACAGACTAATGAATCATGGAATCATTGGTGTCTGCAGGCCTCCAAAATACACACTGATGGGCACAGGAATTCGGAAGTGACATGTGCTCAGACAGGTGGTAGGCTGTGAAATGTCCCTTGGTATTAGGACCTTCTGGTGTGGCTGTATTTGAACAGTCAGGTCATGCTTGGAGATCAGCTACTGTACTGTAGTTTGGATGTCCTTGATGGGTATGGTTTCAGCTCCAAGGAAATTTAAAGGAAACTTTAGCAGTACATATGGGGAGAATGGAAGGCATGGAATGTAATTTTCTCTGGATTTCTCTGTTGTAGGTGAGTGTTTTAACCACCTTGGAGCGACGATTCAACCTGCAGAGTGCTGACGTGGGCGTCATTGCCAGCAGCTTCGAGATTGGCAACCTGGCCCTCATCCTCTTTGTGAGCTACTTCGGGGCCCGAGGACACCGGCCACGCTTGATAGGGTGTGGAGGGATAGTCATGGCCTTGGGGGCCCTCCTTTCTGCACTGCCTGAATTTCTGACCCACCAGTACGAATATGAATCGGGAGAAATACGCTGGGGAGCTGAAGGGAGGGATGTGTGTGCTGTCAACGGGTCCACCAGCGATGAGGGACCAGACCCGGACCTTATCTGCAGGAATAGGACTGCTACCAACATGATGTACTTGCTGCTCATTGGGGCACAGGTCCTCCTGGGCATTGGTGCTACCCCTGTCCAGCCCCTGGGAGTCTCCTACATCGATGACCACGTGAGGCGGAAAGATTCCTCCCTGTACATAGGTAAGGCCCTCCAAACTTCTTCTCACAGAAGGCTTTCCTTGTGGGCTGGCAGCTGGCTCTCGTTCCCTGTTCGATGCCAGTGGAAGGAATGCCTCGAGGCCTCTTCTCCATGTGCTGCTGTGCTTGTGGAAGTAACTTGGCATGGGCCTCGACATCAAGCAGCAGGGAAACACAGTAGTGTTTGCTTATTTTGTAGCAGTGGTAAAGGTTGACAGCCATGATGATTGGGCAGATGCTCCCTCATTCTTTTGTGCCCAGAGTGCTTTAAATTCTTATTTTGGTGGCTTATGGCTCAGTTTTAGCTGAAGAATTTTCAAGTGGTGTGTGTGATGACAATAGATTTTTTTTATTTCATTTTTTTTTCCCACATGATACCCTGATTCTCTTCCTGTTCCAAAGCATGTGTCTGAGTGATCACTGCAGTCTTAGGAGACTGAGAGGACACATGTGTTGTCACTAACACTGTCACATTTTAGCAAGGAAGTGCCATTTACAAGAGTAGGTGCTGTGACCCAGGATGCTGTGGCAGGACCCTTGATAATGTGATCCCAGTAAAGGAATGGGATGTGGAAGCTGGCGAGGTCTATTTTGAGATACAGTGAGCCTGAAATAGTACTCATGGTTCTGGTGATCATGTTGCAAAGTTCTTTCAGATGGTTTCACTGTGAAATTTGCCTTCAATTCCCCAGTGAAACATCTCTGTTATTGCGGTAAAGTGCTCATGGGTTTCAGCAGTGGTTCCTCCTCCCAGCAGGTTTAAAGAGGATGTTGTTGGTGAAGTTTTCTTTGAAAAAATGTACCAGCTTGGCCCATTCCTCTTTCTGCAGGACTTGTTGCTAGGTAAGCTGCTCCAGTGGAATAAATCAGTGAAGTGCGTGCTGGCATTAATGAGATCCTTCTGCACTTGTTGCTATAATCCTGGTAACCAAAAGTGTGCACTTGTCCCTTCATCCCCACCTTGGTGTGACTTTCAGCTGAATGGGTGATCCTATTCCTGTCTGGGTTTTTTTCCAAAGACATTTTTATCACGTTTCCAGGCTGAGTGTGGGCATTGACAGCAAAGCTGAGCAGTCCTGTTGCCTTTCCAAGTGCTGTTTAATGTTTTGGGGTAATGCAGAGGTCTGGTGGAAAGTCACTGCACAGTGTGGCATTCACGGGTACTGCTTCACTTAGAGCTTTGTCTGTGTATTCAAAACATGTCCCTGCTTTTCTGTAGCTGGCCATAAAACCATAGCATTTCAGCATTTAGCTTTGTCCTTGGGTCATTATTCATCTTCACTTGGTTCTGTAAGTGTTTGTGAGGGATCCACTGGACAAAGAGGGATGATGTATAAAATGCAAGATAATGTACAACCCAAAGGTGAATAATGAGACTGAATTCACTAGAGCAACTGTGCCAACACCATAAATGATAGCTGGAATTAAGAGTGATTCTAAGATTATCTATTATAAATAACTATATAGAGGAGCTGCAACTTCTTTCAGTCTGTTCCGTGGGCATTTTTTAAGCAATGCTTCATGTCTTGAGAACAGGCTGGAGGAGGGTGCATGAGAGGAGGATTTGGAAGAGTGATTCTTCTTCTTCCTGAGCTACATTCGTCTTGTATGCTAAAATAACGTGTTTAAAGTTGGCAGTTCAACTGTAGCTGGGAAAATACTTCCAGAAAATTATTTCTGCTTACTATATGCTGCTTTTTTATTTTTTCTGCAGAGATAAGGATGTTGTCTAACCATATTTTTACTATATGTGGAATTTAAAAACAAACAAAGGAAAAAAAAAAAAAACACACCAAAAAGACCCCACCACAGAACCCCAAGCATTTCGGGATTGTTTGCTTTCTGGCTTTATCTTTGGAAATCATAACCTGAATTTCTACATCTGAATTGTGGATTACAGAGGATTGCCTGTGTATGCACACTCAACCAGCAATGAAGTTTAATTTCTGCCCTGTCCTAGCCTATCCATCACAAGTAGGGTTTCAGATATTGGATGATTAATTCATCTATCAACTTGCAATCAGTTTTGCTCGTGAAAATAAAAGCTACCAGGAAAGAAATCTATTCCGTGGATGAATATAAATGGAGAAGAAACAAGTGGAAGTGTCATCTTATGTTGGTGGATACTTGAGAGGAGATCAGATTGCTCAGTTTAAATGTTGCTTGAGAACTACTTGCTCCGATTTGTCTTTAACTGATTATTTTGTTGATGTCATCAATGCAGTTTTCGTGGCCTTAGGAGAAAGCTGGCTGAGCAGCTTACCCACTTCATTCTGCTCTGTTTCGCAGAGGAAATAACTGCAGAGTGGATACTGTCACTGTGCTATATTTATATCAGCTTGCTTTCTCATAATAGCACACTCACTCAGTGGGGGCTGTGTGTGACCAGATGAAATGCTTTTGGGTAGGTTCCCTTAGTTGAAATTAGGGGCAAATCTGGCATAGATCATTCTCTTAGGATAGGAGTAATTAATAACAGTGATAACAGTTTGGCTGAACTTTGTAGAATGACTGGCTGCTGCTGAGAAATGATCAGATTGACCAGTTTGTGCTGTCCTTAGTGTATTGCTTATGTTGAGTCTGTGTGTGCTGCGTTGGGCTGGACTGTAGCTGAGGGTTAGAAGCAGTCTCTCAACCTGACAGCTAAGGACTAGTCATTGTTCACCTCTGCAATACAAACCCTTGTGTCCCAAGGTAGTGAATTAGATAGAAATAACTGCGTGCATGGAGAGGAGTTTTTTTTTCTCTTTCTGGGTTGTATGAAAGTTAAGTGGAGTAATAATATAATATCTAATACACTCACTTTGCAGTGAAATAACAATGCAGGACAGCTTCTCTGATTATTTTTTAAAAAATCCAAACTCTGAGAACATACCCCTAAAGCTTCTTTTTTGTGTGTTAATACTCATGTGTGTGCAGAAGAATGCAGATGTGATACCATATGGAGTTTAAAGTGATGCTTTGGCTTTAATCGTTAGTGGAACTAATAGCATCTGTGGAGTGTAATATTCTTGTGGCTATGAAGCCCATCAGATTTCTCCTGTGGTTTCTCTGCAGTGACAGGCACACAGGAGGTTGTGGGCAGTGCACCTCTGCTGTGCTTCCTTTGAACTCAGAGGTTGCTGAGGTTCATGCTCTGCCAAGGAGGTGGGGATTCTTAGAGTTTCTTAATTAGAGAGGCAGGGGTGAGATACTACAGGAGTATTTCTCTGCATGGGCTGCTGACTTGCAGCTTCATGTTTCTTGAACTGATGGCACATTTTTTTTGGTGCCTGCAATGTGTTGCTACCAAACTCAAAAAGATTCTGTTGCTGTAGTAACCAGGCCTAGGAGAAAGGGTTGTGTTTTGGTAACCCAGGGTAAAATGAATCAAAGGGATGAGTGTGTGAAAGTACACACCAAAGTATGTTCCAAAGGAAATATATTTGTGCTGAGGCAGGGTTAGAAAGATCATGGCACCATGCCTGCTCTAGTTAATCATAGAGTCATAGAACAGTTTGGGTTGGAAGGGACCTCAAAGATTATCCAGCTCCTGACCCCTGCTGTGTTCAGGGACCTTTCACTTGAGTAGGTTGCTGGTCAAGTGAAACCTAATGATGGGGAAGAAACTCTCCTCCCATTTTAGCATCTGAGCACCTGCTTGACTCAAAGGTCATAATGCTGGCAGTAGCAGCCAAAAGATGGAAAAAATAAAGGAATTTTCTTAGCTGTTTGAAATTGGGGAAAATATTCTGGTTTGATGCTGGTTTGCTTGCTTCTCTCTGAGTCTCATCTTGTATTTAATATTGGAACTCCCATCTAGAGGTTTCCACACAAGCAGATTGATTTTACCTGGATTCTTATCGGCTTCTGGCATAAGTAACCCTTTTGAGTGGAGGAATTCATCGTTCCTGCACACTGTGTGGGTCTTGCTACTGCTCCATCTTCACTAGTGTCAAAGGATTCCTTCAATTTGTGGCACTGTTTTTTTTAAAGGAGTAAATGCTGAAGACTACTTACTATACGGTTCTTTTCTCCACCCACTAATGACTCACTTGGCATTTCCTTTTTTAGCTCTTTTTCTGCTCAGTCTTGCTGAGTTCTCTTGAAATCAGTGAGGACTTTGTCATTAGGAGGGGGATCAGAGGCATCGTGGAGTTGATACAAAGAGGGGGAAAAAAACCCTGATCTGTCAGTGGTTGTATGGATTTGCTGCCTCTCAGAAAAGCAGGAGCTTGCAAGTGTTTCTTGTCACTGGAGTACCTGTGCTGCTCTCAGCAGTGCTTTGTGAGCTCCATTCGAGACAGTGCAGTGATGTGGTTGGTTAATGTTTTTAGCAGTCCTGAGACACACCTTCTGGCCTTCCTGCTGCATTTAACATTTGCTGATAAAAGTTCTTGCATCTTGTCTAGGACACAGTTACCTATAGAGCAGAATGAATAGCCTCTGCGAGCCAGTATTTGATCTGGGACAATTAAGGGCTGTATTAAACAGAGGAAGTTGCTATTATTCTGTCTCCTGTTGATAGAGGAAATTGATGTTGGTGTTGGAAGGAGCCCTGCCAGATTGTGAGGCTCATTCAGAAGAGTGCTGTGCTGCTCATTAATGCATTTCAGAGTTTCTCTTTACATTTGTTGAAGCTGTCTCTGTGTTTGGCATCGTGGGCACATACCCCACATGTTCAGGACCCATGACTTGGAGCTCCTCACTGAATTGCAGTAATGTGAGGAATGGCTTAAAGGAAACCCCAGGACGCTCAGGTCTTCAGTCAAGAAGTATGTGCTGAGGAGTGGTGAGTGCTCCTGAGTTACTGGTGTGCAAGGGTGTATCTGAGCACAGCATCCTCTGGGGCGTAGAGCTGTGCTTGGCCTGTTTCATGACAGGGCAGAGGAATGGAAAAACGGATAAGTCAGCTCTGCTGGATGTGTCTGTTTAGCTGCTTTCTTCTGTCTTATCCATTTGCCTTTTTCTGTGCATATTTCTGTTTTACCATAGGTTGTTCCAGCTCTTACCCTTGGTGTAAGAGGAGAACTCAGCTGAATGGTGTGTTCTTACCACGTCTGCCCTAGCTAACCTGTAAGAGGGACAGGACCATGCACTGCAGCTGCTGGCTTTGACCTTTGTATTAGTGTGGGGTCGTTTTGCATCAAATGTGTAGAAGCACTTTTTGTTTTGTGATTACAGAGAGAAAGCTTGCTCTTGCTTCTGGAGCCTTCTCTCTTTCTTTAAGCACCAGCTCAAGATTTGCTGCAGAGGAAGACAAACATGCCCTAATTGGAGTCTTGCTGTCTCCAGGGATAAATTTGTCCATTTGAAAAATCATTTATGGTAGTTTACGTCAGTCAAAATGATAGCAGCCATTGTGCTTTGGAGAAGCAGAAACATTTTCTCTACTGACAAGAATTAAATCTGAGAGTTAGTATCTATGCTGGTGAGTTAATGGCAAGTTATCAGCATAGGCTGCTGAAATCAGAGTTTGAGTCAACATTTTGTATGTTCGAGGTTTGCTGGTTTTGTCTCTACCTGATGAAAAGTCTCTTACATAAAGGATGAATGTATTTGATCAGTCTTATCCTTTCCAAAGTGCTCAAATTTCTTGACATGTATGTCTAAACCTACATTTCTAAACCACAGGAAGTGGAATAATTGTGTGTTTATACGTACAGGTAATATCATCTGCCTTTTGAGGCTGCCTGTTGATGTGTATCGATTGGAAGGCCTTTAGGACCCACTGAGAGGTCTGTACAGCTCTGCCCATCCTGCCTGCTTATCCTTTCACTCCTCACAGCATTTCCCACATGGCCACTCTCCTTCCTTTTGTGCTTATTTGTGGTCTGCAAGCAATGTAGGTACTTTATTCACATTAGCCCTTCTTGCTGAAACATGCTTCTCTGAGCTTACCACCTAAGGCTCTGCCAGCCTTGTGCATTCCTTACCCTTTTTCCTTTTAAAGCCTGTTTTATGAGGTCTTTTGTAGTGGATTGTGGCTGACTCCTATCTGTTGTATTTACTCTGTGCCCACTCCATACCCATCAGCTGCCTGGTGAGTTTGTCCACCCCCACGTGGGCACAGAAGCGAGAATCGCTTTTCTCCTTGCTGGTATAGGCAGTTTTATAGGTGTGTAATATCTTTAGCCTGAAGACGGAATTCTGTAATGCTTTTGTTCAGTCAGTGCATCCTCCTACGGGTGATTTGGAGAGCCTTTCCTTCCTGTCACCATCTCCCATGGGCTGAGAAAGGCACAGTATTAGCGCTGCGCTCCGAGGCGTGCCGCTGCCAGCGCCAGGGCTGTGATGCCTGTTCATTACTGAGAGGTGTCTGCCTCACAGTCACTGCCTTGTCTTCCCCGTGGACTGACTGTGATCAGATTAAATTACACGGCTTCATGTGGATATCCCGGTATTAACCCACTGATCCATCGATAACCTGCAGCCTTTTATAATTATGCCCCTTTGGGAGAGATGGGTGTTCTCATTTGCTGTGTGTCAGCGGGGCTGGCTCGGTTACATATGTCCTCTTTTACAGTGCCAGTGGTAATACCTGGAAAATTAAATGGAAACACAAACAAGTATGTAGGGTGTATTAGAGCAGTAACAATAATCAATTAATGGGAATAACCTTTTGCACTGCAGGCAGGAAGGCGGTTGCAAAAAGCAGTGGCTGAAAGGATGTATTTATTCAATTAAATAAATATATGCACAAAGTCATAACTGATGTGGGCTCCATTATTTTACAGTAATTGTTTCAGTTACCTTAACCTTCTGCTAATAGCTTTTATTTTTTGCTTTTGTTATGTGCTGAGTAAATAAAGCTTGGTCCCAACCAAATGACTTTGTGTGAAATCATATTGAGGGTGGGAGCTGTTTCCATGTTACTCTGTGCTCTCTGTGTACTCTCCAGCTGATTTTTGCCTTAATTGGGATTTGCTGACTCTGATGTCTTGTAAAATTCACTCAATTTGTTGAGTTTGTTGGGTTTTTTTTCTGTAGTGTACTTTAAATAGTCATCAGCTGGGAGAGCCCAGTGAGGTACATCATTCCTGGGGCAGCCTCTCTAGTGCAGTGCCCTTGTCATTTAAATGGCACATATGCAGAGTCCTAAGGTTCATAAAATTAATTAAATAGATTGGAAGGTGGTGAGTTGCCCATGTCGGAAGCTGAAGGCTGTATTGTGCCCCTTTGATGGCACAAGCAGGAGTGGTCTGTGCCAGTCTTGGCCCTTCCCTTGGGAACTTGACTGATGACTCCCCAACTTGTTGCACATGAGGAGTGTCCAGATGTTTTGGTCGCAGTTTAGGGGCTGGCACTGAGGACAGCTGGGGCTCTGTTTCCTTTGGTGAGGCAAGGCACAGAATTTTCCCCTTGGCCAGCACAATTCAGGGCACTGGCTGTGTGTTACTTATCTGCAGGACAAGGTACTTGTATGAGTGTATAGGATAGTGCAGAGCTCTTTCATACGAGTTCCTGCTTTCCCTCTTTCACAACTGCCTCTCCTGTGCCTGGGTGTGGGGCTCAACCAACTTTTCTTGCACTTTGGAGAAATTGCTGCTGGTCTGAGCTGGGTTCTGGGCAAGCTGGCACTTACACCCTCTGGGTATCAAATAAGTGCTATTTGAGTAACCTAAATGTGTTTGCTTTTACCAAGTCCCAAGCAGTGCCATGGCACAAAAGTGTAGCTCTGTTGACCCACAGGGCCCGGCAGCACTCAGCTGCCAAAGCTGTTAAAGTGTGGTTTTGTCCTGGCTTTTCTGGGCACTGGGGACTGTGCAGGGCACTGCACCACCTCTCTGTTAATGTTGTATATGCCACTCTTTCATGGCCCTCCTCATAATACTTCTGTATATCTGGTTGGAATTCACCCTGTAGTGGTTTAAAGTCTTTATCCCTTGTCCCATCTTTCCAGGCCCTGTGAGATGGCCCAGCTTTGTGGGACTTGGGGCAGAGCTGCTGTGGGGACATCCCTGCAGCCTCACTAACTACAGGAATCTGATTATTCCTCATGCACCAGCCTAGAGGAAAAAGTGTGGCCACAAGTACCTTGTAAAACAAAACTAAAATTCCTCATCATCCTTTGTGTTCATCTTAGCAGCCAGAGTGCAAGCTCTTCCTTGGTTTGGTTGAATGTTGAAAGTTTATAACCTTATGGATTTATTTTTTTCACATAAATGATAAGTTTGCATAAATCTGTTATTAAGCTACGCACTTTCTCCTTGGCTTTGGACAAATTCTGGCTTTGCTTTCTCAAAGTTTGGTTGTTTGGTTTAAAGTTGGTGTCTGCTCCCAAAATTGCTTCTTCGAACTTTGCTCTTTTGAAAGGACTCATTCTTCTAACAGATTTCTGTTTGCCAGGGTATGGCCATTCCATTAACTATGCTGCTCATGAGGAATTTGGCTTTTCCTAAGAGGGAGGCCTGCTTCCACTAAGCCCCCTTTTGATTTCAGTAATAGGGATTTTGTATGGAGGAGAGTATCCAAATTTGGCCCTTTATTAACCAGTTAAAATGTGAGATTTAGTTTCTTGGATAGAAGTTAACAGCATGTGACTTTGCTCTTTCACTTAATACCCCAGAGCTCTTGAGTGCAGCCAAACAAAGCTGTGTCTGTGACAAGGAGCAGGATCTGGCTAAAGGCAGCAGATCAAAGCAATAGTGAATATTCAAGTGTTCAAAGTGGTAGAAGAGCAAGGCACTCTGTGCACTACTTCTTTCCTCTTTGTGTCCCTCTGCTTACCTCACTTTTTCCCTGTGGTATTCTGTATATTCCTGCCCTCAGTGTTAGACAAACCAGTCCAACTGTAACTGTTTGTGCAAGACAGTGATACTGCTTATTAGAGTTTGAAAGAAATAATATTAGGGGGGAGAAAAAGACAACTGGGACAACTTTGCTGTGTTAGTAATTGCTGCAGAGACCAATTACCCATGTGATGAAAAACCACCTCTATCTTGTTAGCCATCAGCTACAACATATGGGTGTCCTAATTCAATCAGACTGATCATCAAAAGAGTAAGACTTGTTAGAGAGAGCTTTTTCTCAGCAGACAGTTATAAACTGTGTGCTGGGGTTAAAAACTGAAGGGGTGGTAGCATGCAAGAAGTGAATGAACTACAAAGTCCCCTGGCCGTGCTTCTGAGCTGTCTTGAGCACTGATTAATGCTTTGCTGGCCTGAGCTGTCAGTTCCCTCTGAGCTTTCTGTTCATTCTGGGCACTTGGTGGTTTTGTGGTAGAGATTTTCCCCTCCTCGTTTTTATAAAAACTCGCACTCCTGGAACACAAGCATATAGATGTTTTACTGCACTTGTGTTTTATCTCCATGCACATCTTCATGTCCTCTGTAAACGTGCTGCTGTGGTACTGGTGGGAGACAAGCATACTGTGTTGTAAACACAGCATTGCAGGAAACTAAATTATTTGTAGTGGTTCTGGGTAGGAGTTCTGTGAAGTTTCCCACAAGTGCCAGAGGGTAAGAGGTTTCTAGGGAGAGATATCACTCGCTCATACTTGGTGGATCTTGTTCTGACCAGTGTGACTAATCATACTCAAGAATATTTACATTTTCTTTCCCAGTTGTCACCTGATCTGGTAAAATAACATCTTGTCCCTTCAAACCTTGCTTCACTTCATGTGTTGGTGAGACTTCCCTATCAAATGAAAACAGTCTCATCTGTAATTTTATACCCCACCTCTTTAGGAGCTTGGACTCCTGGAGGTACTTGATCTATAAGTAGGAGCAAAACTTAAATTAAGCTTAGGTTAAGCAAATACTCCTACTCAGCAATGTCTCAAGGGTTATAAAACAAGTTAGTAAGAGGGTGAGAATAGACCCCAGGAGTTCTGACTCCAGTGCTCTGCAATTGCTCTGAGAACTAAAGCATTTCACTACATTCCTGCAAAGCAATGTATCTTCCATGGGTGCAAACATTCCTTTATTCAGTGTCACAGGGGTTACAGATCCTGGCTTTTTGTCGGCTAGCACTAGCTCTGCAAACTGTGTTTAGGTTGCCTCCAAGGGCTGGATGATTAAATTGAGACCAACACCGTCTTTGCATAGTGGAGAGAGATTATTTACAAGAGCATGCAGGGACAGGACAAGGGCCAATGGCTTCAAACTGAGAGTAGGTTTAGATTAGATACTAGGAAAAAAGCTTGACTGTAAGGGGGTGAGGCACTGGAACAGGTTGTAGAGAGAGCTGGTGGATGCCCAGTTGCTGGAAATCTTTAGGGCCAGGCTGGATGGGGCTCTGAGAAACCTGATTTAGTGGAATGTGTCCCTGACCATGGCAGGGGTGTTGGAATTTAAGGCCCTTTCCAGCACAAACCATCCTGTGATAGCAGTTGGTGAGCTGCAGGAAGCACTTTGAGTGCAGTCAGGCACCTCACTCTTCTGTAACTGCTTCCCAGGGGCCAGCAGCACAGACCTGTCCAGTCAGCTTTGAAGCTCATTTACACCCTGCACAACAAAAATGGTAGCAAATTCCACAGTTCCCTGTGGCTTTTCTCAGCTCCGAGTTAGGTTATGCATTTTTCTTCCCAAGATTGTTGCTTTCTAGATTGGATGTTTAGGATTTTGGCTTTAAGGCTGTGAAGGTGGTGAAGTGGGCACAAAACTTCTCTTGGAGTAAAGATATCTTAGAAGTGGCATCTGCCTGTCAAAAATCTGCTGAATTAGCAGTTGTGCCATCACCCTGGTCTTGCAACATCCCACCACAGATAGGAATACACGTGGAATTCCTTGGACTGGTGGGAAAGTGCACTGGGAGAGGGGAGATAAGGCACAGGCTGGCACAGCTGGCAAAAATCAGGACAGGCAATCCCATTAGATGAAAAATAGTCTTAAATGGGTTTTGCCGATGCGTAAAAGACCTGTTGAAGTGAAAATTTCAGATAAATGAGAGAAGTGAAAATGCAGCTGTGCTGCTCTCCAGCATTGCCGTGTAAAGTGCTCCCATGTGTGGCTCCCTGAGTTCATCTCACATGCTGCATCCCCCCAAAAGTGTGATAATGTGGAGACGAGAGCAGCTGAGTGAAGTTTTCTGCATAAATTAGTCTCGCTGTCCTGTGGTATTCCAAGTCTGAGTAAACAGATGAGACTTACTCTGTGCCTTACAATCAGCAAGTTTGGGTTTTATTAGCCCTGGAGGGGCAGTAAATTCTAGAGCTGAGCTGGAGGAGCAGAGGAAGGAGTAGGCAAGTAAGGAGGTGTAGGGCTGGCTAAGGATATGCTCGAGAAAGTCCTTGCTGCTTACTGCAGCCCAGGAAGGCAATTGGAAATTGAATCTACAGTCCTCTGGGCAGCTGTTGGAGGTGGCTTAGGATGGGGTAAGGATTTGGGAAATCTGCTCGAGCAAAGGCTGCATTCAGCAGAGGCAAGAATAAGGCTGGTGGTGAAAGGGAGATGGAGTGTTGACGTGAGCAGCAGCATATTAAAGCTGGGATTGGGGGGGTTGGGGTGTCAGGTATTGAAGCAACCAGAGTTAAGACAGGAGCTCAGCCAATGCAGGAGAAACATGGTATGGGCCATCTCCATTAAGTCTACAGAAACCTGGATCCTCACATCCAAAGACTCTACTTTTTATTAAAACTGTGGCTCATAAAATAATCGACACCCACCTGGGAATCAGGTGTTTAGGTGGAATTTGTGCTAAATGTTGCTTTTCTGGGTCACAACTGTTGCACGATTCACGAGGCTTTTGGGGCGTGCCTCCTCTTAGACCGCAGGGTGCTCATGGTCTCCGTTCTCTCGCACAGCAAGCTTGTTGTGTGAATAAACAGTGTGTTTTGATGGTGAGTGTGGGTGGTGTCAGGAGCGGAAGCGAGTGTGCCAGAAGCCTTGTTCCCAGAGAGAACCAGTGTTTACTGAAGATGCTAATTGCTGCCTCCAACCCGTCATTATTTGTCTTCTGCCCTCAGCACACCGATCAAAGGTATTGACAGTGCTTTTGATGAGGAAAAGGGTTGTAAGAAGAAAAAGAGATGCACTTGAATATCAGGAGTACCAGTACCACTGGCTGCTGCTTTACTTGCTTTACTGTTTTTAATTTTTTTTTTTTTTTTTCTGGTGGGATTTTTGAGACTGAAGGTTGCAAAGGAAGGAAATGCTTTTGGTTTTTTGGTTTTGTTTTTCAGTGCCCCATATGGCCGTTTTATTAACTGGAAAACCTCCAGCTGAGAATTGGATGATGTTACAGAGCTACAGAGCAAAACTCATACCCAGCCGTGTGGCAGAGAGTACTTGTGCCTTTGAATGTGAGCCATGCCTCTCCCAGCTAGGGTTAGGGTGAAAAAGAAAAGCTGCATTTGCCCTGTTTTGCTGACCCAAGGAAAACATTGTTTTTCATGCTGGGGATGTTGAGCTTTTCAAACTAAATGCAAACCTTGAACAAGTGAGTCGTCAGCAGATCATCAAAGAGCACTTTGCGTTTGGGTTGTGTGAGTGACAGGTACAGCAAACCTGTAAGTTTGGGGGTTTTATGATTGCAGCGAGTTTATCCACCACAAAGTTAGTAGTAGAGTAGGAGCATTTTGACATTATTCCCTGCTTGTATGAGTGGGTTTTTCTGCTAGAATATGAAAGAAACATTGCAAACCAGACTTGTGTAACGGTGCTCTGCACTTTGTTATTCAAGCACTTCCCAAGGATTGACTCTTTGATTCCTGCCTGAGCAGCATTTCTTCGCACTGTCTACGGATTTCTGTCCTGTCTCCCCTGCTGAGACAGAGAAATTACTTGCTGTCTGTAGCATCTCAGTTGGCAAATGAAGCTGAGAATTTAGAAATAGCTTGTAGTCATATTTATCATCTTCTGTGATGTGTGTATGTTGAAGTGACTACCTCGGTTTTCTGTCCAGGAGACTTGGAAACAACATATCTCCAGACCTGCATTTTCACTTGTCATTTTCTCTTGTGCAAAGCAGGGAAAAGGAGGGTTGGGACCTCAGCCTTTACTCTGAAAATGTTTTGTTTTTTCCACAATATCCTGCAGACTTTCTGTCTCAGAGGGATGCAGGAGAGAGGAATGGAGTTTAAGTGGATCTCTTTAGATTTAAGGATTTGCTTCCCTGTCAGTTGCAAGTGTAGAAATGTGTTTTGATATTTGGAAGCAGACCTTTCCCATTTCCCATCCCACAAGCTGTGCCTCTGGTTCTGCTCCTCACAGCCTTCAGAGCTGTATCCAGCACAACAGACTCCCCACTCACACTGTCATGAGTTAAAGTTCAGCAGATGATTCATTGTTGTTGCTGCCAGCTTCCCTCTGGAGCTCTGCTAGGTAGCACAGAGCTGCTGCCTGCTTGCCAGAGGTGATGTTCAGGACTGAATGGGCTGGAGAAGGTTCCTCAGTGGGTAGGCAGAGCTCCCCATGCCTAGAAGCAGTAACTCGGGACTTTTGCTTCTTTTCCCTGGAGATGCCACTGGGTGGGAGACAGCCTCCCAGAGACAGAGTGAATGAAAAGCTGTGCTCTGCTTACAGCAGGTGAATAGTGTATCAGCAGGGTCCTCACAGCAGCCTCCAGGGTCTGCTGCCACTGGGCCAGAAGCTGAGACAGCCTTTTGCTGCAGGAGCAGAGTGAGAGCTGTGTCGCGCCGTGTGCCACCATCAGCGTCTCTGGGACAGTGACTGTGCTTGGTGGCATCACTGGGGCAAGGCTGGTGTGCTGCTGCCATGGGGAGCTGGCATGCAGCAGGCACAGGCTCAGTTCTGCAGGGTCTGCGTCTTCTGCTCCTTGTCTAACCTGTGGTCTTCTGTGGAAGGCACTGGAAGAGAAGCAGGAGGTCCAGTATTGACCATTGAGGCTTATTGCCTCCAGGTTAAAGGCATCTTAGTTACAACCTGTCTGTTCAGCACAAAGTGGCTTCAGTTGCCTTGAAGGGACCTCTCCTTTTCTGCTGGTCACAAACATGTGATGGTGGTGGAGGCTGTGTGTTGTAGCTCCACTGATGCCCCAGGCTGTGTTGCTTCATGGGAGTCAGTATCACTTTTTCAGCCAGTTGTGTTCATAACTGCTGTGTTACAGCTGAAAGAAAGGGGAGATTTGGAGGTGACATTTAAATTGTTGTTTAACAGATTCCTCTGTGCAGCCAGAGGATGAGGCACCTCCTGTACAGAGATTCCCCTGTCTGGAAGAGGGAATTCAAATCTAACCTTGAGTGACTGCATGGAGGGTCCATGTAGCAGACTCTTCCTCCCCTGTCAGGTGCATAGGAAACAGCTGCATGTTAGGGTTTGGCACCAGGTTTGTTTCTGGTCTCTCCTTCGGCTCTTCCTTAACGAGGCTTTTGGAGTTTAATTACAGTTACTGCCTAACTTCAAGTCCCCAGTGCCCTTAGGTTGGCAGTAGTCAAGGGAGAGACTGGCTGCTCTGGAGCTGAGCTTGGGGGCTTGGGGCTCATCTTTGGAGATGCTGCTCTCCAGAAACTGCTCCTGCATCTAGGGATTGTCTGCCTAAGCCACTGGCTTTGATTTTGAATATAGGTGGTTAGAGTATGCTCCTTACACATACACTTCAAACACAGATTGTGCAGGATTACCGCTGGATAACAGCCAAATCCCAGGCAGTAGAGACTGTTTAATCACACTCCTCTGTCTCTACTGGATTAATGTAATTAATGTAAAGCCCTTTTGGATGGGCAACTTGTTATTTGTCTGGTGCAGTTCTTCATTTCTGCAATGCTGTGCATATACCTGGGATGCTCTAGAAGTGGTGATGAAGGTCTAATTCTACCTGTATACAACTGTTAACCAATTTACAGACAAGTTTACTATCACTTCAGGGGAAGTTGTAGACTTAAAAAAACCAGAATGCCAAAGTTGTATTGGAATGATAATTTTCCAAGTTTCTTCAAGGGAAATTAAAATGCCCTGTTTTCTTTTTAGTGTAATTTCTCTTGGGAGCAGAAAAAATAATTAATAAGCCGAAGGTTGATCAGTGCCTTCTGGTCTTGACCAGTTTCAAGGGTGACACAGGGCTTAATTGGTCAGTGGAGGTAGTAGTGATGGTATCCTTTCTCCTCCAGCCTGAGCTCATGGGGCAGGAGCTGTACCTTTTTTTTTCTGCCTTCTGTGGTATCTGGAATCATGGCAAGAAGGCAAAAAGTGTTTCTCAAACATATGACATCAATCCCGTGGGCCCAAAATCGTGTTGGCTGAGTTCCTCTCTCCTGTTTATCTGTGCTTCTTATGCAGCTGGACGTGATCTAAACCTTAACAGGATACACTGGCTCCCTTTTATTTCCACTCTTTCAGGGTTTTCTAGCAGCAAATTGGAGGGAGTTTATTTAAGAAAGGAAGAAAACCCAATAAAATAAGCCTTGCAAAAAAATTAACTAGTCAAATATTTAACTTGAATATTAATTTCTGAATAGAGGAATGCCTTTAGTAGGCTTTTTTTGTGGCAGAAGTAATTGCATCATTCTGGGTTAGTTTTTTTTAAATTAAAGTCAACTTCTGCTTTCATTATTCCCAGTTTTAACTGTAACCTTTTATACTCAGAAAAAATCACAGATATAATAATTTCATAAGGAGGAAAATCAAGTCTCATCAGTTCTGGTGGATTGTTTTCTAGATCTTGGCTGTACCCACTTGCGCAGAAGGCAGAGGCTTTCTGGAGCATTCCCTGAAAAACAAACACTTGTGTCCAAGCTCGAAAATTAGTATGAAAGTGACATTTAATATTTGGCCATGGGCTACAAAGGCTGTTCTTTTCAGTGAGGTTAGAAGGAGCCTGGGTTGGCCCGCGGGGTCCCAGGTCCCTGAAGCTGAGCCGTGGGAACTGGCAGCAGTCCTGCTGGGAGCTCTGCAGTGGGCAGCGTGTCCTGGGCTGCCCTTCTCCCGTCCTGCTTCTTCCACGTGCCCTTCCAGAAGCAGGAAGCCCTTTCCAGGGAGTGCAAACAGGAGCTGATCACTTAACAGGCGATCCGTGGTTGTATGTTGCCTCTGATTTGTATTCAGTGCTAGTAGAATGCACTCATCACCCAGTCTGTGCTCACAAGCCTTATTATAACTAATGTAGAGGATTTTCCTGTAATTTTTCTCCCTGGAGCCACGTGGTGTAAGGAATTTGGGATCCTGTGCAAGTCCCAGAAATGCTCTGTGAGGGAGCAGACAGCAGGAGCATCAGTGTACCTGGGCCAAAACCTGTGTGTATGTGTGTGTGGAGGATGGGGTGTCTTATTTTTCAGCTGCAAGAAGCACAGTCTTTCAAGGTTCATGTGGATCATCATTTGCAATAGAATTAAATATCTTGGCATGTCACATTTTACACAGCAGAAATGCTTCTGACTTTCCAGCCCTTGGTATCTGTAACTCACTTGAAAGAATTGCTGACGTCTGCCCAAATGCCAATATCTTCTCAGCCATATGAACCTTAATATCATGGCTTAAGCTTCAGTCTTCAAGCTCTGCAGCACAGCTAAAATCAAACTGTGTTCCCAGCACCGAGGGAGATCCTGACTTTTAACCCTCTAGCTTTTTATTTATCTTCCTTCTGTGCTTGCCGTTGAATTGTAAAGTCAGTTTAATTCCAGGGTTTCTAAATGGCATATGATTGCTACACCGTGATGGCAAATCTCCTTTGGGCTGTTAGTACCATCTGATGCTGGTGGCCTAAGCAGGGGCAGGTCAGCACAGTACAAAGCAGGGCATGGTGTTGTATTTCCTTGTACCCTTTATTCATAGTAAAACAGGCAGGTCACAGCAGTGCTTAATCTTCCCCTTCCTCTTAATCTTTGCATTGCTTTGGCTCAGTCTTCTTTCCTTTGCAGCTCCCTGCTGCCAAACTCTCTCCATTTTCACCCTGAGTGTGTTTTGTGTTCAGCCTCATAGGCTTGGTGGCTTTGTCTTTGCCTTCCTGGAGAGGTGCTCCTGAGTAAGGGTCTGGCTCTGTGTTTTTCTGGCTGGGGGTGGCTAATGGGGGATGTCCCATCTGACAGGACTCCCAGCAGACCTGGTGGTGTCACCATGATTTATTCAGTCAAAACCATCCAGATTGAGAAGGTCAGTGGTTTAAAGGATTAAAGCTGGTATGGATTGGTTTGGCAGAGGGCTCACACAGGCTCCAAATGCTGTTACCATTGCAATGAGACCTCTGTTGGGGGGATGTGATGGTCAGGCTTTGGGTTTTTTGCATGTGGTCATGTAGCTTTTAGGACCCAGCCCTTGAGACTGGGCATATAATGGAAAATGGCAACTTTACTTAGTGAGAGCAGAGGGACCTGCTACCGGTCACTGCAATTTATTTTCATTTCCCCCTCTTTTAAGTGGACTGTTTTTTTCTTGTGTTTTATTTCTAATGACTAAAGTACTTTTTTACCTAGTAATTAACCTCATTAAGCTCCTAAGCATTTTTAAGATTTCCTCGAGTTTTATGCCAGCACCCTCACATGTTGTGAATGTCAGTCACAGGAGGGTCCTGGCTGTGACTGAGAAGCATTCAGGAGTTTGGGATTTGGGGCTGGCCAGTGTGGACCAGTTCACCCCAGAGTCCTTTGCATGCCCTGGAGGAGAGGGCAGAGGTGGTCTATGGGTTTGGTCCTGGTGCCTGAGGTGTAATTCCCCCCGAGTCATGCAAGGAATTGTTACTGCTGTTCCTTCCCATCCCACGCGCTTTGTTCAGTGTCAAAAGGAAGATCTCGGAAAATGAAATTAATTTTGTCTTGGTGCAGCTATTAATGTTACACATTGCAGGAAAGCTCTTTAAGGAGGTCATCGACCTTCATCCATGTGGAATAAGTGCTGAATAATGGAGAGCTTTCATATTTCCACAAAAAGAAAATAGCTTTTTAAGTCAACTGGAGATGTTACAGACATGGAGGAGAGAAAAAAAAAAGCCAAACTGCATTAGGAAACAGTGGGCAGAGTGTACATGAGGACAGAGCAGCAGCTCCCTCCGTCTGGCAGGTGCTGCTGTTTGCAGAGGCCTCTTGTGAGCGTGTGAAGCTGCACTGACCTGTCTCACCTGCTGCTCCTGTGCTACCTGCAGACTTTTATAAGTCACTGTGTTCAGCTTTTCCTCCTCTCCAGCCCAGAGACCTGCTTGGTGTCTGCATTGACAAGCCCTGCCCCAGGTTTTTCTCTCTTTCCTTGAACTGCTTCACATTTCATGCTTCTCTGATGTCCTCTGGTAACCTGTGGTGTGCTTCAGGCAGTTATTTAAGGAAGGAAATGCATCCTGAGCAATTTATAGATAGCCTGTTTTGTCTCCCCACCTGTTCTTGCTTTGAGGAAGCATCATGATCTGGGAACAAAATTCTGGTTCCCCTATGATCTCTTAGTGAGGCTGTTTAGGATTGCCACTCAGGAGAAGGATCCTTCTCCTTCTCCCCATCTGTTCTGTGGGGTTTGACTGAGCTTCACCATGCTGTTGATGAACGGGGTGCTCAGAGCCTGAGCTGCTCACAAAGAATTTTCCAGATTCAATCCCTGCCTAATGCATCTTCAGCTAAATAATTGGAAATATCCATTTGTGCCTCTGTGTCACCCCATGAGGTCGGAGCCTGTAAGAACTTGGATGGAAGTGGTAGTTTTGAAGTGACTACACAGAAGAACCAAAATCCACTAAGAAAGGATGGAAAATAAGACTGAATATGAGACAAGTTTGATTTTGGGATTATTATATTTAAACTTTGTGACATCATTTGATCCTTAGGCACTTTTCTATATATAAATCTATTGTAGTTGCCTTTCTTTTCTTAGCTGCATGTTCGATGGTGGGACTTGCCTTTAATCTAGGAAAAAATATGAAAGCCAGCAAACAAAACGCAGTTGTGGTTTTTTCTCTGTGGCTTTTTGTAGTATCCACATGCTTCTGGCAGTTCGACAAGAGAACAGTTTCCTTAGCACACAGTTGTGCTGGAAAAGGTCTGAGTGAATGTAACAAGCTTCCTTGAAAATGCTGAGTGAAGGTACAAAGAGAGGTTCTCATCACATGAGAAGAGGAGCTGATGTTCAGGCCTTGGACAAAAGAAGCTATTAAAATTTTGGCTTCCTGACAAAGCAGCAACAGCTACTGTGTCTTTGCAATACTTAAGGACTAAGCACGTCCTGGTGCTTCAGAGCACACTTGTCAGTGTGTTGTGTTGCCTGGCAGAGGGATCTGCTGTTCCCCAGTATGTGGGACTGGTGGGTGTGGAGTGGCACAGGGAAGTTGGAGATTAGGAGGTCCTGGATGGACAGACAAATTCTGCACTACTAGCAAGGTAACCAGGAGCTGTTCCTGTGACTCTGCTTGTTTGCACAGCAGCAGCAAAGCTGGGTTTGGCTCACTTCCCAAAAGTCACTGAACTTCATTTTGCATCTGTTTCCACAACGTGCAGAAAGGAAAGGCAATAAATATTTATTGCTCTGTAGCCTGGATCCAGGTTTTATTCCTCTTACTGTTCTTTCCCTGCTCCTGTGACAGTTTATCCTGTAGCTTTGGAGTGGCCCCAGCATGGGGAAAATTGAAGAAGGGTTTACAGGAGGTGTTGAAGGGGGCCACTGCCACCCCAAGAAACATTGCTCAATAAACCTTTCTAATGTTTGTCTCTCCTTGAAGAGAGGCAATAATTTGCCTCTGCCTTTCCGCTTTGCTGGTAATTACAAGCTCTCCTCTAGCATCTCAGATGCTAATCTGCCATTTATCATTGCACAGCTCTGGAAGGGGTTTCTAAGATGGAATGCTGCACATCCAGCTGTGGCCCCTGTGCCCTCCACAATGAGTCACCCTGATCACACTCCTGAAAAACCCTCTCTTGCAGAAGTTTAAGGAGTGGGAAGAAAAACTTAATCTTTCATTACTTAGATAATGAGTCATTCTTATGAAATTCATGGTGCATTAGTAGCATCAGTGTTCTCAGGAGAGAAAACCAAGAGAAGTGGAACTTTTTATGCAGTATTGACCTTCTGTCTTTTTTTTTTTTCATGGAATTAAAACACACTTTCTTTACATCACATGAAAAACTAGACAATGAAATGGATTGCAATGAAAAGGAAACTAGAGAGTGCCATATAGCTACCTACCCTTCATCTCTGTATACCAGTGGGATTTACTAATTTGGGCCAAGACCTCTGATCTTGGTTTGAAGGCTTACACTTTCCTTTTGAAGTTTAAAGACAAAGGGCAGTATATTTTGCTGAATCCACGGAAGCTGCTGCACACCAGTGTTTTGTGGAAAAGATTCTTGGCTTGTCTTGGCTTTTTCCCTCTGGACAGCATCAACAGCAAGGAAGTAATTAAATGGTGATTTTATTGCTTTAAATTGAGGGGAGTTTGTGTCCATCTTTCTCTGGTGCTTCTGAACTGCCCTTCCTCTCACGCACCTATTTGTGCCATTGGCACTGGCAGTAGTTCAGGGATTTCTGTGCTGCATTAAACCTGGGGACAGCTGTGGCCAGAGTCCCTCTTGGCCTGCACCCTGGCTCACATAGTAACCACCAATGAATGTTCAAGTGGGAAAAAACGCAAGGATGCTCCTCTCCTGGGTATTTGAAACCAGTTCTGGCTGTTCAGTGGTTTGGTTTTGGAGGCTCCATCTGGACCATTGCCATATTAAGTGAGTCTTTGCTTTCCAAATCCATCTAACCTGACTTTAGGCTGATTTGTATTTCAGGCCTTGCAATATCTTGCAGCACCAAGTTCCACAAACTAAGTTCTCCTTTTTAGATCTCTTTTACAACTTCTGCCTGGGTTCTCACAAGCCCCAACAGGGAAGTAATGTTTTGTTCGTCTGTTCCACAAAATTTGGTCATCTCTTATCTTAAGTTTCCAAAGCAGTGATTCTCTCCTTCCATATTTCTATTCCATATTTTTAGTTTCCTTGTCTTGTCTATCTTTTCTAGTCCTGTTCTTTTCTGTTGTTTCTAAAGCTGAATGGCCAGATATTCACATTTGATATCATACAGGTTTGTTCTGGAGTTGGACGGTGACATCTCGGCAATTTCTTCCCTTCTTAATTCAAGTTTTGCAGAACACATTCTGAGAGATTTTTTTTGGTATCAGGATGGATTTGTTTGTTTTTCTTTGACAGTGTAATTGAAAGCCTGAGCTTTGTCTAGCACTGAGGCATCCTGGCACATCTTCACAGCCCCTCAGCTGTGTCATTGGGTGGAGTTGGTTGGCAGGATTCCAGGGATGTTGTCCTTTCTTGTTGGACCCCAAGTTCTACAACACGACTCATTTCTTACTGAGACTGTGATAAGTACTTAAGAGTTGCTAAACTGGGATTTTTGAACAAAGGAAGAGAAATAGGGAGAAGAATGCTGTAGGCAGAGGCATGGTCTGCAGAGAGGTGTGTCTCTGAATGAAAGTATTAAAGCATTGTACAGTATGAAATTGGTCATTATTTTGAAATCAATGCACTGAAAAGACAGAGCCTCAAAACTTAGCCTTACACCTGTATTCCTGCTGCAGTAAATATTTTTTGTAAAAATCAATGGAGGGAGCCTACTCAGCAGTGTAAATTCTGTGTAATTACTGAGCAGAGAATTATAGTTGTCATGTATCGATCCCCCTGCTTTGTAAGAGCTTCCTCATTTTTACAGGGCTGAATTGCAGTCACAATGTTGGCATTAAAGAACTGGAGGAAGGACAGAACATACTGCTGCTAATCAATGTGTGGGCAAGGGGCTGCATGTGAAAATGCACATGTATACACAGATTGCTTCTAGAGCATCTGACTCACATAAGCAAAACTGCTTAAGGACTGAAATTTCCTTCTCTGACCCCAGAAAGCTCAGCTGCTGCAGCAGCTCCTGTGAAATAATCTTGAGCCATTGCTTCAGGGATAGCCCTAGAGACGGGCACTTGTGCAGTTCTCCTTCTCTGCTACTCCCCCGTGAGCAATGATAGAGCCATGTTTTGTCCTCAGAGTCACACTGGGATGCTTCTATGGGATTTTATTCTACTGCTTCACTTCTTCTTAGAGGTGTTTGCAGTGCAGAAGTGAGTAAAACATTTCCTGGACTGTGTTTGCAGAGGCTGACGGAACCTGAAGGAGAACGTCCCCTTTGTGTTTCCATTTGCTTTTGTTTTAGAGCCAAAGGATTACATGTGTCATCTTGGGATGGGTTGTTAACATCACAGAATCACAGTTCCCAGTGATCCATCCTGAGGAGCTACACAGGATTATTCTGCTTTTAAACAAGCAACTGCAGCTGCTCAAGGGAGCATTTTTCCTTCAGCTGTGTTGTGCGCCAGAACAATTTAAGTCCACTAAAATGAAATACTGGCTAGGGATTTGTGACAGACTAGAAAAGTCATCCTTATTTTCAAATTCTCAGGAAAGGCAGGTGTAGCTTGCTCAGAGAACACCCTGTCCTGAGATTCAGGTCAAGCCTTGATTTTACACCATTCCTTTGGAACATCCCAGAAACACTGGTGAAGTTTCAAACTGATTGGGAGCACAGTGGTTGGGGAAAAGGGAGGACTATAGCAGGGGATATGTGCAAGGTAAGACACTCCTACTGAATAAAAGTCAGTATTTCAAGGGTTTAAAAAGGGGAAGAAAAAAGCTTCAAAAGGAAATATGTCGATATTTGTTTGCTTAGAACATTCCAATGCAGCAGCGAGGATTTTTCTGGGGTTTATTTCAAAATTAAAGATATTTGGAAAAGGGAGGATCTCAGTTCACTGCATAGGAGTTAATGAAGTGTATCTTTACTCATGGGATGGAAGGGCTGCCTTGCTGCTGCTGTTCCTCTCACCTTCATCATCGTTCACGTGTCAGAAATGTCACTATCTCCCAGCCCCGTGGTGCTGAAGCTGGAGAGCTTTACCTCACAGAGCTGCCCTAGTCCCACCTCCTACTCCAACTGCACGAGTTTGTTGTACCTGTTGAAATGGGGACCTCAAAGCTTCCTGGTCCCTGGGGTTCCAAACAGGTGCTGAGGTGACTGCTGCAGAGCACAGCAGCCTTGGGGTTGCTCCAACCTTATCCTGCTGGGATGCAGAGCCAGCATGGGATTGGGGTGAGGAAAAGGAATAGCTGCCTGAGGCTTTCTTGTATGCAATGGCTTAAAAAACCCCAAGTAATCACTTGACCTTGCAAGTTTAACCTACTCTGAAGAAGTTTGGAAGTAGCTACTGTCTCTGAGGCACTTGAAGCAAAACTGGTTTGTAGTTCATAAGATACACAACTATTTTAGGGAAGCTTTGCCTGTACAGGCTGCCAGCACAGGGTGGGCTGCAGGATAAATGCAGCAAACGCTCTAGACGGGGGTTTAACTGAAAGCCAACTCCTGCCCACAGTGTCTCATCCTGGAGTGTAGGATGAAGTGGTTATTGATACAGCTTCTGTCTCTGAAAAGGGGCTGGGGAGGGGAAAGCCTTCTGTTGTGAATGAAAGGATGGCAGCAAACTTCCTAGGGCTCATTTCTGATTCATGTGCATGTTTCTGAAGTGGCTGAGAAGGAGAGAATCCTTCTTCATAGCACTTTCTGCAGTTCTTCGTTTTCAGATGTAAATCTTGGATGTGTGGAGGATGTGAATTTAAAAAGAAAAAGAGAAATTTGTTTAGTTTTCTCTTTATTCCTGAGGAAGTGGAAGAAAACTTGTTGGATACTTGGTATTGCTGCACTGAGTACTACTAGGAGTTTTTGGTAAAGGAGGAAGGAAAAGCTTTTCTATAACTGCAGGAAACTAATTTTACCTTGTGTACAGTAAAACATGGATAACTTCCTTCCTTCCTCTCATTGTGCCAGAGCAAAACTTGTATCACTATCTGCCAGTTTCTCTTTAGCCAATGTGTTTGGGTGTAGGCTGTCTGCAAGACAGAAAGCCAGGTCAAGGATAAAAATCCCATACTAATCCACTGTCTATTTAATTTCAGCTAAACCCTCCTGTTTTTCTGCCTTTTTACCTCTGTGGGGTCAGCAGGGAGGCTGCTACTTTGCTGTCTTGCACTGTCTTCTGCTCTTTTTAACCTGATAAAATACCCTGCATTTCTATGACAATCTCCACAGCATCTCCCCATAACCCTTGTTGCTTCTGGGCTCCTTCCATAGGGTCACTCCAGGTAACTGGAGTGTTGCTGTACAGGCAAATCAAAGCAACATTTGTTGGGTATTTTTGCTTTGGCTCCACATTTAAATCCCTTTCTCCTTCTGTCTCCTGGCCTCAGCCTAAGGCTTCTTTGCAAGCCTATTGCAGTCTCACCTGTGGCAAGAGGCACAGTTAGTTCTTTTCTGATTGCGATTCCTTTTTTATTCAGCAAATGTTACTTAGAGATCTTGTTCCAGATTTTGAAATTACAGCTGTTATATAAGGTCACACAGTTTCCAATCTTGTCTGTGTTTTGTACAGACCAGTGGGACTTGCCACCTAAAAATCATTTATGCCCTATTACCCCTTTCAGTTCTTCATGCACCTTTTACTGGCTGGTAGAGAATACAGATTTTAATGGTGTCCAAGTCTAGAAACCTCCATTGCTATTTGATTAAAGGAAAGAAAAAAAGATGGGAGGGTTTTGTTGTTACAGTAAGCAGAGCAAAGAATGCCACTATATACACTGAGCATTAAGGGTTATTGCAAGAAATACTTTTTTTCAGGTACAATACTTAAATGGGAAGAAATTCAGCTTTATGCTCTGAGAGCAGAACAGGCTGAAACAGAGCTTTGCTTCCAGGTTTCCATCCCAAAGAACTCTGAGGCTGTGTCCAAACTGTTCAGCAAGAAAAGTGAAAACGTGCTGATGTACATGTGCCACCTTGCTACAAAATGTAAAGAAAAATCTGAGAATAACACACTTGGTGCTCATTTACTGAGCTCTCCTTCCCACGCAGACAGTCAAAAGGAGCTGAAACAAAAGGATCAGGTGAGTGGGAACAGGCTGTCAGGGAAGGAGCTGCTTCTGCATGGGCAGTGAGAATTGGAGGGGGGAAAACTAAATAACCGAGCTACTGTGTTTGGAGGACAGAAAGGCTGCAGTCCAGTAAAGCAGGAGGCAGGGAATTGGGAATGCAGCTCTCCTCCTGGCTGGTAGCTGTTTTCTAGGGCCTCTGTTGCCTCGGGGTTCAGGAAGAGCTTTTGCATGTCTGTCAGTTGTAGCTGGCAGGGCAGGTCTGTGGTGCTCTTACAACTGCAGGAAACTGTACAGGGCAGGTCCTGCCTGCAGCCCTGCCACATCACCCCTGCATCTGGGGAGGGGAACACACCTGATCCAGGCCTTTCTTGCTCACACTGAACAGCAGAGCTTTTACCCTGGGATGCATCAGCTTTTGCAGTGGCCCCAGGGAGGCTTTCCTCACACAGGGACTATTAAAAGCACTTGCTGCTGTCTCTCGCCCTGAGGTTCCCATCCCTGCTTGCAGCAAGTAAACTGAGTCAGAGATGCTCCAGGCTGGGCTTGTGGAAATGCTCTCTGCGTGGTGGCTGTTTAAAAGTGGCTGTTGCCTGAGCAACAGCTGAGATTTATGAAAATCTAGGTCTTGCTCTATGTGCTTCAGACAGCAAATCAGTGTTTGTTACTTTGTGTCTTGACTCTCAAGATAAATGTGATTGTCAGCAATTTAATATATCTAATCTGTTTCTATTTCAGCAGTAAAAGCATATATGGTACAAGGTTCTCGCTTAGTAAAAATCAACCACAATTAATTTACTCTTCTCCCTGTCACCACAATATAAAACTCTGGCCTAACTCATAGTTTTGTGTGCTTGAAATGCAGGGGTTTTCTCAGTTGAAGATGTTTAGCCTTTGGCTCTTCACCCGTGTTTTTCCGCAGCACCCTCTTGTAGGTGACACCAGTGCCCTTGTGCTATAATGCAAAGACATGCTGAATAATCACACACCAGCCCAGGAAACACAACTTGGCCCATGATCAAACCTGTTTTACAGTTCTGTATATTCTGTACAAAAGGATTTTGGCTCATATAAATTAGCCCGGGCTGCCTCTGGGGTACCGGTCGTTTTGGGGTTTTATCCTTTCAGGCATTAACGACTTTTGGACAGGTTTTGAGATCTTAAAAAAAAAAAAAAAAAAAAAAAAAAAAGATAAATTCTCGTTTGCCCATATTTCTATTTTTAAATAACTATCCATTTTTCTAGCGGATGTGATGTTTATTTGGATTTATAAGAGCAATAAAATACCCAGCTCAATTACTTCAGTGCCCTTAAAAATATATATAAAAAAACACCCCCAAGCCAGATAGGAAACAAGACTGGTGACCATCTCTGCTGTGTACAGCAAGAGGCAAATGAGCTCCCCTGCCCTGGAGAAGAAGGAATGACTGAAGTTTATCCTGAAGAGCGCTGCTGGGTGAGATTCAAACTTCCCGCCCCAGCCCTAAGTGGTCTATCAACAGATAGGGCCAGGGAGAATTGAGGTGGTGCTTGTTGGAATAATTTTCAATATTTCCTGGAAGCAAGATCCCAGGACCCACCTCTTGCTGTACTCACCAAGCAGCTTCTTGCTTAATGCCATCAAATCCAAGCAGAATTTACCTCCCACATGAAGATGAGTGTCAGGTATCACCCTCTGCATGAAGGTGTGCATGCCCTGCTCCTTCAAGAACCTGAACATCTAACCACACTTGCAAGTGATATGATTGTTTGGAGGAAGAGATCTCTTTTGAACTTTCAGGATGCTCTGTTCATTCACTCACTCACTCATTCATTCATTCATTCATTCTGTTCACCTGCTTGTTTGGAAATAGTGGCTTTAACTTTCTTTACGTATTTTAGCTTTGTCATCTATGAAATGGAAATGATAATACTTATTTGCTTACCTCACAAATTTGTTAAGAGGATTAACTGATGTTTGGATAGGGTTTTGAAACCTTACACAAATATTAAGGTTACTCTTAATAGGCAGCATGGAATAAAGGAAGTTGCAAAAAAAAAAAAAAAATAAAAAGGACCTCAACGTTGGTCTGCCTTCATGTTTTACAAGTCTGGGTTTCCAGGCTCACACCGTGTGTGCTGCTCTGGAGGTGGGATTTGTAGGGCTCCCCTGTCCCTGTTCAAAGGTGTGCACCATGGGAGGCTCCTCTGCTTTAGAATACCCTTCACAACCCAGTTCTCATGTCTGTTGCCCAGCTTGTCAGCTTGCAAACAGCTGAGCTTTAGGCATTTTAAGGAGCTTCAGAAGTGTTTTGAAAATCCTCAGTTACAAGATTGTTTTCAGTTTTCCTAAATGAAATCTCAGACTGCACTTTTTAGGGATTTTCTTTCTAAGTATAGGTTCGAGGGGGTGAGTTTCCATTTCAGAATTCAAGTTAGCTTGAAATGTGGTGGCTCTTTGGAGAAGCCTTTCTATTTTTTCTCTCCAGCTCTGGTAATCTAGATATGCCAGCTCTGAACCACTGGCAGTGTATATAATTTTCTGTAAGATACTTCTCAAACCCAAGATGTTTTTCAGCTTCCATGCTTGTATCTTGGTGTCGTCCTTTCAGTGTGGAAGTTGTTTGTCCTAAAGGAAGGAGCAGGTCAACATCTCTCCTGAAAAACACTTTATAGTCTTGTGGCAAAGCTTTAAGAACTAATTTGAAGAGGCATTTCAGGTGCCTGAAATGAGGCAGAGAACACATATGCCATATCTCTTCCCTTCCAAACATTCAGGGGGAAATTTTTCTCTGGTTTTCTGTCTTTCTTGCTACTCTTGGCCTATTAAAATAGAAGTTGCTTCCACCCACCATGTTCTGGAAAAAGCTGTTGCTGTTCTAACCATAAGGCTCTCATTAGAGTCAATGGGAGGTATATGACTAACCCTTCATGTGAGCCACTTAAAGAAAAAATTGTAATTAATAACATGGCTTTTGTGTGGAAAACATTTTTGGTGTTAAAAATGGACTTGGTTTTGTCCTTGATCTATAGCATATTTATGGGGGAGTTTGCATGTTTCAGTATGCTCTGTATCCTGTAAGGGAGATACACAGATCTCCTCTTAAAATAGTGATGGCGTTTGGCCAAAGCATGACAGCTCTGGAGCCTCCTCTTCTGTGTGTTCCAAACAGAGCTCCCTCTGGGCAGTACCTGGCTCCTCAGGTGCTTGGGGTTTGGTTCTTTCCACGTCCTGCTTGGACTCCCTCTGCTCTTTGGTGCCCACAGGGAGAAACCCTCCCCTCACCTGCGTGGTGCCATCGCTCATCGTGTGTTTATGTGATTTTGCAAATTTCCATCTCTTTATTACCCAGGCAGACTCTCTTGTGAACAGACTCTGCAGATGTTGAGATTTTAGCATTGCTGGTTTTTTGCTGTTTTCTCATGGAAGTTGGTGGCTGACTGGCTTTTTAAGTATCTCGATACATCAATATCTGTCACTGTGGAGGGAAGAAATAAGGCTTTCTGTGAATGTGAAGTATGCTGAACTAAAGCCAACAATCTTCAGAGTTTTTAATTACCAAGCCATTCAAAACCTGCCACTTTTGAAAGAGATATTTTGACACCACTTGAAGGTTTTAACATCTGCTCTTTGTGTGGAGCTGAAAGCATTTGGTAGAATCTGTTTAATTTTTCACTGGATATTTTCCTTTGCATTCCTAAAACAATAATATAGTTTGCAGAATGGGAGCTCTGTCAGCAAAGACAGCTAGGTTTTTGTGGTGCAAAAATTGTTATTGAATCCTCAGCAACCAAGTATGAGCTCATGTTTGGGGAGGAGGCTAGAGAAGAATTGCTGGGATTGTAGTCCACTTGATGCACTGCTCCTCCAAGGCCCTGGCTGATTTTTTTCAATTAGGCTTTCCCTGTTTATGAAACTTTACAGGGTGTTACAGGTTTTGAGTAATATTTTCAAAGAGGTAAAATCAAGAGCTGCTAATAGGATGGAAATGTCTGTTAAACCACAGCTACTAATTGTTTGTCATGGGCTATGGCTGGACATTTCCTGTGTTCAGTGAAGGTTTTATCTGTGGTGGTGAAATGTTCTCATTTAGGATGGTGTCAGAAGCTTTAATGGGCGTGGCAATGACTGGCATTCAGTTTATCCATGTGTTCTCTACTTGCAGTCCCAAGCAAAAGAACCTGAAGTGCTTCAACATGTGGCACTTCCTTGAAACCAGAGATGTGCCACTTGATGTGATTTGGAAGACTTGTAAAAGTGGGAGAAAGTCCAAAAAGTTCTTATTGAGGTCCATATTTGAAACCTGATCCTTCAGCACATTTGATGCAGGAAGCAGAAGAAAGATGCTCTGCTTTCCCCCGGGCTGTCCATGGTCCTACAGCTGTAACCCTGCCCTGAAGAGGAGGGAGCAGACAGTGCCTTTCCTGCTGCCATCTGCCCAAGAGTCACATTCCCTGGTGCCAAATGAGTTAGTGGCACAGTCCACCAACTGGGCAGCCTTCTTGCCAAAGAGGCAGAGTAGTCATATTTAGTGCTTTTAATTCTGGATGAGATAGGAGCAGAATTCCTGCATCCTCCCTGGGCTTAGTTACTCTGTAAAACTGTGAGATGCTGTAGCTCTCCCTAAACAGGGTTTTTTATAAATGGGTTTTTTTTTTTGTTTTTTCTTTTTTTTTTCTCCTTGGCTTCCTACAACTCCCCAGAGCTGCCAGCCAGTTTGGTTTCACACGTAGGAGGGTTGGCTGGGCTGTGGGGTGGGATTTGGGGGGGATTCTGAGATCCAGGCTGGAGCTTTTCTGTCGTGCTGCCTCCTTGTAGTGTCACAGCAATCCTCTGAAAGCTGCTCTTTCAGTCTGCTATGGAAAGGTGTGGGAAAGGATGCCGATCAAGTGGGAAAATATCTTCTCCAAAGTTTTGCGGAGCCAATCTATGTCTAAATCCCCAGGCTGCTTTCTAGGAGGAAAATACAGCCATTGCTTCTTCAGCTATCTTATTTTTGTATGCAGGCTGCTTGCTTGCATGTGTTGTCCTCCAGCTCTGTCAGTTTGAGAGTGGCTTACTGTTTGATTTTGTTCTAATCTTTTCACTTAAATGAGGGCTGGCCTTGAAAAGAAGCTTGTAGCATTTTCCCCAGCTGTTGCACAGAAAAAACCCAGCCCTTCCTTGCTTCATTTCCAGGCACCTCTGCTGTAGTGAAGCTTTTGGAGTGACTGCCAGCTTAACTCTGACAAGTTTTCCTTGGTGTCATGACAGGACTTATGTGCTGCTGTGTATTTCCTTTCCTGCTGTAAAAGCAAGCTTGCTTTTCCCAGGGATCTAGTGATAAATTAGGGAAATAGGATAGTTGTCCACACTTGTGCAATAAACAGCTGATAATGAGTATTTTGTAGCCAAAACTAACATAACCCTCCCTGAAAATACACGGTCAGTCAGAATATAAAAGTAAGTTCTCTAATTGTCAAAACTGCACTTGAGGAACATCTAAACTGAATTTTGTATATACAACCTTCAGCTATGCAAACAACCACACTCCAGAACAGAAAAGCTGATGTTTATTTTCCTTTTTTCAATGTAATTTTTCTCTGGACAACCCTGTACAGCTCAGGAGGCCTTGAGGGTAAGGCTGAGTGCCTTCTGTGTAGATGAAGGTGTTGACTTCTCATTCCATGATGGGAATTCCCAAATGTTGTTCCCATTGACAAGGACAGAATGTGCAGGTGCTGCTCAGGGTCTTCCCTGGTATCAGATACTCAGCGGGCTTCCCTGAATGTGCACCAGCACTGGTCTGCAATCCATGCCTTTGGAACACTGTGCTTGAGGGAGGATCCTTCCCTCAAAAGCATGGCTGGCTGCTCCTTTGATGTGGTGGCTGATCTGTTATTTTTCTCTTGGCTTTGTCTTTTCTTCCTGTCTTTATCTCCTGCATTGGCTTTATCATCCATCTAGGGCTTTTAGGATAAAACTGCTACCTGTTGTCTTACTCCTAGTGTAGTATATAGGGCTTTATACCAGCTGGACAAAATGTAAGGCAGAAGATTAGAGCTCTGGAAAGGCTATTTTACCCGGTTATGTAGCCTCTGTTTTCACAACACTTGTTTCCAGAGATAATTTTTATCAAGTTTTATCAAGCCTGGCCCTGATCTCAGTTTTACAGAATGTTCCCTGTTTCCTGCAACTCATGGACAATAATCACATTTAGGTATGAGCTGGTTATTAGATTTATTTTGGAGTTGGTCAGGGAGGCTGCAGTTAGGATGGGCACATGGTGAATTTCTGTGGAAGACAAGGATGTGCAAAGTCAGGAGGGTACGAAGCTTCCAGAAGAATAAGGGAGGTTTATGGCACCAGCTGTCCACACTGAATTGTGCTCGAATTTCACCTTCCTTTGGGATCTGATGCCCATGGAGTGAAGGGATGTCCATGAAAGCCAGGCTGCATCTATTTGCATCCTTAGATATCAATAGAAGAATGTCAACACGTGTCAGTGAATGCAGTAACTTCTCAAATATCATTCAGAAACATCTGCTTGCAGGACACAGATGCGAGTGCTGGAGAAACACTGCAGAGCTCTGCAGTTCCCTTGCCCCTGATCCCAGGGAGCCCTTTATGAAGTGCTTACTGGGACTGGTGAGGCATGGTCTGGGGATGGGTGTGTGAGGAGAGGAGACATCCACCAGTACTATCAGCAGTTAAAGCTGATGCTTCTGAGCTGCAGAGACTGAGGAGGAGAAGCAGACCCTCAGGGCTGCAAAAGTGCCTTGGCACAGCAGCTGTGGGAGAGAACTGCAAGGGATATGTATCTGGAGGGAGGGAGGGATAACTCTTCTGCTGGGCAGAACATGGGGAGGTAAAAGCTGGTTTTGCTCATATTCCTGCTTATGACATGCAGGCACTGACTTTCAGTTGTGACAGTAAATCTTGTTCCTCGGGGCCTGCAGGTAGTCCTGCAGTTTCACTAACCTTTCCTTTGAAGTCTTGGCAGACTGCAGTCCTCCTAAGAGGCTTTCAATTTTGATTAGGCCCAGAGCTGAACTAAGTCAGCACAGCTCCCCAGTGTATTTGGGCAGGTCTCCCACCTGGGGAGAGCTGGTGCAGGAGTTGGAGCAGCGTGGGGTTGCATAGCAGTCCCTGTAAATCCCTATTGCAACAGCATTTGCTGTGGTTGCATTGCGTCATAGACCTACAGTCTCAAATCATATTCTGTTGCACATTTGACCCATTTGTTGTTTAAATGCCAAACCTGATGCAGAGAATATCCATCGTTGCCTTCAGCAGTGCTTTCCTTCCCCCGGGTGGGCAGATGACAGGGCAGGAGTGAGCTGTGCTCGCTGCAGCCGTTCCTGCTCAGAGTTGGTCTTTGTCAGAGCAGAAGAGGAGGCCTCTTTGCTTAGTTTTTTATTGTGTTAGATTCAACCAAAAGGAGAATTGATAAGGCTAGGCTGAAATTCTACAAGTGAGCATGTCCCAAGCTTATGAAGAATTGTCAGATCCAAGCCAGTGGGTCAGATGGATCCGTGTCCTAACTGTGTGATCTGCAAGTAATGAAACCGTTGGAAATGTCCATTCTGCACCAAAATCGGTGGTGATGAGGAGGCTTCAGCTTGTCAGTGGTCAGGCAGCAGGGGAGGATTTTTATGGCTGGGGTCTGGGCTCTGTGCAGCTGCTGTGCTCCTCCCTGCACGTCACACTTCGGTGACCTGTAAACGATGTCTGTGCGGTTATCATACTCAGAAATAGGTCATGTGAAGCCAAGTATCTGGGTCAACTTAAAATGCTGCTTATTCTCCTTTTGAGGTTAAGAACCAAACTGAAATAATTCTGCCTCTGGTGAGGCACTCTGTAAAGTACAATACACTTTATCTTCTGGGTTGAGATCAGCTGTAACATATGAGTGCTTAAATACAACTTTAGTTTTAACAACAGGCTTAGAAATATGCTCAACTGACATTACCTTTCTGGGCCATAAACCAGCTTTCATTTGCCTTTAGAGGCCATCATATTTTCCAGCTGAGTCAGTGTAGATGGAGTTATTAATAAATCAGAAAAAGCAGAGTCACTGCGAGTGCCCCTTGGCAAACCACCTCACCTCCATGGTGTCTCAGGTTTCCAAGCCCCCAAATTGGGAAATGATACAATTTCCCCTGAAGATCTGCTACTGAGAGCCATCTGTTGTTAAATAACAGGCCATCAGCTTCTCCCTTTGGCTGTTCAGGCTCATCTCAGGGAAAGTGTTTTCCTCAAAGCATTGCTGAGCCTTGGCTGGGGGCATGCAGTGGTGAGGGCTCCTTGTGCCTTCACCAGCCGAGGTTCCTCTCCCAGCCTGGGCTTGTGAAACCCTGGTGTGCTGGACATGGATCCTGGAGGGCCAGCCCTATTTTAAGGGAAGAGAACAGAGGAGGAGCAATCACTAGTTCAGACATAATAGTTACCAGAAGGGATGGTGCAGGTCACTCTGGTGGTCACAGCAGGTGACCAGTTTGTGATTCTTTAACGCATGGCTGCAAAACTTCTGTATTTTTTGAAGTGATATCCAGCTTCAAGTATAAAAATTGGTTAAAATTTGCCAAAAAACAATATTCTGTGAGAAATACTAGATAAATAATTCATAAAAATATGCCATGTCTCTGGTTCTTAAGAAATTCCAAGAAATAAAGTAACTTTGGTTGCTTTGCAGGCAAGTATGTAGTGCTGCTGCTTTCCAAGATTGCTTATTTCAAAAACATCTTGTGACTGAAACCAGCTACTGGGATTAATTTTAAGATTTAGGTGGCATCTCCAGATATATGCAAAGAGTTTCTGTGTTTCTGAGGAGATATATAAACCAAGAATGCCATTTTTGTTCATTAATACTGCAGAATGGGAGAGAACAAAAGAAAATTCATGTCCTGGAGGTGTAACAAAAAGGTAAATTACTTTTTATAGCTGAGGATAAAAATTTGCTTCTGTGTCCTGACAGGGACAGAGCTTCCCAGTGTCTGAGAAGATACTTTTTAATTGGTTGGGTGCATTGTACACATTTAAAACCTTATTTTAGGGCTTTCCTGATGTATTGCATTTGAAAGCCTTACTCACATGCATTTGCCTAGGGTCAGTTTTGGCTTATATGTCTCTTCCAAATCCCTATTTTCTCTTTCTCTCCAAGCTGGTAATAAGATTTCTTATTATCTTCTTGCTTATGACTCCTTCAAGGCTGCTGACAAAGGGGCCTCAGCTGCTCTCTTGATATTATCTGGGCAGATATCAGTTGAATTTGAAAGGGTGGATTAAATAAGTGCTTCACTAATGTTGCCAGCCCTAACTTCATTACTGTGATCCTGCAAAGGAGGGGAGGAGAGGGGAGAGAAATGAGCTGTCTGTAGAAATCCGAGTGCCAGGATAGCAGAGTGTTGTGCATGCATGTATATATATATATTTCTATACATAAATATGTGTATGAAGGCATATGGTACCTAAATTTGTAAGACTTTGCCTTCTTTCTTTCAGACACATAAATTATTTATAGATGAAAGTAATATACACGACATTCTCCTTTGGGAGGAAACACTGAAATGGAAAAGAGAAGTGGCTGTTATTCACATATATGCTTTTCCACACATTTCTTCCTGGCATTTATGGTGGAGCTGTCTCTGTGCAGGTATTTGAGCGTTATCCAGGAGATAGATACCTAGGCACTTTCTTTAGGGGCCAGAGAAATAAATGTCTGTTCTTTGACTGCCTGTGCTTCCTTGAAACTTTGGCCTCTGCTGTCTGTTTTAGGGGGATGTTCTGGTGTGGGAGCTTGGCTTGTGATGTTCAGTCTGATCCAGTGCATAAGACTGAAGCTCAGTGCAAGAGAATTGGCTTCCTAATCATGTCAGTGGATAATTGTGTACAGGTTCCTTTGCCTTCATTTCCTCTGATGCTCCTGGTCTGTCCAGCCTGTTCAGACCATAGTCTTCAGCACAGGGAAGATGCTGCTTTGTCTGTATCAATTTCCTTATGAGGCCTCCACTCTCCTGGGTCCTCTAAACATTAACGAAAGAAACGCCCGATGTTGAGTGCTTTGAAAATCTCAGATGAAAGGCAAAGTATTACTAGGAAGAATTAACATCTCCTTTCCCTCTACATTTATTGATGGGGGAAGTGGTCCCTGTGGAGGCTGGAGAATCAAGACAGCCTTGTGGATGTACTGATTTGTTCTGCATGATGATCTCTCTTGGAGTAATCTCACTGTCAGAGTGTTTATCAGCTAATGAAAACCTACTTCAATAATACAAAAAGCCCAAATAGGCTAAGTGAGCCTTGGCTTGGTTTTCTGATGTTTTTTCCCCTCTCCTGAGTGTCTGTTATTCATGTGCCACTTCTGTTCCCCACTCTGGCAGGTTGCAGAGGATAAGGAAACCTCATCCCCAGCCTGATGAAACCTCATGTAGAAATGGGTATCTAGATAAGAAGAATTGCACTTACCCAAAGGAAGATGAGGTGGAAGGAGAAGCCACAGAAGGAAGTTTAGACTTGAACAGAGCTCTAGCTGTGGAAACTTTGAATTAGCCCATGGTCTGAGCTGTGCCAGGGTCTGCTCTGGGGGCCTGGGCTCTCCTTTGTCCCAGCCCATGGCTGTGCCCGTGGCAGTCCTACCTGGGGAGCAGTGTAGGACTCCATCTCTGTGGCACAGGCTGGACTTGGGTGCTCAGGGAGCTTGGATGCTTCTTGTTCCCTGATCTGCTGCAGGCTGCAGACCAATGACAGTGCTGCACATCCAAACAGCTAATTATGTGATTTAATGAACGGGGTGCTCTGGATCCCACAACATAGAAGAAAGCTGAGCAGGATGGTGCTCTGTAGGTTGTGTGTTGTCTGCTGGTGGGGTTTTCCTGGGGTAGGGCAAGAGTGGTTTACATGGATCCAAGAAACCGCAGTGGGAAAAAGAAATAGCGTGGATGTGTTTGGAGAGGAAAAGGCACTGTAAGACTATTAAGCTAAACAGCTCCAGCACAGAAACCATGTTGGCTAATAAAATATGTTTCAGATGTGGATTTGGGCTAGGCAGTGCCATCCAGCATTTCTGCCTGCTTCCTGAGCATTGGCACTCTCGTGCTGCAGTGAGAACAGTGGGGGAAGGAGGCAGGATGGTGCCTGCACTCAAACACTCACCAATCCCACAAAACCTGAAGCTGCAGAAGATATTGCAACCAAAAGGATAAAGCAGGGAGTCAGCAGGAGGATGGTGTTCCTGGCTTGCTTTGTTTTCATGCTCCAGAATGAATCTGTGACTTGGTGGGAGATGAGATGAAAAAAGCAGGTTCCTAATACTGAACCAAAGGTTAGCTTTTTGAATGTTTACTTACTTTTTAATTTTTCTTTTCGTTTGAAATTTCCGAGCAGAACATTTTGTCAGACTGGAAAAGATGATATTGCTTGGTTTGAAGTCATCTTGGAGAAAATAGAGGAGCAATTAAAAAATATTTCCAAACTGTGTTTGGAAAGAGAAGGGACTTGAAACCATCCCTTTCAGTTTGCACCACGAGAAACCAAGTTTTCTCATGTGAAAATGGCTCAAATAAATTGTTAGCTGGGGCTCTGTTGATGTGACACCCTGACCAAGGTTCAAAGCTGCCTGAAGAGTTGGTGTTATTGGGAATCCTGTTTTGTGCCTGTGGGTCACTCCATAAATGTTAAGAAATTGGTGTGAAGGGAGCAAGTTTATATTTAAAATTACAGTCTCTAGCTGGAAGAAAACTTAGTGTGCTATGAGGAAAAGTTTTATTTCCTTTAGGAGAGAGTTTATTTCCATGTAGAGCTAATTTGAAGGTGATACTGAACAGAGTGGAAAAGTTATTGGGATGTCAGCCCATTGCCTCCTTTTCTTGGGAGAAATACACCATGAAACATCCCTGCTGGGGCACTGGTAAATCCATGCAAATCGGAAAGGAGGTATTTTATCTTCTCTTCTGGTTCTCTGCTCACCTTCTGTCTCTGCAAGTGTTCAGATATTGGCCTGCTAGAAAACTCAAACCAATCAAAAACCATGTTGTCAGAGATGTGTTTTTATTTTTGTACCCATGGTTTTCCCAGGGCTGGGCTGAAGGGAGCACTGTTTTATTTGGAATGGTTTATTTTGCCTAAAAAGGTGAATAAGCCCTACAAATGCAATTATTATTACATGCACAACTGCACCCATATTGAGGCATGTGCCTGGCTGAGCAGGATGCCACTCTAACCACCGCAGGCAAGTAAAAGCAGTGAACTTCTAGCATAGGCAAACCCTTAAATTGGATTGTCTGATCCATGAAATGCTTGTGCTCTGTCTAAAATTTCCCTTGAAAGCCTTAAAGCCCTGTACAAGTTTCATCAGGGTCTTAACAATGCGGTGGTGGTGGATTAGTTTTTAAACCACAGTTAAGGTTTCCTGACTTTTCTGGGAATCTGAGGGTTTTTTCTACATTCATGCTGTCCTGTCAGTAATTGAACCTTTAGAGCATGGATATTTCTTTTCCTATGAAAATGTGATGGAAATAGGATGCTTAAACCGAAGTTCACACTTCCAAATTTCTTGTCCTTAGTTGGGCAGCTTATGGCTGAGTGTACTCTTCCTTCCTGCCTTGAGCTTCTTCCTCCTCTTTCCATGCTGCTGATTTGTATTTGCATGTCCTGTTATATATGTGGGACTCATCAGAGGTAAGAAGTGTTTAATCAAGATATTTAAATAAATTTTCTTAGTCTGAGGACTGTGTGTCTGGCTGGTGTCAGGCAGGACTGATTATGCCATGTGGTGCAGCATCCATTTCTACCTGTCTTCAGCAGTCGGTATTCTCCCAGCACCTCTGGAATAGAGCTCAAGATCCTTTTTTAGATCATTAAGATGTTTCTACCTGTACCCAGTTGAGAGGATGCTGTGAAAAAGCAACTTCTTTTATATCTTTCTCAGTAGTTGGGGATTTTTGTTGCTTTGACTTTTGGCATGAAGGAGCACTGTTGTCAGAGCAGCAGGGAAAGATTTGTGTGTTTGGGTCTCAAGATAACACTGAATCCAAAGGACCAAACCAGGGTGTCCTGTTCATACTGCTTAGTCTTCCAGTGATGTGTCATCTTCAAGTGCTGAAATTTATGGTAGGAGAAGAGGCTGAGGTGGCAAATGCTACAAGGTTGGGAGCAAATTCAAACTAGAAAACTTGCAATATGTAGTGTCACAGAGATCTCATTTTAGCACACAAAATCAGGCAAATACTTAGGATTAGGACCTAACTCAGCCTCATCTCCCTTGTAATCCTCCAAATCTTCAAGTTTTTAGGCCTTTCATTTAGCTGTAAGCAGCCTGCCTCTGTGGCTAGGCTGGTTGATGTAGGTCACTGCACAGCACTGGACTTCAGAGTATGTCCTGGGGTCTGGACACGTCCCTTCTGCCACATCTGAGCTCAGGCAGCAGCTTCATCTCTGGATAGTGTGGACAGGAAATACCACCCTGCCAGTTCTGGGAAGCTGCTCAGGAAGTGGAAACTCTTACAGGAGATGTGGAGCTTGAGATATGAATGGAGCAAAGCTGTCTGGCATGGCTGTGGGCTTCTTTGCTGCTGTTGGCCACCATCTGCTCATGCAACACCTGACAGACCATAAATCCCTGACTCCTCATCTTTGTCGTCATCTGTGCATCACCACTTATTTATATCATCACTGGGGCTGTAATCTTAGAGCTGTAAATTTATACATCCCATGTGACTGTGGTGTCACTGGTGCAGGAATGTGGACATAGAAGCTGGAAGTTCTTCCTGGGATTTTTGTGAGCAGCAGCCCATTTTAATATTCTGTTCACTCCTTTCCCAGTGAAGGGAATGAAGCTTTGGGAATTCTTGTGCTGGAGAATTGCAAGGTGGGAATAACATTTCCTCTATGCATGAGGAGCAGTGATGTATTCCCCACTGCTCGCTGCAAATATTTTTCTTCACATACTGAACTTGTTTTTTGGGTCACTAATAATTTCTAATGATACACGAGTTGTGCAGTGGGTTGATTCTGGATTTTCACTTACATGGCAGCCCAGATTTGTGTGAATCAAGGCAAGAGCCCTTATTCTGTTGTCCTCAGTACCAGAGACTGAGAGTGTGGAGGGAGTTGTCCTTATGACCCCATCTATACAGCTGTGTAAGTTTGGTCTGACTGGACCATCTCTCCAGTTACTTCTCAGGATCTCAGTGACTTAAGACTCAAACAGGGGTTTTCCTATGACCTCCAGAAAGTTCAGTATCAAGGTCATCAGACACATCTGCCAGTGCTTAAGGCAGTTATTTCAGGCTGTGTGGATCATACCATGCTTGTATGCATAGATATATGGAGAGAAACCTTTCCCATCCATAGGAAAAAGGCACCTGGCTTCTCATTGAGGTACTTAATAAAGTCTGTAGAGCAGCAGAATCACCAGGGCAAGTTTTCAAAAGGCTTATTTAGATCTAAACTGCAAGACAAACACTTTATTTGTGGGTGGCTGAGCCTCCCTGTGGCCACTGCAACAGCTGGGCTTGTGCATCATTACATGGCACCAATGTGGGAGGACCAGGGTGCAAATATTTATCAGCAAGACCCTGAACAAGAGTGGATTTTGTACTTGCAGTGGAGCTGCTCAGAGGGCAATGCTGGTATCCACAGCAGAGGGCAAAACTTTGCTGTGTAACCTTAATCTGGCACTCCCATCAGTCCCCACTAATGGTCTCTGCAGGCTTGACCACAGCCTTCCTGTCTATCTGTCTTCACTTCAGTGCTTTGTCCTGCTCCTGATGCTGGCTGTTTGAGCAGCACACTCCCCATCCCATGGACAGGCACCCAGCTGCTTTGAGAGCTTCACTCAGGTGCTGTCTCCAAACCCCAGCTTTTATCCAGTCTTTACATCTGAGAGTGGCAGTCCCCGCCGTGCCCTCACACTGTTCCTGCAGGGTGGCCTCTGCACTGGGCAGTGATGGTGGGACTCAGTCTCATGTGAGGCAGGGAGCTGCCACTTCTGTGAAGAAATCCCTGCTTGGGAAATGTGGGCATCTTGTTAGTGCAGAGCAGAGACGGGATATTGGTGATGCCAAGCTGAGAGCTTGGGGGGCTGGCATCTGAGAGAGAGGTTTCTGCAGATGGTGCTGTGGGGAAGGCCGACCTTGGGTTTTCCTGTCAGTGCTCTGCAAACAGTCATTGGTGATTTTTTGGTCATGTCTGTACCTGGTGTGCACAGTTTCCAGGAGATGAAAGCCTTCTAGTTTATGATCTCTGGAGATAAGCTTCTGGTTTCCGTTTTGCCAGAGAACAAAGGATTAGCAGAAGTGGCCAGGTGTTACCAGAACATAAAAAGGCAGGGAGTTTGCACATAGGCTGTTTTTATTATTTTTACCTCTAAAAGGGTTGCCATGGAGGTTGTACCTGTAGGTTGCCCCCTTCCATCTGCATCTGCTAAGGCAGTTAATGTCACTTGGCAAGCTTGAGAAGGGAGCCACAGCAACAACTGCCAGTGAGGTGCTGCTCCAATGTGTCCTAGACCAAGGCTGTCAGGAGGAACCTCAAAAGAGGAAACGAAGGACCCACTGTACAACAAAATCCCCGCAATGAGGTTGTAAATTCCTTTTTACAAGATTCTCATGAGAGGAGAAGGAAGGAGGAAACATGGCAGTTAGAAGCCTTGGTGATCTTTAGCCAAATGTAAATTTGTAGATGTTTCCTTCCTTGTATTTTTCTGAGTTATGGAACCATCAATACTTTTCCCCTTTCCATTTCTAAGTGATGCTCATTCCCTCCCAAGCCATGTCTCCTCAGACAATAAAGTGCATGTTAGGGGTTCTGCTTGGCCTGGTGGTCACTGCTTGGCTGGTCTTGCTAAGCCATTCTTTTAATGGGATCTCTCTGAATATATTTGCCTGAGTAAATTATTCTGCTTGTGAAATCCTATTTTATTTAATTCCTATTTTTCTTCCTTTTTTTTTTTTTTTTGTGCCATAAAGATAATATGGGGGAAGGATACAATTTGTCAGTAAACCAGGCTTTTGATACAAATATTAATTTACCCTTGAACTGATTGTTGTAATGAGATACCAAGTAGATACCTCCAAAAGGACCAACCTGGTTCCTGCACTGTTTGTTCTGAAGCTCTGCTAGCTACAAAATCACACCTGAGCAGCCACTTTGAGGCATGTGGAAGCAAAATGCCTCTGTGCTGGATAGTTTGCAGCATCAGATACTGTAAATGACTCAGTGTTACTGTGCCTGCTGATTTGGCCCTATGTGTGCCCATCAAAACCAGAACAAGTATATTTTTATTGATGTTCTTTGGAAATATGTGTTATTCCTTTGAATTATAGCTATGTTCTCTTAAACATGAACTGGTCTCACTGAGAGTGTGTTTAGCACCTGCAGTTCTGCAGGTCTGTGGTCATAATTTAGCATTTGGTGTTGCCCTGAACCAGTCTGTTTGTGAAGAGGCTGTAATAAGTTTGCTGGTGCAGTTGTCACAGCTTTAAATTAAAATAAACACAAATGCCATATTGAAACTGATTTTTTTTTCAGCTTTTAAAAAATAATTATTTATTTTCATTATTCTTTGTTTCTTTGGCTTTCAGTACATGATTGTACTCCAGCTGGGGCTGCAGCAGCCACAATACCACAGGAAGAGTCTATTATTCTTACACAGTGAAGTCTGCAAACTTCAGCAGAGATGAGAGCTCCACTGTACTGCCTTGCCTCCTTTTTGTGTGGTTTGCTCCCACTTTCGACTTCAAAATTAAAAAAATAAATGTTCTTACAGGTTTATGGAAAAGTAAAATTCTGCCAAATTTTTGAAGCTGTGTCTGTTGAGTCTGTTACAGCAGTTTGGTCTCCAGAGGATTTTTTTTTTGCTTATAGTGAGAGTTCCCAAAGTGCTCTGTCTGTTTCTAATTTGAAAATACTTTGTGACCTGCCAGGGGACTCTTTGAGTGTGACTCATGTTCCTGCTGTTGTGAGGGTTTGGCAGATGAAGTCAGCCAGTTCCCGTGCCTGCAGAAAACACTTTTGTGTGAACAAAACATGGGACCCCAAGGTTACATACAATAAGGATGAGAAATGTGTTGTCTGTGCATAAATGGCAGAAGGGGAAAAGTCCTTTTTGGCTAGGCATGGGGTCTGTGGGGAATAGAGAAAGAGGGTCATGAAAAGACTTGCTAGCAGGTTGCAGTCAGGGTTGCTGACACCAAGGGCTGAGTGAAGTTTCCTGCCCGAGCAGAGGTCCCGTGACAGCCTCCCGAGGTTTCCTCAAATCCTGGCTGTGGACTTGACCAGCTGGCCAGCATTAGGGATGCACATTTTCCCAGTGTCTTCATAGTGTTGCCAGGCTGGTGTCACCTGCTCTGTGAACTGTGAGATGCTGATACAAGCTGGATAACACTAATGCTTTGCATTAATTTGGCCTCTTGGAGAAATCATCCATCACACTAATTGAGTGCAGTGCTTTGGTGCCAGGTGGCTGTCTTGTGTCCAGAAAGTTGGATCACATATGGTCTGTACTGACTTCTAATAAAGAAAAGAATTAGTGCTGAACTCTCTGTATTATTTTTTTCCACATGCAGAAGTTTAAGAGAACATGCTGAACCACAGCCTCTCTGATCTTGCATGCTTTGCAGTGGTTTGAATTTGTAATGGAGATTCAGGCTGTCTTATATAGTCCACATCTCAAAAGAAAAGTTACATTTGTGCCAGCTGCCAGCACTAATTACCTGCCCTGATTTCGTGTCCACTGAACAGCTGGAACAAAGGCATCTATCCAGATCTTTGTGCATCAGCTTCATCCTCTGTGGTGGAAGGAGCACTTGGGACACAAAGAGGAACCTTGATCTTGAACATTCTTAGTAGTGGTTGTGAGCAGCCAGTCTGTGGGACTGAGGCCTCCCAGTGAATTCCATTGTGCTCCCACAATGGCAGAAGGAAGGGCATGGACTGAGGTTTTTTTTCTGCCACTTAAACAGTTTTTTACCAGTCCCTCTTCCCCTCTCAAATTTCCTGATTTTTTTTTTTTTTTTTGTCTCTTAAAAGGTTTTTATTCAGAAAAAACAGTATTAAAATTATTTTTTATCTTTTTATAGAAAAACTGTTTTAAAATTAAATAATATATGGGAAAGTTTTGGCCAGCTTGTAGTCTGGTTTTCACCCACTTTGTTGTCAGTTGTGGTGTCTGACTCCAGTGTGGCTGTGTCTGGGAGCAGGAAGAGGCTGCTCCAGCATCTTGTGCAGGTGGTGACAGGAGAGGTGTTTGGATCTAACTCCTCCTAGAACCTGTTCACTGTTTTATAGAGGTGCTGCCTGTTAATGTAAGACTTCCATACCATCCCGTGTGCAGTGAAACTCGAGAAGAGCCTATATATAACAGCGTGGGACAACTGTGAACTTATGGGAAAGCCACTTGGAGGAATCCTGTTTGTTGTGAATAACAGACCCCTAAGCCAGCCATTCCTTGGTGTGTGAAAAGCAGTCGGGCAATTGCAGGCAGCTTGATGTATTTGAAAGATGAATCACCCCTTGTGTTATATGACCATCAGCATTTTACACCTGACAGAAGAGCTTTGAAACTGATTGCTTGGTCACAGCAGTTCCTGAGTAAATAAAAGCTAGGAATGTAATTTGTCTCTGCAAAGTAAAACATTTGATTAGAGGGGAATGACAAAGAAAAGAGCTTCTAAGCACGGTGGCTGCAGCCAGAATCCACTTCAAGGGCTTTCATGATGATATGTCTAAATTACTGCATTGAGCATCCTTGGACTGGGATCCAGGTTGGTTTTGTGCTGGTGCTTTGTTTGTGACCACGTAGCTCACCCTGTGTATGTTTGTGCAAAATTACTGGTGCTTCTTTATTCTCAAAAGATGTCTGGGGACTTGCTGGGATTCTCTAATGCCTGTGAGAATCAAAGTCAGCAAACCTGTGACTCAGTGTCATCGATTCAAGCTTGGTCTCCATGAGGAGAACACTTTGTGTGTGCTGTCACATTTCTGTGGCTGCACAAGAGCTTTTCCATGATGGAAAATCCATGGGCCAAATGTTGAGCAAATATAAAACAACAAAGTACACTTGGGTTGTATAAACTGAGTATCTGTCTCTTCAAATTCCTGTACTGACCAGGGCTGGGATTTTGAATGCTGGTGGTTTGAGGTCCTTGAATTGCCTTTTGCCCCATCTCGTAGTGAGGGAAGTGAAACCCTGCTCTCTCCTGCCTGCCGTGTTACTTGGCAGGAAGAGAGGTTTCTTATTTTGTCCAATTGCTTTCTTAATCCATCTAAACTTTTGGCACTCATTACTTGACAGTGAGTTCCCCAACTTCAAAATTAATTGGGGCAAAAAGGTAGCTTTTCCATTTGTTTAAGCTCTTTGGAAATATAGTAGTATATATACAATAAATATTAGAATTGGCTGAATTGTTCCCTGTGAGCTACCTGGAAGCAGCAGCTGACTCATCCCTGCTTGATCAGTTGGTTTTTGGCCTTCCTCTAAGTTACATGGCCTGTAATATGCTGCCAAATACATACCTGGTGTTCCTGTTCTTGGGAAGGCAGCACTGTGGTTGGCACTGTCAGGGGGTGACAGGCTGTGTGATCACAGGTGGGTGCAGGTCATCTCCAAGGCATCACTTCAGCAGATGAAAACATCTGACAATTGTCTTTGCTGGTCTCTCCTTCTGAATAACTTCTCTGAGGAGGGAATGAGCATGAGAAAAGTGCAGAGTTGTAGAGATTAAATTCAACAGATTCATTCAAAAGCTGCTTCTGCTGAGGGCACTGCATTTCCAGGGTTTATGTAAAGGCAGTTCTCCTAGAGAGAAAGACACACTTGAGAACAATCAAGTCCATTATTTTGTAGCCTCAGTTGCATTGTATTTGTGTTCCAGGATCCTTGACCTGGATGGATAATGCTAGGCATTGCCTGCAAGTGGCTATTTTAACTCCACTTGTTCTCTTACCTTTTATCTTTTTAACAGAAGTACATGGAATGGAACCACAGAAATGAGAGTTTGGCAGTATTTATTACAACTGTCCTCTCAGGGTTGAATGCAAGATGATTTTCAGCAGTGTGTATGCTCAAGGCCCATCCAATCCAGTAAATGACTCGTGTGCTGAGGTTCTCTGGGGGAGCTGGGCAGCAGGATGATATATTGTGATTGACAAAATGTATTTGTCCTGGCTTTCTCCTGGGAGCTGGAGAAGGGGATTACTCATTTCAGTAGTCAATGTGTTGAAGAAAATGGATACTAACTTAGATCTGTCATTTTTAAACTATTTGAAATTCGTTTAATGCTCGTGGGTGCCAGAGTGTCTGACCTGAGGAGTGTCCTTCTCCATTGTGTGGTTGCTGATGGTCCTGCAGTGGGCATCCCAGGGCAAACTCAAACTTTGCATTTCTACAGATTTGTTCTGGCATTGGCACTGAGTTTTCAGCAAAGATTTCAGTTAAGCCATGGTGGGGGGGCACACAGGGCTGTGGCAGGAGCCTTTCATAGGCATTTTCACATAAATCCATTTATACCCATAGGATGATCATGATCCCTGGTGTTTACTGATGATCAGGTTCAGAAATCTGATTCTCTCCATCTTCTGTGATCTTCTGAGGCTCTAAGAGTCTTCAAGCTGTCTTTTCCCTTCATATTATACGTACTCATAATTGTTTGTCAAGGGACACATTCTTGTTCCAGTTGCAGATTATTTGCTCTTTTACAGTGAGGTTACACCAGATAATTCACACAAGGAATGGCTGAAGTTAATTGTTGAATCTCAGTGCTGTCTAATTGGAGAAACTTCAGCCAACATCACAGTGCTCAGGCATTGCTTCAGATGTTTCTATCTCTCATCATTGATTTAAACACAGCAGTGAGTGCCAATTTGTCCTAAATGGTTTAACAAATATCTTTGCTACCTTTTTAGAAGAATATTTCTAGCAATGACACTGTAGGTTCTATATTGCATTTTGGCTCAAGAAAATAAAATAGATCTGTCTTTCCTACCTAAGGAATTACTCTTTTAACTTATCCCTATAGAAGATCTGTGATTTGGTGTTTGCATCTTTTCCTAAAGTCTTAGTTTTATCTCTGAGGAGATAAAATGACCAAAATAATTATACCTCTCCTTTTCTCAGCAGTGCAAAACCATCAGCTTAGCTTTATTGAAGAACTTTTTTGTGCTACCAATAAAATTTCATGGTTGAAGTCAGCTCTTGAAGCACAAGATCAGGGGTGATGAAGCTCAGTCTGCATACTCCAGAGCGAGATATCAGTTGCTGCCATTCCAGCTGAAAGGACTTCATGGATCTCTGGTGTGTAAAATAATTTTGGTATTGTATCATAGACAGAGTCATCTTCAGGGAAGAATGAGAGTATATTGTTTCTGACATCTTTTTTTTTCTGACAGTTTTACACTTTGACATTTCGCTATCCCAACTTGTTTTCCTACTCACTGACCCAAAATATCATAATGGTCTGGTTCAGAGGCTCCAACTAGCCTCAAATTTTGTGCTCTGTTGAGCCTTCATTTCAGTTTAGTTTACTGAATTGTCAAATATCTACCTATGAACGTTGGAGAGAGATGGAAAGACACCTTTAGAATTCTGATGATTGAGAAACCATGATGGGGACAGAAGGCACAATGTCATACTGCTGCCATTGCATTATTCTTGAAAAAATTAAACACAATGTTTTGACCTTGAAATTTTTTTTTTTTCTTCTTTAAATCTTCTTTTTATTTTTTTTTCTCTCTACATTTAGAGTTAGACATACAGACTACAGTCAAGGAACTATTAATGGGATTTGAAGAACTGGATAAAGCTGTCTTTCCCAAGCAAAACCTTGACATAGTTTTGGAGTTGTCAGTTTTATGGGGTTCTAGGGTCCTCCCTGAACTTGGAGAGGTGGGCACAGCTCTGTCCAGCTCACATGTTGCCCCTTGAAGGAGAAGTGTGAAGGTCAAAGTAGTCAGTCCTGCAGGGACTGGCTCTGCAGACAGTAGGATTGAATTATCTTTCTGTCATGGTCTTCTGGTTGTTTTAATAGACTTCCTTTAAAAATTAGTTCTATATTCAAGCAGAGGCCTGCAGTAGTAGGGATATTGAAAAATTATGCCTGTCCATTGCATTTTTTCCCCCGGAATTCATTGGCATGAGATGCTGTTGCATTTAAAATGCCTTCAGAAAACAATAAATGTGTTTTGAACCACATCCTGTCAGGCCACAGTCAGAAGTACAAGGGCTGAGGTGTAGAGTGGCTCAGGGCTGCCACATGGCCCCTTGGAAAGAGCAACAGTGAAACTTCTGGCTTAGAGAGATGTTGGAATTTGTGAGGGAAGCACATTTCACTGTATAAAGGACGTTAGATAAATGGAACACTTTATCATAGACTTGTACCTCGTTGCCCTTACACACTAATTGTCTTTAATAAATGTATTATTTTTTTTTTCCAATCAGATGCAGGGACTGTGGCCCAAGAATGTGATGCTCTGTCATGGTCAGACAGTTGAGCTCAGAGTAGCAATCCCAGCCAGCTGCAGAGTTAGCTCTAGGCTGGGCACACTCCTGGAAACCAGTCTAAGGAAAGCACAGGAGCACACACCCACAGCGATGGGGAGTGTGTCAATCAACAGTAAGCATCTCTATTTTTGTCCTTCTGATGATGCAGAGTTATCTCCAAGTGTTGTGGCGCAGCACAGGGAACGGAGCTCTCTCCAGAGCCCTCGCAGGTGGGTGGTGGGTGAGCTCTGAGAGGGAGCTCCCCCTGCCCACCCATGGGCAGGGTCAGCCCACGATGGGAGACACGTGGGCAGCCAGCAAGGAATCCTTGCAGTGGTGGGAGGGAGCTTTCTCGCCTCTCAGCTCTGCTCTGCTGCTGGCAGGGAAATGTGCTTTCAAAGCACAGCTTACAAAAGAGGAGCAAGAAAACAAGATGCAAATTAGAGGGAGAAATAAACTTCAGAAGAGTTTCCTTTGTGATTATGACTCAGTTGTTCAGAGGCAGACAGCGTAGCTTTGGAAGCATCAAAGGCACGTCACCGTTTCCTTTAATGGATTCATTTCTTTCAGTTCTTTTGGACATATGGGGAGGCCACAAATTTGCATGGCACCAGAGTTGCTTGCCCAGACACTTGCCTGTTGCTGTAACTAAGACAATAAAATTCAGAAATCTTCTTGCTGCTTTTTACACTCTACTGGGCATCAGTGCCTTGTGGTCCCTTCTGTCTCGGCAGTGGGTCTGATGAGATGCAGTAGGTGTTTGCCCACAGGTACAGTACAACCTGTACAGTACACCTGCTCTGTTTTTCAGTCTCAAAATACAAATAGGGGCCCTCAGTTGCATCCCTATCCCAGGAACAAGCAATTGTTTGTTTTGTCCAACAAGAATTCCCTCTGATTCTTTCAGCTTATTGACCAGGATAAAGGAATTGCCAAATGTCTCCTCCCACACAGAGTTGATAGCTCTGGGGTTTTTTCCAACATAATGCAATAAGCAAGCTCAATTGCAGGTGTCTTCCTCAAGCCTCCATTGTTTGTTGTTCCTGAACAATCTTTCAGCTCTTGGAGAAAGTTGCAATGTGAAGTGCTAGAAAGTGCTTTGCCAGACTGGTCACCAGGGAGCCAGGACATTGAATAGAAGGAAAGCTGCTCATCATGCATCACCTTTGCAAGTGCTTTTCCTTTCAGTGTTCTGTCATTAACACGTAGACAAACTTGTGTCTGAAGTTGCTCCCAGGCCATTCCACCCTGTAAAATACTAAAGCTGGAAAGAAAACCGCTGAGGGAAGTTCTACCAGGTGAATTTTTCCTGAGCCACCTCCTAGAGCTCATGTGGGAGGAACAAATAGTGCAAATGCATCCCTTGTTTACCATGAGTGCAAACCTCGACTCCTGGTTACACAGCAGCTGTATCACTGTATGTAGTTTAACTTTATTTGTTACTTGAAGGAGGCTGTTGAGAAAATTGAGCCTTTTTCAGGTTATTCCTACAAAGACATTTGAACCAACCTGTCAGCAATCTGTGTGGCAGTATAAATATAGCCAGCCCAGGAGGTAGGAGGGTAAGAAATGCTTATATTTGTCTTTCCTTCCTACTCTGCCAAAGGCTAAGTCAAAGCACCTATAAAAAGAGTCCTTAGAGCTATGTTTTGAAAGACACTAATTCTGGTGGCCTTAATACCTTGTGTTTTCTGGAATCCCACCTGTCTTCTTGTCAGGGCTGTGGAGCCCTCTGAGAGAAAGTCAATATCATTTGGGCATCCAGACTGAGGCAGCTTTTCCTTTTGGAAATCTGTGGTGCCCAGCACTTTTGTCAGATGTTGCTGGTTACTGCACTGGCTTAAAAATAGATCAATACATTCAGTGCTCTTACTTCATTACGCCCAAACCAAGGGAAAAACCATACCCATAATTTTTAGCAGTTGCTGTCTGAGTCCTGTGGCAGCCTGCCAGCGTCATGGCTCGTTGGTTACTGTGGGCAAATGAAAAACTGGAGGAATTCCACTGACTCATGCATTTTGCTTGGGTGGTCCCTGCATCTTTATTGGCCCTGAGGCTTTGCTGCCCTCATTTTAGAAACCAGCTCTTGAACATGCATGGATCTGAAAGATCTTAACAGAGAGTCCTGGCTTTGGAGATTGGGAAATTAGCACAAAAAGGCAGGTTTCCTTGCACAGGGATGGGCAAGGGGCAGGGCTGGGAATAGCAGCTCCATTGCTAGTTCCATGCTGTGTCTGCTGGGTCGCATTCCCTTCCCTTTCTCTCTGCCCAGTAGTGCAGATTGGGCTGCCCTTGCTCTGTGGAATAACTCTGGTGCTGTGCATTAACATCAAGTTCAGCAGGGATGCTGGCAGAGCAATAGAAGAAGGCAGGAATTCAGAGAATCATTTCATTTAATCCTGCTCATCCCAGTGTGTTTTAGGGGTGCTTCCACAACAGAATCAGCCCAGTCTAAACAGTGTCACCCAGTGATTGCTCTGTGCTTCCCACGAATACCCAGTCCTGTGTCAGTGACTCTGCCCTGCAGACCTGCTGTCAGATGAGCCAGCTTTGTACATGCTTTTAAGCACTGTATGTGTGTATTTTAAATGTTAGCTGTGTATTTTGGTGGTGTAACAGCTGGAGACCATTATGGTGTGACAACACTGCTTTCCTGCACCTCGTAGGAAATTCAGTTTGGTCGACCTACATTTATCCCAGCCTCCACACGAACTTGCTCTGTAATCTCTCGCTTCTGTTGTTGCAAATCTGAAGCACTGAATCTGGAAACAGAGGCTTGCCAAAATTGTTAAATAAGCAAAGGTCGTGTTGTTTGGAGACTGACACTGTGTTTCTTTGCTCACATGGTCCTGGAATGTGTCTCCTGGTAGGGGGAAGGGAGCATTTGTGAATGTAGTTCTCAGAATGAGTCATGGTGAATTTTTTGGGTTTTTTTTTTTAAATTTGTGAGTTAGGATTTTATGTTTCTGAAATAATAAGTTAGGACCAGGCAAAAATCCTGATGTAACAGCTGGTACTTGCCAAGAGGTCTGATACACATGTGATGTGTGAGCAAGGTAAAAAGCATCCTTTTAGGGAAGCCTATTTTTAGAAGTTACAGATCCTACCTCTTCTATGCAGTGTCCTATTTTTAACCAGGAGTGCTTCTGAGCTCTCAGCCCTGCTCCCAGCTGTGATCTACAGGAGCCTTCTGTACAACATCACTTTGTTAAGAGCTTGTTGCCTGTTATGGAACACGAACGTTGTGATAATTGCTCTGTGTTAACCACTGACAAAATGGCTACACATTAGTTTCATCTTTCTTTTAATATCCCTTAATACGGATCTTGGAGGAGGTGGCCAACCTGTGAGCAGTGAGCAAATTTGGATTAGCAGGTAGTTAGCACTGAGCAGCTTGGCTGGAGCTGGAAGATGTTTCCTCAGAAGCAGCCCTGACGCTTCTGTTTTTTAGGCCCAGGAAGGAGCATCCCACAGACTATAAGGGCAAGTTTTTGGTAAGCAAAGAAGTGTGGGACAGGACAGTCCATGGGCTTGAAGAGTTGCAGTGACAAGTGATGCAAGTTCCTTGACTGTTGGCAAAGGAAGGTAGGCAGAGACTGGCAAAACCCATGCAAGCTGTAGAAAGATTTCTCACCAAAAGGGGAGCTTTTTGTACATAATTACTCCTTTTTACACATACAAGAGTCACAGCACAATGATGCACATTTTTGCAGGCAGACAGATGTTGCCTGTTGAGAATTGGGTCAGAAAAGGTTGCATCTGTAATGAAAGTGTGATCAGTAATTACCCTGAATTGGGCCTGTGTGAAGAACTTTCTGATTTCTCACAACTCCCTGACTACTGGGTGTTATTGAATCCCACTTGTAAGCTCTTGAAAGTCGGGCTAACACTGCAAGTGTGATGTAATGAGCATCTTTGTGGTGTTGGGATCTGAAGAGATGGGATGAGCACAGAGCAGGGTGTGACACAGGGGCAGGTGAACAGGGTGCGTGAGAGTTGTGTGTCAGAAGGAGATGGAGAAGAATGAAAGGAGTTTTGCTAAAAGCAAGAGAGGGAGGATGTAAGATAATGATCCTTTTAAAGGCAGCTTTTAAATCTGCACTCCTTCAGGTGTGAGCAAGAACTGCCCCATCAGCGTCAGTGCCGTTCTGCTCTTCCTAATGTGTTTGATCCCTCTCCTTCAGCTGGACTGGATCTCTCCCTCTTGTCCTCCCTGTCCTTTCTCTTGGGTTTGCACAGATAAATTGCATCTGCACTTTTCTGGAGAAGAGATGAGGTATCCACCCCAACATGGATGATTTATCAAATCTGATTTTACTTTTAGGTCCTCTCTGTGAAATTGTCCTCAAGAGAAGTTCTCTGAAGATAAAATGGGTGTAAAAAACTTCTAAATGGCATACTAGGAAAAGAAAAAAAGAGTGTTTCTGAGGGTGATAATGCCAAAGTGTTATGCTTTTTTCTGCTCCATTCACTTCTGCTTTTCCGTTGCAGCGCAGCCTGGGAATACAATATGCTGCTCTGTGATGGCAGAGGCTGTTCTTGCAGTGTTTCCATCACATTCAGAAATAGGAAGAACAAGATGTACCATGAAGAAGATTATTTTTGTGAGACTTCAATCCAGCTTTGCAATTCCAAGTGCTTCAAATCTACGTCTGATCTCTGGCATGTTTGCATATATCAAACAAGCTGTGAGGCTCTGCCCATTGCTGGCTGTGCAGTCTTGCACCCTGTTTCCACCTTCTGGTTCTAAAGGTATTTTGCTTCTGGCTTCCACCAGGAAGTTTGGCTTGGCAGTGTCCACTTGAGTTGGTATATAGGGTGGTCTTCAGACATCCTCCTCTGGAGGGACAGTGTCACTTTTTTCAGAGCTAGAAGGCTGAGTGTGGAGCCTGTGAGAAGACTCAGACATTGCCAGAGGGTGTTTTGTGTTTCATGTGGACTGATTTTGCCTCTGAGCATGTTTTTTGATCCTTGGAGGATGGAGTATCTAGATATGTTTACATGCCTGAACAGGAAGGGATGCTGGAGAGAGGTAACAGATATTTGGCCAATGCTTGGGTTAGTTATACCCCAGTATAAAATATATGCAATTTCAAAGCAGGCAAGTTCCGTTCAGCAGCAGTAATTACAGAAGAGCTGTGGAGTTCTTTGTTTTCAAAGTCTCCAACAATGAGGTAGCTGTATTGTGGTATCACCCCTAGGAGCTGTGGCTGTTGTCCTTTGCATGCAACTCCCATGTTTGTGATATATTTCAGTGACACCTCAGCAGAGAGGCAGCCTCAACATGTTGGGGAAGGTGGCCTCTTCCATTCAGTTATGAATTATCTGCCTTTAATGTATTTCAGGCACACGAAGCTTTATTTTTCGATGGTGATTCCATTTTGTAATTGGATATAATGGCTGAAATAGCACTTCCTCAGTGATCCAGTTCTCATCAGGAGTGACACTGACACCACAAGAAATGTTCTGATCCTCTTTTGTGTTTCTGTGTTCCTTTTTCTAAAAGTCTGGGCTGAACATACATGTGAATGTTGTCCAAAAGCTTCAGTGCTCCAAGGAGCTGGAGCCACTTTTCTTGGGCTGCTACTGCTGTGCCAGGCCAAGGGAAGAGCAGAGCCTTGACCCTCCCTTGATGGTCATCATCATCATCCTCATCAGAGATGGCTCTTCAGTGCTCCCCTCCAAGCAAAGCATCCTTTCTACTGCCCGGTTGCATTGTGCTAATACTCTCCTTAATTAAAGTGTTGTGAAACTCATGACTCAAAGATGAAGTCTAAGAAGGAGTTTGTCAGCCCTAATGTTTTCTGACTCTGTCTGGTGACCTAATCGTAAGTAGGAACCTGGCCTCCTTGGTTATAAAACATTACAAATAATGATTGCCAGGAGCTAAGCTTTATCAGCCGCCTCTTCTTAAAAAAGATTTGTTGTATAATGGTGTGTCAGGTGTTCTTTTGCTGTGATTTAAGGGTCTGGGTCTGCTCGTTGATTTAAATATTTTCCAAGAGCATTATAAACCTGGATATTGGGTCAAATTTCTGGCTTGGAAACCTTAATGGTTCAGTAACTCACAGGCTCTTTTTAATAAAAAGCCCTCAGGAGAAGAGACGTGCCAGGGTGCAGTGAAATATATGCTCTGTTCACAAAGACAGCAGCAGCTGCATCAGATGATTAATATTTTGTACATCCTGACACTGAAATGCAGGGTTTGGCTGAAGGATTCAGGTATTGTTGTGTCACAACCAAATTTTATTACATTTTAAGCTACAGCCAGTGAAACGGCACTGTTGCTTCCACATGATAAATAATGGAAATAAAAGCTGATTAAATAACAGCCCTCCAAGAGGGGAGAAGCTGCTAGGAGCTGGTTTGCTTTGTCTTGGCCTCTTTTTTCTTGAGGTAATTTATAGTGTATGGTAGAATATTCCCTGGGAACTGAATTATATAACTTCTAGCGGTGTTAATGTGTGATGAAATGAACACTCAGCCATTCAGTTAACACTGCACTATTACTGACACTGATAGGTACAGACATATTAATGGCATCTGCATTGATAGGGGGTGCCCATAAAAATACTGCCATTGTCAGCAGTAGGGATTGCTGGGTGCAGAGGGGTCAGTGTAAGATAGAATAAAATCCTGAAGGTGCTGATGCGTTCCCTTCCTGCCAGTGGACTTGCTCCACGTTCACAGTTCTGCCAGCAGGATAAACCTTGGATGGGAACTTTCTGTGTTGCTGAGTAGCTACTTCAGCAAATGAGTTGTTCTGTTTGGTTTTTTCCTTTTATTTTTTAAAAAAGAGGGGTCAAACCCACCATCAGTCCAGTGGTCCATCTCTCAAGGCTCCACTGCTCAGACTTCAGAGAAAGCACAGGGAGAGCTCGATGTTTATGTTAGAGAAACAGGAGCTGAACAGTAAAGAGAAATCTTTGATTCAGCAGGGTAAGTGGGAAGAGAACCTCAAATTGCCTGTTCCTCTCCAAATTTCTATTTATGTCAGGAAAGAATGATATCTGTGGTAAATACACATGGGATAACTTGACCCTGATACTTAGTTCCCTAGAACACACTAGAGTTTAAGGACTGTTTGAGTTAAGTAACCTTTGCAGATCTTTCATTTAACATTAAATTTTAATAAAAATTTTGTCATGTCTTCAAGTTCGATCTTCCTGAGAACAAGGAACAAATTGTCCTCCTGCAGTTTAGCACAAAATCCCAGCACTACAGACATCTGAAACTCCATCACAAAGGTCTTGTATGGCACAAATAATATGCTCCCAGTGGCTGGGTGGTTATGCTGGCTGAAATCACAAGTGCTTGGCAGATGGAGCAGCTCTGAAAACAGCTTTAGAAAAACATACCAGCAGCACTAGGAGATGAACAAAAGGTAGGCTCCCTCCAAACTCCCCATTGCATGTGTTGTGTTTGCAGAGCTCCCACCAGCCGTTTATGTTAGCAGATTTATAGAGCTAGCTTAGATTTATGGTGGGGAAACAGAGCATGGAATCCCCGGAGGACAGCATCCGTTCCTGCCCCTGGGCAAAGTCCTGCCCTTATCAGCAAGCCCTGAGCCAGGTGCTGGGCTGCAGGGCGCTCATGTGGGGCCAGCTGCTGTTTGTGACCCCTTCCAACAAGAGCTTGGTGTGCTCCTGCCCAAACCCTGCTGCATTGCCTGAGTGACTTGGGATGCAGCCCCACGGCAGGATCCATTCCTGCCAGGGTTTGCTGTGCTTCTCTTGCAGCCTCACCTGCCCATCATCCTTGATGCCTTACAGGAAAAGTCCGTGGTTTTGTTGAGGCTTTTTTTCCCTTTTACTTTCTTTTCAGAGTGTTTTAAAACAAGATAAAGGGAGAAGGTTTGCAAGACAGAAGTGAGTTAGCTTAATGTCCAAAGTGCTGGCTTTCATCCCCTGTATGTGTTGTGAGGGGTGATGTTAGTTTTATCTGTTGATTAAACTGGGCTGGCCCCAGATCTGCAGTTTACACCCATCGGTATGTTGTTATCCATCACCTCAGTTGCACAGGCTAGGTGTTTTAACCCATGCAGTGTGTGGATGTTCAGCACAGTGCAGCACCAAGTGCTCACCACACAAACCAAAGACTCCATGCTGGGAAACCAGTCACCAGCAGTTCAGACACCTTCCCCGTGTGCATTGATCACCTCTGTTTGAGGACCGGGCTTAAAAAACACCATGCAGGTACCTCAGGCTTTGCAGGAGGTTGGGTTTCAACCTGATGTCCTGTTAAATGTTGGCTCTTTAGTGTTAGAGGTGGATTAAGCAGCATTACAGCTGATTGTGTCCCTTTCCACTACGTTGGTTTTAGCGCTTACAGCTTTGCCATCTTTAAGAGCTTGACCCAAGGTTTTCCATGCAAAATGTCTACCTCAGGGTGATATTTTAGGAAGAAATACCATTTTCAGTGCAAACAGCTGTGTCTCAGTGATTTTTGTTGAACACGTGTTATTTTTACCATGTTTAAACACAAATATAATTCTTAGAGTTACCATGTACTCCCAAGCGTTGGAGAGAGAGAGTTTTGTTGCCTTAGAAGAGCATTATTGAATCATTTAAGTGTGCTGAACTTTACAGTCTGAAAGACTTTATTTTGTGATGAACCTCTTCAAGATTTTATATTTTATATGCCTGGTGAGGGTCTGAGTAATGCATCTTCTCCAGAAGCATCATCCGTGGTGGGCATGCACATGCCATGGCTGCAGGAGCTAATGCAGAGGTTTCTTGTTCTTTGTCTTTCCACACATTTCTCAATGGCTTAGGGACCAGGAGCTGAGTCAAAACCCCATTTCTCTCCTTCTACAATTCCTTTAGTTTTTAGTTTGCATTTTGATCTAGAAAGAACTTTTCTTTCAGGTCTTCTTCTTGGTAGGATCAACTCTTTTGAGTGCTGATTCTTGAACCCAAACTTGTCTTGTTTAATATCAGGTCTGACTGACATAACCTAGTTCTGACTAAGCTACATGGGTTTCTTTTTTTGCTAAGAACAGAGAAAGGTGAATTCATTTGGGGTTTTTTTGGTAAAATAATGAACTGTAAAGTGACATTTGTCTGGACATTGTCTCTTCCATACTGTATTTTTTTTCCAGTACCACCCTGGCATCATGCCCATGTAATTAAGTCAAAACGAGTAAGCAACACGTGCTTTGACTGTGCCATGTGGCTCCCTATTGTATGTGTTACAATGGAACTCCTCAGAACACGCGGGTTAATTAACATCTTTTAGGGACCTGAATAATAGATAATGGTGCACAGGGCTTTTAACGTGTTGGGCTCTAATCAGTTTATTAGAAGACAGATGAAGACAACACAGCAGGGCTGTATTATTCTTGCCTCTAGCCTTGGAAATTAAATTGCATAGCATTTATTGGAAATTAACCAAATGTGATCTGTTTAAAAATGTACTAGGACCCGTTTTGTTCAGGCCTATACTTTACTTGTTTGTTTGTTTTCCCTCTTTCTTGGGGGGAGGAAAGACAACCACGTTCAGCCCTTCCAGCACAGTGTAGCACTCACCAGTATTGCTTTTGAAAAGTCCCCCTTAGCTTAATTAACAATACAGTCTGTACCCAGGCAGCATTAATTAATCACTTGCAAATGGCAATTTTGAAAATGGCAGTGGCGACTGTTAGCAGTCTGCAATCAGCTTTTGCTGCCCACACACCAGGGACAGCCCAGAGGAGCTGTGAGTAAGCAGCAGGCTTTTTGCTCTTTTTGTAATGTCAGAGGTGAAACTCCTGCTTTGTTCTATACTTACAAATCTCTGTCTCCACAGGGCAGAGTCCAGTGGTGGAAAGGACAGGCTCTGACAGTCTGACACTCCTGCATGCTGATGAGTGAATCTCCTTTTTTTTCTGCTACCTTGCAGCATCCTCTACACAAACCAGAGGGGTGTCACACTGCCTGCTCTCCCTCATCTGTAGAGCATTTCACAGCCACATGGAGATCCCTGGGCACTGACCCACAGCACCTGTCATTTAGGACAGAGGCTGCTCTGCAGTGTGACAGGTAGCTGAACTGCCTTTAAACTTTCCTGATGCAAGCCAGGACTCACAAGCTGAGAGTCAGGTTTTACTTTCATCACTTAGGTTGCTTTGGAGATCAGTTCTCTGACCCTTGGCAGGCTGCAAGTGCAGGGATACAAGTGCTGGCAGGCTGGAAGCCAGCTGGAGTGACTGTGCTCTAGTCAAAACCTTGTCACAGCCCTTCTGTGGTGGCAATCCTGAACTTGTGCTTTTGTCACCCCACCACTGAGATGACTTGCAGAACCTGTGAAGTATGTGGTGGTACCAAATGTGTCCTCATTTACAGTGGCAGCACTGAAGCATGAATCTTTATCCTCCTGAGGATAAGAAGGAAAAGCACTTTCCCTGCAGTTCTTTGAAGGGCTTTACTAGCTGACAGTTCATTTTTAGGCCTTTTTTATTGGTATAGAGCCTCTGTGGATGCCTCCTCTCTCCCTCACCCTGCTGATACCTTAGACAGTGAACTTAAAACTTCTGCTCAAAACCCCGGTGCTTGCTGGCTTTATCAGAATGCAGCAGCCTTCATTTTTGAAGAGTTTTAATGGGCTGAGTGGAAGTGAGATGCCTTGGTCATGGTAGTGGGATGGAACAGGAGCTTTCATCCAGGAGAGTGAAGAGTGGGGCTGAAGGGTGAGGAATCAGTGTGATGGGGGCTGAGGGACCACAGCTTGGCTGCTGCTTTCATGTCCTTGTAGAACTATAGAGAAGATACAGCACAGTGCCTTCCCCACAGGAAGATAAAGATGACAGTAGGAGGTACCCAGCACCAAGTGTGGGAGATGTTTGGTGATGGAGTGCTGGGAAGACCCCAAAAATCTTGGCTTGTATTCTCTCCTCTGCTGTTGGCCAGCAGTGGAAAGCAATGTAGGTATTTTGCTCTCAGTTTGTTCTTTCTTCAGAGGGGAGAAAGGCAATATTTTGACCATTTTTTTACCAAAATAATCTGACATCAAGGGCTGTGGAATGTGCAGTCCCTGAAATGAATGTTGTTACTAACTGAGGCCAAGGGATGTGACCTTTCTAGCCTCTACTGTGTCAGCTGCAGTTTACTTCTCTAGCTGCTATTTAGGAGATGCTGACCCTTGATCCCAGCAGGCAGAGTTGCTCCTCTGATCCATCCCTAAACCAAAATGAGCCAGGTGACTGAGCATAGGAACAGGTCTTTGCTAATCTGGCTCCTCTTGACTGGGAGGAGGCAGGATGCCTTTGCACTGATGGCTCGGCCAGCTGCCCTGACTGCTAGTAAATGACATAATGAGGAGTAAAAAAGAGGTCATGGCTGCGCTTGTGAGGGAATATCTGTCTGTGGCTTAAGTCTTCAAGCAACATCTTGTTACTGCTGTTGGGCAGACCTGGTGGTGTAGGAATGGAGAACCACCCACCAAACTGTTCCTAAATACTCCGGGGAGTTTCGCTGCCACTTGTCCGCTGTAAATACGGCTCCAGGTAGCTGCAAGCAGAATGTGATGGAACTGTCTGCACTCTTCTTTATTCATGCCAGCTCTAATTTTTCTTACAGTGACAGGTAAAGGGAGAGGAATTTGCATTGCCTCTGCCCACAAAGATTACACAGAGCCAGCAGGCAGCACAGAGTCACTTTTCAGAAATGACAGTGCCCTGTTCACATATATTAACTTCTTTTGCCTTCTGCCTCTGGATTATTCACGAGCCAGACAGTATGCTGCCTAAATACCAATAGTGAGTAATGAGGATTAAGTGTTACCTCTAATTCCTTCATTATGAATATTTCAGAACTTCCTGTTCAGGCTTAACTGCTATTTTGGTGCAAAAAAGGCAAGTCTTGGGAATTGAGCTGCTGCTGGCCGTGACATCACAGTGCTGTGATTTGGGTCTGGCGTGACACATATTCCAGAGAGCTAAGCTCAGTCAAGCCTCTTATGTAGATGTGTCTGAGAACCTCTGTGGAGAGAGAAGCACTCGTTAGTGAAAGGGGTAGATTTCTAATGTGTAACAAATGTGATTTTTCTGACTGGTACTTTTTCTCTTTTTTCCCTCTTGGTTTGCTTTCTGAGCAATAAAATTCAGACCCTAAGCCAGCGTGTGAGTTAGGGAGCAGTTTGGAGACCTTTGGCTTGCTTCCAATTCAGGAATAGTCACTTGTAAAATCTCAGGGATCAGACAGGGAGTGGTGCAGGTACTTCCCTGGTAAGGGAGGCAGTTGAGATGTGGTCTCCTGGAGGCAGATGAGGGAAAAATTTTCTAATACCTGGGCTAATAATGGTAAAGTGGCCTCCTCATCCTTTGGCTGGTTATAAAAAAAGTAGTCCTCACTGGGAGTTTTTTCTGTAAGTGCTGAGTGAGCAGCATCCAGGAGGTTTGGAAGTGTAGTTACTCATTCTGGAGAGCTTTTCAGGTCTGTAATCACCCACGACAAAAGCTATGAGAACCGTGAAACAAAAGCAAGCTCCCCCATGCAAAGGAATGGGCTTTCTGTGCCCATCTCAGGGGCTGGTGAGGAAATCTGTAGGTCTCATGTCTGGAATGTGCAGCATGGCTCTCATCAAGCTCCTTTTCCCCCTTTCAAACACAGTAAAACCTCTCTTCAACTCCAGCACTTCTGTGTAAGCCCAGCGTTACTTCAAATGCCAGTATAAAAGTGCTATAAAGGTTTGTGGAATGGCTTGTCTCCTTTGTGTACCAAGAGGTGACCTGGTTTCCTCCACATTATCTTTTCTTGCTGTGACAGGACCACAGGCACTTTCCTCTGCGAGCTGTGGAGGAGGAGGAGTGGCACAAAGTGGTGGTTTGGGGGACAGGGCTCTGTTCACTGCCTGCTGTGGCCAGATGGGGAGGTTGCAGCACATTTCTTACCCAGCAGTGTGTAGAAAGCAGGATCAGTGCTAGAGAGCACTCAAAAGGCAGGATTCAACACACTGTGTGCAGCAGTGCCTGTGTAGTGTTGTCACTTCAGGATGGATGAAGGGCCCTTTATAAACAGCATCATAGATCTCTGTGTCCCCAGAAGGGTTTTTGAATTTCAGACTGTCAGTCAGCACCTCTTTTTGTATTACAGCTGCTACTGAAAGGAATAGTGGTTTTCACATGCAACATCAAGAATGTCTTTTCCCTATCTTCATCTTCTTCCCTTGTTCACTAGTTCAGTGTTATCAATGGGCATGAATGCTCAGTTCTGTATAGTAAAATTGTACATCTGGACACCTGAAAATAATCCCCTTGCAAAGTCAGGAAGAGCAGTCCTACACTGACTGTGGTGATTAAGCAGATGTGATCCAGCAGCTTTGCCATAATACTGCAGAGCAGTGATAACTTACTGAAGTCATGAACTAGATGGAGTCTAACCTATTTAGACTGTGAAAATTGCATATTTCCTAACTGTTCTTCGTGGCACACACTTCAATTACCACTCTGAATGGCACTGTCCCCTATTAGTATTATGTGCTTAATGGTCATTTAGCGTCAAAGAAAACTTTTATCTTTCATAAGTGGAAAGGTGTAATAATTTGCCTGGAGGCTTCAGTTAGTCACTGGAGATAAAAACACTCTAAGACTTCAGTGCCCAGGTAATTTCCTTTATACAAATGCCCTGCTGCAGTCTTGTGCATAGTCTTGCCAAGATGAAGTAATTAGAACTTTCTGCTACAAGCTCCAAATTTAAGGACCTCTATAAAGGTCACTTCCAGGTCAGAAACCCCTTTGTGATCCTTGCACCTTACTGCTGAGAAAACTAGACACATCAGGTTTGCAGAGGGAGCCATGCAGGATGATTGCTGGGTTGTGTCTGCTGGACGCTTCTCACTGTGGCAAGTGTTTTGTAAGGTAAACTCGTTCAAATTGAAGTGTTTTGCATCAAATTTATCCAAATACTCAACAGAAGATTATCAACATTATGTATTTGGGTAGAGACAAAAGATCTCTTTGTATAATGTAGTACTGAGATGAAACAAACTCTAGGTAGTTATTTTTCCCCTCTATCAACACATAATGTTTCAATAATTTCAGTGAAGTGTCTTGGGAATGTTTCTTTTGGCAAAATAAATCACAAGGGCTGATGATTTGTCTCGACATTGGACTAAAGGAATTATTTTCACAGGGATGGAAAAATCTTTTCTTTTTACTTTGCTACCTTGCCAAACCTTCCACAGAACAATCTAAGCCTCTAAAGCTGTGAGTGGTGGTGTGCTTTCCTTCTCTTGGCAACTCCTCGTGCACTGAGGAGCCTCTGAGGTGTCTGTAGATGTTTGTCTCCTTATTAAATCATGGGTTTGATCAGCTAAAGGAAAAAAGTGAAGAGAATAATTAACTTTAAATGCTTTTAGGAGGAAAAGGAGGAAAGCCTGGATAATGTGGAAAACTAAGTCCCCTGCTCCCCATGGTTCAGGTTACACTGGCAGGGGCAGAGCAAGGAGCTTTCTGGCAGATATATGCCTGCTTTGCAAATCAGAAATCATCATGATAAATGCAGAATGTCTTCTCTCTGTCTGCTCTGGATCCTTATGAACACAGTGCTGGCTTTATTATTAAAAGTCTCTGGGAGATGATAGAAGAAAGTGAAGGTGGAATGTTCCCCTGAGATGATCATTCCAATGCTGAGGCTTTATTACAAAGCTAAGTTAGTAGTTTTCCTGTGTCCCCCACAGGATGCAGGTTTGGTGGCATACAGCAGAGTTTCACGTTCATTTTTATCAAGATCCTGTGTGTAGCTTTATTGAGATCCACGCAGAGAGAGGGAAGCTGCACACCAGCCCTGGCAGCCTGCAGCTGGAGCCTGAGAGGCTGGGAGGGATGCCACGGAAAGCCTGGCTGGAGAAATCCTGATGGTTTTGAAGGAGTGAGAGAGTTGTCAAAGAGCTTCATATGCCCTGGACAATACATACTCATGACCTAATCTACAAAGAAGTCTGCCATTTAAGTGGGCCTAAATCAGGATTAATGGTGGGTTTTCTTGAGTTTTAGATGCTATGCAGGACATCAGCAATGTTGTCGGCAATGATTCCTTTAAAATTTGGTATCTGTGAAGAATATAAATTCCTGTTGAGTGCAACTGTGATTACTCACTTCGGGACTGCTGCTTTGGGAAGCTGCCAGGCACCTGTGTCCTTTGTGCCTGTGATGTGTGCCAAGCCCTTGACTTGTTTCTGTGCTCGATGAGTGAAAATAAAATTAAGACTTGATTATTAAAAGGAGAAGGACATACACTTCAATGGGTGACTGCACAAACTATGAAAAGGGAACCATCACAGCAGATTTTAAATTATCTAATGTGGAATCTGGGCATTTCTGGCTACCAGCTCAAGAGAAAAGAGGAGGAAGATTAGGATCCTCATTCCCTACAGCCAAGGGAATATCCTTGGTCATATGCCTTAGCCTCTTGGTGCCTCAGTCCTCTGTACTCCGTGGTTAAATGAAGAAAATACCTGACGTGTGTGATATGCTGTGACAGGAGCCTCTTATTTCCCTTCAGCAAAAAACAGGGTGACTTGTCCTCATGCAAGGATTGAGCCTCATGTGCCACTGAACCATCATTTCTTTTTTTTTGGAAACAAGGAGATGGTAAAAATTAGAAGGTAGAAATTAAAAGGTGGAGGAAATTAGAGGTTTTCTTCAGACTGAAAGACCAGTTTTCCTGCGGGAGTGAACTTGCTACATCCTGCCAACCCACAGATGAACTGTGCTTTGATATCTCTCTGTGATACCCTATAATAAGCATCTACATTACCTATAAATACAGACAACATTTGTGGCCAAGCTGTTGCTACTTGGGAGCTAGCACAGAGCTATTCCAGGACAACATATTCATGCCAGTCATAAGAATTTAGTGTGTTGAAGACCCCTGCTCTCTGTCAAATTTGAATGAGCCCATGAAGCTGGTGTTTGTTGGGTGGAGGCAGTCAGAAGGTGCCCAACGCCTGCAGAAACCCAATGCTTTCAAGCCTCCCATTCCCCAGAGTCAGCTAAAACACAAGAAGAAAATGGCAGCCTGATATTTGTTGGGTGAAAAAGACCCCACATTCTTACAAGGAGTTTTGCTTCTATCTTTAGATTGGGTTGCTCATATCATATCACAGCCACTCAATCCCAGCTGATGTGGGAACAGTGGGGACAAAGCACCGAAAAATTGGACCCCACTCATGTACAATTTACAAAATCTTTATGATTTCTCCCTAGCCTTCCGAATTTCTGTCTTTGTTGCTTATGGTATTTCCCTGTTCTCCTTTCAAGCCTCCATCTCCTGAAGCCAGCCTGGTAACATAACCAGAAAGGGTGGTTCTTGCAGTGGGTTTCCACAGCACATTAATAACTAATCAAGGCTGGAATCGTAGCAGGTGGTTAAAAAGGGCCTGTTGGTCATCGTTTCGAGCTCTGGCAGGAAGCCTGCCCTGGAAAATGTAATTACTGTCCAAAAGAATGCGACAAACTCTGCCAAAAATAATGAAAATAGATCATCATCCAAAGCCACACCAGCTGAAACATGTGGCAGTTGGTGGGGGCCGGCCAAGCACGTCCCGCGGGGTTGGCAGCGCCGGGGCAGGAGTGGCTGTGCTGCCTCTGCCTGCAGAGAAACGGGGCAAGTTTGGGACTTCCCACACAGCGTGTTTGGAGGGCAAAGTGTCTGACAGACTGGTGTTTTTGTTAACCATTTGGGTTCTTTTATTTGGCTCTGTGTCACGCACCCTGAGAATTCATCATGTAGAAGTGGCGGTGTTTTTTTGACCCCAAATAAAATAACGCAATCCGTTTTGAACTTCTGGGAGGATTTTCAACATCCTGTCCTTTTTTTTTATTTTTACCCCTCCCAAAAATTAAAGTAAGGATAAGCAGCCACAGTCTTATAAAGCCTCCTGGCTTTGTCCACTGCATTTTTCCAGTGGCGCAGTTGTCCATCAAAGGCTTTTTGACCATTCCACATACCAGGACTTTGCAGTAGAGATAAACCTTGTGAAATGATGATAAAAGAGGCAGCTCTATTTGCTGGTTTGGAAATTGCTGTTTCCAGCTTCCTGTCACAGACTCTCTAGGATTCCTCCCTGCAGCAGTTTTTTTTAGCTGGATTATTTTAAAAGTATGAGTATCTTAACTTGGATTGCTTTACAGGATTGGGCTTAGAAATGGCAGCAGTGGCAGTTCAGCCGGCAGGATGTGCAGCATGTGGGTGCTAACAAGTTCTATAAACCTCTGAGTCCAGCTCAGATCCAGCCAAAATAGCATGGTTGTCTGCAACTAGTTCCATTTTCTGAGCTGTGCATTTGCCTATGCAGTCCTAAGTGGTTAACATCTTCCAGGAGGTGGTTGCTGGAAGAGGGGTAATAAACAGAGAAATGAGAGAGTTGACATGAATTCATTAATAGAGCCACTCTGGAAATGAGCAGGAGTGACAGCACCTAAATGATTCTTAAAAATACTATTCAGAGATATTTGTAGTTACTTGGTTGGTTGAAACTCCATTTTTTTCTAATCAGGATGAAGAGATGCTTGCAAAGAGAAGCCACTTGAACCCAAAAATTCGGGAATTAAGAGGCTTGTATTAATTATTTTTTTTTAACCAAGCCAACAAATAAAAGAAGAAAAAGGCAGAACACATCCACACCTTCACCCTTTTGAAAACATAAAGCCCATCCAAAAGTAGCAAATTCAGAGGTAGACATCTCTGAACAAAGTGGAAATTGGATATTTATCATTAAAGCCATTACTTCCAGAAGAGTGACCTTGCAGACACAAGCTCCTGAAAGGTCATTGAGGAGGAGTAATAGGAAGAATTTTGAATAATCTGTTTCAGTAATAAGAGGCCATCATGGACCTTCCTATGTTCATTCTACTTGGCCAACTAGGGTCGCTTCCCTAAGGCAAGGGTGACCCCCCACTAAACACCCTTAACTGGGCCATTCTGAGTGATTGATTTTTGATGGGATGTTCATCTGCTTTTAATTCACTTCTCAACTTAAAAGGCAATTCCAGGTCTACTGTGGGAAAACCGCTGTCTTCTCCCTGAGCCTCCATCCAGCCCCTTTCCTGGAGGGTTGGAAAAGGACTTGTTTCATCTTTCAGCAGTGGCTGTGGATGCTTAATTAAGGGAGACAAGCCCATAATGATAGCAGCAGCTGTTCTCTCCCCTGGGCAGAAAGACACTCTTCAGGGACAGGGTCCTCCTTGGCACAAAAGAAAATATTCTTGAGGAAGCAGCACTGAAGAGGCTGGCAGCTCCCCACGGCTTCTGACTTGGTAAGAAACCTCAGGAAAACACCCGTGTGGCCTGTAGTTTTGGCAAGAGGAGGGAGGGTTGTGCACAAGGGATGAAATGCTCAATAACACTCTGTCAGGAGCACAGTCCTCTGGATCCAGTCTGCAGGGTTTGTGCTGATAGTGCAAGCGACTGCTAAACAATTATGTTGGAAGTAATCTCAGATTGGGGGATTATCCTGCATCCAGCCAGTCTCCCCATCCCCCAGAACAGACTGGCATCTGGCATCCCTCTGACTTCCCCACATGGGGTAACTGCGGTGGAATATTTGGAGGGGGGTTGCCAGACTGGATCATCCCCATTGCCTGCCCTGGAAGGTTTTGTGGGAGCGTAGTGCTGTCCCACCCATAAATAATATATATTTAGACTTCTCAAATTCCTCTTGCTGAGGAGTTTACATGGAGATTGTTGAGAAGTAGCATCGCCATGAAGCAAAGCACAGCTAGAGCCCCAAGCCCACACCTCCCACAGTGATCCCCAGAGATGCTTTGGGGGCACCTTGGCCCACTCCTGCCACTGTCCAAAGGAGGCAGGAGGAGCTGCAACCTGTGCATGGCCAAGGGCTGAGCAGCCTCTGCAGTGAGCTGCCTCAAAGGGAGGAGATGGGTGGGAAGGAGGTGTGAGATACCTCTGTTAAGCCCAGTCTGGAAAACCCTAGGCCAGCACCCTGAATGTCTGTAAGAATAAATATTTATCTGCTCTAAGGATCAAATGATGGATTTGACCCAAAGCCAGTTAAGATCAGTGCAAGAGTTCCCCTAAACCTCAGTGAGATTTGGGTCAGGGCAAAGAATGACTATTGTCAAGAGCAAATGCTTTTTTCTGATGGCGTTTGCAATATGAGGAAGCAGAACAACACAAGTTTTGTTTTCAATTTCCTTTCCTTCCTGACAGCTTAGCCATTACCAGAGTAGATTTAATCTGTTGTGCAGAGGAAAGCACAGCACTTTCCTAAATGGTGGGTACAGATAACTGTTATCAGCACTGCCTTCCCAGCAGCTTGCCTGACGTCATTGGTGATTCCCAGGCCTCTCCTTGCCTCAGAAATTTAGGATGGGCTTACCCAGTGCCAGCTGCCTGTGAGTCATCCTCTACCACGCAGGGTAGTCTGTACCTGCACAGCAGCCAAGCAAAGGAGATTTGAACAGACATCTCAAAATGTGTGAAAACTGCTCTTGCTAAAAGTGAAAGTTTTGCTGATGACTTTTGGGAAGGCAGAAGCCACCCTTGCAGTTCTTAGGGAACTGTGGCCTTTTGGACTCTCTTTTCTTCCTACTTTCCTTCGCAGATGGACAAACCATATACTGAGTTGCTCTTTAATTGTTCTGAGTTTTTCCTCCAAGACCTTTTGAGAAAACATGAAACAAAAGGAAAAAAATAAATTAGAATTGCTTATGTTCCCAGGGAGCCATCAGCTGAGCTGGAAGCACTGGAGCAGGGGTGATGTGGGACAGTGGGAGGGTCTCCTTGGCACAGAAATGCCTGAACAGCAGGAATATGAACTTTTCACCCATTGTTCAGAGTTTTGCTTTCTGTAGCAGGTGCTGTGTTTGGGATGGAGGATTACTCATGTGTGTTTATGTAACAGCTTGATCAGCTGGAAGGAGAACAGGATTTGTGGAGCTATGAGCTCTTGGGGTATCCAGCACCATACCTGACCTGACTGGATGAGTCTGTGTCATCTAACCCTGGAAAATCCTTTCTCTGTATGATGCTAAGAGGAAAGGTCTTGAAATCCCAGGTGCTGTCAGCACAAGAAAGAAATGGCAAATGCTCTTAGAGACATGAAAAAGACTGGAAATGCAGCTGTGGTCTGCTGCAGTCAGGTGAGAAGTGGGAAGGAACAGTAGGGAATTTTGTAGGGAAGAGTTTTTCAAATGGTGAGACAGACATGTAGGAGGTCCAATAGGGAGGAAAGAGCTGAACTTTTCTTCCTGACTCATCATTGCCTAGAAAAGCAGCAAGCTGCCTGTATTGACATAAAACCTCAGTTAGAAATTGAAGGTGTTCTCATTTAAGGTATGTGGGATGGGAAGGGATACCCCCAAGACTGAGGTTAGAGAGAGAGGGAGGCAGTTCTGGCAGCTCTTTCCTCAAAAGAACTTGTGTCTGTTTTGAACTCAGTACACAGCTGAAAATAAATAAACAAAAAGGGAAGGTGGTGTTGTACCAAATTCCAAATGCCAAAACTCACATTTTACAGGCTGTGAGAATCATATATGTGAATAGCTCATTGTACTCTGAGTTGCATGAGCTGTTGGGAGGTTTTTTTCCCAGTGTATTTTAGAGTATAAGGAGGTGCTGACTTGTGCAGAATTCAAGTGATGGAAGTTAAAATGTGGAAGAGCCTCAAAAAGGTCTCATGTCTGAGTAAACATAGGCCGTGCTTGCACTTGGGGCGGACAGCTCATCCAAGCAGGGGAGAGAGGGCTGGGAAGAATTTTGTGCAGATCTTTGATGTATCCCTACACTCCTCTGTAGGATCAAAACCACCCAGTATTAAAGGATACATCAGCCAGCAAACTCAGAGGAGAGTTGCAGTCCTGTAGGGAGAGAGAAAAGTGCCCTAAAAGTATATTCCCATACAGTTGGCACAATTCCTGGGCAATAAGACAAAGAAATCTGCCCATCTGTCCTACGGAGGCGTTGTGGATTTGGTGAACCAGGTGTTTGTGTTTAACAGCTGGGGGAGATGAGCTCAGCACGAAGGCGTGCGGCTTCAGCCCTGCACAAAACCGTGCTTGGTGTTGGAGCATGGGGCTTTTTTTCTTCCCAAGTCTCTTTGGTGGCTGCCTCCCAAGGTAATTAGCACAAGGGAAAAAGTGCTTGCGAGGTGGAAATTGCTGGTTGAAGCCCACGGCTAGGGCTGGTGTGTTTGCACCGTATGTTGGAGGGGTGGAATCCGTGGCTCGTGCGTCAGGGTGGAAATAGCCTGCCCTGGATTTGCACGCTATAGTTAGGAACGTGCTTGTACCCACTTCATAAACTGAGCTGGCTCCTTCTGATGTGATAACAAGCAAGTTTCAGGGACAGGAATGTGAGCCTGCAGGGTAGGTGGAAAAAGTGGCTTGTCCTTATTTTTCAGAGATCACTCAGCATTAGCTTTTTGTGGCGCACCTGACTGGACAGGGCATGGGTTAATACTTTGTTTGTTTCCTTTTTGCAGAAAGTGGCAGAAAAATTGACTATTAAGCTTCTTTTTCCATACTTCTCCTTACTCAGCCTGAGTCTCTAATCTCGTGCAATGCATACCCAACTACCTGTAAAACCTTTGCAGAAGGAGACAAATCTTTTGTGAGGATTAAGCAATTTGCTTCTCTTAAGAGATGGTGGTTTATAGAAATAACCAGCATGAGGATGAGAATTTTGGAAGAGGGCGGAGACAGCACTAGGTGCAGGGAGATACATTAAATCACCATGTGCTGTATGTGTTTTCATAGGCAGCGTCTGACCAGGATGCTTGCATGCACTGATGTGATTCTGCATGCTGTTTGTGTGTAGAGTGTGTGTAAATATTAAGAGACAGGGTGTCAGAGTGATTGCAGCTCAAGTAGGAAAACACTGCTACAACAATGCCACTGCGTTTATAATCCTCTGTGAGTGTTCACTGCTTTGGTTAAATATGCAGAGACTGATGGAGATTGCCAGTGGATTAGCTCTCATGTGTCTGGTGCCAGGGATTGATTAGCATAAGCAAATTTCTTCTCCAGCTTCCCATCAGTAAGGAGAGAAATGCAGCAAGAGGTCCCTCCACTGCCTGGGAGGGGACTCAGATGGTGGGGAGGAAAACTGGAGTGGGGAACAGTTTGTTCCCAGTGTTAACCTGTGTGACCAAATTAATCCCAAAACTTCTGTAGCGAGCACATCCCCATAGTTTACCTTGCAGAGCTCACAAATTGGCTGCTTTAATTTTTGTTTTGCTTGCAAACACAGTTTTGAGGGTTGTGGAGCTTTTCTCATGGCGTGATTTGTTTCTCTGCCATCTTTTTGGTGATCGTGTTTCAGCAGCTGAATAAAGGAGGAACCTAAAACCCAATAAACATAGGGCTCTGAGTTGGCTTTCTTGTTGATTTGGGATTATATTTTGTATATTTTTTTTTTTGGGGGGGGGAGGTGTTGGTTTTGTTTGGCTTGGGTTTTCCTTATTTCTGTGCTCATCAGAATGAGGACTTAGACCAGCTAATGAATGTGTTTTGAGCTGCTGCAAGTGCACCTAATCATTATAGAAAATTTGGGGCTGGATGTTGAGCTTGTGCTCCTAATGCAAAAGTCCAATCCCCTTCTGTGGCAGTCCACAAACATTCTGTGTGTGCAGCAGGATCCCCATGGACTGTCAGTTGTTGGTATAACACTGATCCTTTCACGTGTAGCCTTGATAGTGCTGGGGACAGGGATTTACTGATAAAACAAACCTAAGGCTTGGTAATAATTGAAAATGCAGGGTGGTTCCCCAGGCAGAATGCCTGCTTATAGCAAACAGATTTCATCTCTAAGTCAGCAGACATTTCCTTAGAGAAATCACAAATTCTGATGGAAATCAATATTTAAAGGGGCCCTGATAGTCTGGGGCAAAGCTTCCATGTAAGGTACTTTCAAATCTGAGCAACCCCTTTAGGGATTAACATCTGAATGTTAAATATGGGCTAGAACAAAATCTACTGGAGTAGTGAAATAGTCTTTTCCAGCAGCAGGAGCATCGCTGCTGCCCCGGGTTCTCTCCAGCCTTGGAAGAATCACATTAGAAGTTTGTTGTATCTGTAGCATGGGTGTGTTTTTATTGTAAGTAAGTAAATGAAAATCCCCAACCAGCTTTAGCTACAGTTATTAAATCTTAATAAACACGGGGGTAAATAAGTCATTTTGCAACATTTGCATGCACTGGTGAGCAGCTTGCGTTAAAAACCTGAATCTTCATGAAGCAAGAGCAGATTTTACAGGCTGTTGAAACTGATTTGGTATATTGATACAAAGGCTTGATCAGAGAAGAGGGGAGGATGGGAGATGTCCAAAGCTGCCTGATTTCAAACTCTAATAATTTCTTTCACTGGCTGAAAGAATTAAACCCCTGTATGGCTTTCCCATCACAGGTTGTGGCATGGAAATGGTAGAAGTCAGATTCAATCCAATGCTTTTGCTTTGCAGGCTTTCTGGAGCTGTTCTGCTGGCCCAAAAGCAGCTACAAGTCTGTCAGTGAGAAACAGGATGTCTTGGGACAGTGCTCTGGGATCTTTCTCTGAGTGTTGTGTTGTGTTGTGCACAGAGATGCAGGCAGTGAGCTGTGACAGCAGAATCAATGAGGAGAGCTCAGAACTAAAACTCAGTTTGTTCTAACACATTTGGTGCTCCTGATTACTAAAGCACTGCACAGTATTTGTGCGTCTTGCCACACATCACAAGGAGGGACTAGCTTTTGTTTAAAGGTAGAAGAGTAACGAGATGCAGTGAAGGGTCCATGGGAAGGGGATGGTCAAGCAGGGACTTCAGCCTCTCACTGCCTTGGGACTGGCAGGACATCTGTCCCTGTCTTTGGCATCACTTGAGCAACCCTAAAGAGGTATCTGAGGGGTCTGCTGGTGTTGAGCTCCTGAAGGCAAAACTAATAAATAATGTGTGTGCTACTGTACAGATGGGATGAGCCCCCAACCTCTTCACTCCTCCCCACCTCATGCCAGTACAGGGCTGGAGCTGCTTTGATCCCCATTAGAACAAAGACTATACATTAAAGTGAATTATCCCAAAGTTGTTCCTCATTAATCGACAGCTGCAGGCACTTGGAAACATCTGTGCAGCCTGTTTGAACATTCCCTTCGCTTCAGTGGTTGCACTGAGGAGGCAGAACAAATCAAAACACGCCGCCGGTCCAACACCACCTCTTCACCTTTCCTACAGCCAGTGCGAAGAGCAGGGGCCGTAAGGGAGCAGGATGGTTGTGTAGACAGGGAGCTGAGTGGCAGGAAAAATTATGTCTTCCCATGGTAAATGAGCAAAGCTGGAAGAGAGACCAAGGGCTGAGCAGGATGCAGGCATCCCTCCACTCCTATGGCCACGGGCAGCTTGTGGGCACTCTGTCTGCCTGAGAGGATGGGCAGTGCTGGGTGACTCCAGCAGGTTTTCCTGTAGAAAGAAGCCATCTGGGTAGGAAGCAGCCTCCCTCTACCCTTACTGTGTGTTTTTGAGGTCACATCAACTGATAGAAGTCAGAGAAAACCCACTGAAGTGAGGAGCTTTGCCCACCAGGTGCGAAGCCTTTATCCCAAGCCCTTGAGAGCCACGGTGGGAGGATGCAGCATCCCCACCAGGATGCCTTTGGCTCCCACAGACAGTGCTGGGCTGGTGTCACTTGAAGGGCAGGTCACAGAGCCCATGAATTACAATATTCCAGTAATCCCTTTACACTGGCCTGCCCAGCCCTCCACGCAGCAGGAAATGTGGGACAAGCAGGGTTTTGAGATTATCTCATGCTTTACAAAGGCAGTTCCCTTTGTGCTTTTAGAAAGAGCTTGCTCCTGCACGGGCAGGGGGCCGAGGGTGATGCTCCTGGCCAGATGCTGTCCCACGACCACAACAGCACTCCCAGGACCATGGCAGGTGAGGTCTGTGCTGTGCCCTCCTCCACACACCCCAGAACCTGTGGTTTGTGATGGTCACTGAACCACCCAGTTGCCGACAGAGATCACATTTAGCTCCCTGATCCCTTCCTCCTCAGGGATGTAGTTACTTGATGCAAGGACAGTGTTTTGCAGCAATTTCCCACACCCTCCAAACAGATCAGCCTGTTGCCCACCAAAGCTGTCCCTTGGGATGGTGCAAGAGGGAGGAGATATTTCTCTGACCACATGCTTTGCTGAAGATATGCTCCTCCTTAGGAGCACTGTGAATAATCTACATTCTTTTATTCATGGAAATGCCAAGGCAGGAGCAACCTGGCTCGAGGGGACCAGCAGAGCCCAGGGACAACTCCACAGCTGAGTAAAGCAGTATCCTCTGCTACACCAGAGGTTTGCCCATGTTTGGGGAGTGCTGTGCAAGTCACTGCTGGTGGTTCCTGCTCTGATAGCCAGCCCCGTTGTGGGAGATGCTGCTTTTCTCCTCCTGTCTCACCTACCCAGCTCACCTTTGCCTGGCATATGTTGGCAGGTCTCCAAAATAAATTTCCTCATGTCTTCAGCCCCTGGTGGGGCTGAGGCTTTGAAGCGAAGTGACTTGGTGTTCTTTACCTGCCCACGTGTTCTTTTTCCTCAGCCCGTGCCTGTGCTGAGCCTGCTCTTACTCCTCAGTGAACTGTACCTGGGATGCCTCTCGCTGCACCTTGGTGAGACTGGCAAGCCTTGCAGTGTCTCCTTCAATGCCTTATTTCCAGCCAGGAGGGCTTCTCCTGGGAGTTACTGGCCCCAGTTAATTCATTACAGGGATCGAGTTGATGCTTCACCTGTTTTACCCTTCGAACAACACGGGTTTGCTCACATTTCAGGATCCTGTTGCTACTGGAAAGCAACTTGAAGCACCAAGGGACAGCTCTTTATTACTGAAATACTGACAGCCTTTATCCCTGTCTTTGCAATTCGGTTTCTGTGCACCTTGCATGACTCAGAGCAGCTCTGTGCCTCTGTCTCTCCACAGATGGGGTACCTGCTGCTGCTCCTTCCCTTTGCTCTAATGGAAAACTGCATTACCAGTCTTGGGCCTTACTAGTGATAAAGTCTAATCACAAAATGTCAGATCTAATACTCCCCTCTGTCCCAATCCTTTTCTCAGCTCTGGGAAAATGTTATTTGACAGGACAAAGTAGGATTTGGCAAATTGTTCTATTTGAAAAGATGGGGAGGAAAATGTTTCTGATTTCTCAGTGCAGCCCGCTTTGCTACCTTTCTTTTTACTGTGTTTTTGGGAGGCAGGGAGTCTGATGAAGGGAGTAGAGCAGGCAAACTAAAAATTATTAGCTGTTTTCAAACTAAGATGTAATTGTGCTCTAAAAAGACACAGACTGGAAGGAAGTGTTTGAGAGTTACCAAACAAAGTGTTTCAATTGTCCCAGGAGAGAGTTGCTTACTTTTTAAATTATCTTCTCTGAAGTATTTCTAAGAACTGCCTTAATTTAGTAAGAATTAAAAAAAAAACACAAAAAAAAAAAAAAAAAAAAAGCAAACAAAAAAAACCAAAAAAAACCCCAACAAACTCTTGAGATTAAAAATAAAAATACTATCAAATTTCAGTACCTTTGCTGATCACTGGTTTTATTGGCATCAGTGGGAGTTTCCCTAGAGCCTTGTGGAGCCAGGATAAGATCTCTGATCTGTTCGCTCCTGATATCAGTGTCTTCTGGCTTCATCAAATCTGATGGAAAAGTTAGAGGGAAAAGACCAAGCAAGTGGTATTAAAGATGGCCACAAATTTAGCACATTTTAATTCCTAGCAGCAACCCCAGCACTGGGAAAGGAGCTTTTGCAAGACTTCCTTCTCTACTAAGCAGCAGCTTTGTGGTTGCATGACGAGGTGGGTGATGTGGAAAGTGTTCTCCTCGTCGTGGGGGTGGTAGCAGTTGTGCAGGATTTCTCAAAAGAGGAAGGATGTCTTAAGCTAATTCAAACTTGCCTAATTTCCCCTTGTGTCCTCAATTCTGCATAAATGTTCAACCACGGGCTATATCCCAATTGCTTAATTAGCCTATTTTTTGTGCCCAGCAGCATGCGCCATTGATCCTTGAGCATGGTCCTGCTCTGTACAGACCCTGGACTATCCATTGTGACAGTCCATGCCTTGGCTTTTTCCACAATCTGTTTGATTTGTGAATTAAAGTGTAAAATACTATTATTGCGACCCTAGGATTTTGTTGGGGTCTCAAAAAAAGATAAAAAAGGGCATGGGGTGAACCAGTTGTTTTCCTCTTGATTTTAGAACAAACTACAGAAAAAGAGAAAACACAATTAACATGGGTTTTTTAAGCTAGCCTAGAGGTGAATAATAATTTAATAGCTTTGTAAGATGCTAGATAGGTGTTTCAGTGGATGCTCTATCCCACATTGCCCTCTAGTGAGGACATGGCAGAGCAATTCGTGCCTTCCCGCATCCACCAGGATATGAAATGTGGTATTTTAATAACTGAGGACAGGGCTTGTTTCTCACATAGTGGTTTAGAGATGCAGCAGTGTGAGGAGGGGCAGTGTTCATCAGTCACCTGTGCCTGTTCTTGCACCTGCACTGGCTACAGCTTTCTGGATGCTTGCCTTTTTCTGAGAGAATTCTCTCTGCAAGCATCTCCCTGCTGCTGCGGGATTGCCAGACACAGGCCCCTGCTCTCTTCTGCTTTTGGAAAAGGCAAAGATATTTCCTGTTTGCTTTTGGTGAAGGATGATCTTTCTTTGCCTTGCACTTTGCTCCATGAAACAACACCAGTTCTATGGTTTTCCCTGCACATACACAGTCAGACAGCTCTGGTTTGGAGATCATCACAGGACAAACTTCATCCCTCCTCAACACGACACTGATGCATCCAAAGGTGTTGCATAGAGCGTAGAATTGTATGGCCCTTGTCCTTCTGCCTTCTCCATTTGTCATTGCTCCAGCTGATACGGGCCCAGCACGTCCCTATGTGCTTGACCATATTTACATAGAAATTCATAATTAATGTTCAGTTTTCAGAGGTGTTCAGATGCTGTCTCACTCATCACAGGAGTAGCCATGGCAATCTTTGCTACATGCTGTCTTCTTCAACTCCGTGCCTGAAAAATTAGCAGTTATTGAACAGTTTGTCCTAAACCCTGTGATTTTCTGCACACAGACAGGGAGGGGCACAGACCGAGTGTGTGTGGCAGATATGTGGGTGCTGACAGTGCCCCGTGCCAGTGCCAGCCTGCGGGGGGCTGCAGGACCCCAGGAACACCATCGTGTTTCGGGGGCGAGGATGAGCAGCACTGTCACCCCACCTGCTCCACGTGGCACTCGGGGGCTGAGTGACAAACACTGATGCCATCTAGTGACCAAAAAAAATGAGACATGGGCATTTTATAAAATCCTGTTGGGAACTGTGCAACCGCAAGTGGGACAGGCCTTAGCGCTGGGAAGGAGGGGAGATGGGGCTGAGGTGTGCTGGGAAAAAAAAATCCCTTTCTTTTCTGCTCTCCCAGCCTGTCTCTTCCCTCCCCATGAAATGCTTCTGCAGGTGACCAGGGTTCTCTCCTGTGAAGCTGTATAGATCCCCAAAGGAGCAAGGCACAGACTTCCTGAGCAGCTCTGTTGCTTGAGGGAGCATAAATTCCCCAATGTACTGCTGGAGCATGGAGCACAAACCCAACTCCCCAGGACAAGGTGACTGCAGGAGGGGAGATGGCTGCTCCGCTTGTGACATGGGACATCACAGGCAGCGACCCTGGGGACTAATTAAAGCTGGCAGCACGGGCTGTGACAGTGTCATTGCTGCATCTTTGAGCTTGGCAGGGGCTGGCAGCTCCTGCTGCTGCCCTGACAGCAGTGTCCCCTCACTGCAGCTCATGCAGCCTGGCACTTCTTTTCCTCCCACCACCTTTGTTTGTCCCCTGTGCTACTGTAGGTGAGGGCTGTGAAGGCTTTAACATGCTGGGTTTCTGTGTGAGCAGCTGGCTGGAGGCACCTGTGCTTTGTCCTTGGTTATTAATCCAGCGAATTCCCCGTGCCAACAACCTGGAGGAATTAGTTTGCACCTTGCATTTTAAAAATGAAGTTGCTTCTGACTACCAGTTTATTCTGCTCAGCTAAGCTGTTGTTGGCAGGTGCAGTTTGCCTTGCCTGAGGATGGCGGGCTGGGAATTTTTTTGCAGCTCTGATAATTTCTCCAGCTCCTAAGAAATGCACAGAGAGGGAACTTGGGAATTAAAAAGTTTCCAGATAAGGAACTTGAGGGTTGAGATAGCTGTGATGAAGTGCATTTTAAATGCACTGAGATGCCAGGCAACACGCCCAGAGAGATTAGGAGAGCGAGCAAAGCACCCAGATGCAAATGAGCTCCTTCGTGGGCCATCTCTGAAGTGCAGTGACAGCAAGACTGGTGCTGGCACGTCTCTGCTGAGGTGCCTCCCTCACCAGGCCCGTGGGTCCATCAGCAGTGCCTTGCCCCAGAGGGAACAAGCAGGCTCTTGCTCTGCACCACACTGCTCAGTCTGTCTCTGCTCCCTTCAGAAAGCCATTTACAAGGGTCCTTGGGGGACTTTTTGTTGGTTTTCCCAAATGTTGTTGTTATTCTAAATGTAAAAGTACCTAATATGTTCTTATTGTCTAATTTACAAATGTTTTGTGTTATCTTTGCTGCTTCTTTTTCTGGATTATCCTTGTGTGTCCCCGCCTTTCTGCCCTGCATAATTGAGAGCTGGCGCTGTGCCTGTAGCATTCCTGTTTCAGGGCCAAAATGGGAGTGAAAATAAATGCTTCTAAATACTGTATTGAAACAAATAAGTAATTTACTCATAATAGCTCTTCTCCTGGCATTACACTGGCAATTTCATGCAGGTTTTGCAGGAAGAGCAAGCAGTTGTGAGAGGCTGGAAGATCCACACCGCATGAATATTTGCCGTGTGTGTCTGATGGGGAGAAGGGCTTCACAGATTTGGAAAAGTGCTCCTTCTCTGAAGGGATTTTAGCCAGAAGTCTGTGACAACACTTGTTTCATAGATTTGCTGTCCCTAGTGTCCGAAAATTCTGTCTACCAGGATTTTAGCTGGAGGTGGCACAGACAGAGTTGCCCGTGAGGAGAAGGCAGGTCTGCCTTACCTTGTGCTGTTGAGTAAGACATCTTTTGGAGCAGCCAGCCAACCAAAACACAGCATATGTCCACATTGTCTTCTCAGCTCAATAGAAATCCTTCAGCATTATCATACCTCCATCTGTTCATTTTCCTGAAGAGATATGGAAAAGCAAAACACATTTAGGGTGCTCTTTTGCCTGGAGCATTCAACACAGAGACTGTCTCTATCTATTTGGCACCACTAAGGTATTACCATCTTACAGCAGACAAGCAGAACACCTTGCAATGAATAACCAGAGCTCTGTACTGATTTTCTCTTTTCTCTCTCCTTGTAGGGATCCTGTTTACGATGCTGGTATTTGGACCAGCCTGTGGATTTATATTGGGCTCCTTCTGTACCAAAATCTATGTGGATGCTGTCTTCATTGACACAAGTAAGGAGAACTGGGTTTGGTTTCCAATCAAATACACTAAATTTTTATCGACAAAAATGCTGATGCTCACAAGCAGAAAACTGTCATTCCATCTTCAGTGCCTCTTATATGCATGAGTGTCACTTTTATAAGGGTTTTAAGACTGGGATTCAAAAGCTTTCGGCTCTGTTCTGATAAATAGATTTGTAATGGTTAAGATTTGTTCCCTTCTGTGTTTTCTACTATGAGATGAATTTCATCCCAGCTCTGAAAGGACACCTTGAAATAGCACCGTGGTATTGTCATGTCAGGGGAGATGTGTCCAGAGCACAGGGTGAAATCTGGTGAGTTGCCACCCCAGGGTGTGGGGGATCCATCCAGGTTCTGATGGAGGCACACCAGTAAGATCCATGCCCAGCACCTTCTGCCCATGACACTGCCTGGACGGTCAGCATCAGTCCCACAGCTTTTCTCCAACGCATGGAATAATTATTGCTCACCTTGACTTCACCCGGGTTAAAGCAGACTGTTTGCAAATTGTCCTTTTGTTCATTTAGACCACATTCTGCTTTTATTGGTGACTGCGCTGTGTGTTCTGCGCCATGAGAGGGCAACATCTAACAAGCTGTTCTCTGCTGCTCCCCGGCCCTCTGGCTGCACACGGCAAAGCTGATGCTTCATTCCTCTTCCACAGTTCTCAGCTCCATCGGGCCCCACAGACCCTTATGCAGGGGCTTTGTCCCTTAGAGGGTGTATTTCAGCCTATGATGTTGCAAATGCGTTGTCACAGAATGCATTTGGATGGAGCTGAACCTTGCGGGTTCAGAACAGAATTGTGCAAATCTGCAAAAGTGTTACTGCCTTTTATTGATCTCACATGCACATGGCAGCTGAAGAAATGTAAATAATATCAAATGAGAAAGAAGTCTCTTTTGGGATGGCTGGGAGATTTGGCTCCAGTTTGGTCAAACACCACATGGCCCCTTTTCCTTCCTTGGCTTTACCAAAGCCTTATTTGACAGTGGAGATGTTTGAAACCTGTTAGATATTTGACCATTTGGTATAATTTACACTAAAATACGAATGTTCAGAAGAAAATATTTTATCTTCCAGTAGGTGAAGCTGTGGAACTCCTCACCATAAGGTGCTAAAAATTTCCAAATGGATTTTAAAGCAATTGGATAAGTTTATATATAAAAAAATGAACATGACACCAAACCTAGCTTAGAAAACTCCCGAGCCACAAGAATAATATGTGCTGACTTTATTCTTGTAGGCTTTCTGGACAGCTGCAGCTGGTTACCATCAGAGGCAAGACGCTGACCTAGCTAAAGTTATTTTGGTGTCTTCTGGCCATTTTAAACATGAGACATTGCTCAGTATTTACAGCTCAAAAAGCCCCAGACAAACACTGAGCCACAGAGAGCTGTAGAATGTTACTGCTGAGAAGCCTGGAAGGGCTGTGGCTCAGCCACTTTACAGGGAGGGGGCTGTGCTCCCACTCCAGGTCCAGCCGGCCTTGCCCATGGTCACTTGCAATTATGCAAAATCTGGGGCATACATGGCCTCTGTTTATTTTTGTATGGGAAAGTTTCCACCTTGCAGCTGGCTCTGCCTTGCAGCTCAAGGTGGCACAAGGACCAGGGGTTGAGCTTTGTCCTGCTCCCTGTTCTGGGCAGGTGTGGGATGCCAGGGCATGCTGCTACACTGCCCACCACCCAGCAGCTATTTTTGGAAGGGAATATAAAGAAGACTCTGATTTGCCTGACTCTTCATGCTGTTGTGTTCCCAAGAACCCGAAAAAAATGCACTTCAGGCAGGAGGAAATAACAGCAGAAGAATTCAGTCCCTCTGCAACACTATTTTTCAAACTTTCTCTGTATTTGAGAGCTACGTGTTATTTTCCCTAAGGAGAAAAGAGTTTCCTTCTGTCTATGCTTGAGAGACAACTTGATTGCCTCACTTGAGACAGATTTTTCAGAGTGGCAGTAACCAGACAGTCACCATGAACAGAGGAGCTTGTTATTCCAGCCATGTGGACCTGGGTCTCCCCCAGGAATCTGGTCCAGCACCCTTGTGGCTGTGGCAGCAAGGCAGATGTTAGGTTAACAGTTTTTCCCCTCCTGCTGTTTATTTGTATTTCTGCACACTGACTCCAGACCCTTCTTAGGCCTTACCTCTGCTGAGTGATGGCTGATACTATAGCCTTTTATTTTGCTTTTTTTTTTTTTTTTTCATTTTCTGATTATTTCTGTACTTACCTGAGCCTGTTCGATTCTGGGGGTGGGTTTCTTTTCAAATATTTAGGACTGTTTCATCCTCCACACAGTCATGGATGCCCCTAAAGCCCAAATGCCAATCTCTGTTTTGCTGGAAAGGGCTGTGAATTGAAAGCAGAGGGAGCATTGAGCTCCTGGGAAAGCAGGGTTGGAGGTGCAGTGTCCTCAGTGCAGAGGGTAGGTGTGTCAGGTGAGCGTGGCACACCGGGACAGAAATGGCCAAAACCTCAGTGACAGCACAGGGGACACTGATAATACAGCAGCTTCCTAGAGGTGGCAGAGCCAAAGCCCTAGGGAGCAGCTCTGACTGCAGGGTGCTGCAGAAGCTGCTGTACCACTGCCATAGAAGAGCTGATGGGAGCTGGTCCTGCGGATGGATCTCTGGGATATGGAGGATGCTGTAGTGTGCCTCCCACACTGCAGCTGTGGGGTGCCCTGCGGGCTCCCACCTTGTGTCCTGTGCCCCTCCCCAGCCAACAAAGGCTGCCTCGCAGCCCCTGGCATCCCTCACACCGTTGTCTTCCCCTCCCCGTGGCCCAGCCCCTGACTCGTGTTTGCTCCCCCCCGCAGGTAAGCTGGACATAACCCCGGACGACCCTCGGTGGATCGGAGCCTGGTGGGGAGGCTTCCTGCTCTGCGGTGCCTTACTCTTCTTCTCATCCCTGCCCATGTTCGGCTTCCCGCAGTCGCTGCCGCCGCGGGCGGAGCGCGCCGGGGAGAGCGAGCAGGCGATGCTGCCCGACAGGGACTGCGAGCGGCCCAAGCCCAGCAACGGCGTCCTGCGGCACCCGCTGGACGGGGACAGCAGCTCCTCCTGCTTCCAGCAGCTGCGAGGTGAGCGCTCGCCCTGCGGACCAGCCAAGCCACCCGAGAAGTCAGGAGCCTGGCGGTTCAGTCCCTACCTTCCGATTAGTTATCTCTGGAATCGTCCACGTCTTGAAAAAGAGACTTCCACTTGGAAGCTTTGGGTTGTTTAGTTTTGTTTTTTTAAGCTGCAAAGCTTCAGAAATGCGTGATAGTCCTTGTAGAGTTGGTAAAAAAATGAAGGGGAGCGCAAGCACCAGAGCAATTTGTGAACTTCTCTCCAGTGTGCTGTCCTGCTCCCCTCTGCCTCCCGGAATGGAGAATGAGCCAGCAAGGGCACTTAACAGAAATTGGGAGCTCCCAGCACTTGAGCTTAGCTCAGTGCAATCCCAGATACAAAGCAATGAGTGCTGGGCATCACCACAACTCTTAGAGGGAAGAGGGAGATACCAGCCCAAAATAACAGCAAAATGGCAAGGCAGAGCATGATTTGTAGCAAATTAGAGGGAAAGCCTCACATCATGTTCTGCAGTGATGGAAATGGAAGTGACTCTAATTGAAGTCAGCCGAGGATCCAGCATTTCATGGGAGAGTGTAGGCAGATATCCTTTCTCTAGGATAATGGAAAATCCTTCATCTGCCTGGGTGTTTCTGTAGCACTGGTGGCTGCAGTGGGTGCTCCCACTCCCTGTGGCTGTGGCAGAGTGGGTTTTGTTACTGCCTGATGCATTTAGATAAGTGAGGACAAAATCACTTACTCCCTATGCAGTCACCTTAATTGGGAGTTGAGTGAAGTGCATGTGGGAAGGAAGAAGAGACTTTGGGGATAAAAGTGTTGTCTAAAGATATGAAAATGCCTTGAATAGTAGATGTGGTTGTTCATTAAGGGAAGGTCAAAGATGTGAAATTTTGACTTGATGAGGAAATTCAGAAGAAAGGTAAAGGGATGAATTGTTTGAAACTCGGTCAGTAAAATTAATTTCTTCACCCTTTCATCTTTGTTGCAAGTATTTTCTCTTGAATGGGCTTTTCCCATTATATGTCCATAGGGATAGTTCTCTGGCTTTTGTTGTGTACACATCAGAGTGTCTGCTTCTGGCCACTGAGCTCTTGTAGTGGGCAACTGGAAACATTTGCAGGTTTTCATATAAAAAAAAATGAAAGAATATGGTGTATCCCTGCTGCATGGAAGGGCAGCAGTTCAGCCTGAGGATGGTGCTGAGCATCTTGCACACAGGGAGGCCATGGGGGGTTCACTGAGCATCTGTTGCTCATTGAAGTAGAGAAATTAAACTGCCACATCCATATGCTTCAAGTATTGATTACATCAGGAGGCACCTCAGGCCTCCACGTTAGCCCTCTCACTGCAGGTAACCCCATTTCAGATCAGACAGTATTCCAGGAGCCTCTTTGTAGATGGACTTTGAAATAAAATTTACGTCACATCAAATAAGACAAGGAATGACCTTTTTAGTTATTCCTTTGAGGCTGTCACAGATGACACGGTGTTGGTAGCTGACATCTCCTTTCAAGTCCCTTTACACTGTTGTCACAGTCAGAATGTGGTCAAGAGTCGTGTTGCTGAAGTGAGGCAAACACACCTCATCATTCCTGATGAGCAGTGTTTCAGGTGATGGTTTCATCTTTCTGTGGGTATACATTACTTTGGTAGCGACTGAAATATCTGTATGCAATCCTTTGTGGCAGGTTCTAGTCTCCTTAATTCATTTGTTGATTTTCCTTTGGAGAAAGTTAAGACTGTTTTGGCTTTTTCCTAGGATAAAAAGAGGCTCTTAATTATATAAAGAGGTTAAAAATACATATGTGCATGCATAGTCATATCTTCTGTCCTAACATGACCTTGGATTTTGCATGGATTTGTGAGGCTGAACAGAATCCATGGAATCATGAAATGGCATAAGTGGAAGGGACCGTAAAGCCCATCCAGTTCCAGCCTCTCTGCCATGGACAGGGACACCTTTCACTAGACCAGCTTGTTCAGCCTGTACAGGGGGTTGGGAGATGCTCCTTGGGGTTGTATGGCCACAATTCAGACTCATTTTTAGCAAGTGTTGTCTCTGCAGCTTGTCCTGGGCAGGGCTGTTCCTGCTCCAAGTCCATGTGTGCATGGAGGTGTGGATTGTCCATCTCTTGTGCAAGTGTGGGGAGGAAGAGCTGTGTCTCTGGATCGATGATGCAAACACCCTCTCTATTAACAGCACATCCTTAGAGGATGAACTGCATCTCCTTTTTGGCTGCTGAAGGAAATTTATTATTTTTTCTCACATTTTTTTTCCAAGCCTTGCTATGACTGCCACAAGAGAAAGGGCATGGTAGGAGAGGGAGCAGGGCATTGTCAGCTGGGGACATGCTCTGAGCTGGGTCATGGCTGTCAGCTAGAGACATGGCATGGCTGGCACGTGGGAGGATGCTCCAGACACCACAAGATCTGTGGAAAATCAGTGAGATGGAGGGCTGGCTGAGATTCCTTGGCTTCCTCTAGCCTTTGCACACAAAAAAAAGCGCCAGGACTAATATAAAAGGAACATGCTCAAAGTATCGATCTTTTACATCTCTGTCAAAGTCTGAGCAGGAGGGAGGGCCCATCTTTTGGGAAGCCCTGGCAGCTCTTCCTATGGGGTATTTTCATGCCAGGAAAGAAGCAGTCTTAAGAAGAGCTCTAAACCTGAAATGAGAGTGGTGCCTTTGAACAGCACGAGGTGGAGAGGCAATCAAAGGTGGTGGAGGCAGCAGGGGGCTCTGCACAGGGACATGGCAGCTGAGGCAGGAAAGCTTTGGGACAGTCCTGAGAGCTGCATCCCATGGCTACACTGGCACGTGGATGCTGCACCACTTTGCCTCATTAGTATTTCAGTTCAGCAAAGCAAATCCATTTGGGAGCGCAGAGAAGTGAAAGATTAACAGCAGTGGAAGTCTGAATAAATGCTGCCATTGCTCTTTGCTCCCGCTGGCAGGGTTGTTCCAGCCCCACGCTCTCCGTGTGGTCTGTGAGAGCACTTCAGGCATGGGCTGGGCACTCCCTGCTCTTCTGGGGGGCACAGCTTTGCTTTCCTACCTCTGCTCTGCCTTGGGGACCTCTCTGCTCCTTGGGGCCAGAGAAGATGCTTGGCTGTGTCAGGGCACCTGTGCCCCCTGCTCGAGTCTCTCCAGCATCTGCCCTCTCACTCACTGCCTCTGACACACCACCTGCTCTGGGACGTGCTTGGAAATAGTTCATTAAAACCCTTCTTTTTTTTCCACACAGAAATGTCACATCTATCGAATTGAGCGGCCAGTTCTGATGAAATTTGATTTCAGAATGCTTCCTCGGCATGATCTTTAACACCTCTGAAACATTCTGCCCTAATGCATTCTGTTTTGCAATGATTTAAACCAGAAATTCGTTACGTTCTGCTGCTCTGTCTAGCAAGAGAGATTAAAACCCTAAAAGGATTGAAATTGATATGGAATCCTCCAGGTTTGGAAAGAGAAGCTCATTCACAAGGAATTAAAAGAAAACTCACTGTGGAATTAAAAAAATTTCAGAACTGCAAATTCCCTAGATTTGGAAACATTGGTTTCTCTCCAGCTTCATTTTCAAGAGTGTAGGAGAGCTGGGATGTACAGCTGACAGCTGCCTTGTCTTCAGTTCTGTCCTGCTCCATGTACCAATCTGCTGAATACCTGGGGAGGAGCCACTCTGAATCCAGGATTTCTCTCCCAAAAAGTGCTCTCTGGGAGCAGATTCATAGTGCTAGGCCAAAAGCTCACAGCTGTGCAGGGAGGGCCTGAACCATGGGGAGCCTGTAATCCTCAGTGGGAGTTCACAGGATTGGGCAGGATTAAAGGCTAACAAGAGTCGTTTTTAACTTCCTGACTTCTCTTGATTGATAGTGACAACCTTTTGGAAGAGACTCCATCTATACCTTCATTCACAGCCACACTGGTGAGGCTTTGGCCCAGGTTTAGAGTTTAATGCCTTTTTTAAATCTTGTCCCCCTGCAAACACCTTAAAGGCCTGCTGAGAAATCCAAATCTTAGGCGAGAAGGTGGTGATCATAAAAGGCATCAGGTCCTGTCAGTCTTTGAGTTTCCTTTGCCTTGTTTTTCATGAGGGTGCAGATATTGTTGTCAGGTTTTTCTTGGCTGTTTCCATGCCAGCATCTTGTTGTCAGCACCATTAAAAAATTCAGAAGGCCTTCAGCCTGCACACCTCAGAGCCAAAGCTGAGCAGCAGCTAAAGGCAGGCAGAATCTATCTCACAAAAATACTTTTCCATGACTCCTGTGTCACAGGTGAGGGAGGTTTATGTCCTCAAGTCGAGTAAAGGTGGTTCCAGCAGGGAAGATGATGGACTAGAAGGACCTGCTTTCCATGCTTGAGTATGTTACTGCTGCTTTATGCTTGCATCTTGTCAGGAAGGCTTTTTTGATTTATGTGTCATCCTTTTGCCTCATATCCTTTATGATGATTTTGCCAAGGCCACATGGAACTTCAGCATACTAAACTCACCTGAGATATCTTCAGCACCTCTTGTCTTACTCCATATTCTCTTTCCAGAATGTGTTTTATTCTTGTTGCCTGCTCTTCATCCCTTTTGCCTCAAGCCAGGTGGAGATTTTGCCTTTTGTTTTCTCTCAGACCTGAGGCTTGCTGCTGACATGGGTAGTAGAAAGTTGTATTTTGGCTCAATAGTAGGTTTTGCCTTTCCCTCACCACACTGTCCTAGGTGGACTGGGCTGTAAACCTCCCTCTAATTTATTACTTAGCTTTCTGTGTTCTTCATCTTTACTGCAAATTGAAATCATGTCTCTGTAGGGTGCTCCAACCAGAAACAGGGGCCTTGATGATTGTAATGTTCCAAACAATTCATTTCAAGCACCAACGTGATGATTATAGTTTGTCGTTTCTGGAGAGTAGTTAAACCTCGTGTAATGAGGTTGCCAATTATCCCCGTACTCCCCGATGTGCAGTGACAAATCAAAGCTACTTGTTGTGCATAAGTGTGTGCATTTGTCAAACCCCTGGCCTGTCACCCCCAGAGGCCCCACAGAGGGAGGCAGGGAGGGTGTTTTGATGCCTTGGCACGGGTGTTGCTTGAGTGTGAAAATGTAGGGTTGGTGGGGGGTGTTGGAGAGTGTGAGGACATCCACCCAGGTCCCTCCCAGCCTGTGGGTGATGGCTGTGACCAGCACTGCACATGGATTGTCTGAAGAGCTGGGTTGAGGTACTTCAGCAGTGAAAAGAGGAGTTGTGTTCTCCTCAGTGCCCCTTGCCAGGGCAGTGGGAATGGCTTCTCTGCCTCCCTTTCTGGAGTGGATGGGTGCACCAGGGTGAGGATGGTAAATGAGCTCGTCCCTCTGGGACTGGGAGGTTGAGTCTTGTCTATGCTGTGTCTGCTGCAGCTTGTGGGATCTCCAAGGATATTTTTGAGACTCTTTGGACTCCAAAATACTTTTCCCACTCTGCAAATGGACTTCAGTTGGCTTCATAGCTTCAACAGGCTGCTCCAAAGTGTCGAGGTAACCTTTGGGCCCTTGAGGTGCAGGGTGGTGTTTACCCTGACTCCTGCTGAACTGGCTCCAGTGAAGGAGCACCATCCATTGCTGTTGTGTTCCTCAGGGCTTCGCTGTCCCCCCCATCAGGCATTTCTATTTCTACTCCATACCCAGCACCATATGCCAGGCAGCTGAAAGCATCTCACTCCAGTCCACTGAGAGATTTTTAAACTTCACTGCTGACTTTCTACCTTTTCCCCAGACATATTTCACCCCAAGAACTGAGAGAGATAAGGCAGCATCAGTGTCAAATGATTGATCTTAATAAATGGCAGTAGCAAGATTAAAGGATATTCATTTCTATAGGGAACCTCCTGTCATTTCCCTTAGAAGATGAAAGAGAATGAGCTGGCCCTGGTTGAAGAGATGGTGGAGGCTGCCAGACACTGCTTGAGTTGTCTGTGCACTCTGCACTGGGTTTTGTGTCACATCTGCCTGATGGTACAGAGTCCTGTTGCAGTAGACAGTAGTCAGACATTCAGCAGAGAACAGGATCTGTCCTAGAAATCTCACAGGGAGAAACAATGATTGTGGAATCACAGAATCACAGAAGGATTGAGGTCAAAAGGTTAAAGATCATCCTGTTCCAGATACCTCACAGTGAACAGGGACACCTTCCACTAGACCAGGTTGCTTAAAGCCCCATCCAGCCTGGCCTTGAACCCTTCCAGGGGCATACACAGCTTCTCTGGGCAACCTGTCCAGTGTCTCACACTCCCACAGTACAGAATTTCTTCCTTATATCTAATGTAATCCCTCCCTCTTTCAGTTTAAAGCCATTACTCATCGTCCTGTCACTACACACACTTGTCAGCAGTCCCTCCCCAGCTCTCCTGTATCCCCTTTCGGTGATGAAGTGCTGTGACTTGGAGCCCTGCACTGCCAGACAAGGCACTTATGAGGGGTTCCTCTCCTGTGTAAGATGCTGCAATAGCTCTGCAAATTTTTTATTGTCCACCCCAAGCTCAGAAGATGGATTTTGACCTTGGTAGTGCGTGATGGTTGGGTGCCAACTTCAGAAATGAATGTCCGTGATCTTTAACTCCATCCTGCAAAAGGCAGGCTGTCATCACTATTGTTTGGTGGATAGAGTTAGAGCTAGACCTTAGTGTCTTTGGATTTAAATTGGCACAAAGCTACATCTCAAGGAATCCATTAATCTTGAAAAAACTGAACTCCCGAGGCATAACAGTCATTAATACCTTAAATATGGCTTTTCAAACTCAGTACTGCCAAGTCTACCTTTGCATTTTCTATATTTTTCCTGGCAAGAAGGGGAAATTCTGTAGGTGGCCACCAAAGAATTAAAGGAAGTAGCAGGTGGCTTCTGAAATTTATCCACATCTCAATTCCCCCATCCCCATTCCTCCCACACAGTTTTTTTTCCTCTTTTTTCTTTTCTTTTTTCCCCTGTTCTGCTAAAAATTGCTATGCCTCTTGCACCTTAATTATGTTCAGTAAATCTTCAGGAAGCAGGAATTTTATACTTAAAAAACGTTTCTGATATAAAGAGACCAGAAACTGTGGAGTGACCTCTTCCAAAAAGGTTAGATCAAACCTAATTATAACCCTTTTTTCCACTGTCCCCAAGAAAGAACCAAGGGCACCCAAGCAGAGCCTTGACAAAGAGCTGTGTGTTCTCTGCTGAGGCCAGTGCAAAAACATCCCTGAGGGAAAACATAAGCCAGCACCAAAGAAACATCATCTGCCAGCCCCTGGTACACCGCAGGGAATGTGGGGGATGGATTTTCAAAATGCAAATAGGGGTCCATTGAGGCTTCACTGTACTACATCAAGGTAATTTTCAAACTTAATGATTTTCACATTTAATTCAGGGAGAAATTAGTCATCAGGTATTGAGACAAAGCAAGGCTCTCTTCTGTACTGGGATTCTCTCCTCTTCAAGCTGTGTTATCTCGACAATAATTAAAACATTCACTGGAGTAGAAAACGTGTGATCTGATTCATTAGGCAGATTTCCCTTTGTAGGGTGACTCTTGTTTGCTTATGGGAAATTGAGATGGGCTTGGAGGAGAGAGGGGTCTGGACACTGATGATTTGGAAGGGGAGAGCCAGGGCATCATGAAACCAGAGCCACATGTGTGTGTCCTACACAATGAACAGCTCAGCATGTCTTCTTTCGCCCTCTGAAGGGTGGGGGAGTCTACATAGAAGGCGTTGGTTGGCTGGAGAAGCTTTAGGGTGTGGGAACACACAGACTGACCAGCCTGTCCCAGGCAGGAGGAGCCTTGTGCCATGGGTATCGGTGGGCCAAGCTAAGCCAGAGAGTTTCAGCTTGCTGGAAACACCCACATGTACTGCAAGAAGGTGACTGTCAGGGAGTGAGCCAGTTTGGAATAGGAAAATAAAGCAAATCTGGATGGCAGGAGAGGGAAAAGCCAGATGTGAGCTGGGTTAGTTTGTGTCTGAAAACTTGCAAGAATTTATGCTGAATACAGCACTGATGGCACCCGTTGGCTGGCTCAGCTTTGTTCATGAGGAGCAGGTATGGAAAGGAGAAGGGGAAGAAAGAGTACACCAGGCTTTGAATTCCCTATGGGGGAAACAAAAAGCAATATTGGAAATCTTTCTCATTCTTCCAGTTTACAAAATAATCTCTAAGATTAAATAATCACAGATGAATTCTTTTTGCATCCTCTTGGTTCTTAAATCTTCAGATGTCACTCTGGGTGTTTCACTTTGTTCTGGTGTTCCCACATTTCAAGCAGCTTGTCTGTGCAGAACAGGAAATTACTCCTGATGTGGAGTTTATCCTTCAGAAGAGGAGAAAGGCACGTCCAGCACCTCAAGTAAAGACTACACAAAAACACCTCTCCCTTTTTCCTCTCTTCTAGTGATCCCCAAAGTGACTAAGCACCTGCTGTCCAACCCCGTGTTTACCTGCATCATCCTGGCAGCCTGCATGGAGATTGCGGTGGTGGCCGGCTTCGCCGCCTTCCTGGGCAAGTACCTGGAGCAGCAGTTCAACCTCACCACCTCATCTGCCAACCAGCTCCTGGGTGAGTCACCACAGGGGACTCCAAACCTCTGGCATCCAAAAGTATTCAAAGCCTTCAGCATGGCTGGTAACTGCTTCCAGTCTCGCTGCTTAGGCTGCCCACATAGTGATTTGTCTGGCATGTGGAAATGTGCCTGTGAGTGAGAGGGTTGGGATTCAGCTGTGCCATGGCTGCAGGGCCCAGAGCAGACCTCCAGCATCCTTTCTCCTCGACTGTGCTCTCCACTGCGTCCTGCTGCCATCACTTCCCCTGTGGCCCAGCCTGTTGTGTGGGAAGCAGTATGGGCAGCCAGGATAGGAGAGTCTGTGAGAGCCTTGGATGCAGCAGAAATGGGCTTTCTGATTGCCTGGGACTGCAGGTGCTCTCCAAGTGATAGTGTGGCTCCTGAGCTGCTTGTCTCATGGTCCTGGTGCCCCACAGTTCTGTGGCCCATCTCAGTCTGGGATAGGAAGCCCAGTTTCCCCTGTTAGTCACTGCTTTCCCCTTGGTCTGGATATGACAAGATTGCATTGAGCAGTTCAAGTACCTGAGTTACTGCAGCTTGGTCGTCTTTCAAATGTCCCTTCTCTCTGACCATTCCATGCTGCTGTGATTTCACGTTCTGCATTTCTCAGTGTTCATTTGTTCCCTGTCAGAACACTGATGGCAGAATATTCATTTATTTTCTGCTGCTGCTCATCCCAGGCAGGCCCAGCCATTTGTTTATGACAGCCCTTCTCTCAGCAGCACTCAATTAAGATATCTGCAAGTTGATCTTGGATGATCTGCGACCACAGCTCGCCAGATGGGCAGCTGGCAGTGATCTATCAAAAACTGGGACATCAGGAAATGGGTGGATCTTCATATCATAACAAGGAGTTTGCAAGCTGCTCTCCTGACAGTTGTTTATTTCCCTGTTAAACTCATTGATATCTTCTGGTTTTGGCCTGGTTTTCCAAAAGAGACAATCCCCTGCAGTCAGCCTTGCCTCCCCCAGCAACCCTGGAATTTGCTAGTGGATTTTAATACGATTTGACAAAAGGCCAGAGGTCTCAGAGTTGTTAGGCTGTTCCATCCTTCCTGAAAATTAAAGGATTGGAAAAGGGAAGTAACTTCACTCTTGACCCACTGGGAGAAGGGAAAAAGCTGTTTACTGGTAAGTGGCTGGGCAGTCTGCATGTGTGTACAGCTGGGTGGCCAGCAAAGAGGGGATCACCCATGAGCACATCATGCTTCTGACCTGACAGTGGGAAAGGAGACTTGGATACCTCATTGTCCCTCGCAGCAACTTGTGTAAACAAAGTTGTAATCGGATTTCTCACGCGGCATTTAAGGGACTCTAGAAATGCCAGGACTGGGATTCTCTTCTAAGCACCGTTCACATGGGTGAGATCTGGTGTAACTGGCAACAAAGGGATAAAAGTGTGCTGGAAAGGAAGTAATTTCTGGCAGTGATTTTGCATTTCACAATTAAAGAAAATTCTTATAGGAAGATTCCATATTTTCAAATGCTGCTCCTGCCTAGTCTCTGAAGATCAGACTTCTGTGAGTTACATCAGCAGGGCTCATCCAAAGCCTCCAGTCTTGACTTTATTTGCTGCTGCTTAGGTCAGGCTGGGCCAAGCTCAGCAGTCTGGCATTCCCTCCAGCATGGATGAGAACTGGCAGAAGATCCTGGTTCCTCCATGCAAGGCAGCATGTCTGTTTGCATCTGTTCCTTTTTTTGGGCAACCCCAGCTTGGTGCTACTCCAGCAGTTGGTCATTGCAAGGTTTCCTCATGCCAGTGCACAGATCTGGCTGCTGGAGAGTTCAGCCCTGCCACAGCACAGTTCACTGGGCCTTGCTCGTGCCTCTTGCTAACTGGTTTTTCCTCTTGCAGGGATGACAGCAATCCCATGTGCGTGTCTGGGCATATTCCTGGGTGGCCTCTTGGTGAAGAAGCTCAGCCTGTCTGCCCTGGGAGCCATCAGGATGGCCATGCTGGTGAATTGGTGTCCACAGCTTGCTACGTGTCGTTCCTGTTCCTGGGCTGCGACACAGGACCTGTGGCAGGGGTTACTGTTCCCTATGGAAACAAGTGAGTCCACAGAGAGTTTCAGGGACTTTACCAACATTCCTCCTTGTCAGTGTCCTTTACAGGCAGTGCTGGCCTTCAGACAGCCATAGAGCAAGCTTAGATGAGGCAGAGTATGGGCTCTTAGTCTGGGGTGTTTCTGTGCCACTCACCCCTGAGAGCTGAATACCTGCAGATGACAGCAGAGTTTCACTAAAATCTGAAATTCAATCAAACAGAATCAAAAGGTGCCAGACCTGACTCTGTACCCACAGGCACCTCTGTAGGTTTGGGTCTGGTTTGTCCTGGCAGTAAGGGACATACACTGCTTTGTACATTGATTTGAATGCTTGAGGGGAATTTGTAGAACCAGGTTTTAGATGCTTGGAAATACAGATATGGTGAAGAGAGAGCTGCAGACCCATTTTAATGTGAGAAATGAGGCCCACGTAACCCTGTTATGTCCTGCACTCACAGGACTCAGAGAGAGTTATTTGGTGTTTTCTTCCTGAGTGCTCCTGTATTCAGGGGCAACTCTTTAGATGACAGCTTCATCCTCTCAGCTCCTTACAGTGGAGCAGAAAAACACAGAGCAATCTCTGTTTCCTTGAGGCTTCTTGTTGAGGTAACAGGGCAGCCCAAGCCTTGCATTAGATTCTCTTTTGCAGGGAGATAGTGGCCATGTCATTTCAGTCTCCAAGGAGAGGCTGTAGCCTGGATTTCTTAGAGCTGAACCCAGCTAGCCTACCCACTGCTTTTTTGTAATGTGTTTCACTTAACTGTTTCCCTTACAGGCATCTTTGTGAGGCAACAATTGGAAAAGCTGGCTGATATCACACTCGCTGTTAATTTCTTTCTCTCTTTTGTGTTACAGCTCAACTCCAACCTCATCTCTGGACCCATATTCCCCCTGCAATAACAACTGTGAATGCCAAACTGATTCCTTCACTCCAGTGTGTGGGGCAGACGGGGTCACATACTTATCTGCCTGTTTTGCTGGCTGCAGCAGCACGGTGAGTGGGCTTTCCTGGGGACCTCTCACCTGTAGGAATGGTTCTGGGAGCTCAAGTGAGTGAGGTGCCTGCATGCCTGGTAGAGTAGCTAACCTGCACCCCCAAAAGCTGACCTCACACCTCTGGTGGGCCTGAGCCTCTGTTGTTTTTCACTCTGTTCCATAAATGCCTGCTCTCTCCAGCAGCAGCTGCCAGGGTCACCCATGGAGCAGGAGGGGATCTCACAACCTCCTGCCCTGCTCTTCCTCCTCAGCACGGAAGCAAGAACGTGATAGGAGATCTGCACAGGTGTCCAGTGGCAGAAGACATCCTCTGCCAGAGATTCCTAGCCCAGAAGGGACCAGCTGAGGAACCAGCTTCTCTTTTATCCTGCTGCTCCTCATCTCCCCTCTTCTCCACCTGCCCATGTTTGCCATGCCCAACCCTTTTAATCCTTTTCCTCTTGCTCTTTCCCTGAATCTGGTTCCTAGACAGTTGTGAGCAGACATAGTTTTATTCACCCTTGTTTAAGCTTTCCTTTAACTCCTCTTGCATCTTCCTCTTTCCTTGCTTTGCTCTGAGGCAGCAGCAAGAACAGTTGTCAGGGGAGCAGACATTCCATCCAAAGACATTCTGCATTTTTCAGTTCTCTCTAAGAGTTTGGTTTTTTTCTTAGAAAACTCTTAAAGACCAAACTATCTCTATATAAAGAAGATGTGGGGAATTTTTAAGAATATCTTAAAAGCCATCTTTTTTGGTTTTTGCTGCTGAAATGTTAATGTCTTCTGGGTTATTCTGAAAATTAATGTCTGCTGCTCTTGTGGGTGGGGACTGGTGGGATTCCTGCATCCTTGCTGGCTGCCTGGGGCTGTGCCAGGCATGGTGATCTCTGCTGTGTGGAGTCTGTGGGAGGTCAGCCTGGTCACAGGGACTGTTTGTTCCTACAGGGACATCAGAGCTCACCACATGCAATTTTCCCTCCATGGCTTCATCCTTCCTCTTTGAGGAGATATCAAAGATCCCTTCCTGCCCTGGAGACAAAGCACATGTGAGTGCTGCTGAGCAGACACTTGCTGCTGGCATTGCAGCCTCCCCACCCAGATCACTTGTGAGCTTGTCCTGCTTAAACATCTTGTCTCCTCCATTCCCTCTCCAGCCTCAGAGATGCAGGCATCCCACAGTTTAGGGCTTTCAGCAGCCTACAAGGATCTACATCGATGTGTGACATGTGTCACCTCCTGCCCTCTTCTCCCTCCTCTTCCCATTAAGTCAACACCTGAGATGGCAGCAGGATGATTTTAACAAGAAACCAGCTTGTTTCAGGCACACAGAATTGTGTCTCACCATTTCCCCAAGCCTTCAGCAAGTGTACAGCTGGTGTTGGTCTGTGGGAGCGATCTCCTCGCCATGCAGTGCAGGGCAAAGCTCTGGCCCCTCTGGAAGGAGCAGGGTAATGAAAATTCAGCTCTGCCCCTTCAGTCTGCAGCTGCCTGGCCTTGTGCTCTGCAAGAACAAACCACTCAGCAAAAACTCACTCTCCCTTATACTCTCTCTTACTCGTTCCTTCTTATTTTGCCTTTTTGTTGTCATCTTTGGGGTTCTTCTCATCTCTGTGTTTTGGGGGGGTTTTTTGCAGTAACATTTTGAACACAAATTGGTGAAGCAATAGCATCCGCTGGAAAGGGCATTATCAAGAATTATGGACCAGTTTGGCCATGCAATGGCCTTGAGGCAAAGCCAAATTGCCAAACCAAGTTTTAAACCCCATAATCCAGGTAATGACCTGTCTGAAGGGTCTTGTGAATGTTACGTGCTTGTGATGAGCCAAGGGTTGCTTTTTACCGGGACATAAAATTCTCTGAATGCTTTATTTAACTTTACAGCATTTTGTGTTTCTGACTGCTTCTCTTCACTTTTCCTCTGTGAACAATTTCTAAAAGCAGTGTGTAGCTCAGTTAGTTTTTCCTTTTTCATTCCTTCTCTCTTACTGAGCTGATTCCAGAGGTGCACTTGTCCAAAAAGCCATAGGAATATCAGTGCTGGTAGGCAGAGCTCTGACACCCCCAAAGAACTTCCCTTTCAAGCCATTCCTGGGAGTGACCCTTGCATACCACATGTTGAACTGTGCATCTTGTTTGCATGATGCCATTGACTCTCAGCATTTTGGCTGGAGATACATGAATTCCAGCCTGGAGTTACTGTGCTGGCACCTCACAGCTTTGCATTGAAATACCAGCCTGTCCCTTCCCTGTCAGAGTCAGGGCTTAAAAAATGAGTAGTTAAAAATGTGCAGTTAATTTGCATGGATAATCACACCAAAGTCAGGATACTGTCAAAGGCGTAAACTCTGCATCTGTGTAGCCTCACAGGCACACATAAATCTGGATGTGCAGGCTGCTGGGCAGCAGAAGGTTCTGATAACAAGTGGTTGAATGCAGCGGGGATGCAGACAAGGGGATCTATAGAAGTTTGGCACAGGTAGCAAAAAACTGCCTCTCCACAGGACAAAGTTATAACTCCATCTTTGATGTTTCCTTGTTTGATGTCTGTGAGTTGCATACTGTGTCAGTAATAAAAGATCAAAGATCTCCCAGGTAAGGATGAGGTGCGGTGCTAAGCCAGCTGATGCAGTTGGTACAACCTGCTCACACTGCTTCTGGCCAGCATCTCGAATCAAAGTGCTCAAAAAAGCAGATTGGGAGACAGATTTTCAGGCAATGAAGGCAGGATCTGCCTTGTGCTTTGTAAAAAATAATCACACCAGTGGGAGGACAGTCTGCCCCACCACTGCCCAAAACAGGCACTTTCTATCCCTTGATAAGAGCCCATAAGAAATAAATACCCAATTCTGTGTGTTTGCTGTGATGGGAATTTTGTCCAAGGGTTATTCAGTGCACGTGTATACTTTTCCAGACTGACATGGGTTTTGATCCATAGGGCCTTGTCCAGGCTGGTGGCTAGCAATGCACTACAGTAAGAGCCAGGAGCTACAAATTCCTGTTGTCTGTGCAAGGATCACTGCAGTGGTGCTAATTGTCACCATTCTGGAGCCTTCAGGTGTCAGCTTCTTAACTCACAGCGCAGCAATTTGTTATGTTAATTATTGCTTGCCAGCAGAAAGGCACCTGCATGTCTGCTCCAGCTCTCCTGGAGTTCTGCACTAGTCTCTCTGTGCACTTAGTTGGAAAAAAATTATTTGACTCCTATGCAGAAGGAAGAAATTGATGTCAGAAAGGTTGGAGTAGTATCCCTGCTGATCCTTATCTTTGGAGGCAGTGAACGACAGTGTGCTTTCATATGGTCCTAAGGGGAACCCTTTTGCAGAAAAGCAAAGGAATTTCTGCTTGCACATGGTAGAGGGGAAGGGGAGGAGATTCAGCTGCTTTTCAGTATGTTATATTTTATGACGTTACTGCTCATACAAACATGTGACCTGCAAACCCAGCGGGCTTGTGAAGACAAGCCATGAATCATTAATGACTGTTTCTTTCTGTATTCGTTAAGGGTTTTCTTGGTAGTATTGTGTGTCTTAATTGCACTGACATCTCCCACTCAGAAATTCATGAGGGCAAGTTGGAAAATAAGGAAAAAAAAGTAAAACCTTAAATCTGTGACTGGCAAACAAAGCTTCTTTTCACATCCTGCGCTTGCTGGAGAGATCAAAGATTCCACCCTCCTTCTGATCACATATTGATAAAGTTTATCTTGCTTGACTTGAGCTTTTAGCTCAACACAAATCCCTCTGAACAAGATGTCATTTATTAGCCCTGGAGTCCAGCAGTGTCCGTGCTGCCAGGATGTGGTGGTTCAGCTCTGGGTGAGCTGCAGCACACGTTGTGGGTGACTCCTTCCCAGGGTCTGAGGTGCTGGAAGCAGGCCCCAAACCTGCAGCCAAGAACAGAGCTGCAGATTTGCCTGCATTTAATGTACTTCTGTTTAATTGCAACAGCCAAGAGGATGGAGGTAAATAAGAAAGTAATTAGAACCATAAAGGGGGTATCTTCCTTGTCACAGAAACACAGATTGTTTCTTTATTCTCCTCCAAAGAGGTAGAACTCGGTAATAATTTTGTTGTGGTGACATTTATGGGAGAGACTTGAAAGGAACAGAAGAAAAGAAACAAGCCAAGGGACAGCTTTCCCTTGCTGGCAGCATGAGTCAGCTCTGACGCTCCTGAAATTCTTTCCAAACCCCCTCCAACAAGCACTTAGGAGTTATTTAATTGACCATTAGAGGATTAGGTGTTGCTGCTGACAAGCCCTGTTACAGAGGGCAGCGGTGGGGATCAGGGCTCTGCCTTCTCCTGATTGCTTGTGCTTCTCTGCAGAACCTCAGTGGCTGTTCGTGCCTCACCTCGCTCCCTGCCGAAAATGCCACCGTTGTTCCTGGCAAGTGCCCCAGCCCTGGGTGTGAAGAGGCCTTCCTGACATTCCTGTGTGTGATGTGTGTCTGCAGCATGATCGGGGCCATGGCGCAGACACCGTCAGTCATTATCCTCATCAGGTAGGGCTTCAGCCACCGTCCTCATCAGCTGGGGCTTCAGCCACCATCCTCATCAGCTGGGGCTTCAGCCACTGTCCTCACAGCTGGGGCTTCAGCCACCATCCTCATCAGCTGGGGCTTCAGCCACTGTCCTCAAAGCTGGGGCTTCAGCCACCACCCTCATCAGCTGGGGCTTCAGCCACTGTCCTCATCAGCTGGGGCTTCAGCCACCATCCTCATCAGCTGGGGCTTCAGCCACCATCCTCACAGCTGGGGCTTCAGCCACCATCCTCATCAGCTGGGGCTTCAGCCACCATCCTCATCAGCTGGGGCTTCAGCCACCATCCTCATCAGCTGGGGCCACTCTTGGCATGGGATCAGGGCTGGGGACCTTAGGGCACACTGGAGCTGAGGATCCCACAGCTCCTGGCCTCAGCCTTACCGACTCGCTGTCATCAGCTGGGGCCCAGACCCATGACTTGAAACTAGCCTCCATTCAAGCTATTTTCTCCTTAAGCCACTTTTTTCACTTGGCAGCTCCTGGTTTGGCCATGGCATAGCCCAGTTCAGGGCCTGAAGTATGGAGCTGCTAGAGAGAAAACAGGAATTGCTCAGGCTCTCCTTTGATGAAGTGAGGGAGTGAGGTGGAACTGGGCCCCCAAAAGGACAAGATTCCTGCAGGGATGTTGCAGAGGATGGTGGCAGAGTTCTTTTGGGATTAACGTGGAAACACAGATGTGCAGTTTGCAATACAGGTAGTAAGGAAGTTACAGCTGAATCAGGAGAGGGACAGAATTGCCACCCCATGTTCTCAGCACATAATGGCTTACAGAGAGGATTAGGCTCACCTTTTGGTCTAGTCTGGACACCATAAAACCCGCAGAAAAATGAAAAGCTGTGGCAGAGACTAACTGGTGAATACCTCCCTGACTGGAGTTTAATTTCTCTCACCCTGGACCAAGTCCAAGAACATAAGGAACTTGGAAGACTGAAGGACATGTCTGAGTTAAACCAATGTGAATAGGTGGGCAAAAGTAGCTTATTCAAATAACTGACCTTGTATTATTCCCAGACATATGGAACATTTCACCTTATGATATACATATATATCTAAGCCCACATTTATTCAGAATTACTTAGCTGTCCAAGCTGTCACTTACTGAGAATAATAACCAGAGGCATAAATAGCAGATCCATTCTGTTGCCTGGAAAATTCCAATAAAATTCAATCAATAAGGTTTGTATTAGAAACACACTCTTGAGTGGATTTTGGACAGAACAGCTCTGTGAGGGCATGTCTCCCTGCAGGATACAAAATGAGATATTCCGTCTACTAGTTCATTTCTCTCTTTACGTCTCCGGTAGCTAAAAGGAAATCAAATTCCTCATGATAAATATTGTGACAAAAGCAATTTGAAGTTTGAAGAGTTCTTTGTTCAAGGAAGCTGCCAGCACCTTTAGGATCCTGCATGGAGACATCTTAGTGTTGCCTTCAAATGAGATAAGCCCAGCACCAGCCAGGAAGAAGAATAGCAGGGAATAAGAAAAGCAGAGGAAAGATTAAACACGTTCAGAGCTCAGAGCTGTAGGAAATAAACAATTCACACATCCCAATTTGTAACTTCACTCAGAATCACCGATAGCTACCAAATATACAGCAGAGAACTCTGAGCCAGATACCACCCCATGCTCTCTTGCAGCTGCCATCTTCCATTGCTTAAGGAAAATTGTGGCATATGAATGGGTCCTGAGTGTCCAGAGCAGTGACAAGTGACACTGGCAGCTCCAGTGGTTATTTAGAAATGGGCTCAGTGTCTACCAGTTAAATGTCTTGTCTAAGCAAGTCATTTGGTCACTGCTGTAGTCAGTGAGAAAAGGAGATGCTTCCAAGTGGCAGTTTTTACTCCAGCCTAAGATATGGGGATTGACTTTGGTCTTAAATATAGAAAAGTGGATGGAAGGACACCACCACCACCAGTTAAAAGCCCACTGTGAATATTCCATGTGATAATCCATTTTTTCATTAAAACAAACTTTTAATGCTCTGTTTCCTTCATTTCCCACCCAACTGTAGAATCCTATTTGAGCCATTGGAACATTTTTCCAAAGTCATAATAATTACTGGCATAAAAGCTTTATATAATGCATGGGAGTCTGCCTGAAAACTGCTGAAATTCATCTGAGGTCACAGGCTTCATGCAGAAGTCATGGTGTGATACTACATGACCCATGAATGTGAGAGGAGGGCAGGTGATCAGTAGGGTCTTCTCCTAACTTAAAAGCTCTTGCTGGTTCTGTTTTATCAGTTTTGGCTGCTGTCACTCCAGTGTATTTAAACAGAACCACCCCTGCCATGAGTGGTTTTTTAAAGTACCTCTGAAGGATAGTTCTTAATGCCATAGTGGTTGTGTTCATAGCAGAAGACACTGCAAACACCATCTTCCCAAGATAAAAAAAGTGTCATGCTAAAGTCATGCACATGAAAACTAGTGTTGAACACTTCCTTGCTGAATCAACAGGCTGACTGAACCATTTGGTCCACCATCCTCCCTCCCTCTGTTGTTTCCAGTAGTCTGGGGAGTTTCAGAACCAAAAGTTTTCTCTCCCCCAGGTTCTCAACATCTGGAGTCCTGAAAACATGATAGGGAGCTCGTAAACAATGATTTAATGAGATGGGAATTCCATTTTTCCCCATCCAGTGACAGCATTAGCTGTTGTTATTAATGACTTGGCTAATTCCTGAACCTATCACCAATGCAATTACTTTTGGGGCTGTAGGCAGTTCAGGAGAAGGCAGAAGAAAAGCCCCATTAATGAAAAAAACAAAAAAGCCCCCATTTTTGGAGAGGTGCTGGTGGCATCCTGGCTGACAGCACAGAATGACCACGGGGTGTGTTAATCAAAGCAGAACAACAGGAATTGATTTTTCTCTCTCTCTCTCCCTCCTCCCTGCAGAACCGTGAGCCCCGAGCTCAAGTCTTACGCTCTGGGGGTGCTTTTCCTGCTGCTCCGGTTGCTAGGTAGGTACCAAAGTGGTGTGTACTTCTCTCCCAGCCTTTGTTCCCTCGTGGAACACTCCATTTTTAACATGCAGCAGTCGATTTCTACTCCTCTAGTGCTGTCGTTGTCGTGGGTGGGGTCTGACACTGGGGTCCAAGCCCTCTCCATGAGGGATGTCACGTCAAGGCTCCTGAAGGCATTTTCCTGCCATTCATGTTGTGCTAATGGAAGAAAATGCAGTGTTGTATGAGAAATGACTGTTTCTCCCATGGTCCCACACAACCAGTTTCTCTTCTGTAGCTGTTATTAACGTGTCAGCAGCTTGCAGAATTACTGCTATATTGCATATTGCTGAAGTAGAGGGATATGGATTTTCACACTCCTTTGAGGAACAGGATCTGTGTTACATGATGGGTTTGCCCCTTCCTTTGGGTGTCTCAAAAAAAAACCGGGAAAATGAGACAAGCTGAGCCCTTGTTTCCTCCTGTGGGTTAACATCCCATTAAAATGCACATGGCTCCTCCTCTGGACTAGTATGTGCTTCTCCTGTATGAATTAAAGGGAGCATCCCAGGCTGCTGCTTGTTGTTTCTGGGTGGATTTTTTTTCCTCTCTGGAAGAGGTGGCTCCTGTTTTAAAGCTCTTCTTTTTCAGTTTGTTAGTCCCGTGATTCAGGGCAAAATCCTCTGATCCATTGTTGTGTGGGACCATCTCATGCCCAGGGTTTCTGCATGTTGTGGGAGTGGAATTTTACTTTTTTTAGCAGGACACAGGAGTACCTTCCCTGCATGGCTCCCTTGATCCCAAAGGAATGAGCTGGAGACTAAAGTGCCATCTCTTAGGCTACAGCAGGACACTGGGAAGTATAGGAGTGAAAATCCAGCAGTACCAGATGTAGCTTTGAATAAGCGACCTCATTTATTTACTTAATATTTTAACACCTTATTCCCAGTAAACCAAACAGGAAATGGTGCTCCCAGACCAGTTTACAATAAAGCCAATTAGATGTCCATTGGTTTTGGTGAATTAACTGCAGTCATACAAAAAGCTCCATCAAGCTATGTTACCCAGAGCTCAGATAACTCAAAGGGAAGTTTCTGGGATGACCTGGGTCAGCTCTCATTCAAGCCTTTCAAACACAGCATTTTCTTTAGCTGCTGGTGCTGCTCGTGGGTTTTGGCCTGACTTCAGCTGTGACTGGCTAGATGTGGAGTGTCAGCAGGCAAGTGTGCAAGGAGGATGGCTGTGGGGTGCTGTTTGCAAAGGAAAAATACTTAAGGGGAGGAATTTTTAGCTTTTCTTTTTTCCTTACAAAAAGGAGAAGCCTCCTGAGATAGCAGCATCCTGAATTCCTCTAAAACCAGGCTCAGACATGTATTCTTAAGTTGAAGAGATTTCTTCTTTTCATTCCAGTAAAGAAGCCATAGTGAGAATTTAAACTCAAATCTTTATAATGTTGCTCTGTCACTAAGGGATTCCCATGAAATAAGACAATACATCCTGAAGCATATCAGCAGTGTAGCTGGAACGCACAGAAAATGAAGAGAAAGATACTTTTCCATATGAGCAAAGGTGTCCAAATTGTACCTCTATCAACCCGAGGTTTGAGAATAGCTTTACTGATTTATTTTAAAAGCTTTTCAGTTCACCTTTAAGCTTTGACTTAAGAAGACAGCAATAATAGCTGCTTCTTGAACCAAAGGAGAGAATTAAATGCAAGAGGTATGAGACCCGAAGGTGCAATCGTAGCTAATAGATTTCACTAAGACAGAAGCACCTTTTTTTATGCAGCCCTACAGTTTCTGCAATGAAACATACATATATAGCAGAAATTTTTGCAACACTTTGCAGTAAGAGGTAGACCATGATTGACTCTCTTTAATATTCACTGTAATAACATGAAACATGACTGAATTCTCCTGGTATTCTCCTGCATATATTATCTCATTTCATAGGAATTCTGCTGTGAGAGGGCCACCTATCAGTGCCTTCATATAAAAGCATTACTGCACTTTCCCAGAGAAGAGAGTAAAGCAGTGCCATTGGAGCCAAAGGTTTGGAATGGAACTGTCTGGAACAGCAAAGAATTTCAGACCTTTAATATCCTGGATGCATCCTTTCTGGGTAGTGTTCACCATGCGTCCTGGAAGAGCCTCTGCTTACCAGGGCACTTCCTTAGGTTTTTTTTTCTCCAGGCTCATGTTGTTTGCCTCTTATTCTAACATGACAAAACCCCACAGTGTTTCACTCTCAGGAGGAGTTTCTGGTGTGCAGTGCAACCCCTCGGCTCTGAGCACCGACTTGCCCCTGTGAGTCTCTTGTCCTCTCTACTGAAAGCAACCTGAAATACTCACTGGTTGCTAAAGCTTTTTTCACATGCCTGCATTAAAATGGGAGTAACTTTGGAGTCAAGGGAAGCAGGTCCTTCCTCAAGTCTTACAAGGAGCACCTTCCAGGCCAAATCACTGTGGACAGCAGGCAGGCCAGCTGAACCAGCAGGTGGGGATGGCAGCTCTCTCTGAAGTTCAGCCTGCACGTCTCCAAAGTTTTGTGTCAGCATCTCTCAGCACGTTAACAAGTAGGGACTCACACCTCAAAATTATGATCCAAATGTGTTTTTTTGTTATTGCAGAAAGAACGTGGCTCCTCAGTCACTGCCAAATCTTGGTGTTACCCCTGAGGTGCCATCCAGCAGCACTGGGCACACAAACTGCACTCAGCAGCACAGCCTCTTGCTCGTTTATGGCAGGAGCCCAGCTGACTTTTTAAAATCCAGGTTGAGCGTGTGGTTGTTCACAGGTTTCAACTAAAAAAGCATCTTTTAACTTAGAAGCAGAACCAACCCAGCCTGGATTTTCCAGTCATTGAAATGATGAATAAAGAGCTGGTGCTGTTATTTTTTTCCAGAACATAGACAAGTTTTTAGATATGATGACTAGAACTAGTATTTCTAACAGATTGTCTTGCTTTTTTATCGTCTGGTTTTATTTACTACATTTGTGCTGTTAATGACTGGTTAAAATGAGTACCAAAAGCCCATATAGCCTTTCTTAATTCCTGCATTTATCAACATATAAGGAAGATCAAACAAAATCTGCAGAGCTCCAGTCATCACGAAATAAAATAAAGAGATCTCAGTTACCACAGGGAACAGTGAAGACAACCAATTTATTTGTAGTCTTAGGATACATGTCATGAATGTCACTACTTTTCTCGTGACAAGCTGAAAGAAGGTGTCTTCTTTTAGCTTGGAAATCCAGGTTAATGATGAAACTGGATCCAAGATTAAACACTTTCCTGTCTAAAAACTGCAGTCCTTGTGTCTGCTTTCACAGGTATTTATAGAGTCTCAGGCATCAGAGCACCTACGGATGCATTGATACTGTCAGGGGGGTGTTGTGCCTGCCTGCTCTTGGCTTTCAGTAGCAATGCTCTCCTTTGCTCACTGGCTTAACCCACAGCAGTGCCTGTATCAGTCAGGGTTTTTTCAGGGTTTATCTGCTTCTCGCCTCTGCCCATAAATACAGCAGAAGGTAGGGGAATGGTACATTATGTAGAATGTTCACATTTTCTTCCCAGTGCTGTGCACTCAGTGCATGTGCGCTGGCTGGGGAGCGCAAACCTGGAACATGGATGTCCTAATCACCCTCAGGCTAATGGGATATGGGGGTTGCTGCAGTGTCCCTGTGGAATGGGGGAAAGTAGAGAAGAAAAACATTTCCTTTATTAGTTAAATGAGATTGGAGTGATTACTTTGCTTTAAGATTGCAGCTCTGCTGCAAACTATGATTGAGAAACACTCATCGGTAGTTAGCTGCAGTGGCTGTGGGAGAATCCTGCTGTGATATTTCGTTTAATGGCACTCTGAAATTTTCTTTTCAGCTGGCATCTTTGACATCTATTAGAGGCTATTGTATCTTTTTCTTAGATCCAGAGAAAGTCCAAAACTGGATCTCAGTGCCGAGGCTGATTTTAGGTGCTGAACTGGAATGCTATGAAATCCTTCAGGTGAACACCCTAAAGTGCAGAATTGCCAGTTTGTAGAGAGTGAGCTGCAAGGCTGTCCTCTTCCTCTTTCATTTACCCCTCCACTTAGTCTCATTAGGCAAACAAGAAGCTTAATAAAAGCCACTCAAACTTGAATAAAATCCTTGCTGCATGTTGATATCAGCAGGAATCTCTTCCGTAGACGTTAAGTCCAAGCTAAAAGCTCATCCACAAAATTCATTCAGGTTGATTTAGAACTTCAGAAATTAGAATTACAGGCTGCAGCTGGGACTATTAACCTTGATAAAGTACCCTCTTTCCACTCACTGCAGTCAGGTCCTCTCTCTTTATCACAGAGATCATAAAAGCATGATTTGTCTCTCTTCCTTGGCAGGTTTTATCCCACCTCCGCTGATCTTTGGGGCCGGGATTGACTCCACGTGTCTGTTCTGGAGCACGTTCTGTGGCGAGCAAGGAGCCTGTGCACTGTATGACAACGTGGTCTACAGATACCTGTATGTCAGCATTGCTATCGCCCTCAAGTCCTTTGCATTCATCCTGTACACAACCACCTGGCAGTGCTTGAGGAAAAACTATAAAAGATACATCAAGAACCACGAAGGTGGTCTCAGCACTAGTGAGTTTTTTGCCTCTACTCTCACCCTAGACAATCTGGGGCGGGACTCGGTGCCCCAAAATCAACCACATAGGACAAAATTTATCTATAACCTTGAAGATCATGAGTGGTGTGAAAATATGGAGTCTGTTTTATAGTGACTGTGGAGGGGTGAACTGTATTAATAATACAAGGGTCCTTTTTAATAAAAACACAAAGAGAGCACGAACGAAAGAAGAAACAACTGCAAAACAGCGACGGCAACACAGGAAACTTCTGTCTTTTTCTCAAAGTCAGACCGAGCCAGGATTTTTGAGAACAGCGTCTTTTAATGGGATCACTTGTGACATCCTGCGGGGTGATGGAGAAAGCAGGGAGCCCTTGTGGCTGGGTACCAGCCCCTTTGGTGACAGTACGAGCTTCCCAGGAGGGCGTCTTGCAGAGCTTCACCGGAGAGCTCGGCACAGGCTTGGGCGTGAGGCGTAGGGAGAGCAAGGAGATCACAGCAAGGTGATCCCAGCAAGGAGATCACAGCAAGGAGATCACAGCAAGGTGATCACTTCAAGGTGATCCAGCAAGGTGATCCCAGCAAGGAGATCACAGCAAGGAGATCACTGCAAGGTGATCCCAGCAAGGTGATCCCAGCAAGGAGATCACTGCAAGGTGATCACAGCAAGCTGATCACAGCAAGGTGATCACAGCAAGCTGATCACAGCAGGTGTGATCACAGCGAGCTGATCACAGCAATGTGATCACAGCAAGCTGATCACTGCAAGCTGATCACAGCAGGGTGATCACAGCAATGTGATCACAGCAAGCTGATCCCAGCAAGCTAATCCCAGCAAGCTGATCACAGCAAGGTGATCACAGCAAGCTGATCACAGCAATAGGTTTTTTCCCAGTCGGGATGGGGTGTGTGGAGCCCTGCAGGGTTGGCCGGGCTGGGTGCTGCTCCAGCCTGCTGCGATGGCAAAGAGGGAGCGGTGCTGGAGTCCTCCCGCCAGTCACACTCTGTCACCAGCCACAAGCCCACGACAAATACCTTGAAAGCTGCTGGAAACCTTCCCAGTGGCGAGCAATGCTGTCAGGGGTATCCAAGTCCTTCCAGCCCAGGCTTATTCACAGACTGAGCTTCGTGGCTGTGAATAACTGCGCTCAGATCTCAAACCCAGTAGAGTTCAAGACATTTGCTCACACTTGCCAAACGTGCTGTCATTTTTAAAGGGGGATGAGTTCCAAATACTTATCTGTGTAGCCCTCTAATAAGATGTTATTTGAAATTATTTTCAAATCTATGTTAACCCTTAAATCGCTGACACTTTTCCATGAGGAGGATTTATTTATGCTAGTTTGGGGGAAGGATCCTGTTTAATTCACCCAAACATAATGTGACTCAAGGGGTTTGTTTAATCCTCTGCATTTTTTATCCATACGCCTTCATTCTAATATGCTACCAAGCCAATGAAGACACATAATATGTTTTTAAAAAAGAGAATGAATGCACTGTGTCTCTATAAAAACAATTGTCAGTTGGAGAATTATAGATAATATGATGATTTACATAATATAGTTTTTTCATATTCTATGTGACTCAGTGAATACATATATATGTGGAGAGGCTGTTTATGTTCTCTCCAGTTTTTAAAGATGATATATATATAATTTGCAATCTAGAAATCGTGTGGTGGATGTTTTCTTTAAAGTGTGCGTTGTGCGTGCGTGTGTGTACAAGACGAGAGGAATACTGACCTTAATCCTTTAGCCCTCACAATCGGTATTTTATTTTTCACCTGAGCAATTCCACTGACTTTCAGTGGAAGCCGTGTCAGGAACATGGAATAACCTCTCCTGGATGCCACATTTTATTTGTACATGTGGGAATAGTGTTCCTCTGGAAGGCTAGGTTATGGGAGCAGAGGCTGGCCAGCATTGAGCAACTCAGACTTCCATTCAACTCCCCACAAAGCATCCATGCAGGAGCAGATTTGGCTTGGCATTTGCACTGTAGTCTTACCAAAACCTGCAAAAACCACGGGGAAACTTTCATCTGATTACAAGAAGCGTGGGGGTCAGGCTTATTTTGTATGCACATTTTTGTTTTCCAAAACATTCCTGCTGGGAAGCAATGCAAATTGGCAGCTTTTGATGAGTTTTTCCCCAGGAACCAGACTTGTTTCCTATGGACTAAATGTCAGAAGGGCTTTAAGGGTTAGCATCATAATTGAAAGTTCCGGTTTTTGTGTGAATTTTGAAGCTGTTGTGAACTTGAGGATGTTTAGAGGAGTAACCTGGCACGTTGAGTCAAATGCTGGATGTCACTTCCATGCAGATGACAGAGGGACTGATCTTCTCCAAGTCCTGTCCATTGCTGCAGTGGACACCCCAGAGCTGGCACAATTACAGAGGGTTGATAACTTGTCACTCATGTTCAGCACCTTTTTAGCAGACTCTGCTCTTATCCAGGCTTTGCAACATGGGTGTGGGGTATCAAACTGCTTCCTCTTGACTAACTTCACATGTGTGTTTGCAATTTATGCACAGAATTACATGTTCAGCAACACTAAGGGCAGGAAAAAAGGATGTATCAAATAAACTCCATTGTGCCAAATACTCAACAAATATTGTAACTGCAGATACTTAATTCTTGGGTTTCAGCCATGTCAAGAATCACTCGATTGATGAAGGAGTTTAAGGAAAAAATACTAGGTTATGCAGTGCCATTGTTATGTTGGGTGGTAAATGATGCTTTTTAGACTATTACATTGGTTTAGTATATCCTATCTGCTAAAATAGAGATACTGCACCCATAAAACAATGAATTCAAAAAAGGCACAGGGTGCATAACTGTCTCATAAAATATATATAATTGTCAAGTATAAGCCTTTGAAATCATTCCGTACAGGTCTCTTCATTCTGCAGATTTATTACTTAGACTGCTGTCTTTCCAAATGTTAGCTCATAATTTTATACTATACACACACTTTCAGACTCAAACACAAATGTCACAGAAAAGAACCTTTCTAAAAGCCTGATTGCTTGAAATTTCATAACCCCTTTCACAATTTCATGATTTTCTCCTCTGAAAGTCCAAGGTGAAGGAGAATAGCATGCTGATTGATACGATGTAAAACAAACTCCCGGCGTTCACGAGCTGTGGTTTGTTGGTACAGTCAAAAGTCCCCCTTGACCAGAGTTATAGAAACAGGATTCCAGGGCACATAATGTTTTCATTTTTGTTTTTCTTTACTTTTTTCACTTGATCTCATCTCTTAGTATGTGTGGGGGATGCAGTTGAATGGGGTTACTTACATTATTTTCAAGCTGTAACTTGAAATTACTGCATGATTGTTATTTTATTTCTTTTGATAATGGAACTTTTGAAAAGCTTTTTCACCATCCCACTCTTTTTTTTATTCCCAAGGTTAGGTCTGATGCCTGCATCGTGAAGGGCTTTGCTGTCAGTGCTTTGGTACAGATTTAGGAACAGAGCTTTAGTTTAAAGAAAATACACAGACCAAACCCTTCATCCACACCAGCAGGCATTTTGGTTTTTTCTGATTTCAGAACCACAAGCCATTTTTGCCTGCAGCCCAATTTTTGTTACAGAATAATAAATGAAGAGTTTCAGACATCCTTCTTCCCAAATTACGGGCCTTCACCTGTCAGCACTTCTCCTCCATCCTGCAACTGCCTTAAACATGCAGGAAACTTAAAAAATAAGGATGGAGTTAGAAAAATGCCTGTTCCTAGGAACAGAAAGAGGGGCATGGTCTGAGCTGCATGGTCCAGATCCAGTGGTGGAATTTTTTTCTTCATATTCAAAGACATTGAAATTCAGGGGTTTGTTGAGGCCTCAGTCTCAGCAGAAATGTTCTTTTGGTGCTTCCAAGCACTGTGTTCCCCAGTGGCGGTCTGCTAAGGAATGGGATGTTTGGAAAAAGCAACTACTTGAGATTCTGCAGTCTCTCTGGGATTGACCAGTTGCCTTGCATGACTTCAGGTTAGGGTTTCCTTTCCCTTGCACAGATCCCACTTTGGAATAGCCCCAGTGGAATCAAAAGGGGACCCTAATCTAAAATTGGTGCAGATGAGACTGGAATCATTTTCTTTGCATCCTTGTTAACGTGGTGATGCATTTCCAGAACCTTCTTTTAATATATATAGAAATCATCCATTTTTCTGACTTTGCCCAGCACATCTTGGATGTAGAGTGGGACTGAAAAGTCCATCACTTGAATATCACAAACCTCCCATTCTTGGCAATTCAGCTAACAGGGACCTCCCTCTGCCATGCCCCTCTCAGATGCACTAAACCCCTCAGTGCTGCTGCTGTTAATCGTGGTTGGGTCTCACCTTGCTCAGAAGGTGAGAAGGGAAAGATGCAAAGAGGAATTAGCTTCCATTATCTGACTTAGCTATGCTTCCAAATGCTTCTAAATTGAGCTGATGGTCTGCAGACATTTGGAAAGTGATTGGAGTACTTCCAAATGGCTGAGATGCATTGACTTTTTTTTTTTTTTTGAAAAAAAAAAATTAAAAATTAAGGGAATGAATGTGATTTGGACCTCCTCCTATCCCCATCAAAGTTTTATGTTCATCACATTGCAGTGGAGGCATGTGCTTAAAGTTCACCTTTGTGTCTCAGACAGACTCATATTTTTTCTCAATAAATGAGGTCCTGGGACGCAAAGACAACTCCATCTCACAATCAGCCATTTCACTTCACAGCCAGCCCACAAGAACCTGAAGCCTACCAGCACTGTGAAGCTTTAGCCCCCAGGTCAGCCACAACTGTTGCTTCCGTGTGAGAGTTTGTCACAGCTGGGTGTGTTTAGCTTGGTATTTTCCTCAGACTTTGGCATTCTTGGTCTGATGTTTGCTTTATTCTTGGCAGGTGATGTGGGGAATTGTCAGTATAAAAGACACATGCAAATGCTTCACTGGACTGATGTGATAACAGCTTTGTTTCTTTATTCACAAGGGTTCCCAGACTTGCTCCTGCTCTGTCTTTAAATGCTGCTGTGCTCATCTATCCCCCTAATTTCATGTGAACTGTGTTTGCAGACAGGAGCAGGTTTGTTGTTGTTCTCTCTCTAGATCTGATTAATATGTGCAAAGCTCACAAGCTTCCTGTGCACAGGGCAGAGCACCCCTGATTACAAGCAATAATACTGACCTGCTCTCATTTGCAAGAGGGGTTCTGGCTTTTCTTTCCTAAATCTGGGTTCACCTCTCCCAGCATCCCACACTGCTGCTGTGACTCACCTGTTTTTTTGGTAGCCAAGATACAATTGGTGGGAATATAGGCAGCAGTTTATTAAGCTGGGAACCTTTGGTGTGAGCCATATTCAGCCATGCTTCTCTGATGGTTGAGACTGATCCTAGGAGGAAAGGACACTGTAACTGAGCCACTCAGTGTCCCTGAGAGGATTATCCACACTTCTGTGCTGCTGGATAGCCCTACCTACACCAGACCCTTGGTTTGTGGTGTTTTCTTCCAAACTGCCCATCAGCTTCCTTTCTCTAGCCACAGTTCTTCCTTCCCCTGATGGTAAAGCACAGCTTGGCTAGACCAAGTCAATACAAGGTATCCAGAGACTGAGAGGCATTTAAATTTGCGTGGGATGCCAGCCGGTCTCACTTAGTTTTACATGTGTTCAAAATGTTATAGTTTGTTCTACTTATATCCCCTAAATCTATAACTTCTAGGCTGCAAATAATGTTTTCTATCATTCAATTGACATTTCTAGCCAATCTGAGTCTTAATACAATTTCTTTGCTGAAAAATGGCCTTTCAGCAGTTCTTAGACATGAGGCACTTCTTTATAAACTAGTGATGCCAAGTAAAACCTTTGGCCATTGTCTCTTCCCTGAATTCAGGGGAGCAGAAGGAAGCTACGCCTGCCCAGAAGCAATACTGATGTTTTCTGGGGCAGAGTGAGAACATGGACTGCTTTTCTTTCAGCTTCAGTCTTCCCTTGGCTCTTGGCTCTGAGCATCTCTTGGTCCCAAAAGGACCCAGGGAATTCAGGAGAAGCCATGTGGACAGAGCAAACCATTTAGATGGCTGCAAGAGTAGGACTTCAGGATGTTTGTAATGTTTATGTTGTTTTGCCTGTCAAAGCTTTGCTTCAATCTGTATTTGTTTGATGAATGGAGTGGCCCCAGGTATGAGGTCTTTAGGGTGGGGTGAGTTTGTGGTGTTTCCCCCACTTAATTCATATTAAGTGTGACAGAGCAGGATGTCCAGCTCTAAGCAGGAAAGAATTTGTTATGTCCCTGAACAGTTTGTAGTGCTGGACTTGTTCTACATAAAGTTGGTGTCTGCATATGGCAGGAAGCAATAAGAAACTTGCCAGCTGCAACTCAGAAATAGTTTATAGCAACTTCATACATGAATTTTACCTTTTATTTCTTCCTTGCAATTTGCTGAGAAAACCAAGAAAATGCCTCCAGTGTATTTGCAAGGTCATTTCTGCATATCATCTGTGATCTGGAGAAGTTGGAAAAGCTTTCTTATAATTCATACACGGGGATTTGTTCTGGATGGACATAAAACTCACAGAGGGTATTTCTGCTCCCTGAGTTCCATAGGCTGGAATTTTCTCATCAGTGAAAATATTTAGTTCTAAAGTATGTGATTAGGAATTGAGTAAGAGGATCCTTGCTCAGTGCCAGTGGGCTGAGCACTGCTGGACACACAGTGTTCCAGGACAGCCAAAGTGCTGGCTTACAGCTCACAGTCCACTTTCCAGGAATATTCTCTCACAGATGCTTGAAATTCTCAGCCTCTCCCAGTGTTCCTGCTGGTTAAAGCACTCATTTGAGTAATTTCTGAGAGCAAACACCAGAAGGGTATGAACCCAGACAAAACCAAATCGATATCGAGGTGAAGCAGGTGGTGTAAATTTTATTTGCAATGTTTGCACAGCTCTTGGATCGGAAGCAGAAACCTCTCGGGTATCAAGAGAGTTGCATATGGCCTAACGTATCTTAGTTCTTCCCAAATGAATTGCCCATGGGTGGGACAGCAAAAGGCATCTTTCCCTGCCACGGATATCTCAGCCCCCCAAACCCGTGTTCTCTTGCAGTACGGCATCGCACAAACACCAGTGCATTTACCCCTCGGTGCAAACAGTGCTGTGTTTTTGGTGCCTCACAACTCTAACTGTGACCTCGAAAGGAAGAAATTACCCCTGCTCTTCACCCGTGACACGTCCTGCCTGATCAGAGGATGAGGATGATCCCTCTTGGAGGCTCGCTGCCATGTTCCTAAAGTCTTACTGCAGCAGGACCAAAGGTGCTCTGTGATCACGGGTGGCCTGTTCCCTGTGCTCAGGGTTTAGCTCAGCTACAGCCCCGCGTTGCCTTCACAGTGTTTTGGTGCAAAGCACAGCGAGGAGGCTGCACGTGAACTGCCCCTGACAATTGCTAAGGGCTGCCAGTGGTCTGTGACCACCAAAGTTTTGGAGTCTCCATGTCAGACGTGAAAGCAGCTTCCCTCACCTGCTTTTGGGAAGGAGCCATCCCAGAGCGGGTTCAGAGGGAAGCTGGAGCAGCGCTGGGACCGCACAACAGGGAGCTCTTGGTACCACACCTGTAGGGAGGAGGGGGTGGGATGGAGCAGGGGAAGAGCTGTGACATTTTAAAACCCATAGTGCCTACCACTGCAAATGGAACGCTGTATTGTATTATATTATACGTGACTACCATGTAAATAAAGTACAATAAATGTGGTGTTCGTTAGGATTTTGATACAAGTCAAATGCAGTCTGCAGAAATGTTATTTTCCCTGCTGTATGTACTTAAATCACATTCCAGGCACAGGGACATTTTTGGAGTCGTGTGAGCTAGCAATGCATAAATGGCATTAGATGGGGTGTATTTGCAGTATGGCTATTTTAAAATTCCTTTTGCCCTGTGCAGATGAGACACGAGCACCATCTGAGATCACAGGGGAGGGAGTGGGAGCAGTTTACACAGGCAGGAGGAGAGCAGCTCTTGTGTGGTTTGTGGGCAGAAGAGATGCCCAGCCAGTCCTTGGCCATGCCTCATTCACAGTGGAGAGACAGGGAGGTTTCAGTGGCTGATCTCTGTGTGTGTGTTTTCCTGCTGCAGAGGTTGACCACAGCACAATGCCCTGCCTGTGTAACCTGGTTATTCCCCACCTGACAGCCCTTAGTGGCAGCTATAGATGAGCAAACCCAAGAGCTTAAAATTCAAAGCAGATTGGGAAAGAAGTTCTGTTCTTGACCAGCTGACTCCTCTGCATCTCTGGCAGAGATTGAGGGGCTTGGAGTTTTGACTGGTAAGAATATTAGGAACCTACTTTGTTCCTTAATCCACTCCCTTATCCATCCTTCTCTTTCTCCATAGTGTAAATAAAGAAAGTAATACATTTTCAGGAGACAGGCCTGCCATGTGCCCTGCAAATCCTAATGCATCTCTTAACTGGGTTGTTGGTGGGAGTTTCTCTGGGCTTCAGAAGCTCAGGACTTCTCTGACAAGTGTTTGCAGCTGGTGTGTGGATGTAACCTTCCATCAGTGCATGGAGGGTGCTTCCACACTGACTGTCTTGGAGAGCAAGACAAGACCACCCCATGCAGTTTGTCACACCTGTGGCATGAAACTCACCTGCAGGGCTCTGAGCAGAGCCCACTGGAGGAGTATTTACCTGCCCCTGTACCAGAGCAGTCCATGGTGTTTGTCCCTCATACCATTGCTGTCCTTCCCAGTCCCCTGGGCAGAGCAGCATTTGTGGGTTGTGCAGATGGTCCTTCCTGCACAGAACATCTCCACAAAGTCTGTAGCACTGTGTGGGACCTGGATGAGCCCACATGCCACAGCCCCTTCTTGGGCTGGGGGTTCTGTTTTCCTGCAGTGCCCAAGGGAAGGTGGTTCTCAGAGAGGTCTTTGAACTGTGCTGGAAAGTTGACTGCTGGTAATTTTTCAGCTGTTTAGCAGCACTTCCAAAATAAACCAAAACCTGGTTTGGAAAAGGAAATGTTTCACTGTACAACTGACTTAAAAAAAAAAAAAAAAAAAAAAAAAAGAGAAGCCACATGCTCGATATATTTTGAGTACTGTGTTCTGTATTTTTGCAGCTTATATTTTCCAGATGAGCAGTTTAGAAATATGTGATGTGAAATATACTGTAAGTTTGCTGTAAATTATATTAAAAACACTATTTTCATTCTTGTCCTGTCTCACTGGATGATCTCTGGTTCTCCCAGGTTGGCTGGCTGGCCTGCTGCTCAAACTGTTCCAGAAAGTTCTCAGTCTTGGTAAAAGCAGGGTTGAGAGTTCAGGTTGGAGGTTCTGATGGTGGTGTTGAAAGTTTGCTAGAAATGACAGTGGGGGTGAATGTGTTCTGTGCATGTGCAGTGCCTTCAGAGCAGGTCCAGTGAAGCAGTGGTTGTGGCAGAGAAAGTAAGGCAGGTTTGGGGAAGGGCAAAATGAAGTTTAATGAATGGAGAAAGGAAAGAAAACAAGGGCATCCTAAATTCTTACTGAACAGAGGAACTTGAACATCTGGAAGATACTAAAATGAGGAGGAGCTCAGAAGGAACATGATTTGAGCAGGAAATGCTGGATGTGTCAGTGGTGATGAATGTGTCTCACACTCTTTGTTTCAGTTCAGCTGTGGAGGGGGGAAAAAAAAGAGCTTTTAGCTGAAATAGCAACAGCTGAGTGAAGTGGCTGAGCCCTGCCATGCACCCTGAGCCCCTGCAGCTGCAGAAGCTTCTCCATCTCCATCAGTGCTCCACTGCCCTGGGATCAAGCCCAGAGGGTGACACATTCCTTAGGCTTCAGCGACACACTTCCCCTTGTTCCAGCTGCTGTACTGGTCAGAATAAAAGTAATCACTTCTTTGACCCTTTATTTTTAAATGCTTCATATCTGGTGTACCAAAGGGAAGTTTTCTCCTGAGCTTCTACAAATTATGCTAAACGAGGCAATTGCATTCCAGCTGAGTTGAATATTCACTTACTCCTTGTTTGTTCCATTTTTTATCCTTCCCTGTTCCAATTCCCTCTTCTGAAAGGCAGTGAGCAAAACAAAGATTAGAAGTCAGAAAACAAAAAAAATTTGTTGCACATGAGTTGAATCCAACCACCGTTGCTTTGAATTCACTTCCAACAACAGGAGCTTTGGAGAACAGTTCAGGAGGAATGAGGGAGGAAACATGGGAAAAAAAACGTTTTGTTAAATGTTGACAGCAAATAATCTTTTTATTTATTTCACTTCACTGCTTTTCCTCAGCCCAGCTCCTGGTAGTGTTGAGGTCTGTGCAGGCTCCCTCTGAAGGCATCATTCCTGCTTGCTCCACTGGCCATTGCTGGCAGGTCCCCACTGAGCCCACAGTGGCTGAACACACCAGCACACATCACACCCACCATTGCAGGCCTCCCTTTAGCCATCCTAGACCTTTCATTTTTGCTACTACTTCTGACAGAATCCGGTTAATTGAGTATTTACCGAGCTGAATTCTGTTGTGGATGGAGACTATTAACCTTTATGTCACCTAGAAGATATTACACCTGGTAGAGTTAATATTTTGAGATTAGGGTGTTAATGTGTCAGTGCTCAGCCCTCTCTAATTAGCAACAGGGCCCGTGTGTGGCTGTGTAGTGAGCCCTGCTTTAATTAGACAGGACTCACAGTTGGGCCACATCAACAGCATCAGTGTTCCTGCCCCTTTCAGCCTTCTCTGATCCATCTCCTCCTTGGTGTTCCAGGAGCTTGGTAAGTCTTGATGTTGTGGTGCTCACCCCAGGGAGGCTGTGATGCTGGAAGCCTTCCTAAGGCCTGAGCTGGGTCTAAGGCAGGCACTGATGATGAATTCTGGGGAGCTCCAAGTGGAGAAGGCTGTGGTGCTCCCGGGAATGTGCTCTGCAAAAGGTCTTAGCTCTGTGCCAGGTCTGCTCAGCTCCTGAATCTTTAGATGGTCTGTGTGCTCCTGAGCTGGCTGAGGGGCCTGGAGGGGTTGTGAGGGCTCAGGAGAAGCTGTTTGGGTTTTGTGTTGGGGTGTTCCCTGTGCTGGCAGCAGCCCAGGGCTGTGTGTGACTGCAGAGAGCAGTCCAGTGGTCTGGAGTGGAGAATGTTGGAAGGATAAAGCACATCTTTGGAATTGTGACTCACAGACCCTCCCCAGAGAGCCTTTCTCAGCCAGCCAGAGAAGAGGGTCAGATCCCATGTTCGTGGCAGGGCAAAGTAAGGTGTTCATCCCTTATTTCTGGTTTCCTGTCACACCTGTGACAAATAGGTGTCCTTCCACACAAATGTCTTTGGCTCTGCAGGCAAAATGCAAAACCAAACTGCTACAATCAACCAGTCAGAATATTCCCAGTGAGGGGGGGAAAAAATGTAATTTCTTCCAAATTATGACTTTTTGTGGGAATATCTCCATTTCAGTGCTATTTCATTCAAACAAAAGCTGATGAGCTCGCAGTATCTTGTTGAAACTAGAGCATTTAGAGTTTTCTTTGGGAAACTGTAGCTTGAATTTTTTCAGCACATAAAATAAATTGGAGTATTTGGGCTTTTATCAAAATGAAATGTTTTGATTGCCTTCAAGCAATATTTTCTGCTTAACATTACACTTCTGTGAAAATTCTGAAATTCAGTGTTTTGTTCCATTTTGAGACACAAGTGCATATAAACCTTCTGGAACTTTTCATAGATGCCTGTTGCCAATCCATACCCCACCAGAAAAATACTTTGAGTGCCTGACTGGCCTGATGGTCACATGGGATATGGGAGCCGGCACAGCTGCTGTGAGGGGATGCAGGAGCACACAATCACCCAGCAGAAGGCCATGCTCTGGCCAGACAGTGTGAGGATGAATCCAACTTCTAAGCAATTAAAGGTTTATCCATTGCTCAGTTTCCTTTTTCCATTGATCCAGCCTTTGAGAGAATAACTAATGTATTTAAAAATCAAAGCTAATGGTGCATTTCTTCCCGTTACCTTGAGGCCAGTGTTGGTTTTAAAATTGCTTTTGTGTCTACTCTTTTGCAAATTTGCATCTTCCCTCCCTGGCAGGAGAAGATGCTTGAGCAGGCTCATCCTCAGGCTGGGAGCACCATGTTCAGGGGATGAGCCTGCTCGTGTCCCTCTGCCTTTGAGCACAGGCTGCAGAGCCCCAGCCTGTGTTTTTCAGAATGCAGAGTTTTGGGAGTGAAAATCCATAAAGTGGAAGGGCAGCTGTAGAACTAGGTTGTTTTTACTGGCCTCGTAGGTGTGAAAGAGCTGCTTGAGGAGAGCAGAGTGCAGCTCAGGGGAGTTTGCTCCCTGCCTGAGGTCCGTGGGGCTGGCTGGTGTCAGGAGCATTAGCTCAGCACTAGGACCTTGCTGGCTGCCACAGTGCTTTTCTGCAGAGCCTTTCCTCCACTTCTCAGGCTGTTCAGTCCATTAGTCACCTCGCTGGCCTTAAATAAAGGAATTTGAGCTTTTCATTAAAAGCCTTGAGCCTGGGAAGCTGATGCTCAGCAGAGCGCCCATTTTTACCTTTAGGAGATGGCCAGAAAGAATAAAAATGCTCTCATTATACAGCAGGTTAGGAAAATTTCTGCTGAGAGGTGGAGAGAGCAAAGAGGATAGAAATTTGTATCTTTTTCTCAGGTGGGCTCGGGGTGGCAGTGAGGAGTGAACGTGCCCCAAAGGCTGCAGGGTGGCCTGTGCAAAGTGAACAGGGTCCTCAGGCTGCTGCCAGCAGATGAGTTCAGAAATTCAGCAAGCAGAAATCCAGGAGTCTAAGAAATGATTGGGATGGAGTGGAGCCTCATCCTGATTTTCTGTCTTAGAGATGGTTTGTGTAATTAAACTTACCTCTCCAACCCTCCCTTCATATGCAGGAGGAAATGGACTGCTGAGCCAATAATGTGAATGATCAATATGATATTTTTGTGGCAACCCTTAGAGCATGCTGAACGCTACCCTTCCTCTTCGATTAATTAGGAATTCACCTGAAATCCTGGAGACCATTTCCTGCAAGCCTTGAGTGTATACAAAACATCTTCTCCATTCAGGACATGAACTAATTCCCAACTGAAATCAACACTCATCCAGCGCTAACACCCACACAACTTCCAAATGTGTCTGGAAAGAAGCAGAGCACCTTGAGAAACATCTAAATTTCTGTATGAAGCCAGAATATAACCCAACCTTTGTTGAAATGACAAAACGGTGTTTGACTTATTTTAACTTTTTCCAATATTGTGGAAACATGCTGCTGGACCACAAATGCCTCTGGAGATGCAGAAGAGGGCGCTGAGCTGAAAACCAAAACCTGCTTAGCACAGAGACACTCTTTGAGTTAAAGATAAGGTTTTAGGGGGCTCTCTTTGCCTTTGCATTACTTCTAATCTGTTTCTCTGCGGGTCATAAAGCCTGGTGTTCTGAGTTTTTCAAGTGCCATTAGTTTATGGGCTTGTTAACAGAAAGGATTTTGTTGGTCTTTCATGGCCTGAATCTCATTGAACCGGAGATCCCTTGGTGTAATTTTGATGGCAGAGGAGAATCAGGTTAATAACATTTAGGATGGTCTTTCGGAAAATATTATTTGAGCTGGTTCCCTTTAATGTCCCTCCTTTCCCTGCTCTCTTACTGCCATCACTGGTGTTAGCTACCTGGTGTCACTGCAGCTGTATTTATGTGGTCATAGCTTGGGTTAAAGCTCTAGAAACATGCAGGACAGCCACCTCTTGGGGGCTGCATTCAGAAGAAGGTGAAGGAGTCTTCAAAAAGCATTTGTTTGTTTTTGCACGTGTATCTCTATACAAAGCTGCAGATGGGAATGGGAGAGTGTTTAAAAGCCAGGGGAGAAAAAACAAGTGGGACTTTCTAAAGCGTTGTTAGAGCACAGCAGGCCCAGTGATAGCAGAGATCTGAGACAATAAAAGGGTCAATCAGTTAATTAGGATCTTTGGTTAATGTACTGCTACAGTCAAAACTCTTCTGCTGGCAGTGCTGCCTTCCAGAGTGAACAGAGGAATGGTGAGACCTGAAGAGGACAAGTGCGTTTTGTGGGTTGGATATAGATCTACATGTTTCAGCAAGGGCAGGAAAAAATATCCAGAGGAAAGTCTTCAACAAAGAGTGTAGCTTCCAGAAAGGCTGGAGTTTGTAAGTAGCTCTTGATCCACATGATGTGTTCTGTCTTGGACTTTTCATAATGCTACTGCTGCTGAAGGAGCCTTTTGATGATTAAAACTCAGAGACAGCCTGGCCTGGCATCATTCACCTTTTAGTTCTTTTCCAGTTTTCTAGTTAAGTGCAGACAAGGCTGCAATGCACCAGGAAGAAAAGTTTTGGGTTATTTCTGGGAAAGCAGTCTTAGAACCTACTGCCTGCTTTCATTCATCTCCTGTCTCTCAGGAGAGAGCAGAGACCTTGCTGATTTCAGTAAGACATTTCTCTTAAAAGGTAACAACCTTTGCAGCAGCCTGTGTTTTGATGGGACATTCTTAAGATCTAATGCAGAGACACCCGAGACCTTTTCTTTCTTTAGAGAGGTGAAAATGAGGTTTTGCCTTCTGGAAGCTCTCTAACTAAACAACCTATTGACTTGCCTGCTACAAGGTGTCTGCTTTCTCAGGATGTATTAAACATGACAGACACTCCTCTAGTGCCAGGCAGTGCAGCATTAACCATGTCTGTGCACTGCCTCTGCTGCAGGATGCTCTTCCCAGTGACCTAACTGACATGAAGGAGCAGAGGGACACTGTAGCTACACACACTAGATAAGTAGGTCAAAAACGAATGCTTACGAGAAGAGAGTAAATGACTTTGCTCTCATCCATGCTCCCTCACACACCACCAGCTCATCAATATCTTCCTCTCTATGACAACCCTGAGAAAAACAAGGCAATTGAAGAGTAAAAGAGGTTATTTAAACAAGAATGCCAAGTGCCTTTCTGAAGTAACTCTTGTTCATTATTGATCTGCTGGGATTTTTTTGGAAGCACTTTTTAGAGCAACAGGGAAAAAAAATAAATAAATAAACCAAGAGACCACACTGAAGTGCTGAGCAGCTCAGATGACTTGCAGCTCAGGTTGCACAGAGCTGCAGGTCACCATGGAGGAGCTGGCTGAGGTGAGGTGGTGGGAATGGGGTGGGGCATGGAAGGGAGTAGCCAGAACCCAGAGAAATGTCTTTTAGACTTCTTGCAGTACAGATTTTACTCCATCTTTAACGGTGTGTAGGTGCTGTGTTTTTAAGAGCTGCTGTCTCATCAGCTTTGGGTCAGACTGGCTTTGGCAGACAGGTCTCCATCCCACTCTGCAGGACCAAAGAAGTTCCTCTTCAGCTTCATCAAGTTTGAGTTTTCCTTTTTCTTTTTATTTAATGGGCTGTGTTTCAAATGCAGCAACAAGTCCAGGCAGGTGGCCATTTCATAGTTACAGTAAATAATTTACATGACAAATTCAGACCTGTCCCTTGGTCCTGTATTATTCATGAATGAGCAGGCTTGGTTTTTATGACAATGTTCCTTAGTCAAACATAGTCTGTGATGTATCTCAGTCGTCGAGTTCATTTCTATGGCACCTGGATGTTTGCCAGCCTTCTGTTGCTATTTTCTGGTTTGCAAAATGTATTACCTAGATTGTATTTCTTCAATTCACTCTCCAAGGTACTGAAACTTTCATACAGCACAAAGATTTCTTTGCTGTGAAACCTCACTCAAATGCATATTTCTGAGCATTTCCCTTTGTACAATTGGTCTTGCACACAAAAATATCATTTGTATGAAGATTCGTGGCAAAGGACAGGAATATCCCCAAGGAAAACACTCAAGCACCATTTGTATCAATCCTCACAAACACTTCACCGTTGTTTGCTCATTTTGGCTTGTGCAGCTCACACCCACGGGGTTTATAGATGTGAGGGTTTGGCTCCCTGGTGACCTCTGGGCCACCTCTTATCTCTGAGCATCTCTAATCCCGTTCATATTGTTGGAGGTGAAGAGGACAAAGCTGCAGTTTCCCAGCTGCTCGCTGAATTTCTGAGGTGTAGATCTCCTTGGGAAGACACACGCTGTGACTGGAGCACAGGAGGCACCTCTCAGTCCTTTACACTGTTCCACTCTGCCTCATTTCCTTAGACTTTCACTCTTCACCCATAAAATGGGGTAATAACCGTTCCTTTTTCTCAGGTACCCTTCCCTCATGCTATCAGCTCACCCTGCAAATTCTGCAAGACACAGGTCCAGGGTCATCTTTACACCCATTTGTACAAATGAACCCTCATCCCAACAATGAGAAATAAACATTAGATGTCTGTGACACCAGGCAATGTGAGAGCACTGAAACACAAATCCAGCCTTTTGTATTTATTTATATACTGCAGAAATAGCTTATACAGGGGAATAATTGACCCTCGTAGCTCATACCCAGCTGATTTGCTGCCTCCATGCTTGATTGAGTAATTGATGGTGCCTTCTGTTTGCATTCATCCCCTGAAATAAAGTGTGAATAAAAATAAATTATATCTGCTCCATCCCCTGAAAATAAGCCCATTGTAAATTAGTGAGAAATTAAAGATAATGTTATCTATTTCTTCTTCTGGGAATGTGGGGTCACAGCCTTGAAAAAGTTAAAATTCAAGTGAGAAAACTGGCCAAGCATGTTATTAATGCCCTCTATATCTTGAGGAAAGCATTGATTAATTTGCTACCAAGATCCCTTTGGATGAGAAGGGTCATGGGTTGTTTACAAACAAGTGTTATTTCTGCAGCTGTCATCATTCAAAATTGTGATGGGGGAAGCTCTTTATTTTCTTTACATTTCTTTCTGTATTTGAAGAGGCTCCAATTTGTTGGATCTCTGCTTTTGATTCAGAATTCCTTTAAAAGCTAGAGGATACACCAAGCCCTCTCAGGAGGTGATAAGACTGCTGATCTAATTAGGAAAGGATTGGAGCACTGCTATCCTCAGATAGCTTCACTAGAAATTGTGGGAGCAGAGATGTTTTTGAAATTCTGTCTGTGCATCCTTTATGTGTCTCTGGTCCACAGACCTCCAAGGAAGCCCCAGGACACCACAGAAAGTGGCAACATCAGCACAGGATTAGCAGAATTTATGGTTTCTGAAGATAGTTTCGGCTTTCACATGAGACCAAAGCAAGTGCCTTGATCATTTAACATCATGAGCCATCCTCTGCCATTTCTGACAAGTGCCAGGTGCTAATTCTCCCTTAAAATGCCCTGCAGTGGAATCTGTATATTTTATCTCTGTGTACACATTCTTCTTTGTACTTTTGGGCAGTGAAGCTACTTTGGTTACATTGGTGGCAATTTTTTTTTTTCTTTTCCCCCATGGAACTACATTCCAGGAATGACTCCCAAGAAGAAATTTGGGACTGTAATGTTTGGGTTCTTGGAGGAAACATTTAATGAGAATCTCAGCTGCAAGAGTCAAGGCCTCCACCCATTTAGATATTTTGCAGATCAGCTCAGCCATGCAGGGGAGCTGAGCTCAGCAGCACTCTCCTTTTGCCCATGAGGGATGGGAAGGATAATCAGGATAATGCAGGTCAGGAATGAAGGGTATAAGTAGGGACTTGGAGAATCAGGTCTGGAGCAAACTAAGGTGTGTTGATGGAGGGGTTTTTGGGATCTTGGAGTTGAATGAAAGCAGCAAATAATTTTGCTTTGGATTAGTGGATGATGAGAGCTCCTGTAGTGCTCCAGGAGTGGAGGAGAGAGGCACCCCAGGCTCTCCCAGACCCGAGAGCAGGACGATGGCAGGGACAGTCAGAGGGTGCCTGTTAGGAGCCAAGTACACCTGCAGGCTGTGCCAGGGGGTGATTTTACACAGAACTTTATACATTCCAGCCTGTGCTATTTCTCCCTTCACAGACAGCATCAAGCAGCAAGATCAGCAGGAAGGTGTGTTTGCCCAGGGCCAAATTCAGCTCTGCTCTCATCCCCAGCAGTAAGGACTGCCTGCCGAATTCATACCCAACTGTTTATCCACAAAACCAATGCTCCTGTGGATTTAGCACAGGAAATTACAACCCAATGCTCTACTCAAGCATCTTGTGCTTTCTGCTGCTGCTCTGCTAACCAGATTAGGTTTCCCTGCTGCCTTATTCATTTTGCACTCATTAAATCTAAATTTAGAAATGAAGGCAACTATTCCCCCCTCTGGGAAAGGTAGTAGGGAGAGTCCTTGTTGCAACAAGCCTTGAGGAGGAAAAAATAGCATCTAGATTTTCTCTCCTGTGAGATGGAAACGTAAATGTTTCTGCTGAGACAGAGAAAGAAACTTGTGCCCAGTTCCCTTCTGAACAGAGCACTTGTTGGACCCTGAATCTAACAAAATTTGTGCAAGTTGTTGCAAGCATGCAGCAAAATGTTTATTTGACCCAAATCACAGGCATGTAGCAGTGGCAGGAGATGTTATTTGCTCTGGACAGATCTAGAGGAGTTGTAGCTTGCTGCTGAGTTTGGACTTTGGGCTTATCTCCAGCACTGCTCTGGCAGATGGGCAGTAGCTCCCACATTTCAGCTAGAGGCAAATGCAAAGATATTTCTTCCTCTCACTGACCTTTAATAATCAATGATGTCTGCTTTTTTATGAAAAAAATGTAATTGTGGTGTAAAATCTGCCTTCAGGTTCTTAGGAGCAAGAACTGGTGGGGAAGAGGCCAAAGAGGGCTCAGCTCCTCCAGTGCCCATCCCAGCTGGGCATCCCTCCAGCTGGGCATTTGCTCACAACACAGCTGGAGTGAGGGGGAAGAGCTCAGGACTTCTGGGCAGTCAGATGCCATCACAATAGCAGGGAGCCTCCTAAGGACTTCAGAAATCTGTGTGAGTAGGTAAACCTAAGCATCAGTGTAACTGACCATAAAGAATGGGGGAGACACAATCTGGGCCATCTCTGCACGTGCTGAGCTTGGACTGGACATAGCTGGATTCAGTTCTGACAGTTCTCCAATATTGTTAGCTCAGTGTGCAGTGGCAGCCAAAAAAAAGCTTGCAAAATATCAGGGATGCCATCGACAATGAGAGAGTAGTTTTGCCTCCATATAAAATCTTGGGATAGCCCCATTCTGGGGCTGGAATGCCCTGGCTGTGGGTATGGACTCCAGATATTTAGCTGTGCCTTGCAGATCTGGACAGCTGCTGAGTGCTGCTTTCACATGGAAAATTGAGAAAAGGATGGGTTAACTCTGGCTTTGAGAGCGAGGGCAGCCAAGCCTGAGACATTGGCACAGCCTACAGGATTCACAGGGGCTCTGACCAGCAGACATGGGCTGTCACTAGCTGTTAAACCCAGAAGGTGGAAAAAGCTTGTGAAAAGACAAGCTCTGTCTCTGTATCTTATGAGATCCTGGCTGCATGCTGGGAAGCACAGCTCCCTTCCCCAAAGGTACACACTGAGCTCCAGACCCTCTGCCACTGCTGGGGCCTGTGGGATGCAGTTGTGCCATGCAGGATTGCAGGCAACACCTTTCAGGAGCAAAAATGATGTGTTTAACCATCATGTAGGAAAAAAACCCCAGTGATAAGGACTGTCAGCACTTGATTAATGAAGTATTCCCCTGTGGAAGGATCTGTGCACAGCTTTCTGCCAGGGACCCTGGCAATGCCAAGAATGAGGCATGGGATCAGAACCTCTTCCAGAGCTGAGAGATAGAAATCCAGCACACAAACACAGCCAGCTTCACTGATAACTGCCAGGGGAAACTGCTCTTACCAGCACAGCTTGTTAGGCAGCAAAAGTTAGAGCAAAGAATATTGCTGGGTGAAGAGTGTCTTAAGGTTTTAATAATTTCCAATTTATTTCAAGGCTGTGGTGAGGAGGCTTGTGCAGACCATCCTGTTTAACTTGCTGCAGCTCAGCCTGAAGGTGCAGGTTTTGACTGAAGTGTAGCAGCAGATTTAAACCAAAGGCAGCAGCTGGGACCCCTGAGCCTTGTGCTTGTCCTCCCTGGAGGGCTGTCTCTCCAGGCAGGGACAGCAGTTCTCTGTGCCTCATCTCCCAGCACACTGTGGCTTTTGGCCAAGTGCTGGTCACAGCTCCAGTTCACCCTCATAGAGAGGCAGAAAGTTTCCATGGCTCAGGAGCTGGGTCGCAGCAGGATGGGAATCCCTGGCTGGAGAAGTAGCAGCTCCCACCCATCTGGTTTAGGTCTGCTGCCGTAAGTTGCCTGCAGCCTGAAGTTTCCTCTTTGTGCCATGAACTTCCTCCTCCTGGTCCATTTACACTTGGTTGGCAGTGGGCTGCAGAAAGGGCTGAGAGTGTCAATGCATTCCTTTAGGGGGAAAAAAAAATCTGCTTTGACTTTCAGGCAGAGATAGTGATTTTATTTCTAGAAAATAGAGCTATAAATTTGGCTGATGCCAAACAAACACTATGCAATGTCTGTATTAAGGTGGGGTGGGGGAGTTCTATCAGAAAAGGATGATATTTGTCACTCACCTGTCTGAGTGCTGAAAATGCTCTTGTCTTTATGTACTGACTGCTTGATTTTCACCCTGCCTGCATCACTTTTTGCTCAGATCAATTCTGATCTTAAGACTGCAAAGCTCAGTAGAAAAATATTTCCTTTTCAGCTCAGCACGTAGGTTTGTAGCAAGGAAGAGCTGTGGGCAAAATTGCCAAACAGGCAAATAAAGGAAGGTGCTTGGGGTGGTTTGTGGCCTCAATAGAGTGTGTATGGCAACAAAAGAGAAAGATTAAAAATCATATTTTTAACTGCCCATCTACCTGACAGACAGCTGGATGGGGACATTAGAAACCTGATGGATAAAATAGGCACAGCAGGAGTAGCAGGCTGCTAAATTACATAAAGTACAGATACAAATTGCAGGCACAAAAAAAAAAAAAAAAAAAAAATGGAAGGACAGCACAAAAATTGTAGCTGAAGTATCCATTTCTAGATCAGCACTTGTGGTGCTAGGAAACACATATATCATTTGGGTCTGAAGGAGATGAACTATTTATTTAGCTTGAAGATTGCCCCAGCAATTGTGAATCGAAGGTTATCTAATGCCTTTGCCATAGTCTCTAGGTGTCTGGACAGTTAGCATATGCAAGGGAATTACTCACAGATAAGCATCCAGTAATTTATACAGAGCATTCCAGATAGAAACCTCTCCCATATCAATTTCTGCCTGCTCTGTAAACTGCTCCCATTTATCAAGCCAGATAAATTCACAGGCGGGCTGTGAGGGGGTGCTGAGACCTGTGTGTGCTTTATCAGTTAATACTCACTGAGGTCCCTTTGACATGATTGGAGTAAATCTTTCTCTCCTTTTCTTTGGTTATGACCAGTCTATAATCTTCCAAGCTAAACACCATTCCTGTGAATGAAGAATAGTACTGAGAAGTAGGGGAAAAAAATAATACATAGAGAGAATGCATTTCATCTCACTTTGGAGGTAATGAGGCAGTTTAGTGTGACATGTCATTTAAAACCAGGCTTTTCTTTTTTATAGATTACATATCCCTGAAGAAGTGACTGACAGATCAGTGCACAACATATTTTTCCCAAGGAACAAAAAAAATTTGAGGCTGACACAAAGGGGAGGCAGCAGAGTCATGATGATCTTCAGGAAGACAAAGGGATGAGTCTTTCTTCATCAGGTAAATAATACAGACCTGAAGTTATGAAAATTAAGCTAAAATGTTCAAAACCAGAGTTTGTTGCATCAGAATGTGGCTGTGGTACATGTGTCCTTTATCTGCCACCTCTAAGAAGTTCCCTGACCAGCTCTGCCATGGAGGCAGCCCTGGAAATGAGCCCAGAGCAGTAAAATCACCAATTCACAGGATGGGTAAGGCTGGAAGAGTCTTGGAGGTCACCTGGTCCAACATCCCTGCTCAAGCAGGATCCCTGAGAGCACTTTAGTCACAATTGTGTCCACACAGCTTTTGAGTATCACCAAGCAAGGAGATTCCAGGCTCCATTTGCCCTTTCCTTGGGCTTTGCTGGCCACCTGCTGTTGTTTGCCAGGAAATTCCTGCTCTGTGCCATTTTCCCTGTGCTGTGACTGCCACAGGAATATCAGCTGAGGGAGCATTTGAGGTTCTCTTTGGCTGGGAAGATCTACCAAGGCTGGGAGTGTACTGAGGACTGGATAGATCCCAGCAGCTGCATTTTGTGTTGGCTGCCAGCAGCTCACTCCAGGCTACCCGAAAGGAATGCACAGCTGTTTACTCCAACCAGACAGATGCTCCTCTCCCTTCAAGTGAGAGTGAGAACTGTGGAGCACGTCACAGATGAGACACACCTTTGTTATACAAGAAAGGAGCTATCACCATGATCCCAGATGTGAGAGATGTTGCCACATACTTGGACAGGGTCCATACACAGCTCTTAAAAAATAAGAAAAAAAGAGGTGCATAATGAGTCCTGGCACGCGTGTACTCAAGGCCATCTGTTAATGTGATCCGGTGCCAATTTGTGGAGCTAGGAACCAGTCTCTGCAGGTCGTGGAAGCCAAGAAGAGATGGGCTTATAAAGGCACTTGCAGGATGTGCTAATGGCCAGTGTTTATCAGAAAAATCTTGCTAGCAATGAACACCATCCAAGGAGACAATGCTGCTCTTTGGTGTCCGGGACTGCAGCAGCCCATACGGATGGAGCATTCCTGCCATGTCCTGATGTCTCTGCCCCTGCAGTGGAAACAGGAAAGTTTTAAACCTTTCTAAACACAGCAAGAAGTGAACTTTTAACCAGCCTATTCTCTAAGTTGTTTCAGTATGTATCCCTCTGCTGCATGACTAGGTGCACAGGGGGAGGCTGGACATGAATTGATGTATGTGTGAGCATCCTTATGAGCAGGAACACAGATTACAGGATGCATAAAGAGCCAGTTCCCCTGTGGCAAGCACAAAATCCACTCCAGCCTGTTCATCAGCCATGCCTGGAGCCTCACTTGCAGGACACCCTAAGAACAGGAGCCTTCCTTCCTCTGCTGATTTCCAAATGACTGCCCCTTACCTCAGGGGACAGCCAAATATGGAGGAATAAGCCAAGGTTACAGCCACCAGACACCTTTTAAAAACCAGTGGATTCTTGATAAAAAGGGCCCCAAGCAAATCAGATTTATTTTCTAATCAGCACCTGGTAATGTCATCATCATACATTTGCATAAGCAGGATGTTTTATGCATTGTTTTCCTTTCAGCAGGTACCTTCTCATTTGTGTGCGCTTGCTGATGTGCTCTCTTAACCTGCCACAGGCTTCCCCAAAGCTACTGTCTGTGAATGCTGCTCAGATAATAATTAGGAATATTCACCCTCTCTACATCCTTTTCCCAACAAAGACTTGAAAAACACAACATGATTTTTATATATTTTTTTCCCCAGTTTTCTCTCTCTTTGTCCTTGTTCAGGTAGTGGCTTCATGGAGGGCAGATGCCTTTTATCAAAAGACAAGGAGTCATCTTCTCCTTAGGAAATGTTTATGTGCCTTCCACAGCACCAAATTGAGAAAACAGATTACCTCTCAGAAAGCCATCTGTTTCGGCACCATGTGAGCTCTCAGGTTGGTTCTTGCGTTTTATGAGGCATTTGAAACCTCCTGTGATTTCTCCCTTTCACCTGTCTGCCTGCTACAAAAATTGTTCTGGAGGCTCAGCACACCCATTCAGACACGTCAGTGCCTGATTTCCAAGTGTTGTTTTAGGGCTGCATTGTAAAAAGCCAAACCCCACCCAAAAGAACCCTTCCTATTGTGCTTTATCATGAATGAGCACAGACTAACAGGAACTGGATGAGAAAATGAGAAGAGATAGGAATTGGGGTGGGGTTTTTATTATTACTTTATAGTAAACCAACTTTCCCCCACCCCTAAACCACAAATTATGAGATTTTTATAAACAAAACTGTGGTTTTCCAATGAAAATTTGAAGTCTTGGGAGGATGGCTAACATACCGTGTGGAAGGAGATGTCTACTGAGAACACAAAGGATTTTCCAGAGAAGGGCTTCAACCTGAGGCAGCTGCCATGTGCTGCTTGTGTACCCACCACTAGCTGCAGACCTTCAGCCTTTTTTTTAGTGTGTATTGTTGTTGGGAAATGTGGAGATTCTCCAAACTCTAGAGTGGTTCTTCTTACAGTCCTCTTTGAGTCTTAAAAAGTTCATCTACTCCAATTATGCTTTATTCCATTTGCTCATCCTCCTCTACTCATGTCAGAGCCACTTAGTCTCGCCTTAAAATCCAATTGGACATAAGATGGACTAATGCCAGCAAAGCACTCATTGTATACCAAAAATACCCAATTAAAAGCTCTCCAATCTTTAACACAATACATTTTCTGCATAAAAATAGGGAATGTGTAAAGACTGTATGCTGGAAAGAGAGTTGTCACAAAGCACGTAGAAATTACTATTAATTTAAACATGTTTATCTTTGGAGTCATTAGTTGATGCAAGGGATAAGGTAATGGGATACAAAACTTTTCCCCTCTGGATCGTGGGTTGTACTGTGATACAGAGAAATAGTGACTAAAATAATTAACAGCCACTATCTGTTGGGTAGATAACTGGAATCAGATTAAGGTTGTCCATCCCACTCCAAAGAGGCCAGTGTCTCCATTGCCAGGGCCACCAGCACATTCAGCACTAATGGACATCTCCTCCTGAACAGAGACAGCATGTCGGCAGCAATTTCCTCTGTAGAGAACTTGTTTAATTGCTAAATTTTCATCCTGAGACCTAACAGGGTCGCTTTTCACTGCATGAGAGGCTCAGATTGATGTTCTGTAGTGCTGTGAGGAATAACAGTGTGGGTGGAGGAGAGCTGGAAAGGTTTTATGATCCAGGGTGGTCCGTCCTCCCAGGAGAGATGGACATTGCTCCTGTCTGTGGTGCACAATCCTGGGCAAGCCCCATCACTCTGAGGCTGTTTCCCTTTGTGGCCTGGCTCTTCTCACATCACACTGTCCCTTTTTGCAAGGGAGCCCCTGATACCCCACACACCCTCCCTCCCAACAGGAGAACTTTGCCATTCACCTCCCTCCTGCCTGATGCAGCAGTGACTGCCTAATGGGGCCATCATTGTCATCCCTAATTGAATGGTTTCTTTCTCTCCCTCCTTCTTTTTTTTTTCCCCCAAAAAAAAGCATCAGTAAAATCAGCTCTTTATATAAGGAAAAGAGATGAAGTGCAGCATCCAGAGCAGAAGTGCCAGCCCTACTATTTTTAGCAGGGTCTCCCACAGCTCAGAACCATAGCAGGGAGGTCCTGGGAGGTGACCCAGCAAATCCTAGGGGTGGGCAGAGGCTGCTGGTGGTTTGGCAGGTATAATGACCAGTCAGACAGCAGCATTTTACTTGGCTTCAGACAAAGAACCCACGGTAGCTCTGTGGCCAGGGGAGATGCCAGCACTTCGATTAAGCCATGCTGGGTGGTGCCCACATGATTATCTGTTTTACAGGCAGGGGAACTGAGGTGCTGGGAGATTAATTGACTTGGTCAGATGAGGTGAGACGAGAGAGAAACCCCAGAAGTGTAATTGTCTGTGCTAACTCTAATTGCCAGCACATACATTCCTGTCTGGGAGAGGCACCCCCAGAACAAAGCACAAAGCCATGACTGAGGGTACCAGTGAGGCAGGAAAAGAGGTTCCTATTTCTGTATCATGCCATAAGTTCTGGGACTGCCTGGTATTCTGAGCACTATTTAAAGTATGGAATTAGCAAAATACAGCTTGATTTACTTATTTATTCATTATAACTAAAACCCTTGGAAATCATTCTTCCCCTCACTGCCATCAGTCCCTTTTTCTTTCACTGTTGTCATGCAGGGTATTGTCCCTGTTACCTTTCCATTGATTTTACAGTTCCTGCTTTTCAGTCATCATTTTTTAACTTAAAAGAAAGAGAGCCATCAGTGGAGCAACCAGCCCTCACCCCATCCTGAGCCTGTGCTCTCCAGGCTGGATGCACTGCTGCATCCTTTCTGCCCCTCTGGAGCAGCTTCTGAGCTGTGTCAGAGTTAATCTTTTGACTCGAGTGTTTTGCCTCCTCCCAGGTAAAAGAGTAGATATTGTTACAGTGGCAGCATCCCACTGAGCCAAAACTAGCATGAAACCCACTCGCCTTGTACAGGTAGCACAGCAGACTGCAGGTGTCTTTTGGGGAGAGACCCTGAGCCCCCCAGCAGTGCCCCTGCCACCCAGCCCTGTGTGCAGGGCAGCTTTTAGTGCTGCTTTGGTAGGATGAGGAGCTTTTGTCACCATTATTAAGCAAAGCAAATCATCGCACTGCTGAGCATCTCAGCAGGCTTCAAACGCGCCTTGGAGCCCACGGGGTATCCACGTTTACATCTCCACTTAGGGAAAGCTCTGTTCTCCACTGCTGAGCTGAGGTAGAAAGAAAGGAGAGAGAGGTTTTCTCTTCCCATTCAGCTGTGAATCATGGAAGAGGCAAAATTGAACAGGAGTCCCCTGTCCATAGCAATCAGAAGTGATGGAGGGCAGCCCCACGGTGTCCCAGGGGAGAGCTGGAGTCACAGCCAGTTTCATAGAGGTTTGTTCCCGTCTGAAACCCTGAGTTCTGCTGTGCAAAATGGATTAGGAGAGAGCCCTGTTGCTGCAGGGGCTATGACAATGCAGCAGTGTTGGTTTTCATTGTACAGTGTTACAATGAATGAATAAATCGATACCAATTAAGGCAGATAGTTTATTGATTGACATCCCAAGGCAAACACTACATTTATTGCCAGGAGTAAAGCACACTCCACCATATACCCCAACAACCACAGAGCCATAATTTGATACTATTAATGTATGCCACAGTAAATCGTGGCCCTGTGTCCTGCTCTGTCCAGCTCCATCCCAGCTGATACAAATATACAACACAAAACCTCCCAGAAGATGTTTGCTTATCTGAACACAGCAGTTGAAGCACTCCATGAAGCTCCTCAGGGACTTTCTGAGAGGTTGAAACATTTCATTATGTCTTTGATTATGATTTTTGAGTACAAAACTTTGCAGAGGAACTTCCCTTTCTCTATTGCAAACAATTTTCCCTTCCACCTCTGCCAGCACTCTTTCTTTCTGTCCCTGTTTTTCAAATAGGATTTTGTCCCTATTCCTATTCCCTTCGGCTTCCCTTTCCACTGGTTTCAGTTCCTGATTTTCAGCCATCATTTCGTTTGGACAATTCCCATTTCTATGTCTCAATTTCCCCAGTTTCCCATTTATTCACTTCAAAAGCAAACACTAAATGTGTTGTTTTCGTGGTGTAGCCCCTAGTCCATCTATCTGACATCTCACACTCAGTGAATGCTATCTTCTTTTTTATCTTCTGCCCACTCTCTTTCCTCACTGTCCATCCTACTTAGCCTGATGCATCCGCTTGACAAGAAAATAGGATCTTAACTTGGATTTATTAATTGCTTACATTCATGTAAGCAAGAAGTTTTCAGCTGCAGGTTTCTCTGCAAGTATCTCTACCATTCTGTGATATCTCTTTTTGTGTTTGTCTGGTTTTTAAGCAGAGCAAGTCCTGGCATTTTAGTTTTTTACCATTTGCATTCTATTTAGTGAACCTCCCTTTTTCTAACTGCCAATACCCTTCACTTACCACAGCATTTTTTCCCAAAGACCATTCCTTAATCTGTTCTTCTACTGTCCTGCATCTTTCTTCCATTCCTTCTCCAGATTTCTGTCTTCCTCCATGGACAACAGCTTTGTTGATAGATGTTCCTTGGACCCATAACTTTTTTATCATGCTGAAGCAGCTGGGTTTTTAAAATTGTTTTTTAATGGACACATTCTATTTCTAACTTATTTCTAAAGCCTGGTGACTCAGAGGTCTTTTGGTAATTTCTTGTGTGGTGGCCCCACAGCCATGCACTTGAGATGGGTCCTTACTGGACGGACAGGAGGTCATTTGTGGGCCCACAGCAACTTGCAAAGGCTTTTTTAAATAATGTGCCAGCAAAGATGTGGCATGTACACCAGTGAAACTCAATTCTTCCTGCCCATCTTCTCTCCTCTCTGGGTATCCTAAACTCATCTGCCTCTGGCTATATTTTGGTTTATTCTCTCAGGTTAGGGATCCTCCTTACATTCCCATTTCAACAAAAAAAGTTTAGAATAAATGTCTGCAGCATTTCCCCTGTAATTCCCTGAGCTGGTTCTTGCTCAAAGCCACAGTGAAGGGAAAAGAAAAAAAAAAAGCCACATTTCATAAGATTAATGCCAGATTTGATGTGCTCCAACAGCAAACCCCACCTTGAAATTTAATTCCAGTTTTCATCCAGGGTATCCTTTCAAGTCTTGGTTGAACAATTCCAGCTGTGAATTTGACTCCCTCTCTCCAACTCAGACTGACTTTGGGGCACTTGATCCATTGCCTTAGATCAAAATAGCAAGTTATTCATCCTATCCTTATGTCTAAACATTGCTCGAGTTGTAAAACAGGTATTCTGAGAGTGTTCAAACACTCTGTTGGAATAGAAATAGGGCATCACAGGAGAAAACCATTCAAAAATGAACTCTCAGCACAAAGCTGTAGCTAAAGGGACAAATATGAGCCATGAATGAATAAGGAAAGATATTAAAAGTAGTGCAGAGATGTTACATCTAAATGAAATGTCAGTGAGATGAGTTTGGTTACTTCTTCGGTTTGGGCATCTAAAACTCAAAGAAAAATGCTGGGAAAATTGGAGAGAGATCCCAGAATTATTTAAGACCTTGAAAACCATCTTTATTGTGAGTGGCTTAAACCCTAATCTATTCAGCTTATCCACCAGAATGCAAAGAGCTCTCTCAGTCACCGTCTGCAGCCTTCCACTTGGGTTGGAGATTGCTCACATTTACGGCTCTTTAATCCCATCACAGTGGGAGCCCATCCTGGATATGCTCAGACTGGCAATGTGGTATGTGCTAGAGAGGCAGCTAAATAAGACTTGCAACAGCAGACCTGCAGATGTGATGAAGTCTCTGTCACTTGAGATGTCTAAGTCAAGACATAGCATCTCTTCAGATGCACAGGTAGGACTCACAGGCATGCCTGCAGTGTGGACACTGCTGGAAGAGGTTCTGCTGTCTGGTTAACAAATGCTGTATAAATAAATTAACAGAGTCATTGCTTCAGGCCCTAAAAATCTATTAATACTTTCAATTCCTGATTATTTTAACCATCATGCCTCCCTCTTACAAACCACATGCCCGAAACTGTGGTCAGATCATGAGTTAATTATGCTTGAGTACAGCTCTGGATTGTACAACTGAGAAATCCAAGGCAGCAAAACTTAATTGGCTTTTCCAAGGGCATCCAGCAAATCAGTGGTGAAGCCAGCCACTGAGCCCAGGGGAGCTGGTGCTTTCTCACTGCTTCTCACACTTCCAGCTGCTCATAGCAGCGACAGCACTGGGCAGCAAGTGGAGGCCTTTGAAATCTCCTGAAGGCTGTGGTTTTGACTCAGCATTATCTGATTCTGTGTCAAGGGGAATATCTCACTGCTGGCAGCCTGTCAGTGGTAATTGATGAGCCTGGCTCCTGACACAGGTGTGCCATCCCCTTCATGCAGCCTTTTATCTGGATGGAGGAGAGAGGGTCACGTTCTGGCCCCTCGCCCCTCCATTTCGGCAGCTCAGTGGACCTGCCATCACATTCTGCCTCTTTTTGACCATGTAATTTGTTGTGTTTAAGGTTGTTCAATTTATTTCCCAGATCTGCTCAGTCATCAAAGGTTAAACAGCCCTTGGTTTATCCATTAAAGGTGGCAGCAATTAGTTCCCCCACGCTGACTCTTGGTGAGAGCTGGGAGGGAATGAGGTAACCTTGTCCCCAAAACGGCTGCAAGAGGATGGCACAAACCCCAATGCCTTGTACAGCTCCACAGTGATCATCCACCTTGGAGGAAGGGAATTTTTTCCCAAAGTGCATACAGTGGAGTGAACATCCCCAAAGGTCCAGGTAAACATCTACTTTGGATTAAAGCTAAGGGAAAAACTGCAAGTTTGGCAAACACTGCTGCAGCCCAGGTGGGTGTCGAGGGGTTGCTTTGTGCAGAGACGGTGCTGGGAGCTCGACTACAGCATGTTGTGTCACCTCTGCCTGGCAAAGCAGAAATGTCAAAATGACAATGCTGAAAAAGCTTCCACGAAGCCAGAACAGTGCAGAAACTCAAGCTGTTGACTAAATGCTTGAAGGATCCTGCTGGAACCAGAGCCCATGAGCATGCCAAAACCTGGTGAGGAAGACACTGGTCCCACCAACAGCACTTTGCCTGGTTTGGCCAGGGAAGTCCCTCCCACAGATTTGGGGATTTGTTTGGTGTTTCCAGAGTGATTATTACAACGAGGGTCACATGGTGGCTCTTCTGACCCCTCTGGAGCGCATTCCTCAGCACACCACAACTTCCCTGCTGAGAGTTTAATTCTGCCAGTGGGCCCACACTTCTCCCTGGCACACTGCCAAGCACCTACCTGAAACTTCCATCTTTTGCCCCTTATATTTTATATTTTTTTCAATTAGATATGCATTGATTTGAAATTATGCAGCTTTCCAGGAGGTTTAACCAAAAGCATGGAGCTCTCCAGAGAGTCTCCATGACTTGGTGGTGGGATGGGATGCTATGAGAAAGGACAATCTCAGTCACACACAAGGAATTGAGGTGAGCAATGAAATGTCCTGATCCGTGTTAGGCTGGGTGATGCAAAGCTCCTGTCTGGCTTTAAGCACTACTCCTCTGCGAATCTGCAAAATAGAGCAAGCAACCATCCCTTCCCCACAGGGATCTGGGAAGAATGAAGACTGCCAGGCAGTGGATGGTAAAGCAATCAAGGCTGCTTTAGATACGTGAGATGGTTGGATTGACTGCCCTTGTGAAAGCAGCAGAATCTTTCTGTGCAAGACTGGTGATAAATTGGATGAGAAGGCTCATGCAGCCCATCTATTAACAGCTGGCCTCTGCAAGGGCTCCAGCAAACAAATGCTGTTGCAAGATGATCTCTTTTCACAGGAAAAGAACTCATGTCTTTCCCTTTTTCCCCTCTCTACATCAAGAACCACCAAATAGTAAACACACCAACAGCTTTTTTTAAGTGGTTGTTTTTCAGAAACACTATTGGTTCACCTGTTGACTCTCCACCTTGCTGGAAATGGGGTTGTATCTAGGAGGTGAAAAAAAAAAAAACCAACCAGAGAGTGCTCTGCATATACACCAGGATGAATGAGGAGAATCAGATGGCAAAACAGATGACATGAGGTAGCTCTCGGCTCTCCCATCCATCCTCTTTCCGAGCCAACCAATTCCCTCCAAACAACAAAAATACATGCTATTTTTGCCTTCCTGATTAGTTTGTTTCAGTAAATCCCACTTCACAGATAGACCCAGCTCACTTTAATTAGCTTTGGCACGTTGACAAGGAGAGGAAAGAAAACACCACAGGACAGTGCTGTCTGGACACACATCGCCAAGCAGTGACAAAAATAAACCATTTTGCTACATAACAGCTAAGTGCTTCCTGACTGCCTGCTTTTATCCCTGTAAGCTTCTACCTAGCTAGTGAAATCAGTCTGACCAATCCAATTCTTTACTGAACAAAACCTGTTTTTCATCTCTTACTAGTAAAAGGTTCTAAGCCCAGCAAAATCAGTGCCCATTTGGATCAGATTTTTATTTCGTTTCTTTTCTTTCCCCCCCTTCACAATCTCTCCCATAGTTCCCACATCCCGTAGTATATTTTATCTCCTGCCTGTTCAGGGCAATCTGGTCATTGCTAGGCAACATGTCATCATAAATATTTCATTGGCAGAGGAGTATTCAGAGATGCAGCCAAAAATCTTTGTCTGAAGCTGCCTCCATGGTCTCCTTTGCTCACATTCCCTCAGGGGTGTGGCAGCATGCACCAGCTCTGGATCCCACACAGGGAAGGGATAACCAGGATGCTGCAGGACAGAGGTGTGGGCTTCTCAGCCAGCATCATACCTTGACCCAGAGCTCAGCAGTTTTTGCAGGCTGCCCTTTAGTTGGAGCTGCTGGAGAAAGTTGCTGCACCCTGCCCTGTCCAACCTCCAGGGCTTTGTACTTAATACTGTCCCTCAGAAGCAGGCTTTGAAAATATTTAGAAAATTTTATGCATTTTTATGCATGGTGGGGAGAAATAGGGTGGGAAGACAGAGGATGAGTGCCTGCAGATGAACACCCCATTCCTGACCTTACTGAAGGTGCACTTGGTGTCTTCCAACAAAGCAAAATACAAACCCTAACCAGATTTCACAGTGCCATAGGCATGCTCATCCTTACTTCCAGGACCTCCAGAGCTCTCTGCCACAAAACAGCCACATCTCTCATAACTTCCACTCCCTGTATCCTTTTGCTTGGAGAAGAATCCCACCTGGAAGGTGTGAACTGAGGAACACCAGCAGATGAAGCTCTGGAGCCAACTGAGCAGCTCTTGCTGGGAAGTTGCAGCATTTTGTCAGTAAAGCCTTAGCTGTGTGAAGAGTTCCCCCTCGTGCAGTTGTCTGTCATGCTGTCATTTTTCACAGTCTCCTTATCTAAAATGAACCTGGCCTGCCTCTCTTTCCAAGGCTCTGTGGCTGATTATTGCTGCTCTAAGAACTACACATTCGGTATTAGGAGCCTGACATAAAAGTGGAACCACTTTACCTGGTGGGCTGCCTGTTTCTTAACCATGCATTCAGGATGGGGATCCAGATTGCCTGGAGACCCCCAAGAGGGTTTGTGTTGGCTGGTCAGAGCTGTCTGGGACAGTGGCAATGGATGTTTCTAATAGAAAGCAGCCATGTGGTGAGCACTTCATGGCAGAGGTTACCTACAAGTGCCAAAAAATGTCACACTAGGAGGGTGGCAAAGATCAGCCTGGGAGTGAGAATTATAGCATCATGGAGGGCATTACAATAAAACTGCAGCTGTTTTCTCCTACTGCTGATTTTTCCAAGCAGTAAAGGGACCCAGCTTGGTCCCACTGGGCTATGATCCAGTGCCTTACACAGATATATCCTTTATAACATTTGTAAAGCAAAGTCTTGCTGCCCCTAAAAAGCAGCCTGAGCACCAGCCTGAGCAGCTTTAACTTCAACAGTCCTTTAATTCATGATTTGGAGAAAGGTTTTGTGATCATGGCACCCTGAAAGGTCTCAGCTCTGCTCCAGAGGAAAATGAGCTCCTTCCTCCCCTGCTTCCAGGGGACTCCTGGCATGATCTGCCAGGACCTTTCCTCAGGGCTGTTATGCAGTAAAGCCTCTGCCTCACCTCCCTGCTTCACCTTCAAGGCACCAGCTCATCCCAGATTTGCTCGATGCATGGAAGAGCAATGGGAATTTGACAGATTAACTGAGTACTCTTCTGTCTAGACTCCCTGTCAAGCCAAATACAATCTTAAAACAAATGACCTACTGCAACAGGCTTCTCACGCCTGGATGTTAACAAGAGGAAAGACAAGTGCAGGGAGGTATTTTGAGTTTATCTATTTGCTTTCTTTAGCCCAGTGACGTGAACTGTACATGGTTGTTTATGTAGATCTGATGGTGCAGAATCTTGCCTGCTAGAAGAGCAACCTTATCACTTGGTACGTGCTGTGCCTCCTGTGGGCGTGGGAAACCCATTACTCAGGCACCAGTGTTGTGCCTCTGATTGGAATGCTTTCATCACGTCTGCCTGAGGATCATCAATCAGGATTTTTATTTCTTTGCAAGCCAAGAAATAGGTAATGTTGGAAGAACCCCTCTGGAGATACTATTAGCTGAAAGAAGCAAGCAAGAAAGATATGAATACGTTACTAAGCATGTGGGAATGTAATGATTTCAGATCAAAACCTCGGTGTTTTGTAACTCTGTGATGTTTTTATTTTAAATGCTTTAAGAGAATTTTATTGCCAGATGAAGGTGCCCAACACTGGAAAGGTTCTGATGCAAGACCATGTTTTAAGTACAAGATTTGGAGACAGGAAAGTCAGCTTTTTTCAGTCTCTTTCCTAAGGAAAGTGCCGGTGTTAGTGCCTGGGTGTCCCAAGCTAAACGGCACCAGATGATCTCAATCTCAGTAAGAAGAGCCAGCTCCTCAGTGAAAGTATTTTCCTCCTGCCCACAGTGAACACAAGGGGAGACCTGAGGCTCTCCCAGTCTGTGACTCTCCTAAGCTACAGACACAGTGCCTCCAAGCCTGGGCTTTTAATGTGGCCAGAAAGTGTCCACTGGACTACCTGGGACCAGCGTGGCACCAGACAGGCTGGCAGGGCTCCTGCAGGCTGCTGAGGGCTCCTGCTGAGCTTTGCCCTGGCTGGTGCTGTGCCTCTGAAGCTGTCAGCCTGCACTCCTGGTGTGCTGTCAGTCCTGCCAGTGTCCTTCCTCAAGGGCAGGAGAGCAGTGGGGTGTGCAGAGATGGCACAGACCAACCTTGTCGTTCTTTGCAGTCTCAGTGAAGAGAAAGGGGATGTTTGGACTCATCACCATGAGATTAAAATTAAGTAAAGGTGCTGAAGACACCAAAGTAGCCCTGTGGGTAGAAATAATGGTGGGAAGTGCCAGGGAGCTCCACGTGCCTGCAGCTCAGATGCCATCGGTGCAGATGCTGTCTGACTCGAGCTGGCTCTGACAGCTCTGCAGAGTGCTGAATTATGCTGCCTAGACACAGCCACGGTGACAGCAGTAAAATGTCAGGGACCTGGGCAGCTGTGAGTCTGAGACAGGCTCCTCTCAGTCTGCTGGCTCGAGCTGGGGGACAGGAACGGGGACCCTGAGCGTGAGGAGAAGCAGGCACTGCTACCCTGGCTGCCAGGACATGGATGGCATTGCTAACGTGGGGCTCATCTATCCTGGGAGAGCTCTGCTGGCAGGAGATGACCTGTAGGAGCCCTGGTAATCCATTAGGCTATGGAGGGACTCCTGGGATTAATTGTTATCAACCAAGGAGACACACCTTGTCCAGCATCAGTCAAAGGCATATTTGATTAGCTGATTAGTTTCCAGAATTTTTCAAAAAAGATATCTGGAGATCCTGACCTTCCCTGGGAAGGACAAATCCATGAACAGAAGGGGTTTTTTTTATAAGGATATAAAAATGGCTGTACTCATCTGAAGCAAACATCAGCTTTGCTCTGGTTTTTAACAGTGAACAGCAGCAGACACTTTTTGTAGGGGAAGAGAGGAAACATCTCTCTGTGTCCTTTCACCTTCGGGCTGTAGTACTCTATGCACTTCTTCAGGCCATGCTTATGTCCTTCTTTTTAATGACTCTTGACAGGTTTCTCTGGCCACAAATATTTTCAGCCCCCCACATTATCCTGTGGCACTATATTTCAGTTTAACTACGTGTGCAAAGTGCTCATTTGCTTGACTCTGCAATTTCAGAGTTTCACATAATGATCCCTTGTTCTTCTGCTGCAAGAACAGCAAATAACTGTTTCCTACTCACCTTCCCTCTGGCACACTTAGCTACAATTTCAGTTCTCCCCAGATTTTTCAGTGTAGCTGTGCTGTCATGTGTGCAGGTTGATTTAGCTGTGCTTAATCTACCCAGAGCAGGTCCCAGTGAGCTGTGACAGTGGAGGGATGTGGCTGTTGCCATGGGGCAGCAGACTGGGAGTTTGTGTAGCTTACACAGCTGTCTATTCCACAGGACCTCCACTGTTGCTGTTGTATTACATTAAACCTGGCACAGATATGCCTCCCAAGATTACAGTCTATTTTAGATGGGACAGCATCCAGTTCAAGGAGTCCCCTTTCAGTGGTGTCTGAGCTGTGAATGTCTATTAGTGTGACTAAAGGTGTGCTGATATTTGAAGACTTGGGATGGATATTGACTGCAAACAGCATCTCAACATGGGAATTGGATACTTTGAAAACCCCTAATTTTCAGAAATCCTTGATGTCTCTGAGCTAACCTCTAGCTTACTTTAAAAATGAATGCAGCCTGGAAGGACTCTGCAAGCACACAGCCAATTGTTGTCACCACTTTTCCTTCCTCTACAATACCAAGAAGAATTAAAGACCCTGGTACTTTTTTTTTGCCCCAAACAATCATATATCAGATATAATGTATAGCGAAGGATTGAATTTCTGCTTGCCTGCTTTAGTACTGTTAGAAACACAGCTGAAATCAACACCTAAATTTGCCACAGAGCAGAGCCTCAAAATACTCTCAGCAATCTGTGTTGTCACCCCTGGAATTAAATGCCTCCAGACAGTGAGGGCAATTCAGGGCTGAACCCATCCTGTGTCTCAGCTGGAGAAGTCAGTCATGAATCATCAGGGTTTAATGAATGCTGTGCTGAGGATTATGCATGGATGCAGGAGGCAGCATCCAAATTCTCCATCAGAAATGAGCTGATTGCTTTCAATTTTTCATTCTTGTTTACTTTTTTTTTTTTTTTTTTTTTTTTTTCCCTTGAAATATGCAAATGAAGGGAGTTTCCCCGGCCTCAGAGTTGAGAGGAGGGATTTTGTGCTGGGACATTGGTAATGACACTTTGGGAGGGCAGCCTCACCTGATGCTAACTTTTTGTAAAGGCAAAATTCAGACTTACAATGAGGTCACTATGCACTCAAATTTCTGTTTAACTTGTCACCTTTAATTAAATCATTTCATGTATTTGGAGGAATAGCCAGTTCCAGTACACTCTCTTTGAAGGGATTTTTTCCAAATACGAGACCATTAGACAAATGGTTTCATTTCATGCCAGCTGAGCTGATTCCTCAGAAGAAACAAACACAAGAGAGCTTTTTGTTTCCCCTAATTATGGGCATGGGAAGGCACTGGGAATGACGTGGTATCACTGGGCAAAGCATGGCATGTGAGGCAGGCACCTCAGGAGAGGATGTTGGAGGAGGATATGGTGTCTAATCATGTAGCACCCTTTTCTTTTGAATAGAGCTGAGAAATTGAGAGTGGCCCATGGTTTCTGTGGTTCATCTTATTCTGTATGGTCTGGAGAGGATTATACCTATCCTGGTATAATCTCAAGTGGTTTTGTCCCTTCCAGTTGAAGGTTTATGTCCATTTCCATCAGGCGTAAGACTATTCCTTCATTTACTTCTCCCATTTGTCTCAGATTCATTTGATTTCATCTTACCCTGACAGTGATTATTTTTCTTCCTTTCTCTAAAAACAGAACCATTTAGGAGCCCATACTGGCAGAGAAGATGGGATAAGAAGGGTATTGAAGCACTGGAAAAACCGAGAGACCTCAAGGCTAATGTCAGGGAAGCAGAGAGATAATTCCTGGGACCTTCTCATCTTTGTTTTGAGTACTTCCAAATTCCTCTCAGCTGTGTGGGCGAGTCCCTCGCTCCTCAAACATCAGGAGTGTTTACCAAGGACCAGTGTGGCTCAGACGGTTGGCAGAAGGTCTTGGAAGTAAAACAGCTGTTCTCCACCACGGCATCATCCTGGAGAAGGGGTGGCATCCTCGATGCTGAGGTGAAGCCAGACAACACTGACTTCCAGCAGGAGCAGAACATCCTCATTTGTTACAAGAAAGGAAAAAAAATAAACCTCTTTAGCCACATCATCGAATTGATGGCCAAGTGTTCTCTTTAATCCTCCTTAATCATGGTGTTGCTGATTAACATTTCAATAGAGCTTCTAATTAGAAAGAAGACACACAGGCAATCTCACCCTGCTGAGGAGGTGAATTCTCAGCTCCTACCACTCATTCCTGCATATGCTGCCCTGATTAGGGCTTGAATGGGACAATGATTAAAGAGGCCACTGCCACTGTGCAACCTCTCAGTAGCATAGCTACGTTCAAGGATTTATTTTCAGCTGAGACTTGAATAAATGTTTTGCAAATGTGAGCCACTCCTTCGGAATGGGAAGAGCTTTTAAACACTTCTGAAGCACTATTCCATCTTGTTCCTGGTTTTATCACACTGATCTCCGCCTCTGTAGAACATGCCCTGTTTGACCATAATGTATTTCAATTAGGATTGTGGTTTAAGCATATGTATTTCACTTGTTCATCTCTTTCATTATTCAAAAAGCAGCTGAAGCCTGGTGAAAACCTGGACAGTGTGCTATTGAAAAATCACTTCTACTTTCTTGAGTGAAGTGTTTTTTACAAATTCTTCCATCCATTATATAATTTATTTTGCTTATTAATTTGCATTAGGCCTAACCAAAGTCAGGGCTGCTGTGCTAGGAACTATTTGCATTCAAAGAAGATCATACTCATAGTCTCCTAGGAATTTTTCGATGTCTGCTTCTGTCAATTATATCAATCCACTTAGAAAGACAGCTTTTCTATGCCTGACCACATTACAGAGCTGGGGAAGAAAATTATCACTACTGACCTAAGCCTTGCAGGACATGGGTGTACAGCCACCTCCTCACTAGGACCTCCTGGTTACAGAGCACTGCCAGGTGAATTCCTGCTGCAACAGCTTAAGGCATTACAGCCCCTGGCTTTTTTGCTGCCTCTCTGCCCAAGCTCAGCACCTCAGCCTCTTCTGCAACAGGTCTGTCTCACATAGCAATGGTGGCTTTGAAGGAGGCTGCCAGAGCCTGCCTGGGTGCAGCTGGGGTCCAGGTCCTTGTGCCCTTCTGGGGAGGGGGCAACCCCCTAAACCACCACAGAAATATTCACAAAAACCCATCTCTCCTTCCCAGACATGCTGACTTAGGGGGATGGGAGACCTCCTGCAGCACAGTGCATTGTGAGCTTATTCTTTCCTCTAGACATTAAGCTAGATAAAGAAGATGGAGAGTGTTTTGTGGCCTGCAGCATGTGGAATGGATCTTTTCTAGGCACTTCTGCACTAAATTCCCTTTGTTGTCCTCATTTTTCCCAAATAGAACTGCACAATCATCCTTCTTTCAGAATTAAAGGCATTTTCATAAATGGGATCTGGACAATATTTTTCATCCAGGTACTCAAAATCAGGCTTTGTGACAGAAGTGGACTCATTATGAGGAAGGCAGTGAGCTTTTGTATCTCGGAATCATTACCAGGCTGTGTGGAACAGAGGCAGGAACAGGTGAAAAGGGGGAGGCAAAGCTTGCAGTGTAAGATCAATGATCTGATTCAACTGTGGGGAAGAAGCAGAGAGATTTTACATAAAGCTATGGTAAAAAACAATCTCAGAGAGATGTTTCACTACAGAAAAGCCTTTTCTGTAGAGCTGGGCCACAGTCACCTAAATATGCAAAAAGGCAGTTAGCCAGTTGTTTTTTGGGGCTTTTTTCACTTATTTTTCATCTCATCACAAAAGCAGAGACTGCTGTGGCACTCTCCAGGACCTGCCAGGTACACACTGAGGCCCATCTGAGAGGGAGACACTGGTCCCTTGGCCTGGTTCATCACCTGGGGCCACAGGATCTCCAGATGGCCTCGAGTGCCTGCAACTGTCAGGGTAAAATAGAAAATCTTTAAACTGGCTTGACATTTACTGTCCCACAGCAATAGCAAGGGTGTGAGGAGAGAAGAGGGAGAGGGCGAGGAGAGTTTTGTTGAAAGACCCTTTCTGAAGGAAGAAGCAAAATGATGTGGCACCCTCCCACACTTAGAGCTTATCTGCAGGAGCTGAGTTCACACCCTCCAGTAATGATCATCGTATAAATGCAAAGATATCTCTGTCATTTAGCAGCTGTTTCCTGGAGTTACTATGGGCTAGAGAGTGACAGTTCCTGTACAAGTCCAGCAGAAAGACAAGTTTAAGGGCCTCTCCTCCATCCCTCTCTGTCCCCTGTGAGCTTCCCAGCCCTTCTAACTGGGCTTGCACACAGCCTTGCAGCTGTGGGGCTGCTCCTGCTCAGTGGCCAAGATGAAAATAGAGTTTAGGGAGACCACAGTACACTGGAAACACTCTGACCCCTTCCAGAGCTCTTCTTGTGGAGGTAACACACATCAGCTGCCCCCCTGCCCAGAGAGGTCCCAATAACCTCCCTCAGGCAGGTGAACCCCACTGTGATGTGTGAGGGCAAGAGCTGCTGAGTCTGCTCAATTCCTCACCTGTCTCAGTGTGTGTGGCTTTGGGAGCCCTGGTGTCCCTGCTTGGAATTCAAAATTCTCCGTGGCTTCTTTCCCCTTCTACTAACTTCCTAACATCCCAGCTATTCTGGGATTATGCCCTGTCAGGACCAAGGGCTATTCTTGGACCACTCTGCTGATCACGCCCAGCAAGGGCAGCCTGCACTGACAGCTCCTGCTGTTCCAAGGCACGGAAAGGCAGGCAGGAATAATTTCCCAAACCAAGGCAACATGAGGAGTGCTGTGACTCTCTCTGTTCAGATGGTGTAGCTCCAGAGAGAAGCAGCTCAGATACAACAGCAACGAAGGGAAAGTGAGTTTGGAGTTTAACGCATCTGAAGGCGAAAACAGCAGCAGTAGAAAAATTGATGTAGCCGTGAAAAGTTCCTCCTTGCAACTAGAAATAAGGAGTTTTTCAGACATGTGATGAGGTGCAAGGTCTCTGTCTCAGCTCTTCTGCACCCACTATGCATGCTAAGATGTTTTTAATGACAAACTTGCTCACTTTAAAAAGGAATATATTTCCAGCCCATGCTAACAGGGAACCAAATTATTGTCCATGGTAGCAGGAGGAGGCATGAAATAAATTGGTCAAGGGAAACCTTTCTTTTAAAAGCCAAAAATAACATGGTATATAATGTAAAGTTCAAAGTTGAGCATTGAGGCTAGGGACTCCTGTGCAGTATAAATTCAGTGTCATAACAGAGCAAGAGTGAAGCAAATTGCTGCAAAATGCAGGACCTGGTAAGTAGCAGCAGGATATTGAAGACAAAGCTCACAAAGTGATTTTAACAGGTTTTGAAACCTGCTGCCATAGCTTGTTTTCAATTGCTGTGAATTTTATTTGGGCTCGTTAGAGTGTCAGATGCTCAGGCTCTCTGTGGAGGTAAGAGGTGTATTCAGCTTATGCTCATGCTACAACCAAATCAACAATAACCTAATAAATGATAACTAATAAAACCCAAGGTTTAATTATGCGAAACTATGAGCATGTTATGAACGCAGCAATCCTCCCAGGAGCAGAGGCAGCCAGAGGGAAGATGAAGGTAGAGGATATGCAACTAGAGTTTAAAAGCTGCTTTGCTGCCATTTCATTGAGCTCCTTGGGTAGGTGTGTGCCACGGTCAACTTGGCAAATCGCTCCTTACAAGACACTGAAAACACAACAAAATGCCTTACAATGTCTGGATCAGGATTACAGGTACCCCAGAGAGAGAGCAGACGTGTGCACCTCAGTACCAGGGAGTATTTTTGGTTAAATCCAAGCGCAGTGAGGTCTCTGGTCTCCAAGCTCTAGGCAGGCTGGATGCATAGAGGAGGAAATGTTTATTTGGCTGGAGACATGCTCCAGGAGAGGAAGGGCATGAGAGCCCATGCCTCCAAGTCCCAGCCATGGTAAGTGTGATTGCCAGGCTCTGGCATTTTGACACACCCTGTTATGAAGGGGAAAACAATTAGAGAAAGCCCAGGAGGTCCTGCCAGTCATTAAAGCTGGATCTAATGACAGGAAAAGATGGAACTAGTTGTGTCAGGTTTGTCTCTCTCAACCCACTCGGGCCGTAAGCTGGGCTCTGCATGAGCAAGAAGCAGCAGCTCTGGTTCTTGCTTCATGGCAGCCAGGCTGGCCAAGTAGTCCAGGCTCTCCCTAGCCTGCCTCCTTGGCTTTCATGTGGGAAGGTGACGATTTTATTTCCCACCACTTTACCAGGGATGCTTTCAAACCTAATTAAGCTTAGCGTTATCATTGTTTTTATCACATTAAGATCCCACTTGGCTCTCAGCAGCACAGACCACAAAGTCAACACTGCATCTTTAAACAGAAACAACAGATTTTGGTTCAATTAAAAATTCATTAAAATGTAAATTACTTTGTAGGGTTTTTTTTCCTTCTAATGCCTGTTCAGTGTGACACTCTAATGGCACAAAGCATTAAGGGGAGGTTAACTGGCAGCACAGAGACAAATTGCTCTCTATATACTCACCTGCTTAAGTTATCTTGGAAAAGAATTTAACCCTTTTCTCTCACCCACAGGGATTTCTACCTTATCCCAATTGTTTGCTATAGATGTGCCAAAATAAATTTCCTGGATGTTTCCCTTCCAGTGGCTGCACAAGATACGACGATTTAACCACATATTTATTAAAGCATTTGTTGCTTCTAATGCTCTATGAAACCACGTGTGAGCATTATTATTATTATTATTATTTTCCTTATCATGGTAAACTCAGTCGCTACTGCAAGTTCATTAGGTGTCGTTAATTGCTAACAACATATTCAGAACGTATGGTAAACGCAATTTAATTGAGAACTAATTAACTTGTTATAGTTATCTCATTACATGCCAATTAAACTTTTCAACATTCCTTTTCAGTAGATAAAGGAACAGTTAAAATCCCAGGGTCCAACTTCTGAGCTGGGGTAAGGGGGGCAGCTCTGCTGCCTTCCTCTGTAATGCAGTTACTTTGCATCTCATGTTTTTGTAAGATTAAGGGGAGCCAAGGGAGTTCAGGTTAATTTAGCATGTCTCTGAAGAGGCTGAGAACTTGGAAAAAAAAAAAAAAAAAAAGCCTCTGATGGTGGTTTTGTGTTTCTTGAGAGGAACTGAAGGACTCAGGTCAGGAATTCCTGCTCTCTGGCTGAATCAATCTGCAGTTTTTGGTAAACCAACCTCCAGCTTTAACACACCTGCAGACTAGAGGGGACACCACACCAGATCCAGAGGCCATGCACAGGTATCCCTGGATCACAGGCTTTGGACTGGCATCTTTGCACAGCATCATTTCAGGGGCTGTCCCCAAACAAGATGCAGCTGATTGCACACAGGAGCGCTCATGGCAGCGTGGTTAACTGCACCTGCCCCCCACCAGCTCTGTGATCAAATCGCATCTGCCCAGTTTAGGTTTCTGCCCTTTCTCTGCATGAAAGTGTCAAGCAAACAAAGGAGAGGGAAGTAATGGAGGAAAAAAGCAAGGCTATGTGAGTAAAAAGTGCTTCCCAAAGCCACAAAATAAGCAGCTGGGGAAAACAGGGAACTATATTGCCTTTAATCTCTAAGATAAACAGGTTCAGTCATTTTAGATATTACAGTAACATCTGTGCCTTTAAAAAAAAATACAAAACTCAACTTGTGGCTGAGCCATTAGGTTCCACAGTGTCACTGTAATGCTCGCTTCAAACCAAAATGAAAATCTTTGAAAGTGAGAAGATTTCAAGAGGCTCTTATTAAAGTAAGAGGTGACTATTCTGGCACTATAGAAGTGAAGGAGAAAGTCACTGTGATAGGCTTGATGACTAATTTCTGGTTTATTCACTCATGAAACAACTTTGTGAGAAACTTGGAAAATACATGAAGAGACAAGTGGGTAAGTCCACTGGCCAGCCACACAAGGCTCTGACCTCAGCAGCTTTCCCCACATAAAGGAGCTGCAGCTACATGGGGAGGGAGAAGAGTTCCAAGAGTGCTGCTGCCCTGCCACTGGTACCTCAGTGCCACACACTGAGAGTCAGCTGAGATGAATCACAACAGGTTGGGCTCAAAGCAGAGTTAGCAGGGACAAATACCTTTTGTCAAGGTGAAGAATCATCTCCCTGTTGCAGGATCAGGGTGTTGGTTCCTCCACAGTGAGCAAACCATGCTCTGCTAGAGCAAGGATTTATGGAAAAGTGTCAGGGAAATGAAGAAAGAGCAGGGAGGCAGAACGAGCTCTTTGCTTCCTTCAAGTGAAGCAGAGGACTGCCTGTGAAGATGACCTTTAATTTAAACCACAGGGAAGAAGAGTGTTAATGCAACACCCACCTCATGCAGCTTTTCCAATAAGGGCAATAATACAACAAAAGCAGCTGAAGAGGCTTTTCTCATTGAACCTTCTACCTAACTTTGTAAAGCCAGGAAAGCAAAATTCTTCTGGAGATCTTTCATGTCCTTAATTTGCTGAATCCAAACATTTACATGCATCTTCTATAACCATTGCTGTTGAAATAGAGAGCACTCCACAAGTGGGAAGGATGAGTGTGATGTAGTGTTATGGAGGCTGTTAGTACATACCAGAAGCCTCAAGAATTCTCCAGCATTTCTATCCAGGATGTGCTAAAATGGCAATAGTTGCATGGTGAATGTGTTTTTACTATGTGTTTTTATGATGTTTTCATTATATGCTTTTATTATGTGGTTATAAGCTGCTAGAATGGAAATGGGAGCTATAAAGTTTGATTGATTGTTATATTCCCATACATAAATGGAGATTATTTTTTTCCACTAGTATCTATGAATGACAGACAAGTTTGACTAAGATGCAAGTCCAAGCATTAAGTCCACTCCTGGAGTAATCAAATTCAGCTCCTCAAATCAAGTCAATGCTGATGGAATCATAGAATATGCTGAGTTGGGAAGAAGCCACAGGCATCATCAAAGTCCTGGTCCTGCGCAGGATAAGCTAAATGATGCTTCTGAGCCTTCCTCAAGTCATCAGAGCCCCAGCTTTACAGATCTGGAGAGGCAGATGGTGCACTTGGTGCTCTGTGTGTCCCTACAGATCTCCAGGAGCTCAGGCCACCAGGGTTCTGAAATCCCCAAGGCTGAAGCAAGAGCTAAATTCAGAAACCAGAGAGGGTGTTGCAGGCTTTTGTTTAAGATCCTATTTCTGATGAGGTTTAATTTAGACAACAGAGTCAAGAGCTCTAAAGTGAGGCTGTGTTCTCATTTAGGGCTTAATATTTTGTGGTGTGCAAGGTCTGGTGAATGGTACCAAACCCCTCGTGTCCCCTCTGCTCTCCCCACGCACAGTGCAGCCCCTGCTGTGCTGCTCCAGGCCCCACTGGTGACTGCACCATCCTGGTGGGATCAGGGATCACTCCAGTGGGAAGTGAAGGAGAGCCACTTTGATAACATCTATTTACGGTGGCCACAGTGATGGGCTCCCAGGGTTGCAGGGGCTCAGCACCAGGCAGCCTCAGTGAGTGCAGAGGAAATCTTGGAGCAGTCCCCTGGTGTGGTGCTGTACTTTACAGACCTCCCAGAGCAGGTATTTGTCAGGCCGATGAACAGTGCAGCTGGTTTCAGCTGACACAGATTCTGCCTTTTTCTGATGTCCTGGAGGCCTATTCCCTGCAATGCTCCTTTTGTTGTTCACCTGCCCTGGAGACAGCAGCTCACTGTGAAATACCTCCCAGGCACCTCATCCCAGACAGAGTCTTTTCTCTTAAAGACCTGAGAGGGCTATCAGCATCCAAAATTCCCTGCAGAGGCCGTTAAAGTTGCTGCCCAGCCCAGGAGTGAGGCACAGTGAGGTGTGTGTTGGGAGAGGAAACACCCTGGCTTTCAAGGAAGCAAACCCAAGAATCTTCCTGTCATTTATTTATAGGAAGAAACAAGGGAAATCTTTTGTGTTGCTCCAAATAAACCTCTCCCCTTGCTTGACTCGAATCATTCAAAAATCTTGCAAGGAGTGGAAGCATTTCCCCATCCTCTGTAGATTTTGTGCTTTGTACTCTTGCTTGCTAAATATATGCCAGCACATATACACCACTTACTGCAGCATGCAGGCTCATGATCTTTGCATGGCTTCTTCCCCTCTAGGACTGCCATAAATAAATCACTAGGTCAGGGAGGCTGTTACATGCCTGTGGTCTCTCTCCCCTGCACTGGCTCTTTTTCTCTCTCCTTCCTCCTCCTGTGTTTTTACAGAGCACTTCAACCTGCAGGGAGTGTTCCATGCAGCCCCCCTCCCGCGGGTGTTCTGTGCTAGGGGTGATCTGGCAGCAGATCATTTGTATTCCTCACCACACAGAACACTAATGATCCCAGATCAGACAAAAATCACATTTTGGCACAAGCAGCACTAAAGTTTTCCCTCCCAGGGAACGTGCTCGCTGAGCTGACAAATCAGATTCCCACAGAGGTGGGTTTTTGAGCGTGTGGTGCTGCACAGCCAGGAGCAGGTATTCAAAAATTTAACTTTGGAACCCAGAAGGGAAGTATGAGCCTGTAAATATCCTGTCCTGGCAGCTCCTAATGTGACTGGGGTGTTTGCAATTCCTTAAGAGTTTTTTGGATCGATACAGGTGATTCTTTCTGGCCACCAAGAGGGGAGTTCTAGCCAAGAAGTCCCGTTCTTGCTTCCCAGGAGGACCTAACCTGGGGGCCACGCTCTCCCTGCACCTTCTGGCTAGAGCTCTTCAGGGGAAATCCTTTTGCCCTACTTTACTCTTTCAAAATTCCCTTTATTTCAAAGCCTAAGAGCAATTCCCTCGGCAGCTCTGCCCACCACAAAGGACATGAAGGATGAGAAATATTAGTAGAAAAGAGAAGGGGAAAAAAAGCATTTATTATTGATGAGGGGCATGACGACAGTCACTGCAGTTACAGAAATCAAGTGCCTTTCTAGAGCTGAAATGAGGCTTCACATTAAAGGCCTTTTGCACAGCAGTTTTTTAGCTCTTAACAAGAGGTGAAGAGAAGAAAAAGTTACATTCTTAATGTTACCCTTTTAGGTTTTGTCATCTTCGCTAAATGGAACATATTGTCAGATCTCGTGTTTTCCTGGCAGAAAAGTTCTCATTTGCAAAGGACCATGTGTGCATGTGAATTTTTTTTGTTCCTTTTCTTTTTTTGGTTGTTTTAATTGCTGTTGTAACCTGCACATTTTGCAAATATTTCAATCAAAATTTTCCAAAGCACTCTTAAGAGGGAGAGGAAAAAGCAAGGAGGCCTTCCTGCAGGTTTTTTCAGGTGTGCTCATCACTAAGGTGATAGATTTTTGAGTGGTTAACAGTGCTGTCTTGGATGGCCCAAAAGAGATTTCCCCTTCTTTATCTATTCCTGTGTTGTCACCTCCAGCCCTCTTTTTCACTCTGACTTCTCACAGGTGGGAACAATCTGAAATACCAAATTATTCTTGCAAGAACCCCCCTCTCACACCTTGCAGTGCCCATACCCAGCTTGTTCCTTCATCCTACATGAGAGATTGTTTATCCAAACTAGGTAGATTTACCCCCTCAACAAGACTGTATAGAGCAATTGGTTTTCTGTCAGGTATAGGACAAGACTAATCAAACCTGTCAGTCTGAAACAGGTCAGAACTAGAGTCAAATATGACCTGTGCTTCAAGGGCCATGAAATGCAGGAATACCAGGCTGGAGGTACTGCAGAAACAACCTGAAAGAAATGCCACGTCTTAGCAGCTTTAATCAGAGATAAAAGATAAAATTCGAAACTCTCTGAGGTCTCAGTTTGGCATCTGAACCCTCTATCTGTTTATCAACCACTTCAAATCTACAATTATAAGTGAGAATTACATATCAGTTTGGACTTATCTCAGAGGATGTGTTGTTAAATTCAAATAATTGCTGGTTTTGTGCAAGAAATGTGCATCCTTCATACAGACTGAGAACACGGGCATCTTCTGAGTCACTGAAAACACAGCCTCGCTGGATTAATTATTCCTCTGTGAGGTGGGAAAAAAAAAAGGGTGAAGCATGTGGTTTAGGGTAGAAGCAGGGAACAGGGAGGAGATTTGTGTCGTTTCTGTTCCATAACTATCAGCAAAAGGTTTCTTTGTTCCTCTGGTGACCGTGCAAGACAAACACCGCAAGTGCAGGTTTGAAGAAAAGGCTGGGACAGCTTGAATAGTGTGCAACACCAGCACTGGCAGTGACATTTGGGCACTCACACTTCCTTGGCTGTGGAGCTTCCCATGGGTCCATGGATATGCAGCAATTGTCCACCTTCTTCAAAGCTGAAACACCCTTCTTCTCCTGCCTTCTGCCCTGGGCATCACAGCGACTTCACAGAATGAGCAAAGCATACCCAGGTTCACCATGCCCCCCAAAAAGAGGGGGCGCCCTGGTGTGTGTGCATAGAAACACCCGTGCACACACAGCACTGCCACCCAGTGGCTTCCTATCCACGGAGGGGGGCTGCAAACTTGGTTCAGGGTGGGGGTTTCTCCCCTAAATGCCATTAACATGGTGAACAAATGTAATGCAAACACATACCCAGCTCTGCCTTCCCAACCTAGAGGTGCCTGGCTTGGCAGGCACACAGGGCCAGGCTGTAGGAGTGAGCCAGCTGTGCAGCTGCCGGTGGAAATATCAATTCCTTGGCATCAGGTTCAGGTAACAGGCAATTTGCAATTGTCACACATATTCTGCTTTTTCCCTTTTTTCTCCCTTTTCCATTTTTTGTGTCTCTGTGGTTAATTGCAAGGGGGAGGACGGCAGACCTTATCTCTCCTGACTAGTGGTGGCAAAACTGAAAAATTGTTTTCATTACCAGGTGGAAGGCTTTTCACATGCAAATTATCGATATCATTGTGAATGTGGCATTTTTATTAATCCAGACCAGCTTATCTGACCAAAAAGAAAAGAAATATCATTCTTGTTTTATATCAAACATTTTGCTCTGACAACAGCAAGTCATATTTGATGAAATATTGCATGGATCACACCATTTTTACAATTTAGTGCAGGAGAGAAACAAATAGAAAGGACTAATGGATGGGGTGGGGTTTGGAGATTTTTTTGATGGATTTGGGGTTGGGATTTTTTGGTTTTGCTCTTTTTATCTTTAAGACACTTCTCCTAAATGCCAGTCAAGTGATGCAAGTTCACATAAGCATTTTAACTTCTTTTCTTCAACATCAAAGAAACTGATCTGGTTTTATAGACGTATTTTTTTCTCTCTATTGTGCACACTTCCCCTTCAGACAGTGGGAAAATAAGGTCACATTCCATACCGAGTCCATCCTTTTCTATTGATTTTACTTTCTTAAAATCCTAATAGAGCTTGAAATTAATACAGTTTAATTTTCTTCTCCCTTTCTTGTGAACCAACAAAGCTTTCTTATTGCTGCTACACCACTCTGGGTACAAAGAACATGACAGACTTAGCATCCTCCTTCCAATGGCAAAAATCCTTGAAAAGAGAAAATCAGGAGGGTTTTTGCTCTTTATCCAAGGATGTAAAGGTTTTCCTGTCTAGAAGATGAGGAGCAGGGGATGCTTCTTTACCCATTTCAATAGGGGATGGATCACAGAAAGTTATGGACCCCTGTAATGTGAAAAAATTCAGATTCACTGACTTTAGGACTAAATTCCTCAGCTTAGGCTGCAACTCAGTGCTCTCTGCTGATTAAAAAAAAAAAAAAAAAAAAAAAAAAAAAAGCCCTATTCATATTCCCCAGCCTGGGACAAACAGCTTGTCCGGTGTCTGGGAGCTCCTCTAGGAGCCAGGTGAATGCACTTCAGCAATGGACAGAGTCACTTCAGGATCCAGCTGGCTGGAAGACGTTTACTCAAGGGTAGAAGAAGCCAGGGGAGGAGACTGGCAGCTCTGGAAGCTGCTGGGTCGTTACCAGCACCCTCCATGCATGAGCAGAGCTGCTGGGGTGGTACTCTCCAGTCCCTTGCTCCGTGTGCAGACCAGCAAGAGCATTCAGGAGAAGATGAAGGGCATCAAACCTACTGAATCAGCATCCCTCCTTCCTGCCAGTGAACCTGCAGGGGAGGAAAAGACACTTCATGGCCCTTGGGAGTCACTTCTCCTTCGCGGGGGGGGGGTTTGCTGGCGAAAGCAGGGAGAGGCAGGTTGGGTGTCAGCAGTGAGGCGATGCAACACGACAGCCCTGGGTACCACAGGCACCTCACAGCAGTGCTCAGCTGTATAAAACGGGCTGTAAACTTTGCTCATTTTGCCTGACAGATACGATAAAGGTTATGTGTGCTTTACAGCATTACGAATTCGATGGAGAAAGGCCCCCTGAGACCTCTCGCTGCACCAGGTCCTGGCGTTTGCCACAGCATAGCAGGGACCTCGTGGGTCATCTTCCCTGCCCCTCCTTTGCTTGTTCAGGAGTCAATACCCACCCCAATGATGCTTCTCACACAGATTAAAAGAAGTTTAAATATGTATTATTTTTGTACTCTCTGTGTATTTGTGCCTTTCATACCCGCATCTTAAATTCATCACCTCTCTGCCAGTTGTTTGTAAATGTCCCCAGGTGTTTAACTCTTATTCTCTGAATCCTCTGAGCTATTACTGGTGAGTGTGGCTATTAGATATTCCTGATATTTCTCAAAGGTCAAAAGAAAATGTAAAAATGCCATTTCTTTTCTCTTCTCCTTACAAAGCAGAAAATGCAATATTGTTCTGGTGCAGTTACTTTAGCTACAATTCTAACGTTTTATTTTTTTTTAAGTAGACCTTATTGTATTTACTGCAAATGTTCTGGATACAGAATTACTTCCTCAAATTATTAGGAACTAGAAGATATAATCAGCTTTTATTCTGTTTTAGAACATATTACTCTACCACAACAGTCTATTTGCGACAGTTTGCTCTCATCTTCCTGCAACCCATCTTACAAATGAGACATAAAATTGAGGCTGTGGATGCTTATGGACCCAATCCTGAAACATTTATGCACCTGTTTAAGCTGAATCATGTAAAGATTCATGGTGAATTGAATGTGCAGAATGACTAACACTTGAGGAACTATGGCACTTGCTCCAAAGCATTCTGCAGTTCTCAGGAAAATGAGCAGTGCATGAAACTGGTGCATTATCAAGGTGGATTATCTGCTCCTCCCCCAAATCTGGCCAGGATGCTGTAAAGGATGGACTTGGAGTGAATGCAGAGGAAATTGTCCTCTCTGTAGTCAGTATTATTCTATTAATTTCCTCTTATCACTGCAGTAAGACTCCTGACCATGCAGAATTTAGCCCTCAGCAGTGCAACGAGATCTCGAGGTTTTCGTTGCAGAGTCGCACTTGGCAGTGTTATACAGCTTTGTTAATTGATTACAAAATAATTCCACAAGCTGTACTGTTCCTGCATCTTCCATACAGCTTGCTGACTCCTCACCTCACACCAGCTGCATTTCAAGGTCCTGGTCCCTGTGTCTGAAGCTCAATCAGCCAAAGAATGACCTTTTTTTTTGACCTACATCATTCAGAGGAATAAAGCAACAGATGACACCAAGTAGAGGATTCACAGAGCTCTTTTGTGTGAGCCCCTAGCAATGGAGCTCTCCAGTGAAGGGCATCAAGCTTAGCTCTCCCTGCAAGGAGGATTTTTTTTCCAATTTCAGTTAAAAGCAGCATTTTCATTGACTTACACAGGAGCAGAGCCAAATCCCAGTGTGTCTTTTAAGAAAAGCTACTCCTCAGCAGAAGCAGCATCTCAGCAGATAGGATGCCCTTGCCCCTGAGAGACCTCGTCCAGGTAAAGCAACTCCCACCGTGCACTGAATGATGCCCCCTCTTATTCCTCAGCCTCCATCGAGATTTCTGTTCTTGCACATTGACACTGTGATTGGCAACTGAAACACAAGGATCAGACAAAAGAGGCTGAAACACCACCTGGGATGGAGCTGAAAAGATGCAGGAGCAGATATCTCCATCTGTATTCTCGAGGATGTGTACGAGGAGAAGCCAGCTGCGGCGTGGTGCTCCCGAATCACAGGGGACTGGTGCTCGGCCCCGCTGCATCTCGGGAAACCCCAATGTCAGTCCCTGCACCAGCAAGGTCACCTCAAAGCCTGTTTCCTCATCCTCAGGCCAGTCACACTGCTGTGAAACTCCAGAACAGGGTGGGCAAAAGGAGTCCAAGATGAATAAAACAGGAGGAAAATGAGGCTTTTCTCAGATTTACACAGAAGGTAAATTATGGGGCTACTTATGCCACCTAAAATCACTTTCTCCCCAGGGTCCTGAATATGCCCTATTATGAAAACTGTATACTGGAGTGTAAATTTGCCATATAAACTACAGTATAATTGTACCAGCCTCACCTATGTTGTAATTTTTACCTATAAATGTAATGGTGATTTGTTTATCTCCTCTTTCTACAAGAGTTTCAGAATCCCCAGGAAAGCACATGGGCTGTAACACACTCCTTCCACCATTTAATCCAGATAAAGAGAAAAGTCTTGTGCTGAGTGTGCCTTCCCAGACACGATGCTGGTGTTAAGCATCCCTGTACATATGGACAGCTTTATCCTGGTGCAAGGCACCTCGGCAGGAATCACCCAACACTGACAGTGTACCACACTGTATTTCTGAATTGATGCAAAAAGCCGTGCACAGAAGGGAAAATGGCAGCTTTCCAAGTGGCCCCAGTTAATAGCTCTGTTTTGCTTAATGGTGCCTCCCATTCAGACTAAAGATGCTGTTTTAAATATGTAAGCAATTAGTATCTCTCGCTCTCAACACATCTGTGCTGCTTCTCTCCACTGCATTATAAATCTATCGCGTGCCTCTCCAGCTCGGCAGTGCATATATCACCAAATATTCTGATTTTCAGCAACTTTCTGGTCTGAGAGAGTTGTGTTTGGATTTGGTGATGCTCTGCCAGGCTGCCCTTGCCTAAACCCTGACGCAGCCAACCTCTCCTCTCCAGGTCTGTCACTGGGCTAACAGATAACAGAGATGGATATAGGGAAAGCACTTCTTGGTGTTTTTTTGGCAGTTCTTTGGTCCAGCCAGTACTTTTGCGTTTTTCCCAGCTTTCACACACTTTCTCTGTAGAAACTGCAGTTGTTCTCTCCCTAACAAAACCCAAGGGTGCCTGTAGCCTGCAGGAGGATGTTTGCAGGGGTTGCAACGTGGTTGAGATGCAGCCAACCATCTCAGAAGCATAACATCTACCTTGCATTTTTGTTATGAAATAAATTCTGCCTGCTCAAATTCCAACGGGATCTAGAGTCATGGCAGGACCAGTGAGGTTATGACGGTCAGTATTTATAGGAGAGCAAGGAATCATCGTTGCTAAAACAGCAATTGATAGTAATAGAACAGGGTGTGATGAGTTATTAATCTTTTTCCTTTTATTATTTTAACGGAGCGTTTTCCATGCCAAAAGCCCTGTTATTGCCCGTCCCTCGCAAGGGAGACGGTACAGCCACCGCACCGCGCGCGGGAGTTCCCACTGTCTGATTTGATTTTATTACAGTTTTTGTCCTTTCGAGGAAAAGCCGCCCCGCCTGCGCGGTGCCCACCCCTTCCCCGGCCAGGACCGACCCCGGCACACCGCGCGGTGGGCGCAGAGGAGGAGACGACACAGCGGCGAGAGCGCAGGGGTGGCAGGGGCTTGCCGGGGCTCGCAGGGGCTGGCCGGGGCTAGCAGGGGCTGGCCGGGGCTGGCAGGGGCTCACAGGGACTGGCCGGGGCTAGCAGGGGCTCACAGGGGCTGGCAAGGGGTCGCAGGGGCTGGCCGGGCTCGCAGGGGCTGGCCGGGGCTAGCGGGGGTTCGCAGGGGATCGCCGGGGCTCACAGGGGCTGGCCGGGGCTAGCAGGGGTGGCCGGGGCTGGCAGGGGGTCGCAGGGGCTCGCAGGGTGGCCGGGGCTGCAGGGGCTCGCCAGGGCTCGCAAGGGTGGCCGGGGCTGCAGGGTGGCCGGGGCTAGCAGGGGCTCAAGGGCTGGCGGGGTCGCAGGGGTCACAGGGGCTGCCGGGCAGCGGGGCTCGCAGGGGCTCCGGGTCGCGGTGGCCGGGGCTAGCAGGGGCTCGCAGGGGCTGGCCGGGGCTAGCATGGCCGGGCTGCAGGGGTCACAGGGGCTGGCCGGGGCTAGCAGGGGCTCGCAGGGGCTGGCCGGGGCTCGCAGGGGTGGCCGGGGCTAGCAGGGGTGCAGGGGCTGCCGGGGCTCGCAGGGGTGGCCGGGGCTCGCAGGGGTGGCCGGGGCAGCGGGGCTACAGGGGTGGCCGGGGCTAGCAGGGGCTCGCAGGGGCTGGCCGGGGCTCGCAGGGGTGGCCGGGGCTCGCAGGGGTGGCCGGGGCTAGCAGGGGCTCACAGGGGGTCGCCGGGGCTAGCAGGGGCTCGCAGGCGCGGCGCCTCCCGGCCCCCCACGCTCCCCCCCGGGACGCGCGGGCCGCGCCGCAAAGTTTAGCGGCGGGGGGCGGCGGAGCCGAGCCCGCCCCGAGCGCCCCCTCCCCCGACGCCCCTCCGCCCTGCGTCCCCTCCCCGCGCCGGCGGGGCGGGCCGGGGGCGCCGAGGGGCGGAGCGGCCCCGCCGGGCGGCGGCGGCGGCGCCGAGCCGGGACGCGGCGCCGGGCTCCGCACCCCGCGGAGCGGCGCGGAGCGGCCCAGCCCGGCCCAGCCCCGGAGCCATGCCGCTGCCGTGCCGGGGCTGGACGCTGGCGCTGCTCACGCTGCTCGTCGGTTTCCTCATCTTCGCCGATATCTCGGAGATCGAGGAGGAGAGCGGGTAAATCCCCCCCGTCCCCGCGCGGTGGAAGGGGCGCGGAGCGGAGCGGTGCCGGGGACCGGGGAGGCGGCGGCGGCGGAGGGGGCGGGCGCCCGGACAGTTTCTTTGTCTCTAGCTCTCCCGGTTTTTGCCGTGCCCAAGTGGGAAGGGAGAGCGCTGCGCTCCCGCGCAGCTCCGCGGAGCCGCTGGCAGCCCCCGGCGGGACCGGCCCGCCGGCGGGCAGCAGGACGGGGCAGGATGGGCACGGCGCCGGGGGCAGCCATGGGGCCGGGCAGGGCTGTGGGAGCAGGCACCTCTCCCGCTAGAGACGCGGTGGTACCGGTCCGAGTAGGGATACTGGAGCAGGTACCGGTCCCTTTAGGGATGCTGAGATACCTGTCCGGGTAGGGATGTCAGAGCAGGTACCGCCCCGTTACAGACACTGAGGTGCCGGTCCGGGTGGGGATGCTGGAGCAGGTACCACTCCCTTTACAGACACCGAGGTACCGGTCCGGGCGGGGATGCTGGAGTAGGTACCGCTCCCATTAGAGACGTGGAGGTCCTTTTAAAGAGGCTGAGGTACCAGTCCAGGGTTTTCTGTCAGGTACAGGTCTGGGTAAGGATGCTGGAGTGGGTACCAGTTTGATTAGAAATGTTTGAGCAGATCCTGGTCTGGAGAGAGGGATTTTGGCACGGGCAGCGCTCAGGTGCTGATGGATGCTGATGGAGCAGGTCCCTAAGTGGGATATTGGTGTGAGTGGTCTGCTGGACAGGAGTGCTGGGGCAAGTTGCAGCCCAGGGGTCTTAGGTGCCACTGCTGGTCCAGATGGGTGTGGTGGAGAGGACACCAGCTGATGGGAGTGATGGATAAGGGACCAGTCTGCGGGATAGCAGAGGCTGAGCAGGGATCAGGTGGGTGGGGGTGATGGAGCAGAGAGCTTAACCCACTGGCGTGTCCCTGTGGGATGTGTCAGGGGCTTCATGATCACCCCTTACTGATCACTGTCATGGTTGGTGTTTACCTGCAGGTGCCATGTATGGCAAGGACTACTCTGAGGAGCAGCACCTTTCCCACCCCATAAGCCCCATCTCTGAGGTTTGCTTGGAAATTTAGGGGATGAGAGGAACAAATGCAGAGAGGAGGGTTTGCATTAATCTGAGGAACTTGTTACAGCAATGTGGAAAACCAAGTAATTTTAGTAACGAGGTGTGTGTGCACTCGGGGTGCCCAAATGACACAAAAGGTCTTTCTGTTTGGTACCAGCTGGCTTTGTCCACTGTGTTACACCAAAACAAACACCTTAATGAGATGATAAATGAAATGCAATGATGTTTGTTTATTGTTTCATTGTTATGTTATGCTGGGTGCCACAGGCAAGAAGTGCTTAAAGGTCAGTAGCCTTGTCCAGAAACATCCAGCACTAGACTGTGGGTTACCAGGGTAGATGAATTGTTGCTCTGCAATGAGCTGGCACTATCTATATAATAATAAAGGAAATTAAAATCTTCTGATGCATCCTCCCCATTGGACAGGCTGCTCCGATCCCTTTGCTTTCTTCCCGTCTCCTTTTCCAGCTTCTGTTCTTTCTTCTCTCTCCTCCACTATCTGCTAGATCTACCCACTAGAACTTGCTGTGCCCTTATTGAAAATCTATTCTGTTTTGTTACTTACTTGTCCTGATTTTCACCCTGGTTCATTAGGGATTCCCAGTATTGTGTCTTTTTTCTCCTCTCTTTTCTGTACATTGTATGGAAATTGGCTGTTTGCTGGCTGCTTATCTCCAAACCCTGGCATCTGAGTTTGTTGCTGTAGTTCCTCCAAGGAAGTACTGCCAAGCAGTGCGGCGGCAGAGACGGCAGCAAGGTCAGATGAGTTCTGTAGGAACAGGGAGCAGCTTGTTCCACACAGCATCAGAAATGGTAGTGCAAGAGGAACTGGCAGAGGAGAGGAGCACCCTGCACCCAGGGCATGAGGAGGGTCCTGCGTCCCATGCCGTCTGGAGCACGTGGTCACCAAACCTGTCACAGATCAAACCCACATCAGCTGTGCTTCCCATATGGTGATAAACAGAGCAAGGGTGGGACCCTGCTGTATTAATTATATATTATTTAATCATGAAGTCGGGCAAACTGAACCTTTCTCTTGCTTTGTCCTCTCCCACCCACTTTTCCCCATTGCATCTCTGGAGTGGGTCCTGCATCCCGAACACAGTAAGAGACCAAACACTGCTCACCTTGCACAGAAACCTGCCACAATGGGCACTTCACCCCTGTGTGCTGCCATGGTGAGCACGGTGCTCTGACCTGGCTGAAATGCATTGCTGTGGCGACATGGAAAAGCAGAGTGTCTGGTCTGCAGCAGGATGATAGAGGGGAGGATAAAGGGTTTTCAGTTGTGGGAGCCACATAGTAGCATTTTTTGTTAAAGGGTCCTGTAGGTAAAGGGAACTGTTTCCCAGCAAAGGTGCACAGCAGTGTAGAAAAGAGACCCTTCCAAAGTTTTCCAGGAACTCTCTGTGTGTCCAGGAGGGAACAGCTTCTCTCCGTGAGAGGTTTGGAGATGCTGCATATTTGTGCAGCTTTCCCCCACATCAGGAATATTTGGCTGTTGTATTATGGGGCTCAGCATCCTCCACACCCCCCAGAGCACCCTCACTTTGGTCGGTGCAGCAGGGAAGGAAGGAGCTGCCCAGCTGTCCCCTGGCACTGAGGGGGGTTAGTAAACACAGGCAGGTGCAACTCTTTTCTTCTTTTTCCCTGGCATCGAAACACTGTAATTACTGTGAGGAGCGAACAGCTTGCCCACTTTTACACGTACCCTGCCCCCTGCCTGTGATTTGATTGTCTTTGGAAGAATGAGCCTCGTACAGGTGGGAGTAGGGGAGAACAGATTTCTCTCCCCTACAAACACTGAGAAATTTCAGGAAGAAAACACAAAACGTTCGTTAGGTAAAAAATAAGAGAGAATATAATACTACTGGCAAAAGGACAAAAAATCCAAACCCATGCTTTCTCTGGACAATAAGTTCCCCGAATCTCAGGTGTAGGGAGTTAGGAACCGAGGGCATCTGAATCTGCTCTTCCTGCCAGAGGCTTCTGAGAAAGATGTTTGTGCCTTAAGCGGCCCCATCTCACTCGTCTAGACAACCTTATACCACCTCCCACAGCCAGGAGAAGCTGAAACAAAGAGGTGTTGGGGCAAGGATGAAAATTCAGCAGTTTCTCGCTCGTGATGCTGCGTCGCTCTTGCTTAGCCCGTTCCTCCCACCCTGCAGCCACCCCTGTGCGAGGGTTTTACCCCTGCCACATCCTTGTCATTGTCCGGACGTGTCACCTACGGGTGTGTGGCTTGGGTCACGGAGCTGTGGCGGGCTGGCGGGATGCTGGCGGGCAGGGAGGGATACACTCGGTGGGATGCTGGCGGGCAGGGACACGCTCGCACCTCTCGCCGGTGTGTGCTGCTCCGTGAAGTATTGCTGTGGTGAGTGGTCTTGGCACTTTGTTTCCGAGCAGCCAGCTGGTTCCGGGCTGCTGAACTTTTCCTGCAGCCCGGTGGCGCCTGTGTTTCCATGCACCGCTCCCGCTCTTTGTTTGGCTGGCAGGAAACAAAAGACACGCTCCCGTCTGTCTTGGGGAGCGCTGATCCATCGCAGCCATTTCTTCATCCGCGCCGGGATGGGGCAGCGGGACGGACCTGGCCCCGCAGAGGAGAACAAAGGACTTGGCATCGAGTGGGATGATTATTGCCGGTGATGAGGAGGAAAATTCTGCTCCGCTTTAAGGGGACTCTCTTTGTCGCTCTGCTGTTGCCGTTCTGCAGGGGTCCGGCTGTGTCCTGATTGTCTGTAGAGGGAGCTGGTGACCCGCTGCCACCAGGTGACTTCTCGAATTAGCGTCTGAGCCATCTTAGGGAGCACTTGACACTTGGTAATGGGTTGGTCTTAATATGAGTCAACCTTTTCCCTGCTAGCCCAGACCACATGCCTTTCCATCCTGATTACAAGAGGAGTTATATTCTGTTCGCTCTAAGCAACAAATGGGAGTCTCTGATATTGCTGGCCTGCCTGCCTGGGAGCTTGTCAGTAAATTGCCACCTTTTCCTCGTGTGCCCTTTTCTAACGCCTGCCTTTCAAAGGCTCGGGAAGAGAGATTTTATGTCCTTTATGGAGGCTGCTGCGCTTGCTGTGAGCGGGCTGTAGTCATAGCGCTTCTTGTCAGGGTTGTTCCATGGGGTATTAATGTCCTGCTTACGTCTTCCAGGCTGTGATTTACTGCACCCAGCCCAGAGTTAGTCTAAGACTTGCTCTCCACCAGAAAGTTTTGCTGAAGAAAGTGTTGCATTCTACCAACAAGCACTTTTGTGTGCTCTCACAGTGGGTGTGCACAAGCCAACAATTATCCAGGTTGGGCTGGAGGAGGAATAGCTCTTGGCAAGACAGGAGCCCACAGACATCCTGGAAGTATTCATGTAAATGGAGCCAGAGGAGACCTTTGTACTCCTTGGGTATGACAGGGCACTAATAAAAGCCCTGTGACACATGAGGCTGGAAAATAAAAGCAATGTTGGAGCACTGATTTGAGTAAGAAAATACTCAGGGTAGGCTTTGATTGCAGCTCTTTTGACAATAACCTGAGCACAAGCAGCTGATTTCAGGTTGGCTGCTGAGCTCCCTCTTCTCCCCATGAAACACTCCCTCACCTTCTGCAGCCCTGCAGGGGCAGGGCAGGCTGCCACAGAAACATATCCAAACCCCTGTGCTCCTGCCTGGAGCAGGCTGAGGGAGATGAATGTCCACAGCTTGTTTCCTTAAGCTGAGCTCTGGGGGAGTGGTGGGAGCAGTGGTACCTGAGAGGAGGGCTGGGAGCAGCAGGATGGAAAGCACTCACAGACCCCCAAGCAAGTCAGTGGAACAAAAAAAGAAAAGCCATTGCCAAGGGATTTACAGTGAGTCTGTTGAAAAGTTACTCCACAGTTCAGTACTGGTTGTCAGCAGCTTACATGATTCTCAAGGAGGAAATTTTTGCCCTTGCTGGTGAGGAGAGCTGTGGTAGGAGATGCAAATCACCAGCCAGCCCTTCCTGGGTTCACTACTGCTGCAGCCAGGTCAGTTCACGTGTCTGGAGCAATGAAGACACCAAAGCAGTTCCCAGAAGGGCATTAGGTTTCCTTTTTGCCCAGGTGGGCTTTTTCTGTCTCACATCTAACCCTGCAAGTGCAGAATTCCAGCCAGGAAGGCAAAGGAAACCTTTCTGTCCCAGCAGAGAGCAAGGAGTTGTGAGTGTTGGCTCATTTAGCAAAGGCTTATTGAGCAGCTAACAGTGAGTTCAGAGATTCAGCCTCAGCTCTGCCGTGGCTGCTCCTCTGGGACCAGGGCCAGCAGTGACACAGCAGATCCTGCTGCTGCCACCAACCCTCCCAGCCTTCCCCAGGCATGGATGAACTCAAGGGGTCACTTTTCTCTCATGTGGCAGATGGGCTTTTGATCTCCTAGGAAAAGCATTTAACAGGAGCACCTTTATCTTTCCTTGGGCTTTCAGACTGTCCTAGTGATAAGACAAGAGGAAATAGCCTCAGCTAGCACCAGAGGAGGTTTAGATTGGATAGTAGGAAAAAGTTCTTCACTGAGATGTCTGACAGCCATTGGCACAGGCTGCCCAGGGAAGAGGTGGGATCATGATCCCTGGAGGTATTTGAAAGATGTGTAGATGTGGCTCTTAGGATCATGGTTTCATGTTGGACTTAGCAGTCGTGGGTTGACTGTTGGACTCAGTGATCTTAATGGATATTTTTAATCTATATGAGTCTGTGATTCTACAAGTGTTTTGTTTTTTCATTCTCAGCAATAGCACTACTTAAATATAAGTAATATAATAAATCAGGCACAGTTGCTGTAAAAAACCCAGTTGTTCCAAACCAGACTTCTTCTAATTGCCTCCCACATTTGTTTTCCCTGGGCCTGGGTCATCCTCAGCAGGCAAGAAATAAGCCCAAAGTACAACATTAGACAATAATTATTTTGCTGTTTCTCTGGCTTCCCTCCCCAGTTGCCTCAGGAAACAAGGAAGTTCCCTGGCAAAGTAAATTCACTGGCGGTGCAGAGTTTCAGGTGTCCTTCGACAAACACAACTACAGAGCAGACAGGTGTCAGTGTCTCAGTCCCTTACAATGCAATAGAAAAAGAAAGAAAAGAGAAAAAGGGAAAGGGAAAAAGGAAAGTACCTTTACAGCTCTTTTTCTTTACGTTTCCACTGGAAATCCTGTCTTGGCTGGCAGCAGCCTTGGTGGTGGCAACCTTGGGAGGTGCATCTTCATCAAGAGCAGCAGAATTGGCTCTGATTGGGAAGTGAAAGGACTGATCCAAGGAAATGGGCACAGCACTGCTGAAACCTGACAGAGCAGTGACAGTGGTGTGGGGTGAGAGCTCTTTCCAGTCTCAAGTTGAAATACTTTTTGCTATTGCAAATCAGGTTCTTGTTTTGCATGCAGAAATCCCCTGGGAATATCCCAAACAAGCACAAACCCCACGCCAGGCTCACCATCTTCATGCGGAGCATGATGTCCCTCCATAGGCAGGATTGCTTTGGAAAGCACATTTTGTCACAGTTTTGGAGAGCTCTCTCAAGTCATCCAAGTCAAGCAGGATCCCAGTGGACTCCAGGTATCTCCCCTGTGTCTGGCAGCTCTGAATCCAAGGATGGTTCTTACAGCCAGGCTTTACCAGCACCTTCAGGAATATCACTCAGCTCTCAGCCAGCAGCTCCAGGGGCCATGTTTCCCCTGCAAAGGTTAAGCATCATCGTGAGGCACCTCCAGCACCTTTTCAGACACCCAGAAGCACACTCAGCTGGCAACCAGCAGCTGCTCAGTGGGTAATTAAACTTCTTCCTGCTGCCTGGATTTCCACAGTGTAGCTTCATGAGCAGGGGAGGAGAGAGGAGGTTGAGCTCTGAAACCACCATGGACTTTTCAGTATTTGGCACCTTGACATTGTGATCTGGGATCTACATCCCTGTGAAAGTCCTGGGATGGCTCTGTGGCTGGTTGGGGGCTGTAGCTCTCTGCCAAGCACTCCCAGCCCTCTTTGTGTAGGCACCAGATGTTATTTTGAGGATGCTCATGCAGAGGAACTGCCCCAGGAGGAGTCCTCAGGTTCCACACCAACAGTGGAAGAAGAAACCACATGAGACCTCCAGTATTCCAGTATGCTGCACAGAGCACTGTGAAAAGAGATGAGAGGAGGATGAGCCCAAGGGACCACAGCCCCATGTGATGATGTCTCATGTTGTACCATTTCCCAAGGTATGTGGCACCCAAGATGCTGCAGGAACCACTGGGATTTCTGACTTCTGGGATGCTCAGGGTGGCAGGTTCTGCTGCAAGCCTGATGCTCTCCTGTTTGGGCTCTCCCTTAGCAGAAAAAAATCATCTCAGGACAAATGTCTATAGTGCAAGACATGCTTTGTAAGCAGTGAGGCTTGTGTCTCAGCTAATTTCTAGATCTTCCCTGGACTTCTGGGGTTTTTACCTTCTCCCTTCCAAAAGGGAAAGAGAAAGAAAATAAATGACACAAACATATACAAAATACACAAACACACACTGCCCAGTCCCCAGCCCCTCACTGGATCCTTTTTGCCTGCTTCATGTCTGTTTCTTTGCTGGCTGTTTCATTAACACAGCCAGAGAAAAAGAGCTGATGCCAGGAATAATGTTTAAAAGATAAAGGAAGGATTAAGGTCCTGCCAGTAGGCAGGATGGGGAGAGGGGAAGTGTCTGACATTTGAGCCCTGTGAGTATTTTGTCTTTAGAGCAGTGTTAGAGCAAGAGCATCTTGAGGTGGTTGAGTCAGGCCATGCTGACATTATGGCAAATGCATGTGGATGTGAGAGCTGTCACTCCACAGGTGTGAGAGACACTTTTCTGGCTCAGGAAAAGCTCATACTGGGTTGGCCCAGAGCTCAAGGCAGGGACAGGGCTTTGGTCACCCCAGTGCAGAGTGATCCCCAGCAGTGTGCTGGTGACAGGCTGCCACTGGCGTCCCTGCCATTGCCTCGTGTCCATTTGTTGTGAGAGCTGCACCATTCCTGCTGATTTGTCACTGGTTTTGTCTCTTGAGAGTTTCAGACTAATTGGCATGTTCCTTATTAAGCAATAGATGCCTGTTTTGCAAACTCATGTGTCTTCACTCCATGGTGTCCTCAGCAGACCCTTGCAGTGGTTACACACCGTGACTGGCAGAGATGTCAGCCTCAAACCCTGCTCACGTTTCTCAGGAGCTGGTGTGGAGCCACTGTCACCTCCTGGCCGGCAGGGAGGCTGAGCACCCCTGACCTTCCCATCCTCTTGTGGCTCCTGGGAAGGAGCCTGCAGGATGGGTGATGTTGTGGAGGTGGGATTGGGGTGTGGGAAGAGGTGACCAAATTAACAAGGCTGCTTTGCATGGGACAGATCTGCATTTCCTGTGACAAGTGCCATGAGCAGCAGTGAGGCTGTTGGCTGGTGCCTCACTGGTGCTTGCTGGAAGGTGCTGTACTGCCAGTCTGGCTGCTCCTTATGTACCAGAGCTGCACTGGGACCCCAGCTGGACCAGATGATGTTTCTGAAAGCCATAATACGGGTACACTTTCCCAAATGGGATTGTATGACTTGATAGAATTAAGCTTGGAGCACTAAAAGTAGCACCTGATATTTAGGAAGTTTTTGACACTTGGGCTGCCAGGCTGTGGCAATATAATCAAGTGAGATTTTTGAATACATTGAAGTGTGATTTCAAGCATCTCATCAAGACGTATTGCAGGATCTTCTGTCCTTGCAGGCAACTGCTTTAAAAATGTCTTCCCAATTAATCCCTTACTTGCCTGGGGAGTGCAGCAACCACCACTTCTCTTCATCACAGTCTCCTCTACATCCCAGGGTGAGAGCCTCCAGAACAACTGGTGAAATGTCACAGGAATGGCCTGCAAGGGTCTGATGTCCCAACTTCCCCCAGTGTGTTATGAGATGGGATACAGGAAGGTGAGATGATGCTGGAGCCTGGAAGAGCAGCATTCCTGGAGGGGGGAGCAGTGCCAGGAGAGTGCACAATGGAGTGTTTGAGTGCAGGATCTCAGGGTTCAGAAATGCATCTCTGATCCCATCACTTCTCATGCAGCTTTGACTTTTGTTCCAGATTTGCAAGTTGATTTACATGTGGGGCTAACCAGCCCTTCCTCTTTGAATTTGTCCCTCCTGGGACAGCAGAGGATTTGATGGCTATGGGTGGATTTTGACCTAAACTCCCCAGTAACCACTTGAGTGTCTAGTCAGAAGCACACAAGGGGAGTTATCAACAAATGTGTCCGTTTTCCATATTTTCAGCCACACTCTGATGTGCTGATGGAAAACCAGGACACAATCTCCAAGGAATCCAGGTCAGATTCTGGGCTCAGTTTCTTCTCACTTTTGGCTCCTGGGACACCTTTGCTTGTCCACCCTGCAGGGTAGGGCTGGAGAGATTGGCATTTGGAAGCCAATTATTTCTCTTTCACAGACAACTTGGAAATGAGACAATTTTTCCCCAAAAGCCCTGGAGTGTGTTTGATGTCCTGCTTCTCTCAACACAAACCCTGAATTTCGGAGAAGGAAGGGTTGGAGCCTGTGTCATGATCCACATTTCACAGCACTGTGAGCATCAGCAGGAGCAAATCTCTAAAGTTTGGGAGGAGGAGGGCCATCTATATCCTTCATTTCCAGTGGCTGGGCAGTGTGTCCTTTCCCCCAGAACTGTTAGTTATGGTGACTGGCTCTCTGGCCACAACACAGGAACCTGCTGAGGGGCTGTGAACATCCCACTCACAGCCCCTCCACACTTGGCTGCCTGAGGGAAAGCCTCTGGGTTGGGAGGTCAGTGATTGTGGGTGGGTGGTCTCTAGCCAGGCTTGGCACCATGCTCATGTGTCCTTCAGAGAGAAAATAGCAGTTCTGGTCTTGAGGAAAACAGCAGAGCAGTCCTTAAAAAGCAAAGTAAATATAGGTGGTGATTTTTTTTTTTTTTTTTAATAGATACTGACTGCCTTAATGGGCACAGTCTGCAGCCATCTCAGGAGACTGTTGGCTGCCTCTGCTTTTTGGGCCAGTGAAACTCTTGCAGATAGTTCCCGTGGTCCTCTGGGCACTCTCACCCAGCAAGAGCCATACCCACTCTCAGCAAGTAAAGAGCAACATTTTCAAGAGGACAGGTCTGCTGGAAGCTCACAGTGCCTGGTTTGTGGAACTCATTTTTTGGTGTTAAGGGCCAAGCCACTTCACCACTAGTGTCCCAGCTGTAAAACAAGGATCGTAAAATGCACCTAACATAAAAACAGATTGTGAAAACCTAATTAGTAAGCGTTAGTCTTTTGAACCCCTCAGGTAAAAATTGTGGCACTGAACTCTCTTCCTGGGGAATTCAGGTGGATAAATTCAGCTTAATTATCCCCCAAGGGACTATTATCTAACTTTTATGTGGAGGAGGGAGAAGAGGAGGACTTGGGTTGCCCAGGGTCAGGAAGAGGCAGAGGTTTTATTCCACCAGGAATGAGCTTCACAAATGTGGTTAAATGCACAGGAGGGTTGGAATGAGATGATCTTTAAAGTCCTTTTCAACCCAGATCATTCTGTGAGCAATGAAATGGGTGTTTGGGTATGGCTGGAATTTCCAGTTAGTTCCTGTTTCCTGTGCCCGTTTCCCATGTGTATCGCCTGCCACAAATGCTGGGGGGAAAGCAGGACTTGGGGGTGGGCATTGTGAAATGCCCATGGAAAACACATTTTCTGGTTTGTGAGCCTGGGAACATGGACATGTGAAGTCTGCTCGTGGAGAGGTGCTCGCCCAGCGAGGCTCTGTGACCTACTTGTTCAGTGAAAGCAGCTTTGATTTCACGTGTCGAAGTGGCTCGAAGCGAGACCAAACTTACCTAGCAACAATTAAGAGAAGCATTTAAGAAGCAGGAAATGATGAAAAGGGAAGCAAAAACCCTAAACAGGCCCATTCACAGGGGTGAATAGAAGAGTCTTTGCATACCTGATTTGTCACAAATTATTTATCCGAGAAAATTTGGTCCTGAACCATAAGACAATTTTTCTTTTACATCCTCTGATATATGAATCAGTGTCACTTTACATCTGAGCACAGAACATTTTGACCTATATAATATCTTAGATAGTGGGAATGCAGCTTGAAAATCTCAGCGAAAATGAGAAAAGATGGCATAAGTCAGTAAGATGGCATTAGCACATATAGATGCAACTTATCACTGGAAAACATCCCAACAGAAGCCCAAAGAAAAATGTTTTGTAAGTAATAGGATTAGGAAGCAGGTTGGTACTTTGTGGAGCTGGGTATACAATGAAACTGATAACAACTAGATTAATAAGGCAATTCAGTCCAAACACAGTGTAGCACTAGAAAGCTTTTCAAAATCAATGCTATCTGTGCTATTTTAATCGAGGTTGGTCTTTGCCTTTTGAAGCAAAGAGATTTGAACCTCCAGGTCAGGAAGGTATAATAAAATGGACTGGGATTTTTTGGGTTTTAGGTGGGGTTTTTTGATTTTGGGGGTTTTTTTTACATGTTCTTCTTAACTAGTACCCTCCATTTCTAAATGTTTTCCTCTTCACAGGTTTGGGGAAGTGAAGGCATACAGGGGAACTGGCTTGACTGTGTTGGTAATGAAGTATGGCAGACCTTGGAAAATACTGTTCTAGGCTCAGTTGCTGGTGTTCTGAGCAGCTGGTTTGTCTGGCTGGGACCCACCAGTGGGCTGAGCTGAGCAGCATGACTGGACAGGGCCACACACCCCACACCATCCTACAGCACACGGTGCCTTCCACTGTTCAAGGGTGTTGTCCCTGAAAATCAATCTTCTGATTTGTTTTAGTATAATGGAGTCAATTCTCATGAATTGTAAAATAAACAAGAACATGTTTGCATTCCTTTGTAAAAGATATCACCTGATGGACTTCTCAAGTGACCAGTGAAGATGGAGAGATGGTAACCTCTCTGTCCAATCTCTGATCACTGTCCAGAAACTTATATATACGAGGTCAACAATAAACTAGAATCTTCTTCCTTTCTTCTTCTCTGCCTGAACACCTGTTGTGTGTGTTACTGTGTGTTTCTATCTGTGTCACAGTAACACAAGGGAGATTGTAGGGAAAATGTCCTGAGGTGGTAGTGTGGCACACAGAGCACCAAAAGACTGACAGTTTTGAGCATTTTAAGACCCACTAAACCAACCCAGACCTTCAGCCAAGTATCATGTCTCAGCTTTGGGCAGTCTCCCTGTCTTGAAGAGAGAAACCAAGCCTGGCACAGGGAGCAGTGTCTTTGCCAGCATCTCAGGTGAGCTCTCCATGAGCACATCGTGTCTCCTGGCCAGCAGAGCAGTGATCCCAGTGCCATGGGAAGATCAGCAGAAGTTAGCAGAGCCTTGCTCTCCTCCACCAGTAAACTTCCCCCCTCCATGTTCGTTTATGACAGCAGAACCCTTCATGCCTCTGTCTGCATTGCAATATTTTTGCTTTTCACAGTGTGTGAGGGGTAAAGAGTAACCCCTGACACTGTCCTTGAGGGGGTTCTCAGCTGTCAGGCAGTCCCCTTCCCCACCAGGCTGCACACAGGCAGTGGGGAGAGGTGCTCTCAACTTGTCTTCCTCACATCCAGCATCTCCAGCCCCAACAACTGCCTTAATTCCAGGAGGAGACACACAGACCTGTCGCTGGGGGTATGTAAAGCCAGGCTGGATAAATATATTTGGATAAAACATTGTGATACTCTGAATCCTTCCTGCTGTAGCCACAAGACATGGATGAGGTAGGAACTAACACCTAGGGAATAGTCTTCTCTACTTCCTAATTTACCTTTTTTTCCTTTCACATGTGAACCAGCATGTATTCAGGGAAAAAAAAAAAACCACATTTTTTTTCTCTAAGCTTTGTGTGTCCTAGAGCAAGTGTGAAGGAGTGTGAATCCCATTTGGAAGGCTCCTTCAGAGGAGATGTCTCTGAGCAGGTGCGTGGTTTGCACACTAATCCAGTCTGCTCCCACACCCTGCCGTGAACCCCATTAATGTGGAGGCTTGTTAAATGCCAGTAGGCTCCAGGAATGAGCCAGTCCTGCTGTTCCCTTGATGCACCAAAAAATGAAACAGCTTGCAGGCTCTCAGGTCTGTCAAAGGACGGAGGAGAGTGACGGAGCAGGAATCGCTCTCTCTGACTGGATGGTCTCTGGCAGGAGGGAAGAAAGGGAAAACCATCATGGCATTTCCAAGGGTTTGATGTTAGTGGTGCTGAGGGCTGTGCTCAGCCTAATGAGGGGATTTATGTCGCATCCCACAAGTCTGAACATCCTTTTTAATGGCACCACACACACTCACACAGGCTTTTTCTCTTTCATTTTTGTCTAATGCATTTGGGATTTTTTTCAGATCTGGTAGAAATACATTCTCCTGAGATACATTTTCATTAAGGTATATATTTCTCGGTAGCAATATTTCTGCTGGAGGAGAATTCGGTTCTCTTTATGAGTGTGCTCATTGGGATATCTGTGCAGTGGGAACAGTAAAACAGAGCAATGAGTACATGGCGGTTAAAATGTGTCTGAATGGGAGCCCAGCTCCCTTGAGCATCACAAGGTGGGTGACTTGTTCTTTGTGAACCCTTTGAAAACAGTAAGCTAAAGCAAGAAAGAGCTCTGCAGCCAGCTAGATGGAGACCAATACTTGTATGTATTTAAGTGAGGATTAACAGCTCGGGTGAATGGTGTGGTTTTCTGAAGGGGCTTGGTCCAACCTCTTCTTCAGTATAGCTCCATGGAGGTGCTGGAAACTTTGGCTGTTTATTCCCACAGGTCTTGGTCAGACTGGTCTGGCATCTGGCCTTGTGTGGTGGTGTCAGACCGTGGGAGTGACACTGCTGTCACCTCAGGTCTCCCGGGTGTGAATGACTGTGGTGAGTTGGCCTTGTAGCTTCAGCCGTGTTACACCAAAGGTGGGGAGAAGAGGCTTGAAGGCACTCACAGAATTGGAGTGGGCTGGAATGGAGCTCTGGGTCCCTGGGAGCTGGGAGAAGGTACACTGTGAGTATGAGGTCTCTATAAGTCAAGGAGTCTGGTCATTCAATCTGCGTAAAATAGTTACTGGATGTTCTCAACTAAAAGCCCAGGTGAAGACAGTGGTGGGAATCCTGTCCAGATCATTCAGTCCCTACCTGAAAAGGACTGGGAAAGTCCATTGGCAGCCTGGAGATGGAGGAGAGCTTCTCTGTACACTGCTAACGCCTGGCTGGTGGGGAGAAGTAGAGATGTGTTTAATGCAGCTGTAGGGCACACACTGCTGTGGCGGCGCGGCCAGGTGTCTGTAGGGCTGCTTAGATCACACAGGTATTGTTAATTGCGGTGGCTCGGGGCGCTCTTTGCCGGAGTGGTTTCACAGCACAGCAGGGCAGCAGTGACGAGGGATGAAAAGCCCTTCAGAGGCATCAGGACATCTCCCTTCGGGATGGGCTGGGACACGGGCGGGCGGCGTGGCAGCGTCTCCGCTCAGAGCCCTCCAGAGCAGGATCTCTTGACTGTTGAACAATGCTTGGCAAAAAGGAGCTGGATTTATAAATAATGCATTTCCTTTGTCTTGCAGGAGTTCTGGAGGCAGAGGTACAATCAGATCAGCTGTGAACAGCTTACATAGCAAATCTAATAGGTTTGTAAATTAGATTTTGTGTTCATTTGTTTTTGCTGTAAGGCAGCTATTAATCTGCTTCTCCTCTTCGCTGGATAGTGCTGTTCTTATTTAGCAAATGTATCTGTTCCTTTTCACTTCTGCTTTGCATTTTCTTAATAATTTCTCCCCCTCCTTCTTCCAGCTCAGTGCAATAATCATTTGCAAATAACCAAGGATCTGGAAGTTGCAGTGATTGAGAGAATGAGAAAGAGTTACTTATTGTGAAAATAAGTCAGTGATAGAGTTGCTATTTTCCATAGTTTTAAGTGCTATTAGAGGAGAGGTCATTGTGTTTGGGATCAGAACTCCAGTTTTATTGCCGTGCACTCCAGTAACGTCCCTCTGTGGCAGTCAGTCCCTGGCATCCCACCCCATTCCTTGTCTCTCTCTGTTATTTTTACAGTGATTCCCTGTCAGCCCAGCATTGCCAAGTGGCATGTGTGAAAAGCTTAGTGACAGCATGCAAGGAAGAGTGATATCACTCTGTGATGATGTCACCACCCATGACCAAAACACAGAAAATGGACAAAAACAAAAAAACATAGTTACTCCCAGGATTGCTTTACGCTACTTCCATTGTGATTTTTGACACCTTCTAGGTAAGGTTTCCAAGATATGAGTGATGCAGCAAAATGCAAGAAGCAAACAAATCCAACAGACTGGCAGCCTCTGGAGAGGTACTGTACACACACACATCAGGACGCTGGCAGCCAGCATTTATAAACACATTTCCTTCCCTTTTTGAAACATTATACAGTGTGAGCCACAATGTGTCCTGGGGAGCTCTTTTCCTGGGCTGGAAATATGTTCCCAGGAGCTGGATGTTTGTCCACGGGCCTGGGACACCACCTCTGCCCCGTGTCTCTCTCACTCTGCTCCTTCCATGGGGTTTACATGCTTTATACAAATGCATTTATTTACAATGCATTTCCCAGCTGGTAAAAGCCCTTTGCAGTGGAGAGGGAGATTCCCTTTAGCTGATAGCGAGTGCTTTGGCTGTGTATTTTTCTGAGTGCTCTGAAGTGTGAAGGCTTTTTTGGGTCTGTAGATACATACACAGCTTCTTGATGAGATGTTTGGATTTTCTTTTTGGAGGGCAGCTGGCTGGAACCAAATATTTGGAGGCTTCTTCAATTCATGAAGATTGATCTAAATGTCAGAGAAGTACTGGGGCTGATTTGCTTTTGGGAGCAGGGATTAAACACCGGGATCTACTAGTGGTCTCCAGCATCTGGCTGCTTCTCACTTTTCGGTTGGAACAGGTGACGTGGGTGCTGAAATCCTTGTGCTCAATTCTAAACAGGGAAAAAGTTTCCAGTGAGCCAGCCTGCCCCTCTTTAGTACAGGATGCTCACAGTCCAGTCCTCTGTGGAGAGAATTTTACTTTTCTCCAGGAGCCGAGCTGGCTACATTTTGGGATGTTCCTAGCCACCTTGGCTAGGAAGTTTTTAGTGAATTTTGGGGCTTTGGGGTGTCTTGTCTGCAAGTGCCCATGTGCCAGTCTGTCACTGTGTGGTTTTTTGTGCATGCTTTCCTGCAGCTCAGTGTGTAATAGTGTGATTTCTGTGGAGCTGTGCCTAGCTGTCAGTCTGTGTTCATGGAAGCAAGCGGGTATTTAAGGATCTCTGTCTGTCTGCTTGAGTGTAGCAGAATACAAACAGGCTTTCACTTCTTGTTTAGCTAATAACTACAATTTTGCTTTTCTGATGAAGTTTGAATTCCAGCAGCCAGAACTGAAGATGGTGATTAGAAGTGCCATTGGGATGCTAACGGATTCTGTCTCCCTCTCCCCGACTTTCTTTTCTCTAGAGCTGAAGTAGTAATAAATGACTCCTCATCTCCAGCTGTTGTTGACAGAAGTAATGAAAGCATTAAGCACAACATTAAACCAGCCTCATCCAAATGGAGACACAACCAGACACTCTCTTTGAAGATCAGGTACTGGTAATTACCTATAGGACAAGAGACAGATTTGGTCCTCTCCAGTGCAAGCTGGCAAATTGCCTCCGTGTATCATCTAAAGAAGTCAAGGAAGAAATAAAAAGCTCAGCTCCTGCTGAGCTAGGCTTCATATCTGTAAGCGATCGCTTGGAAATTAATTCCCAGCTGAGCCAGCTGGCCTGGCAACTACAAAAGAAGGAGCACGTGAGCCCCTCTTATTCAGGCCAAGTGGAATTTGTGTGTGCAGGTGATGGGTCACAGAGAGAAGGAGAGCTTCTTGCCTGGGTAAACTCAGGGACCCTCACTAATGGTGGGCTGACTGTGGTAGCCTGCCCTGGGCAGGGATGAGTGGAGAGGGAGCAGGCATTGAGATGGAGATATCCTTTTGTAAAGCTGTACCTGGAGAGCATGGTCAGGTGGACTGGCCAGAGAGCGAGGGCGGCCAAGGAGGCAAGAGCTCATCTCACGTCTGACCCAGGTTATCTGTACCTCACCTGATAAGGCTGTTTTCTCCCCTGTGCTCAGGAAACAGATCTTGAAGTTCCTGGATGCAGAGAAGGACATCTCAGTGCTGAAGGGGACGCTGAAGCCGGGGGACATCATCCACTACGTCTTTGACAGGGACAGCACCATGAACGTCTCGCAGAACCTGTACGCGCTGCTGCCCCGCACCTCCCCGCTCAAGGGCAAGCAGTTCCCCACCTGTGCCATCGTGGGCAACTCGGGGGTGCTGCTCAGCAGCGGCTGCGGCCCCGAGATCGACGCCCACAGCTTCGTCATCAGGTGAGCACTGCTCCCTGCAGCACGGGGAGCCTGGAGCAGTGCAGGGGCTGGGATCCTGGGCAGCTGGGGCAGCACGGCCCCACCTGCACACACGGAGTTCACCCATGCCTGGGTCCTGCTGAGAACCCTTGCACTCATCTCCAAGGGCTCCCCATGTGTTTATGCAAGGCCCCTTGTCTCTTCTCATGGTGTACATTTAACCCTTCCAACCTTCTCTCAGCTTTGTCCTCTTGCAAACAAACCCCATCCCGGGCTCTCACAAACCTAATTCTTCTCCAAATCACTTCTGCCCTCAAGCACAGGGTGCACCACATGATGGCCTGGCATCCCACTTGTGCATGCCCTGTTCTGACACTTCCCTGTGCCCCCTCTGTCCCCAGTCCCGTTGTCCCTGCAGCTGCACTGCCCAAGGGACCTGCAGGAGCACATCCTGAGCCCTGCTGGGACGCACCAAATTCACTACTGGAGGTGTCTGAAGTGGAGAGGAGGAGCTCCTGCCCTCCCAGCCCAAAACCCCTGTTAGTCAAGAGGCTGTGGAATCTGCAGATGATTTATGTACATGCAGACATTTGTTTTCTGGTGAGTCTATTACGAGGACAGCCCAATCCATCAGCAGCTCACAGAGGCGGTGCTGGCATGACGTGGGAACGAGGATAATGTCACCTCTGTCCCCCACTCAAACCCTGCTGCTCCAGCTGGCTGGCTGCTGGCAGCTCCAGCCTGTCCACAGGGGACAGAGCATTATCTTTAACTGGAACACAAGTGAGCAGAGGGAAAAACTGCTTATTGTGGTTCTGGCAAAGTTTAGTGAGTGGCATTCATGTCAGGCAGTAAAATTGCAGGAGAAAAGCTTTTCTGGATGTGAGGATGGGGATTTTGAGCAACTTCTCCCCAGCCATTTGCTAGTGCAGGTCTGGCACAAACACACTTCCCACTGTAGGTTGTCTGAGCTGCTGCTGGAACCTGCATCTTCCTGAGGAAGGTTTGCTCCATCCAGGCAGCCTTTTCAGCAGGGTTGGCAGTGACCAGTGATTGGGTCTGCATCCAGGGTACAGGTCCAATATTTATTTTTACTGAATTCACTCCTGTGATGAGTCAATCAGAGGGCCCCCATGCCAGTAGCTGGATTTTCTTTCCACCATCCCCTTAGTTTCCTCATCTGTAAGTAGGGAAAACAGTAATAATGGCTGATTATCAAGGCAGATGGTCAGGATGCACTTCCTTCTCATTAAATTTTGTAACTTCACTGTCAAACACCACAGCACTCTGTGTGCAAACACATGGGTATCCTGGTTTTTAGGCTACTGGGGGAGCATCTCTGCATCCCCCATCAGCTGGTTCCCAGTGCCATGGCACAGACCCAGACTACCCCCTCAAGGAGCTGGAGGAAACCACTCTAACAAGGGTGGTTTGTTGGCAGTTTGTCCCACAGGCCCTCAGCCCTCATGCTGGTGTGACACAGGAGCTCAAGGTATATGGCCCGTGCCCACATGTACAATCTGAGAGGAGGCACCAGTGAACACTACAGAAAAAGGTGTTTTTGAGGGTCACAGCCTCCAGACAGCCAGACCCTGTGGAGACCATGTCCTGACATCCCCCTCCTGCTAGTGTCAGTATCACACTGGTGCCACCAGGTCTGCTGTTTGCAGAGATTGCCAGGAGGAGAAGAGGCCTTTGGGATAATGTTACTCCAGCAGGGCTGGAATTAAGAGGCAAGTGTTCTCCTTGAGTGGAAAATGCTGTTTTGTCTAAAATCTGCCATGGAAGCAGAGACTGGAGCTTTGTAGCTGTTGTTATTTTTGGGTGGCACCAGAAGAGCAGCCACTCCCTGCAAACCACCCATGAGACACCACAGTTGTGGCTGACATTAGCCTTGTCCCAGAGGGACACATGCACGTGCCATCACTCTGAGGGGTGGTGGCCTGAGATGGAGATGACTCATCATCACTATTTAATTGCAGAGGGTCATTCTGCCTCCTCTTCCTCCCAGAATCCAGGGCGAATGGGCACACTGTCACCAGCCCTGGCTTTTGGCATCACACCCCACCCTCGTGCCTGAGTCCATTGAATGGGGCTGTTGGGTGTTTCCCTTTGCAGGTGCAACCTGGCCCCTGTCCAGGAGTACTCTCAGGACGTGGGCATGAAGACAGACCTGGTGACCATGAACCCCTCGGTGATCCAGCGCGCCTTCGAGGACCTGGTGAACGAGACCTGGAGGGAGAAGCTGCTGCAGCGCCTGCACAGCCTCAACGGCAGCATCCTCTGGATCCCAGCCTTCATGGCCAAGGGGGGCAAGGAGCGAGTGGAGTGGGTGAACGAGCTCATCCTCAAGCACCACATCAACGTCAGGACTGCCTACCCCTCGCTGCGCCTGCTGCACGCTGTCCGAGGGTGAGAGCCTCTGCTGTGCCCCGAGCCAGGGCTGCCTGAGCTGGAGAGTGAGCCAGGGGGTTGTGCTGGAGGAGAACAGCGCCAGTTGTTTCCTTCTGCAGACCCTGAGGATGGGGGGGTGGATGGTCCCTAGATAAGAACTGGAGACCACCTTGTGAGCAGGGGCTCCCCACTGTGCTCTTTGAGTGTGAGGGCTTTTAGCAGTATCCAAGCCTCCAGCACTTTCCCGGGGTGTCACTGTAGCTCCCAAGCCTGTGGTTAGGGCTCTCCTTGGAGAAACGTGTGTGCACTGAGCTAGCAATGGCATTTGTCACCTTGTGCTTCAGTGACACGGACAAGTCTGACACAGCTCCTCAAGTCAGGGAGCCTGGGTGGGAGGGCAGTGATGTGGTCTGGTCCTCCTGATCAGATAAATGGGGCCAGGTGGTGGTGACTGGGTTTACTCTGAGGGATGGAAAGGGTCTTTCTATTCTCTGCTTGCATCTTCAGGTGTACAGGAGACACAGGTGTGGTGGGGATGAGGAGGTTATGAAAGAAAGAGAGCCCCAGGGGTGAGATTTTCATGTAAATGACTTGGGAATGGAGTAGGCTCTTGCTTTTGTGCTTTATTTCTCTAGGAACATCATGATTCTGTAGGCATTTAGGGAGTTCAGATAGACAGTGGCTTTTGCTGGAGATGACTTATGGCAGTAGTTGTTCTCTGATCCTGACTAGACCCTGTTAATCTCACAGGATGGGAATTTCCTTGTGTAGCTGGTGCTCCCTCTTCTAAGCCTCAGCATAAATGTTCCTTGATTTCTTTGAGCACTTCTCCTGCACACCTCTGAGTCTGAGCTCTGCAAGCCTGTTGGTCCCTGCTGAGTGTTTCCTGTCCCAGCTCAGTTTGTGTGTCAGTGCTGGCAGTGGTAGGGGACAGGTTTTGGGGTCATTTCTGCCAGGAGCAAGCCCAAGGAGGGGCTCTAGGGCAGCCTGGGGGGACTGGGAGGAGTGGCATGGTGCCATGGTGCTTCTCAGGCAGCAAAAATGAGTAAGTACCACATCTGCCCCAATGAGCCCACGTTAGGGGCTTCCCTGGACCAGAGAGGCATCTCACAGAAAACACTGGCTTTGAGGTACAGAAAGGGAAGGAAATGATACCACAACTCGCAGAAGGGGTAGAGAGGAAGAAAAAAAAATCCCACAACCCAAATTCAGAGCTATTTCTAGCTATAATTGACTTACTTTCATCTGTCAAAATAGAATTAAGCTCCTGTAATAAGCCCTCTAAATCAACAGGCTGCTAATCCTGTGCTGGCAACCGTTCCTAGTGCCAGAAACTTCCCATAGGAAGCTTTACAGAGGAGTTGGCAAGGGTTAGGCTTCGCTTTCCCACGGGAGAAGAGGATGCCTCCACAAGCTCAGCTGCTGAGCTTATCTTCCAACTCACAGCATCTTCCTGGCCTTTCTGTGTCGCAGCCCTGCGGTCCAGCTGGGCTGGCTGGCATGCTGGTTGTCCCTGTGCAGCTCCAGCAGAGCAATGTTGGAGCCACCAGCAGGCTGGCAGACCTGCCTGGCTGGAGGAGATGCAGGGATCTGGGGAGGAGCCCGGGGTTCGGCGCTGCCTCGCGCGCGGAGCAGTGCGCCCGCTCCCGCCAGGGCCTGGAGCAGTGTCTGCCTTTTGCACATGGACTTTACTGGGCACTCGTGCAAGGAACCTGTGTTTGGGCTCTCAAAACCTCCCAGGGCTCAGGGGGATGCAGTCAGTCAGTCCAGCAGGCACTGGGGGGGTCGGGGTGAATATAGCACCAGCACGTGGCTGGACAGTGGCTGGTGCTGATGGCAAAGTCCAGGGTCCTGGTTGGAAATGCAGCCAAGACCTCGATCCTGTCCCTTGGGCTGGGCACCATGCTGGGGGCACTGCAGAAGGTGGCTCCTGGCAGCACAGAGGCAGCACTAATGCAATTATAACCACAGAGGCCAGTGCTAATCCTCATCAGGGATTGCCCTCTAAGCCAAGGGAGCTGCTGCCTGACCTGCCCTCCTGCTCTCACACTTATCATCAAGAAAACAAGGATGCCTACTGATTAGCAATTAATCTAATAAAAACTGCAGCCCCCTCAGAACGCCAGAACTGATGGGAGCACTTCAACACCGACCCAGTGTGTTGTGGTCTGGCCCTGGAGCTCACAGAGGGGTCACCCAGGGCTGGGGGACAAAGGGCTGTGTGGTTCTGGGGGAAGGCTGGAGTCAGTGTTAACCCTTTCCTTGGTGAAGCCTCCTCAGGTTTGGACTTGGGTGGATTTGAGAGTAATTCAGGCAGAATTGAACAAACTGGGCACAGCTGAGGGAGGTGGCTGATGCTCTTGGTGCTGTGTAGGAAATCTCTCAAGTACCAATAGGGTTGTCTTGACTGTCTGCTCAGGGTAATTGATAAGATGTGGTTTGGGGTGAAGGAGTTCTTCCTCAGGTCAAACTGACCAGAATCACTAGGATTTTGCTTATTCATCTTCTGTGTCACTATCCAATTCCTGGGATCATCCCATGTTTTTGTTTATGAGGGGTATGGTCTCCAGCAATGTCCTCTGTCACTCCAGCTCTGGTTCATAGCACTATGCTTTTGTTTGACAGATCTGAGATTTGTGTGCAGCGGAGGATGATTAAATCCACAAAGCCCCACAGCACATCCCTCTGTGCTGCAGTGGCTACTGTTGCAGAGAGGTCCCATCTTCCCCCTTTTTGAGTAAAACTACCTTTTATCATCTACCTGGGGTTGATTTGGAAGGCACAAAGAAATGAGAAATGGGGGAAGTTTTTCAGCCACAGCACCCCTTTATATTTTTTTTTCCCTAAGGAATAGCACTTTCTACAAAGGCTGACATCTCAGCCAACTTCAATTTGGCCACAAAAGTGTTGCCTTTTCTTTCTCCACTACCAGCAAAACACATTTGTGAGCCCTTGACTCCTCCTTGAACCACAGTATTTATTGTCCTTCTCTGCTTTCCCTCAAACCAAAACGCATTTCAGTGGCAATTGAGTTTTTTTCCTATAATTTCCAGTGCATTTTGGGGCATTTGTAGAGGGTGCATTGCTGAGATAAGTAAAAAGCATTTGGTTTTGTTGTCCTTAACAGCATCATTTGAGACATCACCTTTCTAGCTGTGAGGGTGCTTTAAATGTTTGCTGATAGCTTTCTGTGTTGTTGATTCTGGATAATCGGTGCAGTAGGATGGAGGCAGTTCAACTCACACCGGGAGGGGAGAGGGCCTTCAGCACTCCTGTGGAGGAGCTCAGAAGGAAGCCAAGTCACCCCCAGGGCTGAAGAGAGGGGCAGTTTGGTGGCAGGGAGTCAGCTTCTGGGGACAGTGCTGTGTTTAAGGGTGTGTGTGTGCCTTACTTCACAGCAGTTCCATAAAATGTCCCCTGAGCAATTCCTCTGGTGAGCCCCGTGCTCCTCACCTGGCTGGGGAGCAAGCAAACTCCTTATAAGTTGCCTGTTAGTGTCTCCAAAAAGCCTTGTAATCCCTATTGCCAAGCAGCTTTCATTAGGGAAATAACATGAAATTCAGGAAGAGAGAGAAAATAATAGTGCCTGGAGGTTTGTCTGCCACTCCTTGCAGCAAATTCAGGGACACGTTTCACTTTGTCTAATCTGGTCTAGCATTTCTCACTGTGTGCATCACAAGGGTCTCTTGGCAGTAACCAATTCCAACCCCATAAGATTTCGTTAAGGGCTTCTTGAGAGAAAAGAAAAATTAAAAATCAATAAACCTTCCAGCTCCTTGGCCTGGTCTCCATTAGGTTTAGCATCCAAACAGCTGTGACAGTTGGCATGGGCTCTGCGGGGCCCAGGTGCCACGTGCACTCAGAACTGCAGCCTGCCAGGCCACAAGGAGCATTCATTCATCTTTGCCTTGGATGTCTGCCTGGGTCCTCACACCCAAACAGGGGCTGAGCCTTCCCTTGAGGCTTCAGGGCGCGGTGCCTTTCCCATCCATCAGCCCTGCTGGGGACCCTCATGCTGGGCACCCACACCTGGTCCCCCCTCACCTCAATCCCGTTGTGCCTCATCCATTCCACATCCTTTGCCTCTCTTGCAGCCACACAGCACACGTGTGCAGAGGCTTCTCCTGACCTGTTGCTTTGACTGCACTCTCTTGCAGCCCTCCACAGCCTCTGCCTTTCTCTCAAATCTAAGCTCCTGCTTTTCCTTTCCACAGCCCTCCCAGCTCAGCTTTTCTCTGTCTCAAGACAGGTTGTGCTGTGTCCAGCAGCGTCGGACCAGCATCACCCCTTGTGGGTTTTCTAAACCTGCTGCTTCATGCTTCCTCCCTTAGGGAGTTCCATGCTTACAGGGGCTCCTCTGCCCTGGGCTCTTGTGCCTTAAAGCCCTTCCCCTAAACATTTAACAGATGGTTTAAGGACTGTGGTCCTGCACTCAGGTGAAGGAAAAAGATGTCCAAAGGGTGTAGGGAAAGAAAAGAGCCATTTACAAGTGTGTGACTGGAGTGGGATGTGAGGGGCAACTGTGAACATCCCATAAAGCCTTGTGTGAATGATCAGTGAATATCCTGCAGAAAAAGTCCTTGTGTGAGCTATTATCCTCACCTCTTCTGCACTCCAAGCACATTGAACCCAAGCTGTGGTGTGTCTGCACTGGGGGCCCAAGGGAGTTAATTTGTTCCTGTTAATCTGGAAGATTTAGTCTTTTCTTTTTCAAAAGAAGTGAAAGGGCATAGAAAGGAAAGGTGAAAGAAATAAGGTTATTCTCAATTATTTTCCTTTTTTGCCTGTTTGGAAATGCTTTAACTTGAGGGTGTTGAGTACCATATGTGTTTGAAAAGGCATCACAGACCTCAAGATCTGGAGGAGAAGAGAGTTTATCATCTCTGGTTCAGGGTTGATTTGCTTGTGCCAAGTCACCAAAACCAGAACCAGGCTACATGGTCTGGATCCAGTCTAAACAAGGAGGCTGGGTTTGGTGTTTGGGCTTTGCCCAGCCTGTGGATAAAGCCCAGCTGATCCAGATGCAGTTTTTGGAATCAATGCTAGCATCTGGATGGGGACATGCCCAGCACAGCTCTCATCTCTGCACATGGCTCTTGGCTGCTCTGGTGGCACAGGAAGCTCAATATCTGGACAGAAAAGGGCTGGAAGGAGCTGAGTGGGGGAATGTCAGTTATTCCTGGGCTCCAGCACTTCATCTCCATCTACCCAGCACTGGGAATGTTCTGTCTCCACCTGCACCAACGTCCCCCAGGGCCCTTGCTCTGGTTTTCTGTGTCTGGTTTTCCTGGGTATTACTGGGAGCAGGATGTGTGTGGCAGACTGATAAATACTCTGCTGCCAGTCAAGGACTAGCACCTCCACAACAGCTTGTGTTTATATCACACTTTTATGAATTAGCTCTTTTAAAAGAGTCTGAAATTGCATTATTTCAGCTAGTCTGATTTTTATCATGAAATAATGCAGCTGATACTGCTGAAATTTGATTTCTTCATTGACCTATGTCTTTTATTCATTTCATCAGGGCAAAGGATTTTCTGTTAATTTTATCCTGTGCATTAACCCTTACCTGGAGGGTACAAATTATTTTCGGTTTTTCTCAGGCATGGCAGGAGGTGGTTGGTAAGCAGAGAGCAGAACCCCACCCTCTCTAGCAGTCCTTGAATGCAGCCTCCTCAGCATTCCAGCACAAATCCAGGCCAGGCTCTTCTCCCCAAATTCATGATGCTGGGGGAGGATGAGCACTCTCAGTGTGGTGGGGCCCGTGGTCCAGGTGTGCAGTGGGGAGGCTGCCACCTTCCCTGCTCAGGTGGCAGCTGTGGTATCCTAGGGGCAGCTTCAGAGTGTTGCCTCCTGAAGGATTCCCTGGGCTTTGAGGTGCCAGTACAGCAGTTTCTTTGCCTGTGGCTGCAAAGCAGCATCTCACAAGAGGCAGGCAGGGGAGGTCAGGACCTGGCAGCAGTTCTGCTTAGGAGAATTCTAGTCATTTCCAGTTGAGGATTAGAAATGAGGGGCAACCAGAACCACCTCCCAGCTGTAGGATGAGACTCTCTGAGCTGCTCTTCTGAAGTCTCAGTTCAAAAAGATGTTAGGGCTTGTGTCTAGGTTGCCTCCTTACAAAAGATGGCCTTGAAGATCTGATGACATTTTCCATCTGTCACTCTCATGCTCTGAAACCAGAGCTGTGGCAGGCAGTTTTTCCCTGACAGCATCTTGGTTCCTGTTCTGAGCCACATCCTGCTCAGGGTCCTGCCTATCTCAGGAGCTGCATCCACGCCTGAGGGTTTATTTACAGACACAGCACCAGCCTCTGAAGGAGGTCCTCACTGGGAGAACAGCTCTGAGAACAGAGGTATTGGGTTTCAGGACTGCTCTTTGCTCTTCTCTTTTAATTGCTGTCTCTTTCCATAAAATGTTGCAGTTAATAGTTATGGTGATTGGTGTAGCCAATTCGAAAAATAATTACTGCCTGCTTCGAGATTATCTTTCCTCCTAATTAAAATCCTGGACCTCGCATATTAAAGGTGCGCTGTTGACACAGCATCCCATGTGCGCCCAGACAACCTCATTTGGATTTACAGAATTAATTAGGTTTTATTTCCATCCCCAGCTGTTCTCTCCTGCACCAGGGTTGTGGCTGCTGTCTCAGCTGGACAGTGGTGGGAGAGATAAGAGGAAGGTCTTGCATAGTTCTGACACTCCCATCACAAACCAGTCTTTAAAAAGTATTTCCCAGACCTCACCAGAGGATTTCCCACCTTCACTGTCCAGGAAACAAATTGTAGGAGCTGTGGCATGGCCTTTTTTATGAATTGGGCATTATGTGTTATGTCATCCGTGTGGGTGGTTTGGGACAGCCTGGAGTCCATCACTCCCTCTCAAAGCTGCATTGAGAATTTATAATGCTGCATGAGTGAGGATTTTACAATACCCTGCCTGCAACAAAAGGAAATACAGACAAAAGAGCCAGGTTTTAATTTGTGTTATTAAAAAAATGAGTTGTCAGTGGTCCCTACCCCAGTATTATCAAGTGAGTGCTCACTAGCTGTGTTTGGTGAGGGGGATACAATGGGTTGGCTGTGGAAGGGCTGTTTTTGGGTGGTGGCTTGTGCACACTTGTTGGAAGTGGTAAGGTTTTTTGTGTGTGCTGGTTGCAAAGGACAGCATGTGTTTATAGGGTGCTTCGGTGTCTTATCCAGGTAATTTTTCTCAATTGTTAATATGCATGAAACTGATGGTCACATAATTGGCCTGTGCCTCTGTGCAAGAATCACTTCATCGTGCTGTCAGGGTCCTTGGATGTTCATGGAGTATTTACAGCCTCTCAACAAAATGTTAGTATTTTGGGAGGACAAAAGGTCACCAGTATTTTTCTGTGTACTCCAGCTGATGAATTGATAGGAAGGAGAGTTTTAAGGCCAAAGCAGCTGCAGGACAAACCCAGACAGTTGTCCTCCCTTAAAGCCAGGTGGTTAATATGGCTTGACAGTTCTTCCCAGGTGGCTTCCCTGCTGCATGAGGATACCCTAATTCACGGTGTTAAATGGTTGTGATAATCTCCCATTTCCCTCTGCACACAGGGGGTCTAATGAGCTTACCCATAAACTCATCAAGGAGGCTGCTTTATGGCTACCTGTGGGAGCAGGTTGCTGTGGCACTGCTGGGTCCCCACAGCACAGCCCTATGGCTGGGCAAGCGCAGAAAATGCTGATGCTGTGCCACTGAGACACTGCTTTTCCCCAGTTTCTTGCTCCTTTTTCATGCTGGCTGCCAGCATGAGCCAGGCAAAGACCTCCTTCCCAAAACATCATAATCATCCTTTGCTAAAGACCCCTTGAACACCTTTGGTTGTGGCACCCCAAAAAGCTCTCCCTGTGCCCTTCCTGCACATGCCGAGGCGGTTGCTCTGCTTCCAGAATTTGATTCACCAGAAAAGTCAATTTTTTCTCTTATCTAGCTGAGAACAAGCAAGCACGATTTGTGCCTTGGTTGCTAAATTTTAATGGCTTTTGTGTAAAGCTAATTTGCAGGATTAAGGCTCAGCTCTCCCAAGGGTTCCTGCTGTCTGAGCACGAGACCCTCAGGAGCCCAGCAGAAAGTGTGAGTGAGGAGCACGACACTTGCTGGGGCTCCACTGCGACTGCAGGACCCGGCTCAGGATCCCAAACAACTGCTGAGAGCACAGAATGCCACGTGCTCTGCTCTGCTTCCTTGTGCCTTCGATCCAAGGTGCTGCCAGTCACTCACCTGAGCCCAGGCCCTTGGAAATATCTGTTAAAAATAATCCAAGGGCTCAGACAGGCTGCAGCACAGTGGGATGTGCTGCCTGCCTGGGGCAGTGCTGGCATCAGACATGCATGGGGAGGAGGAAGTGTGCCTGATGGGGATACCTTCTACCTCCCCAAACATTTTGCTTTCTGATTTTGTTCTTTGACAGTGTTTTCCTGCTGAGCAAACCAGATAAGTTTCCTTTGCAATAAATATGGGGCACTGGAAACATCTTCTTACAGGATGTTAATGCTGCAATAACTTTTATCAGCAGCCCAAAATACCGTGGCTGATACTATTTCTGCTGTTACATCACTACATCCCTACATCGTTCCCCTGTTCTTTTTGCCATCCCTCATAAAAACTAACGTGCTTCCCAGCAGCGAGCACGTATCTCACATTTTATATTGCAGTGTGCCATATTGTGTGGCTGATGGACTCATGCTGCTGAGTGTGGTGATGTATCTTGGTCCAGGATCACAGCAGCAGTGGCTGGATGTAATGGGAACTCAGCAGTGCATTTTAGCTCTTTCAGCCTAGTGACCCTTTGTTCCAAGGCATATGTTTTTCCAGCCCTGTCGTGTTTGCTGTCAGAGTAAAATCTTCATTCATCAATGAAAGTCATCAGCATGTGTTTGACTGTGTCTGCTTCGAGGGGTTGTTGGAGTCTACTTGACATGTGGATGCTTTGGTCTGTGGTATTGATCTCCGGGGTTGATTGGAAGGTAATTGTAGGCTGAAGTACCGAAGGCCACTGTTGCAAGCAATTTGTTTTTCATAAAGGATTGTCGAGGCATGAGATGCTTCAGTGCCATGGCAACAAGTGTGATGTAGCCAGCAGGCAGAGAGCAGGGGGATGCAGTCCCTAGAGAGGCTTTTTCTTGGCATGGAGAACTCTGCTAGTCAGAATCCTCTCACTTTAAATCACCAACACATCTCAGTCAGAGGCTGGAGAGAGAAAACGTGCAGGACACGAGCCTGGTGTGCGGGGTGAGTAACAGGCTCTGCTGTCCCTTTGCAGGTACTGGCTGACCAACAAGGTGCACATCAAGCGCCCCACCACCGGCCTCCTCATGTACACCCTGGCCACCCGCTTCTGCAACCAGATCTATCTCTACGGCTTCTGGCCCTTTCCCCTGGACCAGAACCAGAACCCAGTCAAGTACCACTACTACGACAGCCTCAAGTACGGCTACACCTCGCAGGCCAGCCCGCACACTATGCCCTTGGAGTTCAAAGCCTTAAAGACGCTGCACCAGCAAGGAGCCTTGAAGCTGACTGTGGGGGAGTGCGATGGGGCCACGTAGGGTGGTCCCGGCCACGTTCCTGCACAGCCACGGGAGTAAGGGGAGGGGGAGGAAAGGACGAGTGGTGCCTGGTGGGGTTGGTCGTCTTTGTTAACGCGCAGGACAGCGACACAAATATATCTACGTTGGTACCTATATATATTGACCTGAGTATTATAACTGTTCGGTGTTCACCAAGGGAGGGGCAGGAGAGGAGCAGGAGTGTCTCGCAAGACTGGCCTGGGCAAGACCCCTTGACCTGGGGCTTGCCGGCCTCGAAGGGTGTTGGCCTTACATCCAAGAGGTGTGCAGGTGGCCTTGGTTTTTGAGGGTATGTTAGGTGATGGGTAAACGTGAGCCGTTTGTCGTGACTGGTCCGAGGTTGGTAGTTAGTTTGTTTGGCCAAGGGCGCCGGCAGCGAGGCGCATCCTTGGCCCCGTGCTCGTGGCGGGGAGGGAAGGGGCAGGGAGCGGGGTGGGCAGGGAAGGTTTGTTGGTGGCTCTCACAGCCCAGGGACCTGTGGCACCGAGCAGAACCCAGCTCCTGCTCCACAGGGACCAGCACCCAGATCCCTCTGAACACTGCGTGCCGGGCTGGGCGCAGCCTGCGGAGCAGGAGAAGCCTCCAGAGCTGCAGCTGGATCTCCAGGAGGTGGCAGGGAGCAGAGCTAAGCTGATCCCAGTGACACGCACACTCGTGAGGGCCTTCAGAGAATGAGAACACCAGCGTTGGGCCAGGGGGTGGTGAGGAGGGTGCTGAATGTGTATTTCTCTTCCTTTTCTAAGGAGCAATGTAGGGAGGAGCAGAGATGCTGGAACGTGGCAGGAAGGAGCTTTGCTGCCACAAACCAGCATCATCAGTATTGAGTAGTCTCACTGTGTCACAAAGACACTCAGGGCCAGGGCTCATGAAAACCATAAGTATATCCAGCTCTAATTCCTCTAATTCCCAAATGTTACCTGATAAGCAGCCTGCCTTCTTTGCCCCTCCAAAAACTGCTAAAATGTGGGTGATAGGCCTAGATCCAGCCAAGCAGAAAGACCACAGGACTTCAAGGGACTTTTTTAAGTCTAAATAATTTATTTTCAGTTTCTCCCGGAAGAACCAGCACACAGTGCTGAATTCCTGGAGTCCCACTCTGTCTTTCCTTTCAAACCCTAATTATCTCTCCCAACAGTTAAAGAGGATGTCAGATGGATCTTGATGGAATGCTTGCCTAGTGATGAACATCATAGAAATAATCTTTTCCTTTTTTTTTTTAATGCCAGACAGAACCCAAAATGTAAAGAATTTTTTATAACCACATTTGCCTTCCTCTGATTTTTGTGGGTTTTGATGGAAGCAACTAGATTGATCTGATGATTCTGTTTAATTTTCTGCCCCTGTAGCATATTCCGTTTGTCTCCTAATTAGCACTCAGTGCTGGAATGCAGGTGAGTCCAGGGTTCAGCAAGGGCAGTTTGGGTTTAATTTGTGAGAGAGTAAGTAACACTGCACAGGCAGACCTCAGGCATGCTCTGCACTGCTGCCATGGCTGGGTGTCATCACCTTTGGGTCTCCTCCTGCTGCTGTGTTTTCTAAGTTAAGAAGTATACAGTTTGGGGCTGAAATACTTGACATTGTCTCTTTAAAAGCTGAGTGCTTCAAGTGGTAAAAAGAAGAGCTCACTTTCATGTTTTGGGCTGTAGAAGCTACTGTACCCATAGGAGCCTCCAGCCTGCTAATTAGTGTCAGATGAAGATGGCTAAGATTAAGGTATAAGCAACATTATAGTGGATAAATGTGGGCTAATCTGCCACTGAGGGGATGTTTCTTTCCAGCACCATAAAATTATTTCTTTCATGTCTTTTTTTTTTTTAAACCTGGTGCCTTTTTTTTTTTCGTATTATTTTTGCTTGAATTTAGTTTTGCAATAAAGCTAAACCTGGCTGTGAACCTCAGCTTAAGCTGAGACAGAAAGAGACGGAGAGTAAAACTGCAGGATGGAAGTAATCTACAATCCCAGGGATCTTCCCACGATTCGGGAGTGGTTCTTAAAGCCCGATAATTCCCAGGTTTGTCCCCAGCATGGGGGAGGGAGCAGGGCTGGCGCTGCAGGGACTGCTGAAGCCAACTGTTGTATCTAGGGGCCTGGGCCATGGTACTGATTGCTGTTAGCAAACCTTCTTTTTAAATAAAAATAGAGGAAATTAAATAAATGTGCAGGGGTTTTATTTTTATTCTGTATTTTCATCCCATAGAAGGGCAAGAGGGGAGGCAAGACCACGAAGTGCCATGGGATTAAATGGGGGGTCCCTGGAGCCCCTTTTGCTGGTGAAGGAGGGGGAAGGCTGGGCTTGTTTGCCCACGGGGGGTGGGTGTCAGTGCCGTGCCAGGGAGACATCCAAAGCCATCAGGATGTTCTCGCTGTGCCTACAGAGATTATTGAGCTGAAGCTGCAGCAGCACAACAGGGGTGTGCCGGCGGGTGAAAAGGAGATGGGAGAAGGGATTTTTTTTTTTTTTTTCTGGTGCCCTTGAAGCAGCTGCTGCATCAAAGCACAGGCAAGTTATAAGCAAATTATTCAGAGGGATGAAATTGCTGGTGATGTTTCTATTCCCAGAATGGGTCCTGTTCCAGCCCCGTTGTAAAAATGCATTAAACCATGAGCAAGACCCTGCAGCTGTTGAAATCTCTGGCTGAGCTCCCATTTCACCTTGCTGTCATGCGGGCTGGTCTCTGCTATGTTTATGCACAAAAAACAACTAATAATTTCCCCTCGCTTTAGTGTTTGTGTCAAGCCCTCTGGTCTGGTTCTCTGAGCAGCTCCTCAGGTTGGAAACATAATTTATCATCTCAGTTTCCAGCAAATATCTGGGACCTGGCTCCACCAAGCCCCAGCGAGCCATAACGCCCTTGTGCTGTTCATGAGCAGCGGGAGCAGAGGTTCAGATTCGCCTCCCGCAGCAGTGCCTGGGGTGGGTGGATGATATTTGGGCTATTTTGGGGCAGCCGCCAGCCCTGGAGCACACGGCAGCTGCCAGATGCTGTGGGGACCCGGCAGCTGCACCAAGCTGCTGCTGGATGGATTTCTTCATGCCCAATTAAGGCTCTTCTGTCATCAAGAGTGAAACAAAGGAGAGTATTGAGTATCTAAGTATCTGCTACTTAGGCAGAGATGCAGGTGTTGCACCATGAATGTGGTTAACTGCCCGAAATGGCAGCAGCAGCTCCCTTGCTCTTCCCTCCTCCATCCCTTCACTCCCTTGCAGCAGTGAGGCTGGTCCGGACTGGGGGAGCTGGTGAAAAATAGAGGCAAACTTGAGTCTCCAGCTGGCTAAGCCCAGAGTTTAGGGCTGTTTCCCAGCGTGGCTTTTTGGGGCCATGCTCTAGAAGGTGCTTCTGGCCAAACAGAGTTCTCCTCACCGTGTTCTCCTGGGGCATTTTCCAGGTACAACAGCGTGGGGTGGAGGGCTGTGTGGTGCCTATTCCCCACACCACAATGATGTCTTTTCATTTTATCCGTGGTTTGCTGGGCTACATCCCAGCCTTGGAGTCTGCCACAGCTTTGGCATACATACATAAATATAAACATCTATATAGTGACATGGCTCTTGCTCACCTGGGGAGATCATGCCCATACCTGGCCCTGACACCAGACACATCTCTGGTCAAACTGCAGAGTCTGCAGGCTCCACTGCCAACATCCTTTGTAATTAATACCTGCACTGCCTTGTATAAAGCTCCCTGGGTGGTTTCAGTTGCAGCAGCTCCTCTGAACTGCAGCACAGCATCCCCTGGCTGATTCCCACTCTGCCCAGCCCAGCCCAGGCAGGGCTGCCCTGGCACCACTTCCCTCCCAGCCCCACAGGACAGGAATGAAGTTTGTCCCTTCCCCCAAACTCCCCCAGCCAGGGCTTGCTGCAGGTCAATAACTAAGCCTCTGCTTCAGTCACAGCCCAGATAATTAGTGAGCAAAGTGCAAATGGTCACCGTGATTCAAATTACCTTTTAATTTCTTTTCAAGCTGCCTGAGGGGTTTCTTTCGTTCTATGGAAAAACTGATTTACTTTTTTTACTTTTTTTTTTGAGACACCAGTCTTGCAAACCAGAAAGACACAATATTTTGTATTCAAGGTGTAATGAAAGTTGTTTGTATTTTTATATTGCATTTTGGATACTTCTTGGGACTAACACTGAGCACTTCAGTCTCACTTAAATTACACAAATTATTTCAGTTGATCCCAAAACAAATTCATTTTTAATTTTGTGCAAAATAGTCTCAAAAAGATTGCACCATCTACAAATCATGACATAGATATTGTTTTTTTAATCCACCACTCCTTCTCAAAATTTAAACAATCCAATTTCATGCTAGAGAGGATTGAAACTATGGAGATTAAACCTCAAAGCTTTGAGAGACCCACAGGGGACAGCAGGGAAGTGGTTTGGTTTCCTCCAGAGTGCCCCACAATGTCAGGAGGTAAAGCCAGGCACATAACCATGGTCTCCAGTGTAATGCTTTATCAAACCATACATTTTTTGGCTCTTTTGGTCTTTTGTTTGCTTTAGTTTTTAGGTTTCTCATGTTTATGAAGGGTTTATTAGCAGGTGTTTTTATCTTTATGTGTTATTCTATCACCCTCAGTACCAGACAGCAGAATTTCGTTTTGGGGTCCCCCTTTTAGCCACATCAAGTGCTTTCTAGCCTTCCTCTCCTTCACTACTACTTAATCTTATTTTTCTCTGTGAAAACAAATGAGCACCTCTGAGCTGGCAAATCTTGTCTGCAACTCCAGTGGTGCTCATGTCCAAGTTGTGCATTGGGTCATCTTCTCACTGTGGGTACCACCAGCAGCATGGAATGGACTCCATGCCTTCCCTGTGCCCCCCCCAGATGGCTGCACATCACCCACATAGGCAAGAAAATTAGTGAGAAAGGCCTTGGACAGAGGCCTGAATGATAACAAAAAAACCCATCATCCACCCAAGAGGACGGACTTCTCCCCCAGTGTGAGCATTCAGCACCAAGGCATTCAGCAATAAGCTCCTTTTCCAGCTCAAATAACTCCTGTTTGCTGAACTCCTGCTCATCAAACCTAACCCAGTGCACCAGCAAAGCCATCACAGGCTGGTTCCCTTCACAGCCCAGCTGGAGGCGGATGCATTTGGCTGCTTAACATCATCTCCAAGCAAATCTACCCATGCCTCTACAAGAACCAGGATCAGCACTCGCTGGCCTGTCCTACTGTGGAGCCCTTAAGACCTCGTGCACAAGCTGAGAACAAATGTGAAGTAACAACATGGATGGAATTATCTCCTGCTTGGGTAATGAAGGAATTGTCAGCCATCTCCAAGCCCCTAAGGAAGGCATGGGCAGGAGGAGGACAGACCCCAGGGATGGTCAGGGAGATGTCATCCTAAAGGAGATACCAAACTCCTTGAAGGCTGCACAGTGCAGACACTGAATTTACTGCTCTCGTGCTCAAAATAGAAGTGAGCAGTATCTGTTCATTGTATCCAGGAGAAAAGCATAGAGTTTGAGCATGGATTAGAAAAAGACACTGTCCCTGGATGCCAAAAAGCAGCCAGGACTGTTGTCCCCTCTCAAAGTGCCCAGCCAGAACAAACCCACAGCTCTGCTGGAGAAGCGCTGCCAGCAATAAAAGTTAAGTCCCCCTGTGCTGAGATGGTGGCAGGCCATCTGACACTAATCCTGTGCCTCCAGCAAACAAAGCCTCCCAGGCATTGTGAAATATCCTCAGCTATTTGCTGGCCTGCTTGCCTGGAGAAGCTGCTCCGTGGAGAGCTGATGGAGCACTCGGTGTTCTCACATGACCCAGGCAGCAAAGGTTAAAGCACATTAGAGCGGCCTAATGAGGTTTTTAACCAGTGCTCTGGAAAGCCTCACACACAGCTTTCTAGAAAATGTTGCAATTTAGGCTTCGTCAGGAAGCACAGAGCAAGGAAAATGTTATGCTTGGACCATCAGTCTTGTAGTGTCTTGCTGCACTGCTTCCAGATGAACTTGCTTAACTCAGCTTGTGTCTGGAAAGGACTTTGGGTTGGAGATTGCTAGGAAAAGGAGAAGAGGCATGCTCTATTCCTGGACTGCATATTAGTGTTCCATATGGGTGCAGAGCCAAAGCATATGGACCTCCATCTGTTAGGCAGGCCTGGCCTGGCCCCATGGATGGTTTATAATGTGCATAGATTCATCCAGATTTGGGATTTCTCCAAAGCAAGATGAGAGCCAATGACTCAAATATTGTGCAAAGCCATTGAAACTAATGGCACTAAACAACAATCGTTTGTCTCCTGTTTGATTTTACTTGCTGTAAAATAATGAATTAGTTATGGGGGTGGGTGAGCATTGTGCTGTGGATGGAAGCTTTGAAGGAAACATGGTTAGAAGAAAACAAAACAAGAATCATCCTAGTAATTCTGTATCAGCTTCCTCCCATGTATTATTCCCCAGAAAGTAAGCTGTGTCCTTCAACTTCAATAACATGGCATTTATGCTCCATCTGTAATCAGATTTAAAGACATTTGCAGGCATAATTCAGGCAACTTTCAATGACAAATTCAAGGAAGACGGAGAAAGAACTCTTGAAGTTCTTCCACAACTAAAACAACTCTAGGGAAAATGAACTTTGCTCCTACAAGCTCTTTATTAACCACAAGTTCCAGACTTGGATGTTTTCTTTTCTTTTAAAACAAATAATTACCCCCAAAAGACTCCCAAGCCTTAGCATGCTGTGCTGTTTCTTGCACTGAGAACCCAGTGTGTGGTGGGATTTGTCCTGACCCCACTGAAATCAAGAGGCACTTGCAGCCCAGCAGCACCACGACTCCATCTGCTTCTTCAGGTCACATTTCTGCTTTGAAAGATGGGCCTCAGAGGCTGAATTTCAGGCACCATGCTGGAAACATTTCTGCTGAATTTTCCTGCAGAGCTGTGTGGGACACATGATTAAAGCCATGGGATGACCACCAGGGGGATGGGCTATTGTGGCAGCCCCTGGGAGAGCTCATAGCAGGGAATAAAACCTCTCTCCACTAAATTAATTAATTGCCATGCATGTTAGCTCTGGGGTTTGGGGAAATTACCGTGGTCTGATTTCCTTCAGCACTTTTATTCCTGGCTGGAGACCAGGGGAGTTGTTGAGGTTGCTGACTTAAGACACCATAACAAATGGCTAGAAATGACCGGGCAGGTGTTGTGATTTGTAACCTGTGCGTCTCACCTGCCTCAAGCACGGGCTTCACAGCACCTTTTCTCAGGATTTTATGGAAGGGGCAGATTTACAAGCATGCCAGCCTCCTCCTGGGCTTCCCAGGAGAGACCAGGAGGGCACAAATTTCTTGGCCGAAAACCATCTGAGAAGCCAGGCAGCTCTGAACATTCTGTGGTTTATTTTTGGAAGAAGCAATTTTGGTAATTGCATGCGTTAAATGAAAGGCAATTAGGGATGGAGGGAAGGTGTTGCATGTGTGTTGGAAAAGGAGCCAGTTCCAAGCCAAAGGGCCTGTTAAAAAAACGTGAGCCCTGAATATGCCACAGGCCAGAGGGGGCAGGGAGGTGCTGGAGGGTGTGTGGGCATTTCTGGGTGTTTAATGTGGAACAGGGCATGGAAACACTCGCATCTGTGATGTGTCTTTTATGGTCTTCCCAAGGTTTTAATTAAAAACGCAATAAAAGCACGATGAGAGGAAACCAGGATGTTTTAACAATCAGCTGTTATAAATTGTTTTGTAGAGGGGGAATGAAAATCAAAGAACAATTGTTCGTGTAAAGGAGTCTAGGACACTGAGTTCACATGGAGAAATAAACCCTCTGGGAAAGGTTTTCCTGTCAGGAAGCACGTGCTGCACAGAAAATAAAGGGCAGGGGGGCTTCCATGCTGCTGTGGGGATCTGCCAAGTGGCTGTTTCCCCATCAGGTACATGTCTGCCAGAAACCTGGTACCTGCCAGAGGACTGGGAGCAGGATGGCACGCCAGGAGGTGGGATGAGGAGGATGCTGGATTTGGGCTGGGATGAACTTTGGATGGCTCAGAGGAGTTTCAGCTGTAATTTCTGAGGTGACAGAGCACGATGCATTTTGTGCTTGGTGACAGGCATGCTAAAATCATTTTCTGCAGCACCTGTTGCCTCTGACAGAGGTGACAGCAGGGAAACACTGGAACAGGAATAAGGGAGTTAATGAGGCCCAGAGAGGTGGCTGCAGGCCATGCAGGCACCATCTCTGGCTGTTTGTAAGGGATTATGAGTGTTTGTCCATGGCCTCATTTAGGACCAGGGGTTTCCTGCCTACTGCTGGGGTGCCCAGTCCATCTGGAGATGAAAGCATTGGATAAGCCTGGCCCCCTTCCTCGTGTCTCCTGTGTTCACATTCTCAGTGGTGAAGGGAACCCTGGGCCAGCCACCACAACACTTCTGAGCTCTTTCTCCATCTCTTCCATGACCTTGATGACTTTAGGCTGTTTTCTCCACGTATGCTACTTAGTTTTTTTGCAAGAAGAGAACTGCCCCCATCACTGCTCCCACAGAAGCATTCTGGATGGGTTTTCTCTCTGCTTTCCAGATGAATTCAGTGAAAACCCACAACAGCTGTGGCTCCCAGCAGCCCCCAAGGACCACAGTTCCCTGTAGTTTAAATGGAGATTAGCTTCTAAAATTTAACGAGGATCTCTGTGAAAACAGCGTCCCAAGGATAAAACAACAACAACAAAAAAAAAAAGGAAGCCCATTGAATACCCATCCAATTAAGGCTTCCAACTGATCCTCATTAAACATCCTGACATTTGACAGAGCAGTTTAGATTAGAGCAATGAAAAATCCCTTGAAAAGGCAGATTGACATTTTGCAGAGGAGTGTTTTCATAGTAATACTAATGGCTTCAAACCCCCAGCTTATAACCTAGCATGGGAAAAAAAAAAAAACAAAAAACAAAACAAAACAGAAAAAAAAAAAAAACACACAAAAACCAAAACAAGACATTTGCCTCAGCAAAGGGGTAAGGAGCAACCGGGTTGGCTGGCAGGGAAACTCCTAGTGACCAAACTCCTGGCTGCAGTGAATGCAGGCAAACCCTGGCCTTAGCTCTCCATGTGTAGGGTCCTCAAAAGGCAGCATTTAATAAGATACAGAAGCTGGTTTTTTTGGCTGAGCTGAATATGAAATCGCCATGGCAACCTTTCTTCCAAGGTGATCTGAGTCAGGTAGCAACAGCAGGGATGAGTTAAAGGTCATCCCTGCAGAGGAAGACGGGCACTGATAAAGCACTTTAACAAGTCCCAGGGGAGGTGGCATTTAAAAGCCACTCAAAGGGCTCAGCCAGATCCATGAAGGGAGAGAAATCCAAGAGCAGCAGTGATTGGAAAGCTCCTGGCTGAGAAGGCAGCAGCATCAGCAGTGCCCAGAGGTCACTCCCATGAGGGCACTGGACCCATGAAATGTGTGTCCAGCCTCAGGTTTCCAGGACCTGGAGAAGGGCTTGTTTAGCAGCTGGGGAGGAACAGGGGGAAGCCTTTGCAAGAAAAGCTCCTGTTCCAGAGTGAAAGCAATAACTCTGTGTAAGGGATGAGACCTCACCCTCCAGCAGAGAAATAATAATTTCAAAAATCATCTAAGACTAATTGCAAACTGATTTTCACCAGGACTTACGTTTCCAAAATGCCTGAGGTTCGTCAAGAAACATCCCCTCCCACCTCAGACAAAGGGCTCAATGTGATTTGTGACAATGAGCCGATGCTATTATCCTTAGTCCACAGAGAAGGAAAACAGAGCTGTGGAGGGGGGTGCTGTCATCTCCATAGTCAAATCCAGGCATTTAAAAATGCAGCTTGGAGTCCAGTGATAGCAGCTGCTCTGTAGTTTGGCCATGTGCTAGCACACAACCTTTTGGGCATTACCGGGCTGGGTTGAGTGACCCAACACAGATCAGGCAGCAAGGTAGTGGCAGAAATGCTTTTGGAGTAATACCTGTGGGAATCTTCCTGTATGCCATCTATTTTTAATTTTACTATTTTTTTTTTTCTTGTTCTCAGGGTCTCTTTTCAAGTTATCCCTCTGAAACCCTGAGGGCTAGAAACTCACAGCTTTTGTTGCATTAATGAAAGCTGAGCATCCCAAATAATCTCAGGCTCAAGAGCTGTGACTTCAAAAACCCCACAAACAGAATGCCCTGTGAAAAAAGTAGTTCAAGCTCACAGCACCCCTCTCCCCCATTCTTGCAAAGCTCAGCTTTTACCTGGAGCTCACATCCCACTCTCACCCATAGCTTCCTTTCATCTCCTGCATGGCTGCAGCTCCTGGGTCAGCACCTTCACTGGTGGAAGCCAGGGGGGGAAGCCTGATGGCTGGGAGAGAAACCAGAGGTTCAGGGAGGTCTTAAGAGCTTGTTCTTGCTGCTGGACCACTGGGAGCAGACACCCTGACAGCCAGAGTCTCCCACAGCAGTTTTAAGCAAGACCCAAAGGGAAACTTCTGCCCCACTCCATCCTGTGGTCTCTAAGCTGGATGCTCACATTGCAAAGTCTGCTGCACACATCACACCACTGGATCTGTCCAAATCTACGTGTATTCACTTGCAGGAAAAAGTCTCTCTAGCTTTGTTTTGGAAGGGGAAGATGAGGAAAAGGCAGATCCAAAGTGAAGCCCAAAGAAAGGGCACTATGGGACTGCAGAACATGTGCCAACTCCAGCCCTGTCCAGATGCCAGGAGTTTGCTGGCTCCTGCTGAAATTTCTGCTTCTCTGACCAAAGCCACGTGCTCACTGCTGTCCCTGGCCCTCCTGGCTGCCAACCCATCTGAACACAGTATTACACAAGTGCTTTGTGCCCTTCCTCTGTTCAGAAATTGGGACAAAAAAAACCATTCTGCTCTGCTTGTAAGGAGGGTCAGTCTGCACCTTGCTCAGCCTTTGGAGTTGCCATCGACCTGTCATCAGAGCTGCTCTAATTTGGACTAATGACTGGGGAACTCAGTGCTGATTACAGGGCACTGCCAGGCTCTGGCTGCCAGCACACAAAAATCCAACTGCCCCCGCAAAGCCTGGTAAGATAATATTTCATAGCACTGCCAAAATGGACTTCAGCTCTTTATTTTGACAGCTGTAGTTTTAATTATTTATGATTAGGTTTTACAGTGTGCTGGTAAAAGGACCACAAAGCATTTCATAAAGAAAAAAAAAAAAAAAAAAAAGGATGAGCCTTGTAGACCTTGTCCCAGGGCTGGGATAAACCAGGAGGGAGAAGTGGGGAAAGGTTGTGCCAAAGGACTAAGACTGGGAATCTTCTACAAGCCACAAGGAAAAGCTGTTTCTCTTTGGACACCTCTGTAACTATCATAAAGCTGAGTGACTGGGCAGTTTGAAATCTGAGGCAGGGCACAAACTTGCAATTTTTCAGAGCAGACTTGTTGCAGGAGATGGGGGACCTGTGAGCAGCAAAATCCATGTGCTCCATCCTTTGACAATTTAATCCCATCCCACCCACCAGGCAGAAGAGCATTTCCACTGCAGCATCTCAGCATTTGCCTTTTTGGGGAACAGAGATGAAAGCAACACATTTCAAAGATGAGAAAGTGACACAAATTCACATGAGGAAGGGGGAATTTGGACAGACTAAAAAGGTTCCGACATCCACCCACAAGTTGGAGAAGAGCCCCACTGGCACCACAGTTTGGATCAAACATTCCCTGGATTCTCCTCTCCTTCTCTGTGGGGCTGTGGGCTCCACAAGACATCTCACAGATTGGATAAACATGCCTGAAATGTGCAGGTTGGGTCGTCTTGATTTTTCTCCCAGTCAAGCACATGTGCAAAAATCATATAATTCCCATGGAAAACTTCAGGCACACAGAATTGAAAATTTCACCAGAAGTATATCTAATGGGAATTATTTCCCCAGTGGTTCTGGGCAGCCCAACTTGAGGACATAATTTAGTGTCTGCTGCAGCTCTTGATTTTCCAAAGGGAGAGAGAAAGAGTAGCCCACCTTGTTAAAGCTCTTGGAGGCAGATTGTTGAAGAACGTTAAATAAAAGCTCCCTGTTACCGTTTTACAAGCGAGTATTTGAGGTCTTGCCATTCTCCTGCAAGGCTGAATCTGCACCAAAACTGGTGCTTGATGAATGCAAGCTCGTGGCAAAGGCTGTCCCAGAGATACTGCAATCACCACTCCAAGTGTTAGTCTGAGGGGACCCATCACTTCAGGGGTGATTTTAAAGGGGAGCATGAAACCAGCCGAGACTTAACACTCGCACATCAAGAGGAGAAAGATGTAGAAGATAAATGGGTTTCTCAGGCAGGGGGTCAGGCTAATCACCTGCAGCTTCTGTTTGCTTGGGTGTTAAAAATAAAAGCAAATCAGGAGCTTTGAGGTGGGATTCAGGGAAACCCTTGCCCATGGCCTGCTGCCATGGATTTCCTCACCTGAGGAGCAGGATGTGGCTGTGCCATCCCCACGCTGAGGGACAGCAGCCACTCCACGGCCACTAAACTTCACTGGCTGGTAAAGCCATCCCTGGCCAGTGAGTGCTCTGCTCACTGCCCTCCATCTTCCATGGTCATTTCCATCAGCCTGGAGTCCCACCAGGTCGTTTCCATGGTCATATCAAATTGATAAAAATGACTGCAGAGTATGCAGGGCAGAAGAGACTCAGCTCAGCTCTCAGCAGAGCATTCTGCAAAGAGGATTAGCAGCTGTGGGGGATGATTATTATCATTAATGATGTCAGAAGGGAGGCAAGCAGAGAATTCAGTATTTAGTATTTTGACAGAAGCCACAGGGTCTGGATTTGCAGTCAAATTCTATGAAATGTTCCACACCAAAGGCTTAAAAAACAAGTTAAATGTTTATTATACTAATAATTCTTCAGTTAACATCAAGGCAGGTGAACAGGGGATCTAACACTTGATCCCCTGCTAAGGCTTTGGCAATTGCAAATGCTGAAAAGCCTGATGAGACTACACAGGTTGCACAGAGGTAGCAGCTCTGGGGACTCAGAAAGCACTGCTAATTGCCCAAATCTGTTTGTGCCCTGGCTCCTGACCTCCACACAACCTAAAATCCAGCGTGCTCTGGCGCTCCAGCATCAAACACACCCCAGGAGGATGCATTTGGAGCAGGCAGGATAGCTCTGGCTCTCATGTGGTGCCCTTACAACCTGAAGCACACCTCTTCAGAGACTGTGATCCTCCTCTGAGCCTCACAAGCTTCAAAGAGTGCTTTTTTCTGCAGCTCCAGCTCCTGAGTCTTAGTCCATGCTCATTTTTCACTTCCAAACCCCAAACTAGAAGACCTTGCAGGTGGCAGGGTGTGTAGAGAAGTGTGTAAACAGCTGCCCACTGAGATGCTCTACTTAATTAGGAGACAACATTATATAAAACATAATAAAGGACTAGTGAAGAAACAAACAAGCCTCATTTGGGATCTTTTCAAACCCTTTCAAGATGTTGTTTTGACTTTTGGATGCTTGAGAGCCTGAGGAGTGGCAGAAGCAGCAGCAGGGCAGAACATGGGCCTGGAAGAAATAGGTGGGAAGGAAACACAGAGCTGTGATTCAGAGACAGGAGCAGGACTCAGCATTTCAAGCTCTCTGGGGAGAGATCCTGGTTCACTTCTTTGTTGTGATAAAGACAACCAGCTTGGCCTAGGGCAAGACTTTCAACTTTTCCAGTAGCAGAGAGCCTTGATGGTTGCTGAAAGGATGAGGTGGGCAACTCCCACCAACACCCTGGGTTCCTCACCCTGCGGCTGCTCCAGGCTGCTCACAGCCCTTTCAGCACGAACACAGAACTGGCTTACAAACTGAGATTCTTCCAAACCAGCCCAGAGCAGCTCAGTTTTCCCCAGAACAGGCCATCTCCCTCCTGTTCTGGACCGTCAGGGCTGGTTCCCCCATGGCAGGGGCAGCAGCAGCAGGACACTGTGGGGCTCCATGACTGTGACTATCTTTATTCTGCAGTTTCAAACCTGGGAAATGTAGGTCACTGATCTTCAGCATGACCTACATTCACAGCTCCAAACAAGCCCCTTTTGCCAATGCTGATGCTTTCTAGCCTCCACTTGAATCTGGAATACACACATGAGTGCCCTGCTTTGCCTGGGTGTCCAAGGAGGGAACTTTTGACTGTGCCCAAGCAGATGCTGCCCAGACCATCTGTGTCCTGCACACATGGCTGCAGAGAGGCCCTGCCTGAGCCAACAGCAAACTCAGGTCTCTGTAAAAACATCTCCTCACTCAGCACCAGCTGTGCTTACACCCTGCAGGAGAAGGATAGACAGCAAAAGGAATTTTAGCATTCCTGATATCTTTCTAGCGTGTTGGATGGGGTGGCAGGAACAAAGTGCACCCACACACGGCACACCTTGGGCAGGCAGCAGCTCCAGCAATGATTGTGGAATCCCAGAACCACAGGATGGTTTGGGTTGGGAAAGACCTTAAAGACCATCTCGTTCCAACCCTCCTGCCACAGGCAGGGACACCTTCCACTTCACCAGGTTGCTCAGAGCCCCATCCAACCTGCCTTGAACACTGCCAGGGATGGGACAACCCTGTGCCAGGGCCTCAGCAGCCTCACAATAAAGAATTTGTTCCTAATATCTAATGTATAGCTCTCCTCCTAAAGTTTAAAACTGCTCCCCCTTGTCCTGTCACTATCTGCTTATGTATAAGGTCAGTCTCTCTCTCTCTTTTAGAAGCCCCTGTTAAATATGGAAAGCCACAATGAGGTCTACACAGAGCCTTCTCCAAGCTGAACAACCCCAGCTCTCTCAGCCTGCACTCTCAGGGGAGTTGCTTCAACCCTCAGTTTATCTTTGTGCACCCAAAAATGTCTTGCCTTGGTTGCCACTGGCAGCACTCCTGCTGTTGTCTTCACTGGAGGAAAGTTTTTTCGCTCCAGCTTTCTTCTTTCTTCACACAGGTGAGGGGAAAAAAACCCAAAAAACCTGTCAGGTGCTTTTTGTGCATAAGGGAATTCTTTGTATGCTTCATCTGTCTTTTCAAAAGTGCCACTTTCACTGATCCTTTCAGACCTCATCACCATCCATCACATCACCTCTACACCTAGGATACCCAGGAAATATGACTCATACTGACTGGATTTTGTGCACAGGGAGAAAGGAAAAGCTCTCACATGCCTCTTACTTTTTCTGAGTTTGGGAGGATATTTTAAATGGTCCTAGATTACTATCAGCAATTCCTTTCACAAGCTAAAGATGAAAGAAAAAAATCTGAAGGAGGAGGAATGGCATGAGAAAAGAGAGAAAGAAGAAGAAGCAGCATCCTTGTATGCTCTGGAGACAAGATATGGGAAAAACCCATCATTCCTGGTGCCTACAAGCCCTGGGGAAGGCTTGTGATAGCTCACAGCAGCCACCCAGGTCACCTAGCTGTGCTTGGTGGCCTTTCAGTGACACAAAAACATCTGAAAGGGCAATGATGTTCACCCTGGGAATGTCTCCAAATCCTGGACAGCCTGGGATCAAGGACACAGCACAGCTTGAACAGCTGGGGGACAGAAATAGCCCAAATTCTCTCCTGAACAGTTTATTTCAAGACTGAGGTGCTTTGGACAAATCACTATCGATGCTCCTCTTCCCTCCTCCTGCCTCCCACAGCTTTCTGAGGCTGCCCAGGCAGAGCCAGATCTGGCACTGGTTCCATGCTGTTGTTGGCTGGTGGAAAACAGGTCAGGCACCCCGGCTTGGTGGAAGATCAGCACACTTGGTGCAGTACTGACCCCAAACCTGAGGATCTGGCTCCAACCAGAGCTCCCAGAACCTTCCCAGAGCCACACACCACTCCTGCCCTCCCCAGCCTTCCATCATGTCCTGTGCATGTTTGCATCCCATATATCACACACAAATGTAGGTCACTGCTAAGACCATCTCAGCAAACTGTGAAATCTCAGCTTGGCCTCTTGCCTTATGTGCAAGAGGATTTTCTCACCTCCCATTGCTCCGAGCTGCTGCCACACTGAGTTCTTCCTTCTCAGTGAGTCCCTGCTCCCAGCAAGTGCCAGGAAATCTCCTGGCAGCAGCAATGGCAAATGTCCTGTGACAGGGTGAACATTGCAGGCTGCAGGCTGCCTCGGGCAGGGCAAGAGGGTAAGGTGTGACAAACTCCAGCACCTCACCTGAGTAACTTCAGTGCAACCACCCACCCACCACCCCCTCTGCCACTGGGACCTCTCCTAGGTGTGTCTTCCCTCTGTGCACAGGAGTGAAAGGAAAATCAGTTTGATTTTTTGCAAGGCACTGAATTCTTGCAAGCAGTGGGGGAAGCTCCACATTTACGTTGGTGGCAGCAGGAGCAGGGTCCATCCTTCTGGCTTTTTACTGCTGGTGGCAAAGTCAAAAAAACAAAACAACATGACCACGTACTGAGAACAAAGGGAGGGCTTGTTGGCTGGGATCTGGCAGCACAGGAAATCCACCTTTGCGTTGTCTCAGCAGAGCCACAGCTGAACCAGCTACATTTTTGGCTGGAACCCTTCCTCCTTCCCTCACTTGTGGTCAGTATGTGCCACACTGAAGCCTAATGCAGGCTGAATAACACCAAGCTGTGACATGCTCTGGGTGCTTGGAGGTGCCACACCACATTTCCAAACACCCCAGTGAAGAGAGCCAGCCAGTGGAGTGTGATGGGGAGAGAGCTGGAGCCATCGAGCCAGATGATTTAATGCATTGGCCATGTTACACAGCACCACCAGGGCTGAGCTGACCTCCACAACAGCAGGAACAGATTCTTCCCCCGTGCCTCAAGCCAGGCTGCTTCCCCTGCACCTTCTACCCCCATCCCAACAAGGCTTCTAAGCCAGCAGAATTAGTTCTGCTAAATAAAGGTAGCTCTGAACAAAGGCTCTTGGTCTCTGACCTAGCAGTTCATGTTTTTTTGGGAGGGTCATAGACATGATGTACGAAAGCTCAGTGCAGCACCTAAACCATTGACGAACTCCACACCTGCTGTCAATATTTGTGAGCTCCATAAATGCTTCCTCTGTTTGCACACATTTTTATTAGCCCTTAATAAGATGAAATTAAGTATTTTTAGGTCCTGCACAAAAACAAAATGCCAAAGGAAGCCTAAAATTCCACGTTCCTCGTGTCCTTCCTCAGATTTCACCTTTGTAGACAGCACATCAAAACAGGAGCATAACAGAGCTGCTATTACTGCTAATGCTTTTCACATTATTCGAGGTGCAGGGAACAATTAGGTGGCATTAATGACACGTTGCTAGACTCAGATCTGCCAAACTGCAGCTTCATTCACCTCCCCTCCACTTCTGTTCTTTCTCACCTGCTCCCCAGCTTCTTCTGAAAATCCTACCAAAAAAACCTCCAATTGCTCCGAGTTCCTTTCAGAAAAATAAAATCAAATGAGCAGAGGGAACATCACCTTTCAGAGGCTTTTGCCCCAGAGGAGCAGAAGCACCTTGATGCCTCTGGCACAGGGCAAATTGCACAGCAGCTCCTGTGACAGGAGCAGACCCACCTTGTGCCCAGCTGCCTGTTCTGCTGATGAAGAGCCTGGCAGGTCTCCTCAGTTCTCCTTCCCAGCTTTTATGAGCCAGACTCATTAATCACCTCTCCCTTACCAAGAGAGACCTCACTACACACTCCCTGCTTGCCAGCTTTGGAGAGAGAAGAGGCAGATGAGGTTCCCAGGGTTTTGACCTGAGGCTGTGGGAGCTTTAGGCTCTGCAGCCCTCTGTGCACGGTGGGGATGCCCTGGCTGACTTGGGAAGCCCTGGTTAAGAGATGGAGCTTTAGGAGGTCTTTCCTGTGGCTCAGGCTGCCCAGGTTGGCACAAGCTGCAAGCCCAGCCTGATGGAAAGCCAGCCAGCTGTGCAGAGATTCCAAGCCCAGCCACACAGTTAAACGGCTGAATAACCCTGCCCTGGCACTGGGGAAGGAAGTGTCACTCATTTTAGGGCTGGAATGAGCCAGGAGAAAGCATCTTCTAGGGGTAAGAAAAACACACGGCACCACTGAAGCTGTTGGAGGATTTTGTGTTGTGAAGTTCTGGACACAGGGGTTCCAAAAATCACGTTTCCCCAGAAGCACGGCCGTGGTGCCATGGGCCAAGCACTGGAGCAGCATCCTTGCACTTAAAGGGATGTGATTTGGTGAATCTGAATAACCAAGAAATGTTCAGCCCAGTGTTATGTCTTTACACAAGCTGCCAGCTCTGTTTGGATCTGCAGCCTTGTGCCTTCTTCACTGAGCTTTGTCCTCCACCCAGGCCCCATGGATAGAGACTGGGGTGTGAGGAGCAGCTTTAGAAAGGACAGGGCTTGGCAGGGGTTTGGTCACTTGATGAGACTGGAGGAAGGAAGGGTCAGGACCAGAAAATGATAAAGGACAAAAGTGGAGCAATCACTGCAAGTGGTACCAGGTGGTTGGAAAGTGTTTTGTTAGCTACGAGCTTGTGGAGACCAGCAGAGCTCCACACCTGACCTGAGAGATCTCCAGGGGCTTCCTAGAGACAGGTAAGGTAGAAAAAATAGCTCTGAGGATTTGTTCTGAGTGTTTTGGTTTTAAGTGAAATAACACTGGTATCAGAAACTATATTTGTACATGTGCTTGTTTGCTCCTGGCACCCCTCTCTGAGTGCTTTGAAAATGCTCAGGGTGGAGAGGGGATGCCTGAGACATCCAGATTTGAGACTGGAAATGGTCGAGGGATCTGTGGCTGCCAGCAAGAGTGAGGTGATTGGTCACCTGCATCTGATCTTCAGGCTTGACCCCACCAAGGTGGACATCAGGACTCTTCAAAATCCTGGAGCTTAAAATGCCTGGCGGTGGCATGGCCAAGGGGAGTAATGTCAGCTAGGAGAGTGAGCACTGGGTCTATTGAGCCTGTGCTTTCACACAACTGAAGGGTTGTGCTGTGCTCTTGTGGGTTTAGAGCAAACAGAGCAGGAATTGGTACATCTTGAGTGCTGTGTTCTGCATTTGACACTGCCATGCGTGCACCTCGTGTGCGTGTATTCATCCTCGCAGAGGCTCCTGCCTGTTTGCTCTCACACTAATGAGATATTCTCACTCATTTCTTTGTTATGCCAGCTCTAATTTCCAGCTCTTTGACACGAGCAACCATTTTTCTCTAAAAGGCTGAGATCACATGGCAGGATTATAAATTTACTCCTGAAATGTACCATTAATAAATAATAAAGTGTTTATAAATATGCAAAATAGATTATTAGTCAATTCTATAAAATCTTGGCTACAGGAGCATAAAAGTGTGCCCTGCAGCTTGTATATCTATTATAAAAAAAAAAAGAGGAAGGAACTAAAAAGGAATTCAGATTCCCTTTTTAACTTCCAAGCAGTAAACGCTGAATAACTTATTTCTGATAGTGATTATGCTAAAAGCAAATCATTTGTTTCCTTGAACAGCAACGAACAATGCACTGCAAATATGTGGTTTTAAAAATATTATGTATGAGCAGAGGGACAGAGTATGACCTTCATTTGAACAGCTCATTAAATAGAAGGTCTTCAGCAAGAGCCCTGCCCTGTCTGTGAGCACCCTGAGCAGGACCATTCTTTCATTTAAGCTTAGCAAGCTTCAGGAGTGCTAACAGCACCTGAACATTCCTGCCTCTTAACTACAGGAGCTCAGATTGGAACCTTGACTCACTGAACCAGAGTGGTTTGGATTGAAAGGGACCTTAGAGATCATCCTGTTCCATGAGTTTGCCATTGAGTCAGACATGGGAAATGGCAGCTCCTGAGGATTTCAGCATTGCTCAGGATAACCCCTGCCTTTCTACTAAGATACATCCTCATCAGCAGGTTGTTGCAGCAATGATTTGCCTCGTTATTCCAAAATAAAGATATTTATTTCTCCTTTGCCACAGCTTTATCCACAAGGGTGTTGTTAGTCTGTACCACAGTGGTAGGGGTTGGCAGTCAGGAAAGTGGGAATTTGGTGGTAGAAATACCACAGGAAGCTGGATGGCAAAAAGAGCAGGAGGGGAAGAAGGGCAGGGACCACTGCATTCACTGTTGAGCTCTGAAAGCATTGCTGCACCATCAGCAGGAGGAACTGGTCTGACCTAAAAAACACAGTAAAGGAAACAGGAGACATTGCCTAAACAGACTGGGGTTTCTTGGTTTACCTGAGAATCATCTCAGTGCTGTATGAGTCCTTATGCAAGGAGATGGAGAGAACCAGGTAATTTCAGACACTGTCCAAAAGGCACTGTGAGACAACTCGGCTGACAGCCAGGCAAAAATGAAGTGGGGAAATGTCAAATGTTCTTGACCTGAGCTTAAACCTTTATGAATTGAGGGAGCAGAGGGAGAGAAATGTGTCTGTAAAGAAGAGCTTCTCTTCAGACAAATGTGTTTGTATCAAGACACATTCAGTCTGGAAATCCGTGGAGGGGAAACAGCTGGGGGAGGAAAACGATTTGGAAGTGATGCTTCAAGGAATTGATGACAAAGAGTTTATTTTTGCTCAGCAGCAGTGCAGTGGTTATTCTGGGCTGGCATCAGAGCTGATGAGGACCAACCACATCAAGACAGGCCCCTTTAACAGACTGTTCCCTGGCAGGAAATGCACATCTGAAACTCACAGCTGACGATTCACTGTGAGCAGGGACAGTGAGTCTGGAGGGGAGGTTGGCTTCTGTGATCCCGTAGCCCAGAAAGAGCCTCTTTCCAATCTGGATGTAAGAGGGAATTGTGCCACAGTTATTTCACTGGCATTTAGACTTTGCACAGGAGTCCCCAAGGATGTTCTGTGCTGCCCAGCACAGGTCAGAGATGTTTTAACGGGCTTATCTGGCTTTTGGAATTGGTAGAGGTCCTGGGCAGGTATCTGGTGCTAGACTGTTGATAGGACAGAATAACAACATGTACATTGAATTTAATTATCTAGAAAGAGCTGCTGCAAGAAGCGCAGAGGAGACAGGATGAGCTTTAAGCAGATGACGTGTTACCCTTTACAGAAAAGCTTTAAAATAAATTGCCCTGGCTGAGGTGGTGCAGTAGGTCATCTAATCCTTATCCCTCCTCATCCTTCAAACCAGCATTCCCCATCTGCACACAGCAGAGCTGAAACCCCGGCCAGGGAATCTGAGTCCTTGTCCTTGTTTCACACTCAGGTCAGTGGGCTCCCTCCATCACTGGCAGAGACAGGCAACACAGGAGTGTGTTCTCAAGCCAGGGCTGGCAGCCTTTGCAGGATGACAATTAGGATTGTAACATCTTCCAAGTCAGAGATTAAACATGCTGGCTGAAGCTTTGAAGCAGCTGCTCAAGCTCCTCAGGACCTGCCTCCTCCTTCCTTGTCCATATGCAGCCTAAGTGGGTTCTCCCCATGGAGCTGGAGGGAGCTGGGGGCTCCTGTGCTGCTGGTCCCCAACGTGGAGGCAAGTGAGGAACAAGGTGGCTGGAGACACCAGCATGAGGGGAGAGAGAAGCCTAGAAACCAGCTTTTGCTTCCTAAGCCATCCAAAACCGCATCTGGATTTTTAACACCCTTTGTTTCTTAGCTTTAAAAGCTATGGCCACGCCTTCCATGCTGCTTTCTTGAGCTGAAGAGTTGTTTTCCATGAATTAGAAGTACTGTTTTGAAATATATTTGGCTCATCTAACATTCTGTGAGCAAATGGCCACAGGAGAAGTGAGCCAGCCTGGAGTGGGTGTCTGTTTGAAACCAGAGCTAGAAGAGTTTCTGGCCTCTTCAAAAGTGGTAATTGCCAGCTGATAGGGAGATTAACTATCCTCCATGTTTCTGTGCAGCCTAGTTACAGACTACTCCGTCTTAAGCAATTAGAGGCTGTTCCTGTTTCATACTCTTAATAGAGCTTGTTGTCAGGCATGATTCCAATCATCTCCATGTTCAGCTCCCGTCTCTGATAGCATTTGCCACACATCACTGACAATTTTGCAGTTATCAGTATCAAGGCACCCAAAGATCATTGACACTGAGACACAAGGAAGACACCCCCCTGCCTTTTCCAGGGTTGTAAATGTGAATTGGCTCTATTCACTTAACCTCACTCCTGCACACAGACTTGCTAATAAGAGCAGCAGCTTGTACGAGGGTGGTAACAGCCACCCACGGGAGAAGGGGAGCTGTGTTGTACCCTGGCCCATGCAGAACTCTTCTAGATACTGCAGAAACATCCCCTTAATGGGATCCATTTAAAAAAAAAAAAAAAAATATATATATATATATATATTAAAACTAGCCTGAGAAAATCTTTGTTGCAGCTCTGAGCTTCCCCATGTCAAAATTCAGAAAATTTCCTCACACAGCCTCAGCTGCAATCACCTTCATCAAACTCAGCTCTTCAGCTCTTTCTTAGGTAATAATTTCCACAGGTCATTTGCTCATCTTCCCCTTGAGACCCCATCAGAAAGGTAAGTACACCAGCGATTGCAGCCTCTGCCTTTTGCTCTCACATCCTCACTCGTGCAGCCTGTGCTGAGAGCAGCCTGTCCTGCTCAGCCAGCATTAGGCTAGGGCTTACCTTGAGGGGTCTTACAGCTTCCTACACAAACCAGCTTAGCTGCTCAACAGCTGCCTCAAGGCTGACAGCATCATTTTGGGTATTTTGAATTAGACTGAGCTTCACTTTGCTGGCAGGACATAATTCAAAAGGCAGAGGCGGGACAGCAGCTGCCTCTTGTCTGCAGCACTGAATTACCCTTAGACTGCTCCTGAAGAGATGAAGACATCAAGGCAGAGGAATCATGTGGCACATGGCAGAGGAGAGAGGCAGAGCTAATCCATGCACAGGGTGCTGGACCAGTCTGTCCTGCAGCTGCTCCAGAGCCCAGGAGCATCTGCTCTCCATATCCAGGAGGAAAACCATCCTCTGAGACCTGCCCAGAGTGTGGAACAAGCAGCCTCAGACTGCCCTGATCCTTATCTCCAGCACTTCAGCATTTGCCCTGCCCTGAAAGCCACAAGGCAAAATTACTTCAGAGATGAGCAACTTCAGCAAGTCTGGAGGGGAATGAAGTCTGCTGAAGAGCTGTGGTGTGAGCTGGCCACCCCAGGGAAGGGACAGGGCCTGGCTCAGTGGTGCTCAGAGTTTGGGACACTGGGGGGACAGTTTGTGGACTCTGAGGTACCAACACGTTCATAACGTCAAAGGCACTGAGATCCTTTCCCTATTGCAGAGGATTCTGCCTTGTGATCCCAGAAGTAAGCCCAGCTTCCTGATGTTTAATGGGGACCTCTTGTGATTAAACATATTCCTCTAGCATGCTGCTAAAACAAGTTTTCCCCCTTGTCAGGCTCTGATTCAGAGTCATGAGAAAAAGGGACTTGCAACCCTCTAATAACGGAGCACACGGGTGCTCAGACATCCACCCCATTCCAAAAAATCAACACCCCCTCCCCATTCCTGCCTTAAACATAACACACAGCACAGGGATTTCAAGAACATGTTTAATGATGGCAGTTTCTACTGAAACACGTGAAGTCCATTCAAACGCAACCAATTTTTCCTTAAAAAGAAGCTTTGGTCACAATGACAAATTCTTTTAAAAAAAACTTCAAAGCAATTGCACAAAACTGAACACATGGTCCTGATACCTCTTCACACACAAACTGCAGCAGCAGAAACTCATCTATCAAGGAAAAATCTTTAACAAAAACCACAGCCCACCACACCCTGCAGAGATTATACCATGCACAGGGAATTAGAGGGAATAGTTACAAACAGAGTGTTTGAGTTAATTAGTGTCTATGTGTTCCATCTTCATTAGAGCCTGTAGACTCTTACAAGTAAGTTTGGCCTTAAGATAAACACCAGGGGATCACAAAGTGAGAGTGTTTGCAGTCATCTCTGCAGCTTCCAGGGAACAAAAGGGGGGAAAATGCAAATACAAAGCTATCTGTGTGCTTAGTTCTGCAGGTAAGCATGGCACACTGATTTCTGGCTTCTCAAGTGTCATCTCGGGTGACAGGGCTGTGGTTGGAGTAAAGCAGCTGCAATTCTGTGCAGGGTTTCCCCTCCACATGCACAAAGGGAAAAGCCTCTGACTCACATACGCTGCCTCACCAGGAGTTGGTGGATGCTGTAAGCAGTAAGTGAGCTACAGGCAGACAGCTGTAATAACATTTCTGTTTTCAATTTCTGTAACAAAAAATATGCCTTTTAAAATGCTCTTGAACAAAGCAAGTTTGACTATGCAACACAAAATAGCAGCAGATACTAAGACATGTTACAGTCACAATCAGATTAAATCTGCAGTGTAAGATACACAGAACACGAAGGTAAAAAACTCATGTAGTGGTTAATGGTTATTTCTTCTTCCATGAACTCCTAGAACTACCTGAACCGAATAGTTCAAATTATTAAAACTATGTTTTAAACTGATTTCTACAATTAAAAAAATATTTATATATATATACTATTAGATGAGTCACGTCAAGTGCTCTTAAAATCTTAACTAAATATAGCTATAGAATATTTAACCAGACACTTTAAATCACACACAGCAAGTTTTGTAGAGGTAAACATTGCCTCACATTTGCATCAGCAACTGAGTATCAGACAGAGCATTTGGATATTTTCACGGCCATGAGCAACTGGTCAGGTTGACCTTTTACTTCCACCAAGCAGCTGCTGCTGCTCTATAAGCACTTTTTAGCTTATGGCACACAGTTTGGGACTTCCCTGAGGAGTCAGGAAATCCCAGCTGCTGTTGAGCACCTCCATCTTCAACATCTTAAATACCTGGTCTCTGTCCACCATTGAGATTTGGCCATGTTGTGAAAATAGTGGGATTTTTTTGTTTTTTGTTTTTTTTAAGCTACAAGCAAGGGGAGCAGAAGTCCTTTGCCAGCCCAACTCAGCAAGCGACCTGAAGCTGCTGGAAAAACTGATTTCAAGAACTGACTTGCCCTCAGAAGGGAGAAGTGCCCTTCATGCATTTTTTCTTCTCATCTCTCTCCTACATAGCTTGGTCTTGCCTTTCCTTTGTGCAAAGAGATGGTTTCTTTCCCTGTCCCCCACTCTGAGAGTGCCTGATGCTCAGCTTAATGAGCATGGCAGGAGAGGGGGCATGAACATGTTGCCATGGTGCCAGCACAGACAGGGCAGCCACCTCATCCCATCCCCTCCTTCTGCAAATGCTAACAGAAGCTTTTAACCTCCCTCTCGCCTCTCAGCATTGCCACTTCTCTGACTTCAAAAGGGCTTGGTCTGCCCAAGAACTTCAATTCCCAGCCTTCGAAGAAACCCAGTATTTCTTTCTGGCCCATCCAGCCTAGAGCCTGGAACCTGTTTCACCGAGGTGAGGAAAGAGCTCCAGACCTCACCTCAACCTACAGCACCACTGCTCTCTGCTCCCTGTGGCTCCTGCTAGCCAGAACAACCTGCCCAGCCCATCCTCACCTCACAGCTGGCATGTCCAATATTGCTTGGTAACAGTGGCACAGGATGACTCAAACTATTCCATGAATGAAAGTAACAGAGCATTTTATATTGCCTTGATGACTAATATTAACACAACAGTCTGCTTTGGGATCCTTCCATCCAGGCTGAGTCGGCTGCCTGCAAAGCCTTTGCTGAGTCACGGCTAGGGAAAGCAAGCTGTGGTATGGCAGCTGCTGGGATGAATGCACAAGGCTGCTGGAAAGGAAAAAAAAAAATCCTCTTCGCCTCCTTTTACTGTCTGAAGGGCCAAGGGGAACCACACAGAACTGGCACAGGTCGTGGAACCATGAGAAAGCAGTTTGGTTTCTCAACAAACCTCAAATATCAATAGGGCTTTAAAAAAAAAAGATAAAAATCCCAAAAGTGGCAGCCTACTGCAAGGCTGGTGCTTTGCCAGAAACTGCAGTCTCCTTGAGGGATTGCAACGGCAAGGCCAGGAGAGGGTCAAGCAAACAGTGGAACAATCCTAAAACAATTGGAAAAGATGCGTTCCCCAAGAAAAGCAAGGTTCCAGCCAGCTTAAAAACCCAAAACAGAGGGTGTAAAGGAGTGCAGTAAACAGTAAAGTCTGAACTTCATCTGTGGTTACTCTAAAGGAAAACCACAAAGTAAAGAAACTAACCCAGTTAGGTTTGCCCTTTCCACCACTGGCCTGGAATGCCTGGATGCCTGTGGTCTCCCAAACCCGACCTTTCCAGATGCAGCAATCTAATTCCCACAGTGTCAGCCCACAGCTCTGACCTCTGCAGCACAGAGCACAGCAGGGAGCAACGGCTAAAAATGCATCCTTGAGTTAAATGAGCTTTGTCAAGCAGGTAGTAAGGGAAAACTTCCAGTTTGACAGAGAATAAGATCACTTACATGAAGCTTCCATGAAAAATAAGACATGATCTCTCTGCAATCCAATCATTCCACATAAGGACTTACTTTGCTTAGAAAAAGGTAATGAACTGTAGACAAGTTACAGTCAGCACAGGACAGTACAAAACACTGGTTTTACTCCCAGTGGAAGGGCAGAAAATTACAAAAATATATCTTCTTTAATCCAAGATTGTTGTAGTTTAGAGCATGCCTGATTCTTCCTATTTCCCTGTGGTCTCACTTACTGAAGTTGATCTGATCAGAGTTCCTTGGGACAATGCGAGTGTCATCATGAAAACTTAGTGCAATTGTTGTTTAAAAAAAAAAAATCAGTAGCAAGTCAAGAAAATCTCCCACATGAGTCAATCTCCCAACCCCTTCCCACCCAAAACCCTACACCAAACATAGTGTGGCATTTCAGCATGGCTTACATTTTTACCATCTTAAGTCCTAAGTCACCTCTGTAAGGCCCAAAAACACTTCTTGATTTTTTTTTAAACACATGATCCGTTTAACCGTGACCAAAGTTTAACAGTGACTGAAGAGCTAAATTAGGATTTTAGAAAATAAGTCCTTGGGGCAGCTTGGTTTAATCTTCCTTGTCTTCCTCCTTCTGCAGAACTTATTTAGACCATAAGGAGCTGCACCTTGTCATGCTTTGATGACACTGCAGCCCTCCTAAAGCAAGAGAGCCCAGTTTGCAAAGAGGAACTCTGGTCATTCCAACACAGGAGTCAGGACACCAGGGAATCAAATGGTGCTGTTTTAGTCAGAAGATCCACAGCCTGCTGTACAAACAGCACCTCGAGGAGGTGAGGCTTGGTTTGGTTGTAATGCTGCAGAGATGAAAGCCTCCCCTTTCACAGTTATGGATTCAGCAGGTCCCTCGACAGCAGAATGACGTCTTGAAGGGCACTGACGCTCCACGGAGCTGCTTTACCTGGAAAGCAGAAGAATTAGCTGGAGATTTGCAATTAAAATTACTCATAGGCAGAGATGACAACCCACGAGCAAAGTGGGGAAAAAAATGGCCAAAAAGGAAAAGGAAGCATCATTCACTGGGATTGCCACAGTCCCCTCCAGCAGTTCATGTACCTGGTGGCAGTGATGGGATGTTAGTGCCATGCCAGGAGAAGAGATACCAAGGGAAGACAAAAGCAGAGTTAGATGAGACAAAGGCCAGATGCTGGAAGATCCTGAAAAGAGAATGTACATAGGGAGGCACATGAAACCACATTCTGCCCCTCACAGCTTTTACACATCAGTGCACCCCTTACCCACCAACACACATGGACCATCCTCCTTGCTATGGACAATTCCCCTGATGCCCTACTGCCTTAACTGCTTCAGTTAAAAAAAAAATCTTACTAGGAACTTGTTACACTCCAGGAAAGAGGTGAGAGCCCTCCAATAGGACTGCAAGAGCAGCAGAACACAGAGTGCTCTGCAACAACTCTCAGCGTAGCAACTGGCCTTCAAAACCCAGCAAAAATTGCTTTTAGAGTATCTCTTTTTCTCCCCTGCTGTGGGCCTATGGGAAATCCTTAACAGTAAAACCAAAGCTTTGGCAATTTGTAGTATTTATAGTGAGCTGCTGCCTGTGCTGGTGATTTGCACCCCGTTCAGATGAGGATAAATGATACCCCTCCATTTACACACAACTTGTCACTGCTGCCTGCAGGGGAAAAAAAAAAAAAAAAAAAGACGCTATAAACCCCAGTACAATTCACCTGGCATCATCCAGAACTGCCAGCAGCTTTCACTGGAAAAAAAAAATCCATTAGAGCTGCTCTCTTGAGAGTGAACACCTCACAGTGACAAACAGAACAATTCCATGCTCCATTCAGAGCTGCACGTGCAGCCAGGATCTGGAAAGAATGTAGACCTAGAGAAGGCACCAGTAGTGTAACTCAGATTTTACAGAGACTCCCAAGACTCAGGTACATCAAAGGCTGAGCCCTGCAACTGTGCTGAAGACGTTTCTCTACAGTTCAAAGCTATCAGTGCCTGAAAAAGGGATGAATCCAGAATCCAACCCTTATGTGTGGAGCATCTTTCCTCTAAAACATCCTGCAAGCTCTCAAAGGCCCTTTAGACCCACAGTTGTTGAATAAATATTCCTGTCCTCTTCCCTCAGCCTGCCACTGCTCCTTACACATAAATCTTTCTCCTTTCAAGAGCACTTTGGAAGATGCATTCCTAAACTACTTCGCCATTCTGCTGCTGCTGCTGTTAGAGGGAAAAATGACAATCCACAGGGAAAACAAACTGAGGAATTTTACTCAGCCAACAAGAAGGACAGAGGCTTCAATCTGCCCCAAGAAAAACTTTCTATCAGTATTTATTTAGGAGCCTGACATGAGGACTAGCATTTAAATTCCAAGTTCTTTCCCCAGCTCTGGGATGACACATGGCACATATCGCCCTGGACAGTTGTGAAATTCCCCCAGCTGAGCTCCGCAAGCAAAGCAAGAGCAGAACTCACTGCCTCCAACAGCTGCGAGTCAGCAGGGAGAGGAGTCACTGCTGATATCCCAGATTACTGAAGTGCTTTCAAAGCCTTTCATGTGCAAGGCACCAAGGAATTTATTCAGAACTTGTTTTCAGTTTCCTATTGAAGCTGACAAGAAATCCCCCAATGAGCATCACTAGAGTTAATAAGCTTAACAAGCTAACAATTTTATTTACCTTTTCAGAAACTAGTTCTTTTTGCAGCTGTTTTAATCTCTTCTCAAAACAAGCAGAGTGCTCCGTGGTGGGGGATGGACACCAGTTTGTTGGGGATGTTTGCCTGTAACCTACTTTACTTCACTCCTCTCTACTCAAGTGCCCCTGAGTGCCAAATGCCTGATGAATCAATGGCTTAGCTCCATCACAGAGATCACAGAACCCGGGCAAATTCCCCTTGCCTTCCTGAAAGAAAGTGCTAAAGGAGCCAAGAGGAGAGGGAAATCTTCAAATCAAAATCTATTTGTGGATGAGAAAAAGCACACATGGAGGATGGGATTTAGCTTTCCACTAACTCATTTTTGAACATGTGCAGCAAATCCCATCATAAAACCTGAAAAGACATCTGACATCTGGGAAATGATGACCAATATAGGTCCAGGAATCAACTGGACAGGAATGCTTTTTGCCTTCAGCACAGATTGAACTGGTGATCAAGAAACAAACACTCTTTCCATTGCTCCCCTTCCTTTCTTTGTGTAGCTCTATATTAATTTCAGAACAATTCCTGAACATTTTATCTAAATGCCTCCCTCAACACCAGAGCAAATACATACAGAAACACACATATTAAAACAGTGGTTTCCGATAAGCTTTTTAAGGAGGTGTCCATGTCCAAGTGATCTAGCACTTCTACTCTGTGACAATCTTTGTTTTATGCTTTCCACCTCTTTTCACACAGAAATTGTGCCTGCAGGATTAGAGGCCACTGACAGAGCTGCTTCCCTGCCACTGGAATGAGGTTGCAAAGAGGGGATCTGATCCAGCACACATTTGACAGAGGCAGCAGTGGGTGGCTTTTGCATCCACAGAAAGGACTGTGTTTGGGTAAGATTTTGAAGTGGTCTCATTAGTCTGCCTTACTGGAGGAAGGTGGTTATTTCTTGTTGCTTCACTGCCCAGGGGAAGCTGGGGGGGAATCTAATGGGAGCCTAAAACCTTAAAGCCTCCTGAAATAAAAATGGAAAAAAAATAGCAACGACCTTCATCCAACAGCCCAATTTACACTGTCTGCTGTTCTTTGATGCCTCATGTAAGACTGGAAACAAATCCACACAAGGACAAAGCATTAAAGGAAAGAAAATTAACTGCACGAGAACGAATTGGAGAGGTAAATGTCGCTTCTCCCCTGTTGCTGCTCCACACCAACTGCCTTTTAATTAGAGAGCTGTTTGCATTACACGGGGAGACAGCACAGAATCTCAATTACTCCCCCAAATACAGAGGCAAGTGCCAGCTTGGATCTTTCAGCAATGGGAGGGGATCTCAAATAAACCAGCTCAGAGCCTCCCACACCATGAATACCAGCTTGAGGATAGGGGAGGACTGGGGCAGATACCCCAAGAAATGATCTGTTAGAAATTTATTCCCTGACTCCCTGTGGGAAAGTCTAAGCTGCCCTTTCTGCAGCTCTGTCCCTCTCTTCCCATCTAAACACAAGCACTTATGAAGAGTCCTGACTTGTTTAATGGGGTTGTCAATGGTCAAACTCAGCAACTCCAATTTGCAAAGGTATCTCTTTACTGGTGACAGGATTTGTAACCTGTTTGGAATATACTCTCCAAGCTGCATAAAGGAAACAAAGAGCTTGACACCTTCTACAGCAAATGTATCCTCAAAGAAGCTTTCCCAAAATCAGCACTGCTAAGGGGCTGGCTGTAAGACGATCCTCCCCTCCAAACTGAGTAGCTCTGTTTGAGCTCAACAGAAGTATGCCTGAAAGAGCAAGGACTGGAGAAAATGTGCAATTTAATAGCTGTTGCTCTGTGGCAGAAAGGAGGAATTCCCACAGCTGAAAAGAGGACTGGTTGGCCAAGAACAGGGAACCAGGGTGAGCTGATACCTTCAGTGAGAGCAGCAAAGTTCCTGCTCCAGGGAAGCAATGTCAGATAACACAAACACAGCTCTCAAGAGACAAATGGTCTCCAGCAAGCTCTCTGTTCATCCACTATTTCACTATCAGATATCTTGTCCTGAAGCACTGCCATGATTGAGATTCTTCTGTTCTCACTCTAGGGGAAAAATCCCTCAGATCCCATTTCTAAAAGTTCACAGATAATGTATGGAGTTAAAAGGAAAAGGGTGGGACATGGTGGCTGTTTAAACAGGCCACAGTGACTCAGATCTCTGCACTCTGGGTTGAACAAAGCTCGATCCCAAAGTACAAACAGCACAAGCTGAAATTATTAGAGCAAACACAGGGCAGCTACAGGGAACAGTAAAAGTCAGGTAAGGACTGATAGGAGTCTTCTAAACCAAGAATTAATTGTTTACACATAAAGGTTTGACTCACGCCCTTCATTGTTTCATGGCTTCCAACTGTTTCCTGATTTTTATAGAGAACTAAGGCAGTGGTTTGGGAAAAAAACAGTGGAGCATATGGTGGTGTGTGGTTCAGATGTTGGCACACATGTGCTCAGAGCAGATGTGGTGCTCCCGCTTTTCCAAAGTTAGGAGATGGGCAATGTGAGTTAAGTCTGTAAAATCTCCAGTGAGAAGTTGTCAAGATTTGCATTTTTATAGTTAGGAGAGCTTATTTCAGCCAAAGTAGGACAGATTTTCAAGTAGGCCTTATTTGGATTAGAACACAACTTGAATAGTGTGGATGGCTTGATGCAAATAAAAATAAGAGATGCAGATACCCTGATGCCATAAATCAACAAGCAGCATCTTTATGTGCTGAGCTGTTGCCATAAATCTTCAGACCCAGAATAGGCAGCCAAAGTTTAGGGTTGTCACACCACTTCCATCTCAAAAAGATATATTTAAGGAAAGATTTTTGCTAAGGGAAAATTGCTAATAGCATCATTGAGGGCCCTCAATGTGTCATAGACCAACACAGGAGCACTCTGGTACAAATCTTGTGGAGATTCATTCTGATTTTCCTCCCAGGCTCACAGCAACAGCAGTGCCTGGGAAAGCAGCCCTGGATCCACGACCCTTGATCCACAGCCCTCCATGCAGTGTGAGCACACAGGAGCGACTGCCAACGGCTGCCCAAGAGGGGAAGTTCAGTCTGTCAAACCCTGTCAGCTATGTGGGACACGTGTACCCCGTTGTGCTGCTCTGCAGGGGAAAGAGGAGGGCAGACAGCCCGGGGCAGTGACAGGGTTATTGCAGGAGCAGGGAAGGACAGAGCTCTGCGTGCTGGGAGTTGGCCGAGGAGTGTAAAGGAAAGGGATAATGCTTGGGCAAAGAGGGAGACTGTGGCTGCCTCATCCCTGCCAAGTCAGCCCAGCAGAGAAATAAAAAAAAGCTGTCTTCACTAAGAGCTCAGGGAGCAAGTCTAACTGGATGGATGGCAGCAGTACCTGTATTTCACATCAAACACTGTTGAGTCTTCGTCCTCGTCATCTTCTTCGTTCAGAGGAGCCATTTCTACCCGCTCGGCCGGGGTGGTGATTATGTCATACTTCCTGGTCTTCTTAATCCTCTTGCCAGACCTGGAACAGAGGTGGGAAAGATTGCCTTTATACAGTATTCCTTGGAGAGGCTGAAGCTGCTCCCACCAGCTCTGACTGTTGCATTCAGATCCCCCTAAGAGGAATGCTGCAGAACCAGCCTCCGTGCCCTCCTGCTGCCTTTCCAAGGCCACTGTTGGTGCCCGTGTGTGGAGCAGTTTCTCGTCAGCTGCAATCCAGATCAACGTCAGTCTTTCCACTGCTGACAAACCAGAGATGCTCTGGCACCCAGGGCAGGCACACCAACGCTGCAGCCACCACGTGCTCCTGCTGCCACACTCAATAAATGAGACATGGGCTTAATCAGCTGAAGCAGACACTGGTTTAGTGAACGTGTTCAGATGAGAAAGCACAGGTTAAGCCCTGCTGAGCCATGGGAATGTTCTAGGCAGGATTAGGAGCAAGGAGGTGATGCTGTCTGGGTACAAAATTGCATGCTCCCTTTGCTTGCAGTCAGTCCAAACTCAGGACTCCCACAGCAACAACCCTGAGCTTCATCTGAAGCAGTTTCAGGCTCCATCTCTGCAGGTGCAATGAAAAACAATCAACCATAGTTCCAAGCTAACTGTACCTACCACCCCTCCTCCCACAGATGCCAGCCTTACCTTCCTTTGGAAATGAAGATGCTCACACACCTGCACATCCCACGGTTTTGAGAGATCTATTTTCTAACACTTACTTTCAATTAATAAACACTTGGTGTGTGGCTTTTCAATTTACTCTCTGCCTCTAGCCTGAATTGCATGGGTCCATTTTTTTTTTATTTCACCTACTGTTTTCATGCATACTAGGAAGGTCACACTGCTCATGCATGAATGCATTTTTGTGATTATACATTCAAGATGTATACTGAAGATGTGTACTCGGCCAGCCTTCGGGGAGAAAAGTGGATGATTTTGGTTAACAAAATGCAGAACTTTCCCCTACACCTTTTAGCAAACAAACTGCTACCTGCCAAGCATGACAAGGGAGCTGGTGCAGGCACAAGCAAGCAGCCCAGCAGATTTTTGGTAACCACAGCTAGTGCCCTGAGCAGTCAGCATGTCTCAAGTGCACTTTCCACCATCAACAAGCCTTGCCCTGGCACATCATGCACGGTGTGCCAGATTCAAAAGCACAGCTTCTGCCTCAAGAAGTCTTTAGAAGAGTTACACAGCAACAGGAACTGGGGTGTGATCACTGCAGAGACACTGGGACTCTAGCCCTGAGTGTGCATCTCCACCACAGTGGTCCCTTCCAAGCTTAAAGTTAAGGAAATTTAAATCAGTGACCCGCTCTGACGTGGAAATCTCAGCACCTACTGCTTTTGGGCAGGAGTCCAAGGCTGAACAGGTCCCAGCCCGTGGGATGAAGCAGTTTGCATTTCTTCCCTGTTCTGAAGGCTGAAGTTGCATCAGGAGTGAGGAGAAAGTCACCTCCTGGTCTAATCTTTAGAGCAATCTGTGCTGCTGTGTCGCAGAGCATGGGGTGGTTTTTCTTTTACTGCTGTTGTTGAAACAAGTGATTTTATATCCAGTACAGTAGGACTCTTAACCCAAACACTTGAAAATCCTTTTGAAACCACTTCTCTGTTACTCTACTTCCCTGCTAAAAACTAGCAGCAAAGTGATGCAGGAAGCTCTCCTCTTGCAAATGAGAAACACTGTTTTTACAAGAAATATTTACTCGTGCTGGGAAGCCTAAACATAGACCAAGACTAACATGTCAGAACTAACCAAGCACAGCCTTACCACTTTGCACTCACATAGAGGCTACAGAGGGTTTCCAGGGGTTCCATTTAAGATCCTACCCAAGTATCAGGCCCACTTTACTGAGACCCCTCCTCCCTCATTCCCTTCATTAGAAAATGTAACTTTTTCCACAGAGTTCATCTTAAAACTGTTAATAATAGAGTAGTTGAAGAAATTACTGCAGAACAGATATTTTTAGACATGGGAAACTAGAATCCTTTTGCCTCCAGCCATTAATTAGTCTATTTGGGCTAGACTTCCAAAGAGGACCTGGAGCAGAATTCACTGTACAGTGACTTATTAATCCCCACAACTTCACTTAATGATGGTGCTCATCTAGGATAGGGAGGAAGCTCATTTTGCTGCTGGTTTTTGGCTAAGCTGCTTGAACCAGTTGTTTGCCATTGATAAGGCAAAAAGGTCTTTCCCTGCCACCCCTTTCTCAATCCATTCCACCCCAGATTATCTAGCTAATTTGGCATTAATCTGCTTTCCAGCAGTCTGTTTTCTCATTTGCTCATTTTCACAACTCCCCCAGGCTTCATAAATACCAGAAGAATTACCCGAGCTAACTCTGCAGGGAAGCCTTGGGAGTTTCCCTACATGCACACTGAATAAGGCTGTCAGGAAACTGTTTCACATTAAAACTCCTGAACCTCAGTGGGATCCCTATAACCATCGGCAATGACAGCACAAAAAGGAAAAGCACTTTATTCAGCAGGCAGCAGAGTCAGCAGGGCAGCTCAGGACAGGAACTACAGACTACAAATGTTCCATGAACTTTGGAGACCTCCTGGACAGGATCAGGATGCACAAGACCTCAAGGGCTGAGCATCTCCTTTCCAGCCACATTCATTTTGTGGGGGTTTCTTAAAAGCAAACAAGCAGTGTGCTGGAAGCTGTGGTGGCCCTTGCACAATGACAATGTACTGCCCAAGTGGTTTAGCCAGGGTAGAAGTGGTTCTGGATAGTTTAGCACAGAAAACCATCCTCCATTTTAAAAAATCCCATTGTTTCTGCTGATTCAGTCACCCCCTGTAATTAGGAGGGAATGCTACAGGTCTCACCCACAATTACGAGGAGGAAAGAAAACCCAGGTTAACTGGGGGCAGAGACATTAACCTTTCACTGCAGACCCAGTGCTGAGGCACCACACATCACACCAAGGTCTGCCTGGCCCACCCAAAATCAGAAGTACATCCCTCTCCAGACGGCAGGGAAGGACACAGAGAGCAGAACAGACTTTGTGTCTGTACTTTGACCCGGGGCTATTTTGATCAAGCACCAGTCATATGCAGCACTTCATCCTCCTTTCTGAGGCATCATGTGGTGGGGTAAGTGCTCAAATCAACTCACTGGTTCATTGTATTATTTACGCCTCTAATCTATTTTAGTCCACAACCCTGACTTTCAAAGATTATTCTTCTCCTGACCCAGAGAGAGAGAGGTCTCTGGCATTTCTTACCTCCTGCTAAGAGACGTAGAGGGAGGGTGACACTCCCTGGAAAGAAAAAAAAACCCAAACAACTCAAAAACCCCCTTTATCCCTTCTAAGGAGGGTGCTTCCTGGAAGTCTGATTAAGCCAGTTCCTCCTAGAACTGCAGCAATGTTATATATGGAATGGAATTAGGACCAGTTAATCTCCTGTTAATGGACTCCCTTAGCAGTTAAAAAAAAATAAATAAATATGGAACTATAAACTATAGGAAACTCCAGGCTTCCTACCAGCTGGTGAATGAGATCAGCAATATTTCATTTCTGTTGATCTCTCTGGGTATTTCTGCTCTCTGGATGGTGCTGTATACAACAAAGTTGAAGCACTAAGCAAAGTCCTTGTGTTTTCTGGAGATGGGGGATGAAGTCACAGGACAAAGAAGAATGGCTTCCAACTAAAAGACAGCAGGTTTAAATTAGATATTGGGATGAAATTCTTTACTGTGAGGGTGGTGGTGAGGCTCTGGCACAGGCTGCCAAGAAAATCTGAGGCTGCCCCATCCCTGGAAGTGTTCAAGGCCAGGCTGGATGGGGCTTGGAGCAACCTGGGATAGTGGAGAGTGTCCCTGCCCATGGCAGGGGGTGAAATGAGGTGATCTCTGAGGTCCCTTCCAACCCCACCTGTGATTCTATGATTCCATGATCAATGCTGCCGCTGGCCCATGGATTTCAACAGAGGTCACAGATACCTGTTTTGGGGTTGGATGTTGGGTTGATTTTGGGGGTTTTTTTCTTCTCCATTTAACGCAATCTAATCTGAGTTTTTCTTTCCTGTGGCTGGCAGAAGCCTTGTCTTTCCTGGAGTATTGTAACTGGTTATAATACAATTAATTTTAAATCAGTAAAACTCTCTGGGGTTAAGCACTGCATGGCTTGGAGCAACTGTCCAGCTCATAGAACAAAGGGTCTTATATCCTACAATCATATGCTTGAACATCTCTCTTCAATCTCATTTATACCAGTTCTGCTATTACTGGAAAACTGAGCTTAAAGTGGTATTTGAGGAAGAAATCAACACTGAACAAGAAGAAAAATAAAGCAATGATATGCTAATAAAGCAGGTAACTTTTCTCTAAAAACATGGATATACAGCAGCCTTTCCAGCCTGGATTCTGTTTGTTCAAGGGCAGGTCAAGACATGATGCAAACACTTAACAGAGCAGAGTTTTCTGCAGCTAAAGCTTTGGGTTGCTCTCAGGTGGGCCACTGGAGCAAAAGTAACTTATCAGGTTTCCTGGAAGGCACATGGTCTACCAGCACAGTTGGCCACATCTGAAAAACTGTGTTTCCTGTGAGCTGATCCCAAGAATTGCATCGCAGTGGAATGAACCAAGCTGCACCAGGGGAGAGAAACAGGGCACAACACAGAGGTAAAACAGCAAAATCCAAAACACAGACCAAAGAGCGAGTTTAGCCACACACAGTCTTGTTGCAAGACACTGTTTCCTGGTAATGCCAACTACCCAACTATTTGATTGAGAATAACATGGAATTTGGTTTGTTGTGGAAATGGTTCTGGGTTGGGAGCATGCAGATCCCATGGGTGTAGGAAAGAAAGCAAACCAAGGACTGAGCTTGCGAAAAAGAATAAATAAATAAATACTATAGCAAATTAGACTTTGCCACATGCAGAGAAATAGCAAAGTCTTGGCTGGCCTTCACAGACCCCAGCAGCCACAGAGAGAAAGGAAATTCAGACCACTTTGGGTGATACCACAGTCTGAACCACACAACCATCAGATGAATTCAGAGCATAACATTTTCAAAAGAAATGAAGAGGAATCTCTGAGAACTGCCTTAAGAGAGTCTTAAGAACTGAGCTGAAAGCTGGAGAAATATATCTATTCCTACTCAAACAAAAAAGGAAAATAATATCAACAGAAAAATATGTAAAAATGAGATGTTTATAAAAAATAAAATGTATAAAATATTAATCTGACACCTGTGACAAGTATCTGGCCGATCATTGGTTTATTCATCTCTACTACCCATATAAAAGGATAATTTACTGCCAGCAACGCAGAACAATTTCACAGTGAAAATTTAATCAAAGATTGGATTTCAGCAAAATCTCTTTAATAGGAATCCATGACTCTCCAGAAAAATAATCACAATGTTTTTGACTAAGTGTGAACAAAGCTCTTATTCTGATGGCGAAAAGCTTTACATTTATTGAGGGTAAATCCCTTATCTCTTCTGTAACAGAATCTCCACTGATCTGTGCTGTCAGCTACAAGTGTGGTGCTGTACAAACATACCTGTTGGTATTCTTGTCTCGTTTGCAACTGGGATAAATGTTTACAAACAAGTGCTCTGTCAGATAAAGAAACATACTCAGAAGCCAATAGCTTCATTTTCCACTTCCCCAGCAGGTTCTACCAAAGATATACAATGCATCTCACAGGGTGTTTATTTTAACATATCATTAATGCGGCACTAACTCTGATCAGCTGGATAATGACGACTTTGGCATGGGAGAATAAATCCATCTTTCTCAAGGTGAGTTTTAACTTGGACCTGTTTTTGCTGATAACGGTATAAGGAAGGCCTTTAAATGTTATCAGTTTGCCTTCTTTGGCTACCAATATTCAGCCAGGTCTCCTTGACAAAAGATACTGCTTTATATTCAGAAGAAACTGTGGCAAAGAAAATAAACTCTCCAAGATCATGCAGAACCAGGAGTAGAAACCTACCGCAGAATTAAACACCTTAGTTATAGTCTTCCTAATTCTAGCTCATATAACCTCTACCAAGTCTGCTGTTTGTCCGTGACAACTTCGTACAGCTGCAAAGCAGACATATTGATTAAAAAAAAACCTCTTCAACACTTTATTGGGCTCTCCCAAAGCAGATCACTTTATGAGCACATTTATTTGCATTGCCTTTGCCAGCTGCTGCACGCACTTAAGTAGAATACAGTTAAATGACAGTTTCTTCAGAAAGCATCAGCCCTGCTCATTTCGGTTTACAGACCACACTTTGGAATACTACCATCGCGAACGCCGCCCTTCCCACATGGAATCGGTTCAAAGGAAGAGAAACAGAGCATTCAGCCATACACAAAGGAGCTGCCTGAAGACAGAACAAGGAAGAATTTGCCAACTCCACTTGTTTAACTGCCTCAGTCACCTGAGCCGAGGCTTCGTCTCCTCCCGCCGCCGGGCGCCAGGGGTTGTCTGGGGGCTGCCCCTGCCCCGGCCGGGCACCGAGCGGGGGCGACGAGGGGTGGCACCGAGGAGTGGCACTGAGCGGTCGGGCACTGAGGAGTGGCACTGAGCGGTGGCACCGAGGGGTGGCACTGAGCGGTGGCACCGAGGAGATGCACTGAGCGGTGGCACCGAGGAGATGCACTGAGCGGTCGGGCACTGAGGAGTGGCACTGAGCGGTGGCACGAGGAGATGCACTGAGCGGTGGCACGAGGGTGGCACTGAGCGGTGGCACCGAGGGGTGGCACTGAGCGGTGGCACCGAGGAGATGCACTGAGCGGTGGCACCGAGGGGTGGCACTGAGCGGTGGCACCGAGGAGATGCACTGAGCGGTGGCACCGAGGGGTGGGACTGAGCGGTGGCACCGAGGAGATGCACTGAGCGGTGGCACTGAGCGGTGGCACTGAGGAGATGCACTGAGCGGTGGCATTGAGCGGGGGCACTGAGCGGGGGCGCTTCGCCATCTGGGCCTGCTCTCGGCTGGGCTCTGTGCGCCTGCATGCCCAGGCACCCACGGCTCCCTGGGCACCCATGCCAGCGCCCCGCCACCACCGCCGCCAACACCCCCTCCTATTCCCAGGTGTTCCAGTGGAGTCTCACGCGTTTCGCTCCGTGCCCACTCCGGCCCCTCGCAGCGGGTGCACCCACGCTGGAAAATCCCCCTGGAGCCCAGCGCCTGCCCTGATTTCCCGCAGGAATCCCGGCCAGGCCGGCAGCCGCGCACGGCTCCGCAGGGCTGCTGGGCCAGGCGCACACGCCGTGCTCGAGGCTGGGCTTCGAACGCATAATTAGCAGGTTATATAATATACGGTTCTATGTAAGACATGTATTACATGTATCAATAGTAAAATAATAAAACAGGAGGGGCTTCCCCCCTCCGGCCACTCGGGTGTCCCCCCGGCCCGCCGGGCCCCGCGCTGCCGCGGGCGGTCCCCACCTGAAGACGCGGAGCAGGAGGCAGGCGATGAGCGCGGCCGTGAGCGCGCAGGCCCCGATGACGGCGGCTTTGAGCGCGGAGAGGTCGCGGAGCATCGCGGGCACGGGGCTGAGCCGGGCCCCGCTGTGGTTGCCGGGGCCCGGCGCGGCGGGCGGGCGGCTGCCGTTGCCCGCCGGCGGCTCCAGGCTGCCCTGGGCGGCGGGCGCGGCGGGCAGCAGCAGCGGCAGCAGCAGCAGCGAGGCCGCGAGCAGCGGCAGCGGGGCGGCGACGGCGGCGGGGCGCATCCTGCCCGCTCCGGCTGCCCCGGCTCCGGCCGCGCCGCGCCGAGCCCCGGAAGGCAGCGCCGGCCGGCCCGGCCCGGCCCCCGCCCCCCGAGAGGCGCCGCCTCCCGCCTCCCGCCGCCGCCGGGGCCCCGCGGCCGGGGCCGGGCATGGCCGGGTCGGGCGCGGCCGCTGCCGCTGCCGCCGCTGCTGCGGGCCCCGCTGCTGCCGGCGGCCTCGGGCCCCGCTGCTCCCTCGCTCGACACGAAGGGCTCTTATGAGAGAGCATCCAAGGGGGCTGCGGTGGTGGGGAAGGGTCTGGAGGGGCCACACGAGGAGCGGCTGAGGACACTCGGTTGTTCGGGCTGGAGGAGAGGGCAGCGAGGGCAGAGCTCACCGCGGGCTGCAGCTTCCTCGGGAGGGGCAGCTCCGACCGCAGCCCGCTGTGAGCAGCGCCGGGAGCCGAGGGAGCCGCTGGAGCCGGGTCGGGGAGGCTTAGGGTGGGAATTGCGGAAAGGTTCTGCACCCACAGGGCGGTGGGCACTGGAACAGGCTGCCCAGGGCATGGTCACAGCGCCGAGCCTGACAGAGCTCGATGCATTTGGACAGCAGTGTCAGCACAGGGTGGGGCGGTCGGGGTCTCCTGTGCAGAACCAGGAGTTGGACTGCGATGGTCATAATGGGTCCTCTCCACAAAATTCTCTGTTTCTGTGATTCTGTTTTAATTACAACACACAACATTGGCCCAGCTGAAAAGCGGTCACAGGGTTCACACTGCCATCCAACAGGGCACAGACCCCCTGAGCTACTGGGTCAGCACGGCCCAGCAGCCATATCAACAATTCCTACATCAGATTTGTGTCTTTTTACCTTTTCACTGATCACCAGAGCTCTGCTTCCAGGGTAATGTATTTACAGATATTTCACATCTTTAAAAATGTAAGATGAGAGAAAATCACAGCTTAGTTCTGCAAACCATCCTGGGCACTGAGCACCTGAGTGGTACCATCGGCCAAGCCAGACAGGGAGCACAAATAATAGAATTCTAGGAATCATAAAACATCCTGGGCTGGAAGGGAATCACAAGGCTCATCCAACTCCTGGCCCTGCAGAGGACAGCGCCCAAAATCCCACCCTGTGCCTGAGAGCATTGTCTGAATGCTGCTTGAACTCTGTCAGGCTCAGTGCTGTGACCCCTGCTGTGTTCCAGTGACCAACCACCCTTCTCTACATCCTCCACTATCTCCATAACCCTCCTTTGAACACTCTCTAATGGCTTTTATCCTTCTTATATTGTAGCACCCAAAACTGCACACGGTGTTCGAGGTGAGGAGTAAATGAGGGAGTAAAGTGTCTGTGCCACAATACTGCCAAACACAACTTACTTTTGCTTTCAGTGTTCAGCATTAGCAGGAGCTTCATCACTGCTAAATAATTGTATGTGGGGACAGGGGCATGTTGGCACTGAAGAGATGTGAAACAAAGGGGAAAGATGTAAGAGCTGAGTCCTTTCAAACTCTGCACCTCACGGCTGGGATGGCAGGGTATGATCCATGTTATATGTGTGACTAAGCTGTGCAGGAGATGCCAGAGCTGTATTTCTGCAGGCAGTGTCCCTCTGGAGAGGTGGCAATGAAATAATGCCTGGTTCATTTGCCTCCCTGGCCAATTGGGATGCTGTATCAAATGCCACCCACTTGGTAATAAAAGCATCCTGTGTGTTTTGCAGGAAGTTCTTTGGGATGAGGAAATTTTGACGTGGACACTGTGCAGAAGGCCCCCTAGACCGTCTGAATTGGGCATTGTTCCAGCTTTATTTCATTGCTGACTTTCATGCAGTTTCCCATTTTCCAACATGGGGCCTCTGTTTATTTCTGTTCCAAAAAAATAAAATAAATAAATCAGTAAAAATTCCATCTGGGCAGGAGGTCAGATTGGCGGTGCAGGCTATTTCCCAAACACTGGTGTGAGCGCTGCTCACATGAGTTATCATTTGTAAACACTGACTCTGTTGCTGGCCCTGCCTGTCCTGAAATGTTTGCCAGCTGCTTCCCAGCCTCTGGCAGATCCCCTTGGCAGAGCAGTGCTTCCCCATAGGATGAGGGAAGATGTATAGATGACTTCCAAAACAAGAACCACCTCCCGCAGTTTGCATGAATATATCAGAGGTGAAGAGCCATTAACACGACAGTTTTTGAGAGCATAATTTGTTTCAAGTGGCTTCAGGATTTCTTGTTTTGGTTTGGCTTTTTGTAGTTTGTTTTTTTTTTCTCCTCACATCCTTTACTGATATTTCTCATGTCATTTGCCTAATTTGGGAATCATTCCTTGGTCCTGGTCTGGAATGTGGGATTTCGCAACTCTGTTCTTCAATGACATCATGTGGTTTGTTCTGAACACAGCAGTAATAAATGAGAGCAAGGGGAGTTTACCAGCCCTTCTATAATAAACATTTTATCTGAGCAGTCATCTTTTGGGGATCTAAACTAATTTGTGGGGTTTAGATTTTACCTAGTAAGTCATGTTTTCCATGTATGTAGGACAGAGTCCCACTTGGATAACAAGGAAGCAGCGTCTTGGTTTCATCTCCCCCTGAGCAGTGGTGTCTGTGAAAGACAGAGCTCCCAAGAGCTTTGGTAGAAGAACACAACTTTGAGAAATTGAGAGGAAATTCAGACAGTGAAAAATGCAGAAAGTATTTGGTTTCCCCTCCACTGAAGCTCGTGTTCCATTCCTGACACAAACACACTCCTGGAGGAGAAGGCTCTGTGGGTTGCAGGGGTGGGAGCTGGTGTAGCTTTTCTCCCTGCTGAGTTTTCTTCCCGTTTACACCTGTTCCGTGTCATTTCAAGTTGGAGCTCTCAGTAACAATTGCACTTTCTGTAGAAGAGTCTGTGCTGGCTAAATAGAAGGAGCGAGCATGTTTCTGTATGCAATTGCTTCTGGGAATGGCAGATTTCTGTATTTATGGATGCCTGATAGAGGAGCAACCCTGTTTGTGGGGAAGGCTCTTCATGCACTGCTTAGCAATGCATATGAAACTCAGGCTGCCCCTTCCTTTGTGCTCTCAGATGGCCTCCAGGCAGCACCCAGATGTATTTTTAGCTCTCAGAATAGGGGAAAATTTGCAAGAAATTGTGCAGAGAAGAAATAAGCAAAGGAGTTGAAGCTGGCTCAGTCAGATTTAGGCAGGCTGGATTTGCAGGAATAAATAAGTGTTTCTGTGAGAGAAGTGAAATGTGTACAAAATGAGGCAAACTACATTCCCAAGGATTTGCTGCAGAAGTAATACACATTCTGGAAAAGATCAGGGTCTAGTAAGGAAGAAAATAAAATGGAGCTGGTAAGAGAGCTGTGCTCCATGAGCCCACCTCCAACATCTCAAAACCAAAAAGCCAGGCTACTAGCAGAGATATAAATTCAAGGAACAATCGCCTCTCCATCAGAGGGTGTTTGAGCTTGGATGTCAGACAAGAGAGCACAGGGTAATTGCAAGATTTAATCATTCTTCCAGTGACCATTGCTAGATAACCCCAACCAGCAGTAAAACTGCAATGCCTCATCTATCACGAATAGTCCAAGGGCTGCAAAGATGTCCTATTGCTAAGTAAAGACCAGTGGTGTAGAACAAGCAGAAGCTTCAGATATACTTGGACAAGTATTTGCACATTCCTAGTTAGCACATTACATTAGCCTGTTATTTCTTTAACCTCTAAAACATTTATGGCTTTTTGCAGACATTAAAAGCCAGTGTTACTGCTGGAAAAGGCTTGTAATTTAAGTCTGTGATAAGCAGCAGATTCCTTTTAAACGAGGTTGGTGCAGTCATTAAACTGGGGTGCAGAGATTATCTCTTGAGCAGGTTCTACAATATTGCTAATACACACAGCGTTGCAGTGCAGCACAATCTAAAGAAAACAGGGAAAGGAAGGACAGCAGTAAACCACAAATCTTTGTTTAGTTTGGATAACAATAATCAAAGAACACAAAAGCTGATTATGACTTTGCCTCCCACTGCTTCACTGCCTATTCATGCAGTCTGTCCTGGCTGGCCTGCTGAAGTGCAACCTAAAGAAAACTGACAAATAATTCAAGCCTTTTTTTTTTTTTTTTTTTAAGTGTGTTAGTCTAGATGTTCTTAGACTGGTTTCCTTTATTTCAGCTGAAGGAAATTTATTTTCATGAAATAAACTCGTCAGGGTAGTAGTGGCTAATCTTGCAGCCTCGGATAGTTTTAGAGGTTAATTGATGTTAAAGTGATTGCCAAGTAGCAGGACTCCATCCAGAACTGCAAGTGACCGGGATATGGAATGAATAGAATTGGATTTAACCTCTACACTATCTCCCACTGCAGCTGAACCATCGTCAGACATGGCACTTATTTTGTCATTGCAGGAAAATAAGTCAGACCGGCTCAAAGGGGAAATATCTGTGCTGTGATAGTGCTTCTCATCTATCAGTACCTCCTTACCCATGTCTTAGAAGTCCTGCACAGGCAGAAGAAGCAGGGAATCCACCTGAGCCCTTGCACACTGCCTCCTCAACACATCCCCCTTGCAGCAGCAGCAGACTGTGATGATTCTGGTTTGACTGAGCAGTGCTTTACCCAGCACCGGCCTTCTCCCTGGAATGACAGTCATCTGGAGTTGCCTGGAATAATTCTCTGTGTGAAGCAGCTCCCCTGGAAGCTGTGAGATTAAATCCTTGTGGCATCTTGTTACAGGGATCAGCTCATAGGGGATTATGGATCTGCAAGTGGCACCCACTCTCTGGGGAAAGTAGGGAAACATCTGTTAACATCTTCAGCCAGGCTTCCAAATCCCTGGTGTGAACCAGACCTAAGACTGTCTCGTGGCAAGATGGACATCAGGAGGAGGGTGTGCTAACCAAAAGGTGTGCTGACAGCAGGAAATTGGTGAGTTCTCACTGTGGTTTGTTGCTTTCTAAAAGGGCTGAACCCTCTGTTTGTTAGTGGAGTTTTTGTTCGGTTGGTTTTGTTCTGATTTCCAGAGAAGGATTTTTTTGCCTTTACTTTAGCATCGTGAAGCCTTATCTTTGTGTGGCCGAAAGGGTTCTATGGATGAGTGAAGAAATAGTAGGATTATAACCTTACTAGATCCAAAAATAAAAGATAAGCAATCAGGAAAGGAGGGATTATTTCTTAAATTGACAGAAATTCGCTGTTGCTTGTTATCATCTTTTTAATTCAAATATCAGAAAGACACCTGGGATAGGAATCAAGATGCTCAGAAGATTCAGGTATCTCATCATTGTAAGAAAACCTCACACCTACTTTCCACTCCCTTTAAAAAGCAATGCAGAAAGGGAAAATAGCTGATAGTTCTTCAGCAGCAAAGCTGGTTTTTTCAACTAAATTTTGACACAAGAGGAGTGGGTGTAAAATATATTTGTTTCCTTTCAAACCAACTAAATAAATGTCTCTTCCTACCACACAAATTGTCACTTAAGCCAGCCTTTGTAAGCTGCAATTTCTACCCATCTCTTGCTTTTGCTTCCTGAAACACCATTTAAAATATTTTCAGCATCACCCCAAATACAGCTGATGATTTTTGGAAGCAGCTCTTCAAATGAGGTTGGCTGTGAAGAATTTGCCTGGCACTAAACATCTGCTGTCAGTGCTGTTATCAGCAGAGTGCCACAAACCCTTCCTCACCTGTGGGATGCTAATGGGTTTACTGCAGTTCATATGAAAGATGTCTAGTCCATAAGCCTATCCTGTTCCTCCCAATTTTCTTTCCCCAACCCAAACACCTGTGAAAGAATATGGTGTTTACGAAGTTGGAGTCTGATAGCACTATTTGGAGCCAAACACAACATAACTAAGGATTCACTGGGGTTCTAGCTACAAAGATTTGCTAATTTAGTCCCTACTCTAACTCCTGTCCCTGCCAAATCTGCCATGCCTCTGAATCCTGAGCACCAAAACCCCTATGAGCCCTTCTCCTGAGCCAGATGTACTTACTGTCTTCCAGTGTACCATAAACTTCATTTCGGATCAAACCCCTTAAAACTTCAGTCCTAAATTCAAATCCTTACTGGTAGAGTGAATCTTGCTAGAGCATAAAGCCTCATCCAGTGCAGGGAGAGCATACCCATTCTCCAGGAGAAGGGCTGATAGAAAAATCTACTCATTTGAATTCAGCTCAGAAAAATTTTCCACTTTATGTCATGCTTCCTGCCAGCAGAATGCAAAGCCTTTTTAATCAGACTAAACATTCTCCAAATCCCTGGGCAGTGAGTAATAATGTCTACTTCTATAGTGTACTTCAAAGCCTCTCTTCAAAGCCTTCACTACCTGCAGAACACCAAAATGACCTTTATTTCACAGAGAGATAAAGCCATGCTGGGCAGCAGTGCCAGCCAGGGGAGGAGGATGCAGTGATGGCACAGGATGCTCTGCACATGGATTCGTACAAGCTTCAGTCAGAGGCAAGGTGGGACAGGCCTGTGGGTCACAAAACAGTGAAATCATGCAGACAGCATTTCCACAGGCAAGAGGGCTTTAGCTAGTGCCAGGCAGCGGGGTGTGAACCTACAGGCAAACATCATTCCTCTGCTCCCACCTAGTCCAAATCCTGTAGCACTTTAGAATCTGGAATGGATTCTCTTGTCTCAGCTCCCTGGCTGCACTGCTCCATCCTACCTCTCCTCCCAAGTGTCCTTCCCTGGCTGCTGGCTAGTGTCCTGAAGGGAAGGACACCACAGCACAGAGGAGCTGCTCCAACTGGCTACATGTGCCCAGTTTCCCAGGGCTTACAGATCAATGATTCACTTGCAGTTAAGAGTGTCCCTAGGAGTCCTCTCCCTGTCCTAGCCCCCTTCTCTTCCAACCAAGAGGTTGGGAGATGGTTAAGGGAACTCAAGAATGCCTGCACACTGCAGCAGGTTCCAAGCCCTAAATCTTGTTTGGAATCTCTAGAATCCCCCCTTAAATCCAACTCCAAACACCTAAACCTGTGTTTTCCTAAAGGAAACACAGTTGAAGTTTTCACTTCTCAGTTTTCATCTGCCAGCAGAGGAGCTGAGTGTAGATTTCAGGGAAATAAGAGAGTTAGTTATGCTTCCCTGAATAATCCACTCTTGTCAACAGAGGTGGCTAATAGAATCTCTGCCTGGGCATTTGGATGGAAATTAATTCATGGAGGAGACAAAGCTGTGTGCAGTTTGCAGACATGACACCAGCTCCGTGAACGGAAATGATACATCGAGTTTCATTAGAGAAGATTCTTGGTAGACATGTTTATTAAATGACCTGCCTGCCAGAAATGCTAAAGGACTCTCTGTTTTCCTTCTGGCTCGCTGTATCACATCTCTAGGGCTTCACGTGGAACATCTCACACACTGCCCTCTTTAGGCTTTTCACCCCATGATCCTAATGAGCATCACCTTTAAAGCCTGTCTGCAGAGATGAAACTTGCAATCTGCCCAGGTCTCACATTCACTGCACTGGGGATTTTTGCCCCAAATTTCTAATCTGTCCAGAGTCCTTTGCATTATCTTTCAGCTTACCCTAGTGTTTGTGATCCTTTTCAACTTCATGTCACTGTGTGAATGCCTGTCATCCTTTTGTTTAATCCTTCCTTAGAGTCATCAATAAAAATGTCTGTAAAGACCGAAGACCTGATGTCTGTGATGCTCTAATAAACATAATTCTGTAACAGAATCACTCCCCATTTAGTATTCTTTGCAACCACTCAGCTGTGATTTGGTCCAAGCATTGTTGTATTCAGATCATCCAAAGAGCTAAATTTTGTGTATGTTATCAAGTGCTTTACCAAATCCAAAAAGGCTCAGCGATTTCTAAGATCAGAAAGAAGCATAAGAACATCAAATCTGCTCCTTTCAGTCCTCAAGTGAGCTTGCTAAGGTATCACTAAAGCATCTCTTCCAAAATGTCCAGAGTTGAAGACCCCATGAGATGAAAAATCAAACACTTTGCTTCTTTAATCACACATATTGGGGTTTTTTTTGTTTGTTTAAAAATACTTATTGTTAAATTTAATCAGGCTTTGCTTTCTAGACATAGAGTTTGTGTCTTTTTTCCCTCAGATTAAAGATTGCCTGGTATCCTGTTGTTTCTCACCGCACTTATTGATGTTTCATGCAGTGATCTTTGGGTTTTTTTTCCTTTTTTTTTTTTTTCTAACACTGCTCTTGATTCTGCAAACTCTTCTTTTCACATGTGCTTGTGTGGAGAATTCAGCCTCTGTGATGAGGAGGCCCTGCTTTCATGGGGCAATTTGCAGACTTTGAACTAGAGATTCTAATTCTCCCCATAAACAAATACCTGTCAGCTCTGGCAAGGCTCCCTGTCCTGCACATCTTGCTATTGCCTGTGGGTTCCTTGATGTACTTTAATTTTCATGTCTCCATGCATAACTCATTTTCAATAATTTCAAAGCTTAGGTAAGTTTCAGGACTATCTTTAAACAATGGTCCAGATTCTCAACTTGTTCAAATATGAGCAAATGCAGAGCAACTGCTTTGAAGTCAGCATTGGAAAACAGGTATAAATGTCAGGGGAGACAGCCACAATCTCTTTTGATATCTCTGGAGCAGGTCATGCAGAAATAGAATCCCAAACAATATCTGTGACCAGCTGTTCTGTTCATCCTGTGCCTCCAGTCATTCTCCACATACATCAGATCTCATCTCCCAGCTGACAAGGAAACCAACTAATCCAAAAAATGGAATTACCTAATTTTCTTCCCCATTATCTGAGGCTCATAATAGAAATGTGAAACGACCTGCTCTATTTCAGCAGCAAAAACAAAGATGCCAGTTGACTCTCAGCTCTCAATTCTCACTACATCATATTTCCATTTGCAAAGGTCAGGGTCAAGCCTGGTGGGGATTTTTGTTCAGGAAAAGCTCCCTACAGATTAAATGGGATTCTTTCAGATTTAAAGAGGGAAGGGAGAAAAAGAAAGAATGAGCTGCAGGATTTATTTAATGGAAAAATCCTACTTCTCAGGTGGGGCAGTTCTGCTGACTTAGCACCAGTTGAAGACTGAGAGCATCCTGTGCCTGTGCTCCAATGTCTCATCCCATAAATTGTGGCCAGAATGACCTAGGCTTCCCCCTGCCCCTTCATTTCAGCCAGCTAGGGCTGTGCCACACCTTTCTCCATGGGAAGGACAGTGACTCACCCTCCATGATGTGGATTCAGGGATTCCCCAGAGCCACCAGTGATGGAGAGACTGGCAGCCCCATCCTCACACTTGTACCTGTGATGGATAGTCATCCCACAGGCAGGGAATCAAGGGGAGGGAGAGATATTTAAATGTTTCCTTTACTTGCTCAACCTCTGAGCACAAATATACGGGTGTCTAGGTCTGGGCTTCATCGTGTGAGCTGTAAATAAGGATCTGTAAGCCATCTTAAGCTTGCAAATCTCCCTGTCAGCCTGAGAAATCAACCAATGTCGTCAACCAGGGCCGGCAGAACACATTTCATAACACTCATTCCTCAGGGCTGAGAGCAAAAGCAGCAGTGCCTGCAGAGCTGGGACATCACAGAGCGCACAGAGCAGGGAGAGCACGGACCCATGCCGAGCTGCTGTCACCACCAAGGCCACCAGCAGAGCTGGGCTGCTTCCTCTCCAGGGCTGGAGCACTGGAGGAACGTGGCTGGATGCTGTGCAGAGCCAGTGGCAGGTTCAGGCTCCTGGCATCGAGGTTGCCAAGGAAGCAAGGTCGCAAGATCTCCCCACAGCATCTGCATTGTCTCATAAGGCATCAAATATGTCAAGGAGATTCCCCCCCCGGGCCATCATCTGGATTGGTGACATGTTTGACTTGCATGGTAGTGAAGGTGGGAAGCTCTGTGCTGTGAGCTCAGTGCCACAGCAGTAAGGAATAATTTTGGTCTTGGGTTTGAGTTTCACAGTGTCAGAAAGGCACACACTTTATTTCTGAGCACCAGAGCTCTACATCCTCACTTGTGTGCCTAAAGGAGTGTCAGCCTCAGGCTGTGAATTCAGGCCAGGTGGTTTGCAGGGCCCTGCAGCAGCTTTCCATAACATATTGCTCTCAGACCAGCTTCCTTGGCTGCACGGCTCCAGGGAGGTGATGGAGGGCACAGTACCTGCCTGCAGCATGGTGCCAACAGTGCTAAAGTTATCCTTTTTTTCCCTGACTATCCTCCCTTCCTTCCATGACCACCCTTCCCCAGCAGAGGCTGCAGTGGGACTGTGGAGGCACAGGTTTAACCAGGGACTGTGAAGCCAGAGGGATGAAAGGGAGCAGCTCCTATGGCTCCTGAGAAGTGGGGAAGGGGGCAATGAGTCAGGCAGGAGCACTGATCCAGGTCCTGCATGGCGAAGCTGCCGTGCAGCACATCAGGGACTTTTTGGAGAGAGAGGCCAAGCCCTGGCTGGCAGAGTTACATCCAGACAGTAGCAGTGATGAATGGGATGTGATCCGTGTAGCAAATGTGCTCCTGTGATGGAAATCACTTTGCTGGAGGATTGATGATGCTTGGCATGGGTCAGTTCATCTCTCCCAGTTCCCTGTCCTAGATCCTGCCAGACACAGAGACCACAGCTCGCGCTGAAGGAGTGACTCAAGGCATCTGCAGGGAATTGGCTTTTTGGATGGAAGATTTTCCAGATCCATTTCTTGGGAGCTTGGGCAGTGCAGCTGAAAACACCTTTGCAGCCCCAACTGAAAGCTGCCCAGGGCTGCAGGGAGGCTGCAGAGACTATGACACAGGCTATGCAGTCTGGGAGAGACAAGCAGATTTTGAGAGATCAAAGTGGTCAAAAAGAGGGTGTTTCTCCCTTTTGCCTGCAAATAAGAGTGGAAGTTGCAATAGGGCAAATCCTTGCTGGGAAACAGTGGGAGGAACGAAAGCTGGAGACTTCTGTACTACCAAGTGAAAAGGTGTTTGGGACCCCAGGGATCAGATGTTCCCTTTAAGCTCCTCCTTCACCCTGCATCAGGGCTACACTCAAGAAACGATATGAGAACAGTGATATCACCTGGGGATGGGACTGCAGTTCCCCATGAGTAAGTGGTTAAACCCAAGCAATTTTGTAACTTTCTTTTCCCAAGTTCGGGACCATCTTGCAGAACCTCTGGGGATAACAGAAGGAGTTTTTCCTGCTCGTTGGAAGCACCGTTGCCATGTGATGCAGGCCAGCTGGGGAGAACTGTGGAGCCACATGTGGTGGAAGAACAATGCCAGCCTGCCTCTGGGATTGGGGCTGCTGCAGCTTTCTCTCCTGCTGTATTTCAAAAGGGTTTTAGTAACTCTTGGGATCTCTTAAAACAGATTGTCTGATTCCTGGCAGTACATTTTGAGCGCCTAATTTGTTTCATGGCACAGAAGCATTTTTGGACCATGATGTTTCTATGTCAACACATGCTTGAGGAGGGGTTTCTTTTCACCAGAAGTGGCAGGTGTTAGAATCCAGATCAGAGCTCTCTCTGCAGCATTATTTTTAGAAAAGGATTTTTTTTTTTTTAATAAGACATGTTGATATTTTTTCTCTATGTGGGATTAAAAGCACTTCAGGCTCATGCACAGAATTTTGCTTTATAAATCTGTGGGAGTGCAGATTTCCTCCACTCTTGTCCACTCTTGTTATATTGCCTCTGTGAAATGGGAATAATAAACCTTGTCTGCCTCCTGAAGGGGCAGAGAATTAACTCTTTGAAGTTTGTAAGACCATATAAATGCCTTCCTATTATTAAACTTACTACTGCTCGGGGCTTTTAAACAGGTGCCACATTTCACTTCAGAGGAGGTTGCCTTGAACTGGTAGGTGAAGTGAACACAGTATATCAGGGTGTTATACTGAAAAAAAAACTTGGGGATCTGTTAGATTGAAAGGCCCTATATAAATATGAGTTATGTGTAGAAATAGATTTTATAACCCTATCATTCTCCTCTGGTGTACCTCTTAATCTAAGGGTTTCACTATCTTTTATGAACACTTAACAAGACCTATATTAAGCTTCAAGCCTCTTCAGAGCACATATTTTACACGGAGTCAATGCAGAGGGGACAGACCCATTTTTTTTGCCCAGCTTACACAGCAGGTCAGCAACAGACCCGCCTGCTCTGCTCTGGTAATTAGTAATTCATAATGACCTGCTGCACAGAAAATGCAAAGAGAAATACAGGAGCTGCAGGAAAAGATGGCCTCTAACGCTGTCATGTTTTGAAAGATTCACTGCCTTTTCCTCTCCTCTCAGCTTTTCTAGGAATAGCTGAAGACTGATGGTCTCGTTTAATAAATGTAGGCTCCTGTTAAGTGGTTTTGGATTACAGGCTCAAGGGCCAGTCCCTGAGCCTGGTGTCTCTGTGTTTGATCTGCATACGCCCATTCCCACACTGTTCAGGAATGCTGGGGAAAATAATAAGTAAAAGCTTGTGATCATCCCAATTAATGTTGTTCTAGAGACACAATGGGGAAACTGAGGCAATTCCAGACCATTCTATATTGAAAGTGCCAGAGTTTAGATTGATAAAAGATGTAGGAGAACAGCATATAAGCATTTATTGAAGAAAGATGCATGAGGATTTCACTGCTCTTATTTATTTTATAATATGCATTTCTTGCTTTGTGTCTTCAAAGTACTCAATGAGCATTAGCTAATTAATCTTTCTAGTGTGGCCTGTAAAATTGGTAAATATTATTCCTGCTGTAGAACCAGAGAAGTGAGAACAAGAAGACACAATGGTTCCACTGATCTCACCCAGAAAATTGGTGTTAAGGCCAGAAGTGAAGACTCCTGACTGTTGATGGCCATCAGCATCTGTGCTGCCACAGGTGTGCCTGTGTGTGGCACCTTTTCTAGAGGAATTAACAGCACAGGCCTCACTTGTCAGCATCAAGATGTGCTGAGGTGCAGCAGGAATTCTGATTTCCAGCCCTGTCAGCCACACATGCTTCACCAAGCATGAGGTTGTCAGAAGGGACAAAGCAGAACATGGTCCCACTGTGCATTAGTTGCTCAGCACCCTGTGTTTAGTTGCATTTACAGGTGCCACCGAGTTAGAAATTAAATACTGGAAGACAGCCCTTTCTTTTGCAGCCACTTTATTCACAGCTGCCAAGTAAATTTGTTTTAGAAAAGGCATCTGAATTTAACATGGTTCTTTCCATCAAACCACTGAAATTCCCAGGCAGGTGAACAAGAGGGTACCGTGGTTGTGAAACGTAAACTAGTTTCCTGTATCTGTTCTCAGCTAAAGCTGGGAGGATATTTTTAATAGGGAGCTAAAGTTTCCCTATTAAAAATAAGCAGCCAGCACTCTGGATGGAAACTATTTGCCGTTTTTGGGTAACGTAAGTCTTAGTAAATAAATAAATAAATAAATAAATAAATAAAAACAAAGCCTAAGAGCTTCACACCATTTCTCCCAGCTTGATGATCAAAGGTGCTTTTTGTTCTTTCTGCTGCCCCTGTTGCTTCACACGGGGAAGATTCAGTAAACAGGAGCATGGCTGCCCAGGCAGCGATGGGGAAGAGGATTAAACTCCAGGAGCGAGGCACAGACGGTACCTGGAGGTGACACATTTTGTACTGAACATTTCATTAGCTCCCACGAGGCTGATGCCTGTTCATTAGCCACAGACATCCCAGCCCAATTGCCCATGTAGCTCTGCAAGGGATCCCATCGCTTTATCCCAACGGTGCCGCATACAAAGCAGGAAAGCTCCAGATTTCAAGCCAGCTCCTCAGAAGGAGATGTAATTAGGGGCCCTGGTCCATCAATATTTCACCACATCTGCTCCTGATCTTGCTGTGGGATGTTTCTCTGTAGCTCATGTGCTGCTTAAACTTATCTCCTTGACAACTCTTTAGTTTAAACAAAGATTATTTTGGAACAGGAGCTGTCAGAAAACCCAGCAGCTCCAGGAAGTTTTCTTGTTAAAATACGTTGGCTCGGCAGCACCATCTTCCGTCCTGCCCTTCAAACAGCCGGGGATGTCACACTGCGAACGAGAGTGTGTGCCTCGGCTAGCTCGGGGCGAAGGAACGGTTGGAATAAGATGAAGTTAATGTTTTCCGTGCCGGGAGTCGAAGCCATAAAGCAGCGACAGCACAGCGGATGGGAAGCCGAGTCCAGCGCTGCAGGGAGCGGCCAGCCCCGGCATCCCCCGGCACACCGCTGCCCCTCGAGTGTTGGCCGGGTGACTGACGCTCCTGGGCTCTGCTGGTCGCTCTGCTGCTCCGAGGATTTTCCACGGGCCGGGAGCCCCTCGCTGCTGCCGTGGATCGGGAGCAGGAGCTCGGTGCTGCTCGGCACGGCCCGTCCCGCACTGAGCCGCGCTTTCCTCGCAGCTCTGCTGCTGGGTTTGCTCGGCTTTGAGCTCAGGGCATTCTTTCTTGCCAGAGAAGTTGCTCGGTGGTCGCTCGCTGCCTGTGCTGCACTAATGCCAGGCGCCACTCAGCAAAGCCCGGGGAGATCCAGGGACAGCAGAGGAGGAAGGACTCGAAGGAGCCAAGGCAGACAGTGAAAAATCAACAACGGTGAGAAATCAGGAATTACAGAAAGAGCTGCTCATTGCCCCACTCCTCCCACAGCACATTGGGATTCAGGCAGAGATTTGTGGCATGAAGGTTAAATTAGGAGGGCAGCTACAGTCATTTCTCATATGTTCCAGCTGGCTGCTGTCTCTTCAGCATCCTGCACACATTCTATGGGCTGGCAGCTCACTTCACCTCCAAAATCAGCTCTGCTTCTTCATCCCACCACTCAGGCAACACCCATGTATACCTCTATAGTGTGTACAGGAGAAGGAGAGGCAATATCTGTATTTACCTTTTACTTTAGGGTATTGTTGCAGGCCTTAAGTAATTAATATCTGAACAGCTCAGGTCCTCGTGTGACAATCATCACAGAAGAGAAAAGCATTCTTATGAAAAATACAACAAAGCCCTTAAATCTAAACCACAGCAGCTCTCTTGTAAGAGACACTCTGTGGCAGGATCGTGCAGCACGGCAATCGGTCTCACTTTAATATACAGTAATGCAAGAAATACTTGGAGAGCAGCCACAGTTTTCACAGCAGCTGCTGCTACATTTTTGTCAGGATTAAGTTCATTTCAATTATAGAAAGGCTTGTGATCACCTGCTGGAGGAGGATTTCAGCCGTTCAGGGGGCCGAGGGTGTGAATACAGCTATATTTAAATGGCAAATGTGCGGCACACTCTGGTACCCTCCCGTTTGCAGAGCACTCTGCACATATCCCCTAATTAGGTGTTTAACTATAGATTCCTTCTTCCTTTATAGTGTGATATGAGTGGATTTTTTAAGTCAGCGATTTAAAGGAAGTGAGGAGAAGGACAAAAATGGACATCATTTGTGCTGCTGCATTGCTCAGACTGTGTCAGGAGAGGGCTAAACACCATTCCTTTTGGTTCTGCTGCAACCCTTTGCTTCTTAATAAGGCAGCCATGGAATGTTCTGTCCCAGTGTAAGCACATGGACCCACAGCAAACACTCAAAATTACAATTTTATTTTGCACAGACATTGATGGACAAGATGCTGAAAAACCCATGTGGAAGCCTGGAGGGAGAAGAGGAGGGGACTGGAAGCTTGGAAGGGTATCCAAGAAGGGGTCTCTGGTGAGAGGATACACAGTTGACATGGCCCCTCTGCCAACCACTGAGCCCAAAGGGCTCTTCCACGCCGTAACTGGGCCCGAGCAGCCAGAGCCTCCTGGTGCAGTGTGAAGGGGAAGAGACTTTCAGGGATTGTTCCAGGTTAAAGTGTGTTTTGCACAGTACTTCTTCCACCCTGTACCAGTTCCTTCCTCACTCCAAGCCAGGTGCCACAGACCTCTGCAGCTTCTGAAGTTTAATCATATTAAGATTCTGCCCTTCTGGGCCCTTATGTGTAGGAGGTTTGCAGAATTAGTAGCAGATGGTCCCAGAAGAAATTCTGGTATCCCTGTGTGACTGCAGAAGAAGGCAGAGAGGGACAGGGGCACCCATTCACCTCCCACTCCCCACCAGGTGGCTGTAAGGGATGTCACCTTGCAGAGCTGGCCAGCAAGGTCACCACTGATGCTCCCCCTTCCTACTGTGTCTGTCTCACCATCATCGGACCCCATAATCACAGTGAAATTGTCAAAAAAGGGACAGGAAGAAAGAGGCCAAAGGACTTGACCGCTCAAGCAGAAGGAAAACCTTTCAGGGTGAGTTGTCACCCTATGGGACAATTGTGGGAAGTGATTTCTGGTGAGGAGGTCTGGCACCTCATGTTCTCATATCAGACAAGTCACAGCTCCCATTGGACCTGGGAAGCAATGTGGCTTGATTGTCCTTTCAGAAATAAATCAGGAAATGGCTAATACAAATTTTTAATAAGTGTCAGAACAACAGAATCTTCCTAGCACTTTCCAAAATGATGCCAGAAGGTTGCTCTCAAAGGAATTCATTTTGTCTAATTAAATATCTTCACAGAGCTCTCCAAGTATCAAACCACAACATCAACATGCAGCACTCTGCAGACTAATCGGAGTCACACTGGAATTGGCACCGTGTGCTGAAGTGTCAACAGATGGAGTGGGTGGTCATGGTGGAGGAGGAGTGGGATGACAAACCTCCCTTTCCACTTCTGCCCCAAATGACACTCTTCATCCCCCATCTCAGCTCACCCATCTGTTAAATCCATGGAAAATACTTCCTACAGCACGGATTTACCCGAGGGCGAGCTAGGTATGGTCACGGAGCAGGGCAGCAGAGGCCTTGAGGGAGTTGAGAGCTTTGGATTTTTTGGATGATGTTCAAATGAGCAGGGGTAGAAGCTCTGGTGGGATCTGGGGGATTGCATCTCACACCGCTCTACAGCAATGGGAGCCTCAGTGTTTGCACCCCCTGAGCATTCAGGCCTGCTCAAGGACTCTCAAATCCGTGTTTTGTTGTACACTGCAGCAGAGACAGCCCGGAGGGTTGAGCTGCATCCTGGAGGCAGAGGGCTGCTGCCAGCTCTGCCCTGGAGCATCCTCTTCTTGGATTGCTGATTCACACCAAAAATCAACCAATTTTCCTTCCAGCCTGATTCAGTTACTGTCACTGGTTCCTTCTTTTCCTTATTAATGTCCCTAGGAAGTGAAAACCTTGTGTTGCAATCAGCTCTGTTGCTACCCCCAAGTTGCTGTTCTGAACTCCTCCTCTTTATCAAGGAGGATTTACACCCATGGCCATGTTTTGGCAAGCTGGAGGGGTTTCTGACACTTGGAAAAGAGAGCTTTTTAAAATGTTCCGTATTTCAACACCTCCCGTTTTATAAAACCAGGATTATTAATTACAAATCAGGTCAAATGAAAAGAAAAAAAAAAAAAAAAAAAAAAAAGCAGGAAATAGCAAAGTCTTCAGAAGAGTATAAATAGCCAGTTGAAATTGCTGGTGCAGCCTGGTGTAACACAGCCATTCCATGCAGGCTCAATTATTTCTCCAGCTGCTCTGAAATCCCACTCGCTTTGCTACCTATTACGAGCATTTACCCTATTTATAGGAGACATTTGTACACAGTGCAAACTCTGGGTGAGACTGGGCATGGATGCTCCTGGAAAATCCTCCCTGTGTCAGCTGCAGACCTGGTGCCTCAGCACTGCATGGGGTCACCTGCCTGTGGACAGGAGCATCTCACCTGCTTAAAACTGTCAGATTGCTGATCCCTTGCAGCAGACAATATGATTATTCCAGAGTATTTTGGGGTTTTTAGTGAAGTGATGGGCTTTCAGATGAATTGTTTACATGCTGGGTGATTTCTGTTGACAGGGATAGTCTTTCTGCAGTAGGAAAAAAAAGCAAAAAATGACCTTTTCTCTTGCAAATAATACAGGAGGTGAACAAAATTATCAGTGCTGTGTGTCTTTGTCCATTTAAATGTTTCTCTTTATGACATCTCCCATTGCCACGGACCTGATCCCTGTAAATGCTGGGTAATAGAACACATCTCCCATGGGTGGACAGGGGCTAAAGAGAATTTTCAGCAGGAGAGGGAGCTCTCTCTGCACCAACTGCCAGGGAATCAACACTTGCTGCAGGCATCAAAAATGCCGGGGGAAAGCTGTGCTCACCATTTTGTCCTCGTGTGTTCTCTCCTATGCTTGCAGGAATTTCACAGGCTGTTTAACTGCAGTGATTTGGGGTTATATATCCAGTGACGCTCTATAAATCTAATAGTAAAACGAGTTTCCATGTGGGGTGTGTGTTCATTTGGTCCAACAAGAAATAACACACCCACTTAAACACAACAGCTTTTGGAGGAGCTTGGCACTGGGCAGGGAGAGAACACTTGTCTCATCCCTTAGGGATCTGCAGGGGGGAAAATTTCCTTTATTTCAAGAAGTTTACAGAATACTAAAAGCTGTGCAAGGCGGAGCCACAGCAATACTGAATTTCCTATTAAAAAAAAAAATTAAAAATTAGATCAGATGAAAATATTGTTGCCCTTCTGACCTAAATACATGGGCAGGGAAGGGAAGGCCCATGACACCTGGCATCCTGCTCGGTGCTCAGGGAGGTTGGAAGATAGATAGATAGATAGATAGATAGATAGATAGATAGATAGATAGATAGATAGATAGATAGATAGATAGATAGATCTATCCTCACACCCTTGGGCTCTCTGAGGCCAGAGCTTACAGACACACTTTCAGGCAGGTTCAGCCCCCCTGCACTGGGCGCTGCTTTCGGCCCTGCCGGTCCCGGGCAGCAGGCGGTTCGGTTCCGCTCTCCCGGTGCCGGTGCCGGGCAGCAGGCGGTTCGGTTCCGCTCTCCCGGTGCCGGTGCCAGGGCAGCAGGCGGTTCGGTTCCGCTCTCCCGGTGCCGGTGCCGGGCAGCAGGCGGTTCGGTTCCGCTCTCCCGGTGCCGGTGCCGGGCAGCAGGCGGTTCGGTTCCGCTCTCCCGGTGCCGGTCCCGGGCAGCAGGCGGTTCGGTTCTGCTCTCCCGGTGCCGGTCCCGGGCAGCAGGCGGTTCGGTTCCGCTCTCCCGGTGCCGGTCCCGGGCAGCAGGCGGTTCGGTTCCGCTCTCCCGGTGCCGGTGCCGGGCAGCAGGCGGTTCGGTTCCGCTCTCCCGGTGCCGGTCCCAGGGCAGCAGGCGGTTCGGTTCCGCTCTCCCGGTGCCGGTGCCGGGCAGCAGGCGGTTCGGTTCCGCTCTCCCGGTGCCGGTCCCAGGGGCAGCAGGCGGTTCGGTTCTGCTCTCCCGGTGCCGGTCCCAGGGGCAGCAGGCGGTTCGGTTCTGCTCTCCCGGTGCCGGTCCCAGGGCAGCAGGCGGTTCGGTTCTGCTCTCCCGGTGCCGGTCCCGGGCAGCAGGCGGTTCGGTTCTGCTCTCCCGGTGCCGGTCCCAGGGCATCAGGCGGTTCGGTTCTGCTCTCCCGGTGCCGGTCCCGGGCAGCAGGCGGTTCGGTTCTCGCTCTCCGGTGCCGGTCCCGGGCAGCAGGCGGTTCGGTTCCGCTCTCCCGGTGCCGGTGCCGGGCAGCAGGCGGTTCGGTTCTGCTCTCCCGGTGCCGGTCCCGGGCAGCAGGCGGTTCGGTTCCGCTCTCCCGGTGCCGGTGCCGGGCAGCAGGCGGTTCGGTTCTGCTCTCCCGGTGCCGGTGCCGGGCAGCAGGCGGTTCGGTTCTGCTCTCCCGGTGCCGGTCCCGCCGCGCGGGGCAGCAGCCGCCGGTTCCAGCGGGGCGGGAGGGAGGCGCCACATCCCGGGAATGCCGCGGCTCCCGCGGAGCTGGCCCTGCTCTGAATCACAGAATTACGAATGGTGTGCGCTGGAAGGAACCTTTCATGGGCTGGGACACCTTCCACTACTGCAGGCTGCTCAGAAGCCCATCCAACCTGGCCTTTAATGTTTCCAGGGATGGGGCACGCACCGCCTCGTCGGGCAACCCGTGCCAGTTTCTCCACCCTCGTTATACAAAAACCTTCCTTATATCTAACGTAAATCGACCTTCCTACGGTTGAAAGCCATTCCCCCTTGTCCTATCCCGACAGGCCCTGCTAAAAGGTTGGTTCCCTTTCTTGTGAGCCTCTCTAGGTACTGGCAGGGGTTCTAAGGTCTCCCTGAAGCCTCCTCCAGGCTGAACATCCCCAACTCTCTCCCTGTCTCCAGAGCAGGGGTACTTCAGCCCTGTCACCATCTCTGTCGCCTCCTCTGCACTTGCCCCAACAGCTCCGTGTCCTTCCTGTGCTGGCCCTAGAGCCGGGGCAGCTCTGCAGGTGTGGCATCACCTGAGTGGAGCAGAGGGGCACAATCCCCTCCCTCCCCTGGTGCCCGCGCTCCGCTGGGCACAGCCCAGGATGTGTGTGGCTCTGCGGGCTGCCAGCACACATGGCCGGGTCATGTCCAGCTCTCACGTCCAGTCTCACAGCCACCAAGGCTCCTCGGCAGAGCTGCTCTCTCTCCGCACATCCAGAGCGGTGCCTTTCCATCGCTCCCCCGGTGTGCCCCGTGAGGACCCTCGGCTGTGCTGGGCTGGCAACGGGTGTGGCTGCGATTTAGCTCCAGTCACCGATAAAGGCAAAGCCATGCAACTGGCAGGGTGTTAAAGTGGATTAGGGCTTCATTTAGGGTCATTAGAGTGAATTAGGGTTTGATTTGGGGGTGTTAAAACAGATTAGGGTTTGCTGTAGCAGCCCCAGATTTAAGGACTTCTCGCTGCTCCTGCTGTGTGGTGAAATAGGGCTCTGTCAGAGGACCTTTGTCCTCTGGATCCCCAAATGAATCTGTGGGAGCTTGTATTTTCGCTCATATTTTTTGCTTTATTTCATCCTGAATATTTAATTTGAATATCTGATGTAGTGTGATTCTCCTTTCTGTTAACACACTGAGTAAGGCAGATTTTAGCAACGCTTTCGTTACTTTATTTTTTCTTGTGGGTTTTTTTAGTTTTTTTCTTGGCAATAGGAAAGTCTCATTTCCAATTTACTACTGTGGACAAAGCAGTACACGGCAAAGATGTATTTCCTTTTCACACTCTGTGTTGGTTTTGGCTGGGTTTCAGGTCTGACCTCTCCCTATATACCAGATGTTCGTGCCCTGTTGTGGTTGGTGCTGGACAGAAAACACTGCTAGACAAGCAGATCTTCTTTTTACTCCTTTTTAAGGAGAAAATCCTTGAAATAAAATCCTTATCCTTGGCTCAGAGCAGGAGGGATTTAAGTCTACTGCTATCGATTTGATTAAGAAAACAACATTTTTCATTTTCTGTTGTTCTCTGTTGGGATATTCTCAAACACTAGGAAATTGCACAATCCGAATGACTGCTTAACTCAAAATTGCAACAACTCGAAATTGCAACAGCCTTTGGAGTGAGCTCATGCCTGACTGCTGAAACAGAATATTCACTGATAAAATATTTATGTGTTTAAAGAAGAAAGCCTACAATACATACCTTAAAGCTATGACTTACATTTCAATCTCATAAACAGATGAGGAAAACCATAGGGTTTTGTTTTGTTTCTCAGTGTAGCAGATCCATATTCATTCACCTCTCAGCTTTGGGTACAAAGTTCATGACAGAGAAATGGCATTTCAGGCAATTCAGGACTGATTTAATCTCTCTGTATTTCATAATTACTTCTGTGAGGCACACAGGAGACCTCAGCATTTCACAGTGGCAACAGGACTGAGTTGTGGACCTGCCTGTGCAAATGTCCCCAGCAGCAGCAGGTAAAGGTTTAGGGGCTGGAGCAGTCCCAGGCCCAGCTAGAAGAAGGAAATGGGACCACATATTAACCAGTTCCTTCATGGAAACTAACAGAAGCTTGAACAGCTGGGATGAAAACTGATGCAACTCTCCCAGGAGGTCACTGGACTCATTAGGTACATATTTAACAGGAATAAATTCCAGTGCTGAGCCAAACCACAGCATCAGAGGTGAAATCAAAGTCCCCAGGGAAACCCAGTGTCCTCTGAGCACTACTGTAATCTCTCCCCCACCTTTGGTATTGACATTCATTTCTCCATGAAAGGGTTTTTGTTTACTTGGGATAATGTGTCATTCTTCCCTGGGGAGCTGGAATTTTATCCAGGTGCAAGTCATAGCAAAGCTTTGCCAAATGCCCCATGCACTGCAGCGGGTGGCACAGGGAAAACTGCAGTTCCTGGGTGGAAAAGGACAAACCGTGGTGCTGGCATGCACCAGCACAGCCATGCTGTCAGCAGGGTAAAGCTGGGGAACCAATGTCTGACCCAGCCTGCTGGGGGCTTGAGATGGAGCACAGCCACCAAAATACCAGTTTCCCCTTTCGAGTGTTCTCAGGGGTGCTAGTTTGGCATTATGCGTGTGCTACAGTGGAATGTGCACCCGTTAGCATATTCCTCCAGAATTAATCAGACAAATGGGACATGATTATCCATGAGCAGGAAGTAAAGCCTCATTTCATGTAAATCCGTGTCCTGTATTACGAGACTGCAGTGCGAGAAAGCAGCCCTCCCCACAGCAAGCAGAGGGTGTGTGATGTGGTGACACGCACACTAATGAGCGGGCTGAAAGGCAGCTGCCTCCCAGCAGGGTGGCAGATGGCCACGCTCACAGGCTTCCTACCCCGACTTTCTGGAGGTCAAACGGGAGGAGTTTTCCGGAGACACATAGAAACTTCTCTTCAGTTCTAAAACACGTCTTTCAGGGGCAGTTGGATGTGGCATTGGAGCTTAAAGTGTTTTGGCAGGCACTGCCAGAACGTGCAGCACAACATTCACAGGATGGCAGGGCTGGGCTGCACTGGCTGCTGTCTCGCCTGACTCCACAGAACCTCTACCCTCTGCATCTCCCAGACATCCTCAGCAGGTCTGGAGCTGCAGATGTTGTCACACCAGAAAAAGCTCCTGTTGGCTGGAGCCTGACCTGTTTCTAGGCTTTGCCTTTTCTGGGGTTACACAGGAATACATGCTGAGCTTAGAAAATATGTAAACATTTAAACCAGAAGTGGAGTAACTTCTTTGTAAGAGTGAAAGAAAGTAGGCTCCCTCTTACAGGTCATCTTTCTGCAGTTCCTCTAACATCTGGTGTGGCAATGCAGAGAAGGCCATGGGCTCTTTCTCTTTGCCTGCTGATTTCATGGTGCACGCGCTGTGTGCTGTGAATCTCTGAATTCAGAGAGACAAACTTCCCCAAGTCCTGCTGGCTGCAGGCATCTTGCACTCCACTGTCTCAGTCCCCTACCTCCAGTCTGTGTGTGCTGACTCTTGTGCTCATGGAACTGATCCAGCTGAAAAGTCAAGAAAAAAGGAAAAAGATGGAGTTTGAGCCTGGATGAATCCATCAGTCTGGCTGATGGCATGGCCACTCGATAGCAAGTGTCTCCACAAGAGAAGGGGCTGCTTTGTCCTTGAGCAGCAGCTGATCTAGGAGCCAGCTATTGAAAAACACGTTCCATGAGCACTCCTGCTTCCCTCCAGCCCATCTGCTGTGTCCCAACCCAGAAGTGCCCCTGCTCTGCTGTTAGGTGGTTTCAGTCAGGGCTGAGCTGGCTGGAAGCTCCTGATGAGTGGTCAGCTAAATTAATTACTGCCCCAGAACCCTGGGTGGCTGTGTGTCACCAAGGGTGGTGAGAAGGACATCTGTCTCTTCTCAACACTACAATGGATTTGTGCCCAATTAAAATGACTATTAACTGTGGCCTTCATTAGTAGGACTGACAATGGAAACTTTTAATCAAGTGTCTGGCTTGCAAAGAGGTGGAGGAGGGAAAGGATCGCTTCTCCATTTACCACGGGTAAGTTACGAAAAAAAACCCAACCCAAAAAAAATTCCCTGTGAGTAATTTGAGTGCAATACAGCTGGATTTTAAAATTCATGATTTAGGTGTGGGAGAGAGAAAATATATTTGAAATCCCTGCTTTCTCCGCCCAGCCAGATAAGTTTAGCAAGGATCAGGTTAAAGTGGTGACTGTTTTCCTTGTTGCCTCGAGTGGTTCTGCCAGAACTGGATTTTTATGTCCCACTTATAAGGGACCTGGAGCAGGGGAAAGGTGAAGTAATGGAAGTGCTGACATCACTTCAGCACAGGGCAGTCCTGCTAATGGTGCCCACAGAGCTGGAGGAGCTCATTTTGGCAGCTCACACGCAGCTAAGCCTGACAGAAAGGCTCTTTGACAATAACTTACTGCTCCAAAACTAAATGCAAAAAGTCCAACCTTCTTCACACTGAATGGGTGGCAAAATTGCTCCCAGCTTTATGGGAGTCCCAGGACATTGTCCAGGGCTTCCCCAGGCAGCACTGCCACAGGATGGGGTTAATTGCTTGAGGTGTGGTGGGAATTGTTGGGTGTGGTTTAATAACACTCTACATCTAAAATAGGAAGGAGAAAATCCAGCTGAGCTGGAATAACCCTGGCCTTGCTGAGGGTGGAGGCCAAGTAGGGTGCAAGGCTAAAGGTGTCTTATTTATGCCATGTCCTTCTGTCGCCAAGGAGAGCTGCTGGCCACCAAATGTCCCCCCAGCCTTACAGCCCACCCATCCAGGACTGAACCAGGCTGCATGGTCCCACTCTTGGCTTCCTCACATATGTTTCAGGGCTGTGATCCATTTTGCTTGTGTGGAGTGGAACTCTGTTCCCAGGGAGGAGGAACGAAGGCTGCGTGCATTAAGCCACCATGCTGTGGGCTTCGGGGAGTTCCTGGTGATGTTTTTGGAGGAGTTGTCTTTCTCTTTCCTCCCGTCGGAATCCATGTTGTGCCACAAACCACAGGGCAGAGCAAACCCACTGCAGGAGTGGGCAGCAACCACCCTGCTCCACACAGCACAGAAGTGCCTCAGCTGGGGACACCACCATTTATCAGGAAAGCAAGTCCAAAACTTAGTTTAAAGCAGTCAGCTTTTTGCAGAGGAGAGAACTGTGCAGAAATCAGGAAGTTCTGAGGGTTGCTGAAGCAGAAAGACTCATTCAAACCACAGACTCTAAAGCGAAATTTAAGGAAGCCTGGGCCTTTCAACAAGAAATTGTTCTTTGTACATAATGAGTGTTTCAGGACTCAGAGCACTGGGGATGAAAGGGATGCTCAGGAGGTGGGAGAGCAGTGGGGCTATCAAAAGAGCTGGAGAATGAATCAAAAATGTATATTTCAAGCAAACTTCTGTAGTTTGGAAAAGTGATGGGGTTGCTTCTAAAGCAGGCTGTGAAGATTTGTTTTAAACTCAAACCATGTTAAGGTGAAGAGCCCCAGTACAGAGCTGTGCTCAGCAAGGCTGCGGCACAGTGCAGCACGTCGTTCACATCGCCTTGCCCTCCCTTTCTGTGGAAAATGTGTTTATTTAGTGGTGGCCAGTGCTGTGTTTACCCATTATGATGTGACAACAGTGTCCACTGTGTGGAAACCCAGGTTGCATTAGCAAACCTAACAAAGCTGGGGCATCTTTGCATTCCCTCCCTTGTCTGTGTTGACTGAGAGGAAATCCCTTTTGCTTTCTTTGTCTCAGAGCACAGCCTTGGAAATGCAGTAGAAAATTCCCTCGATTCCCTCCAGCCGAGCAGAGGCTGCCACACGGGCAGGTCCCGGCCTGACCACGGGTCCTCTATGCCTCTGTGCAAGATGTCTTTATGTAACCCCAGCCTCCGACCGAGATTAGCTTTCACCAAAATGCAGGTTTGCAGCTATTCCAGGGAGGCTCTGCAGGAAGCCTTGTGTGCTGCTGAAGGGTTTTATTTCACTTCTCTGTACGGCTTGCAAAAAGCTTCTTGGAAACCAGATCTTTGCATTTTACTTTGAGTTCACTTATCTGTCAAAAGCTGTTTCAAGTTACTCTTTCCGAACCATATCAAATTAATCCTAAAGTAAGAAGGAAATAGCAACAAGTACTGTGTATCTTTGTTGAGAACTCACCGCTTCTAATTACCTTTCCCTGTTATAAGGTTTAATATCGAGGAGTACAAAATGAGGTCAACCTCTATTAAATATAATGACTTTCCCTGTGGAGCTTGCAATGAAAACAGCTTCACAACAAAGGTTACTATTTAAGGGAGAGGAAGTTTCTATTACAAAGTAGTCCTCTAACTTGATGCAGGGGCTTTGTTTTCATTTGCTGGCTACAACAGGGTGAAAAAATATTTGGGTTGAAGCTTTAACCAGTGCTTATCTGAGGAGAAACAGGCCAGTTAATACATGTAGATAGGGAAGAACAAAAGCTCTGTTGGTGGAGAAGCTGACCTAGAATCGGTCTGGTATGCAACATCTGTGATCCTGAGCCACACCAGAGCCACAAGGAGCTGCATGCAGTGAGCCAAAAGGTAAAAGCAAGAGCAGCAGGTCTGCATTTCTCTTTTTGCTGCAGGCTGGACACAGTTCCTCATAGGTACCTCAAGAACAGGCAATGCGGTCTGCTCCTGCAGGACGTGAAATGAAACTTGCAAGGGATACAGGAGCTAATTTTGCAGGCTGGGAAGAGCACCCTTTGGTGCTGTGCCGTCTTGCTGGGCAGCTCCTGTGTGCTCCGGGGGCAGATCCTGCCCAACCAGTAAGTCTGCATATCTCTGATTTTCAGAAATGCAGTGCCTCGAACTGGCTGTTTGGTGCTCCGGTAGCTATTTACGTGGCTTTTTGCCTTCGTATTAAAAGCTAGGCAAGCACAATGCTATCTTATTAACTAAATTCCCTTATACACCAGAAATGGAAGTAAACATGGCCATATTTTTTTTTATTATTTTTTTTTAATTATTGCTGTTGTCGCGATAGCAGCTTAACCACTGCCAAAGTTTGCTGTTTCTTTACGGGTATTTTTTTTTTCTTCCTGCAGCCTTGCAGGCAGGAATGTGCCAGGCAGTTGTAAAGCCAAGCGCAGGAGGGTTCTTTCGGCACCAGCCCGAGCTGCGTGTTCGAGAACGGCAGCCCTCGGTCGTTCAGCCCCGGCTGCTGTGCTCGGCCCTTCCCTCGCAGCTCAGCTCGCTGCTGTAGCCCCGATGCCCGCAGCCGGCTGGAGCAGCATACACACGGTGTTTCAGTGTGCCAAAGCCCTGCGGGGGTGACGCGCCGCAGCCTCCCGCAGCCAGCACCGCTGCCCCTGGGGCGCGGCGGGCGGAGCAGCCCTCTCCGCCAGCCGCGGTGCTCGCCCTTTAAGAAAAAAGCCCGCAGTAATTTTCCATTACCCTGCACGGTCCTGTCTACGTGGCAAGAATTGTTTGTGGAGGCTGGAGCATCGCGGGTGAGGCGCAAGCCCCAATCCGGTGCCGTTGCCTGGCTACGCGCTCGGCATGCCGGCAGCACGCCAGGCTCCTGGGAAGCACCTTTGTTCCCGAGAAAGGATTTGTGTTTTCGTGCCGAAAGCTGGGGACAAATGCTGCTTTTCTCAAGCAGCCTAGCAGAACTCGGCTTTCCAAACAGCACGAGCCAGCCAAAATGCTCAGTAGTAATAATAATAATATGCGTGGAGTCCATCTCTTGTGGCGGTTTCTCTTCCTTTGCACAAGGAAATATATTGTAATGAGCTGGTGATGTTTGTTTGCCGTTGCTCTGATCATAACAGTCACTTAATAAAGGTAGAAGTACTGTCGGCAAAATCCTCCCCCGCTCTTGTTCTTTCCATCTAATAAACCAGACTGATCGCTGTTGTTCTGCAACTTGATAAGCAGGGTTTTTTTCGTTTTATTTGTTTGTTGTTTTTCTTTTTTTTTTTTTTTCTTTTTTTTTTAATATAAGCTCTGGAGTCCTGACAGGAGAGTAGTCTGAAATGCCTAAAATATTTCAAATGCCGCCAGCAAAATCTGCAACAGAAGGAGGAGCAGGTCTCTGTGCTGTCCCTGTTTACTGGGGCTCAGCTTTAAATATGGCAGCAGCGTCAGTGCAACAGGCGTTTCCATGATGTCTCGAGCACGGCTTCAGCTCCAAACTCTTTATTTTATCTGTTTGAGGCTTGACATTTGTCATTAACGAGAGGTCTGTGTTCCTGCTAGCAGCCCATGCTGCCAAGGTCTCTCCCAGCATCAGCAGACAAAGTGCACTGGTAGTTGTCACACAAACAAGTGTGTCACCCCAAAGTCCCCCCCTCTTAGGTGATGCTGCCACTTCCCTTCTGCCGCAGCTCTAGGAACCCTCAGGAGTTGCTCCCCAGGAGGAATGAATGAAGATGACTTTGGGCTGTCTGTCTACCACTGGAAAGCCAAGAATTGAAAAATTTGGTATAACGTGGAACACACAAAGCATCATTAATTCTGCTTCATGGAGTGTGCAGCCAGAGGGGAATTTTGTGCTGGCGTTCTGGCATCCTGCATTGCACAGATGAACAAACCTCACCCAACAGAGCCCTGGCACAGCTACACAGGGGACCACCTACCCAGCCCCACTCCTTGGGGAGCTCCACTTGGATCGTGGCTTTGAGGCATCTCTCCTGGGCACAGGCATAGCCCGCCCTGCAGCCCTGTCACCCTGACACCAGTGTCTCCTAACCACAACCTCTCTGAGGTTTACAGTTAAGAGATGTTGGTTTCCTGCAGTTTCTCTCGCAAATTAGCAACGTGCTCTGCTTTCTGGGCTCCTTTTTGGTCGGTTTCCTCACACCCAGCCCTTTCCACCACCTCCTCCTCATCCCTGCTGCTGAGGGCTCTGCTGCTACCACCCAGCAGATGCCCCGACCATCTGGGGACCCGCACAATGTTCCCCACCTCCGGGAGAGCCATGCAGGAAGGGTGGAGCAGGGCATGTTTAGCAGTTTGGCTTCATGCCATCCATCACCTGGAGTATGCTTGTCCTCCGTCAGTGAAGTGTACCTTGTCTGACGGGAACGACTGAGCAGACGTTTGGGAGGGTGAGTTTCCACATCCCTAGGTTGGATTTTCCCATGTGGGTAACTTGATGGTTACACGCAGCACCTTATCCACGTTACACACTGCTTGGCTCTCTGCTCACTGAACTTTTTGACTTATCTGTCCTTGGATTGGTTTTTGTTTGTTAGGATATTTCTTCAGTAAACTACTGCCTTTTAGTATTTTAAAAAAACCCCAAACCACCAAATGTATCTAAAAAGAGATGGGTTTGGCTCTTAAAACCCGGTTGTTAGTAGTAGCCCGTTTCCTTTTCAGTGTTTTCAGAAGTAAAAAGCAGTACTTGGGAACTCTTTATTTTTTCAAGAAGGCACATAAATACAGAGGTGTGCAAAAGAGGATCCCTTCCTGAAATACATCTTCCCTGCGCTGTGTCTGCTACAACGTACCACCACAGCTGCCTTCGCTTGGGATTTGCTCCACACAGGAAAATGTGGAGGATCCTAACTGCCAGAGGGGGGGTTGCCTCCCTTGTTTGTGCAGTTAGGAATGTGGGTGAGTCACTGCCTTCTTTGAGGAATGAAATCTTCCATCCCAACCCCTTATGCCTTTGTTTGCTTTTAGAACTGCAGTGCTGTTGAAGGTAACTCAGGCTCCTGTGGCTTCTCTGGGGCTCAGGCTTAACATCTGGTTTCATGTTTTATATTCCCTTCTTAAAAGCACAGAGATGGGACTACATCTTCCCACGTGGGGTCCAAAATCCATAGGATCCTGAAGACTTTAGGAGATTAGAGCAGGCAAACGCCCAGGCGGTCCCCAGTGAGCAAGGCTGGTTTCGAGCAGCACCAGTGCAGCGGGGTGTGGCTCTGGAACAGCAACGTCCCGAATAAAGACGGGCAATTTCCAGCGACAAAATTAGAACAGTCTTTGAGGTCATTTTGTTACGAGAAGGCAAGAAAAGCAGAGAAAGAAAAATGTGCTAGAAAGACACAAAACTCAGAGCACACTTTTCTAAATTTTCTAGCTTTCAGCCATTTAAGCTTTGGGACCTGTGGCCATTTTGTGAACTAATTGTCTGATTTCAAAGGTTTTTAAATGCCTTACTACTTTAGGAAATCAAGTCCTTACTTTATAGAGTTGCCTAAGTATCAGTTCCAGTTCTTTCTTTTATATTTTGCAGATCGAAAAAAAATATATAAAAGACTTAATACATAATTGTGCCATTTTCCTCGACTGCAATTTGACATCTTAACCTGATCTTTTTTCCATATATAATAGATGTTTTCATTCTTGGGTTGTTGGGTTTTTGGTTTGTTTTTTTTTTTTTTTCACTGTTAGTCTGCAAGTTATTCCCAAAAGACCAGTACTTATATTTATTCCACAGCAAGCATATGACTGGTGTGACTGCATAATTACATCAAAATGAATTTGAGTTTCTTTTGTTGCAAAATGTTCCGGGGCTACAGATATGTTTTGAATGCGTAATAAACTCCGGGTATTGAGATTACAAGAGAAACTATCTGCAAAATCCTATGGATTAAGGTCACGCATGAGATATTTAATTCTTCCTCCTGTGAGGTTTGATTGCAAGACACTGTGCTCCCACTGACTTCTTAAAATGAGAAAGCTTGAAAAATTGACCAGATTCTGTCAAATTTGCTTCGCTGCTAGTAGAACCGGAGGTGTTGAAGAAACAGGGAACTGTGAGGAAGGGAAGAAGCAGAGATCAGGAGGGTCAAAATCCCTGCTGGTTCGCAACTTGAAAGTGAGGAAAGACACCAAAATGATTTTTTTTTTTTTTTCCTGCCACAATTTGATCTACTCTAGAATTTGCTATATGAGAAGGGGCAGCTCTTCCCTCTGTTGCTGTGACTGCAGCAGTATCCCAAGGTTGCAGTTGGGACCAAGGTTCTGTTGTGCTGGGTCAAAGGATGTGTCCTTGAGGGTAAAGGATGCAAAGTGTGGATGGGAGAAATGTGAGGAGCAGAATGGCGGCCGTGGGGGGAGCACTATGGAAATTCAGTCATGTCTTTCCCCCCCACCTCAAATGTATGTATGATCAGTAAATACAACACAGAGACTTGATAGAAGGTAAAACTGGGGATAGCTCTAGGGGACAGCTAGTCCCCAAGACCATTGCTGTCCTCCACATCTGCCAGAAGGTGGATTCAGTGAATTCTATTTTTATAGGGGTGCCTATTCTGATTTTTTTTTTTTTTTCTTCTCTCCATAAACTAGTGAAAATCATCTGATGGAAATAACTTCCAGTAACTGATTCTGTCATACAAATGGGGTGTATCCTTCTAGAGAACAAACCACCCTGGGTTTAAGTTAAATATGGATCAGCTACATGGACTCTCTCTCCAAAAAAGGTGTGGATGTAAATGTCCTTCATTCCGCCTGTAACTAGGGCATTGCTGCTGCCTCACTGCCTGTCCCAAGTGACCTGGGTGGTGTTTGTGCTAACGCCATTGGGCTGAGGAAGGGGTGGAGAAATGCAGCTCTCGGCCCTGGATATATTTAGTGAATGCAGCTGTGGGAGGCAGCAGGAACAAGAGAGCTTTTGTATTGCCTGTGCTCTGACAGCTCACATGCCTAAATAATCTGCTAGTTTCTTACCCATATGTTTCCTCCCCCTGGTCCCCAATGTTTTTAATTTGAATGTAAAGTTATACTTTAGTCAGAATCCTTCCTAGAGCTTAAAAGTGAGATGTGGTACAGCATCAGCCTTGGTACAGCACTTCAGAAGGGGCAACCTGCAACTTTTACAGGCACTGGACTTTCTCCATGGCGACTAGGGAAATTTGACTTCATCTTCTAGGGAAGGTAGTGATGTTTGAATATGCCTGTGCACTGCAGAGCCTGCTTGGGGTGGGAGCAGACTTGCAGTGCTGGTGTGGCCCCTCCCAAGCAAGTAAAGTCTGCTTCTTGGCAGGGCTGCTGAGCTGGGCTGCAGAGCCTGCTTTTGGCACCCTGGGCACTCCACTGAGCTGTATGAACTCTGCTCGTCCTCCTGGCATCCCCAGGAGTGTGATCCAATATTCGCGGGTACGTCATGGGATAAAAAAGGAGGACAAAAATAGGTTTACTGACCGGCTGGGTCAAGGGGGAGCAGGTTACTGTTGCTGTGCATCGGGACTAATTTGTCTGTGCTCTCTGGTAATGTTCAGACTTGTCCCCAGAGAAAAAGATCGAGGCTGAGAATTCCCTGTGCGTCTTCTTCCCTGGCTTGTTCAGTGGCACAGAACAAGCCATGAGCTAGCCTGCCTCAGGCTTTAAAGGCTTATAACAAATTATACTGCAGAATATAAAAAACTGTATTTTTTTGGTCTTGTTCTGATGTGGTTAAGGGATTGAAAAAACAAAACTGGTGCAGGGTAGTGCTGTCTGGATAATGGAGACAGCCCATTTACAGGGAGACAGACTCTGCCATTGCTTTCCTAGAGCTTGTCCCACCTTAGGGTGTTTTCCCCCCCGCAGCAGCATTCCTGGGAGGTGTTGCAGTGACACATCCGTTCTTTGGCAGGGCAGCACTCTGACCCTTCCCAGCCCCCATGGACAGCATGGATTTGCTGTTCCTGTGGCAGGGACCTGATATCCATATTGGAAATGCACCTCCCGTGGGTGGTTTTTATCCTCCCACCACAGGCTAGCACTGCTCCTGAAACACATTCATCTATTAAAACTGTGGCATACGTGTGCAGGATATAGCTGTCCCACCTTTGCATGCTGGATCTAAGAGAGTTCCAGCGGCCCGTTTGTCTGTTTAAAAGTATTTATTATTACAGTATAGGAAAAAAAAAATGCATCTGTGAAAAAATCTATACGAACACGATGCCCTAGGATCCCACAGCATGTTTTCTGTCCGGAATCCCGCGGACTGCGTGCCCGGGACTGGCTTTGTTCCTGCAGTTAAATGGTTAACTGGAGCACTAATTGGCTCTGCGCGCTCCAGCCCTTTGCAACAGATTATTGGCATGCTGGTAGGAGCAGCTCCCTTGCTTCCCTTCCCCCTTCATTATAAAAACATGTACTCGAGAGAAACCAAATACCACATGGCGCCCTGCGCCGAGCCCGTCACCGCTCCCGCGCCGCGGTCGGCACAAAAAACCCCTTTTATATTTGGGAAGCGGAGGGAGAAAATTCTGGAGAAGCAAGATCGTGGCGATTGCGGCTGAATCGGCACATTTGTTCCCGTGTGCAGGCACCCCGAGCCCCGCACAGGGCACAGGCCGGCCGGTGACCGAGAGCTCTCCCGTCCGCTCTCGGCTTCGCGGGGGGCTCTCGGGAGGGACCCCGGCGCCGACTGCGAAGAGAGACAAATTAAAGCTTTGTGGGGAAAAAACAAAGACGTTGCATTTCTGTTTTCCCTCGGAGCAGTGGGCGTTTTGAGGCAGCTGTCTGCAGAGGCAGGCGCCATTTCGCGAGGCGGCATCAATGCAGCGGGAGCAGGCATGTTGTGTTCCTGCCGTTCGGGGTTTAAGGTTTTTTTCTCCTTGGTTTGAGGCAAGAGGCTTATTCATCCCGCCTTCACCCTCGTTCAGTCCAAAGGCTTTCGGTTTTTTTTAAACTTGAAGGAAAAAAGTAGTAACAAGCGGGGAAAACCAGGGAAAAGAGGAAAAGTTCTGAGGGTATCACAGTGTGCAAGCAAAATCAGGTCTCTCTCCAAGAGAAAAAAATCTTAGGGGTGTACATGGTTCCAAAAATGCCACGAAGGGTGTAGGGAGGATAACCAGGATGGCAGCGTGGCTGTGCACCCAGCCCAGCTGTGCAGGGTAAATGTACATCAGGCATGTTTGAAATAGAGGATTTTTTTCTGCTACATAAAAGGTCTGACTGGTCTGTGCACACGTGAAACCGACCTTTTGTGATTTACACGAGCTGACTTGACTTCCAGGTATTGAGATACTAGTTTTGATCTAAAAGCCCAGACTATTGCTAGTGCTGCAGAACTGCTCTTTTGATCAAAGGAGAAAATAGGAATTGTAGCAGGAGTGAGCTCGGGCTGATGCCCTTCCGTGCAGAACTCCTGGAGTAACCTGCAGCATTTTCATTAAGGGCCTTTGCTAGGGGAGTTGACTTTTTACCACTCTGAGACCTTCCACTTGCAAAATGCATTATAAGGCTCATTTGTTTAACAAGTCTCTGGGAGCTGGAAGAGGGAGAATTAATGCTGGCATTTGGGAATACAACTAATAGTGCTGCATTTGATTTTGGTTTCATGTCATTATTTTCTGGTTTCAGAGTCAGGAAAAGCTGCTCATTTATTTTTCATGTAACTCTTTTTTTTTTTCCTGGCTTCTTAAGGAGGCAGAGCTCATGAAATTGTGTTGTTAAAGGCCTGGAGCTTTTGATCTTATGTATAGTTTCAACATTTCTGTTCTAGAGGTTCTGCACTTTGGGGGAAGGCTGCATGTTATAGAGATGAATCAGTGCATCTGCTAAAGGAAGAACTACAAAACGGGTGCAGAGGGTCTCTGCTCACTTTCCTTGCTGACCCATCACCTCGTTGCCAGCAGACTGGTCCGTAACGTGTAGCTCAGAAATGTTGCAGCCTCTGCGGGAATATGGCATGGGATTGGGAATGCTGCAGCAGTGCAGCACACTTGGGTGTGGGGCTGCTGACTCCCAGGAAAGCAGCAATTATTATTTCAGCTGCTCACAAAAGACCTGAAAATTTCCAGACATAGTATTCAAATCCCAACTAGGTTTGCAAGGAGTATTAGTCATTAGTAGAATTTTGCAAGGTCTTTCATCTCCTCACTCTGGTTCTAAAGGTTCCTTTTCAACCTTGTCACCTGCAAAGATTTCTTTGAGACAGTTATTCCTTTATTAGAGAAAAACCTCTTTGCCACCTCACAACCATTATTTTCTTGACTGCCCTTTTTTACTCTGCTAAGTTTACATTCCATCTGCCGTTCAAACATAACCTGGGTGCAGTGCACCAATCACCAGCAATAAATGTTGTGAAGAGCTCTAGTGTGACATTCATGCATATCCTTGGTTTGTTTGTCTAAGACTGTGCATTGTAACGATAATATAAAGCATTAAATAGTTTCCAATATAAAAATTACTTTTCCAGCATATACTAATGTGCCTTTTGGAACTTCTTCATTAGGTTATGTTTTCTCCAAAACTTAATTCCACATTATTAACAGCACTTAAGTAGACTTCAACATACCAATTTTGGTTATTATTTTCATTCTGTTCAGTGTGTGTGTATATATATTGTATATACAAGAAGATAATCCTTTATTAATCTTTTGAGCAGAACAGTTTTCATTTGTGCAGCAAAAGTCCTGTGCCTGAATGTTCATTATCAGCACCTGATATGCTAGCCTGGAGCACAATAGCCTAATAATTGAAGTTTAAGGGGAGAAAAAAAAGCTAGTTATTAAAGTCACAGTGTTTCATTTTCATGCATGTTACGATTGTAAATTATTCAAGCATTTGCCTTTAGCTCCTACACGTACAAATTTATGCTCCCCACACATTTTTCCCCAAAGTGCTCATGGTTTCCTTTGTCTTACACCCTAGGTTGGAGTATTAAAATGTACTGTTTAATACCAGTAGCATGTGTGGCTTGTTACAAGAAAATCTGAGATAGTTTCTCAATTAAAGCATTTTATTTTTACCTATTTGCTTCTACTTCTAACATTTGGTTTCTTCATAGTCAATATTCTGTTTTATGGAAAGGTTTTAAAGGTGTACTGAAGAAGAGGAATAAGAGGTCAGGTGCCTAGCACAATTTATATTCTTTCTTTTGCCATTGTTAATAAAAATATGAAAGAAAAAGAAGTGTTGGGGAAAAATAAAGGAATGGTGATACAATTATATCTGTATGTGCAAAGGTACATACAACATGTTTACTCTTAATCTTGAAATTTAGACCTCTGCTTCAGGTTTTCTTCCCCTTCTACAGACTTGTTGCATTTTCCAAGTACTGCCATACATGTTCATCCCTGAATTCACTGCATGTGCTTCCAAATCCTTAGGATGACATTTAGTTTAGACACCAAGAAAAAACTGAAGTGATTCCACAGACCTAAGTGTAATTACTCAGCCCTGAATTAAAGGCACAGGCACATAACTTATGTCCCATGTGTTTGGAGCGACAAGAAGAGATCAAAATCTCACCTCTTGTCATTAAAGTAAATGTATCTACACTTCAGACAGATTTGTAGAGAAAGGCGATAGATTCTGGTTAGATGAATGATTAAATCGTGAAGAAAATAAATCTTGGTTTGGGCACATATAACCTTGTTGGGATCTTCCTCTGGGTGAAATGGCAACAAAAGTGGCAGTCAGATTTTTCAGGGCGTGATCAAGCTCTGTGCGTGTCTCAGCCAAGATGTCTTGTGTTTGCTCTGCTGCTTTAATTGCACAAAAAGCCATTGACCTAATTTTGTGATAGGATTGTACCAGCAGTGTTTTCTAGGGCTGCTTACGTTTTGTCACAGCTCACCACCTAATACAAAACTTTGACTGTTAAAAAAAATGTGCACCGTGAATGGTTTTAAGCTGAGACTAGAATGTCACCTTTAAGGGCTTGGTCAGAGAGAGGAGGAGTATCTGTTTCAGTGTGAAAATCTCTTGTCTGCAACAGTTAAAGCTGGTAATTCGGGAGTTTCTAGTCCCTGGGTTAATGAGCTCTATGAGTTGGTAAAGCTCTGGCAGGAGCCAGATGATAATGAATTGACTGTAGAAAGAAAATATAAAAGCTCATGGGAAACATCAGCCTGACACAGGACCTGTTTCTGTTCAGGTGACATTCTAATCCAAGTGTGTCAGTGCATCACAGCAAAAATTGATTGGACTCCACATCTAGCAAGTATTGACAAATATGAAGAAGTTTGTTTTGAGCTACTGCATAAGGGGTCTTTTATATATATGGTGAATTACAACAGGATGATTCAGTACTTTGTCACACTGTCTATGAAATAAAATGTATATGCTTGTAAGATTTCAGAAAAAAAAGGTACAGTTTCTTTTCCTTGCATGTGGCAATTTACTGAATAATGCATCATTTTGTCAACTTTTATATAGCAATCAATAAATGCCCTACGGTGCTACCTGCACACGGGAGACGAGAATGAAGATTGTTATGGAAACAGGCTTGAAACTTGCTTGAAATAAAAATCCCAGTTCTATACTTGTGGTTTTGGAGGCCTGGGCTCTTTTTCTTTTCATTCTAGAGTAGCTGTAATTTATCTTGTTCAATCTGAGTGAAATTCCTCATGTTTGCAAGGCCTGTATGAAACCTTTTGCCTCCAAAACTCCAAGGAGCTTTACCAAGAAAACATAGTTGTTGTTATAATAATAATCATAACTTTCCAAAGTCTCCACTAGAACTCAGATGGAGAGTGAGTAAAAATAAAAATTAGGTTTTATAGTTGGAAATTTTTTTTAGTTCTTGATTTGGACGTGTAAATACATATTTGTGCTAAGCCTATTTTCCCTTTTCTGATCGTATTCCTCAAACACTTAAGCAACCAAGCTTTACTGGCTTTTGTTTGCAGGAAATAAGTTTCAAGGATGGTCAGGTAAATGCGTTTGGAAAATGAGCTTTAAATGTGCATAAGGAAGTAATCATGCTAGAATTTAAAATTATCTGAACTTACAAAATTAATTTCATTGTCTCTATCTTCTAAAAATACAAATTTGCATCTCCATTTAAAATCCAGATATCCTGAATATTTGGCTTAAAAGTTATAAAATGTTCTAACTCTTTATGTAACAATTCCAAAACATATTGGAAAATGGGAAAACAATATCTGTTTTGAAATGTAAGATGGGATTAGGCTCCCTTAATTGTGCTGATGTTTTTGTTTTTTTTTTTTTTTTTAAAAAAAAAACAACTCTTGATAAAACAATGACCACAAAACACTCCAGTGACTCCGCAGATTCTATTTCCAGCTGGAATGGTGAGATAAAGAACACTGCCCTCAGCTTCTACCTTTAAAAGTTATTTTAAACCCTATCACCACGTCTAATCCTTGTATGGCTCCAGTCCTACAAGTTTCCAGGCAGGGAACATGATCAGTGCAGAGCAGGTCGAGTGTGTGAGCCAGGTCGCAGCACCTGCCTCGGTGTGCTCTACCTCTGGCATTACAATCCCTGGGAAGGTGCACTTCAGTTTCTTATTTGCTTTCAAAGGTCATGTCAGCAGTAAGCAAAGTTGCATCATAATTTTTTCATGTAAGGAGACATGTAATACCTTGTTAACACTTTTATAAATTCCAGTGTCTAAGCGGAGACAGGTAAAACGGTCAGTATTTTTCTACCATGTTCCAGTCCTCTTGTAAAAGTTTTCCAAGCCAAGAAGAATAGTTTGTTACCAAAAAGGTGAGCCTGAAAAAACAGAACATTGCATACAAGAAGCAGAGGCTAAAAAAGGGGGTAAAGAAATAGATCCGTTGTTCCAAGCTCCAGTGGTTTATTTTAAGAAGCAATTAAACATATTATTATCCTATCACCCACCTTATATAGGTTTGAAACAGTCTAGAGTTTTAAACTCTCCTAAGATTTCACCAAAATAAGGACTACTGCATCTTTCTGACTTTTTTTACATCTCTAAGGTTGCCATTTAAGGCAACAGCTATGTGTTAGACATTGACCAAATACAGCATAAATACCTTGACTGGGATGGTCTCTATTTCTTACATCCAGTTAATATAGCAACAAGGGTTAATCTGAAGATGACCTGTAATAAAAACAAAGAGCTTCAAGTCTCGAACCTCCTTAGGAAAAGTGGATTTGATTTCCCAAGAAAAATGTGTGTACATTCTCTAGTGGAGTTAATATAAAGTATAATAATTAATCCTCTCACTACACAATAGTTGCTGGTCTGTTATTTGCTTTATTGTATACAGGAACTCATGCAGAACTGAAACAGTGAGGTGTGTCTGTTGTTAAGGAGACCTTAGATCTAAAATTTGAGCATAGGCCACAAGACCACATTTACAGTAACAGTACTGACTCTGATACATTGTGACCAACAAGTTAAAATTTTGCTTAGGAGAAACCATTAAATCCCACAAAATATGGTGAATCCATTTCTGACTTCCATTTCATCTTTACACTTTTTATTAATGTCTTATTTTTCTTTGAAAGCAGGAATAGAAAGAGACGAATCTTGGTTAAAATTGCTTCATTTTGAATAAATTGAAAAAACACTGGGACTTGGCTTAGACGGAACGATTTTTTTTCTTTACCATATGTTTATAACACTGATAAGAATTTGTTTCTGATTATTCATGGTAGTAAATCTTTTTCTTGCTGCTCACAAGGTTCATCATTCTGAACATGAGCCCCATAAAAGTGCCAGAACCACCCCCCCCTCATTAACATAATCTCAGTTTTCAGTGTTAAAGCCTAGGAACAAAAAGGGCATATGTAAAAGTTCTCTTTATGTGTGTCGATGTGTTTGCAATTATTCATTACCGGCTGGAGCAAAAGTCTGGATTTCAGTTCCAGTTCCAGAGTTGGAGCAGAATGAACAGCACAAGTTCATTACTAGAACTGAGTTTCATCCTTGCTGCTGCTGGGTTTATTGCTTGTCTTGTGGCAGTAGCAAAAACCTTTAGCTGAGATCAATACACCATAATCATCTTCATCGTCACACAGGGAACGTGGTTCCATGTTTAGAAGATGAATTTGTATCTACATGAACAGTTACTGTGATTTTAAGTGAATTACTGAGGAAGGAAACAGAAGGAAAAAAAAAAAAAAAAGCAGATTATTTGTGTGACCAACATGTTTCAGGTTACATACAAAATCTGAAAATAGAGTCTCTGCTTGATTCAGGACAAAGTGACAACTTCTGTAAACAGCCAGTTCACAGGAAGTTAAATGCTTCCCACAAACAGCTCGCTGTGCTCAAAGGGCAATCCATATCCTGTTTGCATATTCTCTGTCCAAGTAATCCAAACCATTCTGGTTGGCCTAGGGCCTAGGAAACTGGCATTGATTTCTTCTGAAAAGTGAGAGTTTTGGTTGAGGAAAACTGGTGACATCTCTAAGTCTTGTTCAGACTCTTGTTTCCTTCTTCAAAAGACAGATACAATACTCAACCATTTTGTCCAACAGGTGCCTTTCCAACCATTTTGTCCAATATTTGGCTTTCCATTATATTTGTGTCTCCAAAGATCTGTGTGCTATGCTGTATAACAGAGAACAAACTGCTTCACTAATCTTTGGGTCTCCTCTGGTCCAGAGAGCAGGCTGGGACAGGTGGGGAAGGGACATTGCCCTGTGGGATCACAGTGTGCCTTTGTGTGTTGTCCCTAAGGGATAATAATGTGGTGCTGGGGAAGGAAGAAAGGTTCTAGAAGAAAATAGAGTACCAGAAAGTCAGGTTCTGTGCCTCCATCTGGAATTCCAGCCACAGACGCAATCTCAGAAAATAGTTCCCAAAATAGTAATGCAAACATTAACTTGTGTCATTATTGTCAGAAGTGTGGTTCATAAAACACGGCTGAAGTGTTTGGTCTAATGATACACAAAGGGAGAGTGTGTCTTCTGAAAGAGAAGGAATGAACTTTATAGAGGAAATTGCAGTGTAGAAATGCTGAATTTAGGAGGAAAAAAATGGGATAACTGCAGAGGCAGTAGGAATGAGAATTTTGTTCCACTGTTTCATTAGGAAGAAGAATGCAAACAGTCTGTTCCTGGTGAGGAACAGCAACACTGTGTGAGGGGAGACATGGCTCTGCAGAGAGTGACTGTACTTGTGTTCAGTGCCATGCAACTCACTCAGGGCCAAGCAACAGAGGAGGTCATGGATACTCATGTAAGGTTTTTTGGAGCTGCTCCAGGTCTTGGTGTCCAGGAAGCAAGAGAGCAGTGCTGCACATATTTAATTTATATATTAGACTTTGAGTAATTTTTTGGTTACATGTAGCAACAATTGAGTAAGGGACTTCCAAATTTGTCTAGAAATGTACATAGGGGTTTTTTTGGTTTTTTTTTTTTTGTTTTGTTTTTTTTTTTTTTTTTTTTTGTTGTTTTTTTTTTTTTTTTGTTTTGTTTTTTTTTTTTTTTTTTGTTTTTTTTTCTGGTTTCTTTGGGGTTTTTTTAAGAGAAACAGTCTATTACACTAGAGAGTCTGGTACAGTTAGAGAAAATCAGATAACAGTCTGAGCACACAGGTTAGGTCTTGTTCAGGTACAATCTTAAACTCTCCTGTCTGGAATCACACTACTCTTATAAGGCACAATTATATCTAGTATCCCTGATCTCTTTCTCCCTTTCATATGGTTATTCCAAGTGATCACGCATATATTCTCAAAACATACTTGTGTTTTGGGAAGAAACGAGAAAGGCTGGAAATTGTACACGGAATTTCTAATCTTGGTCCTTGCTGTGAAGTTTTACCATGCAGGATCGGCTGAAAATGCTGACCTAAGAAGTGCTGTTGCTGCACCCTGCTTTCATTTGGATCCTGCCTCATCCTTCCCCCTTTTTTCACTGCTGGTGGCTTTCCAAGGAGGACAGCATGTGGGTTCTGTTAGTGCAAGCAGCTTTAGATCCAGTTGTATGTGAGTAGTTCCACTGAGAGCAAGAGGATTGGCCTTTGCAGGAATCTAAATGGAAATGAAGTTGCGTAACAAGCTTTCTGCTGTCCATTGTCTCTACAGACCAGAACTTCAATGATTCTTCTTGTGAGAGGGGGAAAAAAAGGCCTTTTGCCCCTTTTCAGTGAGAAGCTGCATCAGCTCTTTTTTACTACCACTGATTCCTTGACTGGAGGTTCCCATGCTGTGGCACCTTTATGTGGGTCATCAGCCTCTGAGGATGGTAACGCCTTATCCCACTGTGTACAAGTAGTAGATATCCCCTGCTACCCTGTACACGAGGTCAACTTTTCTCTCTGTTTTGAAAGGAAATACATCTCTTGGCTGAAAATCATAGGGATTGGTTCTTTTTAGCTGGCCACTCCTTGACTCAGCTCAGGAGAGAGCTGCCAAAGTTCAACTGCGCGATCTCCACTGCCAGACTACATCCTGAGGCCTCCCATAATCATTTGAAGTATTGTTAGTTTAATTCTGTCATAATTGCTCAGGTTCATTAATATGAAAAAGGAAGAATTAGACAATTTCTTTCCGCTTTTAATGGAGTCACCTGGGCAAATAAAAGAAGGTGAAAGGTGCACATATCATTCAAAAGTGACTGCTGAAGTATATAAATAAGAGTTCTGTCATGTTTGCTGTGTGTGCTTCTTGCAGAGGAGCACTATAACTGGGGCTGGAGACAGGATTCATGGCAGTGACTGGAAATGTGAGGGATGCCTTTCCATCATGGCGATATCTGGTTTCCATGGCTGTAGTCAAAATAGGAGGCAGTGTCCTGGTGAGGCTGGCACACCAGAGAGTTTCTATGGTGTTGGCTGGAAAAAGCAGGATACTAGTTTTATTTGTGCGTCTGTGCTGTTTCTGAGCACAGAAATCGGAGGGGATTGATGTGGCAGACAGGCAGGTGACTGGATTGTGCTGGGTCTGTGCTGCAGCCAGGCTCTGGAGCCGAGGGCGCACAACAGCGGTGCGTATCCCAGCAGAATTAGAGGGGTTCGTGGCCCCACTTTTCCGTGGGGACCCTGGCGGGTGAGCTGTCCTTGGCTCATATCAAGGGTTGGTAACAGAGATGGTGTTTGTGGAATGGCGGCAAACGGGGCCGTGAGATGCGGGGCGCCCGCAGCCAAGTCAGGGGGGGCTGAGCCCCGCCGTGTGTCAGCGCAGGCAGGCGGCGGCAGGAGGGGTCCGCAGGCCAGAGTGGCGGCGCTCGGGCCGAGCGGGGCCGCGCTGGGGCAGCACAGGTGGGACGGCCCGGCCAGGTGGGGCTGCCAGGGGGCGGCGGCCGCTCCGCGCCCGCTCCCGCCTCCCCCTCAGGGGCGGCTGCTGCGGCCGGCGCGCGAGGAGGCGGCGGCAGCCAATGGGGGGCGGCTGAGGCGGGGAGCGCGGGCCAATGGGAGGCCGCGGCGGCGGAGCGCGCGGGGCCCGGGCGGGGGGAGGCCAATGGGGAGCGGCGCTCGGCGCGCGCGCAGCCGAGGGCGGGGAGGGGCGGGGCGCGCGCGCGGTGCCGCCCCTTCCCCGCCGCAGTGAGGAGCGACCGGGCGGCCATGTTGTGCGGGGGGAGGGGAAGCAAGGAGTTGAGAGGAGACGGCGGAGGCTCCCTCACACACACGGCACAAGATGGCCGGAGAGCAGCCGCACCTCCTGCCCGTCTTCCGGCGCTCTCCCCGCCGCTCGCACCGGGGAACGCCCGGCGAGCGCTCTCGGTTGCGCTCCCGGGCGCCAAATCGGGCCCGGCGCTCTGTGGGCTCCGGGGCTTCGGAGGGCGGCGAGCCGGGCTGCCGAGCGGGGCTGCCGACGGTCGGGCAGCAATGGCGCCGGGCTGCCGAGCGCTGCCCGCGCCGCTCCCTCGCCGGGCGGGCGCGGGGCCGCCCTTGACCGCGGGCAGGGAGAGCCGGGAGCAGCGCCCCGTCCTCGGGGCCCCGGGTGCCTGCCAGCGGGCTGCTCTTAGCCGGGTAAGTGCCGGAGTCTCCGGGCTCCTCATTGTCCTTTGTCCTTGGGAGGAAAAACAAAATGTCCTTGGAGCCGGGAGGGGGAGGGGGCGCTGCCTCCCCCTGTCCCCCCCTTCCCCCCCCGCCGCTCGCTGAGGGGACCCGCGGGGACCCTCGGGACCCCCGCCCGTGCCCGAGCCCGGGCTGGGCTGAGGGGCAGCGCCCGCATTAGGGGAGCCCCGGGCACCCTCGGCGGCTGCGGGCGCTGCTTTGCCTCTCCCGCAGCGCCCGGGGGGCTCCGCACGTCCGTCCCCGCTGCGGTCCCGGGGGGAGCAGCGGCGGGTTTGGGCTCCCCTGTGCAGCACCTTGTACAGGGGGGCTGCAGCCCGGTTCCCCCCAGCTCTGGTACAGGGGGGTATCTGCAAACCGGCGTGCAACTCTAATGCAGTAGTGGAGGGAGGGGGAGAGGTGAAGGCTGTACGACAGCATCCCTGAAATGTTCAGCCCCGTGTCCGTGTAAAGAGCGTTTCTTGCCTGTCGCTGCTCGGATGGGGAGATGTTTTCGTAGTTCCTAAGGACAAAGACGCCATGTCCTTTTTTTCTTAAAAATAAAACTTGGAGTGGGTTTTTTTTTTGGGGTGTTGGCTTTTAACTCTTTGTAAACCAGTAAGAGAGAAACAGGCTGCGGATGAGACAAATTGGTACTTTATGAAACAATAGAGAGAAATTTACTTCACTGGACAAACAACAATTCAGGTGCAGAAGTTTAAAAGAAAACTCGTAGGAATTACCTGCAAATTTGATTTTGCGATTAAGACGGCAATGTGGAAACTTAAAAGCTTGAGAAAAACAAAGCTCGGTCATGCCAAGTCTACAGTTTAAAGTTGGCAAAATAGTACAGTTGTGATTTAGACGACACTACAAAAAGAAAAGAGAGTTTCTTAAATACGAATTACACGATAGGGAAGCGGTTGAGTTTGCGTCTGACATGGAAAGCTTTTAAAAAACATTTAATGGGTATCAGGTTTGTTTTTGTTATTCAGTTTATAGGTTTTTCAGAGACCTCACAGTTACTTCTCTTTACAAAACATTTTTAATCGTCGTTTCGGTGTTCTGGTAATTGAGAAGTTGTACAACACCTATACCAAGACTTTATAAAAATGCAAGTTTAAATGTAATGTCCGGCGTTTGTTTTGGGTTGGCTCGCGTTCAGCAATTACCTTTTTACGAGTAAAATTCTAATTCTAAATGTATAAAAAGTCTCTGTAGCGGAGAAAGAGGTAAATACTAAAAACTTTAGTTGTAATTGGAGGTTGCGTATAGCCATATTTGTTGGATTTTAGTGGTTTACGCTTGTGCAAGGTTATTATTAAACTGCAGATTTTGAATACTGCAGTTGGAGGTAAATTGCATTTTTCGGTACTTCCTCTGCAAATAAGAATCTGTCATTGCAACAACTGAAGTTAGCCCTTTTTTTGGAAATAGAAATACAAGTTTCAGCAGCCATTGGACTTCTGTCACCTTTATGTAAAGTGTTTGGTGTCTTTATTTTAGATTTGGATTATGGTGGTTTTATAACCCCAGCAACAGTTCTGCAGTGTAGAACAGGTTCTGGCTTACACACTTTGCCCTAAAGAAAGTTCTAGCTTTAGGTGGGTGTCTGCTGGATTGGTCTTAAGTATATTAGAAGATAATTTTAAAATAGTTTTACTTGTTTCTTTCAACATCTGAAAATAAATTGGCAGATAATTGTCCAGAAAATAAATTACTTGTAGTTCATAACGTCTTTTATTTCATAGTTCTGCGGTGGATTTTCTGTATTTGAGGTGTAGGGGGTTTGAATTAATGCATCTTTCAGTCCAGCATTAAAACGTCTTTTAAAATTGCATATTTACATACATACTTCTAGAGTATGAAGTAGTGCTGGTGATAAATATAATTGCTGTGAAACAAAATGTTATGGTTTTTCACAAAAGGCAAGAAAAGTTGGCTAGAGGGAGTAAAAATATGGTGTTCTTTGTGTTAAAAGAGCATAGTTTGAGATCTGATTAAAGGTTAAAGAAGCTGAAGGCTTTTAAACTGTATGCTAAAGGGCAAAAAAGATGGTGTTTTTGGAGATGAAGTAACTTAGGACTTAAATCCAGAGAAGCTGGTGACAGAAGCCATTTTAAAATAACCTTGCTATGAGTTGAGGTTTTATTTAATTTTGCATAGCCTACTTCTAGAGACTTGAATGTGGAAAAAAAAGTAAAAGGGCTGAGGGGTATTGTATGATAAATTACTCAGTAAAAAATAGTCTTAAATTGGCATTTTTGCTTTAAGTCTTTCAAAATTAAAGTAATGGGAGACAGAAGAGCAGACTGCAGTTTTCATGAAAAACACAGATCATGGGTGTTGTATGTCAGTCACTCATCTCCAGTAGGTTTTCCTTCAGCCAGAAATGTACAGCCACTCATACTTTTATTTTTAGAGTTCAGCTCGAAAGATAGTTACTTCGATCTTAAGTTTTTCATGACTTAATAATTATCTAAAGATTGATAGATTTCAGGCATATGACTTACACTGCTCTTCTAAAGCAAAATACTGAAAATTTCCATGCTTTGTTTTTTCAGGTAGAATTTGCTGAACAGAACCTTATTTCCTGAGTGGCTTCCAGAGGATTCGTTCATGCCTTATTTTTCTTAGGTAAGAGTGGTTATACCTTGTGTTAATATGTTCATTTCCTTGTTATTTTTTTGAAGTTGGAATTTACCTTTTTGCTACTGTGCAGATGGGAATTAAAAAATACTCATTTTTATATGGAGGGGACACATTTTATGAATTGTCTGGACTTCTGAAAAGCTTTTATTTGCAGTTACAGGTAGATTGTCATCATATAATGTGACATTTACGTGCTGCTTGGGTATAAATTCCAATTTACTAAAGCTGTTTAATAAAAGGTTGTTTATTCTTCTACTATATGGGTACATGTATAGATACATTGTTTTGGTGAAAGAGGACAGTGTCTGCATGTAAACTGAAGTTCTGTATGACCGGTTTCACCAGCAAAAACCTGCATTAAACTTTGAAAATTATCTAGGTTTTTTATTTAATGAGTTGGTTGTATTAGTGTTTGGGGAAATTGTAGAATTTTTATATGAAAGTAGTAACCCAAAACTTCAGGGATTCTTAGAGAAGGAGATTTTCGGGACCTGTTTCTTGTTCTTTGGGGACCTGGAGGGTAACGCTTAACAACGATAGAATATCGATTTTGTACTGTTGGTAAAACTTGCGTTTATTCCAAGACATTTCCTTTACGTGTTTTCAGAAAGTTTGTCAGTCAGCAAGATTAGGACTTAAAGAGCTTGTCTTTAGCTTGTTTTCAGACCAACATGGTTTTGTTGTTTTTTTCCCTTAAGGGCTATTACTGGATATTGTTCTTCCAAAGATTCAGATGACTGGTTGGGCAAAACACCTTGAGCAAAGTTCTGTACTGTGTGTGCCAGGTACGTTGCACTGTGTTGTACGTTTTTGTTTGTTTTGTGTTTTTTGTTTTTTAATTACCCTGGAAACAATTTTTTTCAAAATAAACATTAAACATTTAAGTTTCAGTGTTTTACCTTGTTGAATTTATTTTCTTTCAAGCTTAGTGCATTTGGAAATTATTAGTATGTATGTACTACAGCAATATTAATGTCTCCTGCATCTTTGAAGACTTTTATGGTCACTGACAAGTCCAACTTTTTAAGAACCTGCAATGACCACGTTGACATGTGGTGAAACCAAAGGATTGTCATCTCCTAAGGATATTGTCTAATCAAACTTCAGGAATGCTTTTCCTTAGTTCAAGGTATTGGTTCATTAGCAAGGAACACTCATAAGCTTTTCCTTTTCAAGAATTTGTTTATACAATAAACTTAAAAATTCTGGTTTTGGTGTAAATTTTATTCTAAAAGCCTAAAGTGGTACCCAGTTGTTACGAGGTATCTTTATCTCCTCCTCACAGTGTAAACAAAGCAGCTTTTTAATGTTTATTTTCTGGTTTCGCACTTCAGATTCTGCATCTAGGATCAGAGTAACATGTTGCCTTTGAGTCAGGCTTTCAGCACTCTGTAATTAAAAGTGGGGGATCCTGTTTGCCTGTCTTAACTGGTTCCTTTTCACAGCCTCCCGTGCTCATGTGCTTCGGTGCATACTCAGGACCTCAAAGCGTAAGGCGTCTTCATGAGGACACATGTATCAGGATTCCCAAATTCCTTCATGACACATATATCAGGATTCCCCAAAATCCTTTTGATGATTTGCTTTTTAAAGTTACATAATTCATCATAATAACCAAAGAATACAATTGTGACACCACCCCCCCCCCATCTGAGTGCAGCTGGGTTTTTTTGGCTGGGATGAAGCCTTCAGTCTGTTCCTAGTAAAGATTGTACACAATTTTCCATAAGCTTTACAAAAATGTCTCTTCAGGTTGCAATAAACCTTTATCTGCAGTGAGTCACTGCTGATGAGCAAGGTAGAGTTCAAATTATATTTATAGATTTTGGACATGTGCCTCCGTCATGGATGTCCTGCAGCAAACGCAGCTAACAAGCAAGGTGATATGTCAGTATGTTCCTGCAACTTCATCATGTCACTGTCTGATGGGAAGTGTGAGAACTAGAATTTTTTGTTGGAAATGATCTCATGCCTTAAGAATGACAGGGCGTATATAAAATCACTTCTAAATTTTCAGTTTAGAGGGTCAAAAATCACAGATACTGCACAGTCTACTATGATAAAGGCAAGACCAGCCTGGGTCACAAAAACTCTAATAATAGTGATGGGATTGAACCTGTCAGACTTGACTTGCATTCCTGATACTAAATTCTGAAGTGTCTGAATCTGCAATTTCTACCTGACCTGCTCTTAAAAAAAAAAAGTAGAAAAGTAAAAATTAAAAAAACACAACACTCAAGAGCAGATCTTGGCTGACCTGGGTGTTTTATGAAATTGAGCACTATGGTCTTGCATCTTTCCAGTATTGTCCTGATGCTAATTGTGCTGAATAGACATTACGATGCAAGCAGCTTTAGCTGTCCCCTTTTGTGAGCTCTTTGGAGCTGCCTTTTCTTGCAAGAACAACTTGTTTTCATCTAACTGTGGCTTTACCTCTAGGTTAAGTAGACCTCAGTGGGTTAGGTGCACACTGCTGGGATTTGAGGGAAGTCCCAAGTGAATGGCTACACTACAGCATGCTCGTGGGGATGGAGGGGGTCGGAAGAATCTCTCAGGTTCAGTCCAAACCTTTTCAGTAGAGGAGGCTGTTCCTTGTGGGGATACAAACCCATATTAAGTATTTTCGTAGAGTAGCTTTTGGGAGCATTGACAGCATACATGGAGGAACATTGCTGTGGTGATACACGTTGTCTTTGCCAAAATACTTAGTTAATTAAATAATACAAGAGAAAATATGGAAGGTGATAGCTCTTGGGTGTCTGACCTTGCCTCTTGCTGTAAAAGGAGATGCACTCTGTGATGGTCAGTGCCAATCTTTGGGGGAAGGAGCCATGGACCTATGATGCCAGCCATGTTTTGTGTGGCGTAGGCTGTACTGTACTTCAAGTGTCTGTAATTTTCAAACAAGAATAAGCCACAGCTATTAGATTACCTAGAAAAAGTAAGTTCTTGTTTATTTTTAAATAGGGGATGGATTTTTTTTTTTTTTAAAATCACCCAGGCTACAATTACAGCAAGTAGTCCGATTAAAGGATTTTGACACTAGATACAGGAAATACAACTGTTAAAATAAAAGGTTAATTTTTTCAGCCAAGACTTGTATTTCCAAGCTCTGGTTTCTGGCTCGTGGCACAAACGTGCAGCTTTGGTAAATTATTCTGTAGTTTAAGAGTGAATGTGTTTTGGGAGTTAAAATTAAAAACTCAGAAATACAGAAGCATATTCTAGAACAGTAAGAAAATAACTCATGTGAATGAAATGTAATATATTATCAAAATTCTCATTCTGTTTTTACAAAACTCATTGTTTGGTTCATCCAGTCACTTCCAAGAGAAGTCACTTACTACTACATGATACCATTCTGACAAACAAAAGATTCCTTTGGCACAAGTGTGCTGAGGTCAGAACAAAACTCCAGTGGAGTCTTCATAGAAGTCATCAGAGGAAGGTGTTTTGTGGTGACAGCCATATTAAATACCCTCATTAAAGTTTCTCTCAAACTACCATAGCTGTGTGCTTGCTCTAGAACTAAAGAAAACAAGAACCAGCTTGAAAGCAATGATGGATGTGTAGCTGTGCTGTGAATTACTGAAAAATGGCTGAGAACTGTAAACTCAAGAGTCTTCCAGTCATTAGCTTTACATGTTTTCAGATATTAGATTGTAGTTTCTAAATGGCCTTTTTTGAGTGAAATGATTCAAAGGGCCTAAGTAATTCTCTTTCCCTGGTTAATTTTTCATGCCTTGGATGACTGGTGGATGCCTCATGGCTGATCAGAGTCCAGCAGCCATGTTGTGTTTCTCCTGAAATGGTGGATGGGCACTTCACAGAAGTTCTGTGCTTCCATTTAATAGTAGCTGCTTGTGCACATTCAAATTGATTTTAAAATATCATTAATACATTTCTAAACCTCTAAATTTCATATGCATTAGGATATTGTACACATTTCTGCCAGTCTACTGCATGTTTTTTTTGTCAATTCCTTTTAATGGCTTTTTCCATAATGAAAGTTTCAAGTAAATTACATCAACAAAGAAATTACAATCCTCTTCATCCCATCTTTCTTTCTATTCGTTGAGTAGCTGTCAAATGGAAGAGAAGAATTTAGAGGATTGCACAGTATGCTGTCATGGATAGGTTCATTAATTTTTATGTATTGGAAGCTATATTTCAATATAAGTAGATTTTGAGAGATTACATGAGATGTGGTTTGCTTGTGTGTGTCAGGAGGATAAACTTGAATGGCTTATTTCATGTAGTTGAAATCTACAGTAAAAAGGGGGTTCATGAGTTGTTTTAGAGTTCCAGGTCTTTAATCATGCTACCTTTGCTTAAGTTAACTCGGATTAAAAATTTATTGGTACTTGATTGGCCAGTAGGCATTTTCAAAGTCAGATTTCCGCATTTGGACCTTGCCCATTTATGGGTAACTCTGAGATAGATAATTTGTTCCACGTAAATGTGTTACATAATTGCCCTGCATCCAGGTGATAACCTGCTCTCAATAAAAAGAGCATTTTATTTTCGATTGTGAAGGGCCAGTCAGTTTGCTTAGCATGTTTCTACTTGATCCTTGATTGATTCTTTTTCAAAAACTTCAAATATATTTTTTTAAATATATTTTTGTTGTTTTTTTTCTCAATGAATTTGTGGACTGGGTCTGAATTTCTTGGATTGTTATTAAGTTCCTTAATAACAGGTTCCTTAGTGATACTTCAATTTTTTTTTAATAAAGATGTCTTCTGTAGCATGTGCTGTGAACTGGGAATGCTTGGGGTTTTTTTGTTTTTCCTTTTTGTATGAGGACTTTTGTTGTAAAAGTTAATGCTTGGTCTCATAGGCCTTAAGGTCTAGATTATTTTTTTTATTTTATTTTAATTAAAGTGTTTTACTATCCCGTTTTCCCTACAGATGTGTTGAGGAATTGATTTACTCACTGTAAGCAAAATAGCTGCTCTTGGTTGAAGCACTGGTAAGTTGTTATTCCTAATAACATTTACTTTTTAGCTTTAAAGAAACCCCAGCACCCGCACATGGCTATAATGTTTAGGTGGCTGAAGGCTTTGGTTGAACCCATTCTGCAGTTCATTGGTGTGTGGCCATGTGTGCATGGTGTTTCAGCAAAGCTTAGTTAAAAGGACCCTGGGAATCCTCCCTGCTGGGCTCTGGGAGGTGAGGAGTACTTGGGTGGTGCTCTCTCCCTGCCTGGCTGCAGCAGCTTTCAGAGCTGATTGTAGCTCTAGGGCCTTCTGGGATTGGACTCCAGATTTCATGGATAACTTTTATATCATGGTTTTGCTTGTTCAGGAGGGTTTTTGGTATGCAGATGTCTGTCTCTAGAGAGGTAGTACATACAATTTGGATAACAAATGGTGTGGAAAGTATAGCAGGAAGAACTTGCCGTACAAGCATCTTGTGTTGTCCTTATGCTTCTGTCAGGATCAGTGGGAGCCTTTGAGCAGACAGTTACTGTCTCCTGTTCTACAATTGTTCTGTTTCTGTTCTTCATTCATAAAGCTCTGGCTTTGCACAAAATGATAAATGCCAGTACAGTTTGCTGTATTTTTTTAAAACTAAACTGCTAGCTGATAGACTTGAAATCATTCCTCATATAGTCAAAACATAAAATTGGCAGGCTTGAGTAGGAAAATTAATTCAGTTCTATACTGGATGAATATAGGGACAGAATTTTTTCCCATTTCTGTAACTAAAAGGAATTTGGTCTTGACCTTTTGTTGTCTCTGGCACATTTTGTGACTTTCTTGGGAGTTGCCTGTGGAAAGACACAAGTCCTTTTGTCTTCCTGTCAGCTTAAAATTCAGACTCTTTGATTCTGCATATTTAATTAGGGCATCCATTGCATTTTGTGTACATGGATTAACTTTTTTTTGTGGGAAGCTCTATTCCTGTAGCACTCTGCTTTGGAATGCATGCTTTTCTTTAAGAGACTGTTTCTTTTAGTCTGACATGGTACCTGCTTGAGCAAGGCCTTCCTTAGGCTTCTGAGAGCTTGGGAAAATGTTGTTCCAAGATGCAAATCCACTCATGTTAGTGGCTAGATGGCAGTGAATTTTAACTGTCCTGTGGCTGTGGTTGTTAGCAGAGCCCTCCAGCAGCCACTGCCTTCTGCACTGCCTCAAGTGCTGGGAGAGAAGCTGTTTTTGTGCTCCGAGGTCCTGTGCTTCTCTTCCACTCCATGGTGTGGAGACTAATGTAGAGTCCATCTGAAAGGGAATATGTTGGGGGTGAGGTGCAAACCTTGCCAGACTGTGTTTGTTAGTCTGGCCTCCTGCTGCTTCTGGGTCCATTTCATTTTGGACCAATTTTATCACTTGAGTTTTCAGTCCTGAAGCAAAAGCAGTAGAAAAAGATGTAGCAAAAGGACGTTGAGGAATTAAGTTTTTAATGTGTGTACACAAACTCAGTTTTGTAAGTATTTAATCTCCTATTACTGTGGTATGTAAGTTTTATTACTTCGTTCTTTCAGAAGTCTTAAGCTATTTTACCCACTGCAGGTGTGTGTCAAACAGCATTTTTTTTTATATGTTTCTTCTCCAGCTGTTCCTCAAAACTCTTCTGTGCCATCCACTGATGCCTTCCTAGCCCCAGTCAGCTGCTAGAATCTCTAAACATGTGACTTGTGTTCCATTTAATATTAATCTTCATGTGATTCCTACATTTTTCTGTGTGCATTTTTGTTTTTTCATTGGGTTGTAAATTAGCTATTGTCAGATCTGGCTCTTTGATTAGAACTTTGGCTTTTCAGTTACACACTGAGTAATTCTTCCATTGTTTTCTGGTTTACAGTCCTTACCTAAAGGAAGAGGTGAATGTGAAACTCATAAATTACTTAATTGAAATAGTTATCTACAAAAGAAGTTGCTTCGAAAAGCAGTTGTGAAAACATTCAAATGGGTGGGTCTTGAAAGATTTGGTGTTGAAGTCTCTGGTTAACATGGTGTTTAGTTGAAGCATTGATTCTTATTTTTAACTCTCTTTTTTAAGAGAAGAAAAAAAATACTTGAAAACACCAGGAGCTCTATTAAAGTTGGCATACTTTGCTTAATGCAATAAAATTTATTATTTAAAAATAATACCCACAGAAGAGTGCATTTGTGAGTAAAACCACATTTTATCTGGAGTTAACCTTGAAATCTGACAAACATGGCAAATAGCCTTTCTTAAAAATACCCAAACCTACCTGAGTTGTGCTTTTACTCCTCTACTTAAGGAACATCTAATGGTGGTAAAAGCAGATTTAGGGCTGTCCAGAGCACTTAGTTGCTGCTAAAGACAGTGCACAATAACATAATGGACTTACACGGCTTTCCTCCAGTGTAAGAGTTACCAGGGGTGGCGTTGAGCACAAAACTTCCAAGTGTAGAACTTGAGGTTTAGTTTGCTCAGAACTTCATTCTGTCCATTCAGCTCCCTCTGTTGGAGTGAATTCCCTTTCCCAAGAAGGTCACCTCGGTTAAAAGTTTCAGCCTCAGATTTCATTCTTGAATAGTTGGTGAATATATTGGTGGTGTCTTATGCATGGGTGCTGTATGTGTTGGGCTTCAGTCTCAGGCTTTAAGGAGTGCAGGGTTACAGTGGACCTGAAATGGCTGAAGCCATGGGTGTGGCCATAAGGGATGTCTCTTACTGCTATGATCTTTTAATACAGCAACAGATGATTGCAAAAAAAGTGAAGAGATAAACTTTGTAAGCACAGATGTTTTGTAATTGTTGCCTTGAACTTTTAGGCAGGTTGGGAGTGGATGGCATGGAGTGTCAACATGTTACCATTGGTTTGAAGGAAACTGTCAGTATTACAGGACTACCCAGATTTATCGTGACCAAAACAGTGCTTGGAAACCAAAGCAGTAACTAGTAGATAACAGAAGCTTGAAAAATGGGCAGATGCCTAATACATTTTACAGAAGGAATGGTAGACTCATGTCATCTAGGAAAAAAGAATGGGTTTTTCAGTATCTACCTCAAGTGTAGGATCACTGCATATGGAGGAGTGTATTTTTATAAGTATTGAAATTTCTTAGTAAAATGTGCCTTAATAAGTAAACAAATGCTGTGAAATCTTATAAAGCAAATGTAAATTTCACAAGTGTAGAGGCTGCTATTAATACCTTGGCCATTCCTGTGGCTTCTTTTTGATGTATAACAACTTGGCGAACAGGAATGTGTTCTTAATTATGATACCTCATCAGTTGTGTTTACAATATTTAGAGAAGAGTTTAAGGTGAATGTCATGGGGTTACTTGCAGAGTTCTTGGTATGACCCAATGTAGGTGAACCTAGCAGGGAAATTTGCCCTGAAACTGCTTTTGGCAGGTCCTGTGTCTTGAGGCAGAGGGCTGACCCAACTGGAAAGAGCCTTTTAAGGGTGACTAATATGTAACTAAATTACCTTTTTTAGAGGTGGGAAAGTTGATGTCAGTAATTGGATTTCTGTATATTAAGGTTATTAAAAATAACTAAATATTTTTTCATGATCTTATTTATGGGGTTTCCACTCTACGCATGTTAGTACTTCTGAGTGTTTGATTGTGACAATAATGGACAACTTTGTGGTGGTTTTTTTCATGTTTTGATAATTTGGTTAAGGCATTACTATGAAAAAATATTCAAAATTTTAATGCATCTTCAAATGCCTAAATAGATTTGAAATTAATTTAGTGAGAACTTGGAAAAAAAACCCAAACCAAACCCAAAGCAACCCCCAAAACAGCATAGTACGAGGGAAAAAACACCTTTCAAAATATTTAATGCATTGTCTTAACTGAGGTTGAGTTGAATGTTTGAAACAGATAATTTCTTTAGAGTTGAAAGTTCTGTTTCTGAAAACATGAATGTTCTGGGGTTGAATCCTCCTGCAGCTATGCACGTTTCACAGTGCAAAATGAAATTACCAGATCCCATATTCCACTTCCATGTGCAGTACTTTCCCATTGTATTTAAAACAAGGAAGTCTATGGCACAGCATAGAACAGGACACATGGGTACCTGTGCAAGTCAGACTGGGGCTTGTGCTGTTTGCTTTGCTGTACCTGGTTGTTTCAAGATGGCACCTGGGGAAGCTGGGATGCCGAGGTAGAGACCACTAGATGGCCCCGCTGTTTTTTTCTGGACTGTGGGTAATTTCTGAATCCCTTGTCAGAATCTGTCCAGGATTATCAGGGAGCAGTGTGGTGGTGAAGTTGGCTTTCAGACTAAAATGAGGTTAAACTTACACATATTCAAAAAAATAAATGGACATTGGAGTGCAGATACTCAAAAACCATGAAGACATTTTAAAACCTTTCTTGCATGTCAGCCTACAGTCAGCATTGGTTTCAAAATGATGTCCTAACAATTAGTAACTTCCTGTACCTAAGTTTTGCATGTGAGGAGGAGCGAGGTTTTACTTGAAGTAAATTGAGCTTAAATTTCTTGGGAGAAGATGGGAACATTGGGTCTGTATTTATCCATGTGGACACTGGTTACTCAGTTTGGTTTGTCACTCACCTGTGGGCGTGGTTGCTGTTCCATGATGAGTACAGTTGGAATATGGCTCAGGAGCCTTGCTAAAGGCAGCTAGTGTGACTTGTGACCATTTTCATCTGATTTCTGATGTGTCCTTTCCCACCAGTAACTAAACCAGTCATTCCATGTGCTCGTATAAGTGTGTTTGCTGTCGCACTGTGCATCTTTCATGAGCTGGAACACTGCTTTAAGGTGGTGGAATGTCTTGTGTCCAGTCACCAGCTGTGTACAAGGAACCAGTTTTCATTGGTTTTGATGGATCTGTGTCTTTGAAGAAGGGAGCTTAAACCAGTACTTAGAAATTTTGGCTTGTTATAAGAGCCCTGGTGTTCTGCTAAGCAATGTCAGCTTCAGGGGATGGGCCAGTGTGATGAAAATGGTTGCAAGAGCAGATTTCTTAGATTTCCCACCACAGATTTCTCTAGTGGTGTAACATTGTGAAGAAATGTCAAGTGCAATTAATGGATCCTGAAAGGGTTTTTGGAATTCTAATAATCTAACTTTTTATAGTTTTGGTTAAACATTCTATTTTTGATTCTTGAATTGATTATTTGACATTGTTTTTGATAAAAGTAGATATTGTGGACTGTGTAACATGGGATGAAGCATCAATTACATGTTTAAATTATCTTCATGGTACAGTAGTTGAATGTCTTAGTTTAAAGCAATGATGTGTATTCCAACAGCATTTTTCTTCTAATTTTTCATAAAGAATCCATTCAGATGAAGCGTGTCAAAAGGAGTCTACGAATGAGACACCAAGATGGCAGTTCCACTGGGGATTGAGAGGTTGAGGAAATGGACTAATGCATGAGTGCTGGGATGTCTGTCCAAGAAAAGGATGTTAAAACGTGGACTCTCATGTTATTAAACCAGAGAAGATCTGGGTTGTGATCATCCTATCAAAATGGACTTTGCATTTGAATTAATCAGTGACTATCCAATGATGGATCTGTTTGAGGTCTGGGTGGCAAAATTTTCCTTTTGGGTTGTGTTTGCATGACAGGAAAATTAATTGGGTAAAAGATCTGTTGCTAGCCCTTTTGAGAAAATGTAATTTATAAAGTGACTTTAAATAAAAGGTTTTGGTTTATTTCACCCTTTGTGTTTGTTCTTTCTGGCTGAATATTTTTTACTGTGTTAATATTAAAGTGGGTTACATTTTTGGTTGCTATTAAACTGAGAAATACTTTAGCTAATTTCTGAAGGCAAGGTAAAATTTTCTGCAATACTTGATATCAAATGTGGTTTTCATTTGTAAATTATGCTCACTTTGCCATGACTTGCAATGAATTTTTATTCACTGGCTTGTTCATTCAGGTGCCTAATAGGAGGGGTTTTCAGTCCTTGGCCTATTGTCAGGGTGCTGCTGCTGAACTTTGTGAAGTTATTTTAAGATGGAATTGATACCAATTGAAGGCTGGGAAAATACAACAATAAAGGAGTACTTGGATGTTTTGTGTAACTTTCTTAGGTGTGTTCTTGGGTTGTGTGTGGGTTCAGAAACTTTTCAACAGATTTCCTGGACTACAGACTTCCTGAACAGTCTCTTTGGTCTTAAAATTGTTCTGTGCAAGTGTCCAATCTGCTTCACTGCTCTTGCATGTAGCCTTAGTGTCACAATACTGTGCCATGTGTTTGGTGAGAAAAAAAGTTATTTTTGATATTGCTACAGATGACATGTTAACCTTTGCAAATGAATTTTAAAATGCTTCTCCTATTCAAAGTCCTGATTTCCTTACAGGTTTCTAGTGGATCTAATAATTTAACTGTAGTCATTTCTTCTCTGTATGTTTCACCTGAAACTCAAAGTTGTCTTTGTTTTGTGCTGGAGGGACAAGATGATAAACCTGATGCTGAGATAACCTTGAAATTATCTTTGAAAACCCGAACAAAACCCTGTTCATTGTCTGTGTTTAACCATTTGCCTTGCTCAGAATTTTTGGAGATACCCATTTTGCCATGATGAGTTGCTCATACCTGTTCCATCCAGCCATTTTGGTGGTACACGCTTGCCCCAGTTTGGTTTTGGCATGTGTTTTTATGGTAGAGTTGGATGCTGGGGCCAACCTGAAGGGTTTCTCATTCAAATGAGTGGATTTCCTTGTTACCAAAAAATGTTTGGAATGGTCTTGCATTGTGTTTTTAGTTCTTGCAGTTGAGGTACAAGGAGTCTCCTGTGAGACTTGGTAAAGTGGAATTTTTTTAAAATGGCGTGTGGCATTGGAGAGTTTGTAATGAAACTGCTTGTGGAAAGAAGATAGATGGTTGTAGAAGATAAATGGCAGGTCTAAATGGCAGGTCTGTGGAGGAATTAAAGGGGATGATGTTGGTTCTGCTGGTCGAAGCCAATGGTTTTGGGTTGTTGGAATGCTGTGCCGTGGATGTTCCCATAGGACCCCAGACTAGCCCATTGCCCCTTAGTCTTGCAGTGGCTGATGGCTCTGTCTTGTGATGCTTATGAATATGCAGGATGTCCTTGTGCTTTAAGGGGTTGGTTTTGGTCCTGGAAGACAACTGGCAGTCAGAATCAAGTGGTCAGGGGATGCTTGGATCACCTCCATTCCCTTGGTGACACGTCCTCCCAATACCAGGATGTTGTGTTGGAGATGTCCATTGATTGATTTGCAATTCTGCTGCTTGGCTGTTGTGCAGCTTTAAAATTAATTCATTGTGTTAAAATCTCTTAATGACCATGAATGGGTTAAGAAAGTGCATTAGGAGTAAGCAGTTTGATGGTGTTGGACTGGCTTGACCGTAGTGCCTTGGCATAGCCGATGGAAATGGTGTGGCTGTTGGATTTGAGTTGTTGGGGGAAACCACTAGGGAGGCGCTGTGGAGCTGCAGGGCAGCCTCAGCTCTGTGGGGTTGGCTTGGGAGCGGGTGATGCTCCTGTCCCCCCCTGCCAGTGCCAGCACTGGGGGGCAGAGGGGACAGCTGTTGTCTGGGGATTCTGCCACCAGACTGGGGGGAAGCTGCCCCTTGGGTGGGGTGACCCCCAGGGTGGGCTGTTGCTGCCTGCATGGCTGTGAGCCCCACTTCCATGCCTTCAAAATGGCTTGTAACAGCACCACTTCCTGTCCAGGGAGGAAGTAATTTTAGCCCAGGCACTGAAATATTTAGCAAATCTTTAAAACAAAAGGCATAAATTCCATTTCTTTCTGGCTTCCAAAGGGTGCCTGAGCCACATGGGGTTAAGGTGCCCCTTGAGCTGGGGTAGTTGGAAGGAGCCAGGGCTGTGGGGTAGCAGGCACCCTTTAGGTGGAGGCTCTCTCTTTTTTTGGTAGAAATGAAGGGGTGGGTCTATGGTACATCACCTGAGTTGTGGGGTAAATGTAGAGAGTGTCAATCAAAGGCAGAGCTCAGAGCTGGGAAGGAGCTCTAGATGGCGGCTGTGCCTTAGAGAGAGCGCGCTCAGCTCCGTGCCTTCCCCAACACTTTACGCAACTTTCCCTAACTTTCAGGCAGCCTCAGGGGGCCCCCACAGCCCCTTGCCTCTCCTAGGCACTAATCGGGGGCCGAGCGGACCTTTTTCGGGCAGAAAAGCAGCTTTTGAGGGCTCCCTTTTCGTGCCTTGCTGGAAAGAAGAAGCCGTGGAGAGAGCCCAGGTCGTTGTTTTTCCAGCTTAGAAGCCATGGCGTACCTCCATTTTTGTGCGCTCTCCTAATGAGCTTTTTCCCCCGGACATTTTTGTACTAATTACCGCTTCTTTTGCTTTATCGGCAGCATATTTTTGGGATTAGAATTATATTTTTTTTTTATTTTATGAAATTTGTATTTTATCGGTATAATTCTAAATATTTTGGATCTAATGTTTTTCCACTACCCGAAACTAATATCGACTTGGTCCTGGCGGCGGTGCATGGATCAGGTAGGTGAGCAATTAATAATAATAATTTTTAGATTTCTTCCGTTTTGAATACTTTGATTTTCGACCGATTTGTGCTGTATTGGGATGACGCAATAAGATACAGAGATTATTTGCATCCAGTGTTACTTTGGGAAAGTTTGCAGGATGCTCCTCTCCTGTGTTTATTCTCGGATTTTTCTTGTAAAAATGATTATTTGTTTTAAATCTCCGGTTTGCCGTGTTGATCAGTGCTGTGTATTGTTATAACAATATCATTGCAGCGTCAGGACTTTGTTCCTGATAATGAAAGCCAGTGAAACGATCTGGGACCTTACCTTTCTTTCAACTTTTGACAGTAAATACCTGGGCACAGGACTTCAAAGCAAACAGACACCCCTGACCCCCTTTTAATATTTAAGAATAAAAAGATGATGAGAAATAAGGACAAAAGCCAAGGAGAGGAGGGTTCAGTCCACAGCAATGCATCAAGGTATGACCTATCAACTTTCTTTTTTTTTTTTTTTGTAAAACCTGTGAATACCCTGTTTACTTTGACAGCCTTGGGTTACTGTCAGTGCTTAATAGAAAACATTTTACTGATTTTTCTTCCTTTTTAAGGAATGACCTTGAGATTGTTAGCATGCCACACCCTAATTTTTTTTGGTAGCAATTTCTGAAACTTGTGTTGTGACTTAAGGGCCCATGTCCTAGGCAAAAGGTACTGTACCTTTATTCAGGGCAGCACTTGCCCCTGTATGATGTTTTTCCAGCTTTTCAATTTCAATTTTTAGGTTTTTTGTGTTGTGAAAAATGACCTTGTCGGTTTAGCCATTGCTGCATTGCACCATTTTACATACAAGGCAAATTTTTCTTTGAAGAATCTCAGAAGTCTAAACTTTAACTGAGGGCCATACAGAAGCCTGGTGTAGTAGTAAATTATAGTAAATAGGCACAAGAATAAGTTACATGAATGAAAAAAAGCTTATTTTAAAATATAAACTGGAAAGTGCCTGTTTGTCGGATACCTCTTACTTCAAATTTTATTTGAGCTTGTAGAACTTTGATTCTGTGAAGGTATTTTGGAATATTTTTATACAATTTAACCAGACTTTGTCCTGCTGGTGATGGCATTTTGTATCATAAAATATACACTGGGTCTGTTAACAAGAGGCACCAAATGATTTGCTTGTTTTGTTTAATGTATTTTTGCTCGGAGTATTTTTATTTACTCTTGTCAAGTAATGAGATTCTTTACAGATTTTTAGAAACTTAACCTTGATGTGGGAAAAGTATGAAATACTAAAAATGTTTGTTTGCTGGGAATGCAGAAGTACAATTACCAAATCACTCATTTTGTGTTTAAAAGGTCGGCTCTTCCAAAATTTGGAAATTAAACTATAAGCATTTTTGGGTTTTTTAGTTTGTAAATATTACTGAGTTTTACATTTTGTTAATTTCAGTTGAATCTTGGTCTGTTTCTTTTTCTCTGGTGTTGTCTTCCTGCATTTTTAACTAACATTAATAAAAAAGAACTCTGAACTGTGTTGTATCACATGTGCTCTATGTGATGTTCAGGTGTTTGAATAGTATTCTTGATGTCCAGTATTTAACCTTCCTTAAGCACACGAACTTGAAATAGTGTGGGAATATATATATTATCAAATTACTGTAACCTTCTAGTATAAATTTGGATGGTGTTCTGGATGTATTAAAAATGCAGTCAAATTTTAAATTCTAAAATAAATATGGATAAGATTGTTTAATTTGAAATTATTAATAAGTAAATTAGCCTCAGGGATTGTTGAAGCACTTAAAACAGATCTTTTCTAATATTGCAGTTGAAAAACATCAGATTTTCATACTGTGCTTTCTACTGTAAATGCTGCTCATAAAATATTACATGAAAAGTCACCGTTTATAAAAATTATTTTTCAGATTATATAAATTTTTATGCTTTTTTGAAGTGGAGATTATCAACAAGAGCAGCAATAGACATAATTTGTTGAGGAAATTGAAAGTATTTTATCAGTGTTGGAAAGGATTAGAAGCTAAAATCTGAGCCATGTAGCAGGAGTCCCAAAGGGATTTTTGTCCTTAGGGGTATGAGATTTGCATAGCGTCTCGTGCGCCTTTGGTGTTTTCATTGAAAGGTTATTTATCATAATTGATCCATTTACATTTAACACCTGTTGTGTGAGGGCTACCCTTCTCCCCTGCACATCTTTTTTTTTTTTTTTTTCTCTAAATAAATCTGCTGTGTGTGACACCAACACACACCTGAAATGTGGGAACAGTCGAGCACAGGATATTTGCAAATGAACCCTGTTGAGCTTATTTGTGAGCTGTGAGTCAGCTCAATGTCAGAATGGGCTTTACTTCCTGAGGTTGACCTGAAGTAGGGGAAATGATTTCTAGGAAGTAAAGCCACCACTTTGCTGTTTGTAACCCAGAAATGCACCGGTGTCTGCACTTCACATGCTGCTGAGACCAACTTGGCATCCGTGGAAGTACCTTGACATGGAAGTTGCACAGTCCTGGTGGGGGCCCTGGGTGGTGGAGGAGGTGGATATGGCGGGTGCCATTCACCTGGGCTGGAGGCTGTTAGAGGGGAAGAAAATACAGTTCTTGCACACCGCTGTAGTGCCCTAACTGAGGAATTGACTCCCACCTTTCCACTTCTAAGGAAATACAAAGGCCTGTGTTGAATAAACAAAAATGCCTGAGAATTGTCCCAAAGCAGATGATTATTCTTGGGGAGAGAGATGGTGTTAACTCTTTACAGTTTGTAAGCTAAGGGTTGTACTCCTGCCTTTCTAGGTGCCCAGTAACACCAGTCATTTGTGCTTTAAATCGAACTTGGAGCTGAGGGATTTCATACAACTTTGCCCAACAGGGTAAAAGTTGCTCTGGGTCTGCTGCACTTCCTGCTGACCCCCACCTGTGTGCCTGGGATTTGCATCAGTAATGGAACACAATCTGCTGTATTTTCTAGCGTCTTCAGTGCTGCCTGTGTGCAGGGCAGGTGCTGTGGAGGTGCATCCATGGTCGGCCCCGGTGGGAAGTGCAGAGGCCGGAGGCAGGCTGGGGGCCCCCCTGTGAAGCCCAGGAGCGAGTTTTGCAGGGATAGCAAGTAACAGGAGTGGGATACATAGTTTCCCTTGACCTGTGTCTGTTGCAGTTGCTCTCCCGCCTCTGAAATACTCGGCGTGGGAACGGTTTGAGCTGCAGCCCCTGCAAGCCCTTGTGTCAGTATCAGCTCTGGGCTTCTCTAGCATTAAAACTTTTTTTTTTTTTTTTGCGGGAAAACTAGGTTGTGGCGGGTTAGCTTCCAGGCCATTTTCTGTGCAGAGCTGGAGCTCCGAGGTCTGAAATGGCGTGTTTTTGCTCGGCAGCCACCTCCCAGCGCAGGGCTTTGCGCAGCACAGCACCCTCGCCTGACGTGGCAGCCATTTTATGGAGATGTCGGTGCACACGAGCCGGCGCTTGGCGGAGCGGGGGAGCGGAGGGAACCGATCGCGTTCGGCACCAACTGCCCGCGGTGCGCGGCGCTGGGAGCGGGGGGCAGCCCGCCGTGCCTGCGGCAGCGGCAGGGCCGGCGCGGGCGGCGGCGGCGGCGGCGGCCGGCGCCCTCACAAAATGGCTGTTCTTTGTGCCGCGCCGCCCGGCGCCGCGGGAAGCGGCCGCGGGGTTCAAAGGCCGCCCCGCGCCGGCCGCGCCGCCATTGGCTGCGCGCGCCGCGCGGGCCCTCGGGAGCGGCCGCTCCGCCGCGCCCCCGCTTCCGCTGCTGCGCCGGGCGTGGGCTGCGCCGCCGGGCTCGGGGCTCTCGTCCATTATAATACTGCGGGCTGTTCGCAGAAGTCGCTTGAAAACAAACAGGGCTATTTTTTTTCCCCTTTTTTTTTTTTTTTTTTTTTTCCTCTACTAAAGGAGTTGTAGAATGCCATATATTCCCGGAACATTTGTCTTTTGCTTTCACTGTGCGATTTGCAACTGAGTTTCCTTCAGCTGAGTTAGAAACATTAAACACACTTGTTAAAATGCCTCAAACTGTGGGTTTCAAGTTTTATCCAGAAGACGAGTTATCTTTTAGCTCTTGTGGCCATGTGCGTCTGCCGAGGCTTTCAGTTTCATTTGCACTGCTGCATTCTTCAACGGGGACTTTTTTTTTCTCCCTCCTTCTTTAAGCTTTAACCCTTTGTGAAACTGTCCAGAGCCTTTTTTGAAAAGGAAAAATGCTTGATCAGTTTGGACACAAAAGGACTACTACGCAAGGAATTCATGTGAATCGTGATGTAATCTGTGTGCAGTACAAAGGAGATTGTTCTTGTTTTGCTTTGTTACTTCTGTTTCACATTACCCTCGTGAAGGAAGTGTCTCATCTAATTACGCATGCACAATCCTGAGGCTTTCAACTCCTCTGTTCTCTGTTTTGTGATTGTTGCCAGAGATGGATACAGTATATACAGTGCTATAAAAAGGACTCACCAACTGCAAGAAGCTACATTTAGCTGTAATTCCATTGTCTTCTGGATTGTTCTTTTTCACTTAAACATCCTAAGCTAATTACTCAACTTGCATAGATTCTCTAAAATGCGTGACTTTTGCTGAATAAAAATTGGAAAATGGGAATGAAGAGCTCACCTGGGTAATTCTGTAACCCAGTTTCTGTGGCACAGCCCGTGCTGGGGCAGGGGCGTTGCCATGGCTGAGTGCACGTGTGTGCAGGCGTGTTCCCAACTCCACCAGTGCCTTCAGCCACGGCAAGGGGACGTGGCTCAGATCGCAGATTGAAGCCTCTTCCCCTTTGGGTTGATGTTTCACCTGCCGCACTCTGAGGGCAACAGTTGCCCTTATCTGCACCTTCCCCACTTCCTCCAGCGCTGGAGCCGAGCTCGCTGGCGGCATTTCCGAGAACGCGGATCCCGGCTGGCTCGGGCTGCCCTAACCACACTTCTGCCTTCAAACAAACGCTTCCACTGGTACCTTTGACAGGGCTCGGAAGGAGGGCCAGGAAGGCAACAATCTTTCATTTTAATCTCTCCAACTCAGTATTGGGATAAACCAATTCCTGTCTTTGTTTTCGTGTTTCACCTCTCAGAAAGTTGCCCATAGCATTCATTACCAGGTTACTGAGCTGCCAGGCCTTGTCTCCGAGGAATTTTTATACTGGACATCTCTTAATTCAGGTTTATCAGTGCTGCCTTTGAGGAGCAGATGAGGTTACCAGTGGCAGGTGCAGACTGGCCATGAGGTGAAGCACCTGAGACAGCGAACAGCAGTCTAGGAACTGAACTGAAGCTTCTGATTCCATGGGCTGGCTGTTTTTGAACTCGAGACAGCCCAAGTAAACCTACTTCGGGTGGGTTTGGCAGCTTACGCTGTAATTATCTCTCCTGATACACAACCTGGAGGTGTGTGTATCCACTGTATCTAGTTCCGTGCACACGACGGTCTCAGCAGGAATTGCAATGTTAAATTAGGCTGCTAAGTTCCGGAGATAGAAAAGGCTTCTAAATCTCTCCTTGCCCCTAGCTGAAATCCAGCTCAGGAAGGAGCTGATAATGGCTGGAGAAAGCTTCTGTTCTGCTTTCTCTCTCCTCTCCTTCAAGGAAAATAAATACAAACAGCAGAGCACTGGGGGAGGGGATGGCCCGGATTACCATAATTAGATAGAAGCAGCCTTCTAGCAAAGGATGTGCTGTTCTACTGATACGGTGTCTCACATCAATCTTTCTGGTGTGCTTTTAATTAGAGACGTGTGCTGAAATGCCATGTGAAGATGCTCTTTCAGTAGGTGCTGGTGTGTATGTAAAGTCCACCTTCACGTCCCATAGAGGAGCCTTGAAATGAAAGAAAAAAAGCCCAGAGGAAAAGTTTACCCCTAGTGACTTTCAGTGAAGCTTTTGTAAGTCTGTCACGCTGTTAATGCCTCATTTTCTCAGAGCAGGGAGTATCTTTTGGACATAATGAGCCAAATGTTGCTGAGTCTTTCCAGATGTACAGCAGCTCATTTTACATTACAACTCGTGTAGCACTGCTGCTAAATTATAAATTTCAATCTCCACCTTTCTTTACATTTACCTGTGGGCTGAGATAGCCTACTCTGTACTACATGTGCTTTTCTAACCTTGACTAAGGGTTAAAAATTAAAAAGTTTTTAACAGTGATCTCATATTTTTTTCTGGTATTGTGCTGGAAGTGCTGGCATGGAGTTTGATCTTGGCAGGGCTCAGTGCAGTGTGTCTGCCAAACTCCACAGACGGGATGAGATGGGATGCTTAACACTTCGTTGCTCACCAACCTTTACCCCAGCTATGAACAAGGGTGTTGTAATGTCAGGAATCCACTGACTCCAGAACACCTGACTCCTTAGGAAAAAGCCGCGTTGCAACTATGTATGTTTCTTGCAAGTGCCATTGTTAGGTATAGATGACTTGATAGAATTGCTAATGCGTTAATTATAGGAGTCGTTTGCATCTCTCTCATGGGGAGGAATCTCTGCGCTTCACCAGTTGAGATTTGAATGCCATATGCTGCCTGTAAAACTTAGGCTTAGCGATGAACTTTAAATCTCTTGGTTGAAAACGGCTTTTAAGAGTCACTTGGAATAACCTCCTCAGGCCAGATCAGACTCTCTTTTTCTGAACTGCAGGTCACCTGGAACCATAAAAGAATTTCTACACCACCATGTTCCATGTAGATTTCCGTATACGCTGCATGTCTTTAATCTGAGAGGTTTTAAAAGGACATTTACAAATGTTAAGGGCGAAAAAGCACCCACTTCTGTACTATTAGTGTGTGCACACTCCAGCCCCCCTCACGCATCCACATGCCCCTCGCCAATGGGATGCCCCTGTGTGTGCAGAGTCCACGTTGTGCTGCCGCTGAGCTTCAGGCTGGCATGGCTCAGCTTGAACTGGCACGGCAGAGGGCACAGGGACGGCCCTGCCCGCTGTCTGAGCAAGGTGTGCACCCCGGGCTCCTGCTCCTCTCCTTGGCTGGGGGTGAGGAGGAGCTGGGAGCTGCCAGGAGCCAGCCGGGTCCTCCCGCTAATGGGGGATGTGGAGCCCGGAAACGCCTCGCTGCCTCCGGGGAGGGAGAGAGAGATGGGCCCTTTCAAACCCCGAGAACTGCAATTGTTCTCCCCTTTCCGTGCAGGGAGAGGGAAGGATGCTGCCTTGGAGATTATCAATGGCGCTCCTTAATCATCCAGACAGGTTTTTGACTCCTTTTGTCCCTCTCCTGGTTTTTTTCTCTTTCTTTTCTCTTCTTCCACTAAACATCCCAAGCATTTTCAGCCTCTGGCTTAAAGAGCAGAGCCAGATCTTCTCATCATGAATAAATTGCTCTTTTTGCTTGGTTATGCAAGCACGACATAGTGTCTTCATAGTGGAGGAAAAAATCCACCAGCTTCTGGAAAGTCTGTATCATTCAGGATAGCCCAATGTGCTTTGCTGAGCTGACCCAGAGCAGTGAGGGATATATTTAGCTCTGCCTTTGGCATTTGGGAGTCCTGTGCTGGGGTAAGTAGCAGTGGCCAGAATAGGCTGGAAAGCCTCACAGCCTAGTTCAGGTGGATATTTTGGATAGATACCTCTTGGGTGCATAATCCCTCAGCTGGTACAGCAGCACCATGTCCCAGCTGTCCCTAGCACTGTGTAAATGTAATTAACACCCAACCCTGCAAGCCAAGCTTGCTGGCACAGGTGGCAGAAGTGTAGATTCTCCAGGAGAACTTCTCACATCCCTGTTTAAAAAGAAAAAAAAACAAAAAACAAACAAAAAAAAAGTTTCTGATCAGAAAGTGAGGTTAGGGAAATAATTTTATGCTTTTTTGAAGAACACATTGGTAATCTCGAAGGGGCAGCCCAGACACCTTGAGAGTTTGTTGTGCCCCTTTAAAGCTGGCCTGGATTTGGACAAATCATTTTTTGAGTATTCAGAGTTATTAGAGTCTCACTCCTAAACAGTATGAGGAGCCTGGTTGTGTTTAGGATATTCTAGTTTAAGTTCCTGCTTGGAGACATATCAGTGTGTAAAAGTACCATGCATAGGTATGGACAGTAGAGGACCAGGCGTATTTTTCTTCCTTCCCCCCCATTTCCATTTTTCCCTGCAGGAAATAAACTGGGAAAAGCTCTTTCACCGAATGACCCTTCTCAAGGCTTCTCACTCAGAAAATCTTTGCCTTGGGAGACAGGCAAGCACCAATCACTTTTTAGTAGACTTTCAGAATAAAATCAAGGGAACTGAAAAATCTAGGAATTTATTTATTTATCTTCAGTGTCACAATCTGTCCTTCATTTGGCTCTCCTGCTCACTCCATGTGCTGTGTCTGTATGGCCTTGTCTAAGATTACTGTGGTTATTTGCTCAGTGTTCTGTGGTACCCGTATCTTCTCTCTATCCAATGATCTATAGCTGGAACCCATCTGTGTTCCTATCCACGGCTTATTTAGCCTAAAGGTTAAATTTAGTTTAGTGCCTTTTTACAGCTACCCTGTGACTTGAGTGCACGTATCAACATTGACGGTGCTTGTTTGTATTTGCAATATATGTAGACATTTCATATATGTTTATATAGAAACATAGAATGGTTTGGGCTGGAAGGGACCTCAAAGATCATGCTATTCCAACCTCCCTGCTATGGGCAGGGACACCTTCCCCAAGACCAGGTTGCTCAGAGCCCCATCCAACCTGCCTCGAATGCTTCCAGGGAATGGGGTGTTCACAACCTGTCTGGGCAACCTGCTCCAATGCCTCAGTAAGCTCACAGTAAGGATTATTTCCCTAATATTTAGTCTAAACATACTTCCTTTCAGTTTGAAGCCATTTCCATGTATCTTGTCACATGCTCTTATAAATAGCTTCTCTTCATAATAGGGAACATGTTTATAGGTCAGATATTCAAAGGAAATGTTTAGCAGCAGCACAGTCCCCATCTCAGTTGGTGTGTTTGCCCTTTCTGTGGTTTGTCACCGTGCTTGTGTGTCCCACAAGTCACTTTAGGAAGACAGACCTGTTTAAATAGTTTTAAGTTGGTGGCCTGCACTGGCTTTGCTTCTCTGTGCTTTGGAGTAAATCTCAGGTTGGTTCTGCTGGTGGATGGGAGTGGCTTGGAGCAGCTGGCAGCCTGAGCTGAAGAGCTGTGGGTGCCCAGGAGCTCCTCTCAGGTAGAGCTGGCTCTGCCACACAGCCCTGGTCTGGGCCCTGCCATGGTCCTGCCAAAGCCAGAGAGGCTGTGGGGACCGGGCATGGAGTTGGGCTGACCCAGCAGCTGCCTCCAACCCTGGGCTGCTCACCCCCTTCCCAGGGTCTATTAGATTGGAAAAGACCCCTGAGATCATTGAGCCCAGGCTATGGTGGTGTTGTACACTCTGCAACTCACCTGCACTGCCAAGTGCAATTTATTTCCACTGCTCCTGGTTACTGTAGAGGCTTGGGCTGGGCTTAAGCCTGCGCTGACCTGCTGTTTCTCTGGGCTGTCCAGGTGTGTATCAGGGAGCCCGGCAGGTCCAGCCAGTGCTGGGAACATGGGCTGAGGGTGAGGAGGGATGGGAGTGGGGAGAGGCTGTGTGCCAGCCACCTGCCCGGGGCATTTTGGTGTCAGTTACCCGCAGCACTGATGACTCTGTGGTCGACAATGCACAGGAGTTAAATATAACGGTTCCTGCTGTCAGCCAGCCCCTGATGTTATCCAGCCCTGGGATAATGTGCCAAGGTCCTTCTCCAGCCTTCACGGCGTGGTTCTGCTGGTGCTGAATCCCTGCAGAGCTTGTGGAGCCCACTGGAATGCTGCTGTTTGGATTCAAACTTGTTTAGATTCAAAACATTCACAACAGTTCTTTAAAGCTAGGAGGAGCTTTGCTTGTGGGAGGGTCTTGAGTTATTAATCCTCCTTTATTCCCCTGTCTGAATTCAAGTCCTGTCCCTCAAAAGCCACATTTTATACACTGGGACAGAATGGTCCCAGTTAGAGCCATTCCCGGTCCGTTCTTGGTTTCACAAATGCGTATTGGGGTCATTTTTTTCAGCTGTCTCACACCTTCTGGAAGCGTATCTACTGTTTGTTCTTACTGAGAGCTTATAAAATGACTTGCTGTTTGCAAAGATGATCCTCTATAAAATGAAGTCGTATTTGAAATATTAAACACAAAGTCAGGAGGCTTCATGCACGTGGTAATTGCATTTTAAACTCAGATGCCTCACTGTAAAGGCTCTTATCAGTGCCTTTCAGCTACTTATTTCTTGGAAGAAACATGTCCTTCTTGGTAAGGAATGATTTAGTTTTGCTCCCCCTCAAGTGAGGAGCAGACTCTTAATTAAAACAGACTTACAGCCTGAAGTATTTCTTAGAAACCAGAGGAATGTGTTTAGCTGAGTCTTTGCAAATCCCAACTTTTTTTAGGAGTTACTCACTTCAAGGAAGTTACTAATGGTCCATCTGTTGCTTTCTTTTGATGTTCATGGGTGTTTTTGGAGGAGGGTGGTCTGGCTGAATTGTGATTTTTATGACAATTAATTATAGCTTATCCCTCACTTATAGTTTAATTGAAAGTAGGTCTTGTTTGGATGCTAACTCAGGGGCATTAAACCAGGACAAATTCCAAAAATAACTTCTGAAAAGAGGAGTTAGGTCTCCAGGTATATACAGTGTTAGGCCTGATTTGACATCTAATGTTGCTAGTACATTATATTCTGTTGGTGGATTGAAATGCTTTCTGATTGTTCCAGTGATAGCTAGAGAGGATTACTTTATGAAAATAGGCCTTTTAGTTATTTGTTTTATCTGATCGACATAGAAAAGAACACAAACACATATGGTGCCTCAATAACAGGTCGTTCATTAAAAAAAAATAATTATTTGCAACAGCCTTCAAAAAGACATAACCACTTCTCATCTGTGTTTCTTTCCTTAGTAGGGGAAGAAGGTGTGCAGGCAAATACAGATGTGTATGTCACCAGAGAACGCTCCTTCTTTTCAGCTGACACAGTTCACAGCCTGAAAAAAAGAATTACAGTGTTCAGACAATGTTGTGGATAAAGCACATGAATTATGGCTATTGATGTGCAGAGAGCCTGTGTCCCTGTGTCCTTGAAATAAAGCTTAGGGCTTTGAGGAACAAAGAGCTCCAGAGCAGGAGGAGGACACTAATTACTGTTCTGCCTCTAAACAAATACTGTCAGAGCTGTCTGGCCTCAGCCTTGCCTGGGCTGTTAAAATTCCTTCCAGCTATTGCTCAGAAATCCGATTGAAGGAAAAACTGTCTTCCTCTTCCGTGTGCTCCTGTGGGACACGGGATGCCAGCATGCCTCAAGCAGAGCCGGGGGTTGCCACTTGCTGTAGTGACAGCAGAGGCTTGGATGCCTCCAGGTCCCGTTCCTTTGTGGAGGCCCAGTGGGATGGTGTCCTGCTGAGCCCTGCCATGGACACCATCTGTCCCCAGAGCTGCTGCAGTGCTGCTCCCAGGAGCAGTGCGGCACCACCACGGGTCATGGCTGTGGCACCACCATGGGATATGGATGTGGCACCACCAGGGGTCATGGCTGTGGCACCACCATGGGTTACAGCTGTGGCACCACCATGGGTTACGGCTGTGGCACCACCATGGGTCATGGCTGTGGCACCACCATGGGTCATGGCTGTGGCACCACCATGGGTCATGGCTGTGGCACCACCATGGGTTACGGCCATGGCACCACCATGGGTTATAGATGTGGCTCCACCATGGGTCATGGATGTGGCTCCACCATGGGTCGTGTGGATGTGGCTCCACCATGGGTTATGATGTGGCTCCACCATGGGTCTGGATGTGGCTCCACCATGGGTTATAGGTGTGGCTCCACCATGGGTTACAGCTGTGGCAGTGGAGGGCTGTGGTGGGCCAGGGGTGGCTGTTGTAGAGCCGGCAGAAAAGGGGTGTAGTGAGACAATGTTCGAGCGGCTGCGCCTTTGGTTCTCGTGGGTAACCTCCATCCATCCATGCCCAGGGACAGGCAGGGGGGAACGGGCAGCCTGGCATGGCCGTGCTTCACTTGAATTTCCAGCCCTGCTTGCCGGATGCCATGTGATAATCCCGTTCCCTCAAACCCGGCTGGGACAGTGAAACCGCGGCTGATGGCTGCCCCCGCTGCTTGCGGAGGGCGCTTCGTTTGTATCCCGCGCCGGGGATCCCCGCGCCGGGGATCCGCGCCGGGGATCCGCGCCGGGGATCCGCGCCGGGGATCGCAAGATGTCGGCGGCGGGGCGGCCGCGAAATGGCGGCGGCGCTGCGGGCGCGGTGCTGCCCCCTGCCCGCTCCCCGCTCCCGGCCCGGGGCGGCCCCCGTGGCGGCTGACCGCGCGGAGCCGGATGGAATGTACCCGGGAACAGGCTTTGCGGGTGTTTTTTTATTTTTTTTAATTATTTTTTCTAGTTTTTATTATTTCTTCCTTGAATCGTGAAACCTGAGCAAAGCCTTTGATGTACTTTGTTATTTTTGAACAAAAGTAGAAAAGAAAATAATAAAACATCTGTTTAATCCCTCTGCAAAGTTTTCCTGACTCTTCTTTCATAGTGTTTTCTAAGTGAAACCTTAAATATGACCAACACATCTGGCTGCCAGTAGAAAGCTGACTGGGAAAGGGGTGCTCCCTGTTCCAAAAGTTTGTAGCATCATTGTCACTGTGTTTTTGTTTGTGGCAGTGGGGTTTGAATGCTGCCTTGCCAGCGCACATATGATAAGGTGTACTGAGATTTCAGTTTGATTTTTTTGATCTAAAAATAAAAAAACATGTATGTTGGGAGTATTTGGGCAAAGGTATTTGAAAATTTTGGCCACCTAAAATAGTTTGGTCTCTCATTGTTTTGTTGAGGAGCCTTCATTTAAGGGGCTACTCCTCTGTGTGCTATCCTATTTTTATATAAAGATACTAAAAAAAAAAAAAAAAAAAAAAAAAGGCAGTAACTACACCTACTTAGTGTTTTGCTCTCCCATTACTGGCTTGAAAAATGCAGTCAGCACAGCACTGTGTAATCCTTTAAAGAGGAGCTGTCCCAGCCACAAGCCTATATAAGCTTCTTTCTTCTGCCCTGTTGCTCAATTCATTCTTTCTGCAAAAAACATTACATTTAACATCATTCATGGTGTTATGGGTACACTGTTTGATACTGGCCTCTTGCAGAAAGTGTATATCAGATTTATTTTGGACTTTTGGCCACACTGGGATGCAGTGGCGAGCCGTGCTGGAGCAACTGCTTATTTTTAATATAGCAGGATGGTCTCTGGATGCTGCAGCTCCCGCTGTACCTTACTCCAGGGCAGCCAGATCCTCCCAGAGTACCTGTGCTGCTGGAACTGCTACTGCTCCTCTTCACCTAGCACCGCTGCTTTTGTTCTGGTGATGAGCAGGACATCCCAGACAGGGATTCTGGGGCTGCACTCTCACCCGTGTCCATTTCCAGTCCTGGGAAGGATCTGCCTCTGCTGCAGAATGCCACTGTGGGCTGTCTGGGCACAGCTTCCACTCAGGCTTTTCCACGCCTCTTGTCGTGGCTCGGATGAGTCTCAGGTTTGCTCGCTGCGTATTTCACAAGTGTGTCAGTGCAGTTAAAATGTAACCTCTTCTTTCTCTACCATTAGTCACTCGGCATCCGAAGAAGCCTCTGGCTCTGACTCTGCAAGCCAGTCTGAAAGTGAGCAGGGCAGCGAGTCAAACAGCAGCTCCGAGTCCTCTGAGAGTCAGTCTGAATCCGAAAGTGAATCAACGGGTTCCAAATCCCAGCAGACCCCTCCTGAAACCAAAGAAAAGCCAGCCTCTAAGAAGGAAAGGATAGCAGATGTAAAAAAGGTATTACCCCTTCTGCTCTGCACAGACTCGTTACTCCTGTACCCAGCACGGAAGGTCAGAGAGCAGAAGTCAGTGGAGCTGTGCCCAACTTCCTGGCCTCTTTGCACATGGACCAAACAGCCTCTCACCTCCAGTGTCCCCAGAGGCTGCTTGGTCTGGAGCCCTGCTGGTGTCACCCTTGAGAGCAGAGCTGTTTGTGGAACAGCCCCTGGGGCACCAAGTGAATGGTGATGGGGCTGACTGGTGTGAATGAGGGGCAGGTGCCTGTCATCAGCACATGATCCTGTCATTTCATCCTCTCCCTCTGTCTTTCCACTCCTCTCCTGTCTCTCCCTCAAAAGCAGTAAAGCCTCCCCATGTGATAAATAATCAGGAAGAAGGTTTGTCTGGGGTTTAAAGTTTGAACCACTTTGTGTTTTTTACATCACTCTTCCTCTCAAAAAAGCACAGGGGAAAAAAAAAAAGAGAAAGAATGAAAAATCTATTTAACTTCCATTGTTTATTAAATCCAGAACAGTGCTTTTTTTGCTATGCTGTTTTGTTTGTTTCTTTTTTCCTGCAGCTTCCCAGCTCCTCCCTAGCTGGGAATACCCCTCAGAAATTTCCCCTCCACTTGCTGTCAGCAGGAAAAGGGTTTGTGGGTGTTACTACACATAGTATCCCTTTGTACCCCTCAGGACAGAAGCTGCACCTCAGGTACCTGTGCTACCTGAGGGACAAAGACACCTGAGTAACACAGGGCAGTGTGAGGTGAGAAAGAGGAGCCCAAATACCATTTGGAGACAGGAACTCAGTGAACTGAGAAGGAGAAAAGAAGGAGAAAATTCTGGTTAGGTCACCTTGTTTGTTTGTTTGTGGTGTGTAACCGTCCTGTTGTTCTTAGCCGTGGGTTGCACTGGGTACAGCTTGCTCCTGAGAGTGAGTTCTATGGAGAAAGGTGCTATGTGTGTAAAGGATAAGGAGGGAGGATAGTGCTTCCAGCCTGTGCTCCCCACGGACCTGCCAGGGAGAAGTGAAGGATTTTGTTACCAGCTTCTCCTTCCCACAAAGCTCCAGGCTGCTGGCTCAGGTTGTGGCTAAATCCTCCAGTGTTTGGACTGGCAAGAGAGGATGAGTTTATAAGGCACTTGGGGTAACACCATACTAAAATTTGTGGGTTTTTTTTCTTGATAAGTGGGCACTAAAGGAACTCTTCTCTCCCTCTGAAGGATTCTAAGAGCATGTTCCTAACAGTAAATGTTAACATTATCCTGTGAGGAAGCACATCTATACACAGGGTGATAATTAGCATGGGTGAAACATGAAAAGGTCAGGACACCCTCTAATAAGAAAGCCTCTCCCTTCCTTAATATCTCTGTTAATGGGTGTCTTCCTTAGCTAGGTCTAACCTAGGCATGTTGATACCTCTTCTCCTTGAATAAACAATGCAATTAATTATTATACTGTTGTTTATTTGGTATTTGTCTGGATACACCCATGAAGGCGGGGTTAATCTGTGTTAGGTGCTATTAGCATTTGTTATGGAAGTTGCTCCCACATTCAAAACCTATGCCATTTAATAGATGAAAAGACAAGTTCTTCAAATGCTTTGGTGGGCATTAAATTTGAGGGTTTACTCTTTCATGAGAATGTACTTGCATGCTCAACAGATACACACTGTCACAGTTTGTCCCTTATGCCATTACTCCTTTAACAGAGGCAGAAGAATTGCTGGGCTGCAGCCTGGTATCCATCACGCTCTCAATCCCAGCCACTGCTGCATCTGGCAGTGTACTTTGACTTCCTATTCCTGCCAGTGGCTTGCAGAAATATTTGAGGATTGGAGGGAGAGAGAATCAGAAGGAAATTAATAGATGTAGAGAACTAAGAGCTCTGCTGAGGGAGAGAGGAATTACTGGTGTAGGAATTTGAGGGGAATGGTAGTGGTTTGTGTCTGCCCTGTAACTCCTGTGTCCTGTATCACCAGCACAGCTCTGCATTCGTCCCCTCAGGGCATCCATTTTCGTGTTCCCTTCTCCTGCCCATCCACAAGAACAATTGCATGCTCTTGTACACAGTGTATTGAACTGGGGAGGGCCTCATTTTACAGCAAAGAGCACAACAATTCCCAGCAGTCACCTCTGCACATCCATGTGTCCTGTGCTACCAAACCACATTCCCATCAGTGCATTCAGGAGAGCAACCAGCAGCCACTGCCTTGCCTTGCCAAAGGACAGGGTATCTTGCTCCATTTGCCATCCAGACTGGGCCACAGAACTCACCTTTGAAGCTGCAGCTGGCAGTGTCTCCAGGCAGCTGGTGGGGCATTCCACCAAGAAAGGAATTGTGCTGGAAGCTGTTAGTGGCAGAGAATTGCCCTGTTGAGTTGGCAGGTCTGTTCATTCCATGTCCAAGGTGTTGCCTCCATTCCTTTGGCACCAGTGCTGCAGAGGGCTGGCTACCTCAACACTCTGTGCTTCAGCCTGAACGAGCTGGAGAGTGATTTGTGCCTCACTGGAAAGATGGACCACTGTTAAGATAACACTGAGATAAACACATGCTGCTTTAGAGAAGTATATCTTAAATTTCCCAAAATAATAATATTTTCCAGCCAGTTTTTTATACTGTCCATCTACTGGTTGCTAATTCCCTAATGGTTTTTTGTTGATTTTTTTTAAGCCACCATCAAACTTCTCTAAAATGTCAAAAGTAATTGGGGTGAAGCAGGCCTTCTGATGGTCTGTTTATTTTGCAGATGTGGGAAGAATATCCTGATGTTTATGGGGTTAGGAGGTCAAACCGAAGCAGACAAGAACCGTCACGATTTAATATAAAAGATGAGGTAAGGAAAAAAAAAAAAGGATGAGGGATTACTGAACATATAAAACCAACCAAACCCAAAGAGGAAAGGGAGGTCTCAACTGCACTGCCTTTTAAACACTGAGTCCCAGCTTGGTGCATGGATGTTGGAGCTCACAGTTGAGTCCTGCAGTTGGATCCTTGGCCCGAGACCTTTGGAGTGAGTGGGACACTGCATGGGCTGAGATCTGCATGCACTGATCTGATTGCTGGAATGGGGCATAATGAGAGTCATGCTCTGCTGTAGGAACATCGTGGAGAGGAGTCTGTGTAATAAAAAAAAACAGAATGAAACCAAACTGCAACACAAATCCAATCAGGAATAAAGGAAAGTTCCCAGAAACACCTCATAGCAATAAAGCAGTCATTGTTGCCCATCCTGGAATGGATCCCACTAATAAATGCATTTGTGTGTGTGCAGTTTTATGACCCATCACTTTTCTTTGGTTGAATATTGGGGAATCTTTTGTGCTTCAGTTGAAGGTGACAGTGGTCAGAGCCTGGCAGCCAAACGTTCTAATTGTTCCTGTTTCAGAACACTGTTGGGTTTTTTTTCTGAAGATGTAGAAATTAGGTGCTGCCTTCATTTGCATCTGACAGGTTTTCTGCGTGGAGCATTTCATCTGCAGGTCTTCAGGAAGGTCGAGTAGCCATAGCAGAGGGGAAAGAGAGCCAGAGAGAGGCATTTGTGGAGAGCTTGGTCTTGGGGCTGGGAATCTGCAGATCAGCAGCAGACTTTGAGCAGAGCAGGAGCCCAGTGGTTCTCTCTGCCTCAGGCTGTTTGTTTCACCACCGGGATGTGCGTTTGGATGCTCTAGGGTCACACGCAGGTCTCCAGCTCCTTGCTCTGGTGCGTTACTGCTGAGCCTTGGTGGCACCCCAGTGCTGCCAGCTGCTCCCCAGACTCCTGTGCTGGCTGTCCCGCAGAGCAGAGGTCAGGAAGGGGCTCGGGGTGCACCATTGACAGAGCTTTTGTTTTCCTTTTCAAGTTGGCAGAGGCTGGGCTGGCCAGCCACTCCTCTGTGCGATGCCCCGGCATGCACTGTGCCGGCGACCTCACACCCACCCCCGAGCTCCGCTGCACACCCCCCTGCCCTCTTAGGGGCCCAGGTAAGTCCCTTCTTTTTTTTGTTTTACAATATTACGTGGTTTTGCAAATGTTGTTTTCTTTTTCGATATCTTTATTTCCTACTACTTAAGGTAAAATTAAAAAAAAAATCTGAGATGCGAAAACTTTGCTATACCACAAAATATTGTAAAAAACAAAAAAACCCCAAAGGTCCTCCAAATGACCCCTACTGCAGCTTCTGTGAAAGAGCTGAAATTTTAAAAATTGGAGCACCCCCTCACAGCTCTCTCCCCAAAGCAACACTGACTGGTCCCCATAGGACAACTCCCGTCCGCAGCAGAGTCTGATGGGGGGTGTGACCTCCCAGGAGCACAGTGCTGGGGCCTCGCAGAGAGCAGGAGGAGATAGACAGGCTTGCTTTTGGAAGACACCAAGAGAGAGGAAATAGCACAGCTCAAGCCTGCGTGGTGCTGAGCACTCCTTGCTGCTGCAGGAAGGGGCAGAAACCCAAGGCACATCTGAAGATGCTCTTTGCCTTCACAGGGTTAATGCTGTCCCCAGTGACCTGCACCTCTCACTTGCTGCTTGGGACTTCCAGCACAGTGTCTGGGGGCTTGTAATTGCCTTCTTCCCTAATGCTTCTCTGCAGGTTAGCAAAGAGCACCGTTCAGGCAGTGTGGCAGGCTCAGAGACCAGAGCAAGGATGAGCCGCCGCAGCTCCCTGCGCTGCCCCGTGACTCACCTGCGTGGGGGACAGGGCACACAGGTGGAGGTGATTGTGACTCAGGTTTTGGGGCCCTGCTCAATGGCTGTGTCCTCTGAGAGCAGCACTCTGGGTAGGGTTATTTGTGTGCTAGAAATAGTTCCCTTCTGGGGATTTCAGGGCTCGCTGTGTAGGTGTCCGAGGTGCGATCATGGAGGTGATAACTCGTGATCGATGCACAGGCATGGGCTGAGCCTTCAGGGAAGCGAAAGTGCAGCTTTGCATAGGAGCACAGATTGCTCAGAGGCCCAGAGCTGTCTCCAGGAACAAGAGAATGTGTGGGTTTTTTAGTAAAAACACTATTTCCCCAGGCATTTTCTTTGCAGTTAATAAATTAGCTTCAGGTTTCAGCCAGGGGATGTGAAGCATACAGAACCAGGTGCCTTTCAGAGTATTTAGAAAGGGGGGAGATTTAGGTTAGATATATAAAGGGAATTCTTCCCTGTGAGGGTGGTGAGACCCTGGCATGGGGTGCCCAGAGAAGCTGTGGCTGCCCCATCCTGGAAGTGTTCAAGACCAGGTTGGATTGGGCTGAGCAACCTGGTTTAGTGGAATGTGCCCATGGCAGGGGTTGGAACTGAATGATCTTTAAGGTCCCTTCCAACCCAAGCCATTTTATCATTCTATCATTCTGTGATTCTGGGGCAGCTGAGAAACAAATGTGCCCTAACCAGACAATCTTTTTGCTATAAAAAGAATTGTCTCAGATTGAAATTGGTGACAAATGTCAGTGTACTTTTTCTGTCAGAGAGAGGCCGGAAGTCACGCACCAGTGTGTTCTAAAAATACAGCTGGTTTTCTTATTAGAAAAAAAATCTGCTCATTTGCATTTTGGTCAATGCTTTGCCTCAGGTATTTGCTGAAAATTCATACTCTACTGGTCTCACTAGGGAAGAGAATTTCAGCAGATATGAAACTAGCCCGGTGAGCTGAGATTCTTCAGCTTTTCTGGAGCACTAGAATTTGGCCAATGTTAAGCTTGAAATGAACAAGTCCTCACTTTGACTTTAGTCTGAAATACTTTTGGCTCTGTTTAAGCAAGTTATTATCTCTCCTGATGTGAACTCCAGAGGCTCACCTGGACCTCCTCTCCAATGGCCTGGATTCTCCATTTCTCTTGGCCTGGGCTATTGGCAAGGACACTGGTGGACAATCTATAGAAGCAGAACTTTGAATTGCTCTGTGTTGCTCTGCTTGGTGCTACATGTGCAGCATCACTATGTTTGTTCAGAGTTGCTCCACAGCAAAGTACAGTGCAATTAATCTAGTCAAAGTGTGTGAACTTTATGTGCTGGGAGAGGGAAAGACTTGATGGGAGGAGTCAGTGAGGCATGGAGAGGGAAGGCTGATCCCTTCAGCTGGAGATGAAGAAATTGTAAGAGGCCAGATGCTAGTCCAGCTGGAGTAGTGGTGCAGGAATAAGTTGGGCATGTTTTAATAAGGGGAAGCCAGGGTTGTCTTTCCCCTTGGCCACAGCAGCAGTCCCCCAGCAGGGCAGCCTGAACCCAGCGCTGGCACTTGGGCTCTGGAGCGAGCAGTGTGACCCCAGCATCTCATACTGGGTTGACAGAAATCCCACTGGGACTGGGGATGGACTTTGCCAGTCTAGCTTGTGTCATTATTAAAATTCAAGTTGCATGTGATTTCCTAACCAGTCTGATGGTGGTGGTGAGCAGACAGGGCCTCAGGTGCATGCTCTGGACCTGGCATACCATGGCTCCCTGGCTGTCCTCTGTGCTTCCTTAAACAAGGAATTTCCCTCCAGGAGACACGAGGGAGCAGGGAAGAGAGACTGAGGAGCTGCAGCACGGCACTTCCCAGCACTCCAGTGGGATGGGGAGGATGTGGGAGCACAAGGCAGGCAGGTGACTCAGGCTGGGGACTGGCTGTGTCAGAGGAAACAGGGCTGGGCTTGACACACATCCAAAACAGACAATGCTGTCTTTGAAAAATATAAGAGAAGGCGGCTGAGCTGCAGTCACAAGTTACATTTTTCAAGGTGGAAGAGGGGAGGAAAAGTCGAGTCATTTAGCTTTGAGATCATCAGCTTTGTAGACAGTGACAGAGCAGGGGGAGAGTACAGGCATTAGGAAAATGGATCCTAGAAACTTGGGAAATGGGATTTTGGCACAGAAGTGGAGTTAATTTCAAAGAGCTAAAGGTTGTGTTTGGTTTTCTCCCAATGTGATCTTTGACACAGAGCAGAAGAGAAATCCACCTCTCTTTACTTGTGGCTTGCCAAAAGACAGCAAAAATAAGCATGCAGCTTTAAGAGAGGCAGCTGTTAAAATCATGCCCAATTGGCATGGAAAAGCTTCAGAAAGTGGATTAAAAGAGAAACTGAGGGCCTTTAAAAAACTGAAATCTGTGGAATGCTTGGCTTGTGTTGCAAGGGAGGTAGGGCTCTCCATGGTGTCTGCCAGGCGCTTGCTTCATGGTTGGTAAATGAGACAGGGATTTCATGCAGGGCAGTGAAACAGGTGGATGAACACAGGTTTGTAGTAAGATAAGCTGCAAAAGGTGTTATTGTGCCACATGCAAATTGACATCAATTCAGGAGAGCTCATGGTCAGACCTGGCATCCTGTATTTTAGTGTATTTTAGTGTATTTTAGAGGACACTCTGATGCAAGCGAGACAGAAGTTTCTATGGGTGAAAGGAAAGCTGGAAAATGGGAATGAAGGATGCATGTTGCAGCTCACACCATTTCACAAGGTTCCTGTGTACACAGCTGTGTGAGCTTTGTCCAGGAGGGCAGTGGGGGTGTCAGGGGATGCAAACTGTGGTACCCATGGTGATGGACAGGTAGTGCCTGGAGCCAAAGCTAAATACTGTGGCAAAAAGCAGCTAGAAGCAGAAGATTTCCAGTCAGTGTGTGGAGCAAGCAATCTTGGAGGCTACTTCTCTCATTTTAATACTTCTTTAGAAATCTCACATGGGTTTCTTCAGTTTTGTCCCTGACTATTTTGTGTTTTCTGGGGCATGCTAAGGAGAAGTCATGCTATCTGTGTGGTGATCTGTTTCATGGTTGACTAGTTCTTATGAAAATGGGGTCATGTACAACCAGCATAAAGAGATTATTTTAGCTATCTTGGTCTGTGGGAATTCATGATGCTCACTTTTAAAATAGTACAGCAAGTAGTTAGAATAGCTCTAGATATATTTAGCCAGCAAGACTTCACTGGTGGAGACTGTAGGACCAGGAGGAAGGAAAGCAGCAGGACACAGCTCTGAGCCAGTAAGGTCCTTGGTGACTTTTGCTGTGGGAGAAAAAACCCAACAGCAAGACAAGGATGCTTTTGATGAGAATATTGCCTTTTTATGACAATAGTTTTATTTCATTCCTAGTAGGAAGTTTGTGCAATGAAGGCAGAGATCATAATGTGTTTGTTGGGATGAGTTCACCTGTGGGTTTGCAATCCCTGGAGTGTTGCACACACTGCAGGTCTGCCTGGCCACTGCTGCCATGGTGTCTGTTGGGCGCTGGGGGTTGGTGCTGAGGGGTGGATGGGTCCTGAGCTCAGGGATTTCAAGACAGGTGATGTTGTACAGCTCTCCAGGCTGCCTGCAGAGTTTTCTTCCTCCCACTGAGAGCAGCAGGACTGAGCAGCTGAGGTGGCTGTGCTGGGAGGCAGCTGCTCTGTGCTGAAGTGTCCTTCAGGCTGCAGGGACAGGACCAGCTCAGCCCACAAGCACGTGGTTCACTTGCATCCTTGAGGAACCAGTCCACAGTGAAGCCTACAACTTGATTTTCTTTCTTTTCAATTAAAGGCAAGTAGCGAATCTGAAAATGAGAGCCCAAAAAGAAGACGCCAGAAGCAGTTGAAAAGAAAGTAAGTTTCTAAGGAAAGGGTTTTGAGTGGTGATGCTTTGGTTTATTTCTCAGAACAGTAGTGCATTGGATTGTTTGATAGGAGTTGTCAACATGGTGAGCTTGTAAAATAAGTATTTTACTAATACTTTGGATTACTAATATTGAAGTTTGAATACAAATCCATAGATGGATTCGATTTCCAACTTTTGTCTGTATTTTCCTGCTGTGCCTGTGATGGAATCTGAATAAGTCAGGTTCACTTTCTGTTGTCAGTCTTTCGCTTTTCCATCAGGTTACTGAGTCTCCTTCAGAAATACTTAAAGCAGTTTAATTCCTTCTCCTCCCACCTTTTTGATTAACTGGGAATAAAATGCCAAATTATTATCCTCTTTTGTCTTTAATAACCCTCTCTTAAAACAAAAGAACTTCCATAGAGAGTGCTTTGGATGTCTAAGCACCATAACTTGAGTTCACTTACAGTCATATTTTACTGCCTTTTCCCATCTACGAAGTACCTTCTAGTTTTTTCAAACACTAAAGTGAAGTAGGGAACTATGAGCTCGTGTAACTGTGCACATTGTGGCTCATGCTCTGTGACAGTGAGCCACTTCTCTTCAGATCCTTCCAGCCCATCTCAAAAATGCAGAAGTAGAGAAAAATAATCATCAGTCAAAGCCCTTGCCCACCCAGGTTTGAGCAGTACAGCTCTGCCACCGGCACACATGGTAAGAGCTGCTCTCACTCAAGGCAGTCCTGCCACTGTGATCAAAACCCCAGGTGACTGAGAGCCCTCTCCTAAAAGCAGAGAATCACAACACAACACCCCCTCTGCATTGCACTGAATAGCCAAGGATACAGTTTTGAACTTTTTTTCCAGTAATTATGGCCCTGATGTTTGTTCAGCCAAGTATTTGTATAGAAATATCATTGCCTCTCATGACCTACATTTCTGACTGCAGAATTAAATGGAAAAGAGAGGTCTCTGCTGGAGAAGAGGATGAAGATGGAGGGGAGCAAGGCACCAGTGGAGAGAGTGAGCCTGAACCGAAGAAAATTAAAGCAAGAAGACCTGTCCAAAGGAGGTAAGGAATGGTTGGTTCAGTCTCTTTTTCTGCCTGTGCTGTGTGGAGACACAATGCCTGTTTGTCACTAATGAATGTGTGTTTTCCTTGCATTACTTTGGTTTATGACCTAGTAAACCTAAGGCCTAGTTACTCCCTCATCTCCCCAGTTCATGCTCCAGTGAGCACTGGAGTGGTTTCCATGATTTAATCCCTTAGGAGTCTAATATTTGAGATTTGTGCTTCCTTAAAGACTTACTAAAGTGGATATTTACATAAACCATGCTGTATTATGGCTTTATTAACTCTTATTTTAGAACAGTGGCCAAAACTGGTGTTAAAAAGCCCCACAAAATCCAGCGTGGGAAGAGGAAGAAACCAGACTCGTCTGAAGATGATGATGATGACGAAGATGATGAGACCCCCAAGAGACAAACACGGCGAAGAGCAGCCAAAAATGTCAGGTGTGAAGAGGTGTGGGGTTGCTTGGGGGTGAGAGCTGGCTGGGGATTGTTCCACCTTATGAATCATCTGATGTTGACCATGGTTAGCAAAACTCTATTGGCAAGATAGAGGATTAGTCTGATAAAGTGTAGCTATCTAAGTGTCTTGGGGAAAAATACTGAATGGATGACTTGAGACCTGCACTGAACATGCACTGAACCACAGGATAAATGCTGGAGAAGGTGCTCCAGTCTGAGCCATTCTCTGTGTTGGTGGGCTGGGAAGAGTCAAGGATTTTACATCAGTTTGGTTTTGCTCTTACTCAGCTACAAAGAGGATGATGATTTTGAGACGGATTCTGATGACCTGATAGAGATGACTGGGGAAGGAGCTGATGAACAGCAAGACAACAGTGAAACTATTGAGAAAGTCTTGGACATCAGGCTTGGAAAAAAGGGAGGTGCGTGGCTCTGGAGGAAGCCTTTATTTCTGATGGCAATCATGCGCGCTCACCGTTTCTCTTGAGCTGGTGCAATGCTTTTGCAACTTTAAAGTGGGGCCAAGGGTTGTTTCAGTGCTTTTCATTTTTTTCTCTATGCCTCTTATTTATGTCTTGTAATATGTGATAGCTTTTGTAACATATAATATTTAAAATCCTAAAATCTCTATAGTTACTGTGCTTGGCAGCTTTCATTTAGCCTGCACACGTTTTAAAGACGCAGCCATTGTTCTGCAATTCCTACTTTTCCCTGCTTTGAAATATAAAACAGATCTAGGAGAGTCAGTTTTCATAGCCCCATTGACAAAGCCATAATGAAAATAAAGCCAATGTTTTCTTCTCAAAGCCTTACAAAAGTGTTTTTGTAAAAACTGAATGGTTGTGAACACTTTCAAGAGGCCTTTGAGGTATACTTTAAGAAAAGCTACTTATGACAGATTTAAAAAGATTCTGTTGTATGGAAAACTTTTGGTGCCTGCCTTATAGGGTTGCAGAATCTTTTGGGTGTTCTTTGTGCTCCCACAAAAGATGTATTAGAAGGGTGACTTTCTGCTGTGGTGCAGTGGATGTGCAGAGGCTGCTAAGCAGGGTACCAAGGGCAGGCTGGTTTCTCTTGCAGCCATCGGAGCCTCCACCACCGTGTACGTGACCGAGGCCAACGGCAACCCCAGCGCCGACTTCGACCCCGAGAAGGATGAGGGGGAGGTTCAGTACCTGATCAAATGGAAAGGCTGGTCCTACATCCACAGCACGTGGGAGAGCGAGGAGTCCTTGCAGCAGCAGAAAGTGAAGGGTCTGAAAAAGCTAGAAAATTTCAAGAAAAAAGAGGAGGAGATCAAGCAATGGTAGGCTTCACTTCGAGCAGTGATTTGGCCTTGGGCAAATCGGTTTTAGGCAGAGGTTTGAGGAGTCATGACAGAAAATGTTTGATTTTTTCTTACAAAGTGTGTTTCATGTGCACTCTGGTCTCTCTTTGCCTGCTGAGGACCTTCCCCCCCACAGAAATGATGTCTGTGGTGTGGATGGCTGGAAAATGGAGAGGACAAGGCATGAAATTCACACTATTGGCACTTCCTAGGCTTTAGAATTGGGAAGGTTGATGACAAATAAGTAGTGCATAGACTCACCTGGTCCAGGAGGTGCTGTGAGGGCTTGCAGCCTTATTAACCCTTGTTGATTATGGGCTTCTCTGTGTGCAAGTTTTTGCATCAGTTTATGTCCAGCTTCTCCAGGAACTATAAGGGCAACTACAATATCTTTCCAAAGAGCTAAACCTGGAGTAGCAGCTTCCATCTCTATTCAGTTCCTGTTTTGAGACCGATTCTTGCATCAGAATAAGGCAGCATTTAACAGGGAGACAACCTGAACATCTCTGACATTTGCTTCTCAACAATAATTTATAATTTTATGAAATTTTAGAAACATGTCATGTAACAGTAGTTTGCCCCTTGATTTGTCAGATTGACAGAACCACATAGGAAAGTAGATTTTCTATATGCAACATCCATGAGCACTATGACAGAAACATTATGGTGTTTTGTTTCTCTTTTGTTTTGAATTATTTTGCACCTAGGCTGGGCAAGGTATCACCTGAAGATGTAGAATATTTCAACTGCCAACAAGAGCTGGCTTCAGAGCTGAACAAACAGTATCAAATAGTGGAGAGGGTAATTGGTAAGTGGAGCCAAGACTTTGGTAAAGGGGTGAAGTAGGAATGGGAATTTTATTCCATGTAACAGCAGAAAGCGTGCACAGCTCTCTCTCTTCTTCCCTGTCTTCCATTATCTCTGAAGAGAACCCCGTGGTGTTTACTGTATTTCATTGTGTGAAATTCAGGAATTTGGACAGTAGAAATCCAGGTTTACAGATTTGCATTTACAAGCAATACAAATCAGTGTACATATCAGACTCTCCTTGCCTGGAGTATGAGATGACACACCAGTTTCCGATGGGTTGCTGAAATTGTTGCTACTGAAGTTCTTTGTCTTCAGCTCTTTGTATGCAAGATGTTTGTTTCCAAAGCAGCAGCATGGGCCTGGCTTTTGTGAGGTCCGCTCTCCGTGGTGTGGGTGAGGATGTGGTTAGGCTTCAAGGCAGCTCAGGGGTGAGATTTTCATGATTAATTAATAAAATAAGACCAGAACTTACTGAGCATTACTGATAATATCACAGTCATGTCAGTCAGAGGTGCCAGCACCCAGTTACTTTGTGAATTAGCTTGGAGAGCTGTTTAACCCATTCCCAGTACAATTCCTGTGAAAATGTGGGTGTGAGCAGTGATCGCCTGCGCTGCTCCCTCTGCTGGCTGCCAGCGTTCCAACCCGCCCTTCCCGTCTCTCTCCAAACACAGCTGTGAAGACCAGCAAGTCTGCCACGGGACATTCAGATTTCCCAGGTAAAGGAACATTTTTTGGTCTCTCTACACTTTTCCTATGAGCCAAGACCTGTCTGGTGGCTGTCCAGGCAGTTCTGCCTGTGACCTGTGCTTGTAGTTCATCTGCTCAACCACCGGTGCTGAGGTTTGGGCTTTTTTTGCTTAATTTACAGCAAACAGTCGTAAAACATCCTCGAATGACCCCGAATACCTGTGTAAGTGGATGGGGCTGCCCTATGCCGAGTGCAGCTGGGAAGATGAGGCTCTGATCAGCAAGAAATTTCAGCACTGCATCGACAGCTTCAACAGCCGTAACAACTCCAAGACGATTCCCACGCGGGACTGCAAGGTTTGCTGGCTTCTCTTCTCTCCTCTCCTCTCCTTTGCTGGGTTCCTCCAGGCTGGGGGAAGATGCAAGCAGTGGGAACATGAAATTTTGTCAGGATAAATGTCAGAGAACATTTTCCCATCCTCCCACCTGTGATTGAAGGGGGGTTTGGTGTTCTCTCATTGTACTTCAAGCAGAGACGTGAACCCCTTTCAGTTTCATTTACTCTGTGCACAGTGAGAACGTTATGTCCCCCCAGGGAGTGGGAGGCTTAATTAATCCTTGCAAAGTGCTTCCTCCTCAGAAGGAGCTACAGCAGTTTTAATATCAGTTGGATGAAAGAACAGCACACCTAGGAAAAGAGGAAGCCTGCAAGATGCTGATACAGTGAAGGAGGGGGACAGAAATAATGGGAGAAAAATCAAAAGGGGACAAAGAAGGAAGTGGAGCTTTTCCAACTCCTGTGTATTTTGTGCAGCTTATTACACTCCTGGGGGATTCAGAGCCCTGATCATAAACCAGAGGGCAGCAGGCAAATCACAAGAAATGCAGGCACAAGCACTGGCTAGGAAGATGTGGATGGACTTGAACCAGTGAAGAGATGCACACTCTGCTGAATTCATAGATTTCATTGCTGAATTTTCAGCCTTTCAGCCACTGAGAGTTTTCTTTCTCTTCAGTGGACTTAGGGCAGCATCTCTTTCAGGTGTTGAAGCAGAGGCCCAGGTTTGTTGCCTTGAAGAAGCAGCCCTCGTACATCGGCGGGGAGAACCTGGAGCTGCGCGATTACCAGCTGGAGGGCCTCAACTGGCTCGCCCACTCCTGGTGCAAGTATGTACAGAGGCTCTGATGTTCAGTCTGTGGCTTTTTTTGTCCCAGAAGAATTTGGAATTCCTCCTTTTCAAGTGAGGTCTTTACCCTCTCTCCTTTTGCTGCTTGGAGGATTTCAAACGTTATCATGTTCAGCTGCATTGCAGACACTGCAAGCAGGAACTACCTAAAGCATGAACTTAAGAAACCTTGTGTGAAAACAGAAAGGATTTTCCCTGTCTGGGCTGGTTCACATGATGAATTTGGCTGTTGTGTGTGCCTGGTACATATCAGCCCTAGATGCCCATTTTCCCACTTAATGGGAAAAAAAGTTTCTGTCTCAGTGTGCTTACATACTCATTGAAGTCTTTTGAGAGATGTCCTAAAATTAGGCCACTGATTGCCCTCTGCCTTTGCCTGTTTTCCTCCAGTTTGGAGTCATTATAGTTAATTTTTGCACGTTACTGTGCTATGTTCAGTCTGGCTGTCCCTGGGATCTGCTTGGAAGTGTTCAAATAACTGTTTTTGCACTGCCCCTCTCCGTCCTTGTCGTGGATTGCTGTTCATGGGGAGCACAGTAAATTAGTAGCAGCAGAAACATGCACTCAGACAGCATTTTTGTTTGTTCTCCTCTTTCTCAGGAACAACAGTGTGATCCTGGCTGATGAGATGGGACTGGGCAAGACGATTCAGACAATATCCTTCCTGTCATACCTGTTCCATCAGCACCAGCTGTACGGCCCTTTCCTGGTGGTCGTGCCCCTGTCCACCCTCACCTCCTGGCAGAGGGAGTTTGAAGTGTGGGCACCCGAGATAAACGTGGTGGTTTACATTGGAGACCTCATGAGCAGGAACATGGTGTGTAATCAGAGAGCCAAGGGTGAGGGCTCAGGGAGAAGCACTGGGTGCAAAGCAGCAGCTTGTGTGTGATGTGTGTGACACACAGTCGGCTGGTGGATGGTGCTGGCAGCACTGCAGGCAGCTGGGGCTGGTGTGGCTGAGTGTGTGGGTGTAACTCCCTGCTGCAGGGAATTTTCTGCTTGATTTTGCCCCTTGGAGTGAGTACAGGAGTACTGGCTTCTGGAAGAGTCTGGAAGCCAGTACTGGTCTGGACTGAAACATGCAGTGAGAAGGCCAGCAGTGTAAAAGTGCTTTTCTTCAGTGTTTGGAACTATTCAGACAATGGAGCACACAAATGTTGGGACTCTAGTGGTGTCTGCAGTGGGGTGATGTGTTCATTAATGTCACAACAGCAAGTTAACTTTGTTTTGTTACCTGTGCAAGGGCAGTTGAACCATGTGTGTACTAAGACAAATTGTTCCTTGGGACTTTGAGCTCATCAAATGGCACCTTGGAACAACAGGGGTTTGGACTTGGTTGGAGAGTCTGGCTTACAGCTACACTAAAATAACAGTTGTTAACTCTTTCCTTTTGATAACATCTGTTCAAGTTAACTTTTGTCTCCCCTCACAGATACGTGAATATGAGTGGATCCATTCTCAGTCTAAAAGATTGAAATTCAATGCACTTATCACAACATACGAGATCCTCCTGAAGGATAAGGTGAGTAATGGTCCAAGAATGTTTTCATTTAGACTTTCTCTCATTTTCAAAGGGGAAAGCCAGTTCTCAGCTAGTGGGTTGCACCTCTTCCCTCTCTGGTGATGGAGAACTACAGCCACTATTTGCTTTTCCTTCCCAGTAATGCAAGCAAATGTAGAAATGTGAGACGAATTTTTCAGTGTCTTCACTCTTGTAACACACAGTTGCTATTCTTTTTACATGTAAGACATCTGGCAGGATCCAGCAGTACCTGAATTTTTACCTGATTTAATTCAGAGGACAAAACATTACACTGATCCTCTGGCCACAGTGTTAATAGTATTTACATTTTTACATATACAAGAAGTCTGTCTCCTTAGGAAATATTCATCAGTGTACCCTGTCAGCGTATCATTGAATCTTAGCAGAAAACAAAAAGCTGAAAAAAAAAAAAAAAAGAAGGAAAAGAAATTTAAATCAAAACTCTTGGATTACCTGAACTTTTTAGGCTTGTCCATCTGCTCTCCTGTTCTTGCTCCAGTGGGACTAGTGCTACCCAGGGCTCCAGGGGCATGGAGAAAGGGGGGAATAAAGAGCTGGGGAATGAGGAAGGACTGTGCTCTCTGGGTAAAGCAAAGGAGGATTTAGGATATGTGTGCTTGCTGCAGGACTATTGAGATACAGCAGGAGTGTTGTACAGCATGGCTAATTTTCACCTTTTTCTTTCTGGGAAGGCACCCTGCTCCCCAGATTTTGTTAGCAAGAAAATCCTGTGCAAGGTGATGGGGCCTGTCTGACTCCTGGGCACCTGTGTTTTCTCCTTCTCTTGCTCCAGACTGTTCTGGGAAGCATTAACTGGGCCTTTCTAGGCGTGGACGAAGCCCACCGGTTGAAGAACGACGACTCCTTGCTGTACAAAACCTTGATTGATTTCAAGTCCAACCACAGGCTGCTGATCACTGGCACCCCACTTCAAAACTCACTCAAGGAGCTCTGGTCCCTGCTGCACTTCATCATGCCAGAGAAGTGAGTCTCCTTTCAGGCCTTCCCAGAAATGTCTCTGTCCAGTCTTCTCTGTTAAATAGGCTCAAGGGAGTGCAGAATGGCAGAAATCCCTGAATTAAATCCCTGAATTAAACTCAGTGTTGTGACAGCAATGATAGGAGAACAGACATTACTGGGGAAAAATCAAAGGCTAAATAAATAACATAGTGTTTCTGGCAGCAAACTGAATGGGGAAACCTGATACATGCCTTTCAAATCTGTCTGCTGTCTTTCAGCCATCTCTAAAAAGCTAAACTTCTTTTAAGAAATCGTTTCAGCTCTTTCTGAGGTTCCCAGTACCCTGTGGTTCAGGCACTTCTGCCAACCATTTTGTGGCAGCTCTGGGGGTGCTGTCTGGCTGATAGTGTGTCCACAGTGTAACAAATGTTTTGTTTTCTTTAAAATAAAACGAGCTGTGGGCATCTCTAAGGCTAAGGCAGGCATGCCCCAAAGCTCACTGAAATTATGTTTGACTGCAAGGAGAGCTGTCCCCCAAATTCTTTTTGTTGGATCACAGAAAGAGTGAAGGAGAGGCTTGAGGTCTCCCAAGTGGAGGAGAGCGATCTCCAGATTTCAAAGGAGCTGTCAGAGGAAGCAACAATCCCAAAAGAGCCTTCAAAGCAGGGTAAAACAGTCCAGTTGTCAAAGCTGTGCCTAGGGGAGGCACCGTGGAAATTTCAGAAACTGCTGCTAGGTAAATGCCAACAGAGTAAAATAGTGGGAAACTTGGGATTTTGGGTCCTGGGAGTCAGTGTGGAGCTCAAATATAAGATGTTAGGAAGGTGTCTAAGTCCAGAGGTCTTCTGGCTTTGCCACCAATCTGTTCAGTTAACCAGTGCAGAGTGAATCTTATCTTCCATTGTGTTTCCATTAAACCGCTGGTCTCCTGTCTTGTGGTGCAGCAGGAGTGCATCCAAGAGATGCTGTTGGGTGCCACAGGACAAGAGGAATTCTGACTCCTCCCTTCTCCTCCTTTCTGTTGCCAGGTTTGAGTTCTGGGAGGATTTTGAGGAGGATCATGGGAAAGGTAGAGAGAATGGCTACCAGAGCCTTCACAAAGTCCTGGAGCCGTTTCTCCTGCGCAGAGTGAAGAAGGATGTGGAGAAATCTTTGCCAGCCAAAGTGGAGCAGATCCTGAGGGTGGAAATGTCTGCTCTGCAGAAGCAGTACTACAAGTGAGTCACTGAATAAATTACTGGGAGTGCCAGTAGAAATGGACACATCTTTCTGTGGGCCTTGGCAATGTGTTCCAGTATTTTGTGCATACTGTGGTCTTCAGAGTGCAATGTGACACCATCACCTGTAGCACTGGGAGCTTCCCAGTAGGAATATGAGGTAGGGTAGTTGATATCTTTCCTTTTTGTAGGTGTTTGTGTAGAGTGATACACTTCAACATACAGAGGTTATGTCTTTCCTGGGGGAGTGACAATTTGCACAAAGCTGGTGTGCTCTTCAATATTAAACTGTGATAATATCAATAGAAAAGTCAGGTCAGGGTATTTAAAGAGGAAAGAGCATTCTGTAAGAGAAATTAGGAGAGATGGAGGGAGGGAAGTAGACTGATGCATGAATGAGCTGTTCCTGAAGGTTTTGTTCCTCCAAGACTCCGCTCTGCACTGAGTAATGATCTAGACTTTCATTTTCCTGCCTGCAGGTGGATTTTGACAAGAAACTACAAAGCTCTTTCAAAGGGAACAAGGGGAAGCACATCTGGTTTCCTGAATATTGTGATGGAATTGAAAAAGTGCTGCAACCATTGCTACCTTATCAAACCTCCCGAGGAAAACGAGAGAGAGAATGGCCTTGAGACCCTGCAGGTGAGTGGTGTCCTTGGTCACCACCTTCGTTCCTTACATTTCATTCTTTTGTCCTCCCAACAAAATAATACCTGATGAAGCTTTAGCTTCTGTGGCTTCTTCTTTAAAAATAGTTCTCACAGCTGAGCCCTTTGAACCCCCAGCACTCCACTTCCACTGTAAGCATCATTTTATGGCCTCCTAGAGCAGCAGTTGTGGGCAGTGTAAGATCTATCTCCTGTGATTCATTGTGTGTGTGGGCTCTGCTGTGTAAATCCAGATGATTAGATTAGAGATGTACAAGAGATGAATGACCCCAAAAGGAGCAGGTCTGTGCAGGTCTCTGTGTGATGTACACACAGGTAAGATTGGAAATGATGGTTATTTCTTCAGTCTTTGATCAGGAGCAGTGGAAAGCTGATTCTCTTGGACAAGCTGTTGACCAGGCTGCGGGAGAGAGGCAACAGAGTGCTGATCTTCTCCCAGATGGTGAGGATGCTGGACATCTTGGCAGAGTACCTGACTATCAAACACTACCCTTTTCAGGTGAGAAACACCAGCATGGAAAACAGTGGGGTCCCCTTGAAAGTGTGGGAAAAAGTGGAGGGGGCTTGAGCAATGGCAGTCACTGCGTTCCCCAGAGGCTGGTGGCTGGGATTACAGGTGGCACTTTCTGGAGAGAACTGGGATGTCCCTTCATTTCAGTGTGGCCCCATGTCTGCAAAACTCCTCTGATAGGCCCCTGCTTTGGGCTGTGTCATGTGACAAACCCTGAGGACAGTGAGCACAGAGAGCCTGTAATGGGAGCTGCGGTGTCACCCGCTGTGTGCCTGTTCCCCGAGCATCCCCCAGCCCTTGTGACACAGCTGAGGCAGTGCAGTTATTTTTAATTGGTGGCTATTTATAACGATTAAACACTGCAGGCAGCAAAGGGGGCTGCAGGGCTGACAGCACTCGGGTGCAGCAGTCCCTCAGGGCTCCTTTGCCTTCTCTCTTGTATCATTATTGTCGATTTTTGCAGCGCTTGGACGGCTCGATCAAGGGGGAGATCCGCAAGCAGGCGCTGGATCACTTCAACGCCGACGGCTCCGAGGTACCGCGGCTGGGCAGAGGGTGTGTGGCTGAGCCACAGGTTGTGACTGACACGAGGGGATTGGTTCAGTTCAGTCCTTTTTACAGGACCCCAGTTACTTTTAAAGACATGGATATGGCAGGTTTTACAGCCAGCCGTGTTACTTACATCCAAGGAATATTGCTGCAAATCACATTTCCAGAAAGTCCTGAAGACGCTGGGAAGAGCCAAAATTTAGCAGTTGTCTCCCTGTTGGTCTGGAGATTGAGATGGTTGCTGTGTGATTCCAGTCTGAAGCTGGTTTTGAATGTGAAATGACAGAGGCAAAAGAAGGATTTTAAGTGTTGGCAGGCAGTGGAGTCTGGTGCTGGAGGTGAAAGTCTCCAGTGTAATAGGAGAGGGCATCTGAAACCTCTCATCCAGGCTTGCTGACTCACAGTGACTGGTGCAAGACACTTGTTTTTGTGTCTGTCAGCCCAGCTGTGAGAAATACCTTTCCTCACTCCAGAAGCCTGGGCTGGAGCAGGGTTCTTGGCTCACACAGGAATTGTGAGAGATTGTGGTTGTAGGAAAGTTAACAAAAGGATGTGTGAGGGGGGAAGGAGCAAGAATGGCTATAGAACCTGCCCTTTTCCCTGTCCTGAGGGCATCCATGGGGGCTCAGGCATCTTGGCTCTAACCTGGCACAGTCTGTTTGTTGCTGATCTCACTCCTAACAGGATTCAGGCAACTAAAAGCAGGTGTTTGCCTGCTGCCTTTGTAGGAGTCTGGTGGGCAGCATGGTCTGCCCTTCAGAAGTGACTCCAAGGTGCCCTTGCCTTGAGCTGCTTGTGTTGCTCTCCTGTATTAATTCACCCTTCACCTGGGTCTGGGCTTAAAGACTGGAACTCAGCCTGCATGCACAGGGCATATGGGAAGGAAATCCTTTTTCTGCTTTAAGAAGCATGAGTGCAACAGAGCCTTCCCTCCATTTCCTTTTGCAGCTTTTGAGTCACCATTGCTATTTTATGCCCACAGTTACGAGCTGGTTAACTCATGGATGCTTTTTATTTTTTCCTTCCCAGGACTTCTGTTTCTTGTTGTCAACACGAGCTGGAGGGCTGGGAATTAATTTGGCCTCTGCTGATACTGTTGTTATCTTTGACTCGGACTGGAACCCCCAAAATGATCTTCAGGCTCAGGCCCGAGCCCATCGGATTGGACAAAAGAAGCAGGTCAGAAGAGCTGCCTGGGTTGTTCTCACTGTGGCTTCAGTGTGCATCTAAACATCCTCTCACCTCACCAAAGCTTCTGAAAACATGGGCTCTTTATCCTAGTCCTTGCTCCAGAGAGTGTTACCTGAGGCACTCTCATTTAAAGAGTAGAAGACAAAAAGCCAGCCCAGATTTGCCAAGTTCCAAGTCTTTCTGTTGGTTTTGAACAAACTCAGAAGCCAACCCATGGCATTGCACTTCTCAGTCTAGTCCTAATGGACTCTCTTCTTTCTTGCCCTGAAAAACTTAAAAAGTAGAACATCCACCTTTACTGGGGGTTGTTATATATGTGAAAAGCTAGTTTGCTGCTAGATTGAATTTAGAGTGATTGTTTCAGAAGTTTTTTACTCTGTGCTTAGGCACACTGCAGGATCTATGTTAACTATCCTGATTTTGACTGGATCTCCTGAGATAGAGAGAATGTGCTTGTTTTTCTTCTGAAAAAGCACATCTGTACATGGAGAGACACTGCCAGCAGCCCAGTGAAAACAGCTGAGGGATGCATTGCTGTGTCAGCAGAGCCTGTCCAGGAAATAGCTGTGTTCTCTTTTTGCCTCTCAGGTGAATATTTACCGCCTGGTCACAAAGGGGACAGTGGAGGAGGAGATCATTGAGAGAGCCAAGAAGAAAATGGTGCTGGATCATTTGGTCATCCAGCGTATGGACACCACTGGCCGGACTGTTCTGGACAACAACTCTGGGAGATCCAAGTACGTGACTGTGTCAGGAGGCAGAAATTTCTGGAACATGTGGCATAACCAGCTTCACCTGCTGGCATTTCCCAGTATTTATTTGATAGGGTACAGGGCAAAAAGCTAATAAATAATGGCAGCTTCCACTGATTTGGCTTCTGCAGCCATTAATTTGAACACATAGGATAAAGATTATCAGAAGTTTAAAGTTAGTTTTAGGGCACTACTTGTTTTTGCTTCTGTCTTCCATCCAGAGATCATCCTGGTCTCAGGGAACCTGGCTGTGGAACAGCTGCATTTTGACAGTGACCTCAGATTCTCTTCATTTCCCCCAGCAGATGGAGGTGGTTCCCATTTCAGTCTTCGTCTTTGCTGGAGCAGCAAAGAGATTAACAACAAAGCTTTTTATGGTGCTGCATAGAAAACTTGCTCCTTGCTTCAATTAGGAAGAACTTTGGTATGGCTTTGTGCTGTAGCAGTTCTGGCTGAACAGCTCAACACACCTTTTCCTTCTCTTGTTCTTGCAGCTCAAATCCCTTCAACAAAGAGGAGCTGACAGCTATTTTGAAATTTGGAGCTGAAGATCTTTTCAAAGAGCTTGAAGGGGAAGAGTCAGAGCCTCAGGTAGTTTGAAATTGAAATCACCTAGCAGTTTGTAGCTCTGCAGGTCTGCAAGAGGGACTGTGTGGTTGCTCCTGCTTTGTTCTTGCCCTGTGCATGAGAGCAGGTTGGTGAATAGGACATGTGGGAGTCTGGAGAAGCTGAAAGCAGACTCTGGGATTGGGGGATCAGGGCTTGAGGACAGCCTTGTTGTTGGGGATTAAACTGTAATGGTCACCAAGGCAGTCTCTTGCCTCCTGATGATTATTAGCTAGTGACAGCACAGCCTGCTGAAGGCTCCTCTCCCTGCCTCTTCTGAGCACTTGTTCAGCATCCTTTTGGTGGTTCTGAGCAAGGCAGGAGTCAGCACAGTGCAGTGAACAGGTTGCTCTCTCCTGCCTTAGTGCAATATTGCTTGACAATTTAGCATTGAGCGTTTTGATCAATTCTCTTAATGCCCCAAGAAACAGAGCTTCCCTCCAGGGAAACAGTTCATGCATCTCACTGCCTGGAAATTTTTCCCATTGTTCAGCCTTGATGGTCCTTCCCTTCTGTTCTGTCACCTTATTGTACTTCGGTGTACCACTTTTGATAGTTCATCCCTGCCCTCTGGGATGACACCCTGCAGATATTTGCACTTTATTTAGCTCATATCAACACATGAGCCTGTTCTCAAAGCCTCTTACTCCCCACTGGGCCTGGTACCCTCCACTTTATCCCTCCTTCTCCCTGGCTGGCAGGAGATGGACATCGATGAGATCCTGCGTCTGGCTGAAACACGGGAGAACGAGGTGTCCACCAGTGCCACCGACGAGCTGCTCTCACAGTTCAAGGTATGGACCCCCAGGCTCTGTCCTGGGCTGTGGGAATGTGGCTCCCACACCCTGCCATGGTGGTGAAGTCAGTAACAGGCAGGAACACCTCGGAGGGATCACAGAATCACAGAATGGCTTGGGTTGGAAGGGAGCTTAAAGATCGTCCAGTTCCGACCCCTCTGATGCAGGTATTAACTTAATTTCAAGAAAGTGGTTTTGAAGGCTGTGAATAAAATGCAGAATTTACCAAATTTGGAAACAAACCTAATAATTTACAAATACTCAGCAGTACTTCTAAAACTGCACGTACTTCCTCAAAAGCTGTTAGTCCAAAGACGTGGCAAGCAGCCAGGAATGTAGTGACATAGGGATCAATTATGAAGTAGTTATGGAAGTGTTGGCAGAATTCCTGTGGAGAAGGAGTTGAGGCTTAGCAGATAGCTCTGGAGTGTTCCTGCCAGGGGAGGGAATTGCTAAAACTTCTCCTTTGCTTGTAAAAGGTTGCCAACTTTGCAACCATGGAGGAGGAAGAGACAGAGCTGGATGAGCGGTCCCAGAAGGACTGGGATGATATCATTCCAGAAGAGCAGAGGAAAAAGGTGGAGGAGGAAGAAAGGCAGAAAGAATTGGAGGAAATCTACATGCTGCCTCGAATCCGGAGCTCCACTAAAAAGGTACAGCCCATCTTGAGGGGATGAGAGGCTGGAGGAGAGAGCTGGCACAGAGAATGCTCAGGGGAAGCCTCCTTGCCATCTGAGCATCCTTCCCTCCTTCAAAGTTGGTTGGGAATAAAGCACAGAGGTAGCACAATGAGCTCTTGTTGGCACTGTGCATTTCACCAGTGGTTTGGAATGCAGTGTGAGGGCCTAGACTGGACTTGGTGTGACTCATCTCACCTTAGCAGACAAAATAAAAAGAATCTGTAGTGACCACAAAACAAAGTATGCAATTGTATTGGATTTTGCTGCAGATTTTGCCATTTGTTTGGCTGTAACTTTTCCTTGGACTCTCTAGTTCCCTGGGTGGCTCTTGCCTAAATCTGGATCCTGAGGAGCAAAAGAGATGATGTCTTCCCAAGTTATTCTTTAGATAATGGGAACTACCCCAGTCCACAAGAAAGCTGACTGTGCAAGGATGCTCTGCTGGGACATGGGACTTCAAGGGGTTAGAACTGTTCTCTGGGGTGAGCTGAGGAAAAACATTGATGTGAAAAATACACAGAAGGATAATTCATGTTGGATGAATCCACGCTAATTTCTGAGGTGTCCTGGTTTTCAAAATAGTCTAAGGACTGTGGCACAAACCCTTGGAAATCAATATTTTAACATCTCTTAGTAGATCAAAATGCAATTGTGAAACTGGTGGCTATAAAAGGAGGATGACTACCACAGTCCCAGCCAGCTGGGAACTGCAAGGATGTGCAGCCTCTCTGGCTGGTCACATGGGCTTCTGTATCTTCAGGAATGGATGCTCAGGTGTTTTACAGTCCATTAAATAGTGCCAGTGCAGCGAGGGACAGAAAAGGTTGTTAGCTGATGAGAGGAGCTGTGGTTAACTGCAGTGCTGTTTCTCTGGTACGTGCAGGCTCAGACAAATGACAGTGAATCTGATGCAGAGACCAAGAGAAGGCTTCAGAGATCATCTGGATCAGAAAGCGAGACTGACGATTCCGACGACGAGAAGAGACCGAAGCGCAGGGGCCGCCCTCGGAGTGTTAGGAAAGACACTGTGGAAGGATTCACTGATGCTGAAATCAGGAGGTCAGTCCTGGGCACAAGAGACAGTTCAGAAAACAAATATAGAAATCCCATGCAGGTGGAGAAAATCCCAGATTAATCCAGGTCATGTTCACCTGTAAGCATGTCAGTGATTAGGCAGGGCTGGTTCACTTGCACAGCTTCCGCAGCTTTGTATAATTCAGTTCGATCCCAGCTGATGACCTTAACATTCAGGTCACTGCAAAATGGACTGGATTGTCTTTAGTCAGGCTGTAGTGAAGCTGGTACCTTCCTAAAATTAATCTGTGCTGTAACTGCCCTTTGTGGGCCAAGTGGATCGAGCTAATGTCGTGTAACACGTGAGGTCTTAGGTGCCCTGAGCTGCAGGGCTGGAGAAGCCAAGGGCTCTGGCCTTCCTGACATTTTTCTGGCAGTCATCCTGCTGCTGTTAAGCTCTCAGTGAAAGGCAGGCTCTGGCAAAATGACCTCATGAGAAGCACTGCTCCTGTTGATCCGAGTGGTTGTGTGTCAGTCTCTGATGTCAGCTGGGAACTGAATTTCAGAACATTGTTTTCTTCTCCTATCTTCTAATTCTTGAGTCTTTCCCAGAGATCTTTGTCTTACAGCTCTACGCAGATGTTCAGCCAAAGATGGAAGAGAGGGAGTTATGACTTTTTCCTTAACTGTGTCTGGGCTGGTGTATTTTTAAGCAGGAGATATCAGAGTTTTTGGGCTGTGATAGCTGCCCCATAGCCATATGGAAACCATGGAGCAGGAAGAACATGTTACAATATGCAATATAACAGCCATTTAGGTTATTGTGATGTAGCAGAAAGAGGCTGAAAGAAAACAAAATGAAAAAAAGAAGGCAAAAAAATTAACAAATTTAAAAAACGACCTGTACTTGTAGCCATTGTGTCTACTCCCAGCTCAAGGCAATGTTTGATTGCAGCAACTCTTGTCCTAAAGTTGTGTTAGCCACATCAGGGATTTTCACAAAAAAATAAGACATGAAAATAAATTGCAAACCTCATCTGCAAATCTCTTTGATGGATTGAACCACATTTGGATCTTCTGTGATAGGTTGCTACATTCACAGCCTGAGCTTTAAAATTACTAATGACATTGATTTAATGCTTCTTTTCTTCCTGGAAAAATGAAGTTAATAATTACCAACATGGTGAAAGCCAATGCTTCTATTTTTTTTTCTTTTGCCCTACAGTTACCACTCTCTTCTTTTTTTTTTTTTTTTTTTTTCCTCATCTGTCAAACACTCAACATTCATTATAATGTTGTGTTCTTCTTCAGCCAAGGTCACAGAACTCCTTGTGGGGGCTAATGGATGAGGCTTCCCAGTGCTGAGGGATGCTGAGCTGATAAGTGAGGAATGCAAGGGTGATAATGTGACAGGCTGTAATTAATATATTCAAGCATATTCACTACTTTTTATAGTAGTTAGTTTAGTTTTTTGTTTGTTTTTTTTTCTCCTTAGGTTTATCAAGGCTTACAAGAAGTTTGGATTGCCTCTGGAACGGTGAGTGCCAGCCTGGCCCAGCTCCAGAGGGGGATCCTGGAGGCACATTGCACTCCTGAGCAGAGCCAGGCACACATTGCTCTGGGTGTTTGACACAGCCTCCACAGACAGCACGAGCCTTTCAGCCCTGCCATCAGATCTCAAGCACTGCTGTACAGTCCCTGGTGTCTCTGTTGATGGGCACTGATGAACACTGGCAAAAACCAGCTGGAGCAGTCGTGGTGCTGGGCTGGGACACAGCAGTGTCCTGCTGGCACAGTGCAGCCCTTGGGGCATTCCCACTCTGCCCAGAAAGGAGAGAGAGCAGCTGTCAGAGCAGCAAATGCTACCCCAAACACTTGCCAAGCTTTGCTATGCACGTTAGCCTCAGGCTGAATTTGGAGCATCTTTCCATGCTCTGTCCCTCCTGAAAGGAAATGAGGAGAGGCATCGTCCTCAAACATGGATCTGCAGAGCCCTGGCCCTGTGCTGGCTCTGGAAAGGTCTTAGGGCTGAGGTAGAGTTCCCTGAATGTATTATAGGAGAAATTCAGTGCTTTTTCAGCTGGTTCTACTCTTCTGGTAGGAAACACAAGGCTCGTGTGAGTCTTGATGTTATTCAGGCAGGCAAAGAGGACAGCAGATGGCAGCTTTGGACCATCAAAAGGAGTTAATGTGGAGCTGGAAAAGCCTGAGGGAGTACTGGACAGTCAAGGAGGGTCCCTGTTGTCCCCAGGATAGCCAGTTCTCACCTTTGCTTTGGTACTAAAATATCCAAAGGATTGGATCAGTTTTTCTACATCTGCATTGCAGCTGTTAGACCAAACAAAAGACAAAAACTAGGCTGTTTCCTGCACGAACTCAGCTCATGCATGTTTTATACGTACATATTTGTACAGCACTGAGCTGTGAAACAATTGAATAGGAAGTGGCTGAGAGAAGATGAGCTGTATCAAACACAAAGCTCTCCCTTTCCCAGGCTGGAGTGCATTGCCCGGGATGCTGAGCTGGTGGATAAGTCCGTGGCTGACCTGAAGCGTTTGGGGGAGCTCATCCACAACAGCTGTGTGTCAGCAATGCAGGAATATGAGGAGCAGCTGAAGGAAAACCCAGCAGAAGGTAGGCAAGGGGGTTGTGTGTTGCTGTAAGGATGGTTTGGGGAGTGTTCCATGGAGCTTGTGAGGATTTCCATTCCTATGCTGGACAGGGAGGCCACATTGTGACTTAGAAGCAATGAACAAGAACACACTTAAACCACCCCATCTCTGCCAGGCAGCTCTCACCCACAGAGAGAACCCCCTGAGCTTTATGCTGAGACTGGACAGTGCCACTTGGGTCAGTCAGCTTCTGCTGGACATCAGTTTTTGTGGGGAGAGGCTGAAGTGACCAGATTATTGAATGCTGGGCCACAAAGCAAAGCAGATCTTATTTTAACTGCTCCTGGGACAGGAAATCAAACTGGTGCTGTGTACTCCAAGGTAAAGCTGGATCCACAGTTAGCAATTCCCGGAGCTGGAATCACCACCCACTCTCTGTCTGGCTGTTCTTTGCTGTTTGTTTGGACATGCAGAGTCAGGGATGGATTTCCTGCTGGGTCTCTGCCTGTTGCAGCTGACCAAGACTGCAGAATCAACAGCTGCAGAGTACTTAGAAGTATTTTTAAGAAAACGATACTGGAAGGTGTTTAAATTGCAGATCTAAGTGAGTTAGTGGAAGAAAACTTAGATTTTGGGCCTTATGTTTAAATAAGAGGTTGCAGGTGAGATCTTGATCACTGTCTGTGAAGTATTTTACAGAGACACTTCCTCCTGTATGAGGTCTCTTAATTGCTGTGTTTTATTGCCGAGCAGGGAAAGGACCTGGAAAGAGACGAGGTCCTACCATCAAGATTTCTGGTGTCCAAGTCAATGTGAAATCCATCATCCAGCATGAAGAGGAGTTTGAAATGCTGCACAAATCCATTCCCTCGGACCCAGAGGAAAGGAAGAAGTGAGTTTGGCTAAGTAGGCAATGCAGAAAGAGGCTCAGGGAATTTGGATTTTGTAGTGGAAAGAGAATAGCCTGGATGTGTGGATTTGCTTTATCCTCCACAGCATTAAAAGTAGCTCGTGTTTGAAATGCCTTTAGGTACCGCCTGACGTGCCGTGTCAAAGCTGCTCATTTTGATGTAGACTGGGGAGTGGAGGAGGATTCTCGCTTGTTAGTGGGAATTTACGAGCATGGTTATGGAAACTGGGAGCTAATTAAAACAGATCCGGAGTTGAAGTTATCTGATAAGGTAGGTCGCTTTGCTTGGTGCTTCCATTGGGTGCATTGCAGTGCTCATAGCAAACATGCCTCATTTCCTCAGAAACAGATGTTTATGTTTGTAACTGCTCCAAAAATCATGATAAATAATAATGAGGAAAACAGTGACCTTCATGGAATGTTGCATGCTCGATGGAAAGCAGAGTTGTGTCATTTGGTGGGCAGTGCCAGGTGAACCACACTGAAATGATGCAGGCAGAAAATGGCAGTGCTGACATGTGTGGTTCCATGTACAGGATAGAAGAGGCTGTGACTTGATGTTTTCTTGAACATCTCTCAAGAAGCTGAGTGTGAATTCCTGAGTAGAAATAATTTTTCACAGATTTGACACCGCTTATGTCAAGGCTGGTCCGTGTTAGCTTTGAGGGTACGGTTACACGAGTGGGAATGGCAGCACAGCCAGCTGGAAAGCCTCCATCTAGTTCCTCTGTTCTTCAGTCATCCCCACAAGAGCAGTTTACAGGCATCATGTTGAAATTATCTGGGTTAAAAATAATCCACCATCCGTTGTGTCAGTGTGGTGGAAAGAGTGTGGAAACTGCAGCACAGGGCTGAGGAGCACTGGGAATCTCCACACCGGCTTTGCTGCCAGCGTGCAGTGTTCCCGTGACATCCCTGCTGGTGCTTGTAGCAAAGATCAGGCTCTGCCTGAGTGCCCTCCATGTGTGGAGCTCAGAAAGGCATTTTACAATGGAAGCAACTGCCTGAGACACGCCACCCATTTTCCAGTGGAGTATGAAGCAGACCTAGCTGGCAAGCGGAGATACTTCCTCCACAAAGTGTCACCTTTCAGCCTTGTTTTCCACTAAAAACTGTGCATCTGTGCCCCTGCTGTGGTGCTGTCTCAGGTTACCAGAGTGACTGGGCTGCTGTGACCAAGCTGTCAAACAAATCTGATGTGTCAAAGTGAGTGGACTCAGTTTTGCAACCCGAGGTCCCAAATATAGCTCGTAAAGGATTTTTTTCCTTCAAGAGAGCTTAGCAAGCTTAGCAAGCCTTGGGATCCTTTAACTTCTGCAGGATTCCACGTTTAGAGAAGCTTGCATGCTAGGAGCTTTGCCTTTGGCCAGACAGGGACAGTCTGAGAGGGGGAAGGTAGGCTTGAGCCTTCTTGTTCCCCCAGAAAATGCAGCATCTGCTGCCCTTTGCTGGGCCTGGAAGGGCTGCTGCTAATGTGTGAATCTTTTGTCTAGCTTTGTGCATATGGGTATATATATATTTTTTTTTTCTGCTTTATTAAAGATTCTACCTGTTGAGACAGATAAGAAACCTCAGGGAAAACAGCTCCAGACTCGAGTTGATTATCTACTGAAACTGCTGAAAAAAGATCTGGACAAGAAAGAAAACATGAAAGATGGGGAAGAGGTGAGATGTGGCTGCTTGATTCTGGGGGTTTCATGGGAGTGGTTGGCTGATGGCAGGAGACACCCTGTGTTCCCAGGTCACCAGACATCATTTCTATGAAGGAATATGGACTTGTCTATTGTCTGATTGCATTGTGATATTTCTCAATTAAATGATAATTAATAAGGGCATGTTATTACTGCACTTACTGAAGAATTTGAGCTCATCAGGCTTCCTGCCAGCCTGCAGGACTTGCAGCTGTTTGCACAATGTTCAGGAGATGGGAAATGTCCCCAGGAAGGAGGTGTAGCTGACTTGTTCTATGTTTTTACCAGGGCAAGCTAAAGAAGAAAACCACGAGTAAAGAAAGAGAACAAGGCTCCCAAAGTCAAAGATGAGCATGGGAATGAACTCTCCTCTCCTCGGCACTCAGACAACCAGTCAGAAGAAGGTGAAGTCAAGGTGAGTCAGCCTTGGGGAGCAGTGGCTTTTCCAGGTTTCCTTTGGCTATGCTGTTACTGCCCAGCCTCACCTTGGGAAGCATTCCCAGCAAAGCCCCCAGGAGTCAGAGGCTCTAAGAGTGACTTCCCCACAGGACTGGCAAACTCTCAAAACCACCCATACAGCTATTGGTGTGAAAGGAGGACCTTTCCCACCTATTATTTTAGATCAGTTCTTTAAGGGATTTGGGGCATCCCAGAATGGCCACAAATATCCACATATTGACTTGGGGGAAAGGTTGTCTCAGGACAAAGCCTGTTGCCCTTATAAAGGAGAGAAAGAAGAATTGTTTCCCGCTCCTTTTGGGCACGTCAGCTCGTGGTGAAGCTGGAGTTTACCAAGGTCATGCTGTTGCTTAGAAAACGTTCAGTCTTTGAGTGGTTTGGCTTGTAGTCTGAGGCTTTTTGTTCTTGTGCTGATCAGTATCTACCTCAGGGGCTGAGTGTTCTGGAGCGCAGCTGGCACAGGAGAGCAGGGCTGCTCTGCAGCTTGCCAGCTTGTCACAGAGTGGGGCTGGTCTGGTTTTCATACCCTTTTGTCACATTTGGGGGGATGGCAGCTGCTTGATGGCAGGGCTCGCTGTCTGCTTAAAGAGGTGTGAGGGTAAATCTGGACGGACCTCAAAAGTTGCCTGTGTTTTAAGGATGTTTTATGGAAGAAAATGTACATGAGGTGAGGGACTCCAACTTTGTGCTGTGGCTGATGTTCTAGGAGGATGGCTTGGACAAGAGCCCAGTGAAAAAGAAACAGAAGAAGAAAGAGAACAAAGAGAACAAGGAAAAACAGACATCCTCTAAGAAAGAAAAGGAAAGCGATAAAGAGAAAAAGAAGACAAAAGACAAGAAAGAGAAGGTATGTGATACTTTCTGGAGCAGCTTGATAGGGAGGTCCCTGAGCAGACTGTGAGACTTAGGATTCATTAAAGGCCCTGTGTGAAGAGACATCAGTGAAGCACTGTGGGGTGAGGGGGTATCCCTTTTTTAGCCCTTATAAATTGCCATAAAAAGTAGAAAAGGCAATATGTCCTAAAGCCTCATGGAATGTGACCAGAACGGAAGAGATTTTGCCAGACTGCCTTTAAAGTACAGCTATCCCTGTGACATGGGTATGGCCACAGAGCTGAGGTTAAGGAAGAACAGGGAAAGAGCCTGGAGCACTCAGATCAAAGTTCTGTCCAGCTGTGATTTATCACAGGGTTGGCAGCTCCTTGTCTCCATTCCCCTTTAATTTAAACTCACCCAAATGACCCAAGTGTCCACACCATCAAGACTGTAAGTTGTCATTGTCACTGTTCAGAACTCAACAGAATGAGTGTTTCAACATCACTGGTATGCTGGAGACTCAAATGTCTCATGAATTTTGGGTACAACTGCCCTGAGGCTGGGTGCAAATTGGAAGGGGGGTAAAAGCCTCCATAATAATGACCTGAACTACCTGTCCAAGGAACAGGTTATATACTGCATGGCCAGTGTGTTTTGACAGTGAGGTCATAAGTGCAAACTAAGAAGTTTTGTTGCCTATGTAGGGGAAAGTTTGCTTTCCGGCGAATTTTGGTATGGCTTTGATTGCAAGTAAGTTATATAGGTAAAAATGTACATGAACAGGCCATGATTGGAGAACTAGTGATATCACATAAAGTTGTAGATCCTTGTAGACATAAGACTGCTGAGAGCTCTGTCCTTTGAAAGGGAGAGATATTCTTTATTTTAACCTCTCTTCAACATTGGTTTCTCCTCATGAATGTGAATATCGTATTCGTGTCCAAACTGTTGGCTCTGACTTCTCCCTGCTCCCTCAGGGATGACATAAAGCTAAACAGAACCATTGCAGCTCAACAGTTGGAGGTTTTGGGAGGGAAGTTGTAGGAACAGTGCCCAGGTTCAGCAGCTGCCAGTAACAATAGTGTGGAGGTTGTTAGTTGGGTCACTTGGGATCCTCCATTCTGGCTCATTGTGTGATGTGTGTAATTTGTCCTTGTAAAGCCCAAAGGTGGTGAGGCCAAATCTGGGAGTAAAGGGAAGAGATCGCAAGGTCCCGTCCACATCACTGCAGGGAGCGAGCCAATCCCCATTGGAGAAGATGAGGATGATGATCTGGACCAAGAAACATTCAGCATAGTGAGTATTTTCCTGGGGAAATGGGAGGGCAGTGCTGAGAGCCCAGCAAGGCAGCCAAGGTTTGCTCCAATGTCATCCAAGGATGTGTTTTAGGTGTTGGGCTGTGAACCCCTCCTAGTGCCCCACAGGGCTTTCCTCTGGCTGATCTGAGAGCAGGGCAGGACAACCCTAGACTGGACAAGAGCTGCCCACCAATGCTGCCAGCTGGTAGCCTGTCAGCAGAGCATGCACAAGGGCTCTCTGCTTCAGCTGGCAGCCCTGGGTTACAGAAGATCCTGCAGCCTTGCATTCCCTCTCCTGTAGGAGCCAAGGAGCCACCGAAGTTCTTTCAGCCAGGGAAATGCAGGAGAATTTTGAGGGTGACCTTGTAGGAGGTGTGGAGCTGTGTAAATGCTCTCACAGCAAACATGCCCACAAGACTCATTGTAAAAATTGCCTTTTAGTGAAAGTTGTCATGGCAGATTCTCCTTGGCTAAAATACCACTTCTTAAAAGCAGTTCTCTCAATGCAAATCTCTGTATTTGCTGCAGGTCCTGTGGGGTTTTTTGTCTTTTTCTTTAACTTTCCTTCTGTGATGCATAAAAGATCCAGGCAGGCAGTCAAAAAACCTGTCTGATTTCCTATCTGTGCATGGTGTTGATGTGCCCAGGCTGAAAACCATGGTGCTTTCATCTCATGTCTGCCAGTTTTTAAAGCAAGCATTAAAGTGACCACAGATGGGATTGGACAGGATTGAGTTGAGCAGTCTTTCAGCTGGGGTGTCTGGTTCAGTGTGCAGAGGCTTGGCTACACTTCCCTGCTCTGCCTGGGATCTGTGCAGGGGCAGACCATATGTGGATACTGCTTGCAAAGCAAATTGTTCCCCCTTAAAAGACAGGGGCAGTGGAGGTGGGGAGCCTTGTCTTTTACTGATTATTGTCTGCAGCTTGTCTAACAATTTGCAATTTTATAGCTGATTTCTCCTTGCCTAATGGCCAGATAAAGCTAAATGAGCTTCTTTTCGATTAACAGGGCAATGATGTAGAGCCTTCTGCCAAATTAATCACTTTATTCTCTCTATTGCTCTTTCAAGTGCAAGGAAAGGATGAGACCAGTCAAAAAAGCACTGAAGCAACTTGATAAGCCTGATAAGGGACTGACAGTTCAAGAACAGCTGGAGCACACGCGCAACTGCCTCCTAAAAATTGGTGATCGCATCTCTGAGTGCCTTAAAGCCTACACTGACCAGGATCACATCAAACTGTGGAGAAGGTGAGGGATCATTTTGTTTTCATTAACTGACCTAGGATATTTCAAAATGGTAGTCAGAGGCTGCTGGGTTTTTCTGTGGATGGATGTGCCATTTGCCTCTTACTTAACCCATAAAATCTTGTGTTTTCTGGTCCACTCAGTCTACAGAATTATGGAATGGTTTGGGTTGGGAGGGATCTTAAAATTTACCCAGTTCCAACCCCCTGCCAGTTCACTAGACCAAGTTGCTCAGAGCTCCATTCAGCCTGAACCTTAACACTTCCAGGGATGGTCTTCCATGACCAGTGCCAGGCAAGTGTTTTTTCTTCAAGTTGTCCTGGTTTCATTAAAATTGATTTCAAAGCTATATCACATAAACCACTGCAAACCTTTTTGTTTTACTTTGAAGAACATGGTTCCAGCCCTCCTGATCATCCTCTCCTGAGCTGAGACTTTTTTCCAGAGAGGGTAGAATTAAATTGATGTTGGTTTGGAAGCTATTGGCAGTTGAATTGGTCCTGTAGCACTTAACAGAAAATGTTCATGTCCTTCTAGGAACCTATGGATATTTGTGTCAAAATTCACAGAATTTGATGCTAGAAAACTACACAAACTCTACAAGATGGCTCATAAGAAAAGATCACAGGAAGAGGAGGTGAGAGCTGAAGTGCTTTTCCTTTGATTTCTGTCCTTAAAAGTTGCTGCACTGAAAGTGCCAATTCTTTCTGCCTCTTACTGTGGGTATTCTTTGTTGCTGGTGGCAGCGTGTGATTTTCTCAACATCTAAACAGCCTGATTACATTTGCCTTCTTTTTCATGTGGCATTTCTGGTCACTTTGTCCTGGCTGTTCTGACCAAGCAAAAGCATTGTTTGGGTGGCATGTGATGTTCAGTTGCCCTGTGGAATGAAAATCCTGGGCATGCTGTCCTGTAGAGATCTGGTGTAGAAGCAGAGCTGCCAAACTGTGCCTGTCCTCCACCACGTGTGTGCCGTTCCTGAGCACAGAGGTGGCTCACAAATCCTCAAAGAGGCAGGAAAATCCAGAGTCTGGCAGACAAGGCTATTGCTCACCGTCCGGGTCTTTTGGTGGGAGAGCAGCAGGGCTGATCCCTCTGTTTCACCTTGCAGGAGCAGAAGAAGAAGGAGGACATGTCCAGCATGAAGAAGCCGTTCCGCCCAGAGCCGTCAGGCTCCAGCCGCGATTCCGTGATGTCCCAGTCCCACGTGCCTCACAACCCTCACTCCCAGAAGATCCACATGCCCCCTTCCCACACCCAGCAGCAGATGCACGGGCACCCCCGGGACAACTATGGCCATCCAAACAAGAGACATTTCAGCAACACAGGTGAGTGCTGGCAAGCCAGGAGAAAACCTTCCCCTTCTGACCTAATGCTCCTGGATGCAAATCCTTCTGGGACTTGTGGCTGGTCAGGCTTAAAGGTGATGGGATGGAACATATACACTACCACTGTACTTACTGCTGGGCTGGGAAACATGGGGTGTAGTGAGGAAAAGAATGATAGAATGGGACAGAGTAACATTTGTGAGGATGATAAAGAAACAGTGATAAATTCAAAGAATAAAATCGGGCCCACATAGTTCAGGGAGGAGAAAGTTAATGGGGCGTCAACAGCTATTTATGTTTGGGGAGTTCAGGGAAGTAAACGGGCTTAAAGCAAAGCACAAAAGAGACTCAGAGGTGCTCTTTGCTCCTGGCAGACCGAGGAGACTGGCAGAGGGATCGAAAGTTCAACTACGGTGGCAACAGCAACCAGATGTGGGGCGGGGAGCGGCACCACCAGTACGAGCAGCACTGGTATAAGGACCACCACTACGGGGACCGGCGGTCGCGGGGGGATCCCCACCGCAGCTCCGGCAACTACAGACCAAACAACCTGTCCCGCAAGCGGCCCTACGAGCAGTACAACAGCGACCGGGACCACCGAGGACACCGCGACTACTACGACAGGTGACCGCTGCCCCGGCCCCGCTGTCTGTGAGGGTGGCTGGCCACAGAGCCGGGCTCGGCCAGCTCACCTCCATCCGTTTGTCTCTCCACAGGCACCACCACGATTCCAAACGTCGACGATCCGACGACTTCAGGCCTCAGAACTACCACCAGCAGGATTTCCGGCGGATGTCTGACCACAGGCCACCCATGGGATACCATGGCCAAGGACCTTCGGACCACTACCGGTCCTTTCACACAGACAAACTGGGAGATTACAAACAGCCCCTCCCTCCACCTCACCCTGCGGTGTCGGACCCTCGCTCGCCCCCCTCTCAGAAATCCCCCCACGATTCCAAGTCACCTCTCGATCACAGGTCACCTCTGGATAGGTCATTGGAACAGAAAAACAATCCAGATTATAACTGGAACATTCGGAAAGCATAAAGTGACTGAGAGGGGGAAACACACGTCTGAAATACTGGGATTGATGCAACGGTGACTGCTTTCTCCAAGCCAGCAACGAGAAACTCTGAACATGCTGCTATCATCTGGCTGGGTCAAGGAGGATTTTGGGGGAGTGGGTGGAGGAAGATTTTCCCTAGTTCTTGATTCTGGTTTAGATTCTCTTTTCCTTTCCCCTTTTTTACCATTGAATCAGCCTTGCTGCCTCGTTCTTTGTTTTGTTTTTGTTTTCCTCAGTCCAATGGACCCAAGGGAATTTTCCCCAGCCAGTGTTTCCTCAGAAGGAGAAGGCAGATCGACGCTGCTTAGGGTGGTGCACAAGGCTGTGTGCCTGCTCCGACTTGATGTTACGTGACAGATGCTGCTTTGGGCTTTGGGATAAACTGGTTGGGCTGGGATTTGTGTGTCACCAGCATGGGGCAATGGGAGGGTATATTCAAGGAGGGACAGGAAAGTCCCTCTGCAGCCAAACTTGGTTGAAAGAGGGACCTGATGTCCCTGCAGAATGACTCCAAAGGAGCTGCAGCCATGCTGGTGACAATCCATCACTTTCCTGGCCATGTTATCATTTCCATGTCTTTATCCATTTCAAGAAACTGGCTCTGCTTTGATTGCTGTTATGTTGTCTGCAGCAGAAGAGGTGGAGGGATCTTCTTTCCATCTCCAGAGCTGGAACTGGCAAATCTTGACTCTGGGGGTAAGTGGGAGCTGGGATATGGGAGAAAACGGCCAACTTCCATAGCAAAGGCTTAGTTCACTTCTAAGCAGGAAAGAAATTGGGGTGAGACAGTATTTCCCAGTGGACAGGGCTCAGGAATTCATAACAAAACTCCTCTTTTGGCATGGGCAATTTGGGTGGTCCAGGAACTAACACATGCTGGCTGGGAGGTGCAAGATCAAAACATGGCTCTGGGGATCCTGGAACTCCTAATCTTCCTGCCACTAAAGTCTCTGGGCAAATAATTTCTCTCTGTGCTTCACAAAGCAGTGATCACAAACCTTTGCTGTAACTGAAGGATAATGAATGGTAGAACAAAATGAAATAGGAATCCAGTGGAGTGATCACTATTCAGGGAATGGTCACCTTCCTGCCCCTTTCCAGCAGTCAGCAGTGACTCTGAATTGCTAAAAGTACCTGCACTTAGAGACCTTTTGTTTGTCTAAATTGGAAATGAACCTGAGGACTTAGCATCTCAGTGAGCAGGGAGAGAATGAGGAATTCAGGACTGATCCATCAAGACCCTTGGAGCAAATGCCTTAGAGCCCAGCATGGCAGAGGGAAAAGGAATGTGCAGCCCAGCTCAGTGGACTTCAGGGCAAACACTCCCAAGTATTCAAACCACAGCATTTGATGCAAACCAGCGTCCAGCCTGGACACTGGTGTGGTGAGAGGGGTTGGTTGTGCACATGCTGCTGGCCAGAAGCACCATGGGTGATTATTTTTCAGGCTGGAGTTCCCTGGAGACCACAAAGCTCTCCCAAGAGCCATGCAGCCCCGAGTGTGGGGCTGCATCACCCCCCAGAGCTCAGTATTGAAGACCAGGCTGTTCCAGGCTCCTCTGGTGGGGCATAGAAGCTGGGCCTCCTGTTAAGATGCCAGTATTTGACCCTAATAAGCTGTGATGTCCCTTCCCCAAAAGACTGAGGGCAGATGGGTGTTCAGGGCTGGCTTCCTGACTCCAGCCAGTGCCTTGGAAGGTGCATGCAAACTGACACTAATACTCCTCCATGCAGTGTATCCCTGGAAATCTGCTGCCATCACTCCTCCTGATCCCGCTGCTCCAAGGGGACACACGGAAAGTGTTTTGTTCCCCTTTTGTTTTTATGTTGCAAGATTTCCACCTAATTCAGGGTGGTTTTGTTTCCTTGGGGGCACTTGCTGCCCTGATAAAGTGTTACACTTGTGTTTACCTGTGCAGGGCGAGGTGAAGGCAAGTCTTCCACAGTCCCCCTCGGAGGGGTGGGAGGTGTGGAGAGAGCACATTTCCGTGGCGTTTCCCACTAAGCTGTGATTGCAGGCTGTGGTATTCAACAAAGAGGTCCTTTCTTTTCAGAGGTATTAGCTTTTAATGTGAAAATGGAAGCAACCTCAGAGGGGCAAAGAGAATTGCTCTTTTTGTACGGCACTGTCGCGGTGGGAAGTTTGTGCCATACTCGTGTAGCAAAGGCAATACTGGCCAACCAGTGGGAGGGTTGGTTGGTGCAGGAAAACCTTGGGTCCCAGCAAGAGGCATTTTCTTTGTTGAGATGAGGGGGTTTCTGCTTATCCCAGGTTCCAGGCACGAGGTTGGTTGGGATTTCCTTGTGCAACAGCAAAAGCTTTACCCACATCCACTGGAGAGCTGTCCCCACTGTCACTTTAGCCTGATGTTGAAGTCACACCATGTCCACTCGTGGTGGGTGGGTCTTTGCTGGGTTTGGCTTTAGTGAAGCTGGAGAAAGAGGTTTGGAAGAAAAAAAGTCTTCCCTGAGCGCACACACACACACACACACACACACACACACACACACACACACACACTTATGCATTTTATGTCCCCTCAGCATAGGGACCATAACCAAACACAATCACGGGGACGTCAGTGGGATCAGAGGGGACACAGTCACAGCCATAAACTTCCCTGTGGTGTTTGTGTCAGCACCTGGTACAGCTCTTCCTTCCAAACCAGCTGTGGGATTCCCTCCAGCCTCTTTGAAGGAAAAAGCAGAAAATTGCTGGGTTTCAATTAAAAAAAAAAAAAAAAAAAAAAAAATTTCACTCTGACCTCTTTGGAAATGGTGTAAAGTTATGAGTTGACATAATGGAAATCCTGCAGACCAAAACCTGCTGTGGGGACAGGTGATGTGGTCCCAAGCAAAATGGACACGGAACCAAGTGCTGAAGTCCTTGTGTGAACGCTTTGTGATCCACACAAAGATACTATTCTGCTTTCACCCGTTTCCTCCCACCTCTGCCTCCCCTCTGGGGAGAGAAGGACTCTTACTGTAAAAATACGGACTTTTAAACCTGTTGACTAAAAAACAGTAATTAATATTAATTTATATTTGTGAAAGAAATGCCACTGTCCTAGTGATTTCTGATGTAAATATGTTGTTTATATAGTATGTATGAAATTTTCCTACATTGTAAAACTGCTGTACTTTTGATTCTTGTATATTAAAAAGTGTTACTGAGATTTTCAGAAGGGCCCTGGCGTGGTGTCTCTGGGGGGTCCCGTGGCAGGTCTGGGGGCTGGTTTGGGATGGCAGGGCCCTTTCCTGCCAGCCACAGGCAAGCCACCATGGATATCCCAGCTGTGCAGGAATAAACATGTTCTGCTTGGCTGTTTTTATACAGTTTCACAGTCTGTGGTGATAGAGACTTGGAAGCCTCTTCAGATGGGAATTTCCACCTGATCAGAAGGATCTGTACATTCCCTAACCCAGATGCACCAGGATTTCACTGGGATGATTCTGAAACTGATGTGTTTACCCCACCTCCGTATTTTATGGATCTCTGAGGGTGTGTAAATTTCTTTTTTACCTTTTCTGGGGAGAATTCCCCTTTCTCTAGGAGAAGTGTTGCTCCTGCTGGGTGGGTGAGTTCTCCTGTCTGTCCCCAGCCCCTCCTGGGCAGGATGTGCCTCTCCCCAGGTGGGATGTGATGGCATCCAGTGGCTGCTTTGGTTTGGTCTTTACCCCCCACTGCTCACACTGAGGCCCACACAGCAAGACACGGAGCAGGGATTGGAGCCATTTCTCCCAAGTTATAAAAGCTCATTGTAAAAAGCACTTTTCACACCTGTAGCTGCTGGTTCCAGCCCTTCCCTGTCTCTCTGCTGCTGAGCCAAGTTTCAGCCAAGAGTGAAATTTCACAGCTGAGTTATATGCTCCTGAAAAATGGATTTCCTAATGGAAAGAGTGACTGGCTCTTAGCCATGGGGCTCAGCTGCAGGGAGGCACAGGGGCTGCAGGGAGCTGGACTGGGTGTTACATGCCTGGGTGAATCTACCTGAGGCCAGTGGCCTTTAAATTTTATTTTTTATTTAAGCAGGCAGGTAAGGACGTGGGCACCTGATGCCAGGTGTCTCCCCAGCACAGCTCACCTGGCATCTCCCTGCCCACCCATGTCCACAGCACCACACTGAGAACATTTCAATCCTAAGGGCTTCTCAAAATTGATGAGGGAATGACCCCTTCCCACCATGTCCATGCCAGGCAGGTCTGGTCAGTGCCACAGGAAGGTACCATCCCTAAGGACATGGTCCATGTAAATGTGTGTGCTGGCACAGGGAGCAGCGCCCCCAGCCCTGCCTTGCCCCACCCCAGGGTGGGGACAGGGCTGTGCTTTACAGCGGGGCAGACCCTCTAGAGGGCAGCCGGTTCCCAGCAAAAAGCCAGTTTTTGGTGAACAACAGCATTCTGCAGCCGTGGCTGCTCCCGGACAGCCGGTCCCGGCTCACCAGGGCACTCCGATGTGAAGCTCAGAGCCCAGGACAGTGGCCAAGGGCCAGGAGAAGGGCGGGCACAGCCAAAGCAGGGCTGGAAACCCACCCCAGGCCCCAGGTGGTGGCACTTGGGCTGCTGCCCATCACCATGATAGGATGGGACCCTGGATCCCGCAGGGGCTGCCCCCTCACATGGTCTGCAGAGCAATTGGAACCTCTCCCAGGTGCCACAGGGCCACCACTGCCACCACCAATGTCCCTGCACAGCCTGTGCCTTCCCCCCTTACCTCCTGGGGGTGCTTTGCTGCCTTGTGTGGCTAAGGGGAACAGGACATCCTTGTGCCTCGGGGTCACCTTCCCTCACATCAGCACTTTGCCCTGCTGGAACGTGCAGGTGCTGCCTGCTCACTGTGCCAGGCTGGACAGCAGGACACCATTGGTGACCTCCTGGCAGAACAGTCAGCCAGGGAGAGCCCTGCACTCCGGGCACTTGGTAGGTGAGTTTTCAGGTTTAGCCATTTCAGGTTAAACCTGAGCTCTGGTGCAAGGAGTGACAGAGGGAGTGGATTTGGCTCTTTCCAAAAGCTGCCAGTTCTCTGGGCTTCGAAGGAGGGGAAGGCCAGCTGTCAACCACATCTCTGGTGCTGGGCATCATTGCATGGATTCACTCAAATAAAGGGTGTTTTGAGTTGGTGTGGGTGTCCCACCTGCCCTCGGCATCTCCCTGTCCCCAGCTGCTGTGACAATGAGTCCCTTCAGATTTCAAAAACGGAAAATTTAACAGAAAAGAGAATGCAATTTTGCTTTTCCTCATTAGAGGGCAGCAACAAACCCAACTGGGACAGGAGAGCAGCCCAACAAAAGGGAGATCATGGAAAGGAGGAATTACCAGGATGTACACCCGAATGAGCTGAGGTGAACAGGGGAAGGGTGGGACCCACTCGGACTCCATTGCCGCACATCTCCTTTCCCAGCGAGGCAAGGCTTTAATTCTTTATTATCTATATTTCCTCCCCATCCCCTTTTTAATGTTCTCATTTGGCTGTAGATAAATCGAACTCCAGAGTGAAATTCTCAGAATTCAGGGCAGAAATGAGCTCTCAGAGTGTCCTTCAGGTGGAAGAAAGCTGCTTTGCAATGAATGCAGAAATGGGGCAACACCTCTATCCTGAGCGGGAAACAGCACCAGGCAACACATGGGGAACAAACTGAGACTCACTCATTTATTGTCAAAAAACCCTCAAACTTTACTTGTGTTTCTGTCAATAAATAATTTACAGTATTTACACGCGGTGACACTCCCGTGGGTCTCAGCGCAGGGAGGAGGCGGGGGGCCTTTCCAGAACACCCTCCTTTGCCTGTGGGTTTTTTTGTTTTGTTTGTTTCCAAGTATCGGGTCCTTCTTGGCCACACTTCACCTTTAACCAGAACTGGGTCAAACACAACCAAAATAAAGTGCTTCACTGTTTGCTTCTAAAATAGGGATACCCCAACTGCCTTGCACCAGCAGCCACCACTGGAGCACCCACCTGGACAGAGGGGACGAGCCACGCCAAAACCAGACTTCCCTTGGATGGAAACTGTCCCCAAACCACAGCGTGTGGTGCTGTGGGGTGACTGATAGCAAGGGGAGGTCTTAAGGGAATTATTGACCTGCTGGCACACTGTGGCTAGGCCAGCTCAGGCAGCTTTCAAACAGCACTGTGTGCTCAGAGGGAGGCTGTGTGCAGCTGTGTTTAGCTGCGGGGTAAATCTCCTCTTTGCCCAGAGACAGATTTTGGCTTTTAAAAGGTATATTTTGAACTTCTGGGGAAGATAAAAATTTGTTTTCTCTAGAACAAAGGAAACAGTCCGAATCAGCCTGGCTGAGAATTAGTGCATTGGGAAATGAAACTGTCCAGTGCCGTGGTGCAGTGGCTGCTCCTCTCAGCACCTCCAAACTGTGATATCCTTATTTCAAAATCTCCCTAAACAGAGCATCTGGGGCATCAGCAAACAAAGCAAGGAGCAAAGTAGTAAACACATCTTTTTGTTTCTTTTCTTTCCTTAAACATTTAAAAACCAATTACATCTTTTCATCTGTACAGTCACACGAGATCAATGCCAGGGCTCTATATATTAAAAGAGACAATATAAATTACATCAATTGACACAAGTTTGCATTTCTCTGCTGCTTTACAAATGGAGCTCTAGAGCTGTAAGGACACAATGAATAGTCATGTTCAGTATTTACACCAGGCTGCCTCTTGGCACCAGTTCAGACTGCCAAACCAAGCCTGTTCCCACCTCTTTTGGTGCTAGCTTGTCTCATCACACCCAGAGACCTCCCTTTTGAGAGCAAGAGGTGCCCCCAAGTGTGGCATGTGTTTTGGGGCTTGTTTCTGGGAACTTCCCCCTGAGGAAAGGTGGGGGAAACCCACCAGGAGGTCTTGAAGGCGCAGACCAAAGGTGGTCTTGATGTTTGTTCAGTGAACAATGGGGTGAACCACAGAGGAACAGGGAGTGGAGGAGATGGGCAGCACTACATGGTGGGGGAAGGAGATTATTGATGGTTTCAAGGAAGGGAACAGACATCTGGAGGCAGCTGGAGGGGTCCTCTGCTGCATCCCGTCTCCTGGCTGAATTCTGACATTGCCCCATTTCTGATTCAAGCCCAAACAGGCTTAAGGTGCAACTGGTCTGCAATGGGGTTGCAAGTCGCGGCCCCAGGATGGGGAGCAGAGCAGAGACCTAGCAGCAAAAAAAAGAGCACCATGCTCCTGCTCCATCCCAGGGCTGGGCCAGGCTGAGCCACAGGCAGGGAGGAGCTGGAGGAGGTGCAGGTCGGGTCTCCCACTGAACAGCCACCCTGCTGCCAGTTTTAGGGGACCAAAGAGCGAATGTATGAGGAACTCATCCAATGCTGGGCAGAAGTTGCAGAAACCACTTGAATACTGGCCAGGTTTCTCCCATTGCCATCAAGAGTCCATGGTGGGTCCAGGCAGAGACATGGGAGACAGGAGTAAAACTACTGAGTGAATCAGCCAGGTGAACTGGCTAAAATAAGGGACGCCTTCGAACCATGAAAAATGCAGGCCAAGGCTTGAGTAACGTGTCCTCCTTCCACCCAGAAGGTGCCTGGCACCAGCAGCCAAGCCAGTGTGGGATCACTGCCCACCATTTCGGCCCCTTGCCCCACCTTCTGCAACAACAGGGCTGTGGGCAGAGCAGGACGTGCTGAAAAGCAGAGCCCAGCCCTGGTGAGCAGGACATCCTGCCCTGCTGTGCTGCCAAGCTTGGTCCTGTCTCACTGCTCTGCGCCCTCCTCGTGGGCTCTGCTCTCTGAACACAAAGCCATGTTCCACAACGCCAGTGTCACAGTCACCACGTGCACGGCTGGGACTGGGAGAGTGCTACAAGGAGAGTAGCTACAAGGATTCCCCAGCACCCTCTTGACTGGGAGCAGAAGGAGGGGGAAATGAGGAAGGTCCAGACAAGGTACAGTCCAGAAAAACTCCTGACTGGTCCCACTGGCAGCACATTCTTCCTAGGCAAGAGCTGGGAAGGTGGAGGACTTGCACCAAGAGAGAGACTGAGGTCTGAGGACAACCCACGTGGCTCTGATGTCCAACCTCTTGTTTTCCAACACCTGCATCTCATCCCTGGTTGCCTCCTGCTCCCCCTTTCCCTTCTCTCCGAGGTGTGAAGGAGCAAACCTCTATAACAAGCACAACCAACATAAACACAGCAGTGCTACCCAGAGGGTGGGATGTGTTCCTGTGGGAGCCATGCTGCCTGGGGTCAGGACCCGTGTCCTTTCATAGAGGTGCAGCTTGTCTTTGTTGGAGTGAAGCATCTTCACGTCCTCAAAGGCATAGTAAGCAGCCAGCATGAAGTTGACATCCCCCGTGGTGAGGAGGTCAAAGACACAGGACTGGAAGTAAAGGTCCTCCACGGGCAGCTTCTCCCTGCACTTGGCTGTGGCCGTTTCGTAGGTGAAGGCCTCGGGGGGGCCGGCAGGCTGGGCCCCTTCCTGCGGGCACGACCCTCCGGGCCTGCGCCGAGCGGATGGTCTGGAAGTCAATCTGCTGGTTGAGTGGGCAACCACGGAGGCACAGGTAGAGGCCCTGACTGTCCCGGTCCTCCACGGCGTTGACCACCTCCTCGGGCATGCGCACGGCGAAGGTGAGGTACCGCCCCACCTGCCTCACCACGATGGTGGTGCCGATGTACTTGGCCTGGATCTCGATGTGCTGGCCTGACACCTTCTCCGTGATCTTCAGGCTGTTGGCTCCGTGCTTGTCCCCTCCGTTCTTGGAGCCGTCGACAAAGGCAGCGGGGAGCTCGTCCATCTCTGCCTGGTACACTTTCTGATCCACACACTCCTGGAAGCTCTTGAAGATGATGGTGAGCTGTGGGGGAGGAAAGGAGTGTGGTTACAGCCAGCAATGACCACCTGAGAGCACACAGCCGCCACCAGCAGAGGGGTGGGAGATGGAAGGGCTGGATGCTCAGTCCAGACAGGAGCGTGACCTTCAGCTCATGGGCAGGTCCTTCACCCTAAGAAGTGTCCCTGACTTTTAGCCCCCTAGACAAGGTGATCCTGCTCCAGCAAAAGGGTGAGGACATTGCGTAGAGACACAAGACCCAGAGACTTGACTGAATGCACCACCTGGATCTGCCTGTTATCTCCAGGCCCAGCACAGGAGCTTCCTTGCACCTGGAGCTGGGTGGAGTAGCCCTACTCCCAGGCCTGTGGCAGCATGCCTGTGCATGCAGCACTACCTTGCCTCCAGGGCTGGCAGACGGCAGCTGGGACGAGCCCTGACTGCCTTGGAGGCGGTGGAGCTTCTCCTCTGACTCCCATGACATTTACATCCCAAGGGCTGGACCAATTTGTCTCCCTAACCAATTGCAGACCAACAGGATTTCTCCCATGGGCCCTCAAACATGTCCTGCTCCATCTCAGCCCCACAGGCACACATGTGTTCAGCCTGTTCCAGCAGGATGGCCCTTCTAGGGGTGACTTCGTGGTGGCCTTGGCTGTGCTGGGTTAATGGCTGGACTTGATCTCAGGGGGGTTTTCCCAACCTTAATGATTCTGTGATTCTATGACACAAACAGCCCAACACATCCTCACCCTGGCTGGGCTCAAACACAAGCCCCTTTCCAGAGGAAGGACCTCACAGTGCTTGCTCCTCCCTTGCTGGCCTGGCATTTGGGGGGAAGACCTGGGGAGGAGAATTAGTAGAATTTGCATGTACAAACAGTACAAACAATGTTTCCTCTTCTAGCTCTAGCAGAGTTGCTCTTGTACCTTTCTGCCCATGAGTGAGAAGCAGCAAAGGGGGCAGCCTGCCACATGGGCTCAATGAAGGAAGAGACTGAGACCTGGCCAGAGTGGGGCAGGGCTGGAGAAGGGAGCAGAGAACACAAAGAGCCCCAAGGATGGAGTGCTCCCATCCTTTCCAGCAGCACAGTGCCCACAGCAGCGCTTCCCACAGCTCATGCTGCACATCTCATGACTAATGCCTCCTCACCACAAGCCTGTGAGGCAGATAAGAAGAGAAAAGGCTCAATTAAGATGGTGATCCTGCGATCACAGCAGGTCCTGGGATCCTAAAGGACCACTTTCCTGAAGCCAGACTTCCTTGCAAGCTTCAGCAGGTTTTGATGTCTTTTAGCAGGTAAGGACATCAGAACATCATTAAGTATCTTTTAGGGGGTTTATCTGGGACAGGTCGGAACCTGTCAGGATAAAAGGGTGACATCCAGAGCAGGAAGCAGCCCGTCGCTTCTCTCCTCTCCCCACACACAGGGAGAAGCAAAATTCCCAGACATGGTGGGACAAGACATTTTCCAAAAGCAAAAGGATGCCTCCTGCTGAGCCTCCCTTTTTCTCTGGCACAAAAAGTGCCCTGCTAGCTTTAGAGCTTCTGCACCAGGGGCAGCACACCAGTTCCTCAGCTCCAGGTCCCTCCTGAAGCTGAGGCTGTGACACACAAGCAGCAGAACATTTTCACTTGGGCTTTCTGTGTTTGCCTCATACCTTCAGGATGTTTATTTAGTCTGTCAAAGCACCTCCAGAACAGACTGTTCCCCACAAAATGGCTTGACTTGGCTGCAAACCACAGAGACAATTACAAGCCTGGGTGGAGGGGAAGGCAGTGTGAGGAGCTCAGCTCCCTCTAGGCTTTTTCCTGCAAGCCTCCCTGGAGGGCAGCCTTGGGTTTGCTTGGGCCTTGGGAGTCCCCCAGGAGGTGCCAACATTATTCCTGATGTGTCTGTTCACAGCAATCTGGAGTCCCAAGGTGGGAGCCCTCTTAATTTGCAGTAGCTGGCTTAGCCATGAAGGCCCCCTGAAGTGCAGCACCTGAGCCTGCTCACCGTGATGGGCCTGGATGTGCTCAACAAGAAACCACAGTTCAGTGAAGACTGAGGACAAAAGAAGGATGGACATCTGATACTGAGGGCCAAACACTCAAATTCAGAGGAGCTCATGCTCTGTCTTACCCTCCCCAAGGAGATGTGGAAATGGGGGAAGACACGGAGGAAAGAAAGGCTGTTCTGAAGCCTCTCTGCCCTTGCCCACCTCTGTCCAGGGGGACAAGGCTCACCTTGCTGGTGGCAGTGGCCGAGGAGCCAGGCAGCACCGGCGTGTTGGTGACCTGCACGTTCAGGTAGTTATTGTCTATGAGTGGCCAAGCCCCCTGCACCTTGCAGGTCTGGAAAGTGTCCGTGAAAGTCCTAAGGTGGGGGTCCCCAAAGAGCCCGCAGTGGGTGTAGTTGGGGGCGGCCGAGTGCTTGTGGAAGCTCTTCTCGTAGTGGCAGATCTCGGGGCTGTCGGAGCGCTCCTGGCTGTCCCCGGGGGGCAATGTCCGGAGGCGGGGCTGGGACGTGGGGCCATCCTTGGAGCAGTTGTGCTGCACCATGAGATCGTCTATGCCATGCACGGCCGAGTGGTAGGCCAGGTCACCCCTGCAGGTGCGGGCGGTGCGGCGGGTGCAGTGCGCGTAGGCTCGCAGCGCCGTGCAGAACTCCGGCGCCTCCTCCGCGCCCAGGTGGTGCGAGCCCGACGTGGCCGCCCAGAACTCAGAGTTGCACTTGAGGATCTTGCATGGAGTTGTCACTGCGGGAGGGCAGGAGAACACAAGGGGGTCATCAGTGCTGGCGTGCCCGCAGGTGGGATGCCCAAGTCCGCCCCATCCAGAATCCTCCTCCCGCTGCCCAAACCCATGACACCGGCCCGGCCGGTGACGGGGCCTCACTCACCAGACGTGACCCTCTCACATGACCCGACTCTCATGCATCAAAGCCAAAGAAACCAACAGGATCTGCCCCAATTGACGCCAAAAAGGGAAAGAGCATCCAGCCTTTAGATGAATGATCATGGGGGTTAACCATGGTGTGGAAGAATGGGACATATTCATAACCAGTGATGAGGGAGGATAATTAATGTGGGGGGAGATGCAATGGGGTTTTTAATGCCCTTTTAGGGTTTGACATTCTAAGCTCTGTGCTGCGTGAGTTACTGGGCGCTGCGTCCACACCAAGCTCTACCAGCTCAAAGCTCTCTTCCTTCTCCTCCTTTAGGGCCTGGGAAAACCGAGCAGTACCACAACACCGTGCCCAGGTTAGAGCAGGACCAGTGCCATGACCCACCCTGCAGCACAGCCAGAGGCCATCCACCATCCACAGCAGTGACGGGTGCAGCACTTGTCCCTGTGCCTCCGGAAAGAAGCGGGAGCCAAAAAAACTCTTTCTTGGGAGCCCGTTCCCCACCACGGCCCGCTGAGAGAGAACAAGAGGTGGAGGAGAAAAACCAGCACAGCCGGTGTGGGGATGCCGGGAGCCCCCACCTCCCCTGCCCGCCCGCACAGTGTTGCCCAGGCAGAGGGGAAGCCAGAGGCTGCAGGGCCTTTGCCGGGCTCAGCCGCAGCCCTGGTGCTTCCTGGCAAGGCGGAGGAAGGCAAAGAAAATTCAGATCCTGTTTCTTCCCCCCACACACTGCGTCTGCTCCCTGGGGCAGTGCGGCTTCCCTGGAGCAGACTTGAAAGCAGCTGTGCAAAAAGCACATGGCCATCGCTGAATGTCGCAGACACTGCTCTGCCCCTGCCAAGCTGGAGTCTTGCTGGGTGAACCCAGGTTCACACTACTTAAAATTCATGGCATTTTCCTTCCTCTCCTCTTAATCGACCCCCTCGGAGTGCTTGGAAACAGGATGGGTTCAGGCAGAAAAGGCAGCAGGAGGAGAAGACAAGCACCACCATTTCCAGATGCTTTCATGGTGCCTTTTGCAGGCATACCCATATATTCCTGTCTCGGGGCTTGTTTAGAAGCTGCCTGGCAGGGCATCTGCGCCAAAAGTATCTCAGATTTGTTTAGAAAGAAAGTTACAAAACCCAGTATTGTTTCAGGGAAAACAGTATGTTTGAGTTTTAAACATCACAGTGCTGGAAACCTAAACAGAGCTGGTGCTGGAAAATCAGAAAGGGAGACTTAAGACTATAAAACACTGAGCAGTTCAGCTGTGAGAAACAAGCCTGTCTCCTCTCTGTTTCCAAGAAGACTGAAGTGCAAATAGGAAATGGTGACAGGTTCCTCACAGTTTTGAAATTCGTGTTTAATAAACTCAGATGCTAGCAACAGCACCGAGAACCCGGGAGCTGTTTGGTCTTGGCAGCATCCCACTTAAACCTGCAATAAGCTCTGTGGAAAGCCTTTAACTCATCATTGACCAGAGGTGACTCATGTTTCTGCTAGGTCTTCTGCACGTATGGGTCAAATTTAAAGATATTTATTATTTCACATCCCTCTTTTGTTCATCACAGGAGTGTGGTTTTCCAGGACTGTCATAATGGAAGGCAGGAGTCAAAACAGCACACAGGAGTGTGACCAGTGCCACCACTGCTGGTTTTCCCAAACCCTTGTGGCATCAAGCAATTAAAGTCATTGCTCTCCTAGTTGTTATGCTAATGTACAGCTTGAGAATGCCTTGGGGTTTCATGCGGCAGAAGGTGCTGTCACTGCAGCCCCACCTGCCTGCACAGCCCCAGGAGAAGCTGGAGGACACATCCCTGGACAGGCAGGAGCGGCACACCCCTCAGCTCAGTGAGGCATCGGGATGCACTACACAAAGCATCCCACCCAGTGACTGCAGCACTCTGCCAGCTCCAGCCCTTCAGCGCTGCATAGAGGGGATTTTTAGCAGGAATAAACCCACAGCCTCTTGCTCTTTAAGGACTTGCTTCACTCGCTTGGATGAGGAGATGCAGGTGAGCTGTGGCTGCCTGGGGACAGAGAGGGTCCTGCTGAACAGCCCCCCAGCATCAGTGCTGGACACATCCTGGTGCTGAGCATCCCTCACTGCTGCTCTGCCCGGGTCACACATGGCTTTATAAGGTCCTGAATTAAAAAATCCCAACCAAAGGGAGGGCAGGGAAGCCCATCTCCTTCCTCCCTGCGCCTGAAGGGGGAGTGTTCTACTCTACGATGTTATCGCTCCGCTTTTGGCACCCATCCCCTTCTGGCTGTTTCGCTCAGGGCCCCATATAAGGCCCGATCTCCACATCCAGGTGCCCGGCGCTGGCGGGGTGTGAGCTCACGCCTGGCCCTGCCCGTGGACATTTCCCCACGGCTAATCCCTCATGCTGCTGGGGAGGGACCACAGCTGACAAAGGCTCTGGAGGAGAGCAAACACGACCCTTACCCCTCCTCCCGAGCAGCCTTGCCTCGTCCCCTCTGGCAGCAGCTTTGGCACAGTGGTGCAGGCTCATTTGTACCCTGGCCAAGAAACGATGTTTATTCAATTTCGCATAATCTATTTTCCATCGACTCACAATGGTTCTGTTTTTCAACCACAGATGACTTAGCATGGAAACAAATGCCTCTCAAGCAGGAACCCAGCAAGGCTCTCCTGGGATCTGCGAGACATCCCCAGGTCCGGGTGATTTCTCGTCCATGGCAAAGCAGCCTTCATCTCACAGGCAGGTGACTTCGACCCCCCAAGCCACCTCCCAACCCTGCCCAACATCTTCTGCCAAGGCCTTGGTGCCCGGTCAAACCAGAAAACAGAATTTCCTTTGTTATTCTGAAACCAACGGTTTCAGAAAGTTAAAGCCAGAAAAAAAATCAAAAAATCCCCTGGACTAGGACAGCCCCCTCCCATATATCCCATTTGTTCAGGGACACTTCCCGTGAGGACTCATGAGGTCTGTGCCGACTGGGCGGGCTGTTTCAGGAGTTTATCACCTTTACAAAACACAGGTCTTGGTTCTAAGTGGATTTTATCTGACTTCATTGTAAGGACATAAAAAGAACCAGCGATTTTCTCCAAAGCAGTAAAAGGTCCGTTAGTAACGAGTGTGTTTCCCACAAAGATATTTACACACTGCAATCAAGCCCCTTGTCAATCCTCCAGATAAGCTAAACGGTTTGCACTTTTAAGTTCTCGCTGGAAGGTGTTTGCCCAGCCCCACCATCAGATCTCCCTCCAGCAGCTTTGTTTCCTGCACAACCTACCACCCCGACAGGATGCAGGGATAAAGAACACGCTCACAACTCTCCCGAGGTCAGCCCTTTAACCAGGACCTGGCACTGAGCAGGCAATGAATTGTGTCCTTTTCCTGAGCTCCTGGTTTGGAAAACCCTGGTCCCCCATTCAACAGCATCCCATGGACCACCAGACACACACTCAGCGTTCTGGGGCATCACACGACCCCAGTTCCACTGCTCTGCCCTCATCATCTGTACACTGTAGTACTTGATGTCAAATTAAGTGTTCAAACATACGCACACACCTAACTTTAACAGCATTTAATTATTAGTGCCCCCTATTCTCCTTTCAGCTGGTATCAAGTAACCTGGATTTCATTTACCCAAACCGGGCTCTTTCAGAAAACTAGCACAAAACCAACATTTCATCTGTTCTGCTGTAACTCCTGTAACAAAGAGAATTACTGGAAATTAATTTCTGTAAGCAAAAGCCAATTCTTTTAAGACTCTTGAATGAACGTTCACCAGATCTGTTAATTTTAAAGTGTTCACTGCTAAGCAATGTTTTTTAATATCCTCTTGGTTCCTAACGGGCTGGAAAGTATTTCATCACCCACATGTGATGCAAATACATCATCCTGCGTTTTTCCAAATACATGGATTGAAGTGTAGATGTGCAAGCCTCACACATGCAGTAAAGGGCCTTTTTGGAGAACACAGTAAAACGTAATTACCTTTGGCCTCAGATCTGAGCACCCAGACTTAGGCTCCTAAACACATATTTATTTAAGTAATCTAAATAAACATATTTATGGTGACACCTTAATAGGAAAGGCACGATTCTCCAAGGTGCTAAATACCAGCAACATCTGCCAGCTTCAAGGAGATGTGGGCTGCTCTGGTCACAGGCAGACAGCAGTCATCACCAGCATGAAAATGACCCCAAAAAGAGTTAATTCTAAAAAAAAAAAAAAAAATAAAAAATTACATTGCTCCTTAAAAACACGGCACAAGGGACTGCTTCCAGCAAGGCTCCAGGAGTCCCAAGCAAAAAACTGAGAGAATGAACACTGTGATTTGCATCCAGCCCCTTGTGCTATTCCCTTCCTAGGGGGGCTTCTCCATGAGCCATTCCTCATGGTGGCTATGCTGGAACCACATCTTGATGCCCATGAAGATCGTGAGATTAGATATAAAGAAGGAATTTTTCTACAATCAGGGTGCTGAGACACAGGCACAGGTTGCCCAGAGAGGTGGTGGGTGCCCCATCCCCGGAGACATTCCCTGCCCATGGAAGGGGGGGTTGGACGGGGTGATCTTTAAAGGCCCCTTCCAACCCAAATCATTCTTTGATTCTATTTTATGACACGGATCAGCCGGCGCCTTGTCACACCAGGGAGAGAAAGGGGCGATTCTGTGCAGCCCTGATGGATGGGATGTCATGGGCAGGGACACGGGCACCGCGGGGCCAGCAAGACCCAAGGGCCACCTGACCCAGGCTTGGTGAAAGGATTTGTGCGGGAAGGCAGCGCCGGGCTCTTCCAGCGACCTCCTTTGAACTGTTAATCAAGCACAATCTTGCAGAATAATAGCCTGGTTATTATTGCCTTGTTTGCATAACAAAGAGGCCCAATAAAACTGATTTGACTGTGCTCAGAGGGGGTGTGAAAGATCAGCCCTGAGAAAAGAGCTGCAGGAATGCAGCAAACTGCTCCAAAGCCTCAACCCAGGAAGAAAGACAATGCAATTTGCCATCAAGAAAAGCCCAATAGACCAATAAATTACCCATGTGCAAAGGGATTAGATCAGGTTTCAGTTGCACTGAAGTGGGGGGAGGACCGGGAGGAGGGAACTGAAGGAGAAAAATAAACCTGACTCTCTTAAAGAGCTGGGGCTCATATTTTGCAAGGGTGTGCGCGGGGAGGTTGGCTCGGAGGGGCCACCTTCCACGCTGGGGCCGGGGTTATGTGCTCATTTCCACCGGCAAAAGCAGCAGATGCATTAAATCCAGGCAAAGGCCCGACTTTGTGTATGATAAAGCGATTCTAAATGTGCCCCAGAGCACACCTCAAACCACGCAGCTTCCTTTAAACCCAGTCCTTGTCTGACTCAAGAGGATGCTGGGGGAAGGAGAAAACAGTTCCCTAAAGTCAGAAGAGGGAGGCAGAAGGATTTTTCTCATTTCAGCCCGTGTCAATCGCTAAAGCATCCAGAGGACCTGCCATGGCCAACTCCCTTCTGTCCTCAGCGCCGAGTTCACGGCCCCCCATCTCTCCTCTGCAGGCATCGCAGAGACGGGGCAAGTACGGGCAGGAAACCAGCAGAGTCAGTGTCTTCAGCTACAGCACCAACTGCTGCACGCTGCCGAAGGAGCCCTTGATCGCTCCTGTCACTTAGTCAGCTCTTTTGGCTCCAGCCTCAGCTAAGGGCTGGCCCGGCATGCTCCACGCCAGCCAGGGCAGCTCTCCCAGCCCCCGGCCAGCAGCACTGCTCCGGGCTCACCTCGGCAGTGCGAGCAGGAAGAAGGGCAAGCACACACCATCGCACAGGGCATCACTCACAGAGCTGCCAGCCAGGGCCCTGCTGCGCTGAGAACCACCAGCAAACCCTGGGGAGTTCAGCGGGCACGATGGGCTGAGAGGGGGAACCAGCACAGCAGACAACACAACGGAATCACGGACTTGGTTCTGGAATCCTCCTCCTGGGATTTGGGCCTTGGCGCTGCCTGTGCCGCAGCTGCTGGGCTCTGGCCTGCTCAGAGGAAGCAGTGCCAGTGGGTGCTTCAGAAGATGCAGGTTTTACTCCTCCACGAGCTGGCGGATGGAGGACGAGCAGGTAGGGCAGTGATCTCTGACTCTTCACCTGCAGAAGAGCACTAAAAGAGCTGGCTCTCCAGCACAGTGTGCTGCAGCCTGGGAAGCCGTTCTGGAGCTGCACACCTAACCTTCCCCGTTGGGAGTGCATCCACTGTCACCAACAGTGACACTTTCACCAACAGTTCCCAAGAGTAGACAGATCTCCTCAGGCAAATGGTGCAGTTTAGAGATGAAGACACTGAAGGACGTTAAGGCTTTCACCCAAGACAAGAGCCATGGGAAGAGAGATGAATTTACACTCTCATGCCCTGCAGGAAGCATCACCCTCACCTTCCTCCTCGGCCACCCATGCCCTGTGGAGCAGCGGTCCCTGGATAAGGTCACCTCTGCCAGACACCCCCACTGCCGAGTGTTTCAGGTTTCCTGCAGACATCACTCTCCCCACGCCAAGGCTGTTTTCCCAGGGTGCCTTTGAAGGCAGTGCTGCCACCCACCAGTGCCCGGGGGCTCCCCAGGTGTGGCAGCGGGTCCCTCGCCCTCCTCCCCCTTGCCTGGGCTGCGGCAGGGCTGGCAGGGAAACGCTTTCTGCTCACAGGTGTGGATTCCCTCTAGGAATAATCATCCCCACTGTGCTCTTGTGAAATTTCAACCCTTCAAACGCAGAGGTAAATGAGATACAAAACGAGGAGATGGAGAGAAGCCCGGAGCACATAAATCTGGATGAGGCAAATTTATACAATTAGATGTCTGCCAAAAAATTGCGGCATCTCAATCAGAGGCGTTGGCTTGCGCAGGGTGTGGGGTGGCAGCTGCCCGGCTGGAAGGCAGCAGCCCCACAAGCCCATCAAGACACCTGACTGATGCTGGAGCCCCACCTGGGGATGCAGGGGACCTTGTGGACCCCTTTCTGCAGGCTGTGTTCCCACCCAGAACCAGACTCCCTTCCCTTTGCTCATACCCCATGGAAGCCACAGTATCTGTTCATCTTTCACAGCCACAGACCTTCAGAGGTTTTTTTATTTTTAAATGCTGCCTCTCCTGGACTCAGGTTTTAATTTTAAGAGGAAAAAGTAACTTTCTAACTGGAACCCACTCCCCCAGTCCACTGCTCCCCCACTTGTATGCCAGTACAATGATGCTTTCTCCCACTGAGGGCTGGCAAAGTTTGGAGTCATGTCCTGCCACATGTCCTTGTCATCTCAGAAAGGGCCAGCTGGAAGTGTGTCACACAGCAAGAGAAAAAGGTAGCATGTCCAAAACCCAAAGTGCCATAGATCATTACTAAGGCTTTGGGGACCAAAGTCAACAGCTGTCCAGGAAGGAGAGGAAACCAAGGGAGGAGAAAATTCTTTGGCCTCAAATGAAGCTTGCTCTCTGCCTGACCCATAAAACCTGTACAGCTCTGCTTGCTGGGAACTGAATGGCCAAACATTTCTGGACTCTCATGCAGTGCAAAGTGGGCCTCAACACCCTTCTGAAGGGCCTGCTGTCCCTGCAGCTGAGGGGACTTGAGACCCTGGCCACCCCACACACCACGGCCAGGCTGTCAGACAGAGCGTCTCAGTCTGCACCTACCAGGGCTGCGTGTGTGTCGGAGCCAGCTTGTTCTCCGCAGTGAGAGCCCGATGACTTCATCAAGGGGATGGCATCTGGTTTTGCAGTTGGCTATAATTCAATTCTCCCCCTTGCTGCAGGAATTTCAGCTGGTGGAGCAGTGATTTACTCCGTCAGGCTGCACTTGAGTGCAAAGCAATCTTGAGGCTACAATCGAACGCACTGTTATTTTGAGAGCTCACGGACAAGGGAATAAATATCGTCTTCTTTTCATCCCAGTAGCTGCCAAGTGCAGGCTACAGAGCTTTTTAAAGGCATTTAGGAGCTCTCCACTAACAAGTGCACTCTGGATGCTGTGCATGGTGAGGCAGGACCCTGCCTGCACAGCTCACTCCTGATGTGTGTGGCATCAGGATGGGATTTGCCAGGACAGCCAGACACAGACCAGGGCACCCCCTCACATGCCCACCACAGCTGCATCTCCAAGCAATCCCCATCCTCCCCAAAACCCCTTCCCCATCACACATCATTCCTGGATTCCAGCAGCCCTGAGCTCACGCCAGCCCTCTTCCAACCACCTGGGACCCTGAGGCTCTTCTGGTCCTGGGTTCCTAGACTTCCCCTTACTCCAAGTCTGGTGCCTATGCCAACAGGAAAAGCAAATCAGACCAAATCAAATTCATCCAGATGGATCAAAAGCCCTCATCTTTGACCTCTTTTGCTGTTTCACCAACGCTTATCCCTTAGGAGTAGTAGGGCTTGGCTGTGGGATCCCCTGAAGGACTGACAGGCTGAGGAGGGGCTTGCTAGGGCCACACACTGCCATGCCAGAGCCTACGGACGCTTTATGGGATGTGCCCATCAGGGAGCCAGAAGAGAGACCACAAAACTCATTGTCACTGGGGCCGCAGCCTGGCTCTCCAGGGACAGCAGGTCAGGGCAGAGCCCAAGAAGAGCCCCCAGGTCAGGAAGTTTTTATGGTTGCCCAGCCCTGTGAGCACTTTCATGTGCACATCCGACTCAGCACAGCTGTCCAGGCCACAGAGAAAGAAACCTCCACTGTTCCCATGATAAACCCAAAGTCACTCTTAAGGTTACCTCGTCCCCAGTAACCAAGGGCCAGGAATTCCATGATTTTCTATGGAAAAAAAGCAACATATCCACTCCATCTACATTAAAAACAAGGCTCCTCCTTCCAGCCCCACAACGTGCCTTGCTGGCAATGGCAGAGAACTCCCTGTTCCAAGTACGAGACCAGCTCCAAGCTTGCAACAAAACAGGGAAGCCAAAATACTTCCAGGTTTACGTTTGAATCCCTCCCTTCTTCTCTGCCCTGACAGTATCACGCAGGGGCGTTGCTCCCCTGCCTCCACCTTCCCCAGGATGGGCTCCCTGTTCACAGCACTGCGGGGGTTATTTTAGCCTCTGAGCCCCCCATCTCAATTTTGGCTTAATGCTGCCATCACCTCCCTGCTGCTGAGACAAAAGCCATTTATTGACTACTGTGATAGACCTCCAGTAGGGTTGGATCCTTATCTGGAATCCACTGTGCTACCTGGATGGACCAACAGCAGAAAACTCCAAATTTTTACGGAGGCAGGAGTGTACTACAGCCAAAACAACCAAGCTGGAAACAGAGAAAGCCAAAGCAAACCTGAGCCTGCCACACCTGGGGCAAAAACACCCAGGGCCAGATTTTGGAAGTACAAAAGGATTTGCAAGAAAACTAAGCTCAGCCTGTACTGGGAGGCACAGGTTTGGTTCACCCAGAAGATCAGGGTCGCAGCTGGGAGAGCACCCATAAGCATCCAACACTGGGACTTGGCACAAGCTCCAAGGAGAATTTCTGCCAAGGAAATTGCGAGCAGTGGCCTGCTCTGCCCAGACCTCCTTCCCCAGCTGCCCCACGGTCACCCTGACCCAGGGCCAGAGGACCCAGCCCAAGGGCACTGGATGGTGGAGGCTGCCCAGGAGGCAGCAGGGCGAAGCCATCACTGTGAGAGCAGCACAAGCGGGAATCCAGCCCGGGCTGTGAGCGTAGGGGGGGTTAAGCAAATAAATAAATAGGGCAGGACTCGGCGAGGCACTGATCTGACACGCCGAGCGCCCGCTTGGGCAGCCTCCAGCAGCCCTGCTCACCTGGGGCTCCCAGGAGGGGTGCGAAGCCTCCTTGGTGGCTGGGAACCTGCTGGAAACCCACAAATTCCCAGGAAGCATAGGGAAAAAGGGGCAGAAGGATATGGCAGGGAATAAATCCCCCCCCTTTTTCCTACCTGCCCACCCACCAAGCTTTCGAAAAAGCCCCCAGCCTGCTCCCAGCCCAGGGCACGGGGAGCCCCGTCTCCGCCTGCGCCCCGCTCCCGCGGGCTCTGGATCGCCTCGTTCTGCCAGTTCTTTGCACCTTATTTGACTGCTGAAGGGAGAATCAAACAAAGCAGCCAGCCAGATCTCCTATCAAGTTCTTTCTTGCACCGTAAATCTCACAGCCTCGACGCTTTGCAACTCAACCGCTCCGAAAAGGGCGTTAAGCAACACATACGGGACCAGCTCCAGAGTTTCCAGAAAAAAACCAGGGGGCTCAGCTTCCAGCCTGCCGGGAAGTTTCATGGGAAAGTGGGGTCCAGAGAGACATCGCAGTGCTAAGGGCAGCGCTGAAAAGGTTTTCCTGGAAGAGGGCGAAGAGGGCAAAGATGGGAGGAAGGGCGTAAAGCAGTTATTTATTTATTTCCTACATGTGTGTGCAAGACTACTTCACCTACGGTTATGCAAAACAAAGGCAGAGGCGATTTTAAAATTAATAAATTAAAATTTTAAAAAAGGTTAAGTTTTACTAAACTAAAAGGAGATAGGGAGATTTAAGCCTTACAGCTTTTCTTTCTCCCTCCTGCTTTCTCTCCATTTTTTCTCCCTTGCAAGTGAAAAAAAAAAAAAAAAAAAAAAAAAAAAAAAAAAAAAAAAAAGAGGTAAAGAAACTGGAGAGTTTTGGAAGGAACAAATCCGCCTCTGTGGACTGGGTTTCCCCTCCCCCAACAAAAACAAGCACTCAGGGCTTGAAGGAATTTGCAGGCAGAGATCTGCCAAAAACATTGTGAAAAACTATGGGGATTCATTGGAAACAGATGGCGTTTTCAGCTGTAATTCTGAAATTCTCCCCTTTTCTGACACAATACAAACATCGGGGCCGGGGGCGGCGGGGGGGCCGAGCCCCGCGGCGGGTGCGAGCGGCCGGCCCGGGGGTGCCGATGCTCGCGGGACCATTTGGTTGCCATCCCGCCCTCGGACAGCACAACAGCTCCCGGCCCAGCCGGGGCAGGGTTTCCAAGCAAACGAGGGTGCCGAGCCCCCAGAGCCGTGGGGCGGACAGGGAGAAGGGGCGGCCGCCCGGAGCGCCCGCGCATCCCCCGCCCGCCCGCCCAGGTGCGCCCCGCGGCCGCGCTCCCCTCGCCGGGGCCGAGCAGCCCCGGAGCCCCCAGCGACCCTCAGCACACCGCAACGACCCCCGAGCCCTCCGGCACCGCACGCCGGCTCTGCCCGCCGCGGGGCTGGGAGAGCCGGTCCCCTGCTCTCAGGGCAGACGTTCGGGATGCGGGGGTTCACGTGCGGGTCCCCCCACCAGTGTCCCCCCTTCCCTTCGCGGCAGCCGGGAAGGGGAGAGCAAGGTAACCTGGCGCTGTCAGGAACACCTCCCGCCTGCCTTCGCCGCTTTGATTTCCACCATCTCCTTCCTTGTGGGATGAGGAGCGGGGAGACAAAGAAGATGAGGTCAAGGAAGAACACCCACCGCAACTGCTTGGAGGACGGGGAACTGGGGGTGCACGCACCAAAACCGAGCCCCACTTGCTTATTTTAAACATGTGGCAAACTGCTGCGAGGAGAGGGAGAGTGAAAGAGGCCCAGGGACAGGGGAACGGGGGCGCCGATCCAAGGGCTGCCAGAACACAAGGAAAGAGTCCGCAAAATAAAGAGGCTGTTCCTTACCTGAAGGGAAGATGCAGAGAAAGACAGGGAGGATTTGGAAAAGTCCCAGGGCTGTGGATCCTGCCCCTCTCCCCATACCCATCCATCCAGCTCGAGCTTAACCACTATCCTCTCCCTGGAAGAAGAGTTTTAAAAGGAAAAAAAAAAAAAAAAAAAAAAAAAGGAGAAGGGAAGAGAGGAAGAGGGGAGGGAAAAAGGGAAAAACAAATCAATCGAAAGAACTCGGGAGGGGAAAAAAAAAATGAAATCAAAAGCCCCACATGGCTCCGCGGAGCGCAGCAGGCACGGGCGGCCCCAGCTCCGGGCTCTGCACTGAAGGATTACACAGACTTTTTCTTCTTCTCTCCTCCTCTCCGTCCCCTCCCATTACAACCCAGCCCCAGCCATCAATCATCCCGCTGCCTCCCAATGCCTGCATCCTCCTCTGCGCCTCCTCCTCCGGGCGCGCCCGCCTCCCCGGCCATGCTGCGGGAAGGGGCGGGCGCGGCCGCGGCCATGGAGGGAGCGGCGCGGAGGAGCCGCGCAAAGCCCGGCCAGGGGCTGCCAGCTGTGCATGGAGCCGCCAGGCTCTCCCGTGCCCGGGGGAAGGGGGTGGCGGTGGTCTCACGCAGGATGAGCAACTGGAAGGGCTCTTGATGTCTGCCCGCCGCCACTCGTGGCAGCACGGTGGCAGTTTGGGAGAGGGGCTTCCTCCCATCCCATCAACGCCCACTGTGCCTTCCCTGCCCCTCTCCCGTGGGCCTACCAAGAGCGCTTTGAATCGCCAAAAAAATAAGCAATTTGGGGCAAAGGGGTTGTCGTACAGCAGAGGAGGGAAACTGAGGCAGGGAGGCTTTAGGCAGCTGGGGTAGGGTAGGGGTTGTGACAGCGACACTGAGCCCGCTGGGGGATGGCGTCCCCACCAGCACATGGAACTCCTCCACGTCTTCCCAGCCCTGGCACCATGGTAGGTGAGAGTTTCACAACAGTTCCAGGTCATTCACCTGCACCTGCACTGGCACTGGCATCGGTGAAGAAACCCCAGGTGACTCAGAAACTGCCAGTCTCACAGATCCTTATCATTAGACTGGCACTCCTTACATAGGGGCGTGGCTGCCAGGTACCCCAAATCCAACTGCCAGCCCAGCAAGGACTGATGGAGATGACTAACAATACCTACACTCTCTCAGGACCTCCACCACTGCCTTCTCTGCACCCCACATACAGAGCTGGATGTTCGGCTTTCACTGGGGGAATGTCTCACCAGTTATGTTGGTAGGGTTGTCCTGGGTTATCTCACTTTTAAGCCTCTCTTAGAGACTCTCTGGGCAGTCCCAGGCAGACACCAACCCTGGGAGAACCCTGCCTGCTCACAGACCATCAGATGGAGCAGCAGCTTGGAGCACACAGGCTTTCAAGATCCTGCTCTTTTCTTCCTCCTTCAATGCCACAGCGTGTGGAGGTGAGCAGATTGGGTCTGCATCCCCACCATCCCAGGGGTCTGTGCCACCCATGAGAGGGCTAGGTCAGGAGGAAGGCATCCACTTAGCTTGGATCTCTTAAAAATTTCCCTTGAGGGATGTTTTAGCCACAGTGAACTAAGACCACTTCTGAATGAGGGTGCCCATGGGTGTAGGCTTTAATAACTTCCCTGTTTTGGATCATTAGCTCTCCTTTGATGGTGTGTCCCCTTGCCATCCTGATGTTTCATCTCCTTTCTTTTGGGGTTCTTACACAAAGAATAAAAGGATGGTGGTTGTTTTCCACCACACTACTCCCAACTCTGTACAGCCATGTGTCTCTCCTCCTGCAGGTCGGTATAGGCTGGGATACTCCTTAACATTTCTTCTAATTATTCTTGGAAACCTCCTCTTCTAGCTCATAAACATCCTTAAGGATGCTTTTTCGAGTGACTGTGGCTTAAAGTCTCTAACAAGAGTTTGTGATCTCCTCCCTGTCACGGATTGAATCTGTGATGCAGTACAACAAATATCCCATAGAAAGAGGAAGGGAAGATGGGAATAAATAGCCAAGAAGCAAAGATATCTTTTAACACCTCTCTATTTCTCTATGAGTTGAGTGAGCCCCCATGCCTTCAAATGAAGGAGGAGCTTCTCTGGGGCTTTATCCAGGCTGCAACAGGAATTAAAACACGTCAGCTTTTCCATCTGGGACACAGATGGGAGCCAAAAATCCTGTGGCCTTGCCTGCCTAACGGAGTATCTGTCTTGGTGCTGCTGGTCCTAGAGCTGTGCTCAGACCGTGTCCACTAAAGTCAGAGGGAGCTCTGTGTGCAGAGGAGCTGCCAGAGTGGGCAGAGCTGGGCAGGAGATGAAAGCTGCCAGGCCGGATCCAGACCTGTAGCAGAGGCAGTGTGGGAGGAACGCCGACTCGAAGCACCTCTTTGTGGGGGATGTCAAACAGGGGCAAATATGTCCAAACCCTGCCAGCTGCTCCTACCACCCAAGAAGAAATGCCTGCTGTTGGGATGTGTAGGCAGCTGGAGCTGGAGGGGCCTGGGGGGAGGAGAGAGAGGGTCTGTGAGAGCCCAAAAAAGGGAAGGGGGGGCAGGGGGGGATATCCAGGGGATGGGGTTCCAGACCTCAAATCCCTTCCTCTTGCTCCCACCCTCTCCTCTTGCAATGCGACTTTTGCTTTTACTTCAAAACGAAAAACATAATTTCTGCTGATTTCCTGACTGATGACATTTAACATGATCTGTTTAACTAAAAAAAAAAAAACCCATCTGAATTACGAACTTTTAAAACCCAGCTGTTAAATAGCTGCTTCGAGGCTGCTTTGATGGTTTGACCTAAAGCACCACTTCGGTATTGCCGTTTTGGGGCAGGCTGACACATTGCAACGATAGCCTGGAACCCAGTCTGAGACATTATAGTTAAAATAAGACCCTTGATGGAAATTCTGCCTTTGGTGTAGTAGGGAAAACTGTGCTGCCATAAAGCAACGGTCGGATGCCCCTGGCTCCAGTTTGTAAAAATTTCTCCTTGATTTTGCTCCGTTGCATCATGCATTGCAAATGGGATTGCTGTTCTTGGCACCGATCAAAGCAGCGGATTTCGCTGGAGAAAACAACAGATGTGTCCAAACCGTAACTTCAGGGAGTAAAAGGCCCCAAATAAGGTGTGTTTCTGAAATCCTGCTCCCCCTTACACGTTTTTGAAATAAACGTAATCTTTCTGTTTAGCTGAATCAAAGATCTGGACTTTAAATCGCCTACTGAACCAGAGGCTGTGTGAAATTCGGATCTCTGCCCTGCTTAATGGGGATATCTAGGCTTGGAAATGTGGAGTGACTGCGTTTTCCCCAACTTCTTTCCTTCTCAGAGCCCGTCCAGGACTCCTGTTCAGGCAGCCCGATGCTCCTGGCAAACAGAATGTGGGGAACCAGCCACCACCGAAAGGCAACCACTGCAGCGGCTCAGCTCCGGGGCACGGGCACCTCCGTGGTCATCTGCACGCTGATTGCCGTGTTTGGTGTCATTGTGGAGGGGTGACATGCAAATCACAGCCTTCTCCGAGGTATTTGCAGCATGCTGGAGGAGTCACCGTTCCCATGGGACACTCAGCTGGGATCGCTGGGCTGAACTTTTTCCTCTGCCCTGTGTGGCTTTTCTCACACCGGTGCGTGTCTCTGGGCTTCAGTGGGGCTGAGCGAATGTGGCTGATTTGAACCCGGAGCCTTGAGGATGAGGGCTCCCCTTACAGCCTTCCTAATGGAATCATTCACTACCTGTAATTATATGGCTAAAACAGTAAACATGGGTATTTCTGAGGGCTGCAACTAGTAGTTAGAGGAGTGGATGTCGGGGCTCCTGGTCTGCTCCTGACTCCCCCATGAACTTTCTGTGTGGCCACTTTTGACACCAATATCTCCACACTCGTGCCTCTGCCTGCTCTGCCTCAGGACACGGTGTTCAACTCATGGCCTGTCTGGGATAAGCCATAATCACTCCTGCAGGAAGCTAATCCCGAAATGCTCTGCAGGGATATGTGTGTGTTTGGGGTGAGCAGCAAAAGGCAAGCTCCTCCTTAAAGGAGGAGGAAAGGAAGTTTGGAATGGAAACCCCCAAGTTGTTGTCTGGAGAGGTTTGACAACTGACCCCAAAATGTTTGTGGAAATAAAAGCAAACACTTGTGCTCTGAACAATTCCCTTACTAAAGGAAAAAAAAATCTGAATGAGAAGGAACAAAAAAATTCCAACATCTTTACGCAGTAACAGCTACCTCTGATATTGGCAATTAATTTTAAAGACCTTCTTTTTACTCGTCATTCTATTTTTTATCATTTTACAGTTTCCCTGGCTGACCAAGAAGATACTGTCCCTGGGCTGTGTACCCAAAGCTGCCAAATATGCATCTAAACCCCCTTCCCTACCAATGTTTCCTTGCAGGTAGAGCAGGAAAATGTCCCCCCAAGATCTCCTTAGTGCCCTGCACTGAACTTTGGCATCAGCTGGACGGGGCAGGCAGAGGGGATGGCACAGATCTGGGCTTTGAAGACTGACCCACTTCTGCATAACAAAGAGCAGAGAGGAGTTTGTTGATTTATCTAAATCCTCCTTCCCACAGCTGCCCCTGTGAACATCAGCCTCACCAACCTGGCTGTGTAAAAAGAGGCCAGTTGTGAAAGGAGGAAAAAAATACAGCTTTGTGCCACCAGTAAATGAAATGTAAGAACTCTTTGTTGACCTGCATCCTTGCATCTGCAGATTAACTGATTACCAGCAGCCCCCACTGAAGTCACAGTGGGTAACCTTCTCTCCTCAAATTGCCTGCTCCAAGCCCACAGCCACAAAAATCACCTCTAAATGCTGAAAAACAGCCAGGCTGTACAAGGGGAAGGGAAGATGGGCTGGTGGAAAACTTCCAGTCTCACCCATGACAGAAAGCAAAACAAGCAGCAATATTTTAAGGCAAATAGAATTCATCACATCGACTTCTTTTGGACTGGTGACATTCATTCGTGTCTCTCCCTTTCCCTTGCTTGCAAAGCCCTGGGGGGGGTGGGGGTGAGGCCTAATTCCTACACATGGGAGCTTGTAACCATCCCTTGTTCAGCAGTGTTTGGAGGGCTGGCTGGAATTCACCATCTGTATATTTAATTCTCTGCAGGGAGCTGGTCTTCCTGGCCCAGTCTCCTCTTTGGGGTAGATATCAAGCAATATCTTTTTAGTGTATCTTCTTCACATCTGGGCTCCCCTCTAAGCAAAAATAGAAGATGGGCTGGGAGGTTCCCAAGAGCAAGTTCAAATGGCCAAATGTCAGCTCAGCAGAAAAGATGGATAAGTCTGAACTGCCAAAAAATGATCAGAATCATAGAATGACAGAATGGTTGGAGTTGGAAGGGGCCTTAAAGATCATCTAGTTCTGAACCCCCTACCACAGGCAGGGGCACCAGCAGAATTGCAGAGAATTGGGTATTTATCAGCAGAGGCAGAAAGACAGTCTGTGATGGGACAGTCTTTCTCTGCTGCTTTTTAAAGCTCCTGACATCTCGAAAAAGTGCAAACATAGCTCACTAATTCCCCTCCTCAGACTGACAGGTCAGCTAAGGACATCTCCTCGACCCTATTTAAAGGTGGGAGATGGCATCAAGTGTTTGCAAGTCTACCCGTTTGAGCAAGGGGTGTTTGAAGGATCCTCTGGAAAAAGCTCTGTGAAACCCAATCACCTTTCCCAGGTCTCCTTCTGTCAATTCCTGACAGCGGTGGCCAGAAATACAACCCCACACAGGATGCCTTTCCTGTATTCTCAGTTGTGAAACACTGAGTGACAGTGACCTCAGCTGATTTGAAACTGTCCCGAATATCTGAGAAAGAGACTTTCCTTCTCATGGGGGAAAAAACAACCCAAACCCGAAGAACTTTAATCCAGCACTTCTGTGGGTATTTTGGCAAACGAAAATGGGAGTTTTTGTGGAGGGGGAGCATCTTGGAGTTGGCACCAGGAGTCTGCCCGGGTGTGCCTGGTTTGGGGCTGGGCTGGGCTAGGTTAGGGTTGGGCTGGGATTAAGGCTGGGATTAAGGCTGGGACTGGGACTAAGGCAGGGTTGGAGCTGAGCTGGGGCTGGGGTGAACTGTGCTGGTACTGGGCTGGACTGGGATTGGGCTGGGCCGGGGCTGCGGCCCCACTGGGTGGTGCTGTTATCCCTGCGCCGCCTGCGAAAGTATCCAGTTTATAAAATAAATGCAATCCAACGCCGCCTTAAACCACATGACATAACAGCAGCTTGCGAGCTCCCATTAAAATCTCAATTTGGGGAAATTGATTCTACCTCTGAGCAATTGCGATGCAATTACTCCAACAGGCAGCAATCAAGAATCACATCAAAACAACACCAAACTTTCATCTTCTGCCTCGCAACCACCTCCACAACAAAAAGCACCTGTCTTGCAAACGCAGCCCGGTTTCCATAAATATATATAATTTTTAGGAAGGGCAACGTGCATGTCTCAGAGTGGAAGCTTGGACAGGGGCTGCTGTGGCTGGTGCATCTGAACTGGCCTCTCTGGGGGTTGTATTCTGTCCCCCCGTCTCCTGGAGGAGGTTTTGGGATATTTACGGACTCAGGACATCAGGAACAAAGTCGCTCTCCCTGCCCTGCCACGCTCCAGCTGCCCATCCTCTCCCTTCGCACGGATGTGCCCATCCCAGCCATGTCCCACATCTGTCCAGCTGTCACCCCCACCTTCCTTCCCTCGGAGCTCGTAAATCTCCCAAGCACTTGGCAGCCAGGGGAGTTCAGGGAAAGCTTTGTGTCCCCGCTCGGGTCTCGATAACCGCGATCAGCCCCGGGATGAGCTATCCAAGGGAAAGGGGGAAATATTGGGGAGGATGTTTACAGTTCTCATCAGTGGTCTGCAAGGAATTACTCGATTGACTTAGCGCAGCAGGGAGCAGCTTTAGTGGCAACCATCAGAAGGGAGGATAAATGAATAACCTCATGCATGCCAGCTAGCGCCGAGGCGGGCAGGGAGCGCTGGGCAGGGGAAGTGGGAAGAATCGAGGTTCCTAATAAAAACGGCCGGGGAGGGGAGAGCCAGGAGGGGACCGGGAGCCTCAACAGGTCCCGAGGAGGAAGGGCCATGCAGGGAGTCGGGGGACATGCGGCCGGGGCGGCCCCCAGCCCCCGCCCCGCTTACCTTGGCGGCCGCATCAGCCTCTCCAGCCCCGCGGGGGTCGGTGCAGGCAGCGGCGGATTTTTTTAGATATATTTTTTTTTTTTTTCCAGGAGGGGTAAACAAAACAAAAATAATAATAAAAAAAAACCCCGAAATAAAATAAAACCCAAACGAAATAAAATGGTAAAAGCCCCCAAGGGTCGAAGTAGGGGTGGCGGGGGGGTGGAGGCCGAGGGCAGCCCCCCGCCCTGCGGGCAGCCCCGGCGGGGTGCAGGCGGCCTCGCTCAGCGGGACGCGGGGAGCCGCATCGCCCGCCCGGAGCATGTGAGAGGCAGCCGAGGAGATAGAGCCAGATAGGGAGGTCCTCTCCCTCCTCCCTCCTTCCCTTCTCCCTCCTCCCTCCTTCCCTCCGCACACGCTGAGCAGCGTCGCTCGCAAGGAGCGGCGGGAGAGGGAGGAGGAGGAGGGAGGGAGGAGGAGGAGGGAGGAGGAGGAGGAGGGAGGCGCAGCCCCGGCCCCGCGGAGGTGGGGTGCTGGGGGACTCCGCTGCAACACCCCCGACCCCCAGCACCCCCTCTCCTTGTGCAGGCAGACAGGGCTGGGGGACGTGGAGGAGGATTTCAGGGTTTTCCCAGAGAGGTGAGGACGCTCCACCTGCAGCAGGAGGGGGTGAAGGAGAAGTGCGGTTTGGGGGGCACCCCCTCTCCAGCCCCTGGGGTATGTGTAGGTGCTGAAAGCATCTTTACATTGATGGGGGATTGTGACAAAGACTGGGACTTTGGGTGGGAGGAGGACCCTCAGCAGGACTGTGTGGTGGAGACCCCAGGCTGCCCTAAGAGCCCCTCAGTGTAGTGCCCACCCCAGCACCCAGAACCCAGCATTGCCGACGGCCGGGCAGTGTGGCAGCTCACCCCTGAATCTCCCCTCCTCTCCTGGGTTGGGCACCCATCTCCAGAGAGGTCTGCGGGGTCCGGTTTTGGCACGCACGGGTACCAGGGCGGTGGGAAAGCTCTGAGTGTCGGGCTGTGCCAACCCAAGTGTCAGACACACAATTAATTACTGCAGCCCCAGAGCCACAAACACTAAATATGCCGTCGCCGTAGTGCATGGATAATAGCAGCCCTTTGCAAAGTGTTTCTTTCTTCCCTTTCTCCTCTGTGCAAGAGACAGCGACTGCAGAGAGCACACAGCAGCTCTCCACTGCTTCATTAAGTCAGCAGTGAAGACAAAATGTGCCTGTACAGCTCAGGCTTAAGGAGGGATTTGAGTGTGTGTAAGGTACAAATTAGAAAATGGATGTGATTTAATCACAACAAATCTAAACAGACCTGCTACAGAAACCTTGCCATCAAAGAGAGCTTTCTCTTAAATGTGGACACAGTGAGTGTATAGTCCTGACAAAGGAAAAACATGTTTGGGGATGAGTTATTAAAGCCGGAACAGAGAGAAGACTGGGGAAAGCCTGATGTATACCAGATAAGTTATCAGTTGTAGAAGGAACGGCTTCCTTCTGTAATAATTATTTGCAAATCAGTCCTCAGCTCTGGATACTGTGGTGTCTGGACACCACAGCAGAGACAGAGCATCTTCTGTCAGGCTTGGGATGCTGTACAGACAGGAAACCAGGCACAGACCCTGCCTGGGAGAAGGTAAACTGCTTATTCAGAGGAGCCCAAGTGAATGCAGCAAACAGAGAAGAGGGGGAGAAGTGATGGCAAGCCCAGGCCTTCCTGCAGGTGTGCACAGTGGGTCGGGTGCGAGTCCCAGGCTGTAAAATACTGTACACTGGAGCGTTACTAATCCCAGCTCTTGGGGACTGTGCCCCTGCTGGCTGGGGGGGCATTGCCACCGCAACCACAGCAGCTTTGGCTGTGCCGGGGAAGGGCTTCCCTCAGCAGACAAAGCACAAGACAGAAGAATGCTAATGCACAGGGCGCTGAGGTGCCGTGGTAACAGCAGCAGAGCACTTGCGGCGGCAGCAAGTTGGTGCTGAGCCCGGTTCCTGTGGGGAGCCAGGAGCCCCGAAGCGGGGAGGCTCCAGCAAAGCACAGCTGCATTCGTGGGAACTCTCAGAAGTCTCCGCTGGCCACTTCCCCCAGCTCTTATCAGTGCACCCGTTAATCTTTGGCATCACAACAGGAGTTGGCACCTCCAGTTCCAGGTGCAAGGTGCATGTCTTTGACCTTGCCATTTCCTCCATAAACTCCCTGTGAGGTGTAGGGGCAACAACGGCCCTTGGTGGGCCCTTCTGTGTGAGCTTCCCCCTGCAGTGACAGCAGCACCCCGCTAGCAGGGCACTGGTGGGCATGGCTGCGGGTCCTGGGGCAGGAGAAGGACTCTGTGCAGGGTGGGCTATTGTCCTCGCAGGGAAACTCCAGGAATACTGATGTAAATCTGGTCCCCGTGTGTAAAGTACGGTCAGGTTAAAATTAGATCCAGCATATTCAGATTTCCCTTTCCTTTTCTTGTCTGGTGAATCCCCAGTTTAGTGCCTGCGACCAGTTTCTTAGTCCTGCAGAAGAATTTGCCACTCTGCCTGTGCAGGAACCTTCCTTGCCACAAACCAGACAAAGCAAATATTGCCAGTAGAGTTTGTCCTTCCAGATGCAATTAAGACAACACAAGTGAACAGGCAGTTAAAGGAGGAGCCTGGCCGTGGGAGAAGATGGTAGCACGAGACACATTATCAGGAGCAGGTGGCAGGAGGGCTCAGGTGACCTGGGGAATATTGATGGGCTGGCACATGGTATGGAATCATAGAGTGGTTTGGGCTGGAAGGGACCTTAAAGATCATCCAGTTCCAGTCCCCCTGCCATGGGCTATGTGGCAGAGATCACAGCTCACTGACACTGATGGAAATCGTCTTCAAGAGTTTGTGGGCATCAGCAGGCTGGCTTGGTGCGACCAAGAGCGTGGGACACATGAGCTTTTCATTTGCCATTTCCATCCATGCATGAGGATTGCCTAAACCTATTATTTTGAAGGCATTTTCCATGCTGCAGCTATCTTCCTTGACCTCTAAAAGATCTGGCTGATCCTGATCTCAAGATGAAAGATTGCCACCTCACGGGCTGTGAACACCCGTCTGTGAGATTAGGCCCTGAATTATTAATACAATCAGTGACTACCTCTTTTCATCCTGGAAGAGGCACAAAGGAATACTACAGGGGCCCTGAAAGGGAGGGAGGATTCTTGAGCTAGGGGGGAGAAGTCACCAGTGGAAACTGGTTTTCTTTGGGTGGAAACGCCTCCTGTGTCTGTTTTATTTTTTTGGAGGCAGAAACAATGGCACCATTCAGGAGGTGAACCCAGCTGTGTTGGTAGGGCTGATGGTGGCACTGGGAAACCTCCCATGGGGGCTGTGTCCCCAAGGGAAGCATCCTTCCTTCCAGCCCCTTCCCTGTACTCAGTGCATCATGGGCTTCACTAAAATGGGAGCCCAAAGAGCCTGAACTGCAGAGCTAAAGCCTGTGGAGCCACCGAGGAGAGGAGGAGCTGGGGAGCAGGGGGATGTGTTCATCCTTCCAGTGCTCCAAAGCAACCAACACCTACACTCAGGTGAGACCTGACCTGCAGGCAGGTGACAGAGCCTGTGTTTTGAGGGGTGCATGGTGGGGTTTCTTCACCATGGGAAGGGTGTGGACGTCTCCAGACTGGAGTGAGGGATGGACTGCAAGGCCATGCTTTTGCTGCCTGGAGCACAGTAACCTTTCCTTTCCCCTCTTCCCTGTGGAAGCTTCAGTGTGGAGGTGCTGTGACCATGTGCTGCTGGGTCTCTGTCCTGATCTTTACATATTTCCTTGGCTTGAGCCTGACCAACCTATTTGGGACATTTTGGTGATACTGGTTGCTTTCTCCTTTCCCTGTTGCGTTTGGGAGGAAGGTACCATGGCCCCATCTTCATCAAGAGAAAACCCCAGTTCTGAGCCCCACGTAGAAAGTGCGATAGACGTTTTGTCTATCACATAGAAAATGAAGCTAGTTGGAAACCAAAAGTAAAATACTATCTTTGTTCCATTTTTCAAGAGGTTAAAAAAAAATTACTGTGCTAGTGAATCTATTTTTTCTGGGTAGATAATGCAAAGCATTGCTTCAGTGCTGGCCAAAATGTCTGAGAAACATTTTTTTTCCCCCTCCTTTTCATTAAAGTTCTATTAACATTGCAAATAAGATAAGAAAAGAAGTGTTCAGTTACAATTATGTAGCGCTTTGTGATCACAAACAGATTCTGTAATCCCTACTCAGGGGTTTCAGAGCTGAATTTAGCTTATTTCAGAGCACAAAGTTGAGCTCAGCCAAGACTGTTCTCCTACTCTGTATGATCCTCATCTGTGCTCCTGGTCACACAAGGGACCCGTGGCAAGCCAGGCTGCACAGCCAACATCTCACAGATGCATCAGCTGCCCTGGCTGGGGACCAAACCTCCTTTTTGCCTATGCAGCTATTTATTAATATTCTTCTACGTATTAGTTTTAAACTGATGCTTGCTCCAAGTATCAAAACCTGGTACTGGTTCAGTGGCAGCTGCTGATGGGCTCATTCCCAGAGATGTGAAGCTCTTCACTGTGGCTGAAAGTGAGCATTTATGGCTCTGCCCTGGTCAGTGCTGTCCTCTCCTGAGCAGGGCCATGGCCCGTGGGCAAAGGCAGGATCCTGAGCAGGTGGAACTATTCCTCCTCCCTCACCTGTGCTTCTAAACTGTCTGACCTTAAAGTATTTGCAGCAGGCATGGGAGTAGTCCCTTGGGTTCAGCATGGCCATCCTGTGTTTAAATTCAGGCATGAGTTGAAATACCTGACTGCGAGCCTTGGAGTGACATTTACAGTAGAGCAACCCTGGCTCTTAATGGACTCAACAGAGCAATGCAATCCACAGCAAATGTGAAATTCAGTGCCAGGCTGTGCATGGATAAAGCTACAGAGACAGAGAGATGGACAGGAGTCAAGTTCATCTGGGCTTCTGGAGGGCAGCCCCAGCTGCTCATGGCTTCTGCTGTCATTCCTTGACTTTATGTCACGAGATGGAAAGAGCAGAGAAAGGAAGGTCAGTGGCAAGTGGATGCCCTCTCCACAGAAATAGTCCTTTTCCATGCTACAGAGCTCTACCTCCATTTCCAGGCAGCTGTTAGGGAAACATTTTTACATCATTATGTCTCCTAGAGTGATCCATGAAGAGTAGCTTAGGGAGGCATTAGGGTTTTATGTGAGTTTAGGTTGCAGTTTGCAAAAGTGCTTTGTTCCTAAAATGCTGATTAAGTTTGCTGCAGACATGTTAGAGGCAAGTCTGGCTGGAAGGTGAGTAAAAAGTCACCTGCCAGGCAATTTGGAGAGCTTAGGCCTCCCCAGATAATACAGTTCCATCAGGTGACACCACCAGAGCAGTCTCCAGTTCAGAAGGCTGCATCTGGAGAGTGAGTGGTGAGGTAAAATTAAATTCAATTGAAAAGTTCAGCTAAGGATTTTGGGGTCGTTCTGGAGAGAGAGTGTTAGCCTCAGCATCAATCCCTAGAAATAAAGGCTAATGAAGGCCTGAGCCCCAAAAAGCAAAGGAGCAGTGTGGAGAGTCTCAATACCAGCAAAACGGTGTGAAGACCCCAAAGAAGTACTAAATAATTAATACAAATATCTGAAGGCACCTTAGACCTTTTTCCCTGTTGCAGGCTATGCATTGCAGGGAGATTAGCCAAGCCCAAACCCTTCTGCCCTGCCGTGCAGGGCTGGTGTCCCCCCTCCCCGGGAGCAGCCACCCTCCCCTCGCTGCCGGGGACTCGCCATCCCTGCTCCGCTCCAGCGCCTCCTCACCGGGGGAATACAAATTGGGCAGCACTGAAGCATATGGAGGGGAAGAATGCTCAGCTGTGAATTTCGGGGATGGGTATTATACAAACCCAGCCACCAGCACGTCACCTTTTCAAAGGCTTCAAATCCGCTACAAATTGCTTCTGAATGACAATGGGAATTTCTCACCCTTCACAAAGCCGCCCGTATTAGCATCTTTATTGAAATAAACTAGCTAATTTCTGCAGTGGAAGGGCTGGTCTGGAGAATCCGTAATTCTAATTAGATGGATATTCATCAGCACCCTGATGCTTGCGGGGTGTCTGGTCCGGCGAGGGGCTGCCACCTGCCCAAGTGTCGATCAGACAAAGGGAAGGGCAGCGTTCAGTCCCTGGGGCCAGCAGCAAAGCAGGACATTGCAGGGACCGAGGGGTCCTTGTAATCCTCAATTTGTTCTTTGTGCCATTTGTTAATTCCCAGGCACAGGGTGGGGAGCCTGTACTTGCAGGAATAATAATAAATCTATGCCCTTCACTATCTGTCAGGTCCCTGTATGGCAAATAAACCTATAGCTAAGCCAGGCTGACTGACTGTGGCCTGACTGAAACACTTTAGGAGCTGAAGGACATTCAGTCTGTCTGTGTGTCCATCCTGAATAACTGCATAACAGCTTGTCATTAAAATCAGCATTTATCTTGGAGATTGTTGTGGGGTTTCTCCAAACCAAGGGCTGATGCCTTGCAGTTGGCAGTGGTGCACAGATGAAATTTCTTGTTGCTAACAATAGATTCCATAAAGAGAAAGGAAAAAGATAAAAGATAAGCAAAAATCCATAAATATAAATACCCCAAAACTAAACCTTGATGAATTTGCAGGGAAGCAGAGCTTATTTTTCACTATGCTTTGAAAACGTGAAACTTGGGAGGGCTTTTCCTGGACATGTGCTCCCTGGAGCATTAATTAATTGGGCATTCACAGGGCAACACTGGCCTGGCTTATAGCCAGGATGTCTCAGGACTGTCCCCACAAAAAATCCTGATCTGTAACCCAGGTATCAGTCATGCTGTAATAACTGCAGTGATATCAAGAGGAGAATGAGTGATGTACCTTCCTGCCTGTAGCAGGTACCTTTAATCTCTGATGTGTTTGACCAAAAGTGGCTCAAATCAGTTGCATTCAGTGGCTCTTAATGTCAGCTGGGCAATATTTTCCCTTTGTTTTTATGTTAAACTCTTTGATTTAACCCATGGGGCATGGCTGTTCAGGAGCATTGAAGTCTCCACTGTGTCATTTGCAGGGGACAGATCCTTCAGATTTTATTCTCTTGCAAGGTCAGGCTTGGTGGAGGAATGCTGGAAATGTCTCATCTCTGTGCTGAATAAACACAGCCTGAGGGCAAAGCAGAGCTAGTTTTGACACTGTCTGTCTAACTGTCAGAACAGTGAAGCCCCCCAGATGTACAGCATCAGAGGCAAAGCTGGTGGATCCAGAGTATTTGTAAGTGCTGTGCCTCTCCCAATGTGCTGTGGACCAGGCAAAGCAGCAAGCCCATGCCAGGCAGCTGTCCCCATGCTTCCCCCATGGATAAATCTGTGCCCGTGGTGTATCCTGAGAGCAGCTCAGTGCCCTTCACGCAGAGCACCAACCACCCAGTGTGCAAACCCGTTCCTCTCTCTGCCCCCACCTCTCTGAGGGTTAATGGAAACAGGAGATGGGCTGCCGAAATGCCAGTAAACAAGGCTCAGCTGCTGAGGGGGAGAAGGTCAAAGGACAAAAATGAGAGCAAGTCTGTGCGCAGCCCTGCGGCTGCTGCTGCCACCTGCCCCGGCCCCAGGATGGAAATTGCTGCTTGACTCTCCCTTCCTCCTGTTCAAGGTTCACCCTTCATCCAGGCGCCCTTTGTATTTCAATGGATTTTCCAGAGGCTTTCTTCTCCCCCAGACCAGTGGCTGAGGGTTCTATGGATGCAGATTGTCTTGTTCTGGGTTTTCCTGAGATGGAGACACAAGGGTTCCTGCTGAGGAGGGGATTTGACCCAAAACATGCAGAGCAGTGAGATTTGCTTCCCATCACCCAAAAATTGCCAGGCCACTCCCTGCCTGAGGCAACACCTTACACTGGCAGATTGCAGAGCCTGAACCATGGTGCTGCCTGCTTTGTGGTCACAGGTGAGCCTTGCTGCACACTTATGTATGCTGGAAAAAAAAAAATATTTGAGAATATTTTCCCCAGCCACTGATAGGCAGCCACTGCTGGGGTGGGATGTGGGAGCCTTGATATAGGCTTTCCTATCCCTTGCCAATGCTCCTACCCAAGTATCAGCCATCTTTCAGCAGTGCTCTGGTGATGGGATTAACGTGCATTAGGAGGTTTTGTTCTCATCTCTCCCTGGGAGGATCAGATGCAGTGAAATATCTCATTTTGCTGGTTGCTTTTAGAAAAATGTGTGGTATGTGTTAATGTTAGAAAGGCAAGGTCAAAGGAACAGGAACGCAGGACCAGGGCTGGAAAAACCTTTTTAGGGCAAGGATTTTGGTCCATGTTATTGTAGCACTGTTTGCACTGTTTTAGAAGCAGCGCAGTTGTTTACCCCCAGCACATGTGCTGCGAGGCTGTTTCTGGATCCCAACTGTTTTCTGTGAAGAAATGTGGAAGAAAAGCTGCGGATCTTGTGTCACTTGTCCTTCAACAAGAGAGCGAGCCCTGTGCCAACTCAGCACAAGCTCCATCTGCTGCACCTACAGGCATTATCCTGCCTTGGGAGGTTTCTGCTCTACCCAAGAAACACAAGTTGTTGCTGTTATTTATCCCAAAGTTTTTCATTGGCCATTTTGGCTAGAGGAATGTGAATTTGTGTTTGAGCAGTTTCGGCAGAAATCAGCCCTGAAAGGAGACTTTCCTTAGTTTGTAGAGAACACTGATGGCATGGTTTAGGAAGGATATTGAAAGAAACAAATCCAGCTGAAAGAAGCATCCATGTGAGCAAGTTTAAACACCAAAAGCCATTTAGGCAGCATTGATACGTTACTGCTGGCATCAGGTACAGCTGTTAACTGAGCCCTTTGATGGACAAAGTGTCAGTGATATCCCCACCACACACCTCCTGCTTGCTTGATCTGTGACCCATTTCTCTTGTGGGGCCAATGCCCATAGCTTGACATGCTCGAGTCAGAGTCATCTCAGCCTGAAACTGTTCCTCAGGTGGAAGCAAAAGTGGTTTTAAGTCAGCTGCTTGGGGATGATTTATACATCTAGTACAGAAGAATTGTGGAAGTATGCATTTATATTTCTAGGAACTTCTAATTTTGTGGGTATGGTACCAAGAGCTCTGGAGAATTCCCTAATAATGATGCCTCATATATTGCTTCTTTTGGCTCTTCTCTCCTGAAGTTCATCCTCCTTCCTGGATTGCAGTAATGGATAGGTAAAGAAGGGTTGAAGTGAAGAAGGTGAAGAAGGTGAAGAAGGTGAAGAAGGTGGAGAAGGTGAAGAAGGTGAAGAGGGTTGCCCCTTCCTCCAAGAAGATGTGACACAACAACAACCAGAGGTGACCACTGAATGCACCTGGGCCACACACCTGCCCCATGGCTTGGAATGAGTCCCACACTGAATGGTACAAGTGGGAGGGTTATGAACCCTTTCAGGAAACAGATTTACAAAGACAGGAGTGTTTTCCCAATGCTGGAGTGAAATAAGTGGTAGCAGTGGCAGAAACTTTGTTTTTGTGGTGCAGAAAACGTTGTGTGACTGATGCCAATACAGTGTGACTGGCTTCCTGGAAGAGTCTTTGAGCAATTTGTTTCTCTTTGGCTGTTGGCACCCTCTCCATTCTGTTCCCTAGGGATTTTAGCTGAGCTGGTGTGTTTTCAAAAGCCAGGTCTCCAAACCCAATGTAGTTGTTGAATCAGAGGCACATTTGCCAGAAATGCCTGGACTCAAACCTGACTGTGAGCTCTGTCCAAGCCATCCTGGGCCAGAGCTGTTGGCTATCAAAGGCAGCAGCCATGGATGGAGTGAGTGAGGTGCTGTGGTGGTATTGGCAGATATTTTGGCTGCCAGGCTGGGGTGGGAAGGCACAAGTTTTGTTTTAGGAGGGATGAGTCTTCTCTCCCCAAGGCATGAGTGCTTCTGGCTCCAGCTCCCTCATGCTGAAAGTTTAAAAGGTTTGACTACACAGAGTATATTAGAATATCCTGAGTTAGAAAGGACCAACAAGGATCACTGAGTCCAACTCCTGGGATGCAGGATACTTGACAGGCACCTCTGGACATGAATATTGAACAGACCCTTCTCCATCATTCCTTATAAAAAGGACATACTTTGTGTGTCTTTTATGTTCTTCATCCCCACAGATCCCCAGCTGCACCATGGGACCAAAATTACCCGGGGTGAACAGTTCTTGAGGGAATGTGACTGGATCTGGAACAACCCAGCAAACCACACAGTGCTTTAGGGGATGAAAAGGAGCTGGTATTCTTGTGGGGGTGGAGTACAGTCTCTCCCAAAACCCTCTGAAGGCAGGTGGAGCACCAAAGGGCATTTATCATGATGTTGTGATTAGCAGCCATGACTCTGCTTGTGGGAGATTTCCATTTACAGCATTAATAATGCACTGGTAGGAGGCAGAAGGCAAGCAAAGGCTGACTTTTTCAGCTGTTAATTATCAAGGTCACACTGCATTTATGTTGGATTTTCCTGCTGTGGTGTTTTAATTTCATTACAGTTCTCTTTGTTAGGATAGAATCACAGAATAATTTGTGTTGGAAGGGACCTTAAAGACCATTCAGTTCCAACCCCACCACAATGGGCAGGGCCATCTTCCACCAGATCAGGTTGCTCAGGATATAGCTGGGATGAGCATGGATGAGCAATGAGAGAATTCCCCATGCAGAACATATAATTTTTTTTCCTTCCCCCAAACAGGCAGCTCATGCACTGCTTGTTCATAGCAGCATATTTCTGGAAGACAAGTTAATTTCTTCCCTTTAAAAGGACTCGGGGGAAAAAGGACCATCATTTCCAGGCAGAATTTTTTCTAAGGAGGATATTTTTGTGCCTGGCTAAGGAGAGACATAAAAAGGTCATAGAAAATTAAAATCACATGCTCAGAACATTTTGGGGCAGGTGTTTTTCCTAAGCCAGATTTCAGTATTTGGAGGATGTATCCTGGGATTTGCATTCCTCCTAACATTTCACCTGTTGCAGGCAGTACAACTGGAGGGCTAATGATTTCATACCCCAAGCAGCCTGGTTTCTCTGGACCCAGCTCAACAGCAGTGCTTTAAAACTCTACAATTTCTGCAGCTCACACAACGCCTCAGACGAGCGCTCCGGTCTGGCTGCTCATCGCTGCATTTCGCTTGGCATGTAGGCTACGGATGAGGAATGCACAGAATTTCCTTTTCCACCCCGTCAGATCCTCTGTCTCGAGCCTGGCCCAGCCCCAAGAGCACAACGGATGCAGCTGGAGAAGGGCAGGTCCCATCTTGCTGCTGAGCCCCAGTGACACTTCACCTCCTGTGCAGTGCGAGCTGCCAGCAGCTGGAGGTGCATGCGAGGCAGGGGCCGAGCATCAGCTGCTGCCTGTTGAAACAGCTCGTTTGTGAGGGAAGAGGAGTTTATTTCCCAGGCTGGAGGAGGTGATGGAGCCTAGGGTTCCTGTGGGAGAAGAAGGAGGTGGCCTTGAATCTGAATGAAGGTGTTTTCCTGACTTTGCATCTTGATTTCTCTGCTGGTGTTGGGCTGTGTGAGCAGGTAATGGGACCGTGGGCTCTGCCTGCTGAGGGTTGCTGCCAGCAGCTTTGTCCCAGCAGGAAAACTGTCCACAACTAATTGTAATTCCTTAGTGTCAGCAGTAGCTGGGAATCAATAGGGAGCTTTGAGCTATCAAATAATGAGACCAGTTAATCCCTTGTGTTGCTCCAGAAAGGTGTCTGGGAGGAGCATTTGCTCTTTGGGACAAACACTTCTTGGTGCCGCTGCTGCTCTGAGAGGCTTTCCCACAGGTTTGTTAGCTTGGCCTTCGTTGCAATGGAGGCTGTGAACATGGGATCAAATTCTGCCTTATCTCATCCTTAAAAATTATTTCTCTTGGCTTGGGATGGAACATTAACTGGCTTCTTTCCTAAAGCAGCTGTACAGCAAAAATGGGATTGAATGAACCTCTTTCCCTTGAGCTTAAGAACGACTAAAGATGGGTAGAAAGCTTCTATTGCATCACTGGTACAGAAATAACTGTAATTCACACCATGTACAAAGATACCAGAGTCTGATTACTACCAGCAATGGCTGTATTGGTCACAACTCTGTTTATTGCATCAGGAAAGCAAGTTACAGCCCAAGGATGTTGCTGAGAAATTAAAAAGGTGTTCTAGTTTTGTTTGATTTTTCCTTTTTTTTTTTTTTTTTTTTTTTCAGTGGAATTATCCCAGCAAACAGTGCTGGAAGAAAGTCAGACTTCAAAAGACATTAGAAAGTATTCCTCTTCCTCCCAGACTATAGATTTCCTTTATTGGAAAAACAGTGCCTTGAAAATAGCCTGTAATAAAATTTTCTCTTTAATTAGACTTCATTTAATTTATGTATTTAATTTTGCTGGAATGGTTAAAGACTACTGATGTTGAGGGAATTTCCTTTTTTGTTTTTTCTATGTATTTCCTTATCTCAGAATTTTTAGGACTGTCAAATGTACTATTTAGGTTTTGCTAGGAGGTCTTCCTTAGCTGTGTAGAGGCAAGTTTGCCTAATAATGTTTATTAGCTTAATCAAAATATTAACAAAGACCTCTTTTAAACAAAGTGCTGGCTAGGCACTGGAATGAAATAACTGTTAACAAAACCTATGAGTTTAAACTAGAAAGGAACATTCTACATTCAGCTTTGTGTTCCTAATGGTGTCATTATTTTGCTATTTAGTAACCATATAAAGCTCAACTCTCATTTGAATTTTTCACATCCAAAATTACAGAGAAAGGAAAGGTAACTTCTACAGATAATTTTTTCAGGCTTCCCTCGCCAGCAATAAGAAATCTAAGCTTAATCCTACATATTGATGTCTCTGGCCTCTTGGCCAATTGGGCTGGATTTAATTTAACCCAAAGCAATCATCAGGTCATGGTGACTCTGGAAACAATTTTTACTATTTTTTTAACTGAACTGCTTTGTTCTGGTCTCTTCCCTCCAGTTGCTATGAAGCAAAAGGCTGCAGTTGTCTTTTCTCCAGAGATTTCAGCAGCAGCAGAACAAGTGCCGTGCTAATGAATTCCTGTCTTGGTTTAATCTAAGCAGGGATTTGGGATAAACTCTGTTTGTTCAGTGACCCGCCAGCACAGAAGTGCCCTGGGGATGGCTCAGGCTGTGGGAGAGACCTTTGGAGAGCCAGCCTGGGGGCTGAACCCAAGCAGTGCTTTGCAGTGTTGGTGTTATCCCCAGATCCTGGGGCTCTGCTTGTTATCCCAGGGATAAAGTGGAGGGGGAAAGGTGACTCTGGTTTCCTCTGTGTCACTGGGAATTTCTTTGTAAGGTGATCAGCCACCAAAGCAGTGCCTTGTCACCCTTCTCACCGTGCTGGGGATGCTGAGCACTGAGGGTGAGGAGGAGGAATGCTCCCATGCTGCTGCTTGGCAGAGTATCTCAGGGCCCTGAGCCACTTGTGCAGGCTGTACATGATGTACCAAATTGTCTGCAGCAGGCAGGTAAGGGCACCTGACCTGTGTGTATGGTGTGGAAAATTCCCTCCCAGCCTCTGGAGCACGTTGCAATGATGCAGGATGTAGAAAATGGACAGCATTTGAAGTGTTTCCTTATAGGATAATCAGAGGAAGTCATTGTATTAAATATCCATTTGTGTCATTAGCCTTTTATTTGGTGCTTTGTCCAGACATCCTGTTTGCTTCCCCTTTGAAGTAATGAATATATTTCCCATGTGCCGGGTCCGATCCAAAGCTCTGATGTAAAAGCGAAGTGAGCTGAGACCAGTCGTGTCCTCAGTGGAGAAGGACATCTCCAGACTCACCTCATGTGAGGAGTTTTGGATAAATATGGAGCAGTGTTTACTGGTTGTCTGTAAACCACATGCCTGCTCTGCCCAGAGGTCACAGTTACCTGCTCCCTGGGCTACAGGGAAGGAGTTTCTGGCATTTGGGACCTCCTGTTGCTGTGGTGGGACATTGCAGCATCACCTTTGGGTCATCCTGACTGCCCAGGAGATCTGCTCCAGCTCCCAGGGTGCGCAGAGCAAATGCTGAACCATAATTCTGTGCATTAGGAGGCATCAGGTGCAAAGAGTTTTGACCTAAGGCTGTAAACTTGGAAAGTCACAAAACTGCTCTGCATCCCTCTCTCTGTCTCCTTCCAGTCCTCACTGAGGAAGCTCCCACAGCCTTTCAGCAGGCAGGAGCAGTGTCCAGCTACTTGTCTGCAGTAATTGCTTCATACCTGCTGCCTCAGCCATCCTCAGGGGTTGAACCCGGGATCTCCCCAGCTGGCAGCAAAAGCCACTGCTTCTGAATTTGTGTCTGGGAAAAGAGATGGAGGTTTTGTATATGGGGCCTGGAGGAGGGGGATGATGTATGGGAATGAGTAGAGTGCAGCCACATCCAAGGTGCCCTTCAATACCATGAGGAATGTGGTGCCAGCAGTGGGATCCTGCCCAACAAACAGCTGGAGGAGAACCCCTTTGAAGGCCTGACCAGAGTGGGGAGTGCTCAAGGGAGGGAACCAATTCTTTGTGTCTATCAAACTAGTGCAAGCCTCTTTTGTGTCAGGCTGGGAAGGGTTAACCAGGGAAGCACAGCCCCTGAGGACCCGGGCTGTTGTTCTATGCAGATTGGCTTGTTCTTGTTTCTTCTATTGATCGCAATCACTCAGAGCTGTGCCTGTAACAAACTGCCTTAAATCATTGCAATCATAATAAGCACACCTCGGTAAATAATGCATGAGATGTCCAAAAGCCTATATTCATTAGAAGGAAGGTGCATATGGACCTTGGTAATAATCAGGGCTTGAGATGGGGCTTGGCTGGGTGGATTGAGATGTAGTAGCTGCTAAGGATGAGCCCTGAACTGAGCTGGGTTTCAGGAAGGCTCCCCAGCCCCTCAAGATGTTGGAAACATAGACAGGCTCCTTTGCACATTCATGAATTTTGCACGAGATGTTTAAAATGCCTCCAAGGTTGACAGCATAATACAGGTTGGGCGGAAGCAGGCTTGTGGCAAGTCTCCAAATAGCATAATAGCAAGGCATCACAATTAATAGTGTTTAATATACCTTAGTGACAACAAAACATGCAGTGGGTAACAACTCTTTTCTGTGAAAGCCTCATAGCCAAGTTAATGGTCTGGATATTAGAAGCCTTTGTTTTAAAACGCAAATTAAAAATGCTTAGTTTTCCATTTGTCTTGAGGAGTGGTGTTAGAGCGTGGAGCGTCTTTGGGGCAATTTTCCTTGGGCTGGGAGTTAGTGGGATGCTTTGGCCAGACCCCAGAGCAGGGCAGGCTCAGCTGCTATAGCCTTCATTAGAAGGCTCACAGGGCAATTTGCAGGAAAAATTGGTTGTGCAGTAATTTCCACCTCCTTTTCATTCTAGGGAGATGACTTTTTTGTTTGTGTTAAGTGGCAATGAGAAGTTTGGCTTTTGTATGGCTAGAGGAGACTGAGGAGGAGGCAGGAACATTCCTGGTTGTATCAGACAGCTGCGGATGGTGATGGGTCATTTCACTCCATTATGGTTTCTGGCAAGTGAGTATTAAAGGGGGTGTGAGGGCATCGTGTCTCAGCGATGACTTCATTTGGCTCTCTAAACAAACAGCCCTTCCTCACCAGGTGCAAAAGGTCTTGTATTTGGGTTTTTTTTTCTCTCCACGAAGGAAAAAGAAATGCCTGAAGTTAAAATAGCACCAGTGGGTTCTTGTCTGCTGGACAGCCATGGTGGTCTCTGCTTCCTGCAAAGCAGCAGTGATGTGAGCAGGGAAAACTCACTCCTAAGTGCTGAGCCCCCGTGGGGTGCCTGCATGGACAGATGGGTGGGTTCAGAAGCCCAGAGCCCCAAATTCAGACCTTGTGCTCCCACTGATTGCCTCTAGACTGTCTGTATCCAACAGGCAGGTCTGCTGGGAGCACACACAGTGGTCTGAGCCTGCAGAGGACATGAAGGGCTGTGGTCACTAAGCCCCTGGAGGTTTGTGCTGCTGGAGGGGTGAGCCTCTGGTGTGCTTGATCTACCTGAGATTAATTGGCTTCTCCTGGAACACAAGTGCAGAGATTGATCTTGTGCATGGTCAGTGAGTCTGGCCTTGAAAATGGGTGAACCTGTCTGGTAACTCAGTTTGCAGCCCACTTCCAGCTGTCCTGACCCATCCTTTGCTGGTACTTGCACAGAGAATCACAGCGTGGTTTCAGTTGGAAAGAATCTTAAAATTCACCTATTTCCACTGTCCTGCCATGGGCAGGGACACCTCCCACTAGACCAGGTTGCTTAATGCCCCATCCAACCTGGTCTCGAAAGCATCTGGTTGTTTACTTCACCATGAATCAAACCTCAGCAATCCCACTTTTCTTTAAGTCAGGAAGCAGGAAATTTAGAAGTGCCGAGAAGTCTAATGTCCCTGTAAAATGTGCTCTTTGAGAGTGCCAGGAGGTCAGCTGGTTTGGAAGAACACCTCAGCTTCACTTCTTTTTGAACCAAACCAGAGCACTTTATAGATGCAAATAATTTAAACTCTTATGTCAGACCCCTAAGTAGGCTGCATCTCAGATGAAATTAAACCCCCATCTTTCCTGTTGGCTGTCACTTCTTAAACTTTTATTAAACTGCTCTACCTTCATCTCCAAAGCTGTATTTTTGTCCTTGATACTGTTCCCAAAAGGCTGTTGCAAAAATTCACAGCTGGTGGCTATGGTTAAACATAAGGAAGAACAGCAAAAATTTTCCTCTCTGAAAGTACATTTCTGAGTGCCAAGCTCAGCCTTATCTCCAGGAACAGTCTGAGGAGCTTGAGATTATTTTTGAGTTCAGGGTTTTTTTTTTTCAGAATCAATTCTTTTTGCTTCTTTCTGATGTAATTAACAAAATTAATCCTCCAGCAGCTCAGCCCACGTAAAGCAGAGTTCCCCACAGTAAAGTGATGATCCGAGCTAGTTTGTAGTTAAACTATATCTTTTTCTATATTTTTAGCCAGCTCATTTGTCACAGAGAGTTTTAGAATGACAGAGAAAGGGTCAGTACATTTTCAGTTGGTCCAGTTGGACTGGAGAAGATCAGCAAATCCAAGGAAAACAAATGGGGAGATATTTCCCAGCCTGCCTTCACCTTCACAGCCTTGGGTGCTGCTGGCCTTTGCACGGGCAATTTGTAGCCATGAAACTGCCAGTTTCAGTGGCCAGGTTCCGCGGGAAGGGGAGCCCCAGCACGGACATCCATCCCATGCAGGGATGCGGATGCCGCGCCGGGTGTGGAGCGCAGCGCATCTGCTCCGGGGCGGCCGGGAGGGAGTTCCTTGGTAACCTGAGCCCGGCTTTGAGCCACGGCCTCCAGAGGTGAAAGGCTAATGCTCTGGCCTCCCTCCTTGCCACTGAGCCCCGCTTCTGAGCCCCGCTTCTGCTTCGTTAAAGTGATGCCCTAACTTTGGGAAATCGCTCCTGCGACCCGCAGGCGGGAGGGAGAGCGCCCTGCTCGGTGCGCAGCGATGAGGAGCAGCCAGCGCTGGCTGCTGGGCTCTTTGCTCTGTGATGCACACAGGCTGCAAAGAAACCTCAGCACGATCCTGGACAAAAGGAGAGGATAATCGACTGGAAAACTTGCTGGGTTCAACCGTAGGCTGGCTGCCCTCACCCCTAACCATTCACGCCCACCCCCTCCCCACCGAAGTCTGTCTCACCAGTGGTTTTCTTTAAGGTCTCAGCACAGCATGCAGAGGCATTAGGCTCATAAAGGGTTTCTTATTCACACAAAGTCCTGTGGATAGCATGGAAGCTTGCACAGATTGCTTCTGGGTGAGGCCACAATGCTGGAAGTGGAAGGGGCTGGGATGTTCTTACGGCTGGGAAATCCAGGCTGCAAAGAAGAGTTGTAGTTAGAGCCCATAAATAGTTCTCAGCTAATGACATTGCTGGGTGTGGAAAAGGGGAAAATAGCTCTTTTTTAAAGCAGATGAGGCTAACATGCCTCCCAACATATTTTCTGCTCATAAAAGTCAGCCTGGGTTTCTAGGTAACTATTGGAGATACCCAGGGAGAAGTCTCTAAGCATTTCCCACAGTTGCCAGCTTTGAATAACCAAGTGCTGGCTATCAAGTTAATTTGGAGCAAAGCTTGGCTCACCCCATCCCACCTCTCCTGAGACTCACTTGTGTATGGAGCAAACCTGAAAGCCTGGGGGTTCTTCACCCGCTGTTGGGATCCAACATTCACCAAGTGCAAGAGAGATCATTTTTTTATGACCCAATCTGATTTCCTGGCTATCTCTGCTGAAATTACAGTTTTGTTCTCTGTCTGACCATTGTCCTGGCTCCTGGGACTTCTCATCCTTGCACAGAGCCACATCCCCTGGATGGCTCATTCACCTGCTGGATCAGGATTCAGAATCTGATGGACATTCAAAAGATTCTGATCCCACTCTGGATCTTACTGTTTCCTTCTTTATGTTGCTTGACTTTTAAATTACTTTATTTCATTTTACTTCCAACTTGCTTTATTTCTAAGCAGCTGTTACTTTCAGGAGCTCGAATTCTCTGCTGACCTCAGACTCCCCTTCAGTTTTGCCTATAGTCTTGCTGTGCTTTGTAATGAGGCAGAGTCAAGTCAGTTCTCAAAGGCATGGAGAGGTTCAGATGTTGGGATGGATATTTTTTACTTGCTGGCCATGCTTTTCTTGCAGGACCAGGTTGCAAACAGTGGAGGATAAGCAAGGAAAAGTGTTCCTTTCTTCCAATGTGAGCAATGGATCTGGGAGTGACCAGCACTCTTATTAAAATTATTTTGAATGTTTCTCCCTGACTCTTTGAGATATTTGTGTTTACCCCATTCAGTGGAAATAAGCTGTCAGATCCCAGCTGAGACTTGACGTGAGCTGAGGCATTAAAAACAAATCAAACTGGATCAACATTTGGCTTACATGGGGCTTTTTATGTACTGGTTCCTCATCTTCACTGGGATTTACACAAGTTAAGTTAAGTTAATTCAGCATGTGAATGATTATCTGGTACACTGCTGCAGTGCAAAGCAGTTTAGGGCTCTTGCCTGTTATAAACTGAGTCCTGAGTCCAGGGAAGCCTCAAATGGCAAAGAGGGGGATCCAGATGGGTTAAATGCACCAGTGCTGTTTTGTGCACAGGGACAGTTTAAATCTGGGTAACATGTTCTATGTGTTAGAAAGCAGCTACAGAGAAAGTAAAGAGTCAGCTGATCACCACTGTGATATAAGAGGGTGTTGGGCTGCAAAAGACACAGATACTTCTCCTGTGAGTGGGCAGGGATGCTGGCAGGGACAAACAGAGATCCTCTACCCTTGTGCTTGAATTGACTCATATGCCCACGCAAACAGGTGGCCACGCAGTGAAGGTGCCAGGCAGTGCCTGTATCCTTCCCCTTGTGGAGAAAGGTGAGCTGCTGATGTGTGTGGGTAGGTTAGGAAGGCAGAGATGGCATGTGCCTGCTTCCAAAGGGCCAAGCCAGAGGCAAGATAGCTGAATAGGACTGCAATAAATCTGGTGATAAGTGCATTAAAATGTTTTTCTGCAGATGCAAAGATCAGGTGTGACTACAAAGGCTGAGAAAATTCTCAGCATCTCAGGATTAATTAACACATTCTGCCAGTCTCTGCAAACACAAGCTGCTCTTGTGTTTGCAGAGCAGAAGGAGCTGTAAATGAAACAACAAACTTGTGCACTGACAAGTGAAGAGATTGTTGTCTTAATTGTAGTCTCAAAAAGTTTGTCTGGTGAATGAGTTTCAGACCAATCTTGCCAGGTTTGGGACTGGCCAGTCCCTGTGGCTGGCAGAGGTGCTGGGCAATCCCACCAGCTGCTCTCACCTTCCTGACGGGCCCTGTGCCCAGCCGTCCCTCTGGGTCTTGTTCCTGCTCCTTCTGCCCTGATGGCCAGTCTGCTTCCTGACAGGGCTGTCCTTGTCCCTGCTCCCAGCCAACCCATCCCAGGCCAGGACAGCTTCATGGTTCAGGGCCTGCCAGTCCCTCCCAAAAGCCAAGGAGCTCGCAGGATGCTGTGCTGTGACTGAGCCTGTCTCTGACCTCTCTCTTGCTTTGCTACATCTGCTCTCTCTCTACTTTCTTGACTGGCCTGAGCATCCCTTTAGGACAGGCTTGCAGTTTAGTACTATCCCAGGTTATTGTTTTCTGATCCAAAACCAGTTCTAGCTGGACTCTAACCACTTAGGCATAATTTTCAAGCTTACATGATAATTTGAAGCCCACAGGAGCTGTTAACGTCTGTTCAGGTGTTCAGCAGAGGCTGACGTGTCTGGGGAGTGGAGGACTGTGTGTTCTGTACATCCCTCACGCCCCAAAGCCATTGTTTTTATCCTCAGATCTATTTTATTCTCCCCACTAGACACTATGGGAGGACAGATATAAATTAAAAGCAAATTATGCAATCCAATACCATCAGTCAACAGACACCTATCTCTGCCCACATACCCCAAATAAATGAAACAACCATCATATCTGACTGCAGACTATGGAAAAGCTGAGGGAGAGGTTTGAAGGTCAAAACACTCAGACACAGTATCCATCATGTGTTTGGGCATATTTTGAATAGTGCTGCATCAAGCAAGTGTCTCTCGCTTCGTGGTTGTGCTTGGAAGCACAGGGTGTTTCAGGTGACAGCTACTAGATCAAAAAGTAGAAGTGGTGGCATGAAATTCCCTTCAGAGGGAAGATGGATGTTGTGCATTTCTGCTCCACGTATGGAGTAGCTGATGCAGTCTGAGATCTGCTTCTGCTCAGGGGAATTTTCTCAACAGGTGCACAGACCTGTGGAGAGTGCTGACAGCCAGGTGAGGGGGTGCAGGACACCCAGCGCTCCTTTATTGTGGGATGAGGGTGCAGGATGCCACTTTTCTCTGCACTGTAGCCCTCCTGCTCCCCAGGAGCTCAGTTCTACCTGTGCTAGAGTCAGGGTTGGCAGTATTTTGACCAGTGAGAGATTCAGTGTCTCTGGATCCATCCCACAGCGTGCACTCCATCCATCCAGGCATCCACCACTTCCTCCCAGCTGCAGCTCAACTTCACCTGTGGAAATGTATTTCCCCATTAAATCCCTGCTTACAAAGCTGCAAAGACTCCAGACACGGAAACCCAAGTGCTCTGGGCTCTGCTGCAACCAGCTGGGTGCTATTTATTGCCCCCACAGCTCTCTGTAATTGCAGGAGCTGGGCAGGGCTGGGCTGCAGGCTCCTGTTTCATGGGAGGCAGATGAGCACAGCAGTTAAACTCTCAGGCTTTCTTCCACACGAGGATTTTGTGTCTCTGCATGAGATACAGGTCTGGCTGCTCAGTGTGAGCTCACAGAGCTCAGCAAGAGCCCCCTGTCCCTGCTCCATCTCTCATGGGTAGGGAAGGGGTAACCCTGTATTGGAGGGAGGCTCCTGCTGGTGTCCATAAAAGAAATCCCATATTTTGTGTTTCTGTCCTGTTCTCTGTAGGGCTGAAGAAGGAAATTTTCCTGTGCAAATGTGCTGTTCTGCTGGAGAAGGGTAAAGCCGGTTCTGTCCTGATTGACTCTGCTCTCCCATGATGGAAGGTGAGGCATAAAATGAGGCATTTGGAAGGGGCTAATGGAAGATGGGCGTGAGCCCAGAGGTGCAGCTTGAGGGGCCCATGGAGCAGAGACCTTGAAAGCTGGGTCCTTGGCCCTGAGGACAGTCTTCTCCATGGTCTGCTCTCCACTGGTACCTGCCAAACCTCTCCATTCCTGATTTAGCTGATTACACAAGAGGCTGTCATTGTCACAATTTCTGGAGATGGCATTTCCTTCCTCACATTTGCTCATGTGGCTGTGCACTGGGAGCAGGAGAGTATTTCTTCTGCTTGGATGAGAAAAGCATCCTGGCTGTCTTGGTATTACTGCATTTCCCAGGAACATCCAGCTTTTGAAATGCCATTTCCCCTGATATTAGGAGTTCTGGAAGCTGCAGGCAGCCAGAAGATCAGTATCTGTAACTGTATCGTGAAGTCTTCGTTTGGGAAAAGGCAACTGTATAAGAAATTGTCGTGGGTGCATGAATGAAGTGTTGAAAATCAGACGAGGGGCAGAGCTTATGGGGAAAGGTGTGTCTCTGGGTGTGCTGAAAGGAAATGTTATCTCCAAACTGCTCATTAAAAACTTCATTTCAATGTCCTGATTCAGATCCTGTTTATTCCAGTGCAATCAGGAGGAGCACAGCTCATGCCAGGGATGTGGCAGTACCCGGGTGGTGCAGCAGGAGGAATTTGGGAGCAGAGGCAATCCCTGCACCCTGGACTCCTTGCTCTGTTGGAGCACATAGCAGCTGTAACTCAACCTCAAAATCCGCCCCGTTTGAGAGAGTTTTGCTGTCAATATTGAACAAAAACCCCAGCTGCTGAATCTTTGGTCTACCTGGCTCTGTCCATCGGTGAGTCAGTCCTTGGTCTGCTGCTCTGCAGATCCAGTAACGCTGCGTTGGCAGATTTTCCAGGCGGTTCACGGGTAGCCATTCAGACACTGTTCAAAACCCTCATGTAATAAGTTAGTAGCAAGGCAGCTTCCAGAGCTGTGCTCCAGTCCAGCCAGCTAGAAATTACACTCTTTTCCAACTTCATTATTACCTCTGGTTTTTATTATAGCATCATTATAGTGAGAAAACTGGAAAGGAAGTGGGGATTGTATAATACAGGAAATAGTGAATTAATACCTCTACCATATGATGGAACGGTGCAGAGCTGTGACTGTGTCAGGAAAATATAAAGCAAATAAAGATCATGCTGGCTGGGTGAGGATGGGACTTTTCCACTTGCTCAGAGTGGTATTAAGTTGCAAAAAGAATAATTTCTCAGAAATGCAAGATCTGCATTTTCTCTTCTCATGCACATGCTCTTGCTTTTGATTAAAGCCATTATAGGGATATTGAATGTGTAGAGGAAAAAGAAGTTTTTATGGCATGTAGATGGGCTTTAGCACATCAGCAAAAGAAAGCTGATTTATTGCCTGAGAAATCATGTCAAGGCATTTTAAGAAGGGGGCTTCGTATGGTAAAAACAAAGAATTGTCTATTCTTTATCATGTGCTTCTCCAGGACTAAATCCTGAGGAGTGTTTATTGGCTCTTGAGCATTTATAACTACTGGCTTTGGTGGGCTGGGATCTGAATAGGAAAGTGCAGCTTGTGACAGCCAGGAATGTGAAGGGTTTTGTCGTATTTATTCTGAAAGAGTAGGCAGTGCTAAATAGTGCAAAACCTCTTTTTATTCTTTTTCCTGACACTTTTCAAATCGCATTTGTACTTTCAGGCTTGCCGACCTTACACTGACATACACAAATCAAACAAATAACCTGCCTTTTGCTGTGTCCCCCTGAAATTTCTGTTGGGACATGGAAATTCCAATATAATACATGGAAATGGCTTTGCCTGCAGTTCCTGCGGATGCTCGGCTAAAAGCCTTCGTAAAATGTATCCCTTAAAAACCCATTTTGTTTATATCAACACCAGCAGGTAATTAAATACACATATGCATCATTTTTATTTTGACACTGTCTTTGGAGAAGTGCAGGGATTGCTTGGGGTAACCAGCTCTGCACAGAGCCCGTGTGTATTCTGTGGTGCAGTTGTCAGATCTCAGCAATTGTGCTTTTATAACCGCTTGTCACTCCCCTCGCCCGGCTGCAGAGAGCTGCAGCTTCTAGAAACAATTTCTTGTTTATGTATCTTAGGGTCATCCCAAACGCCTGACAGCATCGGGATGAAAATGCCACTTAGCTGAGTAAAGGCCTTGGGAAGAGCTGCAGGCAAAGTGATAGCGGAGGGCAGAGCGCAAACATCAGTTGGGAAGCATCAGTGGGTGAGGAACCATGAATTTTAAAGGATAAAATCCGGATTATACGTTTCTAGAGGCTCTTGAAGGTTTAAACTCTTTACAGCCTGTTGAGAGCAGAATGATCTCTGACTTCCTGCGGGGAGGCCAGCGCAGGGGTGGAGGGATGCAGCTGTGTTACCGGCGTGGAGCAGCTGGACAGGGCTGGGAGGGATGCAAGGAGGAATTTCACATCACCTGAAAACGCGGGGGGATGTGGAAAGGAGTGGCCTAGCCTGCTCTGAGTCCCTGGAAAGGCAGCAGCTTTTGGGCACGTTCCTGCTGCGAACGGGATCAGCGCGGAGGGCTGGGGCAACCCCCGGCGATGCTTTCAAAGTCCAAGAGTTATATAGGAAAATTATGGGATGTGAAATAAAATACTAGGTGATCGATGAAAAACATACGTTTATTGAGATGTAACAGTCAATTGCATGGCTGTTAAAACAGCTATAACTGCGTATTAAATAATCAGTTCAGCTGGTATTTATTTAATATAATCGCAGCCTATTAAACCTGAATTAAGTACATAGTTAAGTGTCTCTGGGACACACAGCTGAAAATGGTGCCAGGAACATTTTGTGTTGCCTGAAACACTTTGTGGAAAACGCCCACAAACATGGACTCTGCTGAACTATCCTTTGCTTGATGGGGGAAAGAAAAGATGAGATTTTTATTTTTTACCTGGACCGTAGGAGAAATCTCTGCAACTGTCACCTAGACCCAGACTTAATGTAGATGCTTAATTTCTTCAGATCAAAAATATTTGAGTGACTTTTTGGAACTGTTCCTTTTCAGATCTTTGTATGGTTTATTTTGCTTTACTTGCACATCTTTGCTCCCCGATTGCCTGATACTTATGCAGTTATTCACACCAGCACAAAGTGAGTCCAAAGTAAATGTAAAATGCTGCTAAATCAACACGGGATTTGCTCTGACCTGGCTGGGCTGACAAATGGGAGATGTGGATGAGGAGAGGCTCACACTCTGGAAACGCCAGGTCACAGGACCCGAGGGAATGTCAAGTCCTCAACTCCCAACAGCTTCCCCTTCTGTTTCCAGCAGCTCCCGGGGGTTTGTGCCCGTCTCACGGGCTCGGGCCGTCGGTGTGGTGTGCTCCATGAGTGCTCAAGTGCTGCTCTGGAGTCAGCTGGTGCCAAGCACCTCGCAGCAAGCACACAGCAATACCTGGGGTGAAGCTTAAGTCTGTTGCTTTTTGGGATCGCTGCTACACATATCCTGGGTTTGGGTCAAAGTTTTTCCATTTTTGCTTATTTTATGCCTCTTCTTTCTCTTTTTAGTGACGAATGAAACCAAGCGAAGACTCTTGTCAAAATAAATATCCAGACCGTGTGCCACGTAAACTGCATATGGTGTGCATTATGGATTTATTTTCATAGGAGCTTGCAAAGAAAAACTGCTGAAGTCAGGGCAGACCCTCACTCGTTAACCCTCGATGCCAGGGCTGTCTGTGGTGTTTTATGTGCAGATTATTTGTGTTTCTTTTACAGGACTTTATCTTTCCCGGCTTCCTGAGCCAATATGTCATTTCACCATTCCCGGGGTGTGGAAGTGCTGTGGAGAGCTGATGGCAATTTATTCTTCCTGTCAGAGGTGTCTTCCCTGATCGTGGCAAAGCCAAGTGGAGAGGAGTGGACCCACTCCGGGCGTGATCCTGCCTCCCCAGATCTCTCCAGTCTGGCAGCAGGGGCACAGAGAAGCCGGGGCTGCGCTCAGCGGGCGCATCCCGGCTCCTGCGGAACCTGAATGTCCCTGTGTAAGGAATGCCACGGCCGCAAGGCCCGTTCCCCTCCCTCCGGCTAATTATCCCGTGTTTAACAGCCAGACAAAACCCCGCTGCACCTGCACAGCCTCGGGAAGCACAATGCCGGCACGGCCAACAAAGCTGCGTGGCAGGGACCCCACCGCACTGAAAACCCCCATCCCTTGCAAGCACTACTTAGAGAAAGGATAAGAGAAAAGGGAGGAGAAAAAAGAAAAAAAAAAAAAAAAAAGAGGAGGAGGAGATTCGCTCTCTTGGACTTTTTCACTGTTGCAGAGAATGGGTGAAAACCCCACAAAAGCGGCTTAATAAAGAGGAGACGGAGAACAAGGCGAGAGGGGAAGTGCAGGGCAGGCTGAAAGGAAGGAGGGCTTTCCAGGTTGTATTGTTCCCTCCGCCCTCCAGAGATCCTTAGTCAGCCTCTCAAAAGCCGTCGATGACATCAAGTTGATTGGTTTTGCCGCAGCGCTAAAAGCAGGCGGGGGAATCAATGTGTCCCTCTTCCACACGGGACCCACTTGTTAGGAGGACAAAACGGGTCTCATTCATGGCACTACAAAGGGGGAGCGCTGCTTTGATGTGCTGCTGGATGGCCCCTTCACCTGTTCCTTTCCTTGGGAGGAATTGGGAGAGGTAATTTTGTCTGCCACTTTGACCAAGTTCTTCTTAAAAATTGCTGCAATAGGTGAAGCTATTTTTTTTTTAATTTTTTTTTTTTACATAGAAAAATTATCTAATGAGAAGAATATAAATTATTTTTTACTTCCCATCCAAAAGTGTAGATTTGTTCCTCCTGGTCCATACACATATGAAAGCAAACCTTATGTAGAACCCGTATTTTTTTACGGATGGATTGGAAGATTATTTGGCTCAATTTTAGGTCACAACTCTTAGAAAATGCTACTGTCTTGCCATAAAGAGTGGTTAAATCCCAGATGTGCCACATGGGGAGATTCAGGCTCCCACACTGATGTAGGGCAGCTCAGGAGGGAGCAAAGTGGGGTGCATTGCTCACAGTCACCTGAGGGACAGCCTGAACTGCCACAGGTTTTTGTGTGATAGATGAGCTGTGCTGCAGGAGGGAAACCAGAGAGGGCATGGTTAAACATCTTTCTTGAGATTGCTGAAAGACTGAGTGTTGAGGATGGCCATAGATTCCAGGAGATTCTTAATTCCAGGCCACTGTAGCCATATCTTTAGTCATCTTTTCTTGTTTTGACCTGTGTAAGATGGAAATAACAGAGCTCACACAGCCCAGATGAAGTCCCGGGTCTGTTGTGTGAGGCATTTCTCCTCGGCTGAGTTAGCACTCCCTGAGCCACAGTTTGGTGCAGAATTCCCGAGAGAGATCTTACAAGGGAGAGTCTGTTCCTTGTGAATGAGCTCACTGCTGTGAGGATTCACTGCTGTTTGTGCCGGCGAAGCCCGGGACACCCTGAACACACCCACACCACCTTCACAGCACTGCCAGGCATGCTGGACACAGGCGGGTTGTGCGTGACTGACCACTCGTGGGGTGATGCCATTGGTGGGCTCTGGCACCTGGGGCTGCAGGACACACAACGAGGGGATTGCTCCTGAGAGCTGCAGTACAGTGATTAAGGGCTTCAGGCATAACATGGCTGATCTGGAAACACGAGCAGAATACAACCAGCCTTAAACAGGGGCGTGATCACAAGGTCAGTCCTGACAAGAATCCCTAGGAGTCTAATATGCTGGACATAAATTAGTATCATTAGCTCAAACACCTCAAAAATGGGAAGTAAATTACTTCAGACACTCAAGACAGATGGTATCCATGCACCAGGCAGAGGCAGAGAGCCCACCTTTCAGAGCAATGCCAGTTCCTCCCTCTCCTGTGGACTGGACAGCAGCAGGCAGATGGGACACTGCTTGCTGCTGCTGTGAATCCCCGGAACCTCCGGGAAAGCAGAGAAGGGAAGTGGTAAAGAAAAGCGATTTTTGCCTGGGAACAGACAATTTTTCTGGAAGTACTGCTTCAATTCATCCAGAACATGAGCATCAGAGAGAAAAACTAGTTCACTAACTCAGTTCCCTGCTGTGTCCTCCTACAGTGATAAAAACATGGCTGGAAAATGTCTGTACTGTTTATTACTTTGAAGTCAAATGTGCACCGGTTGTTTTCAGAAGCAAGGGAGAAGAAATGCTCTCTGGCTGGCTCTGAGTTGCAAGGTCATGTGACAAATTTCCCTTTCCCTGTCCCCCTGCTTTTATACACACATGGGAATGCCGACATGGATATTTTCACATATATATTAAAAGTAGACCAGACCTTGGTGTGCTGTTTGGAGATGTGTGGCACGGGAATAAATCACAGAGGAGAGCAAGGGCGGAACACATGGTGCTGCCTGGCAGCTTGGGTTTGCTCGGGGCTGCACCACTGAGCAAGGCACAGCTCTGGAAGGGACAGGTGGATGCAGTTCAAACCATGTGACCCTGTGGGTTTGAGAGGAGATTTAAAGGGTGTTTAGGGAGTTACTGGGGGTTCAGCACAATGCAGTCAGCTTCAAGTGGGGAGAGGGTTCATGGCAAGGAGAGGGGAGAAGAAAGGTGGTTTCTCTGCTTTTCATGGCTACAAGGTCTAAGAGGGGCTGCAGCGTTGGGGGACTCTATGGAAGTGGTGGTAGAGAGGACACAGAAAACAACTGGGCCAGCCCTCTGCCTGGTACAACCACTTGAAAGTGTCCCAGGACATCAGCTCCAAATTGCCAAGCAAAGTAAATCCAGACTTTAAAGAAAGCACGAGGTTAAAGAAGATTATGGAGCTCTTTTGTTTCCTGTCAGGTAGCTGCTATTTGCTTTCTGACCCTTGTGATTAGATAAAAGGAAAAAAGCCCTTGAAAAGGTGACTTAGGTGTACTCAGGGCCGTGAAAATTAGAGCTGCTGTTCTGACAAGCATGAGATACCCGACCTAGTGCTTAGCAGAGGGCACCAGGGACTAATCCCCCACCTGATGCCACCAAGAGCAAGGTGGGCCTGGGGCACCCCACAATTCCCTTTCTCTCAAAAAGCTGTCTCTGTCCTGTCTGTGACAAGGGGACAAGGCTGATTGCAGTGCCAGAGAACAGCTCCCCGAGAGCACTGCCTGCTCTTCACGCTCGTTATCATCATCCCTGCCTCTGCAGACGGGATGGATGGACAGCCCCACTGCCCCGGAGGATTTTGTGCACAGACCTTCGCACTGACAGGGAGGAAGGCAGGGCCTGGGGTTGTCTGGATTGACTGTTAATGGGTCCCAACAGGGAGAAGGCTCAGCTGGGTGCCAATTACCCTAATTGATAAGAAATTCTGATGGGAGCCTTGGAGGAAGCTGGCTCCTCACTGAACTTACTAAAGGGAATCTGGAAAAGGAAATAGCTGTTGATGGAAAGGGGGAAGGCTTTGGTTATTGATTTCCTTATTCTGTTGTTGTTTGCTTGGTGTTGTTTGTTTTGGATTTTTTTTTTTTTTTTTTTTGTCATGATTTGGAAATGTGCTATGGGGCAAGTGGAAGAATAGAAAAACAGAACCAAGAGAGATGTGTTGTGGGTTGAGGTTGCAATGAAATAAGCAAAAATATCCAGAATAAGGTTTCCCAAAAGCAGGTAAGAGAAGAGAGGCTTGGCAGGACTTCCTGATAGGTGTTTGCCCGTTCAACGACTTATAAGGAAAAACCAGAGCTGCATCTTTCTTCTTCTGCTCTGGTTCTTTCCCAACAAGAGAGTGGGGCTGGGAGAGGAGCGTGTGGAAGCCCAGGCTGTGAGGAGATGGTTCTGTGGCTCTGGCTCCCCCCTTGCTGGGTCGCAGCTGCGAGATGCAGAGCTGTCTGCAGGGGCTGCTGTGATGGAAGGCGGGCTCTCCGGGGGCCTGCAGGAGGATATGGCTCATCTCTAGGGTGAGGGTGCCTCTGTGAGCTCGGGGTAGCTCTGTGCTCGCTGCTCTATCAGCCTCTGTGCCAGTGCTGTGTGGGGAAAAGGGGTCAGCGGGAGCAGCTTTTTGTTCTGTGTCTCTGGGCCTGCTGGCAGTGCTGATGTGAGTGATGGCTTTTGCCTGATGGTTTCCTTCCTCCTGGGACCTGGTTATTACCGTCGGAATAGATGGAAATAGGAGGAAATCGGAACTTCTGGTTGTCTTGGAGTCAGAGTTAACCCTTTGTGAAAAAGAAGGAAACTGAGGCATGGAGGGGCTCTGCACCAAATGCAGCAGTCCAACAAGCCTAAATTATCTCTGCTCTGCCAGGTAAATAGAGACTGTAAACACACAAGCACATCTGGTGCTGGAGACTCTTTGCTGTTTATTTTGCTGTTGGTTTGCTGAGAATACCTGAAACTTTTCCTTTGCCTGCCAAACTGTTCCATGGCCCTGACTCTGCTGAGAGGTGGTACCTTTGGTGTCTCAGTCAGAGCCCTTTAAATCCTTCCCACAAAGGGTTTTCCTTTCCTGTAGGATGAAGGAGTGCAGCAGGCACTGCTGCAGTGCCAGACACTGGTAATAACCTCATTAGAGGATCCCCTCTTCCTCTTTCTTCCTCCCTAGGACCATAAAGCACTTGCAGATGTGAAGGCAGCTTCCAAGCATGGCTCACCTGCTCTTTGCAGTGCCTGGGCTTCATGCAGCTCCAGGGAGCTCTTTAGAGAGCTCTGTAAAAGTATCAAAGGGATGACTGGATGTTTTAAAACCCTTGGATAGGGTTTTCTGGCCCAGGCTTTGTGAAAAGTTTGTTTTTCTATGATCAGCCAAGGTACCTGGGCAGACCAAAGATGTGGTTTGCCAGCACCCTGTCTCTGAGACTGTTTTGCACTTGTTAGTAGTGGCTTTGTGCATTGCCCTGGTCAGTGATGCACCTGACCTGCATCATCTTTGCTGTGTGCAGGACTTGCACTTGCAGGATTTTACCTTTGTGTGCTGAGGAGCAGGCACAGAGGGAGTTGGATGCTATTTAGCACACCATAGACACGTCAGCTGTTAGAACTAACTTGCCAATATTTTTGGAGCTGGAAAAATGAATTTTTGTTGAAAGAGTGCACAACACTATTTTTTTTTTTAATTGTGTCTTTGAGCTGTAACTGTACAACAAATTTTGGACTTAATGTGGCTTCTTTGAATCCCAGCCTTCGATGATCAATATTAGAGGCTTTTGGAAAGGCAGCAAGCAAGGCGTGATTCTCCACATCTTATTCTCTCAGGGCTGTAAAGCAAACAATGCTGGCCACAGGCATATGAATTTTATCTGTCTCTGCTGGTGAAAAAGGAAAAGCACAACAGACATCAAGGAAAGCAGCACAACCTCATCGGCGAGTGTGTGCTGCTGACTTATCAGCTTTTAAATTGCTGACAAATGACAAGCTCCTGTAATGATCTAGTTCAGAGGGTACCTTCTTGGAGAAACACAGGGATGCTCCTGGCAGGGTCATTACTGGAAGTCGTTAATCACTGATTTGATATTCAAAGCTGATGGCGAAGTCAAAGCAGGTCAGCATGCTAATGGCCATCAGCGGTGGCAACGACCAATTTCCACAGAATTATTGTCAGTGCAGGCAGCAATAAGCAGCTCAGAAAAGGCAATCTTTTATTTTTAAATGGGAGCCAGTATGGGGTGTGCTGTAGGGGCAGAATGAACTGATGCCTGACAGGAGGCAGATTTGCTCCTAATTGGGAGAGGAGATCAGTCAGGAGAGGTACAGCTGTAACTCCAGGGACAAGCAACATTTCCCAGCTGAGACCATCTGCTGTCATTTTTGACAGGTGAATTAAACATGGCAATGCCTCTGGATAGCAGGAGGGAGTGGTGTGTGTCATGGGTGGGCATGAGCTGGGGGTGAGTCTGCCCTGGGGACTGGAGAGCAGCTCTGCCCCAGCGTAGGAGATGGGCAGAGGCATGAGTTGTCCAGTTTAAAGGTGGAAAACAAATGCTGGGAGTGCTTGAAGCCATAGCTCAGCCTTTGGCTGGGGGCACACTGTCCAGGAGGAAAACCATGTCCTTTTGTATGTCCAGCTGTTTCTGGCAACTCTAAAGACACTCCAGAAAGGCCAAGGCAGGTTTTGGTGTGTTTTCTCCTAGCCCCAAGGGTTGCTGTGGAGGAACCATCTCGAGCACAATTGCTGTGAATTGTTGGTTTGCCAAACATGGACAATTTGTTTTTATTTGTGTCCCAGAGCTTCCTGCTCTGTCAAAACTGATGAGTCATTTTTCCATGAATGTGATTTTTTTCAAGTATTTTGATATTTCACTTTCTGTTTAAAACATAACATCTTAGTGAGTGGCTTTCCCTCATAGGTTTTCATTTGCTTTCTTTGAAGGAGAGCACTGGTTTCTCCTGGGAGCACACTGGTGCTGCCTGGCCATGCTTCAGAGCAGTGATGGGTTCTTAGTCCTATGCTCATGGGGGAGGGACTGCTGTGCTAATGGCAGTGAAAAATTGGAGCAAAAAGTTTGTCCCTGCCCTATAAATCTCCATGTCTAACTCCATCCTGTTATCTCAGACATTTTTCCTCAGAAAATGAAAGATTCCAGCATCATGATAGGCATGCTCATGACTCTGAATTATTGACTTGATGTATGTGGATCTGAGAAATCTCAAAGTTATTTCTCTGCAAAAGCAGATGTGCTGTGAGAAGAGTAGCTCTGGAAGTGGAGAGAGCAGGACAAGCACTGTTTGATCACCCTGACCTTCACCAAAGGGGGGCTTCCATCTGGGAAGGAGGCAGGAGCTTCCCCACCCCTCACTGCTCTGCCCTTGTGCTCAAGTGGCCTTTAGCTGGTCCAGGTTTTACTGAAGTGGACACACATGTACTAGGAATTGGACTTGAGAGCAGCAATTAATTTCACATAATACCTTTGCTGTCCCTGGCTTGGACCAGATTTGAACTCCTGACCTGGAGATGAAAGTCCCTACAGTGCCCTAATAGTCCCCCGAGGCGGGTGGGTGAGCAGCTTTCTTGCTGGCTGTGCTAAAAACCCATGGCCAGGCTGTTCCCTGCCTCCCTCAGGTTTAACCCTCTCCCAACCCTCTTCCTCCTCCCTACCTCCTCCAGCTCTCTGCCTGCTGGGCATGTCCAGGATAAAAGGAAGAGCAATGAGAGCCATATGTGGAGCCTTTTAACCCCTCTGCTGTGGCCTGTGGTGAGCCTGGCTGGGGGTGAGTTGTGCAAATCCTGGGGTCCTTTGGGTTGCTTGAGCCTCCAGATGTGGCATTCAGGGCACTGCATCAAGTGGAAATGTGTTTGCTGGGGAAGAATTGGGAGTGTTCAGGAGTAGGAGACCTGTAACTGGCATCGCATTGTAGAGCACAAGGCTGCACCTGGTTGCTTTCATCTTCGTGTGATCCTCAGGCATCTCCACCCTGCTCTGGTCCCCTGCACCTCCCCATGTGGTGACAGTGACTGGTGGGATGTGCTGGAAAGCAAATTCCCACAATCTCTGGTGCTGCAAACAAATGGAATTACCCTTTCCCATAACACCATCTGCAATCCTCTTCCTGGTGTGGATTAGAAAAAACCCTCTGACCTTGTGTCTTTCAAATATGATGCAAGATCATCCATTTTCCTGTCCTTCGTGTTGCTGAGCCATAAACCTGAAACTCCAGAAGCTAGTCTAAGACTGACATGCCCTCGGGTGGGGAGGTAAATTGAGCATGGTTAAGTTTCACTCTGTAGCCAGAGGTTTAGAGCTGAAGCTGTCTTGCCTCGAGGACCTTCAGAAACAGGGCTTAAAACATATTTCTGAAAGGGGATTAGCCAGACCTGAAAGTATTCCTGAACAGCTCCACCTGAACAGAGCAGGCAGGGAGTGCCTGTCTCATGTCTCTGGCCAGTCTCCTTGGTTCCTTTTGATGTCCCAAGGTTCCTGGCCTGGCCCTGACTTGGCTGTGATGCCCTGATTAGGATCTAGGCTGGGTAAGGAGCAGAACACAAAACTGTTCCCATCTGATGGCCAAGCACTGTGAGTTATCAGCAGCTTCCACCCTGTTCCCAACAATCTCCAGCTGCCACTGGGATGAGCAGTAACCCCTCAGCACTGGGGACTATTCCTGTTCCCACTTGCAGCAGAGGTGCCACGATTTGGGCTGCAACCCCAGTGACAGCTGAATCTGCACAGTGCCAAGTTGTGTTGCTGTGCTTGCATGGAGGGAAGATGGGCTTCTCTGAGGTGTGTTTGATGAAGCCTAAAAGCCATGTTGAGAGGGAGAAAAAGTAAATTGCACCCTGGTAGAATATCCTGATTTGGTGCTGCCCATGAAGTGGCGTGCTGTGGTCTGGTGAACACCAAGAAGCAACAGGCGTTCTCTGGCAGCAGTGAGGTTTGTGCTGCAGAGAACTCCCACCCTGGAATGCAGGGGATTTTATGGGCACTAATAAATTAAACCTCATGTGGTAACTCTAAAAATGTGATGGTAATGAACCAGCCTGGATTTACAGATAAGGGGAGCAGGGCACAGAGTAATGGGCTCATTTTCCTGTGCTTGCAGGGCCTTCCAGCAGTGTGGGTGGGATGACATCCAGGAGTCCATCTCTCCTGCAGGCTCTTGCTCTTTGCCAAAATGCACCCCAGTATTCTCTTCCAAAATCCTCCCTCTGATTTTCATCTAGCAGTACATGTGGTACTTGAGACTAGCCTCAGATAGGTTAGGCTTGTTGTTTACCTGGCATTCTCTGTCCAGGAATGCCTCACCACTGAAGAAACCAAAGTTCTGTAAATCAGAAGAACGCTGACAACTCCATAGGTCCCCCTGTCTCTGTTTTCCAGAGCTGGGGCTGCTTGGCCATCCCCCTTTGGAGAGCTGGCTGCCAGATTAGTGACAGAGTTCCTGAGGAGGGGGAACACGTCTCTGCAGGTCCCACGCTGAGGAGTGCGCAGGCAGGCGAGCCTTCCTCAGCTCCTCGCCAGCTGACACGGAAACACAAGAGGCACCCTTTCCCCAGCTATTTTTTTTTTTCTTTTCCTGCGTCCTCTCCCTCTTTCACAGATGTCTTAAGGACCTCACTAAGTCTCGCATTCAGGCTCTTGGCCCTGGTGAAGCAGAAGCTGCCTGCAGGCGGCTTTTGGACAGCTGGATGAAGATATCACTCGTCAGGAATCAGCCCTCTCCAGGTAACAAATCTTTTGCTCCTGCTCTGCAGGAATGTCTCAGTCACAGGCTCACACCTGAGGCTGTCAGCCTTCAAAGCCCCTCTCCTGGGCTGACCCCCTCCCTGCTCCTGGGGCGAGGGAGGGTGAGCACACACGTGCTGCTCTGGGGCTTGGCCCCGTGTGCCTGAGAGGGCTCCAGTCCCAGCCAAGCAACTCCCAGTTCACCCAGGGCACTGGGGAAATCTCTGCGCAGGCCAGAAGGAATCTCACCTCTTAGGAAGGGAAAAAGCTTCTGTTTCCACCTTGGAAAGGCTCACTGGGACCCAGCACTGTCCCCCTGTATGAGCTGCTCTGCAGACTCCCTGCAGAGCCCTAATCCTTCCTGCCACCTCCCATCCACCCAGCTGGGATGTTCCACTCAGCCCCCACTGCTGCCTCAGTCTTCTCCTCTCCCCTGCTGTATAATAATGATATTAATAATAAACACTTTAAACTAGCCTCTTTGTCCCCCAGGGTCAGAGTGAAAGTGAAATGGGAGAGCACAAGAAAGGATTTACATGAATGTGAAGGACATTAGTTCAGGAGGTTGGTCCTGGTCATGGAATTAGAGCCCCTTCATGTTGTGCTACAGGGAGGTGATGAGATGACAACTCGGTCATCCTGCTGTCATAGAGGAGAAAAATGAGAGTGTATTTGGAGCAGGAGTGAAGGCTGACAGTCCTGGGAGGGACCATGCCTTCCCTGCACTGCTTGACAGCAGGGCATGGGGCCAGCTATGGAGGCTGTGACTGAGCTGCTTGCTCAGATACAGGTTTGGGGTTTAGGTCTATGTCCAGTGAATTTTGGCTGGTGTGCTCCCTGAGGCATCAGGCAGGAAGGTCATATTCCCCTTGTGTAACTGCATGAATGTGGGAGCAAGGAGAGTATTTTGCCTTAGAAGTCGTGCTGCAGAGGATATGTGACCTTGTTCTGCTTTCTGGGTCTCCATAGGGCTTTTGGTTTGTGTAGTATCAAAAGCAAACTGAATACTGCATCTGCCTCCTGTGCTGGGCTGTGAATGGGGCCTTGGAAGCACTGCAATGTGTTTTTGCTAGGGAAGACTCTCCTAGGACCAACAGGAAATATTTCTGCAGTCTTTGCCATGTGTCCCAAAGCATGAATTGCCTCCAGCACATGGGGAGGGTGCTGAAAATAGCGGCATCCAGACCTTCTTTGGGAAAAAAATAATTATATATACACATAAAGAACATATAAAGAAATGGACACATGGTAGGCAGCAGGAGAAAGGCAGTGATGGAGCTCTTCCAGGGAAAACAACTCTGTTATGGGTCGTGGAGTAAACACAGATGTCTGGAATTGCAAGTAGCTGGAGGGAGCAAAGCCATGCGTGGTGTGCTGCAGAGGGTTTGCCTCGGGGCTGGCTGCAGGGTGAGACAGCAAATCCCTGCTGGGAATGAGCTCTGGGAGAGGCATGGCAGCCCTGCCTGGGTCTCACCCAGTGTCCTGGCCTCTTGGCTGCCCACATGTGGGCTTGAGTTTTTGGTTAGGGTCAGGGAATCTATGGAACTGGAAAAAAGCCATCAACTTGGCCAAAGTCATTGTTGGGTGTTTTTATCAGAGTGAAGCGTCAATATTTGATCTCTCATGTGTCACTGGGCAATCCCACTTTTGTTCACAGCTTTAAAACACGAGAAAGAGGACTCTGAAAATCAAATGCATTGTGAGTGAGAACTGGGAACGTGCCCTGAGAGGGGAACAGAGAGAAACTGTCCTTCCCAGGCAAATCTGGGTCCTGACACTGAGCTAACCTCTGCTGGAGGAAAAATTATTTATATTTCCGTTACTTAGATATGGAAAACAAAAGGAAGGAAAAACAACAATTATTTAAAAAGAATAATAATAAAGCTGTGACAAATTGCTGATCTACTTGTTTCCTTCTGGGTGAGCAGTATGGGAGGAGTGCCATGATGGGCTGTAAGAGCATGGCACAGTTTTCCATCCTCTGCTCTCTGATCTCCCAGCTCTGAGGGTTTGGCCAGCAGAATTCTCTCCATCACTTTTTAGGAATTCTTCATCACAATTTCTTGCATCTGTTGCAGTGATTGAAATAAAGGGAAAATAAATCTTGAAAAATACAGCTGAGAAGTGTTACAAGGGCATCATCCTTTGGTTAGGCGTGTACTTGGAGATATTTTAGCAAGGTTTCCTTTTGAAACTGAATTTGACTGTATTTCTTAGGGAAGGGCAACCAGAGCTGCAGCTGCAGAAGTGCTGTGCAATGAGACCTGGAGCAGCTCAGCTTCCTGCAGTGCAAATGGTCCTGGATTCTGACCTCACCCGGGCTGCAGGCAGTTTCAGGAGGAATAGAAAGTAAATCTGGGCTTGTTGCCATGAATAATATGATGTCTTTACATCCTGACCTAATTGTATTAATTCTTCATGGCAAATATCATATGGAAGTGGCTGATTAGTAGCTAGCAATGAGAGTGGTATTGACCATCTGGTGTGCTCAGCTTGGAAGGAAAAAAAAAAATCAGGATGAAACAAAAGTGAAACACATGAGTCTTTCAGATAATGAATTAGCCAGATTCATTAAATTTCGGTTTAGATTTGTCTCTGCTGACACATGTGTATGGGCAGGGCACAAGGCAGTGGTGTCTAGGAGGAAAGTGATCCCTTCCAGCTGATGGTGTGCAGTGAACTGTGGTTATTTTTCAAGTAAGAGCCCGTAAGAAACAGTGGTGTCAGCTCTGTTTTACCTGAGCTACTCACAGGTTTGCTTTTGTTAATCTTATGTTAAGTTTCTATGAGCTTTACCCAGAGAGTGCAGCTCATTCATGAGCAAAATTAATTAAAATCAACCTGGTTTTTCTTCTGTGAGTAAAAGTAGAGTGGGAAACTGATCTTTTTCTTATGTTTTACCTTGGGAAAAGCATCTGAGCTTTTCTGGCAAGGCAGTCATATAAATCTTTCCCATTAAACCCTGCTCACCTCTGGTTGCACAGTGACAGGCAGCTCAGAGACAAAAGACCTGCCTGTGATTTTGCTCTTGTTGATTTTTAAAACATTTTTTCCCTTTCCCTGCAGCCCTGGGAAAAGGTGGTGTGATGGAAAGGCATTCTGCACTGACCTGAGGAATGCTGCAGCTCCTCCTGGGTTTGGCAGCAAAGTTCTCCCATGAGATCTCCCGAGGCTGAGGGTCTTCTGGGGTGTGCACACTTCCTGACTGAGAGTTGGCTTCACACACCAAGACACTGGGACTTCTGATGAAGAATGTTGTTGTTGTAGGAATTAGCCAGGAGGATCCCATCTTAGCTTGGAAAACAGGGTGGGAAGCTTGAAATGAATACTCAAGGGCTCCAGGGGGATGACAAAGTGGCCGAGTTCCTTGGCTGGGTGGGGAGAGCAGCCAGGGAACCTGGGGTTGACTCAGAGGTTTCCATCTGTGTAAGGGTTGTCCAGAGGTGAGCTTGAACTCACTCTTTGGCCAAATGTCCTTGCTGGACTGGTCACTGAAAGACCTGGGTGTGCCAAAAGTTTGCTGTGCTCTGCAGTGCTTCCTCCTGGAAGGCTTTGGGGAAAAAAGTTTAATATATTTTGGTTACTAGGGAATTTCCTGCACTACGCCTATGCAGGCTGGAGACAAGTGAGTGGTGGCAAGTTTGTTTAGATGAGAGGGTGCTGGAATGTGTGGGGGAAAGGGGATGGGACCTCTTGGCTTGGACTCCAGGGACCATGCCTGTATGTTTCAAACCCAGAACTCTGCTAATCCCATGCTAAATCTCTGGAATCAAGGAGGTCTTGAAGGCAACATTAAGGATGGTAAAAAGGGATGGATACATTTCTCAAGCAATTGAATTTGAAACACTATTCAAAGACAACAGCACTGTGAATTGGCAGGAGAGCCCTGATCCCTTGGTGCCAGGTATGGTTACAGGGAGGAGCTGTGTGCCTTTATCTTTATTCCATGTTTATTATGTACCTAATTAGCTCTGGTTTTGCTTTTAATTTAAGCCAGCCCTTCTTCCCCCTCCTCCTCCCCGATAATTAATGATCAACACCATAATCCAACCTGACTGCCCTACAGACAAGGAGTACTCTGCAACTCTGGCCTTTTTAATAGGCTCCTTATTAAACATTCCTACTGGATAAACAAGCTAGGGGGAGGCTGCTGGGGGTAATATATTTCGCAAACACTCCAGAGTTGCCAAAGCTCTGGACCAAAGTGTATGTGTTCAGAGCTGTGAGAGTGGTTTGTCAGTGGCTTTACTGACAGATGCTCCTAATTGTGTGTGCCCTTCTCTGAGGGGTGAGTAATGGGCTGCTGAGAGCAGCAAGAGGTTCCAGAGTAACTTTGAGCAGTAGATGGACACGATGATTGCAAGTAGCCCTAAATTTGGGATGCTCTTGGAGAAGCCAGGTTCCTGGGACACAGCCTTGCCTCACTTTTTAAAGATTGGATATCATGATGTTAAAGTCTTTTCCAGCTTCAGTGATTCTATCTATGCAGGTCTGGAGGATCTGACCTGATGATGTTGCAGGATAAAGGTTGATGTGCTGTGGGCTAGGAGTGTGCAAACATCCCCTTCCCAGTCCCTTGACTAGATGGGGGCTTTCCCTGGATTTATTTCAGCTAAGATTTCAATGGTGGCTTTCAGATCTCTAGATACTACAGCTGGTTCCAGGGAAGTGTTTCATGGCTGCTGATGGAGAGCTGGGTATGGTAACCCCAGTATGTCTCACTTGGACTGCAGGATTTGTTCTTCTCCAAGGCACAGGGCTGCTGCTGGAAATCATGCAGTTGAGCACTGAAGGGTGGCTGTTGTCAGCTAAGAGTTGGAGTGAGATTTTCTATTTATTTTACTTACAGGCACAGATGAGAATCACTCTTGATAATTCGCAAAATCTGGCTAGGTTTGGAGCCAGTGACCTGCAGGTCAAAGGCTTTGTGCTCTTTGCAGTCCCTGGAGAGTTGAGGACACTGAACTGAAGCCACACCTGATTTTCAGAGACTGCTGCTTTGGGAGCCAAATGTGTAGCTCTGAAGCATCTCCCCCTTGTCACACTTCAGCTTTCCACATTGTATTTTTGGAGGCTAACAAAGTGGTGTGGAGACCAGAAGGCCATGTGACTTGTGATGTATCAGAGTAGATATTCTTTCTTCCCTCACCTTCTTCTCAAATTATTGTGATTTTATGTAAAGCTCTCCCTAATGGTGGATCAGCCCATCACCTCCTGCAATCCCTCTCAGAGGTCATCTCATGAAATACAGACCATGGATTCTCTCCATTCCCTGCCAACCTTTTTCCTGTGTAGCTCCTGTCCATGAACCTGTCATTTTGTGCCCTGAGGAATCACCTTGGTGATACCCTGCCCAAAAAAGGATGGTCCATGAGGCCAAATTCCTATATAATTTCATTTTTTGGCTGGGTGGTGTGATACAATGAGCAGTAGGTGTTGTGTCCACACTGCTGCTTCCAGCAGCAGCTCTAGCATCACTCTGTTTCCCAGAGAAGTGGCTCTTTATTTCTCCTATGATCTCTTGGTGTTTGTTCATTACTAATCTAAAAATAAACAGCATCTTGCTTAGAAGCAAGCCTTTGCCAGCTGATTATGAAGAACCTAAAATATACTGAGCTCTGATTCATCAGGGCATGATAAGATTTGATCCTTTTATAACTGGTGTGTGGAGGACTGCTTTATAAATAATAATATTACGTGATTAATATGACACAAGTTATAATTAATAGCAGCATCCTATGTGGTGGGAAGGGTGAGTGCAGGCAGACACCTTTACCACCCTATCTGAAACATGCTGAGGCAATAAAGCAAGTGTTAAAAGTACACCTATCATGGTACTGCATTTAACAGCTGCCACAGAACGAATCACAAAAATACAAGATTTCACTGATGAAAAAGTTGGAATAATGATAATAAGCAGGTAACCTCAGCTGCAATGGATGGCACTATACAAATACACATAATTATGCTAGAGATTTGCTTAGCACTGATGGTGTCTGTTATGAATAAAAGCATCCTGGAGCACTGTGGGAAGGTCCATGCAAAGCAAAATAGGGCCAGCACTTGCTCACTTGATTTAGAGCTTCACTGAGCTTTGGATAGTCTCTGCAAGTGCTCAGCCTCTGGGGGCCTGGGGTGGTTTCTGCTACCTGCATTTTCCACATGTTTGCTGAGACCAGGGCAGAGAGAGCTCCCACCAGGGATCACCAGGCTATGCAAATATATGCTTGCAACCACCTCATACCAACCTCAATATATGTTTGTACATTTGTTCCAGTGTTAGCAGGACCCAAATGTATTGTTTTCAAAACATCCTTGCTTCTCTCCAGCAGTTTTACTGCCTCCAAATATGTTCTGTGCCCCTGCTCAGCAGTAGGTAGTTATTTAAAACAATACATTTCTCTTCTCTGCAGTGCTTTCTCAGAGGTCTTGGCTTGTTCAGGCTTTAACTAGGCTTTAGCATGCAAATTTAATGTGTCATTGTGGCATACTTAGGAATAATTAATATAGAGGGGTTACTTGTAAATTGGTGCTGGGGACAGATTTGAGGCCAACCCCAGCGGTGGTTCTCTTTAAATGCTCAAGCTGATGACGGGTTTAATGTGAGAGTGTCAAGTGACATTTACTAGTGGGAGGAGGCCAGGAGCATTTATATTTTGGATGTGTGTGGCAGGAAGTTTTTTGGTTTTTTTGGGTTTGTTTTTTTTTTTTTTTTCCCCTCTACTTTTTTCTGTTCCCAAATTTTGCAGCTGTGATTTAATTTACACGAAGCAAAGTTGCAAGTTTGCAGTGTTCCAGTTCCTTCCCTCATCAGGGACCAGGATGGCAATTCCAGCAACACCCTGGGAAAGGAGCTGGGGTATTTCATGGGTGACATGAAGGCAGATGAGCTTACCACATCTTGGCTAAAACGTGGCAAATATTGATGAATGTGCTAAAGCATGAAGCCTCTGTTGAGCTTGTCACAGAAGGCTGGAAATACTTTGGGGGTGCAAGAGTCAGCTCTTTTGCTACCCACAAAAGCTGGCTGACCCTTGTTCACTGCAGTCCCCTTCTGGAAGCACAGAGTAAAATATTTAGGACTTGTTTTTCTAAAATGCAAAACAAAAATTGGAAAGCTGCAAATTCCCTTTTAAATCTCTAAGAGGAGGGAAGCCTTCCTTTTTGGGAAGCAAACTAGTTTGTTACAGAAAGGGACTGGGAGCAAACCTTTCCTGAAACAGCTGGGGCTGATCCCCAACAGAGTCGGGATGCAGGACCAGATGGTCAGCTCTCCTGTGACAATTCTATTTTTTATTTATATGAAAACACACATTTAGTTGGGGGAAAAAAAATGTAGCCAATTCTGCTGTGAAGAAATGTAATGAAAATTAAAAACTCATCTATTCTGAGAAGCTCCCTGCCTGTTTGAATGCTATATCAATAGGAATATCAAATGAGGAGTAAGCAGATTAAGAAGGGAAAGCATCAGCTCCTTTTTTGGCTTGCAGGGACCAGCAGAAATACAGAGAAAAATTGCTGGTAGTTGATATATTGACCGGTTTTCATTATAACTTGAGTGTTTCTTTCAGCTGAAAGAGAGGATATGATATGTCTTGATTAAATGAGATGTCATCTCAGTGTTGAATTAATTACGTAGAGCATGGGCAAGGACTTGGTATTATATTAATTTGGCTGCTCTGGAGAAAACATCAATAGGCTGTTTGTGGATGACAGCTTCATACTCTGTCAGCTTCTGCCTAGGATCTCACAGCACCTTGCAAGTTCTGGTGTGTTAAGCAAGGTAGAGGCAGCGAAATCGTTAAAATTTCCCTTTTGTACAAGCTAGAGCAGCACTAAGAAGACTTTCAGACTTTTCCTCTGCAGTTCAAAACAATGGGAGTTTGTTACACAGAAGTGTGGAGGACTGGACCATAAATAAGCCACTGAAAGCCTTTCTGGTCCCAACTTGCACAGGATTGGCCTCAGAGATGGAAAGAAAAGAACAGGTTGCCATGTTATTCAGTACTGAAGATTTTAAATGAATGTTGAGTTGCTCCCTGCCTGGTGGCTGATTAAGAACCAGCCACAGCCAGGGGTTGGCAAAGATCAAGATCAGTTTTACAAGCAGAGGTTGACTCGAGTGAGTTGTCGCAGTCTGCTTTTCTGGGAAGAGGCAATTACAACTCAGGAAGTTCTGATGTGAAAATTATTTTGGCAGATATGCTCTTTTAAAAATAGTTTATGCATGCAGAAACAATTGTGGAGATAAGGTGATGGGAAAGGTGAATCAAAGCAAAAATCTCTTTGTGTGGGGTCATGTTTTGTTTCAGAGATGTGCTCAAAGAAAATTTAAGGATATTCCCTGTATTTGCCACCAGGCTTAATAGGTCATTTCAGCCTTGAGGAGAGGATTCCTGGCACTTTGTAGAAAGGCTTAAAACCTGCCCTTATGAAAGACCCCATGGGCAGAGATACAATGATGGCTCTACCCACAACATCCCAGCCCTGATGTGGGTTACACTTGGGGCAAGGCAGGATAATAGCAGTGGTTCACTGCCTGCTCAACCCCTCACCCTCCCACAGAGATGGCCAAAAAGGTTCTGCTCCCTATCAAGGTGCAGAGGTCTCCCTTCCAGGCAGTGTCTCAAACCCCCTCCGTCGTTACTGGCAGTTGCTGTGGGAAGTTTTACAGCACAGCACAGTTTTATGGTTATTATTTATTTTTACAGTTCATTGGATCAAGGCCCCCAATTTGCTTCATAGCTCTCCAATGTCAACAATTATCAGGCAGCTGCTAATTGGGGCTGGATCAGAAAACCAGCAGCCTTGTATCAGTGAAAATCTCCATGGGTGACATTTCTGACACCTCCAAAATCAATGGCACTGAGCCCAGTGACACCGAGGAAACCAGGAGCACATCCTGCTCTCCTATTCCCATCTCCAGTGACAGGTCTGCAAACGCAGAATGAAACCTGATTTCCACACTGATAAAAGCTAATGAAGCATGGAGGGGCATCATTAAGCCATAAGCAGTTTTTGCATTAGAGACTGGATGCAAGGAAGGATCCATTGGGGGTTTTTGGCTTTTTCTGTTAGTGGCTGTGTAACTGAGTGACTGTTCTGGAGAATTCAACCTTTGGATAAGGATGAGAGAAAAGGAGAGACAAACAAAAGATAAGGAGAGAAGAAAGAATGATGGCATCCTTAGAAGGCAAAGAAAAAGGGTAAAAGGATTACCTTTTGGACAACATTTCTTAAGTTTCAAATTTTTGAAAAAGTAGCAAAAAATGGGAAATAAAATGTAGACTAGTCATAGTTTGGTTCCAAACCTCCACCCCTCAATGACAAAAGAAAGGTCAGATATAATTTTTCATCTCAAAACTTTAAGACTTCTAAGTTTTGGTGAAGTTTAAGCCTTTAAGTGAAATTAACCTTTTAAGCTAAATTTATTTTTTTATCCATTTCTATAAGGGTAAATCTTTAAAAATAGCATTTTGTACCTGCTCTAAGAGTGGCAGGGACCAAAATGTGCTCCATGATCCTTGCTGTCCTTGCTGCCACCTGTCCCATGGTTTCCAGGTGGCAGATCCTGCAAACCTCGTGACAGCTGTAGTGTAGGAGGGGCAGGAGTTGGATACATCCAACCTGTTTATTCCACAGGCTTGGATGGCAGGTCACGGGCATTTCTCTGAGCTGAGCAAACAATTGACATGTGTGCACTGAAAACAACTTAAAAATGTGCATTTGAGAGATTTTAAATAATAAGACACTGATGTTTTGTGCTGGTTTTTTTTCTGAGAAACCACTAAATCTGTCATGCTCTGCTACCCGCCATGCAGGGAAGTTGTCATTCCCCGCCCAAACTGATTCCCCAGCCTTATATTTCACCTTCCTTTTGATGGCTCTGTCATTTTAAGCCTTCAGATAATAGGCCATTATTCTCAGAGTTGCTATTATATTTTATTAATAGGAAGGGGGGGTTGGTGGTGAAATTATTGTCACAAACTCTGAAAGATTTGCACTTGGAGCACTCACAGCTCTCGAAAAGGGCAATACATCCATCTGCCTTGCTTGATGGATGTAGATCTCATCTCTCCTTCCCTACTTTTCCAGGTCCTACCAGCCCTTGTGAGCCATGGGGACAGATCCCATGGCAGGCTGGTGGCAGGACCAGCAGTTTGGTTTGCCAGGAGTTATCCAGAGTGGGATCACTGCCAGCTGCAGTGGTGGGTGTTGGAGGCTGCAGCCCAGAGCAGCTGAGCTCTGCTCTCGCATCTGTGCGTGGGGTGTGTGTGCACGTACAGACAGCCAGAACAAGCCTGTTCCTGTTTGGGAAATCAGTGTCAAAAGTGTATTTTGTAAGAGCTGGCCAGGCTCCTGTTTCCACCTTACTAACCAAAAGCAGTTAGATGGTTTTTTTGGGTGCCTCTGCTTTTCCAAATCACTTCATGGCTGTGTCTCTCCCTTTTGAAAAGGGAAGGATGTGCTCCAGAGTCCCCGTGGAGGCAAGTCAGCAGCTCATCCCAGTTTGGTGGGGCTGGGCATCACAGGATGGGGTGGCCAAGGTGTGACTGCAGCAAGAAGGGAAGGAAAAACCTGTGCTGGGGGGTGGGGACCAGCTTGCAGAAAGGTTTCTGCTCTCCTGGTGCTTACAAGAAAGGGATGAGTACAGACATGTTGGATACAGCTGTGTCTCTCCCTTTGTGTCTGTACAAATTGTGCCTTCTCCAACCTTTTAGAAACATAGGACAAGGATGTTTTTTTTTTTTACCCTGAAGTGCCTGAACACCTGAGGCTGAAAATTCTCTTCTCTCATCTGCCTCCCCTTTTTCTCCTTCATTTGTTATCCTTGGTGGGGAGACAGCTGCTAATTGCAGTGTCCTGCATGTGTCCATCACTGCCCACTGAAAAGCATCTTCTGGGGGCGTTTTAAGCACCATTACCCAGCTGGGATGGGGAAAGAAGGAAAGAGGAAAGTGGCTTTGTGGCTGGTTTGGCTCTGCTAGCAGGAGGAGGGGGAAAGGAAGGGGAGCATGGCTTGTTCAGTGCATTAACCCACCCTGCTGCCTCTGGAGTTGTAGCATCTGGGGAGAGGGGGACACAAACAGCAAGAGGTGGCCCTGAGGGGATATAAGACACCTGTGGTGGGAATCAGCTCTTAGTCACTAGCCATTGCCTGACTGGTTTGGGTTTTTTCTTGTCTTTGACACATTTTTCTCCAGCTCACTTTTCTGTCAGACCCAGAAGAAATGGTGTTTAATCTGCAGAAACAGCCCACAGCTGGGCTAAATGTATGCATTCCTGCACCTCTGACTAGCTTTAGGTGTTTGTCTAGGGGAGCAAAAGTGCTTCCATATTCCTGGATAAGGGTTGTGTATTTTATGCAAAGGAGGGGAATATAAATTCATAGCTACCTATTACAGCAGTAGCAGCTGGCCTTATTACACTTGCTGGTATCCTAAAGGTCTGTTGCACTCACCAAGGTGCAGGTTTAGAGTCTGAAGGAGGATGCTGCAGTCTGGTCTGTGGCAGCAGGAGCACAGGTGGGCTGTAAAAACATTAGAATAAGGATTTTGGATGTCCAAATATATCTTCAGGAGCCCAGGTTCAGCCATTTGGGTTTGCATACTTTTTATTTTATTATCTGCACCTTTAAAATAGGAAAACAAATACAATTGCTGCTCACCACTATCATTAATCCAAGTAATTTGAAGATAATTTATTTTGTTATGAATCAGTTAATTAATGCTGCTTGTTAATTCACTCTGTTGCAAAAGATCAGGCTAAAGAAATTTTCTGTACATTAACACAATAAATCTTCATTTGCTACTGCTGTTTTTTGAGTAACCCACAACCAGCAGAAGTCAGATTTATTTATTTTTTCCATTTTCTCTGGTTAAGTCAAATTTTTATGCAGCTTCTTCTGTCTCTCTGCTGATTCTCCAGTTTTTAAGATCCCATGACTTCTGGGGATGGGATTCAAAAGGTCTTTGGGGAGAGCTGGTTTGTATCCTGAACTCAGGAGCAAATGTTGCAGGTCCCAGTTTGGAAAGAGGAACTGCTCATACTAATTATTTTTGTTGCTTGTTTATCTCTTGATAGTTCCTACAATCCAATTAAAATCATTGCTGCTCCTTGTAGGTGGCATGGATCTTCATTTGGATTTCAGGAGACATAAACAACAGCATCTTGTGAAGACAATGTTTCTGTGAGGGGTAAATTCACTTTTGAAAATTCACCATGAAATTCATTTTTGTTCCAAAAAATAAAATGAAAAGAAATGCAGAGACTGTGGAGTGATCACAAGCCTCCAGCAGTGAAGATTTAAGATGGTAAATATTATAAAGCTTTTAATAAATCTTATATCATGACTCTACTTAATGATATTGAATTAATTTGGTCTTGAATTACCAATAATTTCTGAGAAAGCTGTCAAGAGAAAGCACATCTAAAAATGTGCTTTTAGAAAAAACAAAACTGCTCAAGAAAAAACAGTTAAAAAAAAAAAATCACCATCCACTTACAAATGGTTCCCTGAGAAAACTGTCTTTAAATGGCTGAGGGCAATTGGCATAATGATTTAAATTTGGGCTGGAGAGTTGCAGGCTGCACATGGGTCCTGGCAGTGCAGTGAGAGCTAACGTGGAGGCTGAGCTGTGAGACAGAGATTGCTCTAATGAAAGTCACAGTGACACTGCAGGAACTTAATATTTAGCCAGTGACGTTTGCACTCCACGAGAGCCCAAGGGAGGCAATTAGGAGGGCTGGGGAAGGAGGGAATAATTTTACCTGTCAGGTTTGTAAGTGGGCAGTTCTGTGAGTGTGTGTGAATACTTGTGTGTGTGAAAGATCCAGAAACTCATGAAATAGAGAGGCTTGGTGGGAACTGTCAAGCCTGTGGTCAGAGGTGAGGAAAGAGCTGTTTCCAAACCCACAAGATTTATTTCTGGAGCTGGTGGGTAGGTGGGAGGCAAAGTTAGCAGGCTTTACCCTTCGGGGATTTCATCTGCTTTAAATTCAGTTGAAAATATTGTTAATTGTAGCAGCAAGCAGGCAAGGTACCCATGTACATCTTGCAGGTGACTTCTTTACATTTTTATGTAAAACTTTTTCTCTGATTTTTTTTTTTCCCCTCCCTGATTTCTCAATTCAGTGCTTGCAGCTCACAATGGTGCAACTGCCCAGAATTAACCTGGCAAACCAGAGCTTTCCTTTTGGGATGGAAAATTGAGCAGTGCTAAGCTGGTGTTAAGACCTGTCCAGAAACGGTCCTTGCTCCAGGAGCTTGCTGATACCAGCCCTGGGGCAGTGCACACATGTTCCTGTGCTCACAGGAAGGTCTGGCAGGAGTCTGATCTCAGCTTTGTTACCAATGTGGTCTTCAGTGAGTGATAAACCCCAGATCTTTGATTTCATTGCTTTTAGGAGTTGTGGATCTACAGTATTTTATATCCAAGGCAGATAAAGCTGATGAGTGTCACCAGAACTCCAAATCCAGGGTCCTTTTACTGTCAAATTCTTAATGATTTCCCATTTGGATGTATGGGGTTGATAGTTTTCTATTTTGTTTTGTTTTTCCTCCCTCTCCAAACCAACCCTTCGTCCTATTTCAGTGCTTCCTTGAGGCATGTCTGTGCTCCTTGCTGTGGAAGAGGGCAGTGGGGGCAGAACCTTGGACATAAACAAGATTTCAAACAGCCTGAACCATCTGAGGTCCCTCCCTGATTGTTTCTAGGACAAACCCCCACTGCAGGCGCTGGAAGGAATTTCAAATCAGCGGCCAAACATCTCAGGAACTTGGGTCTGGTGCCCTGGATCAACCAGCAGTGATGGGTACAGGTGTCATTGCTTCTCCTCCTTCCCAGCATAGGCACCTGCCCTGCCTCTGCCAGAAATTACTGGCCAAAACCAGTTCATAGAATCCTAGAATATCCTGAGGTGGAATGGACCCACGAGCTGCTGGTGTGAATATGTGGATCAACTGCTGCAGCAAAGTAAATTTATCATCAAGCAGTGCTTTGAGCTAACACACTTCTGTGACTCTGAGGCTGTTATTTTGGGGAGAATATATATGAACTAGGGCTTAAACACTTGGCTTGAGCCAAGGGCAGAGAAGACGCCTCACTTAGCCTGAGGAATGCTCTTGACAGAGACACATCGTCGCCACATCTCTTGGCTGGGAATAAGTTGTACCTTTCCTGCAAATGGAAATATTTCTCTGAAGTCCGACAGCTGCAGGAACAGCAACTTGTCTCTTGATCACGTTTTCAGTTTTAAAACCCATTTCTAGTCCAGCAGAGAGGAGAAAACTCAAAGCTCATTCAAATGAGGTTTTTAATGGGAAAAGTCACATTAAATCTAAACCAATTTCATGATCTTGTCTGAGTCATGACTTTTTTAAAGATGGAGGGGCTGGGGCTGAAGTTAACATTGCTTTAGCGATGCTCAGTACTTATCTGTGAGTAGAAAGGTAATGGTGAGGAAGGGTTTGAGGTGTTATTTTTCTAAGGGCTTGATTATTTAGCTATCTAATTTGGGAAGCAGGACTATCTCTGGCTGACTCTTATCACCCTTTCAGCAAGGGAGATAGCAGCCAGCACATTACTCAGCGTTACCCCATGGATATCTGGTGTCTGAGTATGTGTTACAAAACGTGGCAGCCAGAACAGTGAAACCTCTCAGTCTGGACACAGAGAAGTGGCTTCAGCCCCACATGGTAAGAGTGGGATGGATTTGTCCTCTGGACTTGTCCCCATCACCTGAGAGACCCTCGGTGGCTCTGCTCTGTTGTCACTCAATTATTTTCAGCTCCTGGGGATTGCAGGATGGGGATGGGATGTACTGTGATATAGGAAACTTTCCTAATGTGCTTTATAACTGCTATAATCATATGGACAACTTTATTTTTAGTTAGAGAAGAACTTTCATTTTTTCCTATCTCCTGCTGTCTTCTCCCTGCCAGCTGGTTGTGAGGCACCAGGGAGAGATTTAACCTCTTACTGGTACTTTGCAGCTTTGTCTTCCCCACAGGGTTTCAACATAGATAGTTTCTGTGGGATTTTTATTTTTTTTCCTGTTTTTCAGATGGAAAATAAAGACATGCAGTTCAGAGGTGTTTGTAGGGAGTCTTCTGACTTGAAACAGAACCCTCAAACCACTCCAAAAGAACTTGTCAAGTTCTCTCCATGCCTTCTGATGGACCTTATGGATTTCCAGATGCTTGTGATGTACAAAAGTGAAAGTGGTAGCTGCAGAGCCATGGGTAGAGGCACGAGGCTGGGTTGGTTTGGCAGGAGGAAGGCCCAGGCTGCCCTTGCTCACTGTGGTGTGACATGTCCTACACTGACCAGAGAGACTGAGGAGCACCCATGGCTTTGTTCCATCTCCCCCAAATCTCCCCAGTGCAAACTGGCCCTTTAACAGGAACCCACTGGTATGTGTGTAGAGGGGAGCAGAGACAGAAAGGAAGTAATATTGAGTCACAGCAGTCAAGAAGGATCAAAGATTGGCTATTTTTGACACACAAAAGGGTAAGTGATGCTGAACTCTCTCTAGACTGATTCCAGCTGAACACAAAGCATTTTAACCTCTTAATCCTCACTTCTGAGTTATAGCCCTGACATTGAGGGCTTTGTGGAGATCCTCTGCTGCGTGTGACCCTCGTCCCAAGCAAATAACACACACCCCTGGCTGCTGCACAGCAGTGTGGAGTGCTGAGCGTGGGGCTAATCCTGCAAACTCTGTGGGGTTTTCCCTCCCTCACTGACCATAAGTGGAGTTCATGGGAATTCTTACTGGGAAAAGCAATCAGGTTGGATGAGGCTTGGAGCAACTTGATCTAGTGAAAAGTGCCTCTGCCTATGGCAGAGAGGCTGGAACAAGATGGCCTTTAAGGTCACTTCCAATCCAAAACATTTTCTGTAATCTACGAACTGTGGGTGTAATATTTCATTTTCCATTTTGATTTGTGGAAGCAGAACCCCAGGAAACTGCCCTGAAGATAGCCCTAACCTCCCTGAGTTTCCCCTCAGAGATGTTCCTGGGCTCTCCTCTGTCATCTTCCCACCTTGGCCATCATGTATCTCCTCTCCAAATCCTGAAAGGTTCCTCTGTGCTTCCCAGCACATGGACTGGTGTTCTCTATGAATCCACATCCACTGACTGTAGAAATGAAAGCACTATTTTGGTTTGAGCCTTGTTTGTATTATTTTTGGTTTGCATATTTGGGCTTGACATAAAACCCAGCAGAGAGACTCTTACTTAGCCAAGGCCATTTCTGCATTCACTGCAGATGAGCGTGGTGCTCCAGGGAACCAGTTTTATTCCAGGCTTTGCCAGTGATTCATTTCTGGATGCTGCCTGCGTGATTCCCTCTGGGCCTCAGTTTCCTGTTCTGTAAAATGGAGATAATACCCTTTCATGGCACAGGGCTGCTTTGAAGCCTTTACAAAATTACTCTGATGTGTTTGGATGAAAGTTTCTATAAAGCAGATTTAAAAAAGCATGCAGCTCTCATTGAGGGGTTTGTATGGAGTGATCAGGACCCCAGAATTACTTCCCAGGATGAATGTGTCTGTGTTGAACCCTCAGACAATGCTGAACACTGAAACAATATTCATGTAACTCTTCTAAAAGCATCCACTGTTGGTGCCCATGGCAGGGTTTGCTGCTATTCATTCTTTTTGTTTATTTTATGTAAATCCTTTTTCCTTCTCATTGAAAACACAAACAAAAAAAGGGATGTCCAAAGGGAAAAAAAAAAAAAAAGAATTTTGCTCCATAAGCTCCATAAAACCGATTCATCTTGAAGAAGTTTTTAGCAGGAATCCTATCTGCCTATCTCTGTGATTTTAAAAGAAACTCTCCTCTTTCTCCTTTCATATTATGGGGAGAAGAAATACCCCAAAAGCAGAAATGAAAGAGATGCAGAATTTTTGTCTGGCCTTTCTTGCTCGGGTCCCTTTATGTGCTCTCCCACCGCCCCCTCCTCCATCGCCCTCCCTCCTGCTCTGCCTCAGTTCCCATTGAAATGTCAAATGCAGCAGTTGTCTGCGAGTGAAAGAGGGACTCCCTGGTGGGAACAGGCTGCCCTTCTAACCTGAAGGCCTCAGCTGTTCTCTTCTCCCCTTTTTGGTGTTTCCCATCCCAGTTTCTCAGCAGATGTTCTGTGGAGCAGCACAGGCTGTAAAGGAATGAGTTTCTTTTCACCTGGCCATGTGAATGGGCTGGCACAGAAACCCTGGCTTATTCTCTCAGACTCTGGCAACAGCTTACACAGAAAGAGATTGTTTCGAAGTGCTGTCTCTCTTTTCTTTCTTTTTTTTTTTTTTTTTTTTTTTTAGACTAAGATTGGGAAAAAAGACTGAGAGATGCTGGCTGTATTTTAAGCTTCCTCCTTGGGTGCCAAAGGAGTCCTTGGAGTTTTGTTGCTGCTACTTTTGTTCCTTTTATAGTTTCCATTCAAGCCCCAGGCTTTCAGCTTCCCTTTGTGTTAGTCCTACTTTTCCCAAGCAGTTGACATGAGAATTAGTTCAGAAAGATGGTGGAGGTTCATCCAGGAGAGTTGTATTTAGTCCAGGGCTGTATTTTTTGACTCTTTGGTGGAAATTTGGGTAAGAGTGACATTTCCCATGCTTCTGCAGGGAAAATATTTAGTTTCAGATGAGCTCTGTCTGAAAACATGTGACAACGGTGTGCAAAAATGCACAAATTCAATCCTAATGTTGGGTTTTGTCACTGTGCTACTTAAGATTGGAGAAGTGAGTTTTCACCTTTTCTCCTTTTTTTTTTTTTTGTCTCCCTGCTTATCTGTTTAATGTTGCTGGTTGTTTTCTGCAGCCTGCTCTCTCTCCCTGACCAGGGAGATCTTAGAGTTGATTAATTGAACCACCCCAGAGAGGTACCCAGAAGAAAATTCTCTCCCTTGCATGGATGTCTTTGCTTGGCACCTTCAGAGCACTGTCACTTATCCAGCTCACTTCTGGCCATGTCTCTGTGCTCTGAGCCCAACTCATTATATCTAAACTTTATATATATTCAGGAGCAAATTATGTACACGGCTTGTGAATAATTTGATCCCGGCGTGAGAAACGCACACGCTGCTGATCCTGAGAAATGGAGCTGTCGTTTCTGATTTTATGAGTAAATAATGAGTTACTCTGAAATACTGTAGGGATATTATGCCAGTGGTTCTCTTTGGGTCTTCATACACATTTTAACTCCAGTTGGGTTTTTGTTGTGTGTGCGTGTGGTTTTTTAAAAATCTGAAGTTTATTTTTGCAGTGGTGCTTGGAAAGCTGTAAATGATCCACAAGGAATTAACAGACAAAAGTCCCTGGCTCTGCTCCACCCTATTGAAGTCTATGGCAAAACTCCCATTGAATTCAGTGGAAGCAATAACTAGGCCCTGTGAGAGTAAACAATAAATCAGTTTTGTAATCACAATATTTCTCTACGTCCTGTTCTTAGTGCTTTATGTGGCAGAGGTGTTAGGTGCTTGTATGATGATGAAAGGCACAGACAAATCACCAACATCTCAGGTGAAATGCAGGCTTGCAAAGGTGAAATTTCTAACTTTGAAAGCTTTGGGTAGGCTTCATCTTTCAGGCAGTATTTTGGAAACCTGCACTCCAATTCTGTTAGTGAGAATTCACTGTGAGAGGTTGAACTGCCTCTCCATCCATCATGTAACCAGCAGGTGTAGGAGAACATTTCCCTTTCTAATTTGTAAAAAGTGCAGTTTATAGACATGGGAGTGTAAGAATCAGCAAATTGATTCTCCTGCCTGGACAAGGGGACATGTCACAAATCCCATTCAAAAACTAATCAGGAGATGGATCATCTCCTGACAGATATCCTGCAACTGTGGTACCTGTGAAGTTTGCAGAAGCTTTTATCCCTGTGTCTGCACTGGCACATCTCAGCGTTAAAATTATTCTGTTAAATAATAGGAAGGTATAAATAGCTCAGAGGTTTAGTTCTTATTCAGCTTCTTCTGTCAATGGACTCCAAATTATTTGATTAAGGAAACAAATATCAGTATCCTTACATTTTACATAGGGGAACTCACAAATCCATGCCATGACAGATATTCAATGATGGAGTTCAGTCCTTTCCTAAGTCCTAGTCTCACATCTTATCCCTGCCTTTTAAAGGCTTTATCCCTAAAATGTGTCTTGAGTTTAGGGCTCTGTATTGTAAAGTTTTGCTATTGATTCCTTCCCTGGAGTTTGTGCCTTTTGGAGGAGATGGGGCATTGATAATTGCTTCAGCTGTTCTTGACTGTTACAGGGCACTTAGCAGAACTATGTAGCCTGAGTCCTTGTGCTTTGTAAAATAACCCTTTGGCCCTGCAGAATGGGAGGATTTACAGGTTTAGCCTTCTTGATTTGTTTTGAATTATTTTGTATGACCTATTCATGGAGGGTACAACAGAGCTGAAGGTAAGGCAAGGCTGTCACTAGACTATCAGAAGATGAGAGCCACGGAAATAAAGTGCTATTGTTCTTCAGGCAATGACTCTGTCTGAAATAAAAGACATCTGGGTAGGAAATATCAGCCTGCTTCCAGGGAGCATCCATGGTGTACCTCAGCTTGCCATGAATGCTCACCCTGCTAGGCAACCAGGAAAGGGATCTGCAGGCAGCCGTGAGCCAAGCCAAAGAGAGAAAAAGAAAGAAAAGCCCAACCCTGAGAAAAAGGGGTGCTTTCTTCCTAATTGTCCTTTGGAATGGAAGTCTTTTTATTCTTGTCTTTTGTTGCATTTTTCCTCTTCCTTTTCATGCCCCAGCAGCAGCCTGTGGGTCTCAGTGCTAGAAAGTGCTGGGTGGCCACATCCCACCCTTCCAGCTCTGCCTGGCCTTCAGTGGGGTTTGTGGGAGAACTGCAGCACCTCTGCATGTTCACCTCTCAGTCTGTGCCCTGGGAGCTGGGTCAGACTGCAGTGTTGGCCATCACCCTTAGGAAGGAAGGGTGAAACCTGTCCAAATCTGCTGAAGAACAGAGTCTGGCTGTGGGTGATGGCAAAAATTGAAGTTTCACCTAAAGATAAACACCCAGCCAAAACTGACAGGATTTTTTTAAGTGGCTGTTGGCAAACATCAAGTTCAGAGTGTTTGGAACATTTAATAGATATCTCTGAGCAGTACTTTGAAGAAGCAGTGGTGGACAGGAAGAGGTGTGAAATAGGATGCCCAGGGTTAGGTGAGAAGTCAGTGGCAGGGAGAATTGAATGTGGCTCTCCCCTGCCAGCCTGTCACCCTCACTCCTGGGCTGTCTTTTCTCTCAGCAATTTGTGCATGCAGACTACACCTCACTCAAAATGAAAGTGTGGAGGACACAGAAAGGGGGGGGGAGCATTGCTCAGGGGGGAGAGAAGTGGCTTCGGGCAAGAGCTGAGAGAAGCTGGGGCAGCACAGGGCAGCAGGGCAAGACTGGTGCCAGCACCAGTGAAAAATGCTCTGAGGTCGTCAGGAAGCAGGACCAGGAGCTGTCTGGGTGAGGAGAGAAGTTCCATGGTGATGGTCTCACCTCTCACACACATTTCTTGTTGTCTGTTTTGCCTTTGATGTTTCCCTGTCTTCTTTATTATTGGATGTGCACCGGCAGCACATGGGTTCTCAAATATTTATCAAAATTCTTGATTAATCAAAATTTATTGTATATGCCTCCCATCTTTAAACAATGAAGCTGTGATACCCTCTGGAGACCCAGAGGTGCTGGAAGTAACCTGAGGCATCCCCTCCCTTTCAGCACAGGCTCAGGGTTGAAATGCAGGGAAGGCTGCTGGCAGGGCCAGCTGTAGCTCAGGCAGCAGCCTCAAGAGGGAGAGAAGGCTTTCTCACAGGCTTTTATGACCAATGTTCAAAGGGAAATGCCTTTAGAGAAGAAAAGTCTGGGCTTTCTGGCTGTACAGAACTCAGACCTGCAAATCTCTTCTGTGGCTTTGTTTTCCCTGATGCTCTTCTTCTATCTAATCCTTCCCTTTTGTTCCTGCTGATGGCTGGGGGCTACTTTTCTCATCCTGGGGACTTTAAAGCTTAGCCTGGGATGAGGAGTCTCACCTAAACAAATTCAAGTCTGCACCTTTTCTCCTCCATCAGGGGTGCATCATCCCTGTGTATGACAGGACAAATAGGCTGGACAGGAGGGGAATGAACTGATTATTTCCCTTGAACCGAGGGATGCCCTGGCACTGTGTGGCAACTTGTCCACCTGATCACTGGACAAGAGCATCACAGTTGGACAAATGACCAATATAATAGCTGGAAAAATAATGGAAAACACTGCTGCCAGCAAAGAAGCTGGCTATTTAAAGGCAGCAAGAGGTTTGCAGCACCAGCCCTAGCAACAAGGACAAGAGTTATTCCAAACACATGAGGCAAAGCCACCAGGAACCCACTGTAGCATGCTATTAATAGGAAGGGGGCCTTCATTAATTTCTTAAAGGGTGATGCCAAAACATCAGAAGAAATTTGTGGTGCACATAAAGGAGCAGCACGTTGCACTGTATCTAATTGCCAGAGTAATTATTTTCTGCTATGCAAATTACCAGGAGCAAATCCACTGCAGTACATCTATGTGTATTTAATTATCATCAAGAGCTGGAGTTGAGGGACTAGATTTAATATGTTCATAATGAAATAGCCAGAATTTGTGTGTGCATTTGCAGAGAACTCGTTATTTTACCACAGCTGGATTTGTTTATTTTAAATATATCATTATGGCAGATACAGTTTCTGCGTGCTTGCCCATCTGCTGATTTATCATAAAAATTGCGGTTTCATTTATATGGGTGGTTTCTATCAAACACACATCACCCCTCTTGCTTGCAAGCTGCATGTTTCTGTAGGATTTAAAGAGTAGCTCAATTCAAAGAAAAGCCATGGATAAACAAAGGCTGGAGGAATAGGAGGAATTAGGACGACCTGGGTGGGTTAAGATTTTGTAAGGTTTTGTGTCTTCATACTTACAAGCTTGTTGTGGTTTAAAACCAAAACAAGGATGGAAACTGGAATTCTAACAGCAGCCATTTGTAAGCCAAGCCTCTTACTGCTCAGCATCTATTTGATGGTGTGCATGAGGCAAGTTAATGCTTTTGGTTTCTAGAGAATATTTTATATTTACTCATCATAGCAAGAAACAATAGAAGTGTAGACAGGAGGCAGGATTACCACTCTGAACCTGAGATGGTCTTCTCCTCTTAAGCTTCAGACTTTCTGGGCCAGAGCCTTACTAAAGATATTGGGATATCATTTCAAGGCTCAAGTTATAAGAAAAATATTAAAACAGGGAAGAAATACTTTTGCTGCTTTGTCATGCTTTAGTGGTTTTCTGTTAATGGAACTCTTGGAAAAAAAAAATATCTGAAATCCAGCAGCGTAGGTGGCTGTTCAGCCAAGAAAAATCATGTTGTGCAGCACCCAGGAGTGGTGTGTGTGACATGATCCTGTTAAAAACTTGGATTCTGCAGCTCTGGAGGAGATGCTCCCTATCAGTCCAAGCTCCAGTCAGGAGAAGAGATAGGTAAGGACAGATTTATTTCCTGTGTCTCCTGCCTTGTAGCTTTGCTTACCTTGATCTGGCAGCACCAACCTGGATGCAGTTGGCTTCTACACAACACCCAATTGTTTGTTGTGGTCACTGCTTCAAAAAGCAGGAGGGAGGCTCCAGGCTGTCCCGTTCCTGACGTGCCAGGGGAGTGCCAGGTGAAAACGTGGTTGCAATGCAATTAGAAACACAAACCACTGCCAAGCCTTTGTGTTCCTCTGTTTCCTCTTGTGGATACCAACTCAAGTTGCAAAACACAATAAGCCAGGGGTAACAAGGGGTCACCAAGGTACTGTGCTGTGTCACGGGCGGTGGGTTGGGGCCAGCTTCTGGTGACATTTCCCTGACAGTGCCCACAGGACCTTTTTTCACAGTGTCCCTGAGCTGGTTTGTGCATAATTGATGGGTGCCCTGAGGTTCTACCTCCCCCTCCTCCCCAGAACGTCCTTTTCTGTGTTAGTTTATTTTTTTAATAATTAACAGGCTTTGTGACTGCCTGTCTATCTGTCCCGCTGGAATTCCTCTCCAGCTGCTCTCATCCCTTTCCACAGCCCCTCCCTTTCCTCCCCAACACGCTTTTCCTTTCACTGTATTTTTAAAGGGGTGTCTTTTATTTTTGCTTTGTGCAATGAAACCGCTGAGCACTTCTTGAATGAGGTGCCCTTTGCTGCTTGCTGGTGTCCTGAAATCCTGCCCAGATTCCCTCTCTCCTTCCTATTGAAGGAATCCTTTGATGCAGAGTAACTCTTGCCCAATGGGCACCTTCTCTCTCTCCAAACCACTGTTATAAATTTCCTGTCCCTGTGGCATGAGGGGGTGTGTGCAGCTGGGGGTGGACAGGGGACCCCATTCCCACCCTGTTTGTCCCCTCCTGTGCCTGGTGGTGGCTGCTGTGGTCAGACCCATGCTTGAGTTGGTGTGGCTGATGGGGTTATTCAAACAACATCTTCTGAAGGTTTTGGGAGCAGGGATAAGAGTCTGTTCCCTCTCTTTTCCCAGAGCATCTATTTCACTGTGGTGCCAAGCAGCAGAGAAGCTGTGGCACATCTTAATGCTACTGGGAAAATCAGCTCTTGAAGGTGTTGGCTTCCCTTTTGCTGCCATGACTTGCTCTATTCCCAGAGAAAAGTCCTCCAAGCAGAAGAAGAGAAGCCTCTTCTCTTGTGGAGCACAGTGGAGCTGCTGGAGATATTTGTTCTATGTTTTGGGCTTTGTAAAAGTGGTCTGCATTGAGGGTGGACGATGTGGCCCTGGTAGAAATTGTGATTTTTGTGTAAAAGCCTGAGATCTCAGGGAAACACTGGTTTCTGGGCATGTACTTGAGAGAGAGAAATGCTAATACTATACTTGTTGAACTTGAACCTCTTTTCATTGTCAACAGAAGATTTTGTCAGGTTGTTCCTCTCTACCTCCTATGAAGACCATCTACCTATTTTGATCACTCAATAAATAAACTTGCTCCCCATGTCTGCTTGCCTGGGCTTGCTGCTCTCCAGATCGCTGTTTTAATTGACACACAGCTTGTGGTGTGGCTGGGGGCTGTGCCAATAACTCACATATTCCAGGCATGGCAGGCAGATAGGCCCCCTCCCTCCACACCATCATTCCAAGCAAACATCAGACAAGCATCCAGCTTTGATGTGGGTCCTGGGCTTGCAGCCTCAAAAGAGGAATCTTTGGAACCCCATTTGCACTGTTCCTCACGCCAGAAATTGTAGCAATGTCACAACAGCCAAGCTGGGTGCTCAGCATGGCTGAGGGAATATTTTGCAGCTCCTCAGCAGACACGGTTGTGCTGGAGGATAATCAAGAGCAGCAGCCTGAGGTCGGCAGGGATTTGGGCTGTGAAAATAGTAATGATCAGGGATGGGGAATGGGTGATAGGGCTGTTGTTGGACCATCTGAGGCACTTGTCAGAGGACATTAGCCCTGCAATTAGGAGAAGCTGGGGAGGAGGGAAGGGAAGACAGCAAGAACAGTGCTGCAGCAGGAAGGGCTTTGTGTAAGCACACAAAGCTTTCTTCTCAGCAGGGCTGCTGGGATTTGCTCAGGTCTCCTCCCAGATAAATTAACTCAGTACAACACCTGCTCCTTTAATATGGCCAGGCTAAGTCCACTGAAGACCTGGCCTTTTTTTCCTCTTTCTGTCTCTTTTTTAATTTATTTTTTTAATGACATTGAAGCAGCCTGTGAACTCCCTTCTCTTGTTTTCTTCCACCTCTAAACCACCCTTTCTCATGAAGGGTGGGAATGTTTCCCCCAATAAGAAGGGTGGGAAAAAAAACCCCAAACCAAAAACAGTTGAAAGATTTAGAACAAAACCACCCCATCCCCCCCTGCAACCCCCCCCCAAAAAAAAAAAAAAAAAAAAAGCCCAAGCTGGCAAGAGGTGAAGGGTATGTAATTGCTATTCCTTCTGCAGCCCACTAAAGCTGCATGTTTTAACCATCTGAGGACAGCAGGGAATTTTCTCTTCCAAGAGAGTCAAATGTGGGGTTTGCATTTTCTTTCTTTTCAGGAGGGGTGTGGGGTGAAAGAGGTGGGCTTCATTTTCCTTGGGATTAGCTAAAGCTCCTTCCACTTTTATGTTGGCAACATGAGGTTTCATCAGACCTCTGATCCTGCCCTGAATAAAAATATAGCATTACTGTCAAGCAGAGCAGAGGGCTTGAACTTAACTGGATTAAAGCACTGGATTCGAGGCAGCGTTCTTGGCTTCACAGAGGGAGGTGTAGGAGCTCCTCTGCTCCCAAATTCAGCTCAGGAATAGTGGGGTCCTATCTGTGCTGCTAGCTGGAAAACTCCAGCCTTAATCTTCTTCCAGGGTGTTTGACTTGATGCTCAGCTGTCCCCTCACTGCAATTCCATGGATTTATCCTTGACAATGCCCCACTGGCAGCAGGCACCCTGTCGGTGGGGTGTACCTCGTATTCATGGAGATGTATGCACGAGTTTAACTGCAAATAAATGCCACATTTGCTTATAGCTTGGTGATTGCCTTTCCCATATGAATAAATATCCCTGGCTGTTCCTCTCTGTCCTGCCCACACCCTTGAGAACACTTTCACAGCCTGTTTGCTGCCCTTGGCTCTTAGTTTGCTCTTTGGACACTTTTCTTGCCAGATTTTGCAGGTTTTTTCTGACCTCTGCTGATGGTCCAATGTGTTGTGGTTTAATGGTGTGTTTTACAAGGGAGCAGAAGCCTCAGAGCATCTACTCTTGCCTCGTTGTGTGTTGTGCCTCCCATCTTGGTGAGCTTGGATGTATCCCCACATGTCCAGTAATGAGCATGGGCTAATTGCCTAGGCAGATAGAAAAATGGATAGGTAATTTGTAGCTATTTAATTTTACATTAGGTGGAGGAATGTAGGGGCAGAGGCTAATGTTGCTGGCATTTTTTTTCAGGGTTGTTAACCAGATATGCTGCCTCTGGGGCATAACAATGCCTCCCTCGGTAGAGCTCTAATACTTTTATTACATTCTTATTAATTTAGCAATGGCCTAAAGTCTGTGAGGCACCTTCCAAGGCATGATCCCTGCCCCGAGGACCTTACAGACTAATTCCAAAGCATGATACAACCAGGGATTACTCAGTGAGAGCAAGGGCCTAATGGAGTAAGGAATGGTTTGTATTAGATAAATGGATAAGGATGAAACAGTGCAAGAGGTAATCACGTTGTTCCTTACAGGCACGTGGGGCTGAAGCAACTCCTCAGGAGGTCTGTGGGGTCTTCCAAGCAGAGACCATAGCTGAAGGTGTCTCCTGTCTCCCAGATCCACACGGATGGCTGCTCTGGGAAGCAACGTGCTCCATGTGCAAGAAGCTATGTGACTAAATGCTCTGTCAACAAAAGCCATGGCTGGAACCTCCAAAACTGGCCACGACCTGTCCCCCAGAAACACCAACAGCTCTCACTCCATCTCCCCTCTTAGCCCTTTGGGGGCAGAGGGCTGGGGGAGACTTTTTTATTTGGAGTGAAATCGTAAAGCTGCCCCTTTTTACCACAGATTTCAGTTCTTGGGAAGCCAGAAAGTGATGGTCCCAAAGAGCTTTGCAGGAAGCTGGGGAATGGGCCAGAGGGCAGCGGGGGCTGGAAAAGGGCTCATGCTCAGGGGTGGCCAAGGGGTCCCCCCGCTCCCCCCAGCACCTGTCCTCCCTGTCTGAAGCCTGTGGGCTGCCCAGCACGGCCCAGGGCCCGGGGGACAGATGGGGCTGCAACAGCTGAGGGAGCTCAGGCGGGATGAAAGCAACTGGAGGAGCCCTCCCCTCGGAGCCTCAGCAGCGCGGGCTGGTGCGAGCCGGTGGGGAACATTTGGTGTCCATGTGGCATCTGGCAGCAGAGTTTGCTTCTCTGGCATTTCCTTTGGTGAAAGGAAGAGCAAAGCAATTCCTGTCCAAGCAGCTGCTCCGCTCCGCTGGGAGGGAACAGCATCCTCCTCCTCCTCCCTGCCCTGGCCCTTGGCAGGGTGCTGCATCCCAGCCCCCTGAATTAACACCCCCAAACCCAGGTAAACATCCTTCACACTCATTTACTCTCATATTTTTCTACTACTGAGAAAAGAAAACCTCTCTGCATCATTTACTTTAAAAACAAGTTGCTGTGGCAACTGGACATCGCACTTAAAGTGCTCAGCTCTGTCTTCTTGACATCATTGTTTGACTTCCAGTTGCCACAGCAACAGATGTCAGGGAAGAACCAGTGAGGCTGAGGTTTCTCTTTCTTTCTTCCTCCACGTTGCTTTTCTTGGGGGCCTGAGAGCACCAGCAATGGTTTGCTTTTCACTGAAGACACACACACTGTTAACATATGATGGGAAGATGTCAGGCAGTAGTAGAAGGAATGGGGTGAGGTCAAGGGCTTCTTACAATGGGGGAATTCCTACAAAACTGAAAAAAGAGAGAGAGAATGAATGAGCCGTTATGTGTCCCAAGATCAGAGGGTTAGAGAAGTGCCTCCAGCACAGTCAGTGTCAGGCATTTACCATGTAAAGTGTTTCTGTTGGTGGCTCTGAGCCCCAGGTTTTCCCGAAGTGGAGACACAGCTGGGGTGACAAGCAGAGAATGTGAAATGCCATCAGACATAACTGTATAAGTCAATACCACAATGTAGCTCCTTCATTTCCTCTTAATGAAATATTAGACTTACAGCTTCCTTCCAAAAACTTTTTCTTGCTGTTAGTGCTGTCTCTGGCCAAAGAGCAGCTGTGTAACCCATCCCAGATAACTTTCTGCTGCAGTGGGATGCAGGAGGGCATATGGGACAGCTGTTTACTTAATTATTGCTCTCTAAAAGCTGCCTGTCCTCCATGGCAATTGTTCAGGGCTCTGGCAGTAGCCACACAGGGTGGTTGGGGGTTGGGTGCACCAATGTCACCCTGTCCACATTGGCACAGGGTATCTTGGCGATGGACTGAGACTTCAAGAAGGAGAATAATGTTCTTTGCCAGAATGCTTGCAGCCAGCAATGCTCAGCTCCCGTTTCCCAGGCTGGGACTCTCCCCTGGGTTTATGCACTGTGGTGGATGATGACATCCAGCTCCCACCTCAGCATTTTGGGTGAACAGACATCGTGGTCCTGCACAGAGCTCTTGGTGAAATGTGGCTGGTTTTCAGAGCCATGGGCTCCTAGAATGGCTTGAGTTGGAAAGCACCTTGAGATCATCTCAATCCAACCCCCCTGCCGTGGGGTGGGGGTTTTCCCTGGGATTAGTGCTTGCAGAGCTTGAGGTGACAACAGCTACTGGCTCTTAGCCTGATGCTGAATTCCCAGTTCTCTAGGTCTGAGTTTTGAATTTTTCCCTGGCAGGAGGCTGACCAGGTGTGGTGTAAAGGCCAGGGCAAGAGGAAGGCTGGAGGTGGGATGATGGATGCACTGGAATAAACTTCCGACATTATGCATTAATGAGTAATAAGTGAAATGTCAAAGCAGAGATTGTTTTTTGGCAAGTATTTTAACTGTTAAACCTTAGTGATAAACTACTGCACTTTTAGCAGGCTAAACATTTCTTTGATTACCTGATAACACAACCATAGGATTTCAATTTGTATCAGTACATTAGGAGAGGCCTTAAGTGATGCTCTTGGATGGGCTAGGATCCGTGAAATTTAAAGTGCTGTTTTTAATTGAAATGGATTTGAAGTTAAATGTTAATTTTGAAAACAAAATTTGAGTAGTAATAAAAAATGTTAAATCTCTTGGTGTCAAGATAAAGGCTAATGTCATTAAAAGGTACTTAGACTCATAGAATCATTAAGATTGGAAAAGATCTCTAGGGTCATCAAGGCCCACTGTTAACCCAGCACCGCCAAGTCCACCACTAAACCATGTCCCTCAATGCCACAAAATTACTTAAAAACCTGGGATTTTCTTGTTCTGAGAATTCTTGCTAAGGAATCTGTCTGTCCAGCTCACACCAGATTTCCATAAATGTACAAAAGTGCAAACTTTTTCACAATGAGGTTACAGTTTCAGTATTACACCCTCAATGCCCACAAAATACACAGAATTCAAATTAACAAATATACATGCCCCAAAGTCTACACAATGTCAGCCACAAATATGCAGGCAAGAATGCTGGTTGCTTGAGCTTGGAGTTAGCTGCTAGTGAACATTTGTATGGTGCTCAGATAATTTGTTCTTAAATGCCACACATGTACCACATGGTTCAGATGTGGTTTGAGGAGCTATAAAATGGGATTTCTAACTGGTTCTGTCCCTACTCTTAAAGCCATGGCTCAATTAGGGCTCAGATGCATCTCAGCTCTAGGGCTGGCATCCTGAGTCAGGGATTTGTGACTAGCTGGGGTTTGTGGGAGCTGAAAGGCACGGATGCAGCTGCTTATTAGTGAATTTGTGCACGTGCCAGTCTGCAGTGAAAAGTACTTGAAATAACCTATCCTAGATGCCTCTATGAGGATGATGGCCCTGATGATTTAGCTATTTCAGTTCCAGCTTGAATTATTCATGTATTTGAAAACACTCATGAATTATTTGTGTTTTTGCTAAATATATAATTTAAAACCCCAAATCCTTCTGACAAAATATAATATTTATTTATTTCCCACTGCTCTGGTGTGCTGCCCCTACCCTGAGACAGCCCTTCAGCCAGAGGCTCTTGGGGAGATGTGGAGTCAGGGCACAGTGAAGGCACAGCATCTCTGCCTTGACCTGTGCCAACAGGGAATCAGCCCCAGTGGCAGCAAGAAAAAGGAAGATTTATAAAACTTAGATGTAGTCCCAACTTGTTTTCTTTGACTTCTGGGCACTGGGTTTTGGGGAATGGTGACAATCTGGCACACATGGGTTTAGGATTTAGAGGCTGCTTTCACAAGCTGACACACCTGGATTTAAGGTGCCCAGCAGTGGATCAAAGGAGCTTGATCCCTGAGGTGGAAGCTCCTGATCTGGTACAAATTCACCACCTGGTTTGAATGCATTCCACAGCTTTGTGACAGGCCTTGATCCTGGGAGCCTTTCTGCCAAGTCCAGAGCTGTGTCTCAGCTTCAAACTGACATAATGTGGCCAGCTAACTCAAAGCTGGAGCACATCATATCGTGTGCTCAGGCTAATTCAGCGAAAAATGTGTTTGTGCTTGATCCAGATCGAATCTGTCCTGCCACGAAACCTCAGAGTACAGCAGATGTGATATTAATAGATGTGCAACCACAGCCTGAGCCTCTCCCCCTCCCCAAACATCTGCAGAGAGGGAGGACAGAGTGCTGGGAGGAGGCATCCTGCAGGGACAGCACTTCTGCTCTCCTTTAACTGTGTGAACTTCCCAGAGCTTACATTAATTTTAAAGAAAGCACTTTTGCATAACTGACAAAAAATCTCATCCCTTCACCTCGGGGGATTTTTTTCTTCCAGAGAAAGTTTGAGTACCTGCTCTCTAATGAAGCATCTTAATACACTATGTAGTTTTTCTCTTTTTTTGTCTTTTCCCTCACAGCTCTTTCACTGCAGTAAAACTGCTTTATCTAGCCACAGTAACAGTAGTTCTTTAACCTCTTTGAACTTCATATTATCTTAATGATCTTGATTTCACCTGGACATAATATTGCCCTGAACTGCCCATTGCCACTGCTGAGACATTGAAAAATATCCTTTCCATTTGGTTGCTTCTGAGAGACCAAGATCTGTGTTATTCCCTAGTTTAAAAAAAAAAAAAAAAAAAAAAAAAAAAAAGCACCTCATAATTTTTCATGAGATTCCCTGGTCCTTTTGCTTTTGCATTGACTGTACATTCCAGCAGAAATCTTTCATTTTCGTGCCTTCTGTCATAAGAATTTAGATTTCCCCCCCTCCCTATTAGCTGATTAAAGTGCTTTCATTTTGTCTAAAGTGTGTGTGTGAGTGTGTGAGTGTGTCCTCAACAAAAGCTTTTTCTCTCTTCATCTCTATGTTCTGGGACTGAGGCCAAGTTGTGATTGTAATAATGTAATCTCTCCTGAATACTTGAAGTGATGGGAAAAAATGAGATTTTGAAAATGAAATAGATTAATCTATACAGCTAGAGGGGGGAAATAATGCATTTTAATTAGCTCTTGAGAGTAATTTTCCTTAAAGTAGTACAAGCCAGGTGTGCAAAAGTATTCTCCTGCCTAAAGAGTCTTGTTTCTCCTTCTGGAGTCCTTGGAAAAGATGGTGACAAGTGACAAGTTCATTTGGGATGCTTCTTTTGAAGGGATTGAACATAAGGTTACTTGATGGGACCTGATTTTTAGGGGCTGCACTTAAGGATCTATCTGAAAATCAAGCTCCTCTCCCCCTAAAAATGCCTCCAACCCTGAAGCAGCTGCTCACTTCAGCTCGCAGAAGGACTCTGGTTTTTTGTGTGCTTGTGCACACAGGGGAACGGTGATTTATCAAGTTGTTTTATTTAACTTTTGCTTGGGATGAGATCATCCCCTAAAAGGTGTTCACAGTTTATTCCCTTGCTGGCTGGGGCTGCTGTCTGTTCTGCAGGCAGGAGGGCAGGCAGTGAGGGAGTTTTTCCCCAGGAGCTGTAGTGAAGAGAGAAGCTGGCCTGCTGTAACTCACCTGCTCCTGCTCTGCCTGCTCGGGAAATGAAAATAACTTGTCCATGGGGTGGTGGCTGTGCCCATTCTCACAGTCTGGGCTGGGAGAAGACACCCAGGCTGAGGCTGGTGATCACCTGTACAGCCAACATACTCCAGAGATTTTGATTGTCAGACAATGCTCATTAAAACCCTTAGCTATGAAGCCACCTCAAATATTCACCCTAATTTCTTTCATTTTAGTGGTGAAAGAGCAGTTTTCTGAGGGTACAGCAAATAAAGTGTCATACTAGGGCTGGAGAAGTGTTTGATTAATTGATAAAAATTTGATTGTTAAAATCATGGAATAGCTTTGTTTGGAAGAGGTTTTAAAGATCATCCAGTTCCAACCCTCGTGCCATGGGCAGGGACGCCTCTCCTAGACCAGGTTGCTCAGAGCCCCATTCAACCTGGCCTCGAACATTTCCAGGGATGAAAAAGTTTGGGCAATTTTTGGCTGATTGAGTCTGGACTTTTCCCAGAACCACGCCCACTTCTCCTGTTCCATCTGCATAACAAAAATCTCCCATCCTGTAGCAAACAAGCTCCTCAACCTCCTCTTTTAGCCCTGGTCTACAACCAGCTGCCAAGGACACATAATTTTAGAGAATGTGCTGTTTTACCTCAGTCTGAGTTTTATACCCCAGCTAGGAATACTGAAATTTTTCAAACTTCCTTTTCAGTCACTCTGGTATCATAATGGCTTGGGTTGCTCTTTTCTTAAGTCTGTTTTAATTCTTTACCTTTGTATTTTAGCAGCAAGTTGCCTTGAATTTACAGTTCCTGTTGAATTTCTCTATGAATAGCACCTAGGTTTCCTACTCCGCAGCTGCAAACAAGGTCTAAAAGCTTTGGATTTCTTGGAAGCTAATAACTCCCAGACTCCAGCATAGCTCATTTTCAGAATGTTTCTCGTGCTTCAATCTGGACAGTGTTATGCAGGTCAGGGAATCCTGGGGGGACTGGGGGCCAGGGGAGGATGTTCCATCAAAAGCTTTTTTGGCAAATTAAAGGAAAAGAAAAAACGCCAAAAGGACCTTTAGGAATACTGCTTAATATCCTTTCCATCTAAAATAGGAAAAGCACCTGTAACTGATGCCAAACACAGGACAAAATAAATAAATAAATAAAAATCCCCAAGTAAAGACCTCCAACTGGAAATATTTCTTGAATGATCTCACTGAGAATCCCGTAAGTGGCTGGATCAGTTTTCGGGAAAAGGGAACATGGGCTTGAGCTCCATACTGAAAGACAAGAAAAAGCTTCAGGAAAAAGAAAGAGAGCCAAACCCAGATGCAGGCTGTCAGAGGTGCTGGGATTTTTTTCATTCCTGACTGGGACCTTTTGACATTTGCATGGAAAATGTCACAGGAGTACAGCAAGGCTTGAGGTGAGGAAGCAGGTCTAAAAATTGACATAAAATGATGCTTGCAGCTTTGAGTTTGTGCCCACCCTGGCACAGAGGCAGGGCTGAGCAGGGGCACAGCTTGAAGGGTGAATATTGTCTTTGCAGACCTGTATCAGTGAGTGAGGGATGTGGCAGGGGATGGATTGAGCAGCAGGGTCACCTTGAACTTGAGCAGTTCATTCAGCTGTGCTGGATGGTAAATGTGGATAGGTTTGGTGACAGAACACTTCTAGGCTCATGCCCTTAGCTAAATTTCAGGCTTCTCATTATTACAGACTGGCACTTTTAGCAAGAACATCAAGTTCATCACCGAGTTGGGGTTTGTCCTTAACTCTGAGTGGATCTTTGCTTGTGTCTGACCTAGAGTCAGATACTGTCTCTCCTTTTTAATGACATGTCTGCAATTAGGATTTATTTTAGATTTAATCAGTCAGTTCCTGTCAGCTAAACCCTCAATAATTATGATCTTGTTGTCAGGAGAAAGGAAATTAAACCTCAGGAGGTCACACCAAGGCTGTGAATGCACTCTCAGTGTATTTGGGATCCTGGGCAGGACTGGGTATATTGAGGGTCCTGACTCAGAGAAAAACCCACAAAGTTTTTTTCTGTATATTTGGGCCAAACTGAGGCACTAAGATGCATTTGGATGGGTATTTTCACAAAGCAAAAACACCTGCCCAGAGCTGGATTTCACTGTTCAGAATTTTTGACTCATGCTTGGTTTCTCTTCTGCTCTTCTTCATTTATCCCTCCAAAGAAATTAAACTGGATGTATCCTGGGACACCAAGTCCACCAGTCTTTGTTTCCAGCTGCACTGGAAATGTTGCAAGGCATTCTCTTTTACAGGTTAAGAAATATAAGATGACTGGATCATACAGATCAGATGTTTTCAACCTGTAAATTGCAAAGGAATAGGAGAGGCCTCCCTCCTATTTTAACTGCCAGGAAAAAGAATATTGAAACCTTTCTTTTCCATTGCAACATAGGCTCATGAGATAGAAGAGACTGAGACCTGCCAAGGTAAATCCTTGCTGAGAGCCTGCTTGGCATTTTAGAAAAGATCTGAAGAATTTATCTGAGTTGAATTAGTTTGCTAATCCTAGTGATAATTTGGCTGGAGCTGTTCACTCCCCTCAGATACACTGCAGGCTGCATGCTGTGGTACTTAGGCACAGATTTAACAAGAACAGAGAGTCTCAGGGAGCTTCCACACCACCATGTGAACACCTCCAGCTCTCCAGACTGATGCACTTCATCAAAGTGGACTTTTCTGTCACAATATGATGGCTGGATGTGAGGTACAAGCCTGCAACTGCAGGTCTGCTTAGCAGGAGGAGTAATGCATGTGCCATATGGTAGAAATTGATGTCTGCTAATAGATGTTTCATATATTCCAAGAACAACATTTGCTCCAAATGAAAATTCATACTCTTTAACTCTTTTTTAACCTACAGTTTGATTTTAAGTTGAGCTTTCTGCTCAACTTAAGGTTCTGCTTTCTCTGAGATTCTACAGCCCCCATAATGAGTGCTGCACCCTTCCTCCACAAACACCCACAAATACTCTCTGTGGGCTCAGCTTCACATGTTCCTTCATCCCTGGTGCCCCTGCTGGGAGGGTTACACAATGCTGACAGCTTTAAATGAGCTGCAGAAACCCAGGGCAGAGAGGGCTGCTTTCCACGGGGGAGGGCAAGCTTATTTCTTAATTTCCAATCTCAAAAATGCTCTGGGGTCCTGGGAGATGAAGGGCCTCTGTGTGTAAATGTGAAAGATAATTACAGCAGTGTTTCTGGCAAGTGGAGATGATGGAAACACCACGGCAGAGCCACCCCATGGCAAAGATCTGGTTGGAGAGGGCATTTCTGTCCCAGGCTCAGGGTGCTCCAGGACTGTGCCCATCTCATTGAATGCTTATTTAGGAGAAACAGAGGGGAGATGCTCCAGCACTACTGAATAGCTCAGTATTTTAGTGCTTTTGGGGTTTTGTGGTCAGATACTTCATTTAAAAAAACCCAAACGAGGAACATTTTCTTATATAACTTACAGTATTTAGTTGTATAACAGTAAGTTATTTATTGGGGAAATTAAAGGAAACAAAAAGAAAAATTACTGAACAATTTGTAAGCCTCAGAGTAAGGCTGAATCTTATTTTCAGGAGAGATGTGATCCTTAAGTACTTCATAACAATGACCCTGATAAGTCCTTTGTGCATAATTTAAACCTGACTTTGTTCAGCAATAGCAGTGCTTCACTCTTTTTGGGCATCTTCAGTGAAAATCACCTCTAAATCATCCTTTAGGAACAAATGTGGAAATGCAGTAATGTCTGGGGTGGAGGATGAACAGTGTTCAAGCAATGCTGCCACTGCTCAGCACTGAGCTTTCATGGTCTGGAAATTAACAAGAATACTATATTTCTCTGAAGCTTTTAGGGACATGCAAGGTACCAGAGTATGCTCAGTGGGTTTAGGAATAACCCTGACTCTAGGACTGACTGGGGTCTCCTCAGAGCTCCTACAGTGATTTATCAAGGGGAAAGTGTTCCCCACTGCTCCCTGGCCTCTCCAAGCTTGTCCAGGAGAAAAGGGCATCTTACCAAACCCCCATCCTAGGATCTGCAGGGTACATGGAGATATGGACATCTTCAAAACCAGCTGGGCTCTGGGTGTATGATAGGCAAGCAGAGGTATTCACCTAGGCACAATAGTCCCGCAGCTGCTCCACACACGATATTAAACATATATATGGAACCTAGAACATATCTAATATAATATATAAACCACAAAATAATCATATATATTGCATGTATATGTCCTGGACACAGTTAGACTTTTCTTCCTGGCACGTTTGCCTTTTCTTCCTCCCCATACATGACTCTGATCAAACTGTGCCACACCAAGTGCATTCGTTGTGGGTTTTGTGAGGCCTTTTGCTTCCAGTGGGGCAAAGGACCATGAGGTTCAGAGTCTCATCAGATAGAGCAAAAGCTGTATCTGGGAATTCCAGGGTGTCACACCATTGGTTCAAAATGAGGGAACAAAAACAGAGCAGAGAATTGCAGCCAATACGTTGGGAAAGACTCCAAGAAAAGAGCAGAGCTGCCTTTCTGTGTGGACTAGAGGTGTTAACTGGACAACGGAGTGAAGAAACACCAGGAGACAGACCTTCATTTGCAGAGACAGACTTTATCCAGCGTTCTCTCCTTTCCTCTGTTTTGGCTGCTGCCAAGAGAAGATGCAGGGCAGGTCCTGGGCTTCTGTAACAACCCTGAAGACTGCAACTATCTGTACTTTGTGATACACAAATCACAAATGGCGACAGAGGGAGGTTTTCAAGTCCCCTTTTCCACCATCTAATGGGAACCTGGCTGCAGCAAAGGGAACAGGGTCCTGGGGCCTCCTCCCATGTCTGGATATTTTGCTGGAACAATATTTGTGATGCACAGACCCATTTTTTTTCCCCACGTAAAAGGGAAGGGAAATGTAAGGAGAGAGGGATTGCTGGTAGGAAGGAGAAAGCCTGTGTGTTTTTCCTTCATGACCATATAAGCAGCCCACACTTACACAGGTTATAGGAGTTGGCTTCTCAATTTTAATATGATGGAAAGGTGCCTAGAATGATGGATGACCTCTCTTAGTGGAAGAATGCTTTGTGTAACTGTAGTCATAAATTCATATCTAAATCTCCAACAAAGTGAAAGGCACTTTCATCTGCCTAAGGAAGAAGATGTTGGTTTAAGTATTTTTTTCCTGAAGTGTACTGTTTCCTATCAATATAAAATCCCTGCAGAGAAGGAGGCTGTGAAGAGAGCTGCTTGTGCTGAAATACAGTTCTGTGGGAGCTATTTCACATTCTCCTGAAACTAGACAGGACTACCATCCAGAAATGAGCTGCTGGGAAATACCCACTCCCTTAACACCATCTGGTGTGTCCTTCTGCAATCACTCTGATTTCTACCTTAACTTAACCAGTCAGTCCAGTCAGTGCTGGCAGGCTGCATTTTCCTGTTCCTCTCCCAGCGCTGGGATGAGATGAGGATCTGCCTGGCAGTGGCACAGGGGAGGGGAGGTTCGGGACTCGCAGCCTGCAGCTGCACAGATAAAGATGAGAGCACATCTGGTCTCACCCTCAGCCTGTGAGGCAGGCTCTTGGCAGAGGTTTCTGAAGTGGCTTGACGTGGGGAGGAGGGAGGGGCGGCTGAGGATCACACACCCCTCTTTTGAAAACGCGGGAGGGTCCTGGGCACAGGGCTGGTCGCAGGAAGCTGCCAGATGTGAAGGGATTCTCAGCCAGAGGGAAACTTCCAAAGGCTCCACCTGATTTTCAGGCGTGCAGGGGTGTTCCCATGCAGAGCTTTCAGACTGGTCTCTCTCCTCAGCATTGCTCTCAATCAGAATTATTTTCAGGCTAGTGGTACACTGCCCCACCTCAGCCCCCACAGCTCGCACGTACCAACCAAAGATACACAAGTTTTGGCTTATTTACAGGTTCTTGTTATTTAAAGAAAGGATAATCTCAAATACGCACAATCTGCGATCAACCCATAAAGACACTTCAAGTTGTGCTGTCTGATAAGCACAAATAGAGATTGACATCTAAAATTCATATATCCCCCCTGAAGCTCCCCAGCTCAGAAGTACAAATATCTCACACACAGAATCACCTAGGGTCAAATTCTCTGCTGGTGTAAACTGGCAGAAATCCATTGAGTTCTCTCATAAATCAATTTAATTAAAAGTGTCTTCTGATGTGTCTTTGTTTAGCAATAATGTTCATTTGAGAAGGTGTGATGGCAAGAAAGCAAATCCCTTTACATGTCCTCCCTCCAACCCTCTGGCTAAATTTTGTTTGTAAAGAAAATATTTATTTTTTAAAACTGGAACAATAAATGTATTGTTCACAAGGAGTCTTTTGTTCTGCCAATACATTCACTCAGAAGAAGTTTATCTGAGGTTGTGTATTGGAGAGGGAGGAGAGAAAGGGCCAATTCACAGGTATAAATTGTCCATAAACATAGGGACAATGAGTTCACCTGATAAAATCAGACCACCCTCCCTGCAAAACTATACCTGAAGCATAAAGAAATTAGTACTTTTTGAACCTCTTAAATGCTGTGATTTATTTAAAAACTTTTTCTCTGTTATCTTTTCTACGAATCTGACTATTCCACCAGAACTACTCTGTTTGACTCAATTCAGGGAAATGCTCCCGAGCTTAAATTCACCGGCAAATTACTTAAACATATGCTTAACTTTAGGCAAAAGCTTAAGTCTCAGGCATTCAAACCATTCATGTGTGATTTATTCCTGTCCTTTTGGAGAGCAGAAGGAATGTAACTTGGCCAATCCACAGCCTATAAGGAGGCAAACCCAAAGTGACAGACGGAGGTGTTGGGCAATACTTGCTTGGCTCTGAACTTGTGTATTGACTGGAACGGGTTCAGATGTTTCCTTGAACTCTATAGGGAATCCTCATGGGGTTTTTCTCCTGCTTTTCACAAGGGCTTTAGACAACACGAGAGCTCCTCAGCCCCAGGTGCTCTTGCTCAGCCCTTGACAGCATGTAACACTTCAGGACTGCTTTCAGGAAAAAAATTGGGACAGATGGCCAGCCTGCTGGATTGCCACGGCTGTCAAGGGTCAGCTCTCGCATAGGGCTCTCTCAGCCTTCAGTGCATCTGTGATTTTAGATTACTGAAACTTTATGGAATATGTGTCACGAGCATTTTCTCACATTCATGTCCTGCGGGATCGCCCAAAACCCTGGGATGTGAGGTGTCACTATGCCAGTCTTATTTGTCATGTGCCGAGGCAGTCCCAAAAGCGGGTCGTGCTGGAGACTGTCACCACAGCCATTCCTCAAGCGCCCTGTGATCATCTCCTCTCCTCCGGAGCCATCCGAGCTGTGCCCTCAGGTGCCAGGTTCAAGCAGCCCAATGGCACAGGCTGTTCGCTCTGCACTTCCTTCTGCACTGTTTAGCCCACCCTGGATCTCTCCCTCCTCATCTCTCTCTCCATGGAGGAGCTGTGGCTCAGCCTTCCTCTCTCTGCGGGGCATCCCACGGGATCCCAGTCCACCGTGCAGGCAGATGCTGTAACCAAGGGGACCATCCAGTGGTTTCCAGCAAGAAAGTCCCGGAGTCCTGGGGGCTAAAGGAGAAACTTGGGGGGAAATCCAAACATTGAGTATATACTTTGTTCAGGAGAATAAAGATGCAGCGAGTTAATGCAAGGGTTTTCTTGGAAGTGCAGGAGGCTTCAGCTGCCCCTGCTGACTCCGGGGGATGGGCTCCAGTCCTGCCTCACAGCTCAGCACCTCCTGCCTCTGCTCCCCAGGAGATAAGGGCTGTGCACTCCTTGAGCTTCGCGTCTCCAAACCTCCCTGAATACAAGTGTGCAGTTCTTCCATGCATGAACAAGAAGCCTCTGTCAGTGCTGCTACACTGAAACCGTATTTGCTTTTTAAAACCCATTTCTCTCGGAGGTTTCCCTGCATTTTGCTGGATGTGTTGAGCCTGTTCACTTCCGGAGATGTTTATAGGCTTTAAAAAAGAATCTGATGGACAATTTTGTCTTTTGAGGGAAGGGATTTAAATTTTAGCCTGAATTAACTGAGGATATACTGAGGAAAAAACTAATATTTCTTACATAGAAGTCTTTCATTTGATCCAAAGCACCTTATTTTACAGAGTTAAACATTACTGCTGGAAATAATTTCAAATTTGCAAAACAATTGAATACTAAGAGTATTTCTGAATTGAGCTTAAAACTTCTGTGTACTGAAAACTTTTGGGGTCTGAAAGAGGGAAAAGAATTAGAAAGGAACGAAAGATAAAACACTTCGGGGAGCTAAACTAAAGACAATCCCTTCATCACCTGAACAAAACCCACTAAGTGTTGAAATGAGGTCGAAAGATATTCGTCGAGACTGAAGTAGAAAGGCAGCAATTATTTCTTTGGAAAGTCTCTCTTAAGGACTTAAGCAGAAGCCTGGAGGGGGCTGCCTCCAGCTCGAAGGAATTGCCCCTGGCTTTACCCGGAGAGAGGGAAAGAAAGGAAGCAATTACCCACTGAACAATGGCGCGTTAAGATGCTCCTTTCTGTTTTCAAACCCAAGCTCCCTCCCCAGTGTGATTTCCAGCTGGGAGAGAGGAGGAGGAGGAGAGGGCCCTGTGGGAGGCAGCAGCTGCAGGCAGGGAACCCCTCTGTGCTGGCTGGGACTGCCCCGATGGACAGGGAAGAGTTGGAAGGGAGATGGAAATCCCATGCGACCTCTGAGGATGCTCGTTCCTTCAGGGATGGGTAGCTGGAATAGGGTTTTACTGTGGACCCACTCTTTGCAACCCTTCCTTCATCAGATGGTAACAGAGGAGGTTTAGATTGGAAATTAGCAAAAAAGTTATTTGCAGAAAGGGCTGTCAGGATGCCCAGGGAAGTATGGAGTCACCATCCCTGCAGGGATTTGAAATATTTGTAGATGTGGCACTTGGGGACGTGGTTTTGTGGCAGGCTTGGCTGTGCAGGGTTAGTGGCTGAAACTGATGATCTTAGAGGTCTTTTCCAACCTAAGAGATTCTGTAATTCCTGTTCCTCTCTCCACTGTCTCCTCTAAACATGTTGACTCCCTCCATAGCCAAAACTCATCCCTCTGCTTCTCTGGAAGTTAGGAGGAGTTGGGCAGGATTAGTGAAACAAAAAAGTGTAAATCCTGGGCCCATTTAGAAAAAAACACCCCTTTTTAAACTAGAACCCAAATGAAACCATTGCAGTCCCCCTCTCAAACCTGCCTTGCCATCAGGGCACATTGCAGAGCATCGTGCATGCAGCAGAGAGTTGCTGGGGTTTAAGGCATTGCTAGAGAGATCCCTGGTGGGTGAAATAAATCAGCAGCACACATGGCCCAGTGTGAAGGACAGAGAGAGGAGTTAGAGACAAGAGGTCCCCCCAAGCTCCACCACCCTTCCAGGGCAGGGGAAAGGAGGGACTGCTCTGTTCACTGCCCACCTGGGAACAGTAAGGGGGTTTAAACACACACTGACACACAAACACACATTCTCTTGCACCTCAGCCTTCCATGAGCAGGGGATTTACCCATCTCCATTATCCCCCAGCACTTGGGTGTGCAGGAACAACTCATGGCATCTGTGTGTCAGGCTGAGTGCAGGGAACAGCTGGAGCTTGCTGTTTTATGAGGTCTGTAAAGCTCTTGTAGGTGCTGGCAGCCTCCTTGCCCCTCCTCTCCCACTCCAGCCACATCTCCCCCTCCTCCCACAGCCAGGCACCCAGCCTTGGCCTCTGGCCCCAGGGCTGTGCACAGCTGGACAATACTTTTGGGCTGCTTGAAACAGCCAATTCCCACTGCCTTTCTCAGTCAGCCTTGTTCCTCTCTGTGTATGACCTTAAACCCTTCTTCCTGTTCTTCCTCTTGCTGCCTTTTTCTTATGCTTTGCCTCCCCTGACCTGTTTCTGCACTCTTCCTTTCCCCATCCTTTTGCAATTAGGTCAGAGGGATGCTTTCCCATCTCTAGGAAACTTATTTCTAGTTGTCATCTGTGAGCAGTGTTCTGGGTCCCTCACGAGTCTGTTCCCAGATCCATATTTCTGCCAAGGCTGTGTGAAGGCATTTCTGCAGCCACAGGTTGGCCTGAGTGACTGGAGGGGTTTGCTCATCTGGGTGGGAAGCACCCCAGTGCCTCGGGGGTCTGTGTGCACCCTCCACTCCTGTCAGGCTCCTGCGAGCTGCTGCCTCACATGTGTCTGAGGGTGTTATTCCCCTTTCATTCTTTGCATAGAGCTGACTTCAAAGGGGTTTCATTCTTCATATCTGCAGGTCAAAACACTTGACAAAACGATGTGAGCAGGGTTTTCCCTGCAATGTCTGTGGGTTAGGGGGTCAGCAAGGGTCTGGTTTTGTTCCCTGGTCGAAGGAAACTTGCTGCAGCGCCTCTTGGGGCGGTCTCTGCAGGAAGAGTGGTCATGGGAAAACCAGCCGAGGTAGGGCTTCAGTGCCCCCAGGGTCTTCAGTGTCCATCCAAACTAGAAGAATCTGATGGATTTTGAGATCATCTAACAAAGTGACCTTGATGCTCTAATGGAAGGTGTCCCTGCCCATGGCAGAGGGGCTAAAATGAGATGATCTTTAAGGTCGCTTCCAACCAAAACCCTCCTATCATTCCATGATTCTAGGAAACAACCCAGATATTGGTGTGGATGCAGCCACTGCTGGGCATCAGTGCTGCAGGTCCCTGATGTTTTCATGTCCTTTATAGCATAAGTCTATTCAGCCCTGTGGAGCAATGGGACAGACCTTCTCTTGAGTCCATAAGCAGATTTCTCCTCCATTCATGCTGTGAAGCCTGAAGTTTGTACTATATGTCACCTGAGCCATGCTTTGGGGTTTACTGGTGGAAAGGATCTGAAGACAGTGAGGGGTTTGGGTAGGCCTGGAGAGGGTGGGAGCAGGTCACAGGTGAACTCCTCTGCTGTCTGTTGGGAAGGCTGATTGGAAATAAAGCCCCAGAGCTCAGCTGCTGAGCTGCTTCCCCTGCTCAGAGATTACATATACCCGCCCAGCCCTGGGGAGGGTTGGTTTGTCTGCAGACTGGTGGGACCTGCAAATTCTGGTTCATCCTCCACCACTTCACCAAGGTAGGATTGTGCCATGGGCTTGCTAATAGGAATTTGTTTTTCCTTGGGGACAGCACAGTTGCTCTGTTGTCCTGTCTCACCCCTGTCCTGCTCATAGCTGGGAGCGAGCAGCAGAGCTTGTGTGCAGCCCTGCGTGGCTCCCCTCTGCAAACTCCTCTGCCTGGCAATCCATAATCCTGATAAGGCACCATCTGGGCTGGAAGTGTGTGAATATCCAACCCGACAGCACCTCAAATTCTTTCTTTATGCTTATTAATAACAAGCTGTAAAAATAGCAGTCAGACAAGATGAGATCATACGGCTGATCGTGGGATGCCATATGCTATCTGTTTTACTGAGGGAGACACACAGAGGAGACCTGTGCTCTCTTGCCAGAGCAGGGTGGGGCTGGGGGGCAGCAAGGGGAGCATGGGCTCTGTCCTTTTTAGGATAAACCATTTAGGATAAACAGAGAGGCACTGCAGGAAATTGCTGAAAATCTCTGAGTCTGAGGAGGAGTCGGTCTGTGAAGAGGACAATTATTCCATAGGTTTGTGGTAGTTTTTCTTTTTCTGGTTGTGACTCCAGCTGCTCTGTCCTGACCACATATCTCTGTTTCTGTTTCTTTGAGGTGATGATACCTGAACAGAAACCAAAGATTTTTCCTTTTTTTTCTTTTTTCTCTTTTTTTTTTTTTGGACTCTCTTTACTGTGAAGTTAAGATTTGAAAAAACATAGAGAGAAAGTTCTAGGCCCATTTATGTTTGTACATGCTTCAAAAAGATGATGTGCATATTGGCCAGCTGTGGAACAGCAACATTTTCTGTGCTTAAAGGAATGATATTTCCAGCACCTAGCAGTGTCTTATTTGTCTTTCACAATCCTCTGGCTGAGAAGTGTTAGTGCAGATTAGGGCTCTTCAGACTTGGATAGCTCATGGACAACAATGCTGTGTTAGTGAAGTGTGAAGGGCAAGAACCTGCTGACCCAGGCCGGGGTGCTGTGACTTCTTTTGCCCCGGGGATTTGCCTGTGTTACATCTGGGCTGTGATTCATGGTAAACTGCACAAACAAACTTTCTGACTCTTTCCTGTGTGTAAGGAATTAATTTTCTAACTCGGAGTGTTGCTCCCTTGGTAACCCCTGCTTGTTCTGCAGCCCCCGGTGCAGCTCTGCCTGGCTGCTGCAGACAGCTGGGGAAAGGCTCCTTTGGGTTTTCCCAGTGCCAAAGGCTTTTATTCCTTAGCACGGCATTAATCTGGGGGTTCTGCTCCTCCCTGTTCCCACATGGGCTGCAGGCTCCATGCAAAGCACTAGTGGACTGTGCTGCTAGAGAGTTTGTCTGGAGTTTGAGGAAGGAGGCACAGTCCTGCCTCAGGCTCTGGGTTGTGCTGGCTTTGCAACCAAGATGGTATTCGTTAATTTAAAAATAAAATGGTTTATTTTTTTCATGACTTTTCAAGTTGTTAAGAAGCCTGGTGGGAATACAAAATGAGGACATTATATTGCTTTTAGACAGTGACACATGAGCTTTTGATGAAAAATCAATAAAATAACTAGTGTTGAACTTAATAAACTCTTTAAAAAGCTGTAAAACACCAGGGAGTCCTCTTTTGAGGAAGATCATTGTCTTTCCAAAAGGAAAAGCAGATTTCTGAGGAAAAAGTGTCACTAAGTGTGACTAGATCTAGTTGGTAAGTTTTTGGCCATGAGTAGAGGTCTCTCTCTCTGCTTCAGATCCACCTTCAGCCTTCCCCAAAGTCCTGGGCTGAGCTGTACTATCAGTGTGCAATTAAATTCCATCAGCCTTCATAGGTCAGGCAATTCTCTTCCTTGAAGAAGCAAAATCAGCCAAAGCCTGCAAATTCTGTTGTTGTGAGTAACAGGGCACTGCAAGAAGCAGCTTTGCTTTAGGGCAGCCCCTCCTCATCAGTGCTGTTATTCCACAGGCATTGTTCCTGTCTGTGCCCACCTTGGAGGATGTATAGATTAGGGCTCCATAAAGCACTGCCATGCTCCAGGAGCAGGGCAGAAACCCCCTTTTTGTATCTGTCCCTGAAGGAATCTGGCTGGAAAGTAAATCAGTGCAATGGCTCTGCAGGAGCCTGTTGTAATTGCCAGATTTAAGGTGTTGGGCTCTGAATAAATCTTAGCTTTTACTTTGCTGGGCTAATTCAGGCTTGAAAACTGAAGAGACAACTTACAGCCAGGCTCTTCTGTTTGGCTTGTCCAAGACTGTGCATGTGTGTTACGTGGCTAAATGCAAATAAGCTGCTCCCAGAAAACACAGTCACAAGTGCTAAACTTATTATCCGCATGGAGTGATGGTGTGAGCGACTGGAGACCACATAAATTACTTTTTCTCTACTCAGAGTGAAAGTGATACTGGTGCTGTAGTCCCTGACAGTAAGGGAATGACTCTTTCTGGTTGGACAGGTTTGATTGGCCGCTAATTTACTCTCCCTCCTCTCATAATTCAGCACAGCTTTCTTGTTGTGCTCTGCCAGCTCTCCCCAATTTGCTGCTAGGAGGATTTTCATGCAAGTGAGTTGTGGATTCTAGTTAAAACATGCAGGGAGCACGCTCCTGCTTGATGGCTCTGTGCTTAGAAGTCGCAGGAAGAGACAGTATTTTGTATAACTGCAAGAAAAATACCATGTTCTAATTAGTGTAATTTATAGTCCCTTGCAGGCTAAAACAACAGCTGATGAGTCATGGAAGTTCCTTCTTCTGACACTTGCTGAAAGAAATGTTATTTTAGCTCCTGTGAATTTTGGGGAGGGGGGAGGAACAGGGTGTGGAGGGTCTGAAATGCCTCAGCCCCTCTCCAGCACCCACCTCCTGCAGTGTTTCCTGTTCAAAGATTTTTGGGGTGGTTGCTGTGCAGTGAGGGAACACTGATTATGGCCATGTCTAATTACCAGTCATGGTGGATCCCAGTTTGAGTGTTCATGTCTGAGCTGGAGCTCCTGAGCCCACTGTGGTTGCTGGGACAGGAGGTTTCAGTGGCTGCAATAGTGTCGGTGTTGAATTTGTTGCTGAGCAGGCAGAAGGATGAACACTCAAGACCCCTGTGCTCTACCTGGGCACTGGTGTGTTGTGAACGTGCTGTGGGCAGATGGGAGCTGAGTGAAAGGTGGGACTTCCACTTTCAAGGATGGTCTTGCTACTGAGTTTCAACCTTGTCCTACCCCTCTGGCCCAAGACTTTGTTCAAACTGATCTCTGCAAAGGTGAGTCACTTGGATTAACACAAAGTTTTACTCCTCAGGTTGGTTTTTCCACCCTGAACTTGTCGCTGATGATTGGGTGAGCTGACAAACAGCTCAGGACCTGATTGTGAGCTGCACGGGGGTGCAGGACCCTCCCACCTTGTCCTGGGATCAACCCTGGCCATGTGAGACTGGATATGACCATGAGAGGTCAGCAATGGACCTGCCCAGCAGCCAGCTGCCCTCCATGGAGCAGGCACTGCAAAGCCCCCTCCATTCAGCTGCAGGGGATGCCACATGGATGTTTGCTCAGCAGTGCTCTCCATGCTTGTGTTTGGAGTGGTTACTAAAATTAAAAAAGCTCCCTGGAACAGTAATGTCTGTAGCAAGCTGTGTCAAAGGTTTTGCCCACAGCAAAGCTGAAGATTTCTTCACTGAACGTTTCCTTTTTGTCCTGGTTGCTTGTTTGGCCACCATTTCTGTGGTTTGTGCTGTTGGAAGACAGAGTATTCTCCAATAATAAGTAAGATGTGACTACCTTGCACCGTTGTCTATGAACTTCAAGAACTTATGGAGGCTTCTGGAAGAAAAAAAAATGTTCTACAAATATGAATCTTTGAAAATGATGTTGCAGAGAATTCACCCAATGACATGTCAGTTATGAAGGGTCCTCAGAGAGCAGATGAAGTGGCCATTGCTGGTTCAGCTGAAAGTGTGCCAAGGTCTGCTGGACCACTGACCTCGGGCTCCTTAGAAGTGCTGTTTCTAGTTCTGGCTCAGCCCATGATTTTGGAGAATTTCTTCAAAATTCTTCGTGCTCATGGCAGAAAAATCATTGCTGTTCTGGCTCTGACAGACAGAGGAGGTGTGCCCCTGAGAGTGGAGAGTCAGTGCTCTGTGAAAGTGGTCAGAACTGAGGCTGCTGGTATGTGAGGATGAGAAAAATGAGAATTCTTAAGGAAGAGCAATCTTACAGGGGTAAGAGTGCCACAAAACCCTGCCCCAAGCAACTTGTTAGAACTTTGTAGGATTTTTGGTGATCTCTGTAACTTGGTGCATCTGGAGCAACTTGTGACTTTTGTTATCCAGGTTTATCAAGGTCAATAGCAATAAAAGAAAAAAGGCAGGAAGAATACTGCTTTGTACCCTTATTCAAATACTCTGTGCTTGTGTAAAAACCCAGAGTAACTCCTGAGGCAAGTGATGATCTCAGCTGAGTGGTGCCAGATAACAGGATTTCTGGCAGACACACACAATTTTAAGGTGCTTTTTCCAGCTATTTTTATGGCTGTTCACGGGATGGTATTTAATCCATTACTGATATTTGCAGCATGACTTTAGAAAAACAGTGAGGGATGAATAATTTCCAGAGGAGCTAATTTCTCAGGAGGAAAATTTCTTTCTTAAGGACTGCACTTAACCTGAAAACTTCAAATCCCCAGGTAAATTTATCAAGCTACTGGTTGTAAAATTATATTGGTTCAAACAGATTTTGGGTGAAAGGATCTCTCAAGTGAGTAGCACTCAATTAAACTTACTCTGAATCTTCTCTTTCCTTATGTATTCAGTCTTAGTTTATCTTTTTCTTCTTCCATCCTTGTAGCAAGAGGCCTAAAATCCTGTTTTCAGGTATTCATTCTGAAGTTTTAAGGTTGTAACAAACCCTGATGAATTTTAAAGCAACATTTTCAATGTTTTTTCTAGGTTTTTTTTTGTGGAGAGATGTTAATTTCAAATATGATTAATGAAAGTTTGCAGATGCCTCGTAGCTCTCCCTTTCTTGGTGTTATTCCACCCTTCAGCATCTTCTTTTCTTCCTCTCATCAGTCACTGCTCTGTGAATTGTCTCAGCCTGTCCAGAGCACCAAGCTGGCATCTGAATAGTCCCAGAGAGAGCAAATGATTTTGTTGTTCTGGTCAAATCTCTGTATGATTTTCCCAGAAAAATGGGAACATAAGCAGAGATTGCTGAGACAACAGTGGAAGAATTAATAGCTGCCCATTCATCAATAGTATTTTTTTCCCTCTGGGCCTGTTTCTAACAGCTGGGGTGACTTTCTACAGCCAAGTGTGGCAAATAGCTGCCATTGTGAATGGAGATGTTCTTCTTTCTGCCTGTTTGGAGTTAGGGTTGGTCTTAATGGACAGTCCCAGAGGGCCTCCACGTATGACAATGAAATGTTGTTGCACGGTGCAGCTTTGCTGGAACAGCCCTGGATTTCACAGGGCAGGGAGGTGGCTACCAGCCATTGGTCCTTTGTGGCTTCCTTCTCAGACCTGGCACTGGCCTGAGGAGTTGCCCTCTGCATCTCTCCTCCCACTTACATATCAAATGCAGAGCCTTTCTTCTCTCTGACAACAACCCAAAGCACTGATAAGCTGCATTTTCAAGCCAGAGGAATCATCCATCACAGCTTATTCTTCTCTGCCACCAGGAACGATGCTCAGCCACAAGGATGGTTGGTGCTCAGCTCCCTCCACAGCTTGGGTGCCCTGGTGGATTCTGGCCCAGGCTAACCCAGCTCTAGGAAAAATGGAGCTAATTAGTGTTCTACTGCTGAAATTTGTTTTCCAATGTGCTATCTCCAGAGATGTCTCCTGAAAGAGTCCAAGCCTAGGCTTGGATGTCTGAGGGGTTGGTCTGGACATGTCAGTGGCTGTCTATCCCTCCTATCACAGGCCCAGGGATGGCAGAGGTCAGTGCCTTGGACAGATACTAGAAATATGGATGGTATTTCTGCCTCTGAGGCAATTCCTTTGTGATCCTGTGGTTCACTCTTGGCATCCCCAAGCACCTTCACAGGATTTAAGACCTTTCCTTTAGGGTGCAATATCTAAAGTTGGTCTTTCATATCCTGTGCCTTTGTTTCTCTGAGTCAGTAGTACTCAGCTGTGTGCCAGGGCAGTTTTAGGGCACCATCCATGGTGCCAAGCTTGAGCCCTAGATCTTCTGGTGGAACTTGCTGTCCAATTGCAGAGATAAAATTCCTCAGAGATCTTCAGAACTCAAACTCACAGAGCATTCCTGAAGTAGTTGTGAAATGATATTAAGTAAATGCCTAAGGCAATGTTTAGATGTGGCAAACAAAGATGTCCTGAAGCTGTTGAGGGTTGCCAGTTGCCTCCCAAGTGTTTTCTGGAGCTTTTAAAAAGGACTTTGCTTTTGACACAAGTGACAATGCCAGGCCTGTGAAATGCCCAGGTAAGGTGGTGACAATCTGCTGCTTGAAGTGGAACCTGGCAAATGAACTCCAGGCAATGCAGCTCTGAAGTGAGAACCTGAGCAAAACCATACTTGATGCTCTTTGAAGTGGCTTTTTACCACCCGACATATATCATAACTGTTGTGACTGGGGAGGAAACGGGATTGTCTCCTTTGCTCTGCTCCTTTGTTTTAAAAGAAAATCTTAACTGAAAGGCTTTGAATCTTTCCAGGAAGGCAACCCTCCATCAGAAAAGCTGAAATAAGTCTGGGCTTTACACATATAGCAAGTGAAAGTCACTTTAAAATCTCCATTAATAAATTTTCATGCTTATACCAGGTCTTGTTCTGCTAAGTGTAATTTATAGAAGTGCTCCAGTGACTAAACACAGCACAGGGCATAGGGAAGGATATGATCAGCAACTTACAAACACAGCTTGTGCTCCCCTCTCAAGACGTTTGAAGGCATAACAAGAAAAAATTCATTGTTTAGACCATAGTTTATTTTGGAGTGTCAAGATCCTGGTCAGCAGAGTCAGGTTCTTGGAGCAGCTGATCAAGAATCTGAGCAAAGCCTGCATCTTGGGGATGAGCAAGGTGGATCTTTCTCTGAAGTGTTTACAGAGCCTTGCTGGTGACTGCATTTACCAAGTCTTATCTCTAAAGCTCCCTCAAACCTGACCAAGGAGCTCTGATTCTCTTGTTTGGGTGTTTTTCTGCAAGCCATCAAAGCTTTCCTTTCAGTTCAGGAGAAAGTAGGTTTGCTTTTAGCAAAGATGAACAACATGGGCAAGCAAAATGTATGGCTTGACCTTCATGCAGCTGGGGAAAAACTCATCAATCAAGCCAGAGGCTGCCAAGCTTCGTCAGGCAGTTCTGAGCTGGTGTTCATATGGCTTAGGAGTCAAATCTATTGTGATCAATTATGCAGGGAATTAAAAGTTGCTGCACATGTTCTTGTACTCTGGCAGTGCATTTGAGCACAGGGAAAAGCCTCACTGTGTTAGATTGCCAGCCAGTGTGCTGGGGCAGTGTGGGCAGGCCCTGGGGTTTGCATGTCAGGCAGAAAAGGGTGGCACAGGACAGGTTTACATCACCCTCCCACCTGTGGCCAGAAACAGGCAGGGACAAAAGGGAAGAGAAGATCTCAAGGGAAAGGATGTGGTTACTTGTGGAACTTACTGCACAATGGGGAAGAAAGGGCAATGGGGAAGAAAGCTGCTGGATTTGCTAGGAAAGACAGTGTGACAGTAGAAGATGGGCTGCTTTTAATAATCTGCTCAGAGCTATTTCTGCAAGAACAATGAATCTCTGTGCCTCAGTCATTCCCCATCTGTTTTCAGGACTCATCTGAAAACTCATCTTTCCTTCCTTTCCTCTCCCCTTCTGTTCTCTCCACTGTCATTTTTATTTTATTTTTGCCTCTCTGCTCTCCAAAGTTTTTGTGGGGATAGAGCTTGAATGAGCTCCACAGACAAGGTAACACACATTAACCAGCAAAGCAAGAGCTGATTTATTTTAATTGCATCCATTTATTTTTTCCACACCCCAAACATCTTCATAAAGGAAATGATTTAACCTTTCGAGTAGGAAGTACATGCCAAGGAGTTCTGCGTTTGTGTTGTAAAGTATTGTGAAATGTAAATCGAGAGAGGGAAGGTGTAAATCCCTCCCCAGTTTGATGCAGCTTTTGTGAGGTGCTCCAGGTGATATTGTTTGCTGTGGGAAGGGTTCCTGCTTTCACTCCCTTAGCAAATATGAAAAGTAGCCTTTGTATTTATATACAGATATAAAAAGGATGAAGGAAAGGAAAGACATTTTTATCTGGAAAGGCATTATTCCTCCCTCTTCCTTAGTTCTTGGTGGAATTCAGGTGCCTTGGGAGAGGCAGAACATGAGTGAAACGGGGATATGAGGTGTTAATGGGTTGAAATATCTTAATGCATTAAACATAGGCTTAGACATTCTCTCATTATGCTTTTCCATCTCCCCCCACCCAAACTGCTCTCAAGGGTATGCTTCCCCTGGGTCAGAATAATCACCTCTCTGCTCTGCCATCAGAGAGCCTCAGCTCAGCGAGGATTTCCAATTTTTCATTGGGATAATTTTGCTGCGTAGATTTTTTTTCTTTTTTTCCCTCCTGCCAAAATACCCAGCCAAATGCTATTATTTTCCTCGTGTAAACTGCCACCACTTCCCTTTCCTGAGCCGTGGATGTCAGGAAGAATCCTGACAGCCTCCTCTGCTGATAAATGCTGGAAGCCTAAAGGGCAGCGTCTCCAGGCGGATCCTGCCCCGGCTGAGCGTGCGCGCCTCGGCAGAGGGAATTCGGGAATTCGGGAGTTCTTCTTGCTGGGGGAAGTTTACACTAAAGGTCACAAGGAGATTCATCGTGCATAGTTTTTTTTTTTTTAATTTATTTTTTTTTCTTCTTCTCCTGCAACGACAGTACCGAAAAGAGCTGCGTGCTGGGAATGGATATTGGTGGTAATAAGGAATAGGAGTTTGCCTAAGCTTGTAGAGGGATTTCACTTGCAGGGGTACGAAGTCCTTGCTGGGGAAATGACCACAGGTTTGGAGCCTGTCAGCTTAAAATCAAGTCAAAGAACAGTGTGGGTTGTTTTTTTTTTTGTTTTTTTTTTTTTTTTTTTTTTAAATTTATTTTAAAAAATAATTTACAATTTAAAATCCCTTTGATTTTTCTGGTTTCTTTAATACTTGTCTCCCTTCTCTGCCTGACAGGAGTGAACACTGTTAGTGCTGTAATTGTTTCTCCCACTCTCTGCCTGAAGCCCTCAAGTATTTGGGGCTCTGTTGGGTGTTGGGGCCTTTGGGACATTTGGGATAGGGAGAACTGTCCCATGAGAGCTGGAGAGTTGTGATGTTGAGCTAAGAGGCAAGAGCTCACCAGCCTTTAAGCTCGGTGGAGCAAAGTCTGTGTTTGTTGTGGTGCACAGCTGTGGTTGTGTCTCCCTTTAAAGCTCGAGAATTTCTTCTGTGAGCTCTGACATTGAGGAACAAATTCTGCCTCCTCTGTCCCCTTTTCCTGTCAAGGCTTTCTGCACTCCATTAATTAAATGAAGGGTTTTTCGAGGAAATTCTAAACACTTAGCTACAAGTCAGCTAGTATAAATCTAACAGAACCTGGCTATGAGGTAACACTGAAAAGGACCAAAATAAATAAATAAATAAGGCATTTAAACATAAGACAAAAGGCTGAGAACTCAAAAATCCACTATAAAGAAAAGCTGGCTTCCCAGATCCCATAATTTTAAAGTAAATTCCCTGTTAGCAGCAACATTGCTCTGGCTCATGCTATTTCCCTGCTGTAGTTAGCTTGAAATATTTTACCCTCCCTTTCCTACAGATTTCCTGACTGCTTTGAAAATGAGACCTTATGTTTTTCCCTTCAGCATCCACTTTATTCTCTGCTTGTGTTCACAGACCTTAGGATGGAATGCATGGCAAGGAGGAAAAATTGAGTTAATTTGCTGGTATCTGTTCTGAACATGATTGCTGCTAATTGTCAAGCTTGTCCTCTCCTGACTGCAAAAATAAGCTGGTTGAAAATAATCTGCTGTGTGCTTCTGTATTTTGCTGACAACCTGCCAGCTACCAACTAGGGGTGTGATAAATGCCCAAATGGCTAAAATTTCCAACCAGCTTTCCACTCTCCTGCTTTCTAAGCTGTGCTTTTAGTATCAGGTTTGTAATCTATGTGCCTGTTGCCTCCTGCACATGAAAAATTTCAACAATATCTTCAAATCAGCTGGAATTTCAGACTTTGCTGAGCCTGTGTAGCCCCTGAACCTGGGCACACTGATATATGGTGATGCCAACAGCTTCTTTTCCAGCCATGTCTTAGCAAAATCCTCCTGAGGGAGGTCCTGCTGCTCCTGAGCCAATTACAAACAGGTTTACATTTTGGGGGACTGTGGGGAGGGATGGTGTGTTTATGTTTAAAGCTGTTAGACTTGAGAAATCACACTAAAACACCATGTCCATTGCCTGGCTGGAATTATGCAATGCAGGGTTTCTGCCCACCTTGTACAGCCAGAGAAGGAGTTTGGCAGTGCTGTGCACAACCAGTAGCTGATAAAGGACCCCAGGTTTTTTATAAGTCTAGCTCTGACCTTCTTTTAAGGTGTAATAAACCTCAGAACCTGGCTTTGTGGAGATGGGGACAGATCTGCTCAGTGCAGGGACTGATGCTGGCTGTAAATATTCCCTCTCTGTTGTGATGCTGCCACCAGCACACGGTGCTGTCAGGGCTTGGCTTGAAGAGCACAGTTGGTGCTTTTGCTCCCCCTCAGGCTTTAAAATGCTTGACCACTTATTGTCTGGGAAAGTGAGTAGCCTTGTCTCGTGTCTCTTTGGGAAGGGAGGGACAAATATTGAGGCTGTGCACTTAATAACTTTCACTTGTGTCATTCTCCCTGGAGATCCATAAGCAATATATTTCTTTACTCTGAAGTAACTCTTCAAATGAAACTTTGATGTCCTGAGAAATACTTGCAAAAAAGACAGAGCAAGGATCTACTCACCTTAACCCAGAGCTCTTGTTTGAAGCCGAGATATCAAGTACAGAGGGGAATCTGGTGTTTCTTTGAACCCAGTTGCAGTTGAAATTAAAGATGTAATTCATAAAAGCTAAGAACATCTTGACTGTCAGTTTGAGACTGGTGGTTTTCTATCTGCTGAAGAGAGAAAGCAAGTGAGGACAGCACAGGTAGATGATGTAGATTTTTTCTTTTAATTATGATTTTTTGTTGTTTATTTCTTGTTAAAGTGAAGGCTTTAGTAGAGTTTAATTGTGCTCAGAGAAGAGAGTGAGACGAATACAGCTCTGATGGTTCAAAATAATAAAATGAAGGATAATAGGGCAAAGCTAATTATGAACATTTCAAAGGAAAGGCATGAGCTGGGTCATTTCTCTGCCCTCTGAGGTTTTTCTAATCCTGCCTGCTTTAATACCTCATGCACTTTGATTTAAAATGTTCATATTAATGGTAACTCCACTGTTCCATAAACAAGGAGACCTCCCCATCCTGACCTGCTGCCCAAACCTCAGACTAACCTTTATTTCATCCTTGTGGTCCCATTTCTTCACCCCTTGCCATGCTGGGACACATTCTATCTCTTTTTTAACCAAGAAAATTATCCTTAAAGAAAAGATCTCCAGCCTCTGTAGATCAGTTTTCTACACAATCTCAGGAGTGGGTCCATGGCAGAATGGTACACACTTCTCTCACTTCAGATTAAGGTCTGATAGAAATGCCAAGGTTCTGATCTATATAATAAACCCAGTGTCAGGCATTTTACAGAATTTTATTTTGAACCAGGGCCATCATTATTTCTGGACATTCCTCATTGTGTGGATTTCAGGACAGGTCAGCCCATCCTTTCAAAACAAAAAAACCTTTGTGTATCAGCATGGTGCAGAGCAGCAGCTGATCACACCATAATATAAATAACAGGACAGGCTCGTGGAGTAACATGAGGAATAAAGCTGACACAAGGACTCAAAGATAAACGAAACTAAGAATGAAATCCATGCCATGAGAGCAAAATGTCACAGCTGGAGAACATCAGGGCTCCCAGTTCCCAACAATGGTGCTGCTTTAGACACATGGGTGAATGCATTTTCCTTTTAATGGGAAGAAAAAACAGATTAAGAGACCAGAAGGGAACTGCAGTGTGGACTGGTTAGATCTCTGACAAACAGCACAGGAGTTTTTTATTTTTAAATGATCTGAGCATTTGATGTGGTATTTCTGAAAGCACATTGGAACCTTTATCTGAACAACCATTCCTGAATCATTGGGTAGAGAAAGAGGTCCAGAAGGCAAAAGGACATGGCTGAGGTCACACAGAGCCTGGCTTTAAAGGAAAGAAAGGCTTCCTGCTTTCCAGGCTTATTCCATCTGGATGCCTGAGGAGGGCTGAAGAATTCTCCTAGAGCCCTTGCTACCGTTCACCACTTGCTTTTAAGAAAGGAATGTTTTCCTTGCAGTATTGTGGTTGTTTACACAGTGAAATGTTGGTTGTTTTTTGTTCTTGCTCTTTTGGATTATTTTTTTTTTTATTTTTGAGCTTGATAGTAAAAGAAGGTTCTACACAAGTTTATTTCTGTGAGGAAAGAGGGCAGGGTTTCTCAATGGGATAATCTCGATTTTATTCCATTGTATCTGCTTTTCCAATTAAAACTGCTAGCTGGCAGTTTGCATTATCAGGAGAACAGTGGGAGCTGGGCTGTGCTGAGGGCTTGCAGGCAGGATTTCTCCAGTGCTCTGGGAGCTACCAGGCAGTACAGTGGCAAAAGCCACTGGAAATTCTATCGTGGCCTTGCAGGTGGATGGAAATGTTCAGCCATTTCCCAGCCAGTGTGAGCAAACTGATAGCAATTCCCAGGAGCTGCATCCTAATTACATTTCTCTGCTCGGGGATCATTTGAACCTTTAATGTGAGGTTGGTAAGGAGAGAGGGAGAGGTGGTTTTTTATTACAGCTGAGGAGAGGGAAGTCTTTGCTGCCAGGGAAAGTGGGCTCCATCCAGTGCCATACTGGAAGTAGATGTCTTTCCCACTCACCATAGAAACAGTAGCTGCTTCCTTTTGGTTGAGGGAGTGGGCAGGTTTGGCTCATTTTGTGCTTCATTTTCCCCACATGTTGCTTTCTGGTAGCAGGCTTCTGCTTTGCTGAGATGGATTTGATGTATCATACCCAATTCTAAAATTTGGTGGCATTTCTTTCACTTCTTGGGGGACAGAGGGAGGGGGAAAGATATTTTTTTTGACCAGTATTTCCAGTTTGGCAATGTCAGAGGTGGATCCATTGGTGTACAAACAGTGGTAGGCCAGAAAGGGTTATTTTCTATTTCCCACTGACTTCTGGCCACAATTCCTGGCTGATGGCCCCAGATCAGACAGTTGATGTTCAGACATTAGTTTGCAGGGACAGAGCTGAGGGCTGCCACAGAAACTTTACCAGGATTAGCTCAGAGGTTGCTCTCACAGTTTTCTTTAGCCACTGCCCCTTGACACTGAAGACTGTTCATGGGATTGTGGGTGCAAAGTCATGGAATGGCTTTTTGGAGTCCACCATGTCCCTATAAACTTCTAAATCGTGTGGCCTGGGAACTGAGCCAGTATCAGACAGACTAAATCAACCAGACAGAGAAAAATGCTTGAATAAACTGTTACAGGAATGACAGGAGGGAGTTCTGGGATGTCCCTAACAAAACAGTTTAAAAAGCCTATAGTGGTTTTATTGAAGTCTCTTCAGCTTGAAGAATAACAAATTGTAAGACCTAGCCTACTCTCCTTTTAAGTCCTGGTGTAGTTGGAAGCCTTTTGATGCTCACTTTGTTTTCTGATTACTTAATTCACTTCTATTGCTGCTATCAGCATTTTGAGACTTTGACCATCTAAGATTTGTCAATATTGTTCGTGCCATTCTGCACTAATTTATTGTAGTTTGCCTTTTGCTAACTGTGGGTTTTGCAGATAGAAGGTTTTGTAGCTTCAGTGAGCAGATGCTGACCACAGCATATGAGCAGAAATAAAGCTGTGAACAGGAAAAAAGTAATTGGAGGATTTCTTTTTGTATCCCATCTTTTGTGATGATAACAAGTGGCTGAGGACCAATGTGAGAAACCTATGGATAGTACAGGCTGCTCCTAAAATGAGGAGTCACTACATTCTTACAGTATCATGAGAAGTTCTACAAAAATATCACTGAATTTTTCACAATATGAAAGTTACTGCCTCTGCTTCCTCTTTGAGCTGTTTATAGCCTAAATGTCTCAGCTGTGTGGTGCCACCATAGGAATGAAGACACTAAATCCTCAGCAGACCCTGGAAACCCTCTGTTCCCATATCACTCTGTTTTTCCAGACTTTGGTACCAGGAAATGTTTCACTGTACTACTGAGTTAGTAGTGAGGATGGTGTAGTTTAAGCTGCTCATCTTCCACTGCCCTCTTTGTTCTCATCTTTACCTTCTTTCATAAGCTTCCCACCTGAGCAGCTCTTTAGATAACCTCAGCAGGCTTGAGAGGGGTAATTTCATAACTGCTCTCTGAATGGATACCAAAAGGAGTAGGCAAGGATGTTTTCTTCAAGGTCCCTTGTGCAATGACTGTGGGTGTTGGAGGAATCTGCTGAGGAAGGGATCACACAGGCTTCATATTCTGTCAACAGCATCTTCTATGGTTTCTGCTGGAGAAATGAGATTGCACTATGTGAACCACTGATCTAATAGGGAATTCTCAAGCCCTTCAAGCAGTCATATCTGTCCTTTTCTGAGTATAAATTGGAGTCCTGGAAAGCAATGATCACTCTAAAAAGGCTGGATGTGTCCCGTGTGTATATCTGGCTCAGTAACACAACCGAATTTCCAGCTGAGACCCTGGCAGAGCTTGCAGCCAGGTGCAATACTAGCTGAGCTAAAATAAAGCCTCTCAAGTCAATCCAGCTGGCATCCTGCTGAGTGTCTCACCTTTTGGCATCATCATCTCATTTACTCATGCTCCTATAGAGCTCTTGCTGTGGCCACAGTTCCTTTAGCTATCATAATTCACACTGATGCCTGGCACCCAAATGGTTAAATGCATTTGGCTTTGCTGTCCTGCTCAGTCCCTGTAGATTGTGTTGGAAGAATTGAATGAAATTGATAGAGCTAGCATTTCAGTGAGCAAAACCCCCTGAAGAAAGAGTAGATGGGTGGATAGAGAGAATGACCCCAAAGAAAACAGCTGTCAAGGGCAGCTATTGGTTTATCTTTCATTGAAAGAGAGACGTAATGAATTCTAAATTAAGAGAAACTAGAAGCAAGGCTGTTTATCAGCTCTCTGCTGCAGCATAAACAGGCACTTTAGAGGTATCGACTGCAGTCTCACTTAATGTGCCAGTAGGTGCATTTCCCAGTGCCCGGGAACACCACGAGCCTCAGGCTGGACTAAAGCTCTGATATTTGAAATAGGACAGGGCGAGAACTCTTTTGCACCTCCTTTCAGAGCGTCTCCGAACACGGTTTTCTTCTGTTGGTCAGCTAAAAGAGCAGCATAAGCACGGGCGGACCAAATGGCCTTTTTCTTTAGGAAGACGAAAGGCACAAACGTAGGTGAAATCCCCAGGGACATCACTTGGTAAGGGTCTCCTTGAAATTACTGGAGGTTCTGAGGGTAAAACAGCTCCTTAGTAAATCTGCTCTGAGAAATTTCATAGAAAATGCTATCCCACCTTCTTATCTCTTCCCATTGTGAGGATAATTGTCTCTTTGTAATCCCACTGTGCAGACCCTGGCTGAGTATTTATCAACTGACCATTCAAGGGTGGCAAACAATCTGACAACCGACTCCAAATAATGTAATAAGGCTGACTGATGAGTTGTTCTTGCCATTCTTGGCTGGGTTTTTTTTCTCCACAGCCCGTCTCTGAGATACAGGATAGGGAAGTTGTGTCTGCCCAAAGGTGGGTTTGTGCCATGACCATAGATTCCCTCAGTCTCCTAATTCAAAGGAATTCTTGCTGCTGGAAAACACCATTACGTAGACAGGATCCTCAATTATTTACAGAATATATTTCACAAAACATATTTCAGATATGGTCCACAGAAATCCTATGTGAAACTTACCTTTGAAATAAACTCTTTTTCTCAGCAACGAGTTCACAGCAGACTGACTGTCATCTGAACTTGTGTTTGTGAACAAAATTCCCAGTAACAAACTTTTAAGGGCTGATATAATATATCCAATCGACTTTGATAGTTAAAGTATATCTTATCACAACTAGTGAGCATTTAGTAAAACATTAATTTAAAGCTTAAATTTGATGGAAATTATGATTCTGCCGTGACTCAAGTTCTGGTGTTTTTTTTTTTTTTTTTTTTTTGTCTTATGTTTAGAGAGATGGCAGCAAGAGTTTTCTGCAAGTCCACCCAATAATTTGCTGATTCTCTGGATTTTCTATATCTTCATTATTGAGCTGTAGGTCTTTGAGGGTTTGAGTATAAACTGCTGAGCCACAGAGCCCAAGATGCTGGAATGGGTCCTCCATTCTTTCATCAACACCAATTTCCCTTAGCAGAAGTGTTGAAGATGAATTTGTCTCAATGTGCCAGCTTAATAAGGTCAAAATCCAGATGCCAGGGATGAATATGGCTCATTATATTATCTCCTTGTGAAAACAATCCTTGCCATCCTCTGCGGTGCTTTGACTCTTGTCCTTACTTGGCCACATGCTCTTTTGTCATTTTTGCACATTTTCATGTCTTTAATTAAAAGAAAAGGCCTTCCCCGTGGAAGATTAATTAGGATAAGTATGCCACCATTAATATCTGCCATGTTTGGAAAGAGATGATTCACCCTGTGATTAAAGCCAAACGGAATCTGGAATCTGAGGAGTAATTAGCCCTCAGCGGCTCGTAAGTCTGAAGGAAACACTATTTATCAGTGGCAGTGCTAATGCAATTACTTCTCCACTGCAGCCTCCTGAACTGATAAATCATGGCTTGAGCATTGGGAGAAGCTATCAATTCAGGATTATGCTTCTCTGAGTCTACAAAGAGAAAAAGGGAGGAAACAAAGGGGACAAGCAGCTTCTCAACAGCTCTGCTTGTACCGAAACCGTGGAGGCCAGTGGAATCTGAGGGTCTTTTCTAAATCCATTTCCTGTTGTATAAAGCTGTGAAACTTTCAAAAAATCATTGCAGCTGGTTGAGATTATGACCTTTTTTTGAGGTGGGGGAAAGAACTGAATCCAAGAAAAACCTCTGTTCAAACTGTGAAATTTGGGCAGAGCAGCTTATCTCTGCTGAAGCTGAACTTGTGATCCATCTTTTCTTAGAACATTTTGACACAATTTTCCTATGATGGATTTTTTTAGGAGAGAATGGTGAGCAGTGGGTGTTAAGATGCTGCTCCTGTTTTGTCTGTTGCTGGGGATTTTCTGGGACTATTTTGCAAAAATCTGGAGCACCTTTCCTGTGGAATTTAAAAGATTATGAACACATTAATCAACAACAACAAAAAATTCTCTTCTTTCATGTGTATACCCATTCAGTCTCTGAGTTGAGGCAGAAAATGATAAAATGTTATCTGATCCTCTTTGAGAAGCCAGGTGCATCCTTGATGATGCTCTCCTCCCTTAGAGAGAAGTGTGTGCCTCTCTGCATGAAGGATTTGTCCTCAACACTTCCAATTCCCACTCCCCAACAAAAAGCTCATAAAATGGTTTGTCTTGCAGAGCAAGGCACCTCTGCCTCTTCATCTGGTGTTTCATAGCTGGCATTTTCCAAATCTGAATCATACAGCATTTCACCACGTTGAAAGTAAGCTCAGAGAACCTGGGCCATTCCTGGAGTCTTTCCAATGAATTCCATGAAACTGTGCCATGTGCCTTTCATTTACATTGCATTTCTCAATTCCTTCCATTTCCTGTAGTTCCTAAGATGGAACCAACCTGCCAATAAAATATCTGGAGGTTATGGATGAGAATATAATGTGCTAAGAACTGATTGCTAGCCTGGACCTTGGGAAATAGCTTGGTCCTTTGCGTCATGGTTATATAGAAATACCCTGGATTTAAACTTGACTTCTTATCTCTGACTGGTGCCCAAATAAACAAGTGCAGCTGGGAGAAGTCTAGTGGGGTTCAGACTAGATGAAATCTTCCTTCTCACAGCTGCAACCTGCTGATAGGCTTGTTCTGGGGTCATTCTGTCTTCTCTGACAGAGGAATTTGAGCCAGGACCAAACTGTTTCTTGCACTGGTTGAAAATGTGACCCTGCTTTAGGTGTGCAGGAGAAGCCTTATTGGAGCTGAAGTCTGTGCAGGGGGAAGACATGTCCAGGGGCTTTTTTTTAATTATGTAAGGACTTTCCATAGTATTTATGTCTGCTGCTTGAAGCAGAGAAGGGAATAGGGTTAACTGTGGAGCAGCAGTGCAAAGATGGAACTTGTCCTTCAAATCCCAGGCAGGTCTTCCTTCAGGAACATGGAAAATGAACAATGTTTGGGGTGCTCTTGTCGTAGGTGTTAGTTATGTTGGGGCTTTTTTTTAAGCAGATAGGCAAACAAAGTCAGACTGAGATTTCCTGAAGGAAAAGATAACAGACAGAATTACTTTAGCAGCTGCTGTGTTGTACTTGTCGACAGGTTGGCTGAGTGTGGTACGTGTCACAGTGAAACAGCTCCAGCAGCAGTGAAAGAACACCATTTCTTTTAGGAGCTAAAGGAAAAAAATCTGATGTCCCCTTTGACTGCTGGATAAAAGAAGCCTTAATTATCTACTGGTCCTCTATAGAAAAGATCTGGCATGAGATAAACATTTTTCTGAGATGATTTTCTTTAACAAGTGTGTCCTTGACCTAGCTAGTGAATTATAGATGCTGTTTGTCTTGTATCAAACACTTTCATTCTTTTTATTTTCGCAGTGGAAATATAAGATAGTTTTGAGCACTGAAGAGTGGTTTGTCTTTCTAGGTCCTGTTCTCTCATGTCAATTTTTTGGGCTGGTATGTTGTTCCTTGTTAGGTATGATGTTGGCCCACAGACCCTTAGGAAGATCAAAGGGATTAAGCTCAAAATTCAGGGTAAATATGGAGAAAAGGTAAGGGCTGTGTTTTTGAGGTTAAAAAAATAAATTAGAATTTAGTTAAGTGGCTCTGCCCTAATGTCATGATAGCAACCAGTTAAAATCTTTTGGCACTTTAGCTGGAGCTTGGAGACACATGGTGAAATAAGGCATGGGCTGATATAGTGGACCTGGTCATACTAAACTTCTGTGGACCTATTTATATATGTACTCTCTACAAGAACATTTGGCTTGGGTGAAGAAAGATGGTATTAAGAAATTTCCAGAACCTGTTGATACTGTGTGATATAAAATTAACTCCAGAAACGAAATGCAGGTCAAGAATTGATGGGTTGAACTGACCCCTTGCCTTCCCTGTTCTGCACTTCCTCAGGTAAGGTCATGTACATCAATTTTCTGTCTAGAAGGTCAGTAGTGGGAGCTATTGGGTTGCCAAGGAGGTGGATTTCAAGAGACTTCTGAAATATGACTGCTTGACTGGTTCTAGTTACCACAGTCAAGTTTGTGAAAAGGCTGCAGTGGGGGAAAAAGTAGCCAAGACAACTGAAAAGCGACTAAATTTAAAACAATAAAAAGTTATTTTATTTTTCACTTGTGAGAACAAGGAGATTTTGGCTCCTGATGCTTCTGTTAGGGGCTCAGCGGGCCAAATGAAGAGTTTAGCAGGGAGAAGTTGGCAGATTGTTCCTTGTTAGGGGCTCTTGTTGCATAAATCCAAAGTCTGCACTGCACCCCAAGCATTTCTTTCCCCCGGCTATAGGAGTGAGGATAGAGAGAGGTGCTGGGGATGGAAAGTACTCCACCCAGCCCTTGAGATGATCTGCTAGTTGCTTATTTATAGTCTGTGGTTTGAGCTGGTGTTAAAGCCCTTGCTGACTTTGCAGTGGTAAATAATACTGAAGAGTTGGATTGTCAATACCTCATAAAGCTGGGGATGGCTCAGTAATGCATGATGGGAAGTGAGGTGAGACTAGCTTTAGATGTAACTCAAACACTCAAGCTTCTTTCATAAAGGCTTTTTTTTTTTTTTTTTTTTTTTTTTTTTTTTTTTTTTTTTTTTTTTTTTTCTCCCCAAACCTGCTTTTTTTATTTGGGATGGTTGAATGGATTGAAATAGAGACATCAAGTGTCTCACTCATTCTTAATTCCCAGTTACAAAGACTTCTTAAGAAGTGGGCTCCCATTTCAACTGGAGTCAGTTGTTTCCCACAGTTTTGGTTAAACCTTCAGACTCCAACCCAAAGTGAGTTTTGAAGAGCTGCTGAAGCGAAAGTCTGTTCCTGAGAGCAGTTTAGACATATAGCTGCAGAAACTCTGTTGATAACATTCAGGTTCCTCAGTAATGGGCTGCTTCTGCTGGCCTTAGAGACAATGACCTCACCTGTTCCCATTCCCAGAACAGTAATCCCAGAATATCCACCTCACCCCTGCCTGGAATAAGCATTTAAAGAATAGTCTAGGTCTTGATTTGTTTAATTCTTTACTACTAGTGATTAATTGTAGTTCCTTCAGGAAGTAAGAATTAGGGCTTTTTGCTCATTTCTGGTTTTGTTCTTGAGGTCTCTAAAAACCTCAGTCAGTGTGGTTTTTTCTTTTTTTCTCCTCTTTGTTTCTTAGTGCCTCGAATACTGCTTGTTTTGTTAAATTCTGGCTGTGGTTGGACTTGGAAGTATTAAAACAGCTTTTAACAGAACTACCTGAGAAGTCTGAAAAAGCTGGGGAGAGAGCTTCCTCTTAGGAGATTTAAAGCCTTTTCCTGGAGCTGCAGGAAAGTTTTCATCATGGTAGAAAGTTCCTTTTGCTTTCTTCTGTATCAGCCTGGAGTTTATTCACCTCCTAATGTTTTCTTTTGTCTTATGGTTTCTTCACACCTGCAAAACCGATCAAAATTCACCACTATTTTTCTAAACTTGCTTTTTTTTCCTAGTTTCTTCAGAGGACCTTGAGATATTAACAATCCAGTTCCTTAAGGTCCCATGCCAAAAGCCTGATGTGTGCAAATGTGGGTGTGCAGTTTGAAAGTAATCTGTGGAGCTGCTGGCTGCAGGCAACCTCCCTGCTCAGTTGCAACTGCCACGTGTATGTCCAGTGTGCAATCAATTTTGTGTGAGATGCTGAGCTGTACAAGTGTAAAGAGAGGAGAAAACCCCTCTCAGAATCAGTCCTGTGTTCTTACAACTGGCTAGCAATGGTCCTGAGTCATCCTGAGATATCCTGAAGAGTCGCTGTTTCCTTCCCTTCTCGTACCCCTGCAGCACACTGTACAGATTTCTCTTTGGGAATGACTTTGGATGGGAATGTGGTATGTTGGCTGGGTGTCAGTGACATCAGTCTCATGCCAGGAGCCCCTGTGACCAGAGGAACTGGGTAATTGGCTAAAATGAAAATTATATTTTATGTTTTTTTGCTGTGAAGTTACTACTGGGCTTCCAGGGGCCTGCTGCACTTTGGTTTTGTTGACAGCCAGAGATAACCATTGACTGCCCTTCTTTACTGTTCTATTTGGGGTTTCATTCCTCAATACTAACACATCAAAATGCTGAATTAAATGTATTGCATAAGGAAATGTTGTGCAGGAGCTTTAAGCCCTGCAGAAGGTACATTGTCTTGCTCAGCACCTGGTGTCCAAAGAGCCCGTGGTAGCTGCAGACAGGACTGGGTTCCTTGCACCTCTCTGGAATGTCTGGTGTCATCCTGACTTTACCAGTATCTGGAGGCACAGAAAAATGTACCTGAGGTGCCAGGCAGCAGAGCCTCATGCTCTTTTCCTTCCCTCCTCTCTCTGGGCAGCCTCAGCTGAGCAGAAGCTTTCAGCACCCAGCAGCCCCCTTCGGAGGCTGCAGCAGGGATGAATCGTGAGCACGGCTCAGCCTGACAGAGCCCCAGGGGGATGCTGCTGCTCGTTAGCAGCAGACACCCATGATGCTGCCTGGCTCCCGTTCAGGAGGCAGCCAGCCATCCCCACTCAGCAGCTCTGCCAGCACAGCCAGCCCTGCAGATGCCTTCCAGCAGCAGCCAACGTGCCACGGAGGGGCTTCCAGCCCAAAAGCCCTTTGCTGCTCTCTCTCCGAGCAGATCTGGTTGCCTCCATTGTCAGCCCTGCATAGATTAGCAACTGTCCTTTCAGCTGGAGGGAGCAAGGCAGACAGTTCAGAAGGAATGTGATCCTAGTGAGCTAGAAAGCTCAGACCTGAAGCATCACTGTAAATATCAGAATTCCCTACTGGTCAAATGACAGGCTTGGGTAGCATTTCACTGCTAAGTCTGTTTAATCTTTTTCCTGTGCCATTGGAAAATGGAGAACTGTGAATTTCCTATTCAATGCTTCATTCTTTGTGGAGATGGAATCAGAAAAATGTCTTTTAGGACCTAATATTATCCATCGCTGTTTTTGAATTTGGTATATTTGCAGGTGTAACAAGCCTGGGGGGAAAGAAGATGTTTCTACCATCTGTGCTACTCCAATGTTTCTGCAGCCAGTGGAATTAATTATTATTCATTATTATTACACTTAGTAATAAATGTTCTGCATTAGTGAGGAATGGAGGAGGAGTTAACATTGCTGGCTTGCTCATTACTCTGAGTGGAATGGATCTGTTCATGTCCTTATCAGAGGTGATCTCTGCTGATATGACCCTTCAGTATACGAATCTATTTTTTCCCATGGAGGAAGTGATGGAGGGATTATGCCCCAGTATTTTTGGGCATCATCACAGGAGTTTCCAGGTCCACCTTGTGAGCTTGAGGTGTAAACTGGGAGTGTAGGAGCCAAGGGGGAGAAAGTCAGAGGCAATGCACACTATTCTTTTTCTGGCTGAAGGAAGCTACCTCAGCTGCCGTTGCAGGATTTTGGCCACCTGTCTCCCATCCTGGGCTGGCCAACATGAGGTCATCCCAAAAAGCACCCATGGATCCCTTGGCAGGCATGGGCAGAGGAATTTATCATCATGAATCCATTGGGAAATGATAAGCGCACAGGTGATGTCAGGGATTTCTGCTTCTCTGTCTTCCATTTTTATCCTGTTTTTGTTTGGTATGCTACTTTTGTATGCCATTTACCCTCAGAGGAACCTTTTTAACAGAAATCTCCTAACACCATATGTGCTGGTGATGAACTCCTTCCTTGCTACCCATTTTCATTAAAGACTATTAAGGTAATTACACTTGCTCTGGGAGACAAATCATTTCAAGAATCCATCCTGCAGCTGCAGAGAAGTGAAATTCTGTTGTGCCAGTGATGCCAAAGTATCTGCTGACATTTGTGTCCAACACAGCAGAGGAAATAAATTTTGACATTAGACTGCATGGATCAAAGTCAGCATTGAGGGCTCTGATCTTCTTGCCCCACCTTGTCTCCTGGCCCATGGATTTTGTTAGTAATTCCAGCTTGCTCTGGTGGCTTTGCCTGAGACTTGGGATATGAAAGCTTTCTCTCTCTGCATGGCTCCAGTAGAAACAGGAGTTTATTAATTTCCACACCTCACTGGAAAATAACAGAGATGAGGCATCTTGAGGAGTTTACATTTAAATGTTTGGCTGGTTTTAGTCTGGCTGGGAGACTGAGAGCTAAAATCACAGTGGAAATAATGCAGGTTAGGGGAATTTTGAGACTCGGAAAACTGCTCTTGTTGACTGTTTGCCAACCTTTCCCCACATAGGTACATAATGAACATACCTATAGCATCTCTCTGCTCAAGGATTTGTAGATAGTAGAGAAGAGACAGATAAGCATTTACATTAGCCCAAAATATGTGGGTTTATTATGCTATGAGGCTATAGTCAATAATCTGAATATTTATCACAGCATTTGGAACTGTTAGTAAGTCCTCTATCCGCTTAGTGATTTTTCCCTTGTGTGTTGTACTTCATGGCACAACTCAGAGTTAAATACAGTCAGTTCACCAAAGTGGTACCAAGGGGAGTGGATGCTCTTAGATTTATGTCCCTCATTGCATCAACTGTGTTTCAGATAAGATATTTTGATTACAATTGCTTTCTTTTTTTCCAGTTTTCTTGGATTGCAAATTCTGTCCATCAGTTTTTTCCCCTGTATCTGTGTTATAGCATGTAAATTCCTGGGGGGAGCAGGGCTGCTTAGCTTTCTCGTGAGGCAGGGAAGAAGCATTGAGAATTTAACTAAGTTTTCTGTCCCTGGGAATTTGAAGATGGTTCAATTACAGGTCAAAAGCAATTCTGTGCAAACTTCTAATTTGAAAAATGTTACAAGAAGGAAATATGCATCATTAACTCATTTCTGTTACAGCGATAACTATTTTTCCTCTTCATCTTTCTTTCAGCAGTAGTTTGGGGAGTCTGTCCATATAATTAATGATATCTGATTTATGTTAATCACTTATGATGTCTTTCTTTCTATGAAAAATGACTGTATTAAGCACACATGTACCTACCTTTCATATAAAACCTCCCAAACACGTTCACTAGAGTAAGACAAAAGAGTGCTGCACTTTAATGCCTGTGCTTGACAAACAGCAGATATGCTCAGGATGGAGGTGGAAATTGAAGAGTCAGTTCCTCCAGCCCCTGGGGATGAGAGGATGGGAAGAATGGAACATAGCAGGGGCAAGACAAAGAGAGGTTACAAAGAAGGCTAAAAGGGCATTTCTCCTGTCCTTGCCTGTTAATGGACACTCTGGCCATTGGCCTCTGTGGGATGTCCAAGGACTGCATTAAATGGATCTCATTGTTTGTAACAATGTGGTTTGTTGGGTAGGTTTGGAGCAGGCCAGGAAGGAGGTAAGAATTTAATGACTCTGAGCTCTTTCATTGCCCATGCTGAATGTTTCCTGGAGGCTGCCAGCCCAGAATATTTCAGTGGAGCTAAATACATTTCAATTACTGCTATTTTTAATTAAAAATAGATGTCACAACTCATCTGGCACTTTGCTCTGACTTGTGCCTTGTTTAATCTACAATTATTTAGAAGAGTGCTTAAGACAGGCTACTGAGATGGGGAGTCTTTGCAAATTGCAGTATGAATCTAATTTCAAATGACATTTTGGCAACCCCAGGAAGCATTTCTTTGGAGTTCTGCTTTATCTTCCATCCACATAGAAGGGCTCAGGTTCCCAGCACAAAGCAGAGCCAATGTCATGCCATGGTCTGAAACCATGGGATGGGTGCTTTGAAGAGCTAGGGCTGGGTGCAGGGAGCCCTACTCACCCCTGTGCTGGCAGGTGTAACCTGTGTATAGGAGGAAAAATTCTTATTCATATGTGGCTGCAGCTTCTGTGTTGGGGTGGTTGAGGTGAGATAATGTGAAATAAAGAGAAAAGGAAAAACCTGAGCTCTTGTTCAATAGCTCTGTCTTATCAGCTGGATTCTTCTTAAGTGAAGGTTTTGCCAAGCTTTGCCATTTTGGTGTACCTTAAAATTTCTGTCCTATTCAGCTTAGGTTAAGCTGCTTATTAAGAATCTCAGCTAAAATGTAGCATCTGGGTTTTTTTGTGTGTGATTCATATTTCTCACTCAATTTTCCAGCTTATGATAAGGGGTGAACTGTTCTGCTGAAGGCCACTCAGTGAGTGGCTGTGCTAGGAGGATTATCCTGCATAGTTTTTTTTATCCCTGTAAATGTCCTTTATAATGATGATTTTGTGCCACCACTGAGGCGGGTATTCAGTGGTAAAAAGTGTCAGCAACTCCTACAGGTTTAAAGAACTAGGATAGGAGGAGAAATGGCCTTGCACTTGTGGCTTGCCTTATATCAAAAGAAAAGAAGAGGTTTATTTGGTCATTATTTCTTCATTGGAAAAAAATTCTTCTTACAACATAGAAAATAAAATTAAGGAAGAGATGGTAGGTTGGATCAGCCTTTGGCTGGTGTGGCTGGGAGCTGCCAGCAGTGGGCTCATTCATCCCCCCTCACTGTCCCTTTCTCCCACCTTGGTGTCCCCTGCTCCCCAGGCTGTGACACATCACAGTGTTGGCCACATCCTCAGCCAGGTCTGGTCCTCTGGAAGATTTTTTCAGGCCACTGGGTAGAATTTTCAGTGGTCAGTCTTGTTGTATTTCTGCAGCCTAGGAGTGGTGGAGAATTTGGCCAACTGACCAAGGCCTACACAAGGTATCTCAAACTTTCAGCTGAAATCCTGCACCTCCCTTTTGGCAAGACTTTTTATAAGACTTTGCATTCCCCTAGCCTTGTTCCTCCTCAAAACCTCCATTCCCCACTAACACCTTAGGCTGGCTGGGATCCTGGAGTTTCTCCCTTCCAAATGAAAGGTCTGGCAGGAGGAGGGGTTGTCCCCCAGAGTCAGCTTGGTGGTCGTTTCAGCCAGTAGGAGAGCCCTAAATTAAGAAATTTTGCTTGGCGTTAAGGCCAGGATTTCATAATTTTCTGCTTTTATTAGTTTGTTTGTACTTCCTTAGCCCCTGGATTATAGATTTACACCACAGACCTTGCTGCAATCCATCTCTGTTCTTTCTTAACTGTGCTGTTTGGCTCGGTCTGATCCCACTAGACATTCAGCAGAATGTCTAAAAAGCTGTGAAAACTAGAAAAAAAAAAAAAAGTGCAGAGAGGAAAAAGAGGGAAGAAAACCTTCTTTTCCCCCTTTCACCTTCCAGAAATTTTGGCTTAGCCATGCGTGGCCCAGAAATGAGGACTTTCCAAGACAAACGGGCTGCGTTATCACACCACACTCCCCTGGCAAGGAATGAATTTTGACAGCCTAAAAACATATTTTTCTGGGGATGGGGGAACAAATAGTTGCAAAGCAAACACTGAGCGTGTTTGCAGGTGCTGTGCTCCATTGTGTTTGCCAACCAGATGTTCAGTGCTGGGACGCTGCCCTGGCCTTTTCTGGGATGAAATGTCACTCTGGATGAAATAGAGCAAAACCCTGCACAGTCTCTTAGAATGAGCTGAGCTTTTAATTTGTCAGCTATTAATATAGCTGTGTCTTTGTACCGCACAGGGCACCCAGCAAAATAAACATGCAAAATTTGACCTTCAGAAAATTAACTGCCATTGGACCATGGAAATCTGCCTTGCTACAGCAGGCTGTGGTGTACTTAGGTATTATGGCAGAGCTTTAAAATCTCTGGCCATGTCACTGGACTGGAATGATTTCGGGGAGTTTTCTCCGCATCAAGTACCTTGACCTGCTGAAGCTGAGTCCTGCCATGTACATCTCATGGTGTTCTAGGGAAAGGTGACAAAATATAGACTTCCATAAGGCAAATGTTAAGGATGTCTGTGAGTAACTCTTCTAGACTTGTGTTTTCTCTATTGCTCCTGCAACAGGTTGGATTTGGGAGAAAATATTCCAAAATGTCAACATAGTGGGGCTGGGTCTTGTAAGCTGAGCATTGCTAACCCAGAGTTTTTGCTATAATGGTGGATTTTTGTGCTGGAATGACTGAATACAGCTATTAACTGTTGGTTTGGATCATTGAATCTACTGATACATCCACCCTTGCTTGAGTGATGTCCTACATGTGTTCCTTTCCCTTTCTATCTCTGTTCTTACTGCAGAACAGCAGCAAAATTTGTGGTAAATGAAGCAGATTATATTTAGCCTTTACCAAAAGGACTCTAAGGAAGGGATTGGGATATAGACTCCCAAACTGTTATTCCCTCTCAAGGCCACTGGATGCTTTTCTCAGTTACTTGGTTCATCCAACAACATCTTGATTTCTAGGTTTTTTCTGAATGAGCAGAAATCTGTTTTCACTGTGAGGAAACTTCTATGGTGTCCACTTCTCCCCCACATCAAGGATGGATCAACTTTCTTCTCCCTATTGCCCAAAAGGGGGTGCCTTTTTTTCTTTTTTTCTTGTTCACATCTCTCACAAGGGCCACAAAAATGGCTTCTTTGTTTTTTCCTGTTTTTTTAACCTTATTTCACACACATATAAAACTCTTCCCTTGTGCTTGATGCAGCCCTGCTAATTGACAGGGATTTGGAGGAAGCATACCCATGTCAGCTACTGTCTGCTCTGGGATCTCTGGAGAATATTAATCATGGAATCACAGAATTGTTTAGGTTGGAAAAGACCTTTAAGATCATAGAGTCCAACTGTTAACCCAGCACTGCCAAGTCCACCGCTAAACTATGTCCCTAAATGTGAAGGAACACTTTCATGCTGGCAACACCTCTTAAAGATTTTCTTTGTTAAAATATCACAGGCCACATTGTCATGAACACAAAAGCCACATTTCACCTCTCTAGCAATGCATGGCATCCTAGGGTAGATATAAATAAAAATGGCCTTCAGAGTTCCCTTTGTGCTCCCACAGAGTAATGTAAAACAGCCCAAAATGGGAAATCAGGGCTGTGTGAGAGGGAGGATGCTCAGATTGTTAATGAAGTGCTGTCCCCAAACACTTGAACACTGTTGATTCCTTTCCAGTTAATAAACCATTTATATGTGGCCTGCTTTTAGCATGGAAACCAAATGCCTTTTTCACTCAAGCTGTGATGTATAATTATATAGCTGACATCAAACATGAGCAGATACCAAGTCAAAGGAATGAATTTGGTCCTGTTCCTGTAATTCCATTTCCATGTTAACAATTTTTCTCCCCCTCTTTAAATTATATTTTTATTGAAAGCTACAAAGGTCAGCTTAGACACTCAGAGAAAATTTGTAACTCAGATTGTTTAGTATTCTCTCATATAGCACAGCCCTCCATTACCCTGTGTCAGCAAATTAAGGAAATGAAAGTTGTGGCCAAGGATTACAATAGTGCTGGTGCTAACCTTTTACAGCACATGGCATCCTATCAATTTTAGCCACGGGAGAAATGTGCTGTCCACATACAGCAAGTGGGTGTTGAAGTTTTTAATCTAAAAATGAAATCTTGCCTCTAGGAGAGACAAGTAAAGCCCATAGATCTTCCTTGCTGCTGGATAAACCTCTTGAGCAGCTGAGATCTTTCCAGCCACAGGTTTTTCCTTTATCCATTTCTCCTTCCTTTCTTCCTCACCTGGAGACAGAGGGATATCTATTCTACTTGACTGGAAGAGCAATACTGCAGCACAGAGATATGTGGGTGCCCATATATTCACAAGATGGAGGGCCAAGGGAGATGGATGGATAACCTACAGACTTTTTGTTAGCTGCAAAACCCTCACAAGGTCTAGCAACACACATTCACCCAGCATCAATCTTCTGTGTAGTCCTAGGGAGGTTAATGGGATTGCTCAGCTGTTTAAGTACCTTGCTGAATGAAGGTGATAATTAATCAGGCTGCAAATTATTCTGGAGAACTCAATTTTAATGTGAGGTTTGCTTTGCTCAATAGTTGCTATATAGTTGTTCAGGGCACACTTGATTTAGCTGGGCCAAGAAAAAACTGATTGACCAGTTTCACTTAATTGCTATTCAGTGCTGGTTTTTGATTTCCCTGGGAGTGTTTCTTTTCCCTTTCAGACATGGGATTTTTGACCTGCTTTTCTCTGTCTTCAAATCACAGCAGCATATACCCTGTAGTCTTGGAAGGGCTTTAGTTTGGTCTCTAAACTTAAAAGGCTAAAGGCAATACATAGGTGGCTCTAAACTGTTGTCAGAAAGAAATTTCCCTGGAGTGCAGTGTAATAGGGCCAGAGTTTATTGGGTAATGCTTAGTTAGTAGATGGCCCAAAGATTAGGAGTCATTTTAGCTGGGGCATGAATAATTGAGCTGAAGGCAAACTCAAGTCAGTGATGCTGCTTGTCAGGTTCTGTCACTGTGGGATGTGATCACTCAGTCTTTCACGTCCCACAGAACTGGTGTTAAGTTCAAAGTAATGTTGCCAGCTGAGCAGGTGAGGAGCAGCCAAAGAGCCCATTCATGCTGAAATGCCTTGAAGCCTGGGTAGCCTGAAAATGCTCTTTTGGAGAGAGGGGTGGTCCCTCAGGCTGGATTTCACAGCCCCTGATTTCATCTCCTGCCTTTATTTGGATTTAGAAGGGGTTGCTTGTGACTTGTGTTGCCTGCACAGCATCATCCCAGCAGTGGGGGGGGGGGGGGGAGAATTAGCTTGTTTCTGGGCCAGGTTTAACACTCCTTCCCAGTCCTGGAGACTGGTGTGCTTTAAGGGTAATGTGGGCATGCCCTTTCCTACCCTTTCTTTAAATGAATCCTGCTGCAAGGATGGACTGGGGGGAGCAGAGGTTGGCTTGGGAGGCTGTGATGAAATGGAAAAGATCCCATGCAAGCAGAAGGTGGAACTGGGAGATGAATCATGCTCTAAGACACCCCCCCCCCCCCCCCCAAAACTACCCATTTTCTAAGTTTGTTTTCTGCTGGAGTCTGTGAGCTGAAGAGGTGTCTATCCCCTGCCACTTTCCATAGAGCCCCTCGTGGGGCTGATCCTATTTTAACTCACTTCAATAAAGATGATCCAGTTTGCTCAAACTCTTATGAGCTCATTTTGACAGGAAAGACTCTGTAACAAAGGGGCTAATAATATCCCAGAGAAGGAGAATTGGAATGCACTGAGGATCATAAACTTGTCATCTCACATAACTGCAGCCAAAGGAAGATGGAGACTCATAAGAAGGAGGTTGGGTTAGCCTTGAAAAACAGCTCTACTTTTAGATTTAGCAGTTATAAAATCTGTAAATAGGTGTGTTGTTTTTTTTTGTAAAAAATGGTGAAAGAGATGGAGTTAATGTATTTAAACTATTTTATAATCTCTTCAGATATGCATAGAAAGACCTAATCCTATTACTTCAGGTGTAAGGGATAGCCATATTTCACACAAACCATTTTCAAAACTGTTGTGTTCAGCAGAAAATGGGTAGAATTTCCCCAGGGCTGATAAACTGGAAGGCATTAATTCGTGAGTCCATCAACCAGTACTGCATTCATAGATCTGAAATAACTGGAAAATGAACAGGCAGGGAACAGTGCTGCTGCTAAAGAGACCATTTCAGAGGTGGATTAATGGGACAGGGATTCAGGAACGGATCGCTGATGCCTGGATCTTCAGCCTGTTCCATAAGGTTCAACCCCAAATAGCAACAGGGATGCTGAGGGGTGCATCAGATCACATGAGTCTCACACACAACTCAACACAGTCCAAGTTAAACACAACTCACAGCTGCCAAGGTCGGGGGCATGGAAGTTGTGTCCCAACCCAGACTTTTGGGGTGTTTTCTTTCTCCCTCAAACATGATATGTTTGAGGGAGATATGGTCTGGCATGTTCTTTTTAGCATTACTTTCCTTTTAATTGGGAGAAGTAAGACTTGTTTGCATAAGAAATACAGCAACTTTATGCTGGGCAGGAATGGCAGAAGTGAAGCTGACAGGAGGCAGCCAGACTACAAATTAAAATTGAAGCAGACCAGTCTTTTCTCATTCCACTAGCTCAGGAAAATATCGAAAGTAAACTGCTGGCAAGTCAGCAGTGAAAAGCAAATTAGATTTGGGACCAGATGGTGTAGATCAGTATAATACAAGTTGATGTCAATAAAGCTGTGTGATTAATGCTGCCAAGAATATCACTCATGATCTTTTTCAATTTCAGGTGTTATTTGTAGCACAGGTGAGGTGCACACAGGTGTGTGCACAGATCATTTTGGAAAGTGGGATTTAATTGAATCTCTGTTCCAAAAAGTCTATGTCCAGATTTATCTGGCAATGGGCAGGCACTAGAGACTGTCCTGGAGGAGGGAATCCGGGGTTAAGAGGAAAAAGAGCAGGACACAGGGTTGTATGATCTGTCTGACCATGAAACTCAGTGGGGGACTGGATCCCGAGCATTGAAGGCTTGTGTGTCTGATAAGTGGGCAATGCATATTAGATTTATGGATGTGATTCTAGCATGGTTTATATCATTCCAATAATTATAAATTTTGTTATTTCTCAGTAAATATGAGTGTATCTAAGTAGAGTGTTACCTCATCAATATTGCCTTATTCTTGTCAAACTCTTCAGTGGTGGTGGGTATTGTCTGACCATAATGCATCCTTGAAACTCTTCATTTTCAGAGTACTCTGTGAATTAATTATGAAGAATATTTCATGTAGTCAATAGTCTCAGTGTTGTAGTTCATCTTCTGATGGCATATTGAAATTCTATGTGAATATCTGATAGAAAAATGAGGTCTATGTAAAATAAAGGCCTTGCTATTTGATTAGGTACCAATCTGCAAAACAGAGTTGTAGAAGATGAATTTGATGATAGAATGAAGAATAGCTTTAAAAATGACTCACATTGTTCTGAGTGATGTAGTTGTTTTCCAGGAAAATTCTGTTGCCAGGGATCAGGGCATCCTTGGCAAGCTTAAATGTGCAATAACAGCACTTCTCAGTACTGAACTCTTTTCTCTTGAATGTTTTTTTGTGAAAAACTTGCTAAGAGACCTCAGCTTTTCTCAGAGGATGAGTATCAGTCAAAACTAACTTTTTGCCACCTTTGCCCCTAGGCAGACATGAAACAGGTCATCTCTGAGGGTATACAGATACTTATTCTTATATCCTATGCCTAGGGATTTAGACATTCAGACAGAAAATCTGACCTTTATGGAAGAATATTTTGTTCTTTGGCTCTTGCCTTTCGGGATATATTTTTTTTGTGGCTCGATATGCAAATCCTTCATTCTCTGGATGTGCCTTTTTCAGTGTTTCTTGTGCTCATTAATCACATTAGCCATTCCTAGTCTTTACAGCACACTGGGAGTTAATATATTCACTCCCTTTTGTGTGTGTTTATAAGCATGTGTCTTCCCTTTGGTTGTATTGACTCTGAAGGCTGAAGTGACGATCAATGGCTCAGATTATTTCCTTGCTGTCAGCTATTGACTTTCTCTCAGCCTGATACCAGAGCTCCTTTCCCAGGGTGATGCTAGCAGGGTAGGGATAGGAGGGGGAGCTGGGCAAATGCTTCACAGAAATCTTGCACTTTATCTCAAGGCATCTTTAACTGAATGCACATGAAGATGAGAGAAATTGCCAGAAACCTGCAATTTAGGGTGGAAAATTAGAGGAGCTGAACTTCTCTATCAATGATGCCAAAACTGCGATTGCTTTTGCCCCAAGAGGTTTATTTATTTATATGATGATTGTTCTGCTCAGATAGTTTTGAAGCTGAAAGTGATTTCTTTAGCTAAACTGCTTTGCAGATTGGGCAGTGTGGATTCCCTTCACTGCAGCAGAAATAAACAAGATCAGTACGTGTGGATACAAAATCCTCCAGTTTCTGAAGAAAGGCTTTTCCTCCGCTCATCTATTATACTGTGGGTTTTTGATTCATAATTGTCTGCTATATTGGTAATTATCTACATCAGAGTACAGTAGTCACAATTTAATTCCTAATTAGAACAGCAGCATTTTCCCTTTTCTGCCAAAAATGATGCTTAAATGTCAAAATAGAGAAAAAGGGTAGATACTTTCAAGGGAAAGTGAATTTATTGGAATATTAATAACTTTATCTTCTACTATAACAGTAGCCTGTCTTCCAGAGTTCCCAGTTTTTCATAGAGAAGTAAACATTTTTATCAGGAAGAATTCTTTAGGCTTTGAATTAAAAATTAAAAGCCTTTCGGTGACAGTATAGATGGGAGGAAAAAATGATGGACTAATAGGGAAAGAGAAGCTGAGCATGAGTGAGTCTCTGAAGGACTGGCAGCTGATTCTGGAAGAAAACAAGGTCCTGTGTTGGTCAGCATCTCTCCAACTTGGTTTCTTTTTCCACCTCCACCCCTGAGGATTAGGAGACTCCTTCAAGCCAAAAGGAGAATTTCCACTGACCTCAGTGGTCTGGAGTCCTTGGCATTGCCCCAGGGCTGGAAGACACGGTGGGAGAACGTGTGTGGCAGCCCTGACCCAAAGTCTGGGTGCCAGAGTGGGAGGCCAGAGAGGCAGGTGGGATGTCTGGGGTTCCTGAGGCACAGCACTGAGTGTGAACTGGGATCCACTGCTCTGCTGGTGTTCCTGGTGCCAGGGGCATGGGAGTCACAGAGAAAAAGCTGGAGGAGGAAGGATGAGCATGCCCATGGTTTGAGGAACACCTTGGGTTTGGATCTGGCTTGGGTTTGGATCCGGCTTGGGTTAGCTTTAGATACTGAGTGAATCTGACCTGTCAAAGTTGGAGCTGTAATTGGGCAGTTCAAGGTGTCCAGGGAATTTAAAATAAATGTGTTGATTAAAGGCAGAGTATGGTTTAGGCAGCTGACCACAAAGTTGGCACAATCTCTACTTTGCACAAGGGATCCTCATAGATCTTCCTGGGCTGGGATCCAACCCTCCCCTCCTCTCCCCATGCTTATTTTATTGGTCAGCTCAACCCTACATTTTAATCAACACAGTCCATCCTTAATATACATACCTAGCTATGTGTAAACACAAATATATAAACCAACTTCAGCTAGGAAGGAAAGATAAATGACTGCCTTTAGCAGAAATTCCCCCTTGGATCTGCCTGAAAGCAGACAGTGGAGTTAGTTGTTTAGCCCAATTTAGTTTTTATTTAACCAGACCAGAGAGTCTATATTACAAATGACATGTGGCCACCACAGTAGCATAGTTGCTGTTTACCTAATCAAACATGATTAATGCATTGGTTTTACATTAGGATCTGCTTTTCTCCATTGTGAGAGTAGTCAAGGGATTCTCTTTGTCTGCTAGCAAGGAAGAACATGGGTTTTATCCTATTCTGCTTATTGTGCAGTCATGTCAGCAGTAAAAAATGTCTTTTAACATGCCTTCTTTCATCAGCAGAGAGATCAATACAGCAACTTTCTGAAAGCATAATTCAGTTACATGTGTTGTGGGAGACTAATGCGAACTCTCTTGGTGAGAATGCTTTTCAGATAGGCAGGGAAAGACATCATGGACTTTATTTCAGAGCAGGGTAAGATTAAAGGGATTTCAAGTGTGCTTTGAAAATAACTTTCAAAGCAGGGATGGCTCAGGCTTGCAGAGGGATCTGTGTTCCAGAATGGAAATCAAGCATTGCTGCAGATAAAGTTTGCCTTTGCATCAGTGGTGGAACCAACAGAAAATCTCTGCTGCTGAATTGGACTTGAACCTGAAAATGACAATGGTCATTTTCCTGGCAGCAAAATGAGGGGCTGACCTGAGTTAGAAAGTGGACAACCACTTAGAGTTTGGCTGGGGCATCACTCCAAAGGGCTTGAAAAACATACATCAAGTGTGATCTAGAAGATTTTGGAGCACCACCTGCCATAATTCTGGATTTTTTATTCCCCATTTATAAACATCAAGGAGGTTTTCTTGCTCCCTTGATAATGCATGAATCCTCCTTGACTCCAAAAAATTTTGGGCCAGTACCTTCCCTTGATTGTCATTCACAGTCCTTAATAACCAGTCAGGATAAATTTAATAACTCATGACTACTTTTTTATAACATGCTCACAAAATCTCATCTTGAATCAGGAGAGAAATCCATAAAAGCTACTGAAATCCAGAATATTCATCACATAAGTGACTGTAACACGTTTCTTCATTTTTTTCTGATGACTTTGTTGGCCTCAGCACATTGTCAGCCTTGTTGGACCTCACTACCTCTCTACAGGAATGTTTTAATTTTCAGAGATATTCCTGTACTTGTCACAGTCATTAACATGTAAATACATCTCATAAAGCACTGAAATGAACTAATAGTTACAGCTTTTCCAGCCATTAGCACGTGTGATAGTTAAGCCTGATTATGAACTTCACCTCATTGGCAACACATTTCTGTGGGTCTCTGCATTTCTCTGCCTGCTCTGAGCTGGACTAACTTGAGAGTCCATAAAGCTAAAATCTAATTAATTAAATAGCAGCACTAGTGCTTGCACTGGACTTAAATGTACCAGGGAACATTTTTTTCCAATTCTCAAATAAATCTGCTTATTGAAAATACCATCCTAGAAATTGGAGCCTCTGACTTTGAGAGATGCCCTGGAATTTAACAGCCCATTATTTTTATATGGGCAATTTATTGCAGTCAGAAGTGATACAGTTCATGGAAAGCGGGTGGATGGCTGGCTGAATCATTCCATCACCTGTCATGACTCATTCCCGTCATTTCCGTCTCCTCACCAAGGGTGCATAAACATGTCTGCAGACTTAACCAGGGCCCAGAGCATCTCATTAAAACATTGCCTCAGTTAGGGTCACAAAAAGGGTTATGAAGCCCTGTGACTAGATTAGAAGAGGGGTTGAGATCTTGACTGCTTCATTCAGAGAAGGGTGTCCAAACCAAAAGCACACCAAGGGACTTCTGCTTGGGCTTCTTCTTGTTCCTCACCTTTGCAGGCAATTTCACAGGTATGATTCCTCCAGGAATTTTATAGAGCAGTTTGGTCTGGCTGCTCTGTTGCTCGAGTTCTGCCTGCTTTCAAGGGTCCTCTTATTCTCTGGATGACACTGGATATGGTGACCTTGTTGCTGGTAGTTCTGTGTCAAGATATGCTGAGGTAGCCACTTCTCTAAATAAAACCAGGTGTTTTGGTGATAGTCAGTGAAGTTAGCACACACTTCATATATATTCTGTCCTCCTTCAACAGACTCCCATAGTGTGAATGGTGCAAACCCTTTTGTGGTTTGGCTTAATCCACCTTCAAAAAGTGCTCAGAGGGTTTTACCCAGCCTGTTCCTCCCAGCAAGAGCTCTCTCGACCCAAGCTCTGAGCTGACCTGCTGTGAGCTGACCTGGCCAAACGCCACGTGGCCAGAGTGAACTCGAGCAGAATTTATTAGCTTGCAGAGGGCACTGCATAATCCAGTTACAAAACTTCACTTTTGGAGCTGGCTTGTGTCTGGCCTGGTAGGAAGATGGGTAAATGTCTCTGCAAAATTATTTATTATTATTTCTTAACAACGAAATCTTGTTATTTGCTTGCTGTAATGGCTGAGAAATCTAATAACTGATTAAGCTTGTGCTAGGGCAGGGATACTTCAAATAGAGCAGCAAAAATACAGTGTGTGTCCAAAGGAATTTATAATCTGGATGTCACACACCCTCAATAGCAAGGGAGCTCCAGGCTGAGTCCAGCAGAGATAAGCTCATGCATCTGTGTGCTTTGTGAAAGAAACACAGTGCCAGCAGGGAAATGAGGGAATTTTGTGGCTCAAAGTAGGGTTGGGACACACAGTAGGTGCTCCCCAATGGATACAGACTCTGGGACTGCATCCCTGGAGTGCAAGGCATGAGCAGGTTTGAGTTTGCCAGCCCTTGGCCTCTGGTGGGCTCACAAAACACAAGCACTCTCTGTCCTGCATCTTCCCCAGGTCTGTGCCTTGCAGACACCACCTCAGCAATTGTTGCTGGCTCTTCTTGACCTGAATCCTTGGCTTCCTGAGCTTCATCCCTGGCTCTGCGTGGCGATGTGATGTAATCGTGTGAGCGCAGCCCCTTTATTGCACTGTGAGCATAATGCCCCATTATTCTCCAGGCAAGGGCAGGGGGAAACAGCTGTTTTACTGACTAAGTAAATAAAAGCATGACTCTCCAGTCCTCCTCCCTCGTCCAGCACGCAGAAATCTGCCCAGGCTCTGCGCATCATCACCATCCACTCAGCTCCTTGCCCCTGAGTGCCATGAGAGCAGGCAGTGCCTGCAGCTGGAGGGCTGCCCTCACCTTTGCTCGCTCTGCTCCCAGTGCTTTTGTGAGTCAGGCGCTTTGCTTTTTCACAGAAACCCGTATTCCATCCTGCCTTTCCATTTGCTCATGCCCCTCTGCTGCCAAAGTAACCATGGCAGGGCTGGTGTGGGGGGGGAGGGGAGCTGTGTTGCCAATCTCTCATTAATTTCTAGATGCAGAATGAGGGGGGTGATACATGTGAGAATCTAATAATAATGACCTGAGGTCCCAGGCATGGCGAGCGAGGCAAACTTCTTTAACTAACAACTTAATTATAATAAATTTGAGTCTAAGAGCACCAGGCAAGTAAATCAATCAACCCTTGCAGGCGGGCTCATTAAAACTAGCAAAGTACAGACCATAAAGGTCATCTTATTAAAAGAGATTAGCATTTTCCAGTCAAATCCTTTGCTGCCCATAGATGCTAGGAGAGAATGTGCATTCTGAGGTTCTCTGTTGTTGCAGTGGTAAAGGGCTGGCTCTGCACAGCAGTAAATGCCTGCAGTCCCCATGGTCAGGCTCTTGGCTGCCAGTGCCAGTGGGCAAGGCTGGATAAATGCTGGTGGACCTTTGCCAGTCTGGCCCAGCTGTGCGTTGCCAACTGTCCCGTGGAGCAAGTGAAACACGATCAGGGCTGAGGTCTTTCTTGCAAAATACGAGTCAGCTTGCTCTCCAGGCTTTTCTCTAGTCCTCCCTTACAGACTGAGACATCACCTCAGTAATTGTTGTTGGCTCTTCTTCCAATGACTCTTCCCTGGCTGTGTGGGATGTCTCTTCTCCTGTCAGGTCTTAATATATTGTAGCCCTCAAGCAGCATTTTCTCTCTTTGCCTTTCTTTCCTGGCTGTGTGGTACAGCACTTTGGGTTTTCTAGTGCTTTGAGAGGCAAATTTTCACAGGCCCAGTTATGATCTTGTTCCTTTAGGAGAGTATATTTACCTTGGAGGAAACATTAAACTGAGAACAGCTATCAAAACAGCTGGCATCCCTCTTCCTGTTTTCCTCTTCTGTCAGATACAGTGTTGATGGCAGGAGAGGGTATTTTTTCCCTTTCCAAGCTTTCCTCTGCCCACACTTGCATTCCAGTGATGACCCTCTGACTGTGCAGCACCACTCACTGCTGTTGTGGAAATGTGGTATGAAAATTGCTGCCTTTTCTGTGGATCCTGGAGCAGTGGGGCTTGCAGGGGATGGTGCTGGATGGGTCTTTTCTGGTCCTTCATTGCATTTTGGATGGAAACTGATTATTTGGAGGAAAAGAGAAGTGTCTCACAACAGCATCTGTCAATGTTTGAGCAAAATATCCAGAATTAAGAGAATTTTTTCTATGGGGAGACAACTGCAGTTGGGAAGGTGGGCTACATACCACCCTCTGCTGCACTCTCACAGCTCTGCTCCTCTAACCCCCTTCTTGATGAGACTGTTCTCTCCCATTAGAAGGACACTGCCCATTGCTGGCAGCTCAGTCAGCTGGCGAGGAGGTGGCCATGTGGGCTCAGACTGAGTGTACCAGGCACAGCTCATGGCACACTTCCCTCCGTTCCTGCTGTGCCCAGGCAGCACTTCGATTGCACAGCAGTTTACAAATAACTGTACTTCACAGGATGGAAGTTCCCCTGCACTACATTTGATCATTTCCAAAGTCTTTTTCTTTTAAGCCCTGGGAGGCCTCAGGGGCATGTAGGAAATTAAGCAGAGCCTTGCAGCAGTTCAGGAGTTCATTCAGAACAAGGAGTTATGTGTTGGAAAATATGGTGGGAGAGGTGAGGATGAGAAAAAGCGGAGCATCTCTTTCATCCCACTAGGCTTCCCTTTTGTATACAAGTACTGAGGGTCTTTCCTGCTCTGCTTGACCCATCAGCAGAGCGTACCACAGAGAGCTACAGACTGCCTGGGGGAGGGAAAAAAAAGGAAGAAGAAAATACTTATTTTCTACTGTGTTTCCAGTCAGCTGTCACTGTGCTGCTTGATGATCCTGTGCTATCTCTCTGTAATAGCAAGAAACTGCTGAGCAAAAGAAATGGATTTTGAGATTGCCCTTGATAGGAAGTGCTGGGAAGTGGTAGGTGTCTACCAGTCTGTGCTCCCTCACCAGCTCCACGAGCTTCCTGGGGAACCTTTGGATAATTGTCATTCAATTTTTCTGCATCAGGCGTATGATTTGGAGTGTGCAGTACCTAGCACTGTGCCTATCAGCTAAGCTGCTTAGATGAAAGGCACTGCTGACTACACAAATGTATTTGCAGCTTAGTTCAAGAGCTCAGCCTTCGCTGCTGCAGGTGAGTGCAGAGTTTGGAGCCACTTTTATGCCTTTGCCTTCAGGCACCTTCAGCTTCACCCATCCCTTAAATGTCTGACTGGCACTAGATTTGCATGGTTTTGTCTTGATGAAGGAGTTTCCACAAAAGAGGAGGAACCCCTTGTGCTCCCCATCCCTAGCTATCTTTCTTACTTCCACAGGGGCAGGGAGAAGTTCAGGACAAGACCCAGTACCATCATCACTGTGTAAGTTCTGTCTGCCAGTGTGATCAATGCAGGATTCAAAATAGTACAGTTTAGTTGGAATACTGTAGAAAATACCTATTCTTGGTTCTCTTGTTTCCTCATATTTTCCACTCACTGCCTCCCCTTCACATCCCTTCAGCCTTTGCCCAGAATTCACCTCAACCCACAGGCTTCTTCTATTTTTATCTTTTTTTTTTTTCTGGAGGTGAGGGGTTAAAACAATAAATATATTGGTTCCTGTTTTTCCTCTCTGCAGCTCCTGAGCTCCAGCTGGGTGCAGACATGGAATAGTAATAAGTCCATGGGAAAGGCTCATCTTCTCACAGCCCTTGCAGCAGCACTCTGAGCTCAATGTGAACTTCCCAGAGCACAGAGGCAGAGCTGAAACCCTCACTGATGCTGCCAGGAACTTTCTGCAGGGATTAAAGCAATAGGGTGGAGACAAAGGGTGTGTGAACCCAAACCGGATTCCAGGTGTGTATGAGGAACAGTGTACTCGGTCTTCAGCTGAATTAAAAATATGTATATATACTTACATAATCTGTGGCCATTGGCAGTTAGCTTTTTATCATCCAGAGACACACCAGAACCTTCCAGACCCTGAAAGAAAGCACATTTCTGGTATAAGAGACAAACTCGAGGCAACAAGATACAGACACTTAACGATAACTTGGTTTTACTTTGTCCTTTCACAGCAGGGGCTCTGCTTCCATGAATTGTAGTCCTGCTAGACACTTTCTGTTCCTCAGTCATTCCTGATGGGACAGAGGGAATTCTGCATCCTTGCAGATGGATAGGTCTGCTCGGATTGGTGTCCCAGCCCAGAGAATGGCAAGGGGGGACAGACTCACCCCTGCACAAGGACTGGCATGGTGCAGGCAGCCTGGGTGGTCTCAGCTGCGTGCATTCCCATTTCCATTTCTCTTTGGCTCTGTGTGTGCTCATGGAGAGCTGCTGTGGCTCAGTTGTCATTGCTGTTTTGTTGTAATAACCCAACTGCAGTCTCGAAGCCCAGTTCTAAGCTGGCATTAGGGAATGCCCATTCCTGGGAGGCCTCCAGCATGTTGTGCATGGCTTATCTCCTGGGGCATGCAGCAGGAAGGAACACCCAGGGGCTGGTAAAGCTGTGGCAGGGGGGACTCACCAGGTTGGCACAGGTACATTGGCACTGCAAGGTAACAGGGTGACATTACATAGTAGAGCTGTTGAGCTTTTGTTTTGCTAAAAGGTGCTAAAACTCAGAGTCAAAAGCACTGAAACTGGAGCAGGTAGAGATGAGAAAGCACTGATGGATGTCTGTTGTGTCAGCTTAACTGGGGTGGAAGTGCCATGAAGGCAAATGAAATGAAATGCCCCAAATTGTGCCTGATGTCACTTAACACTGCACTCCTTACAGTCACTTTGAATAAACATAAGACCTATCTTTGTTTTCATGCATTCTCTGAGGAGAAAAATAAAGGAAAAAAAAAAACAGGGTAGCAAGACAGTCTGTACTTCCCCTACCCCTAGCCAAGCAGTAGAGAGCAATGGGAAACAGTTAGCAAAGGTGTCAGATTTTCCCTAAGGGCAGTCACAAGGCTCTTGTGCCAAACACTATTTGACATTTAATTTAAGACTCATGTAAAGTAACAGCCAGGGCAGGCAGCAGGCGGAGTGTTCCAGTTGACAGACTTGCTCTATTTGCTTTAATTTCCTTAGTGCGATGGCCAAGTTTATCTGTGAGCAAGAAAAACTCAGAGTATAATTTTTTTTTTTTTTTGTTAGCCCATGATGAAAAGAGAGCACTGTGTTGTGCTCAGACACTGTTTTGGGCTTCAGGTGGCCCTCATTAGGGAACATAATGCAAGAGAGTTGTGCGTCAGCGCCAGAGGAGCCAAAGAAAGTTGTGCCTCTTTGATTAAATTCTGCTGAAGTCAAACTCTCAGTTCCTGGGCTGAACTGAGCCACTCAGCAGGTTTAAAGGTGCAGAGAGGGGATCTGTGTGTGGAGGTTTGCAGCCTCACAGCCAGGAGGTGTAAGGGAGAGCTTCCTCCTTCCTTAAAAGTTGGGTCAGGACCACTCAGAGGGGTTGTGTGTGAGGATGTGTCCTGTACATGTGCAGAGGGACCATCCACATCCTGAGGTGCTGGTCTAGAAAAAGATGTTCCTGCCCATAGCAGAGGGTTGGAATGAGATGGTCTCTAAGGTTCCTTCCAGCCCAAACCATTCTATGGTTCTGCTCTGGGTGGTTTGTGCTAAAAGCCCATGGACGGGAAGGAAAGGTCAAGGGTGTTGAGGGGAACATTGTGTTCTAGTTTCTAGAAGGGGATTTTTGCATTCTAGTTTCTTTAGTTTTCCTGTTGGAGCTGAGAAAACTGAGCTAGTGTGCTGCTGAGGAGGTGAGATGGGAATAAAACCTACCTGGAATATGTGGAGGGAGTGGTGGGAGTTGATCTGAGGCCTGTGTCAGGAGGGGAGCAGTAGTGGAAGCCCTGCTGGCTGTGTAGGTAATATTGGCAAAGGGGAAATGTTGCATGGTACATGTAGAAATGAGTCAGGAAATATATTAGTTATTTGAATTTATTTTTTTAAAAGAAAATACATGTGTTTAGTCAACAGTATGAAGTATGGTACCTCCAAAGGTACCTGTTTGGTGATGGAGATATGGAATTACTGTGTTAACCACTAAGATAAGGAATATCAGGGGAGGAAAGTCTGTGGAAAACGTGGTCTGTCATATTGAAGACCAAAAGCAGCTGCAGAATATGAAGCAATGGGAGAAGGGTTCCCCAGGCAGTGGGACAGAGAGAGCAGCCTGCAGGCAGCATTGGCTGGGTGGAGGAGCACTTGGCTGCTTTTCCAAGGTCATTAGGAAGTCTAGACTTTCCAATAAAAGGGTCCCATTTGCTGGAGAATCCTTGGGCTACCACTGCCCTGAGGGCTTCACAGAGAACTTAAAGGCATCCAGAACAGCCTGGCTAGACTGAGGCACCTTCCCTGAGTTTTTCTCTGTGTATGGACCTTGGAAGACAACTGTGGGGCAGCCTGGCAGGAATGATTTCCATAGAACATGCATCCTGCCCTTGCAAAGGGCAGCTCTGGGGCTGGCTCGTCTGGTGGCTGGGACACTTCTGTTCCAGACTGGCTGGGTTGAGCTCCTCTTCAGGTTCCTCACCCAGCAGACACAACAGAGGAGCCAAATCCAACCTCATTCCTCTCAGAAAGCCAGAAATTAAAAAAACTGCCTCTGTGTGCTGATGGAAGTATTTGAGGCATAACTCTATATGTGCAGTTGATTCCCAAAACTCAGAAAGGAGACTTTCACCTTTGCTACAAACCTCTCTTGGTGCCTCATCACTGGGTTGGTTGACCAATGGTGGTGCCATCCTATGGCTTTAAGCACTTTACATACCAGCTGTCTTCCCCATCTTAGAGAGCATCTCTGCCTAGTACAACACACCTGGAGAGAGCTTCTCCATAGCAGTGTTCAGAGTAAATCACAAGCCCAAACCCCTCTAAGATCACAGAGTGTGCTTCTTTTCCTGTCAACAGGGGCTGCCAACTTATGCTGCAACTTACCTTGGAAGGGGAAACCAAAGGGAGATGCTAAAGGCAGGGAAAAAATGAGTGCAGCTTTCTAATTGAGTCAGGGGAAAAAAAAATTCCAAGGTTTGTTCAAAAAAGGGCTTGAATGTTTGGAAGACTAGAAGTGGTTGGATAACATTTTTTTTTTTAAAACCCAGCTATGTTATCCTTGTCTTAGGGCACCCTAGAAAGCCATTGTCAGGAAGACTGGCCTGGTGGACTGAATCAGTATTTATCCATATGAATGGCCCCTGGGGACAGACAATGATGTCCACCCCAAAAGAACCCACCCTGAGGGCTGCAGTGATGGATAAAGAGTGTGGCCAGGCTTCTGCCCAAGGGAAACAGTTTGCTGAATGTGAGAAGTCTTCTGGCATCTGCACAAACTTAGATGATGTCGATTCAAGCCTTGAGGAGTTTCTTGTCTAACTGGGACCAGCAGTGTGATTTGGACAACCATAACACAGCTGGGGATGATTCCATCCTGGGAAGGTGTGACTAACCTGGGGCCATAGTAAAAGGGTTCCTATGTGTATTTACTGTATATTTTTGTGGCAGGTTTTCTTTTTCATAATTGGATCTTCCTGAACAGCGGTTGGATGGTTCAGCAAAGAGAAGAATGTGCACTAAAAATCGACCAATATACCCCTAAGTGGGGAGGAATCCTGGATAGCACTAGGGGAACTTCCAAAACTGGTGTTTACCTTTGCTTTGCTTTTAGGAATCCAATTTCTCTTTGTGAGCTGTGTGTGCAGAAGGGATAATATAAACTGAGTTTATCACAGCAGCAGAGCTGGAGCAACTCCAAGTATGTTGGTCTATACTCTGGAAATAGAAGACTTCTTATCCAATTATTTGCAGCTTGTTTTCAAGGGAAAAACGATTGACTTGAGTCCTGCACAGGGTGAAATCCTGTTAGAGTGTGTCATTTTGTCCTTTGGAGTGGGATGTAGGCCCAGGTTTCATAAGATGTTGTTTTGCCTCCTGGGATTGTTGAAAAGCTGCTGTGTCAGACTGGGGATCTTTAGTCTTCAGATGAGATAGCACCTCTCTGTTGGAGTGAGGGATGAGGCTTAAGATACACATGATAAGCTTTATCTTCCTGTCCCAACCCTTTTCACCCACTGTCATGATTAAATTTGTGAGAAGAGTCACAGTAATAAATAAACTATACGTTATTGAGGGTAAAAACTCCCAGGAGGGAGGCATTGAGTGGTATGGAGACACAGGCACACTTAACAATGAAACAAAGAGACAGACTTTGGCTGAACATCAGGAAAAACATACTGAGAGTGAAATAAATTTGGCTATAGGACAGTTCCCAAAAACAGTAGCAGCAGTCCTGTTACCCAGACTAATTTTAAACACTCCTATAGGCATCACTCCCATCTGGGTCTGGTAAGAGAAGACGTCAGTCACATGCATAGTTTGAAGATGTCACCTTTTCTTTTGCCTGAAGTTTTCCATGACATTTTTTTTTTTTTTGATCAATGGAGATATTTGCTTTCCATTTGAACCATTATCTTTGTTTGTAGCAAATGTAAAAAGAAAAAAAATAATTTTGGTAATGTGAAGACAAGGGAAATTTTCAGCTGTTTTAATGTGGCTCTTCCTTTAAAGGGGTTTGGAATCAGCCATAATCTGACCAGATTTTTGCACTAGGTAGCAGAATCAAAATGTGTTGGAGAAAGATATTAAAAGAGAATTTTCTCTCCAGTCACTATCACAAACCAGCATCTTCTGAGGTATAGGGGGGTCTGCACAGACTGCTAGCATCAAATGCTTCTTGCCCTCATACAAACCAACCAGTAAGGAGTCAGGAGCAATGTTTGGCCAGTGATGTGGATACTCCACATCAACTACAGCCTTCTCCAAATTCTTGCTTCTTCCTTTTGGTACCCTTTTTTCCTTGTGGCCAAAGTGAATCCAGTATGAAAGCCCTATTAACTCATTCACTGGGATTAAACACTGATGAGAAGAAATGTGAGAGGTAAGGAAAAGATGGTGCAAATGAGTCAAGCTCTCCTCCAGTGCCTGTGTGGGCAGCCTGAGGGGACCCCAGGCTGTTGGCTGGGAGGGCATGGAGCTCCTCCCTGGGCTCCTGGCCATCTGGAGGGGCTGGATGGTGCTGGATGGTTTTGTGTTTGCTCCCTGGCTTAGTCTCTCATAACATGGTTTGCAGCACATATTTTGTGATGTGAGAATGTGCTCTCTGTTCCCTTCTAATGCACCTGTTGGTTCCACAAATAGGCCTGCCAATTAAACACAGGAGTCAAATCCCACAAGGAGCTTGGTTGCCTATGCTGGAAGATGTATGTATGTAATAAATGGTGTTATGAGGTATACACCCAAGCCTATTTATGAGTTACCATATGAGAGAGAAAGCAGGGTCAGGGTACTGAATAAGCTCAAATAACATATGGATTTATATGCTAGATCCACCTTCCAACCCTTTATTTCATCTCGGGCAAGTTATTTATCTTCTCTGGGCCTCAGATCCTCTACTGAGTACATCTGGGATAATAAAAAACGTCCTTTTTATCTGTTTTTTCTGCTCTGGTTCCTCATGCTCAGAAAAAAGAATTGCCTCTCTGTGCACATACTTGATTTTGTTAGGATTTTTACTAACACTGAGGTGTTGCTGTTGCATTTCTGCTTGTGCCCTTGCAGACCAGAGATGATTCAGGAGCAAAGCAGAATACTCCTTCTAGAGTCCCCTTTTATGTTTCATCATTGGTACCTCCTCTCACAAGTAAGTGAGTTGCATTTTACGCATCAGATCAGAACTAAACTTTGGTTTCCACGGAAGTCAGGTACCTCTGTATCCAGCAAAGTCCTGTTATTACTCACCAGAAGGGAAGACAACATTGTACTCCAGCTGTAGCTGACAGGCAATTTATATGGGATGAATCCCTTAACAGTGGACTTCAGCCTTTCCTGAAATCTTATCCCCATGTGAGGGAGGCCTCTGGCTTCGTGGAGCAGCTCGTTCCAGACAGATGCTGACAACTGGAGCTGAGTGGTGCTGAGGGAATGTGACACAAAGCTGCAGCAAATGTATTAATTGCATTGCTCGGGGAGGGCTGGATTCTTTCCCCTGCCCCTCCTTTCACTCTGCCGAAGCTTTGTGTGTGCTGGGAGCCTTGCTGGGTTTTTCTCATGTACGGTAATTAACTAACACAGCCCCGAGTTCTGGGCATCTGCTTCACATCCCGGGAAGGTGCGTTATTAACCCAAAAGGATTTGATACCCTCCCGCTGTGTCCCATTTTCTCTGCTCTTGCCTGGTCCTTCTATTTGATTCAGCCTCCCAGGTCCATTAAGATCTTCACAGTTGCCCATGCACAAACCTGACAGGCTCATGGGGAGATTCTAAAATGATGCTGGTTCAATTAGCAGGATATAATTTGCCCTTTGGTGAAACCCTTGGCTCCCCTGCCAGGCTAAGCACTCACTGCCAGAGCACTTAGCACAAGGAGGGGTGTTCCCATCACATCTTTCCCAATGGCAGGTCGCAGAAACCATGGACCCAAGTAGCTGCTGTAAGAAAGGAATTTTATTTTTATCCCAATTTTATTTTTCCTCATGAAATGAGTTTTAGAGAAACCAGAAAGCCCAGTTTGGATATTTGATGTGAACAAACCAGCTGGCAGCTGTAGTTTTTATTTTAGCCTGGGAATCCTACTGGCTATATTTTTTTTGTTCCTTCCCCATGAGCTCCTCTTGCAATTTGAGTTGTTCTGCCCTGTAGGTCACAGACCAGTTTGCGATACAATTTTCTGTCTCTGTGTTGATCAAATACTTTTCCGAATGATTTGCTGTTTGCTGTGGTTGTTAACCTCCTGAGTACTGAGTTTTGCTTCTCTCTTTCACCTCTGAGATGTGCTGAAATACCTGAAGAGATACCAATACCAGATCATGCATATTCATAGTGGTTATTCCCCATTCAGCTGCACAGACAACGAATTTCACATGCTCACCAAAAGCAGAGATGAGTCAAGCCTCGAGTGAAAGTGATACTCGGGATGGGGGGAGGGAAGGAGAGTCAGGATACAATTTGGGGTTTTTTTCTCAGCCTTCAGCCACTTTGGACAGTAGCTGCTCCCATGAGATCTCTTGTATATTAGCAAAGGGATGGATTTGTGTGCTTCGCTGGTGGAGCGTCTCAGACTGGAGGGGAGTCTTCTGGAGAGATGATGTGGAAAAGACCAGTGGCATCTGCCCCTGCTGGGGCAGGGAGAAAGTTTGGCCAGAACTGCTCTGAGAGTAGTGCCAGAGTTTGGTCTGGTTGTACTGGGTCTCTCACACAGTGGGAAAAACCTGCCCTTAGCTCTAGTCTTGAGGAATACTTTTTTTTTTTTTTTTTTTTTTTTTTTTTTTTGTGTTACTGCTCTTTCCCAGGAGACTCCCTTGGGTTTATAAACGACTGCATTTCCCTTCGGCATGACAGCTGCAGCTTCACCTCTTCTCGTGTGAACCTGGAGTCAGGTCAGGCTAAAATGCTGAATCCTTCCTTTCTCCTTCCCGTGGTTCTCTGGCCCCCTCCTTCCTTCCCCATATCAACTGCCTGTATTGCCATGACTTGAGGATTAGCTTTTTCCCTGCAGGACTGAGCTGAAATTCAAGTGCTTTACCGAGCAAAACAAATCTCTTCAATATTAGCAAGGCAAAGCAAAATGCTTGAGCACATGTGGTTTTTGTTAGCTGACTTCTCCCCCAGCCTCACGTTTGGTTGCAGTGTCAAATTCCCTCTTAAATATGCTTAGGAGGTCACAGAAAGCAGGTGAATAGTCATACAATAAAAATCACATCACACCTCTTAAAAAGTTTTTTTTAAAAAATACATCCCCTCTTTCAGTCTTCCCCCTCTCCACCCATCCCTATACACAGCAGAGGCAAAGACACGATTATGCACTTAGTGGGAAAGAACTAAAAATGAGTTTTCCTAGCAGGTTGGAGCACAGGGATGTAGTTAACAGATGAGATTGCTGCAAATGCAGACACAGAGTTTTAGGGTGCCCAAAGTTAAGCAGGTAACTATAGGTCAGGCTCTCAGCTGATACAGGTTTTGTTCCCTGAGTGATTCTGCACAGCAGCACGGTCTGGCTTCCAAAGGAGCGTGCTGGTGCCAGCTGGGTGCTTTTGGGAAATGTGTGTTGAGTAAGATGCTGAGGAGATGGCAAAGGTATGTGTGCAGAACACACCTCTGAGTGCTCAGTGCAGGTGCGAGCAGCAAAGCTTGGATGGGGTTTTTGAAACCATGACTCAGTTCCTTTAGGATGATCAGATACTGGGTTTCTGTTGTGTTAGCAAGGGGAGCTGAGCCAGGGCCTGACACCCCCAGTGCTGCTCAGCAGGTGGAAACTCACATCAATCTCTCCAATTGATTTGACCTTATGAAAGAAATTCTAATAAATCCTGGCAATGAATTTTATGAGGCCCCCCCCAGCAAAGGCAATACCTGTGCTTCAGCTGATATATGAGCTAACTCAAAGAAAGCTGGCTGGAGCATTAGAGACAGGTGAGAAATGTTTGTGAGTTAAGTCTCTCAATGAACCCACTAGCATTGCTTGAAGAATATTCATTCATTTTACAGCCTAGATAGACACTTGTGACAGCAAAGAAGTTGTGGATGCCTCATCCCTGGAAGTATTCCGGGCCAGGTTGGAAGGGGCTTGGAGCAACCTTGTCTTGTGGCACCCATAGCAGGGGGTTTGGAAACAGAGGTTTGCACCTGTGGGTTTTATTCAGGTTGTTTGTGTGTATACACTGATTTTAATGGTCAAAAGGTGACAGAGTGAAAAATAGAAATATTGAGGAAACTTGATTGTGTTCAGCTCTGTGCTTAGGTATTAACTCTTCTCAGCAGGGCACTCACATGTGAAAAGGTTTTTAACAAAAGGTTGTCATAGCTCAAGGCCAAGACCTGCCTCTTGTTTTATTGAACAATGTGTTTGACTCATATTTGAGGTACCTTTTGAAGGAGAAGCTGTCATGGTATGTGCAGGTGTGTAAGCTATGAACCTTTGTATAAACCACTGAATTTATTTGAGCTGAGATTTGTTCTCGGAAGTTAGTCTTTGGGCTGTGAAAACAATTCTCCCTGTTACTCTAAGATAGATTTTCCTGCCAATAAATATCCTGGGTTTTATCTTGATTACTTTTTTTTTTTTTTTGTTCTCACAGCCCTGCACTCTGCTCCTGAGTCTTTGGTGCTCTGTAATTTCCAGTGTCTCCTGATGTAAAATGGAGGATGAAGACAACAATTGAAACAATTGCAGTAGAGAAGGTTTTCAACCTCTGCCTCTGCTTGCTGGTGTACTGTGAGCCTTAAATAACATGTTTATAAAGTGGTCTGATGTGTGACACTCAGATGAATGCAAGTGTCGTTCAGAAGTGCACAGACCTGCAATTTATATAGTAAATACACCTTTCATGTTCAGTAAAGTTGAAGTCAATCACCCTAGTCTCAAGGTGACAGTATTTTAAGCCATAGCTATGCAATTCTACTAATTAAAAAGTCGGGAGGCAGAAAGCTCACAATAATTCAGCCTGTATCTCTCTGGGATTCTTTTGCCTATGAAGAAAGAAAGAAACAAACTTTTGGTGCAAAAAGGTTCGACTTCTAATTTTTAAAATTCTTTGATGGGTTATAAAATCCATGTAATCACTCATAGGAACTCTTGGTGATTGTGATGATAATGTTTAGAAGCAATTATTTTTGCGCTTTAGTCTTATAAATAGTAGATTGCAGTTACTGCAACTCTTGCTAAACAGTGAGGGAAGCAGCCCTGGACCCCTGGATTCTTTAGGGTGTTCAGCTGAGACTGGAAAAGAAGAGGTCTTTGTGGTGGTGAGAGGTAGATGTGCTTGCATGGCATGTAAGTGAAGAGGTATTAGAAATATGTTTTGCCTCTGGAACATGTAGATGAAGTCCTTTCCTCCTCTTAAAAAGAAGTTGGAGCAGTAAAAAAATGGAAGTGACAGGAATGAGTCTTAAAATTTCACCCCTAGTGAGAAATCCAAGATTATTACTAACATCAACTTTTTGAAGAAAATCAATAACCCAGAGCTATCTATTTGAAAGCATAACAGAAGACTGACTAGACTGAGCCTTTTTTTAAGGGTAAAAATCCCCAAAACATTCACAGGTAGCAGCTGAAGAGGGTGGTTTTAAAAAAATCATTATTATTTTTGTGGCTTTTTACCGGTGAAGTTTGCTATTAGAACAAATTGGTTAGGGTGGCAATATCCTTGCAGGGATAAATGTTGCTCATATCAAATGTGTTTGTTTTTCCTGATAATCTAATTTTCTATTTCAACCAGGAGCAGAGTGCAGAGATCTGCACCTTATGGCAGCAAGTGAGGTCACAATGAAAAACCCACTGCAGCCACCTCATGCTTTAAAGATCTGAGGGGATGAAGCACAGCTCAGCTGCTTGCTGTAGCAAGAAGTTAAACAAATAAATAAAGACAGATAAATTACCAAGAAAAAAAGTAAAATGCTTCCTACATGCCAGGAGTAAAAATGTAACAGTGTCCTGTCCCTTCTGGGCAGCCTCAGAAGGAGAATTAGGGAAAACTAAATTGAATAATTCTGCCCTTTGCACTGCAGAGCTGCCAGCTCAGGTCCTCTGAGGGCCTGGGACATTGATCAGTGATGGGGACAGTCAAGATGGTGAAATGTGCCCTCATGCTGGGGCAGGAAACTGGTTGTGGAAGTGTTGATGGCTTTGATCCTCTTGGGACCAGTCACACAGGATGCCCACGTGTTGTTTATTACTTACAGGACAGGAGCCTGGCAGCAGCAGTTGAGAGGAGGATGTGCTGAGGTGGAGAGGCTGGGGATGATGAAAGACAGATCTGCAGCCTAGGAGGTTGGGGATGTCTGGGAGACAGTCCTGTTTCTCTTAGCACAGCTGCTCAGCTGCCTTGTTTTATAATGAGGTTTTGGATTTGGACCTTTCTGTCTCGTTGTCACGTCTTTCACTTGTCTTTGTCTCGGGAGCTTGGTGAGCCAGGAGGCTGCGTTTGGAGAAGGACCTGCTGTGATGATAAATAAGGTGCAACCAAAGCCATGGGCCCCAGATAATAGATGTTCCATTCTGCAGGACGCACCCATTTGGGCAGTTTAATTTCTAACCAGTTAAAGATCCCTCTTGTGAAAAATGACTTCCCATTCCCAACCTTATAATGAAAGTAAAATAGTGAGAAGACAGATGAGTTAGCACTCCTAGAAATCTATTATGTAGCTGGGTGAGAAATAAAACAATTTGTCTCCCCCTTGACTGACTTTTCTTACACCAAATAACTGTGTAATTGTCTTAAACCCCGAATAGAGAGCACAGTCTGGAGGAGAGAGGTTCTTATATTTCAGCTGGCTCCCAGCTGTTCAGCTGGGGAGAACGAGGTTGTGTGTGTGAAGGGAATGCACTGGGAACCCATTTCTCAGAGCTGTGACCCTTTTCCTGTTTGTCAGATGCACTGATTATCTGGAATACATTTTCTTGTCAAGTATTGTGTGAGATTCTGGCAATACAGCTGCCTCTGAGCCCGAAAGGAGTCCTCAGCTGGCTGAGGCTTGGGTGGACAGCTGGGATTGTGCACTCTAAGAACAGCAAGAGGAGCTGGCTGGAGCCGTGGAGCTCAGAGCTGCACCTTGGATGTGACAGTCACGGGGCAAATACACTCAGGAGACCAAAGATATAATAACCCAAGTAGTTATTAATATTTTAAAAACTTGCATTATTTTAATTTTTACTTTTTTTTTAAATTGCTGAAACAATGCAAATGAATTTTGTGGGAGTGAGGTGGCATTTTCTGTGTTTCTGTAGCTGGATATGTTACTGTTCCTTCCTTACATCATATTTTGAAGTTCTAATTCTGAATGCTCTCCATGTAGATTCAGAACCCTTTTTTACCATGCATTATATAGGCTCAAATTTAGAGCTAGAGTGGCAATGGCTTGCCCTTAGTGAAGAGAGATGGATAGTTCTGATGGTACTGGAACTGATGGAGATTGGATCAGGAAGTAGAAGAGTCTTCAGGAGGTATCAAGAAGACAGTTTTTCAGCACATGGATTGAATCTTACCCTCTGCTTTGGTATCTTTGTAAATTGTTTTCTAAAAAAAAAAATGACCAGCTTTATTTGAAAAGGTCTATTTTTTTTTCTCAGTATGAGGCATATGAGATTCAGAGACTATTAGGTCTCTAAGTTTTGTCCAGGGGTTAGCAGTGCTATATCTTTCAACTCCAGCTTTCAAAACAATCAGTAGTTTATTGTGTTAGGACAGATTTCTCCTCTTCTGAGAGAAGAAACTGTGTTTTAATAGCAGTGTTGATAGTAATCTTTTCAAAATTTGGAGTTGTGGTATGGAGAAACTCAGAGCTCTCAGCACAGTGCAAATCTTTGTAGTTAAATCAATGAGCTCCCCTGTTGAGAAGTGAATGACCAAAGGCTCTGTGTCATCTCTGCCCCCTTCACATAATCCCAGTGGTGTGGAAAGTGGAATTACTGCCCAGAAATTAGCAAACAATTCACAACAATGAAGGTATAATGAAACACACTGAACACACAGCCAGGGAGGAAGTTCAGGTTTGTGTTATTTGAAAAGAGAGGAGGCAAATCAGGAAGAAACACACCCTTGAAAAACCCTAGGGTGTGAAGGGGATTTCTGTGCTTTTCTCTCTGATGCAGGGGAGAGCTGATGGCCAAGAGAGGCGTTGTCCTGCTGTGGCTCTTGTGTGTGTGTGAAAGCTGCCTAACTCCTTCTGGGACCTGACTTTCAGGGAGTGTTGAGCCTTTTTTGTCTCTGCAACCCAGCTGAAGCCACAGCTCTGAGCCATGAGGTTGCCCAAACCCATGGCTGAGAACAAGAGGAATTTGCTTCCAGGAATACCCAAGGATGATTTGGGCAGCATTCTATTGACATTGTGGCGTTGCTTTGGTGAGGGCTGTGCCGTTTGCTAGCATCTGCCCTCTTTGTGGATGGATCTCCTCCTGCTTTCTGTGTCCTCATGCCTGAACCTGTCCCATCATGGCTGAACTGTGTGAGACTAAGCCGGGGAAGCTGTCCCCTGAGCATGAGGCAGCAGGGCACAAGTTCATCCTTTACTCACCCTCCTGTGGTGATCAAGCTCCTGTTTCAGTAAAACCTCACCAAATGAGTGTAGAGGTGTGTCTGGAGACATTTCTGTGCCTCTGCCTCCAGTTTGCTCCCAGCCCTGGTGCAGGAAGGAAGGAATGGGCTCCTTGGCAGCCCCTGCACAGCCTCTCCTGCTGGGCTCTGGCCTTGGTGCTCCTCTGCACACGGGCAAGGTGCAGAGTAAAGGGCTGCCTCAATGGGAAGGAGCTGGAAAGTGCACGTGGTTTGCAGCCTGGCTGTATCAAAGAAAAGCTAATGACAGATATTTACATGGAAATGTCAATAAACATTTTTCTACGTGATTTTGACTGGCCCACTGGTAATGTATTCCCAGAGGAAACAAATTGGATCGTCAGTCAGCCCAGTGCCTTTGTCAGTCCTGAACTCCATTTAAAAATAACATTATTTTAACATGTTTTTAAAGCACCTTTTCCTAACATGATCCAGAAGGCTGTGTAAAAACAACTTGGAATAATCTTGAAACCTATAGAGGGCCAAGCCAGAGAAAAGGAGCCAACACCTTTGGGCAAAGAAAACCAGAAAATCTGAGGAGAAGAGCCAGGAAGAAGGGAGGGAATATATTTTCATGGAAAAATCTACCTCTAAAACAACATGCTTTTCAGAAAAGGTATTTTCTCTCCATGAGAAATGTCCATGTAAAATGAATGCAATGCTGTATGTATTTATTTAGTTTTCTGCATTTATCTATTCAAATTTCTCATTAAAATAATATCCCATTAGCACCTAGAGCCAGCAAGCTTTTGTCTTTGGATCTCCCTCAAATTATGATCTTGGTTATTCTATTAATGGAATATGAGATTAGGGAGTTTAGGTTAAATACATCATGAAGCAACAGCAGCATACAGCTCAGATGCCAGTTTTATTTTTTCTGTGATTGGTTAATCTGTGGATTGAGGAGACCAGGTGTTTAAATTCCACATTCTTGATATTCCTCTAGCAGTGTCTCCCAGTCTGTGGGAAAACACAATCAGTTGAGGCCACTGCTGCAGAAATGCTGAAATAAAACACAACTTGAGAAAGGATCTTTTAAGAAAATGGAAACTGCAGTTTGTGTCAGTCCTGTTCTGAGCAAACTGACACCTAAATGACTGACAGCAGCAAAGATAAATATAGCAGCAGCACAGCAGGGGAGCTGAGATGAATAGAGGCATATTCCAGTGACAGGCTCTGTGACATCCTGAACTGATGTCAGTGACGAACATCCTGAGCAGTGAAAAAGTCCCAGGATTTGCCCTGTTGGATTCAAAGACACAGAGTCTGAGGCAAGCTCCAAGGCACATGTTTCCCTTCACTTGATGCCTGTTCCCTCAGGGCACCTGAAGATTTTCAGGTGTGGTTCATGCAGGATCAGGAACTCCTCGTGAAGTTCCTCTTTTGGTACTTCTGCACTGTTTACATTTGATAATGCTCATCAGGACTTTATATCTGTTTGAAAGTAGGAATTTTGAGCTCTGTTCTACTTCTCCAGTTGGATCTGGAGCAGATCATGCTTGTACAATAGATGCAAAAGAATGAACAGTCAAGGAAAAAAAAGCCAGCCAAGAGTTGGAAGCATTTTATTGTGCTTAATGGGCCACCAGTAGTAAGTAGAATCTACTGCAAGGGTGAGAATGTAGCTTCCTGCCTTTCACTGGCCAACACCTATTTAGTGAGTTTAGTCTGTAATTCTGAGATGGTGGGAATGATGTAGTTTCAGGCATAGCTCCCATTTCTCCATCTAGTAGAGGCCCCCATTCTGCTGAGTCCTGTAGGTGCCTGTTCTACTCCTCTAGGTAAGGATCTGTAAAGGAATATGAATGATACTGAAGATATAAGAGGAAAAACCTTTTATTTCTTTTTGCTTTTTTCTGCTTGCTTAATAAAAACCCCAAGATTGTTACAAATAGAGGTCGAATCTGGTCCCCTCTACTTTTTGGATTTTCTGTGCATCTAGACAGTCTAAGGCAAGCCAAATACTTGAGGACAAAACTTCTCTCTCAGAGAGAATTTTATGATGCACCTTTGTATGATGCACCTCTCTGTGCAAAGCAGAGAAAATATTTATGGGAGAGTTACCCAAGCAGTGTGTGTATATGTGTGCACAGCCATGAATCCATGTGAACTGTCCCTGCAGGATAAAAAGCTTTTGTGATGGTTTAAGAAAAATATTGAGTTACCAAGAGGACTGGATAGCAGCAGTTTTCTGAATACTTGTGCTTTTCCCAGACAGCTTTCAGAAATAATCTTTGGTTGCTGAGGCAAGAAGTAAATAAAAAAGCAGCAAATTTTCTCTGATGGGGAATTTTTGGCTTCTGTATGAGTCTGGGTCATGTGACTGGACTGGGTTGATTTAGGAGCAGTGCACTGCGACTCTTTTTGAGAGTGCTGAATTCAGAGACCACTATGCACTGCAATTAGATAGTGTTTGTAGGATAGAGGGATTAGGAAAAATAGTCACGTTACAGCTGCCCTGTGTCTCAAAGCTTGTTTGGAAACACTTTTAATTGGTCTATCTGTCATGCCTTTCATTTGGATTAAGAATGGCTGGTGCTCTGAATTGCCCAGAAGCAATAATCTCAGCAAGACCATGTTCTCTTCACAGCTTCATTAACCTCTACAATAAACACTCAAGGCTTTACAGTATAAATGTTCACAGAGAAAATGTTTTGCAGCTCTTGTATGGGCCATCTGTCTTTTGACGTAGCCACGGGTGAATGCTAGATAGTTATTTCCTAAAGAGTTGAGTACAAAAATCAAATATTCAGGGCCCTGCAGATATTTTGAATGGACCCCAGCTCTTCTTGTGTACATCCATTCCCAGAACCCTCTGGAGGGCTCCTTCAGTATAGTTGGAAAGGCATGAGTAGGTGCTTGGGATGTCTGTAGCCTGTAGGAGGGTGGAAGTGAAGAGACAGGTTGAAGTTATTCCCCTAGAAAATAAACAGTGCTTTTTCACATGCTGTGTCTTGCTGATTTTGGCACCAGACTGCAGTGTGCCCTAGCTGGAGGGAAGAGCTGGGTGGAGAGACCTTATGGAAAGATCTCCTGGATAAGCTTTTTATCTGGGAAGTGCTTTGAGAGAGGAGCAGAACAGGGGAGAATAACCCAGCCACGAAGGGACTTGGGTTTATAACCAGAACTTTGCTGCGTGACCTGCAAAATGGGGAGTTGGCTTTGGGAACTTGCATATGCAGATGGCCCTCTCAGGCAGTAGCTAAAACAGTACTTAAAAAAAGTTCCAGATAGGAAAAAAAAAACAAACAAGACAACAAAACTAAAAAAGAAAACCACAAACCCACAAAACCTGCCAAGATATAGGAACAATAAATGTATTAATAGTAATTGGAAAAAATCTCCATGCCAAAATCCTGGACTGGTGCGGAGTGATGTGGGGAGAGAATGTGTGGCACTGCTTCTTCAGCTGTCTGTGCCTGACATGAGCAGGAGTGAGAGTTGTTTAGGAGGTTAGGTTGAAATTGGAGTTGAGGAGTTACGGTGTTACACACTGGGATTTGTGTGTGAAGTAGTCCCTCAAGCTTTTAGGTTTATTTCTTTGAAAGTAATCCCATGACAGTCCTGTAAACCTGCCCTATTGCTTGCTCTGCTAAGGCTCTCTGGGTGATCTCTCCATGATGGTCTGTCTTATAAAATATGCAATATCTGATTGAGCTGAGATTGATTTAGGCTGTAATGAGGGTGTGTATGTGTTAATAAAACCCTGTTAGGCTGTTGATATAGCAATGCTGCTTCTGTCACAAATTGTTTTACCTTTAGCTTGTGGCAAACAGCTCTGGGCTCACAAAACAGATTTCACCATTGGCCTTTGAGTCATTTAATACTGATAGGAAACAACATTTTCAGGGAGACACTGCAAGATAAATTCCAGTTCCTACTTGGATGAAACTCCTTTTAAAATCCATCTTCTCCATGTCTTGTGTTCTTCCAGATACTGACAAGAGGTTTCCTCATCCAACCTTAACTTGGCTGCCTCATTGGCTCTCAGCCTACCAGCAAGGAATGGGCACCTACCAAGTACATCTCTGGATGGCATGAAATTTTATTTGAACTATGTATGCTTTTTGAATCTCTTCTTTCCTTTCCAGAAATGCTTCAGGGTTTGAATGGAGTCTGGAGAGGAGCTAGTCTATGGAACAGCAACCAGTTGTTTTATACACAAGCTACTGGAAAACTGACAGGATCTCTTCATTTAGCTGAGATGGCATCTTCTGCATTCTCGAGGTCTCTAGCCAAGTTCATCCCAAAGATAATGGGTACCACAGGTAATTTAAGGAACAAAGAGCCTCTCCCTGCAGCTATGTGCAACTGCTGGTGGTTACCTAATCCTGCACCTGCACACAATTGCTGATGGTTTCATGATCCTATCTCCTGCTATCTCACACAGTCCACTTGCCTCTTTTACACTGCAAAATATCTTTTGTTATAGACTCTCTTGTGGCTGGACACTCTTGCAGGCCACATTTTGCTCCAGTTCTAATCAAATTTCTCTTCATTTGATTCCCCTCTGGTCATATGTTTGGGGTTTTTTTAATGTACTGAGAAAACTCTTTTGTGCAAACCAGAGTGGTTGGTGAGGCAGCTGAACCTGATTAGTATTTCTGAGCATCTCCATGAGATAATCTGCAGTTATCCTTCCTCCCTGTTCCCTCTCCCTCCCACTATTGCAAGGTAATTTTATAGCCAGTGAGATCATGCATTCAGAGATGTTGTCTTGGTGTAAACTTGTATCTGCTAACACATCTGTGTGAACCATTTCACATCAGCTTTCGGTAGCAGGCTAAGGTGTTCCCATTTCTTCATGTGTGCTGGGTTTCTTTCCTTGTGGAATTTTCCAGTGATGAAACAAAGTACCTATCAGTCAGGAATTATATCTAGATTTTAAATCTCTTTTTGAATCATCTCACAATTTTCCCAGCTATTTCACGGTCTCAAACCATTTTGTTCTCCTTATGTCTTGTCTACTTTCAGGAAGATTTTACTGAGCTATTTGTTACTTACTGGTTCCACTTTCTACCTCTCTCTTAAAACTCTGGATCATGTTAAATGTTTGTGTGGAAACCAGCAAATATGAGTGGTTTGCCAGAGGTCATTAGCAGTTGTTTTAGATCCTAGAAACTCTTGGAACCCTTTGCTCTAATTATGAGAAATAACAACATGCACCTGTACTATAATTTTTATCTGCAGATCTTGAAATTATTCATAAATATCTGTCAAATATTCACCACTTCTATGTGGGAAGGTAAAAATCTGAGTAAATGGAAGGGCCAAGTCATCAAAGAAACCGAAATAATGCACTGTCCCTTCCATCCATGCTGAGATGCTCTGGATCCACAGCTCTGAAGGAGATACCTGAACTTGCAGGTTTTGGGGTTTTTTTTTAATTTTTTTAATTGCACTGGGAGAGCTTGGGATGTCAGTGTAGTACACAAAAGCCAGAATATGGAGTGGAAAGTAATGTAGTTTCACAAAGAATTAAGGGTTTACACAGATGTTTTTCTGGGCGTGGGTGCTTTTAGGGTGTCTTATTTGCTGCTTTTGGAAAGGAATTTTTGTTGCTCTTTTCATTCTTAAGCTGCTTTTTTGCATTCTCAGAGCAGATGGCCAGAGAGACAGTTACATTTTTGGCTTGGTAATTCCTTCAGAAGTTAATGCTGCCTTTCTGATTCTCTCGTCTTTTGCTTGAACCTCTGGAACATAATTAAAGTAGGTTCATTAACCAATAAGTTAATTAAAAATAGGTTGGAGAGAGCCTTAAAAATAATCTGTCCTACCTCCCCTGCCATGAGCAGAGACACCTTTCACTAGCCTGGGTTGCTCAGGGCCCCATCCAGTGTGACCTTGAACACTTCCAGGCATGGGACACCCAAAATGTGTGATCATGTGGACCTGAACTATAGCTCTGAGTTCATCTGACTTGTCCATGTGGATTTGGACAGAAACCCTCAAAGTAAAGGTGATTTCAGCCCCAATGGTAGAGGCCCTGCAGGTGTAATTACTGTGTGTACAGCAAACCACGTGAGCACAACTCTCCACGTTGAATTGGAGTGGGAAAATGCTCATTTGGAAGAGCCTGATTCATACATTACTTCATGTCAGAAACAATTTTCATATTGAGAAGAGATTATTTGCATTTGATTACTAAAAGCTGATGTTTAGTCAACAGCTGTTTATATTTCTGAGGCAGAGAAGTCATTTCACTTATTACAGGAAGATACATGCAGGCCTTAATCAGAAGGCTGCAAGGATTTCTGTGATGAATTTTACATGAAAGCTCTGTGCTGTATCTGACACCGGTTGTCCAAACTGGAAATCAATATTTCTGGGTTAAATGACATTTATAAAGAAGGAAATCAAGCTTGTTAGTGCCTGTCATGAAATGAAGTGGGTATTTAGTTTTCATCAAAAATCTGTAAGATTTTTGGAAATTTTTGAAGACTGAGGATTTTTACTTTTAACAGTTTACCCAATGTACTCTGTTCCTATATAAAAAACTGCTATTCTTTTTATGTATATTTCCTGTGGAAAGGGTGTATGTAGGGAACTGTGGGATCTCATTTGTCTGCATAGTGTTTTTTGATATATAATTACATCATTTAGATCACATACAACTCTATTATCATATATGAATTATTGTCTCAGAGTGCAATGCTGAAATAAAGACATTGTTTAGTCGTTTGGCCAATTACACAAAATCTGATTGAGCACTGGAAGTATTGCTCTTAGGGGGATTTTCTCATCCATAGGTTGATTTATTTTAATAGTAATAATAATTTTAAAAAATTAAAGAATAGTTTGAGATGGAAAGCCTTTAGAATGTAATACAGAAATCTTTCAGAAATACCAAAGATAGAGGGGTTTATGACAATTCAGCCATGTCTTCCCCCATGCAAGACAAACAAGTACCTCTCACCAGATCTTATTCTGTCAATTTTTCATCTTTTTTTAGTCCCTCTTTTTAAAAGTCTTTCTGGCTATTAGAATTGGGAGGATGAATGGCAACTGTCAGTCATGAAACAAAATACAGGGGAATGCCATTTTTAGATTTAATAGCATGTATGTTTTGGGCCTCTATGGAAGGAATATTTTTGAGCTGTTCCTTGGCCAGGTTAAATATTGAATTATAGACTTAGATGTTTTAGATACATCCCAACCAGATCACTGCTTGGCAAGTCCCTGTAGGCATTTGTAAGTCGATGCCATGGTTCATTCCATGTTTCTTCAGTCAGAAGAGGAAGCCATGGTTCAGCAGGAGACTCCTTTGGTCCCTTCTGCTGAGGAGCTGAACGTGGGGAGGAAGGGCTGCTCTCTGCTGGCTCTGCCTATGCCTCAGAAATTAAATGCTCCAACTCTGCAGTGCTGAGCATCCATCCTGTTTGAGGGAGACTGTGCTTTGCTGCTCACATCCATCCATATCCATTAGCCATGCAGGGCAGAGTGAATGGAGTAGCTGGTGTTCAGGTTTTCAGAGAACCAGGAGTGAGATTTTAATTTGTCCAGAAAACATGGTGTAATGTTTCCATTTCTTCTTGTCTGGCTTAACCAGTGTTCAATATGGGCCTGTCTTGCTGAGTTACTGCCAAGAAAAGGTGAGAGTGTGCTGCTGTGAGGGGTGAGTGAGCAAGGACAGCCACCCTATAATCCAGTGGAACAGAACTGTGTCCTTGCTGGATAATATGACAGTGTCCTGCAAATTAAATTTTTTTTTTTAAAGTAAATCCTTTGTTGATTGAGTAGCTGAGGCAGATATTTGAAGACCTCTATTTGCTCCCAATGTAAGTGTAAGCTGATAAACTGGGGGCTTCTGGGTTTTTTCATCCATGCAGTGTTTGCTAATGAACCTTCACCGTGTCTTTGAAGAATCCTTTATGGGGAGGAGCAGCAGATGAGCAATGTGATTAGTGATGCTGTCCATATGAACTCAATTGTTCTCACCTTTGTATTTCTCAGGGGAGGAGGTTCACATCACAGGGCCAAGGTCACTGCAGGCTGGGCATCTCCAACCACATCATTGCTGGAAGTATCTGGGAAAATGGGAAAAGCTATTGCATGATAAACTAAAGAGTAATCATGGGCAACATTGTTAATTATGAATTTCTTCCTTAGCGGGATCTAGCAACTGTCAGCTGGGAAAAATGTTGATAGACATAGCTGGGCATGGATTTCAGAGGTAGCAGAAGTAAATGATAATGTGAGTACTGTTCTGGGAAGAGATCTTGTCAAATGGTACAAATTTCAGGCTCCTGTTATGTCTTCACAAGGCTTTTCTTCCTGCAACTATCTTTGTCTGCAGGCTGAAATTCCATGGTATTCTGGAATGTAAATACCTAATTGTGCTTGCAGATCAGGTACTTAAACTTCCAAATCCTCGCCATCTTAGTATCTTTGTTTTCCAGATTATATAAATCCTAAGGGTTAGGAAAGGAGATTTCCATCTGTGAAGCTGTCATCCTGACGCATTTCATCCAGGACATGTGGCATTTTGTAAATGCCACCTTAACAATCAGGGATGAGGTATTACACAGAAATATTTTTGGTAGATGAATAGAGGCCCTTTTAGGGGCAGAAATGGAGACTGTCACAGCAAACATCCCCAGGACAATGTATTTTCTAGGCTGGACACTGTCACCCATTGAATCAGTGATGGAACACACAATTTTTCCTTCTGCTTCACTTAACCTGCCCAAGCAGCTCCTGATTAGTGAGAATTTCTCATTTAAGAAGCTGGGTCCTGTAGAAACAGTGGTGGTCCTACTGTAGAGCAAATGTCAACTATTTATGTTTTGCTTCCAACTTCAGGAAACACCACAAGGACCAAGTAATAATTTCAGTGTGGTTTAAAATATGTTTACCCTCAGGTAACAGTAGTTCAGCAAAATGAATCACTGCAGAGTTAAGTGGGATTTGGATCTTCAGATTCTAATTTATAACATAACTTTAGTGTGAGGGGAGGGTGAACCAGAAGTTTAGTGATAAATAGAGGCTTAATTATGGAAATAAACTGTGGCTTCTTTCTCAGAATGGCAGCCTCATTTATTTACTTTTAAAATAGTGTGAAATTATTAGACTCTAGGAAAAAAAAATAACATTTTATCATCCATAGTAGTTCTTCTTTTATGAGATATAATTAATAACACTCTTACTGCAGTTGCTGTCCTCTCCAGAAGGAGCCCAAATAATGCAGTGGAACTTTGTATTTTTTCCTAAGGCACTTCACAGATGATTGCAGTTATTCTTACTGTGAGACACAGTGATGCTATTCCCATTGGAATATTTGTCAAAGTGAAGCCCTGACAGCTTGAAAACAGGATGGGGAGAAGAGCATCTCTGGCTGATTCTGTCTGGGCCCAGGCAGTTCTGTGGCAGTAAAAGGCAGTCACGCAATGAAAGCGTGGACAGAATGATGCTGCTGTCTCTGTGTGACAGCTCATCCAACTGTCTTCTGCAGGCCTTCCTGCCAAACTGAAATATGGGCCTCCAACAGCTCCTTGGGAATGTCTAGACATCAGATCAAGATTGTTGAAATTTTCTTAACTCACAGTCCCAAATGCCTTTATGGCTGAAACATCACCATCATGTTTTTGCTCATTACAGATGTCTCCCATCCAGGCAGTGTTTAGATTCCTGTAGCTCTGAAAACCTTACATCCACATTTTGTCTAGGTCCTGTGTAATATTTGAGGCAGAGGCCTGTTCTATCTACTGGTTTAAATAAAATTTGTGTCCAGGTGGTATCTTTTATTTCATTTCAGCAACATCATTTTTCCTCAGACTTTGACAGATGCCGTGTGGCTCGGTTATAGGAACTGAATATATCACTGTGACTGTGCTACCTATGTACTCATTTCTCTCTCTAATCCTCCAAATGTCTTTTCTTCATTTCCCAGAGCTTTCACAGACTCTTCCCCACTTATCTCGCAGTCTGTATCAAACAAGATCAAAGTTCCTGCCTCCAATCAGCCCATAATGCTGGCCTTCATCACCTGCTCATTACATTTTCAATCACACATTTCTGCTCCTTTCTCTCAGGCAATCCTGCACTCTTGGAGGAAAGCCACCAGCAGCCCCCCACCCCAGAATTGCCATTCTCAGCCTTGGAGCTCACACTTTTTACCCCACTGCCTGATGATAATGATTAGGTCTGTGGAAGGTGCATGCCACAGTCATCATCTTGATCTCACCATTTCCTTGCAATTTTTCCTCTTTCTGCACATTCCTGTCATCTCTTGCCTTTGGATGGTGACCTCTTTTGGGCCAGGGTGGCCTTAGGGCATTGTGTGATGGTGATGCAAAATTAGTAACAATAGCTGAAGAATTTTGAAAGATGAAGAATATTCATATTCATTATTTTAACATCATAATTCTGGTTCAAATAAGACTTCAAAAATAAGCTACTTATTTAGCAACTTTTTGCTGTCCTATGAGAAAATGAGTTAGTTATATATGTCTTTTATTCTTTTTTTAGTAGATGTGGGAGTACATTCAGTCACAAGAGCTACTCCACAGCTATCTACTTTCTCACTAGCAGCATCAGAACACATTTAAAGACATGGTAATGTTCTGAAAAGGACACAAAGAAAACGGTTCAAATTAACTAAATCTCCACATTAGTGGATTATTCAAACCTTCTGGGGGGAAGCATTCATGAAAAAGTTAAAATTGCCTTAATTCACTTTGGAATAAATATTCAGTTTTAAAATATTCACACAGCATTTGGGGATATTGTTATCTCCTCTTATTAATTTTTTTTCTGGCTTTCTGGTTTGCCTGGGTGGGAAACTCAATCCTGGGCTGGGGACTGGATTCTCTCACTGACCTCTCTTCAGCTGCTCTTTGGGATATACCACAGAGGTTTGCTTGATTTTGTGCCCAGTACATCTCTGGGAGCCTTGTGCTCACCCAGCCGTGTTTGGAGTCAACTCCAGGGGCTCTCTGGGTGCAGCTGATCCTGGGCTGTCCGTGTGAGCAGCAGGAGGTCTCTCAGGTGGCTCTGGATGTGCTGTACAGCTGCTGCAGGGAGAGCTGGGACCTGCACTGGCCCCAAAATGTGGTGGAGAGCAGGGATTGCAGCCTGCAGAGCTCATTGTCTGAACCCAGTGCTGCAGTTCTTTGTCCTTCCAGAGGAAGACATGTAACTACATTTAGCAGGAGAGCTGGTACATTGAGTCATTCTTTTGACCACCTTTTAGCACCATCAGAACTGTTCTTCAGTCAAAAACCCACTCAAGTTACACTTGTTTAAGTTTACTTGTCAGACTGTGTGGGAGGCTTCTAACACCATCTCTACTGCTTGAATATATGTGCTATGAATATTTCAAATGAAAGCCTCCTCACCCCCCAACATTAATTTTATAGATGGATAATTAATTATCCACCCTATGGCAACTGGCAGTGGTTTTTATTAACTTGCAAATCAAAAGAAGAGCCTGAAAAATGACAAGCTAATTTTTTAATAAGGTATGTCTTCCATGTTTATTCGTATTTTATTACCCAGCAGTCTGTAAAGTTATCTATTTAATTTGGAAAAACGCATTATCGCGGTTTGAGTAATCTCCCATGGAAAAAAATAAAGATTATTTTGCAACCACAGTGTTGAAATATATTGTACTGCAGTCACGAATATGCAAACCAGATAGATATCTTTGCCTGATTTAACTAAATCAGACTCTCACTCTCTCATTATAATGATCGTGACAGTAGTGTTAATGTTCATAGAACCCTTGTATGGTTTTCTCCTGGTATGTGATGTTCCCAGACACGAGATATGTGCCCTGCAGTTTCCTGTCATAATTTTTTTTTTTTTTTTTTTTTTTTTTTTTTTTTTTTTTTTTTACTTTTGAGATAGGATTTATTTCAGCAACAAGTGTTTTGCAATTAGTTTTGATGGAGTCAAGATTTCACTGGTTCTCTCTGGTTCGCAAACCCCGGAATTGTTCCACCAATGTGTAATGAAGTTTGCAAAAGCAGCTCTTCCACACGAAGGGAATGAAAAAGTACAGAGGAGCTCTTGCCAATGCTTGCTTCATATCGAAACTATTCTGAGGAAGATTCTAAGAAATGAGGTTGAAAATCATGGAGAGAGAAAGAAAAAAAAACAAACGAAAAACTGCTGCAATATTTTCATAGCTGTTTTTTCTTTCCACAGAGTCGTGTTTACCACTTGTGGTCCTGCTGTTTCTGTGGCTTATCAGGAAATAACGAGCTCTGCAATCCTGGCCAAGTTTAACGAAGTCACTAATTGCTAATTGCTTTGATTTCACTTTTCAGCTTCTTGTCCCATCGACTGCTGTCTCCTGCCTGGGACTGTGCCTGAAGGTGGTGACAGATTCCTGCTGCCTGGTGTGTGCCCTTCCCCTTTGGAGAAAGGCAGCTCTGCTGAACTGCTCTCCATCCTGCACTTCTGCCCATGCTGCCAACAGGAATAATCATACCTGTGTTCACATGGATCCATCTGCCCTTTCATCCTGCTTTGACCATGGGAAGTCCCAGATGTGCTCATGGATGATGTTGGGTGCCCATAAGGGAGGAGGGGATTTCTCCCTCAGCCCAAGGCCAGCTTTTTGAGATGAGCTCATGTCCCCTTTGAAGTTCTGAAACAAATTGCTCTGTTTGTTGCCCTGTTGAAAACTTGGCTAGAAGTCGTTGGCTTTCCTTCTGAAGTACAATGGTTTATCATCTCCATATTCCTTTTGTTCTATTGGCATAGTTTAGAGATTTCTTTATTATTCATATTTATGCATCACTTCTTGGAAGCCTGTGGGGAAGACAAGATAGAGAAAACATACTTGAAAGAAAAAGCTGTCAAGCTTAATCTGCAGCATTTCTCATTTTCTGGAACTGTGGAAGAAATCTTTGCAAGACAGTTGTTTGGACAGTCTCTGATTCAGCTTTAGAAACCCTGACACGTGTATAATGTTTGACTATATAAAAGGTATGGGTGCATGTGAGCACAATAAATCCAGGTGAGTGCAGTACTGGGCAATTCAGACCCATGGTTTGCAAGGTGGCAGCAGGTGACAGCAACAGAGGATACCTAGTGCGTCTGAGCTGAGGGAGCTGCAGCCACAGGTGCCTCAACAGGCAGGAGCTGGCTCCTAACAGCAGCTGGGAGCAGACCCGAAGTCACAGCATTAGTGATCATCACCATATTTACAGGTTTAATATAGCTGGTTTGTGTCTGCGATGAGAAAAACATGATTTTGGATAGCGATGGTGTTTTGTCTGCCTGAGTGATTAGTGTTTCATTAGCACTCTGTTGAACTGCCTGCCAGAATCATAAAGGATGCAAGCTGCTGTGTCATATCTCTCTCCAAGACCATTAGGTTATTTATTTAATCAGAGGGTGAGGGAAATGTTGTGCTGAGCACCTCAATGAGCAACGTGATCATATTGGGCAAGCAAGAAACGTGCTTTGATGTTTGTGGGGGCGAGTTGGTTTGTTTCAATCTCCATCGGGGCTTCAGTGGTGAATCTAAGTGTGCTGGACTCAGGGCACCCACGATGTTGTGGTGGGGAGGAGCAGGCTCATTCGAGGGATGCTGGACCTGCTGGAACTGGGGTCCCTGCTCGTGCTGAGCCAGTGAGGGCAGCCATGCCGAGGGCAGGATGGCATCAGGCTGCAGTGGCCCTGCCCAGCAGGGATGCTGATACCCCAGTGCATCCCATGGGATGTGCTCTCTCCTTCAGTGCTGCTCACACCCAGAAATAAGACTCCACACACTCCTGCAAAGTTCTTCTCAATTCAGAAATTAGTATCTGGCACCAATAACGAATTTTAAATTCCCTGGGCTAATTAGGCATAGTCTGAAAAAGCCAGAAAGGAGTTTGCCTTTAATTAGAATTTATGTTTTGTAGAGATAATAAATCTTGCTGGGTTTTAGGGCCGTCCATGCACTTCTGCTTTTTATTGACTCTGACTTTGGTTTCCCTCCTTGGAGTGTCACTGATCAATATCTTGCCTTCCCATATCATGCTGTTTAACTAACATTTCTTCCCATGCTATCCAAAATCTAGATCCTTACCATTAGTAAGTGATATGCAAAATACTTGATTTCTCTCCAAGCTCAGGGTAATGCAGGATAATCCCCACCCTACCAGCTTTCCTAGAAGAATGCAGCAGTCACGTTTCCTTTTTCTTTCTCCAAATTTTGTTCATAACCTTGCTGTAGTGCAAATTAAAGAGAGTATTCTTTTCAGCCCTGGCACCAAATTAATTTAATTTCCATATTTTCATTATCTTCCTATTAACCACTAGCACTCTGCAACAAAGAAGCTATTTGAAATATATAAAGCTACAGCTATTCTCTGCTGCAAACTCTCAGGGGCACTTCGATAAATTACATCCTCATAATGAAGAAGTAGGGGAAAGAGTGGCAACAATAGATTTTTTTCCCAATGAAATGAAATCGGGATTTGATCTGATGCAACACGACTTGCTCACAGTGCAGATAGAATATCAAATTATCCCTGTGAAATTTAAACCTTGCTCTATTCCTCCCCTTGTATCCATTGTTCTACTGAAACCTTGAAGACTGCATACAATAATTTGCAAATGGGGATTTAGTTGATACAGTTTTTTTTTGTCAACTTTCTCAATTTAATTATCCTCAGCCTACAGTCTAATTTATGTGTTTGATGTCACTATTCATTAGCAGGGCAGATGCAGCCTGGAAAGAGATTGTAAAAAAGCCCAACAGTGCAGCTGGGCTCCCTCCTTAAAGACAGTGCACCACTTAAACACTGGAGTTGGTTACAGAACGGGCTTGAAACAGCACCATCCGAAAAATTACTACCTCAAGGAGCATAAGAATGTGAGTTTGTATAACTAATGTCTGTAAAAGTTGTAATATCAAAAGGATGTAGTTCTAATTCTGTGCCAGGACACATATCTGATTCATTAGCTGTCACTTAGAGGAGAGACAGACAGACCCTAAACTGGAGTTATGATTTTCAAGGTCACTGGCCAAATGAAAAACTGGCAATACATTTCATTGTGGGTTACTGTGAAATGGATTTGTTTGGGTTTTCTGTTCCCTCTCTCATATAAAAATGCCTTATACTGTTTTTAAACAAGTCTAAGGTTTTATATATTTGAAATTAAATATTTGGGATTTTTTTTTTTGTTTAAAGCACAAACTACAAAATGAAGGTCACTTCCATCTGAAAAAAAGGGCATATTTAAAATGTTTTTGTTTTCACTTGTGTGGATTTTTTATTTTGTTTTAAAAACAAATATTTCCAAAATCAAAACAACTTACTGATACTGACAGAAACACGAAGATTAGTTTTGATTAGCTGAAATACACATTTCTAAATAAGTTACAAAGTTACAAATATTGGTTTGGCTGACTGCTAAATACAGCCTCTGAGTTGGTCAGAGATCAAACCAAGGTGCTGGCTCTGCTGCTCTCCAGCTCTGCAGGTGAAACTCAGCATTATTTTATGCCTGCCCATGGCATAAGCGAAGGAGTTTTTCCAGTTCCAGTTCAGGCTCATCTTGCTAGCAGGAAGACACCTGCTCATGAAAATCTTTCCAACCCACCTTCCTCCCCCCATCCCTCTTGTCCCTGGGGAATTAGTAAATCCCTGTAAACAGGAAGGCTGAACCCTTTGCTGGGACCTCTCTGCCACTTGTTGCTCCCTGAGGATGCTGCTGGGTTATGGGGCAAACCGAGTGGGCACACTCTGCTCTGGGTGCTCTGGTTACCCTGGCAAGGGTGATCTGTGCTTTGGGCTGTGTGTCTTTGCCTTCTGAATGACATAGTAGTTACTGGGAAATTAAGAAACAACTCATTAAACCCCCAAAACCCCCATCCCTCCTCCCCAAGCCCGAATTCCCTGCTGGTGTAGAGCACACGGCGCTCTGCCGGCTGTGGGAGGTCTCGCTTGGGCTCAAAATCCTTCTTTGGGTTTTGCTGAAATCTCAGGTTTCAGGAGCCTGTTGCCCTTGTTTCCCTGGCCATGGGGCCAGGAGGAATTCCTCAGTGCCTGACACTTGCCAGCTGCCTGGAGCTGCTGCTGATTTTGGGGGGATCCCATGGGCTGGCAAACAGGTGCCCGTGGCTGCCGGGATTGTTGGAGTGGGAGGTGCTGCTTGGTTTGGGGTATTTGGGATGTGAAGCCCATGAACCTTTGTATGCCATTCTGGTGATTGCTCCCAGTTACCTGAACTAAACCCCACCTCTTCTCACTATGAAAAATCCAGCCCATGTAGCTTTAAAAATTTAAAGCAATCGGGTGAATCATTATATGTATCAATTAACTCAACCCTTCCAGTGACAAGTGGATATTTGATTTTCAACCCCCAAAGGACAGTGCATACTGTATTACACTATGGTGATATTTTCTAATAAATTATCTAGCTGACATCTTTCCTCTGAGGGGGAGAGGTAGATTGTTAACAAAGAAGACAAACCCATCTTTTTCCTATTCATGCCTCATTTCCATTATGCATAAAGCACTGGTCTCAGTGCTCTGTACTTTGTGTATTTTGTGAATGATGAGAGCTGGGAGAGGAGGAGTTCCTGAGCTGTTTGTATTATATATATATATATAAAATTAATTTTTTAAAATATAGAATTGTAGAATTGTTTAGGCTAGAAGAAATCTTTAAAGGACATTTAATCCAAGCCCTCTGCTGTAACTGGGGCCATATTCCAGTAGATCAAGTTTCTCAGAGCCCCATCCAATCTGACCTTGAATATTTCCAGTGATGGGGCATCCATCACCTCTCTGGGCAGCCTGAGCCTGGGCATCTCCAGCCTCATTGTAAAAAGCTTATTTCTTGTATTTTTTTCTAAACTGACCTCCTTTACATTAAAAACAATTGCTTCTTGTCCTATCACAACAGGCCCTGCTAAAATGTGTACAAAGCTGTCACAGAGTCAACCCCTGCTTTGCCCTTTCCTCTTCCTTTTCCTACCCAGAAGCAAGTTATTATCTCACTTATAATAATATAAATACTAAATCAAATCTTCCAGTAATTTTGTATGAGCATGGCTTCACATTCACAGAGCCTCACCTAGGGTGAGAAATCACACAACCTGTGCAAGGAGACCACGTGAAGTTTGCTGGCTTGGGATAGACCCTGGCTCTGTAGAGGATCTGGAATAAAAGGAAAGGCTGGGTTTGCTCTCTTTTGGTCTCAGGGATAGCCAGGATTTGTTCCTCAGCATCTCTTTCCTCATTTGTGGAGATGGTGACCCCAAATATCCCCACTGGGGCTGAGGTTTGGTGAAGAGCCAGAAGAAAGACTGTGTGAGGAGTATTTGTTGGACCCAAGGGACTGTTTGTGAGGTTTCAGAGAGGGTTTCAGTGGTTTGCAGTGTTTGAGAGAATTACTGAAATTATTAAATTGGAAATAATAAATTTTCAATTACTTCAACATTTTGACCAAGTAAGCTGGGGGCAAGGGAGAGAGATGACAGCTGGTGGAACCAAATTTCACAAACTTCCAAGAGTTTTCACTGCCCAAAAAATCTTTTATTAAGTCCCAAGTTGTTTCAAAGGCATAATGGCATCAGGAACCACACAGTGAGGCACCTGTAAATAAACAAGCAAAGCAGAAGTTAGAAGGCAGCTTTGAATGAATCTACATTGAAAACACTCCTCTGATTCACTTTTCACATATTTAGGAAGGTGTTTCTTGGGACTCAATGTCACTTGAATATAAGATATTAGCTCGTTGTCTTTAATGGGAGCTTGTTACATATTAATATCTATTTATTAGTATTTGATTCAACAAGTTACATGAATTTGGTTCCAGTAAGGTTTTTTTTCAAACAAATTTTCATGCAGCTTTATCCTATCAATAGTGACAGAACAACTGGTTTGCTGGGCTGTGTTTTCCCTAGTTCTGCCTCCAAAAGGGTTTTCACAGCTTTTAAATAGGAGTTGTTGTGGTTTAGTGTCTCAGAGCTGCAAGTAAATGGCAGTTCTCCACAGGGAAGGATGTGTCTGAAAAAGGCTCAGCCTTCTGTAGACAGTGGAATAACTGCAGGAGAAGCCTTAATTGGGAGCAGGAGGGAGGAAGGAAAGAAAGCCCTTGACAGGTTGAAATATTTTTCTGTAGCAGCAGCATTTTAGAGGCACTTGTTAATGAAAATGATTGATTGGAAAATGAGTCAAAGCTTTTAAATCTTGAAAAATGATTTTTTTTTTTCTTCTTGAAAGTAGATTCCTCATCTGATCAGGAAGACAAGAGAATTTTCCTCTCCACCTCCAAAGAATTAAAAGTTCCTTCAGGCTCAGTGTTTCTGAGAAACACTGCATAATTATGCACAGGACACCTGGTGCATGTGTGTGACAGGCAGGATGAGGTATCTGGTTTGCTTTTGAGACAGAGAATAGCGAGAATAAAAGGTGAAATACCTTTTGTACTAAGTGTTTAATAATGTCTTTTGTCAAACAAATTAACACAAGACACCCTCCCCAAAATCCAACCTAAGCTAATGAACAGCTGGAATATTACCTGACATACCACCAAAATTTTTAGATAATATGCATTGTTGCTTCTGATATAAAATAATGAAAATAAAATAAATGACAGGCTGTTTTCAAATGGCTTTATTGTCTATTCTATTCTAGTGGAAGTGGTAGTCTTCAGTATTAGTAGGGAAGGTAGAAATAATGGTAGGAATATTAATATCCATCTTCCACTTATGTCACACTTCCAACCCCATGAAGTATATGCTAAGATGATACATGACATCAATGTAGCATTAATAAGAGCTCAAATATTAAAAAATTCCCAAAGTGAGAGCTTTTCTACCAGTTAATTCAGATTTGCTGCCTATTTATATTTCATAAATAAAATATATCTTTTTGCCACCTGCTTATACAGCTGGCACTCATAAATAAAATAGTGACCCAGTAGAATTTGAACATTAGGAAAGGGAGTGAATATAATTTTAAAATGTTGAAATTAGGTGAGGCAGAACAAAAGTAGCTGGCAAGCTGCACTGCATTCTGTGTATTCAGCTTGCATGCAGGGTTTATATGCCTTCAAATTGTTTGAGCTTTAATGGTCATAAAGATTAGAAAAAATTAAAATCCAATGAAGTAGAAAGCAGGGCTCTCCCCACACAAGTTTTCTTAATTTTCTTTTTTTCTTAAATGGGTCTGCTTCCAGCAAAATACTCGGTTCAGAAGCTGTGACCTCAGAGAAATAACGTATTCCAGCATTGTTTAAAATCAATGGGTATTGCCCACGTGCTCAGTGCTGGCTGGGTGTGTGGACACCCTTCTGATCAAGGTCTCTTCGGGCAGAAGCCCTGGAGCCTCTGCACCTCCAGGAGTGAGGCTCTTCACCTTGGGAAAACCTCAGGCTCCATTTGTAATGGAGAACCTGTGCTAAATACCCCTCCTGGGATCCAGGGTGAAAAGGAACCAATTCCTTGCTTGCAAGTGTTGTGACTGGCTGGTTTTGGCTGCTCTGAGAGGGCTGGGAGGTGTCAGAGGCACGGCTGGACTCCCCTTTCAGACCTGCCCTGCAGTGCCGGTGACCTGAGCCCACAGCCCTGGGTCCTGCCCCTGCAGTGCTCCCTTCCCAGGGCCACTCCTGTGGGTTTTGTCTTTAAATGATGGCAGGAGGGGCTGAAATGATTTTTCCTCTGCTGGGCTGGCTTTATGCTCTGGGTGCACACGATACACTTCTGGGCTGCATGCCTGGGGGATGTGTTGAGCCTTGAATCTCTTCACAAGATCTGCACGGACAGAGATAGGGAGTGGGTTTCAATCCAGCTCCTGGCCTCTTGTTTGCAGTCCTCTGTGATGGTTCAGTAATCCTAGGAGCTAACAATAATAATATCAAGTGTCATTACCAATGGCTTTTTTAATCATCATTATAATTCTTATTCTGAATAGCACTTAGAGCACATTTTTATCTTTCGTCGACAATAAAGTGCAGCCTCATAAATATTTAAATTGTCTGATTAAATTATCCATGCTGAAACAGATAACTGGGCACTTTAATAAGCTTAAACTAAAATCTTGGCTGTTATTATCTCCCTGGAGAAGGGAGAGAAAGTGATAAATGTTCCCTTGGCCCAGGTGACCCCCACACCATTCAGATCCAGCAGTGGGGGATTCTTGTCAAACCTGAAAGAGGCCTCAGAAATGAACACAAAGTTGTTGATAATTAATAGTAATCATCATAGTCTGTCTTTATATCTCTCCAGCTAATGAATATAAAGAGCGGACGGAAAGCCTGCATGGCTCCTCTGCTCCAGAGCCAGAAAACAAAGTGGGGAGAGATGCTGGATGGGGTCAGGTTGGATGGGGCTTTGAGCAACCTGATGCTAGTGAAAGGTGTCCCTGCCCAGGGTGGGGGGTTGGATCTGCATGATCTTTAGGACCCCAAACCATTCTGTGGTGGTGGTTGTGCTGGTGAAGGTGTCCCTCTGGAGAAGGGGAAGAGCTGTGATGCTTAAGAAATTGATTGCCAAACCACCTTCCTCTGTTTAAAGTCCCTTTCTGACACTCAGAGCACACTTGCCCCAAGCCTGTACTGAGATTTTCAGAGCCAAAGAGGACTGCTGTGATGTTCTCTTGGGGCACATGCCAGCCATGGGATGTCACCTGACCCCTTGTTCAAGTCCTCTGGCTTCCTGCTGGATCAATGCATGCATATTTTTAATTGAAAAATGAAATTGTTATGGCAGCTGCTGTTTTTCTCTCTTTGTGTTCCTGGAAAATGTTGAAATAGCCTCTGAGTCACCTGTTGCTGACTCCTGAGGTCATTGTCCTCACTCCAACAGAGGAATCTTCTGTACCTTGCCAGCCTGAGTCAGTGAAAGCTTTGTACAAGCACCTGCACTGAGTGCTAGCTCCCCTCCAGGCATGAGAGCATCCCCCAGAGCCACTTTCAGCCCAGAATTACAATATATTGTGATTTCCCCATTTGACACATGACATACACAAAACACACCCTGGGGTCTGAGGCAGCCTCAAGGCCTTGGTGGACACAGAGAGGAACCAGGTGAGCAAATGGGGAGAGCAGGGAAGGTTAGAGCAGGGAAACATGAAGCTAAGGGGGAATCATGTTTTAAGCAGAACCTGGGACAAGTCTACCTTGTGTGGGAAGTAAGAGAGCACCATGGTTGGGGAGAAAGGGAAGGAATGAAGATTTGGAGCCAGGCTCAAAGCTGCACAGGAGGGGTTGTGCTGTGGAGATGGTGAGTCTCTGCAAGACCCTCTGCACAATTACAGCCTCCTCTGCAGGAGTCAAGCTGGCTTTGATCCCAGCCCCCAGATCACTTTGCTGCTGACTTGCAGTGGGTTACCAAGCCTTTGGCTGTGCTGCTCAGCTATTTCATATCCTGTCCAAAATTCTTGTGCCCCTCCTTTTTTTCTTAATCACTTCTACTACCTGCTCCACTGGCTCTGCCAAGCAGCTGCAGCGAGCAGGGCTGTGAACCAGAACCTGGCCTCCCTCGCCTCAAACAGCAAGAACAGTTTTGTGCTTACTTTTTGTGCTCAGGAGAACAGCTCTGAGCAAGTGTGCACTGGGTTAAAGCAGGGAGGAAGAGAGAGAGAAGCTTCCCCTTGCAGCCTGTTAGATTGGACAAAGTCAGCATAGAAAATTTGGAGCACAAAAGCAGGAGCCACGATCTGATTTTGTTTTTAGTCCCTTTAGTACTTCGCAAGAAATTAAGCAAATTTTTCTCAACATCCTTCAGCAGCAAAAAAAAACATAACAATAAACCTTCCACTTCACACACATCTGAGGAAAAAGGAAAAACAGATTGGTCTGAAAATAAAAAGGAAAAGCAGGGTAAGAAATATAATTAACAGTCTTACTACCTCAGGGGCAAAGAAGGGTTTGTTTTGCAACTTCACAGGATGGGAAGGATTTAAATGGTAAGTGGGTGCCTGTATATTCCTGTGCATGTGAATTTCTAGCTCTATGTCTGTGCTTTTGTGTCTTAGTATACAGATGGAGAGTTGGCAGGGCTTGTGTTACTCCGTTTATATGTAAAATGTATATACTTTATTTATACATTTGATAGGAAACATGGAACAAGCTGTCAAGAGCAGGTGTGGAGTATGTGTGTATGAGAAATGCCTAATATATACTTTCTCCCTTCTTCCAACTTACACAAACACACCCAGCTCTTCAGACACACATTTCCACTCCATTTTAGGCCAAATGCTCCCAAAGTCACTGAGCACTCTGCACCTTTCCCTGCAAATGAGGCACTGGCAAATAACAGCTGAAAACCCACCACCCCCTAATCTCTCATTCTTCTTCCTTTTTTTTTTTTTCTTTAAATAATTTTCCATGATTTTGCTGCACTCTGGTTTTTCAAAAGAGAAACTTCAAGCAGAATTGCAGGAACTTTTGCTGAGAACACCATGTAACACCACACACAATTGTCAGTCTGGCAGGTAGTGCACCGGCCTCCCTGTTAATTAATCTTTAATGCCATTAATTGGTTGTCTGCTTGGTGACGAGGAAAAAGGGTAAATATTGTTCACAAATCAATTTAATTCTGCTCCTAACCAGGTTGTTTTCAAGGGAATAAAAACAATTATGAGCACTGCAGTGACTGGACAATAAGGCTTTGATGATAACACCCCTGGAACAGCAACATGCATGAGCCACACTCAGTGGAGTGTGCACACTCCCTGCAGAGCTGCTTATTGAGTTTTTTTCCTCTCAGATTGTTTAATTTGTTTGTTGTGGATCCAGGTATGTGAGAAAGAAGAGATATCATTGGATTTAATTCCTTCTTTGCAGCTGACTCCTTTATTTTATACCCTGAGCCTGGCCTAAAATAAACCTTTTGGAGTCTGTTGCAGCATGCAAAAATAAAAGCAGTCGTTCCTTGCTTACGGTGCAAACTTTTGGGTGTTTTTTTGCATTCCACAGTAGGATCCCAGATTTTTCATTCTGTTAATCACTGTGACAATCTTTGCTCCAGCACCTGGGCACAGAGCTGGCATATACAGGGGTCATTAGTGCTAGCATGTTCTAGGGCTGGGGGTGACAGTGCTTGGAGAGCAGGAGTGGCGGTGTGGAGCTTCCCATCAATTAATCGACTTTCCTCAGAGGTGTGCAGTGATGTGCCCAAAGGAGCAGGTGTGCTGGTGGCCCCAGTAGCCTCAGCTGGCCCAGAGGGGCTGTGGTGGCACTGAAGGGGCAGAAGCCACAGATACAAATGTCTGCTTGTGCAGCTTCTCGCCGATTGTGCCAATCGTAACTTTTATTAAGAAGTTGCTAATTTAAAATATTCTGTATTTTTTGCCCTTCCTGAAGGACTTTGAGGGCTTTTTCTGTGGTTTGTAGGAGTCAGAAAGGGCTTTTGGATTGTAACCATGAGTATTTAACCCCGGATGAAGTGAATGGTTTGGATGTTTGTGGTGCTTTGACTCATGCAGGTGTAGAGGTGGGACCTGGCTGCTCTGTTAGGCACACTTAGACAAACCTTAATTTCTTCAGCAGAACTCAGACAAGAGCTTTATCCAAACTCCTTGTGGCATTTTCTGTTCAGTGTGACAGTTCTGAATGCTCTGCTTGCAGCATTTTCTTATCTAACATGTTGGTATTTATGAAACCTTTGTTGCTCTTTCAAGGGGGCTAGAGTCTTTCTTTGTCTCTTAAAACTGCTTGATATCGAGAATATTCTCTGTACTTCAGCTTCACAGAAACCCACTGGTGTCTTTATGCTACTGGTTGAATTTTTACTGTTTCTGTTTGTAAAAACTGAATAGAAACCAAATCTGCAATCTGTGTCCAAATGCCACATTCACCCTCCCTGAGTGGTTGAACTGATATTTCCTGTGTGTCCCTCTCAGGAGCTGAAACTCTTGCCAGGATAGCTCCCTCTCCCACATAATCTATCAGCTGCTGTTGGGGTATTCAAAGATTATCTGGAGCTTATATTACTTTTCTTTCTGAAAATTGCTTTAACTTAATTACTCATAGCAATTCAAGAGGGCAATACTCTCACTGGTGGGGTAATTAGGAAGCCTTAATTAGCTCTTTAAAAAATATCAAAACTTAGCTATGTCATTGTTATAACATCCTCATTATTTCAATCTGGCAGCTTTAACTGGTGCATTTATGTTCCTGATTTACATATTCTTTCCCCAGCTGCTGAACAATATGACTTGGAATAATAATAAAAAAAGTTAAGTTACTCCAGAGAATCATTACATGAGAGATGTGGGTATAGACAGTATGTAAAGAATATTCCAGTGTCTTTCAGTTAAACTTAGTTTATTACTACACTACTTAAAATGCAGTGAAATTGTATATTATACCTTTAGCCACCGTGATTTACAGTGATTTTTCAGGTATAGACTGAGGGGTACTAGAGAAAATTATACTTCCTTGGATATACAGTTTTTACCTATCCAAGAGATGTTTCCAAGAGTGGAACAGGAATTCAAGAAAAAACAAAAAGGTGGATTTAAAAAAAATAAATTATTGTACTTATTATTTTTAAAAATGTATTTTATCACATTTTGTATAGAAAAGTCAGGATTGAATTTCATAGGTGACCTGAGGAAGCTGCAGTAAATGGAGGGGCAGGTCTGGGGCTGCAGAATTGCTTTGGGGAAGTGGTGCTTTTAGGACAATCAGAACATTTTGGACAATATTTTGCAGACAAAACTATAAATAGCCCAGTTAATGCTTCCATTCCAATTCTCTGTTATGTCTCTTACTTAGAGTGTTCTGTATGTATTAAAAACAGGAAGACCAGAGGGAATAAGTTTGCGTCTGAAAATGCAGGGAGCTGAGAAGTAATTTAGAAGTCACTTATCTGATATTTATTAACTGATACATGAAATTGAAGGGAGGCAGATGAGTGGCCTCCTGATTTCGTGATGTTGAAGGATGGATTTTTCACATTTGAATGCAACGGTTACTCAAGACAGTTTTCATTCTTAAAATGAATACTCAGAATGGAAGTTTTACTCCATCAAAGTAAAACTCTTATTTTATTCTTAATGCAACTCTGTGTGACTGTCATGTAGGAGTTCTCTCAATAATTTACAGTGGTTATCTCCCTGCTCTCCTCATCCTCTTGCTGGTCTGAGGCTGCTGGTCCTGCTCTGATCTCCTGGTGCTGTGATGACCAGGAGATCCTGGACCTCAACAGCTCATTTGGAGAACCACCACAGCCTTTATAGCCTCTCCCCAGGGAGTCCTCTTGGAGAAAAATCCGTTCAAACCACTTTGATTGATCATTGGTCATGCACTTCACCCCCAGGTTTGATGGCACTGGAAGATCCTGAAAGATGGTTTTTTCTCCCCATTAATTTGAATTATATTCTGCTGTCTGCAGAAATGAGCTCAGCCTTTCTTTTCTGACTTTTCCTTTGCCCCCTACCATAGCTCCCTCAGAAGTAGCATGCTACAGATATTTCTTAGTTGCTCTTTCAAATGTAAACAACATGAACTTGCTTGAGTAAAAACCATGCCACTGGATGGGAAAAATGACCAGTAGGTAGCAAATTCAATAGATTTTTCAACAATATAGCCTCTAAATTAAGAGACAGCCTCTGGCAATGATGTAGTCCACCTCCAGTTTATTAAGATGCTGGGGATTTGGGAAGTTTCTAGATAAACCTGCAAGCCTTGCTGAAACAAACCAGATGGATCTCTCAGCTCAAGCACTTTTTTCTTCTAACGCAGCATTTACTTTCTAACAATGGCTAAGCAAGCATGTTCCTGTGAAATCAGCTGGTTTGTTCTTCTCCAGCCATGCTTACCCTCTGCAAAGCCACAGTATAAACTAATTAGGGATTTGCTGTTTGGAGAAAGTTGTGATAAGTTTGCCGACAAGGGCAGCGCCTAATCTCATTGCACACACGTCAGTGGCCATACATGTGTGAAATTAAGTGGGTTTTTGCTGATTCCCACAGACTGCCTGTTTTTATCTTGAGACAACATTCCCAATCATAAAATGCATTAACATCTGCTATCAGGGGCTTACTGTAATGTGTGTAACACCAGCAGCAATTCTTTGATATCGCCTTCAAATGCATTGTTGAGGGAGATCACAGAAATGGCTTTGATAGGCTACATGATTTACCTAGAAGAAGGAAAAGCTGATAGGGAAAATAATCCTGCAAGGTTTTTGCTCCAAATAGAAATGGTATAGATGGATCTGGTACCTCAGCTGCTGATAGGAGCTGGTCTACCTGAGGGTATTTTGTTCTTTTAAGCTAGTTTTAAGTGAAACAATTGGCCTGCAAAGACCTTGGAATCAAACACACACCTGCATTTGGGAGGATGATGGGAAGTTTGAAGTGATAATAAAGCAGGGAATCAAAAAAAAAAAAAAAAAAAAAAAAAAAGGCAAAAACCCAACTACCTTCTATGCAATGAAAAAGGATCATCAGTTCTAAAACCTAAGCCTAATTTTTCTCTAGGTCACAATAAAACAATACTTACTTAGCTTCCACAAGATTTGCTGCAGGCAAAATGTGATTGTTGTTAAAGCACCAGATACACAAGGCCAAGAAGACAGTATTCTGTTTATTCAGTTATTTTTGTAGTGTGATTATTTAGTACTTGTCAAGAGATTTCCAGCCAGTTGAAGCTTTCTGGGCTTTCAGCTGAAGCACAGTTTTGGAGGCAGTAACATCCCAGTGGGGAATAGGATAAGAATATTAAAATACAGGGTTTATCACACATGCCTGAACTTAACTGCAGGTAGGCTCAATAAAACAGCTCCTCTGGCAGTGAGCAATTACTTCATCCCTTCTCACCAGGGATGCTCCAGGGCTCTTTCAGGACACCATTTCCTCTATCCTTGTCTTGAGCTGCTCCAGTTCCACATACAGTGGCTGCAGGATATCATCACACCCAAAACGTGGGGCATATGGAGGGGGGGAAACAGGAAAAATAAAGAGAAACGCCAGTTTTTTCTTCCTCTTGAAGCATCTCACCTCAAAGCTTTTTCAGGTCCCTGTGCTTTGTGTGCTGTTGAGTGGAGCTCAGCATTCAATTTGCAGGGAGTAGAAGGTGTTTGGAACTGCAAAATGTTGGATCTGAAACAGCTGTGGGCATAGTGAAGGGTGTAAAATGGAGAGAATTTGTTATTATCTGATGGCATATAAGGATTGATTATTTATGTTCTATTTCAATTCTGTGGAAATATGAATAGTGGGGATCTGCAAACTAAGAGAGGTTTGGTGCTAGGCAAAGGGAAATATTTCCTTTTATTTTTTGCCTTTCTTCTCCCTAACCTCAGGGAAAATCACACTTTTCTTCCTAACTAGAATCTGCAATCCTTCTCTGTGATTAAACTGAGCCTCTGTTTTCAGCAAAGTATATGGAAGAAGATGGTGAAAACCCCTAGTTGAGACAGGGCTGACTGGACATGTGATTTTCATAGTTAACCTCTGGGATGTTAATGAATGTGTAGCTTGTGGGGAACAAAACTAAATGGCTGCTTATAAATGCACTAATTGGGATTTCTGAAGCTGCTGCACGCCAAGTAAAATAACTAGGATGCATTTGGGATATCTGCCCCATGGTATTCAAAGCACGGAAGAAAATCCAGGGAAATTGCAGGAGAGCCTGACTTAATCAGAAGTCCCTGCTGCAGCAGTCAGGATCAAATGAATAGTAATTGTGTTAATCAGCTTGTGAACTTTTGTGCCATGTTCATAATTTCAAGTATCATCAAATCCTGTGCAGTGGGCCAGTTGCTGCTGCTATAATGAAATATTGTCTGTGGGAGGATGGATTTACTCTGTTGTAAGCCAGTTGCTGTTTTCCCTCTAGCAGTTTCTGTAGAAGCCTTGGATATTTTTATTTTATTGTTTTTATGATTGAACTAGAAGAAATATTCCGAAGTACAACTCCACAAAGTGGACTCTGCCCTATTTTTCAGGAAGGGGATTATTTTTTGGTTACCTCTGCTGAAGGATTGCTCCCCTCTAACTGAGTATCATGTTGTCAGCTCTGGAAAAAAACTCAGGAAAATCCTTCTTTTACCTTCAGGTCAGATTATGGCTGACCCTGAAAGGACCTTGCTCCCCCAGCTGTGCTGATGTCCTGGGGTGACTCTGCGTGAAGAGGAGGTACCAGCCTCACACAGATGAGCCTTTAACCCATCTGTGCCTTCCAGGAGAACCTCCAGAATCCTGCTAAATATTTACTGCCTTAAAGCTGGAGCTGAATGTGCAGCAGTTACCAGCAGGTCGGGTCCTGCTTTGCTGCACCAGTCAATCACACCTCACAAATAAAGTAAGGTTGTTTTGGTAGAGGTGAAGGCATCAAATTCACCTTGCACCTGGGGGAGCAGCATGGCCAGTGTTGAGCTTCCCAGCTGGTGGCAGCTCAGGAGTGGAAATCCCTGACCTGAGCTGTTATTTCCCAGTGCTGCTTCTTTTATTTCCCAAAATGGGTGTTTCCCCCCATCTTATCTATTGAAAGTGTGAACTCTGTAGGGTTCTGAGCCCTAACCCAGGAACAGCTGGACTTGGGAGCAGTTGTGCTGTGATATTTTGTCTCTCCTGTGTGCATTTGCATGTTTGCTCTTTCATTTTCATGTAACTTTTTCATGGGTAGCATTTTCATTACAAATAATCATAAAAAGGAGCAAAAAATGTCCTGCCTAAAAGGACTGAACGAGGTTGTAGTGATTGGAGTGCATAATGCCAAAATGCAGTACACAAAACTTCTCCATACTCTCATTAAATTAAAATGTCACTTATTTATGGGCCCAAATCTTCCTTGCAGAAGCCAATACAGATCCATTCCTCATCTGGGACCCCTTCCTCTCTCCTGAAAAATCACAAGCCAAATATGACAAAAGCAGCATTAAAAATAATCTTTACCTTCCTAAAGCCAGAGAGAGAAGCAGAGACTGGTGCCTCTTTGAAGTCAGGTTCTGTTGAAGGCAAAGGGAATTTTGCTTCAGTGAAAATGGAGTTGATCCAAGTGCAGAATGGGAATGTAGGAAAAAAGTGGGTGCAGGAAGTGCAAAGTAGGAAAACTTCTTGAAAAGTTAATTAGGAGTTGAAGTAGCCTGTATTCAGTTTTGTCCATCATTCTGTTTCCTTTGTCAATTTAAATTAATTAAGCTGTTAATTAGGGCACAGTCAGAAACATATATCTTAGAAAGCCAGAAGAGTATGTTTTGTTTTGGTTTTGGGGTTTTTTTCCCCCTTAAATGAGCCTGTGTCTTGCAGCACAGGGCTTGGATTCCTTGGGAGCTCTCAAGTGTATCCCAAGCACAAACACAAGCCTGTGTTGGCTTTTTCATTTTATTTTCTTTTTCCTTTTTTTTTTTTTTTTTTTTTTTTAAGTTCATGTGTGATCTATTCCATAACCAGGGGGAAAGGGTCAGAAACAAGAGCAGAGGGAGGTGAGAGTGGCAGCCGTGATCACATCCCCACCTCGCCACATCAATTAAAGCCTCTGTTGTCAGCACTGATGGGTGAGTGGCATCAGGACCCTCAGTTCCTTCAAGAGCAAGGCTGACAGAGTCATTTTATTGCTAATGTCTCGTCTTTATGGGGAGATGTCTTCAGGAGTCTTCTCACGCCCAAATTCCTGTCTAGCAGTGTAGGAAAGAAAATGGCTCGTCTCTTACCCTACATTGATTAATGCTCATGAATTACATGATTCTTTCTGCCTGAAGCCATAGCTAAATTTCAAAATGCTTGTCTTGGTCCTGGTGTTGCTGTCCCAGCTGTACAACACGGGGGTTGTGCACAGGGAGGAGGCACAGTTTGGCTTTCAGTCTCCTGACCCCTTGTATGGGGAAATCATATTCCCTTCCTTTTCCTGACAGGAGAACAGGGCACTTCTGAGGTTTTCCTGGAATCACTGCAGCAAGTTGTGATGTGAATAATAGATGACATGAAAATCCCTGCCCAGCTAAGAGAGAACAGTACAGCATGGTGCAGTTTTCCTGTTGCACTGAGACATTGAGCTGAAAGCATCCAAGCAGTCATGTGCAATTAGAAACAAAATAAAAGCACCTGATAAGAAATAAAAGCTCTCATCCATTGCTATGCTCTGACTGGAGATAGTGATGTACGGGGCCATTGTTCTGAGAACAAATCTTCTCCTTGGGAAATTTTTATGTCCCTATATTGCAGAGAAAGCAGCAGCCTCCCTTTTACATCTTGCCTTTCCCGTTCCCCTCCAGCTGTCAAGGAAACCTGTTTGCAGCACACAGCCCGGTCTGTGAGGGGGCAGTCCCAGCTGCTGAGGCTGTCCCCAGCCTTGTCCCACCGTCCCTCTGCCCTGTGGGGTCTCTGCCTTGAGCAGAGCTTGAACCACCTTCACCCTTATGGGTTTTGCCCCCTCCCTTAAAGAAGGTCTGGGTGCTGTAAGCCCCTTCCCCTTGGGGGATACTGGTGTGAAAAGCCCCCGCAGCTGCTCACAGGTGTGGTGGCAGTGGCAGAGGGGGTGAGGATGCACAGACAGGCTGTGATCCCCCACGGCCCCTTCCCCCCAAGGGGCTGCTCCCTGTCCCTGCTGCCCTGACTCTGCCCGTGGAAATGGGGCTGAAGAGAGGCTTCTCCTGGTATTTCCCAGGCTCAGCTGCATTAGCTACTGTGGCATCTTCCTGGAAATTTCAGAGCCCTTCTGAATACTCCCATTTTTTTAGTCATCAATTTAATGATGGAATCACCCTTGCCAGGTGGGAGACCCTTTTCTGTCACTCTTATCAGATTTTCTTCTGATCTTTCCGAAGCCTTTCCCCCCACCACCTTCTTTCTGGCTTATTCTTTTCACATTGACATGGGTTGTTTGTTTTTTCATGCTCCTTTTCCCCTCAGGGTAGTCTGTGACCCTACTGTTTATCTTTCTGTATTTTCATTTTTCTTTCTGTTTTTCCTCCTTTGGCATCTTTGCTTCATTGCACACCCTGCTCATGTTCCCTCTGTGCCTGATATTCCCTTCATACTCTGTGCTTTTTCATCTTTTCCTTATAGATCACCTATGCCTGCTCAGTAATTTATTTCAGGATTTCTAATTTAAAATATATGTATATTTCTCTTTATCCTTTTTAATTAATTTTAATGTACTTAGGTGACATCTTGAACCCATCAAATATAACCCCCTCAGCAGAAAAGAGTGGGTGAAATTACTAAATCAAATTCAGTAGAGAACGAGCAAGAAGCAGCTTCACATTTTAAACACAGGCATAGCCTTAGCAAAAGTTGTATCATTAAAGCAGAATTTCTAGCTTGATCTTTGTTCTTTCCTCTTCCCTTTTTTTTTTTTTTTTTTTTTTTTTTTTTTTTTTTTTTTTTGAAAGCAAATGGGAAGGGGAGTGTGTAAATGAAATCAGTATTTTCTACCTCTCTTGGTTAGGGAAGGTTTTTTTCTTGTCAGCCCAGAAGGTCACAAGGATAGAGTGGAATATAAATGACTCTGAAAATGTTTAGATTTCATAAAATTCAAGCATGTACATTTAACATGCTGTCTTTGATTGGACTCTGCATTCCCAAACTTCCTGAGCAAATTAGGTGCTCTGTGCTGCAGACCTGAGAAAGATTAGTGACATTTAAAAAGTGGCTATTTGGAGGGAAATACATCCTAATAATGACCATTAGTCTTTTGTGTCTATTCATGAATTCATGAGGTTGGCCTAGTGCATCGAGAATGAACTCTAGGGACAATAAACAGAAACTTAGAAATGCTGAAATATGAATTGCTAATGAGATTCTTCATCCCATGGCCTGTGTTGGAGTCTCTTTGCTCACCTGGCTGGTGGATCAGGGAAGGCATTGTAAAGGATTTCACTTGGTGGAGATAAAATAGGTTAAATAGGTTTGGGTTTTTCATTACAGGTTCAAAGTTGTCATTTCAGATTCAGACAAAGCACACTTCAGCGCACAGCAAAGTTAATTTGCTGGGTCTCTCTGAATAAGTAGTTTCCTCTTTCTAATTTGTACTGTAGTATCTACTCATGTTTCCCTTCAGAATTTTATATTACTTTTAATAGGTTGAATTTTCACAGGCTAAATTGGACTGAAGCTGAGAAGATTCAGCTCTGTGGAAATTAAGTGGCTGCAATTATATACATAACTAATCCATCAACCAGAAGTTCAGCGTGGATCATCAGAGGAAGGACTTATGATCTGTTCTGTCTTCTGCAATTTGCTTTTTCCCATTACACAATGTCATTGTTGCAATTGATAGCATTAAATTCCCAGTTCGTCATGCCGTTTTCCCTGCTTCCCTGCTCTAAATGAGGTTTGGAGTTATTGCAGCAGTGAGCAGGACCTGTGAGGAACCAAAGGTGCAGTGCTGTGTCAGCTGCTGCAAACACAGCTCATACCTGCTGCACTGTGGCTCTGGAGCTGGGAGGGGATGTGTTGTAGGGCAAAAGTAAAATTTTGCAGAAATTCAGGATTATTCTTCCAAATTCGCATTGAAGTCTGAGGCAAAGCTGGGAAGAGAATCAGGTTGCTCCAGCCAGTTCTGGTCTAAGAAAGGCTCCTTCCCGTTTGAATCTCTTCAAAGTTTCTAAAGGACTTTGCAAGTAGCCACATTTGGGCTCTTTTTATGAGAGCAGAATTCCTTCTCCCATCCTGTCCTGTACCCGCAGGCTTTCTTTGCAAAGCACCTTGTGTTCCACCTCCTGCGAACCTCTCCGAGAGACCCAGCCACTCTGCATGTTCCTGGGCTGCATGCTGGACTGGAACTTTTACAGAAAATACATGGTAGTGCAACAGAATTCATTCTAGAAGTGGTTTAATTGCTTTCCCCTTCAGAGTTTTTGCTCTCTTTGGTCCTTGCTTGTTTCTTGAGCCAACAGGCCATGGTTTGATAGTCATAGCTGCCTACAACTGGTGTGGGGTTTGTGTGTTAAAGTCCAGCTCTGCTGTTGGCAGTGGGAAGAGCCCAGAAGGAAAGGGCTGGCAGGTGAGAAAAGTATTTCTGTTTCATGGCTATTACAGCCTATGAAGCAAGGGTCTCACATCTTGCACAGCTGGATCCTATGTGTGAATTGCAAGCCCTTTTTTTAAATTCAAAAAAAAGAACCGGTGAAAATTTACAGATGGATGAAAGGGGGCAAGTGGGGAGAGGATTATTTTTACAAGAGCAGCAAATGTATTCTTAACTTTGCTGTGGAATGGTCTGGTGATTTTAGTAAGTTTATAGCTCAGGTGGCTACAGGTGAGCCTGGGATGAAATAAGGTAGACAATGAGAATATGTGACAGTGTGAAGACTCCAAATGAAATTAGTAAAATTGGTCTACCTGCCTGGGATGACTTAAGGTTAGAAAAAGATGAGTCTGCCATCAAAATGAGTTAGTTTGTTGGATCTGCAGTGGGAGAGAGGGAGGGAGGAAGAAAACTCCACCTGCAAAATGCAGAGCAGCAGTTTGGTGCTGCAGCTATGACACATCCTCCCTGGTACCTGTTACAGGGAGATGCTCCAGCACTTATGAATAATTCAGGCCCCTGAGAGGAGGCCATTAGACACTGACCCAGCACAGGCTGGGCCCATCAATCTCTGTTTCTGAAGGAAGCTCGGGCTGCAGCAGCATCCCTTTGAAAGCACCAACACAAGACACTTTTGATTTGCAAGCTAAGGCGGCCCTCAAGTAAGAAAATCAATTTCAACACAAAATGACACGTGAGTTTTATTAAGTCAGCATCGTCTAGCCTGCATTATTTAATAGTATGAGCTCCTCTGACCTCTGTGAAGAGTTAAGCTGCATGAGCAGAATAATGCATGCTTCAGTTTAGCTCCAAAAGTCAGTCAAGAGTTAAGGTAGAAACAGTCTGGCAAAGTGGATTTACCTTCTATTTATGTCCTGGAATAACGAGTAGGTGAAACGTAAAATCTCAGGTCCAACTAAAGTGTTGTAAAGAAGATCAGGTGCTTCCTTTCAGTACATTTGGTCGACATTGCCTCTGTTTTCTTTGACCCACTCCCCTTTCTTCCCCTCTCCATAACCCCTCTTCCAGTAGCCCTTTGGCTCTGATGAGAGTTGGAAGCTTTCCAAAATCCATTCTTTCCTGATATATTGGGACTTGTGTCCTAGACGTGAGTATAAATGCTGCAGTTTGGAAAGCAAAACAACGTACAGAAACACAATGAGGAAATGGATGATTATCATTTAAAGATTGAAAAGTTTATTATCAGTCCAGAAGATATTTCAAATTTTCAAAGTTCAGGAATGGCAGAGGGGGTGCCATGATGAGGAGTGGCCAATAGCTGGGAGGTATTTTCACCTGATGTGGGAGACAGGGATTTTAATGTCTGCTATTGGCTATGGAGGATGTGTTTCCAAACTCTCTGGATTTGACTGGAAATCTTGCAGTTGATAATGCACCCTTGACAAAAGTGTCATCAAAACTACTGAAAAACAATAGTTTTAACATCTGGGATTTTTTTGGAGAGGAGGAAAAAATGAATGCTTGAGCGTGGGGTTTTTTTTCTTCCCCGAATTAAAGATGTGTGAAACTTTTCAGTCCAAAGTTTTTTCCCCTAAAAATATTCATTTTGCTGGCTTATTTTGGCTGCAAATATCTTACCTTATAAATGAAATGCCTCAGTATACTGTTTCGGGTGGGCATTTCATTTTAACATATTCTGTACATTCAGGTGGTTTTAAATTTTTTTGTCGCAGATTAGAAAATCTTTCTGATGAACTTTTTATTTTTTTCGTATTTTTCTTCACCCAGGAATGTGCAAAATCAATTATTCACACAATTCTATTTGAGTGAAGGCTTAGGTCAGGTTAGTTCTTACATTACCCTGCCATTCCAATTATTTTCTAATATATGCAAATTCCCTTTGGCTCTTTGGCTCTCTGATAGTGTAGTCTGTCAAACCTTGGCTGCCTAATTGCATTAAAAATGAGACTCATCAGGCAAAGAAGATACAATTCTACCCTTAACAATTCTAATTGTCAAGAAGGCTGGAGCCATTGTTCAAGAGACCCATCCTTTGATAATATTTTTAAATGTTTTTTCTACAGATAATAACTTTACAGTGCACCTCAGCTGATAGGAGTAGAGGGTGATGCTGCCTTTCAGCCCTCAGAACTTCCCCTGGCAGAAATGTGTGAGGCTCCCAGTCCTGTGTATGGGCAATCCCTGCCAGGACAAGAAGAGCTCAGAGCCTGAGGTTGGGGCTCTGAGTCACTCCTTTCCTTCAGTAGTGAAGCCATTTCCCCAGGGACTTCAGTTTTGCAAGTCCAGCTCCATCCTCTTGATTAAGGAATCCCATGACTTGGACCACAACAAGTTTTTCGTTTATTTCGGATACAATTATAAGCAAAGAAATTTAGCGTGTAATTTGCTGGCAAGCTGCACCCCCTCCTCCCACCCCCCACCATTACCCTCTAACCCTTATGCTTGCTTTCCAAAATTGGGTAATGATGAGACTCAAGGGAGATGTGAATTATAACTTGTCTGTGGCTTGGCTAATGAAGAAGGAACAGACTTTGTTTCCATCTGGACTGTGTTTTTATTTGTTTTCTATGCTTTATTTAAAGGAAGCTGAATTTCTTAAAAAAAAAAAAAAAATTGCATAACTAAATTAACCTAAGCATGCTGGTAGTGGAGTGTGACTCCCAGGCAGTCCTTGTCCACAAAATACTTGTTGCTTATACAAAGTGTATTGGCAATAGGAGGATATCTTCAAGCTGCACAGAGCTGTGAGGTACAGGGTTTTACATACAGACTTTCTCTGCGATGTTTTTGCTAAATGGAGTGCTCAAAAATTCCTTCTGCAGGAAAAGGTGGTAAGAGTAAGGCAGCCCTGGCTTTGGAGCTGAAAGAACAGTAGATAATTTGTGTGGATACACAGTGCTGCAGCTGGGAAAGCTGATCACTCCCCTTTTTATTTAGCTTTTTCCAATGAGCTGAGAGCAAGATCTGAATGCCCTTTGCAGGCTTTCCAAAAAGATACAAGGGTCTGGAAAGACCAACAGCTGGTAAATGGGCATGGAAGCACAATTTGAGAGGCTAACACAGTGAGGAACAGGCACAATTAGCAGCAGTTTACACTATTTCAGGATTAGTGTCTGACTTCGGAATGCTATTGTCAGCTAAATGAATTAGTTTGTCATCATCCAGTTCTTCCTCCACCCACTGATGTGCTCCCTTGGGTGCTGAGGAGGGTCCCACATCTGCGGGGCTTTCTCTGCAGGCTCCAGGAAGGCTCCGGGTGGCTTTTGGAGCCTGCGGTGAAGTGTGAGGGCACTTCCACTCCACAAAACCTCAGCACCAGCTGCAATAGCTTGCTCATCTTCTGACAAAATCGGTTTGCAGCTTTGTTGTAGGAGATAAAAAAGAGCACTTGGATGGGCTTCTCATGCTTTTCTTCTGCTTCAAAGTGACCATCAATCTCCAGAAAACGTTTTGATGTCTTACATCATCACATTGGAGAATCTTCTTGTGGTTGTAGCCTTGACAGGGATGGGGTCAAAATGGAGCTGGGGTAGAGAAAAGATGCTGAAATGGGTACTCGGAAGAAACAATTTAATATTGTTCTGTACCTAGCAACTTGTTTCCTTTCTCTGCACGAAATTTACCCCGGAGGAGAGACACCCCACCGAAACCCCCTGCTGAGGTCCGGTGTTGAGAAATCAAAGGAGACCTCTCTGAGCAGAAAGCCAGAACACAAATTCCTTCTTGTTCGCATTATTCATCCCACTTAATGTTACCAGAACCTGTTGAAGGTGGCTCTGTTTTTGCTTTTCTCTGGGCTTCACATTCACTCTTCCAGTTTGCCTTGCTGGAGGTGGAGGCCATCTAATCTCCAGTTCCAAACCCACACAGGCACAGCGTGCTGCCTCTCTGCACACCACACCCCGCACATCAGTGTGCAGTCTGTGTGTGAGGGGGCACTTTTGTTCTTTCTCAGATTGATTTTTCTTTAATCTGACGCAAGATGTGTAGACAGAGAGGACGCAGCTGTTTGAGCAGCACAAACCAAAACACGTGCAGTGATGGAGAGCAGCAACGCATCCTGTCTGTTGTCAGGCCTTGGTGTACGTTAAGTCATGCTTGCCGCCTGCTTCTCTTGGAGGAATTAAAAAATATATTCAGGAAAGAACAATTCTAACATGCTGTCATGAGAAACAACTGTGTCTGACCCTTCATTGCTATCATGTCTATGAAGTCCCACATGAATTAGATCACATGCGAAGCCTTTCCTTTCTGTATTTTTTTTTTTTTTCCCTGTTTAATAAGGTGCCAAACAATTTGTCCCAATTCTGTAACTGATTTATTTAAATGCCTTGTCTCAACTCCTGAAGCTTGCTAAAATATATAATCCAATTTTATCAGATCCTGTTATGCTGCTTCCTTGTTGACCACATGGTGACAAAGTTCTGAGAAAGGAAATAGACTTAGGAAAAAACCATGAGAATGGTTCCCAGTTCTGAATGATATATAGGGTTTACTTAGTCCCTACTGTTTCCTGAATGGGCACTCTGGAGAGTAAATTACTCTGTTAATGGTCTAAAGACGTGTGCCTAAAATAGCTTCTGTCCTACTGTTAATAAATAATCTGCAAACATATCACACTTCTCAGCTTTTCATTATATTGGGAAAAATGCAGGCTTTTCACAGTCCAGACCCTGGGTGTGCATTTACTTTTATCTATCTTCCCTTATACACCAATAAATAGAACTTTTCTCCCATTCACCAATTCAATGAAAAGACTTGGGTTGGTCATGTTCATAAGCTTTTTTTTTTTTTTTAAAAAAAACCTCAAAACCTGTTTTTATTTTTAATATTTATTTTGGTCAATAAGCCTGAGAAGAATTTTTAAAAGTTCTCTGGGCGTGAGGTCACAGGACCATCTCAGACTCTCAGTTCTTGCCCCTCAATGAAACTGATTGGTGTATGGGAGCCACATGTCCCAAGGCAAGCACATATGGGGTGAACTAAGATCAAACTGCTGTCACTTTTTGGCTTACAAACAATCCAGAACTTGCTGACACTGAAAAAAGTGAACAGGCTGAAAGCACCAGGAAGTAAGGAGATTATCCTGTTCTAAGGATGCTTCTCCTTGGACTGTACAAACAGTACAGATGACAACACCTTACAGCTAAAGGAGCTTCTTGGTACTGGTGTAGAAGTGATGTTCTCATGTTCCACTGTAGTCCTGACTGTGTAGCTGCCTTAGAAAGATGGCGGTTTGGCTTCAAAGAGCTGTTTCATTTCCTCTTTCCTCTTATCTCTGGTCATTCCCCTTTCATATTCCTGGTTTATTCCTCTTCAACTGTCCCAGCCCTTTGTGGCATCTCTGAAATGTCAGCAGACCTGGCAGGGAGATGAGACACAGGGATGGTTTCACTTCTTAATGTTCTTTATTCCTGACCCCCAGGCAAGTCACATCCATCCCCTGGGGAGTGTCAGAGTGGGACAAACCACTCTGGAATGGCCTTCGGGCTCCGTGTGTTTGGGGATTATGAATCCCTGGATGTGACAGGCAGTGGCTGCATTTCCTCCCGAGATCTCAGGGCTCCTCTATATAATGTTCACATTTTTAAAAAACAGTGTGTTTTCTCACCTTGTTATCCTTCAAAATATTTCTCATCTGACAGCATTTAGGAGCTGTCTTGAGCATTTTGAGGCATTGGACACTGATTACTCACTGGTTGCAGTTTGCTTCTAAGTTTCTTAATGGAGACAGAAAACCTTTTATCTGAAGAGACTTGAAAAGTGCTTTGCAAATAGCAATTAACCTCCGTGCCATTCCAGTCAGTTGTCAGCTGTTAACCTTGTAAGCTCTCTCCTGACTACTTTGCCTGTGTGTATTTGGTGCCTGAACTTTGATTTAACACAGGAGATGTTACCACGGTGTTTGTTAAAATCCTTTCTTGACCCAGGGAGAAGCTGGACCTACGGGGGTAGTTTTGGTTTATAATGTAAAGGGGAAAAGGAAAGTTTTGTGGATCCCAGGTGGATTTTGAGTGGAGAAGGGAAAGGATAAGTCAGTATTTTGCTTCCCTCCCCTGCCATTTCAGTATATTCAAGGTTTTATTTAGGGCTTTGCTGTGCAGAGCTGAGATTGATCGTTGCAGTTGAGGCTTGAAAATCTCTCAGGATGCCCTGGCTCAAAGCAAGTGTCTCTACCGGCGAAATATTTTAACCTGATCAATAACTGCTCCTTTTGTTTATAATTTAATTACACTGTGAACAGTGGAAACAGGTAGTTGAGAGTTGATCTGATACCTGCAGGTCTCTTCCTGCTCTGCCTTTGAGGAATGAGGTCAGACCTTAAGAACTGTCAGGCTTTGGTCGTGTTTGCTGCCATCCTGTGTTCCACCAAACCATCAGCTGCACCAGGATAAAACTGGGTTTATCTGTGGCCCACCAGCCTCCCAACATGCACATCTCCCTAAGATGCATTTATTAGCTGGAAAGACTGCAGTAACTCTCATGTTTCAGTTTTATGGTCTCTTCCAACACTAAAATGCTGTGTGATGTTGAGCCATCACTGAGCTTCTCTGCAGCTCAATTTTTCAGCCCAAAGGAGTGAAACAATATTAACCTGTTGTTCAGGGGTGATACAAAGGTGAATTACTATCTGCAAAGTGCTTAGGAATTCACAGGTGGAAAGTGCTTTTCTTCTGGTCACAAGCTTAGCCACAGAATGTAAGCTCCAGTTTTTAAATCTCATTTTAAACAAAAAAAGTAGGTTGTGTTTTTTTTTTTTTTTTTTTTTTGGTTTTTGGTGGGGTTTTTTGTGTGTGTTTGTTTGTTTGTTTTTGGGTTTTTTGGGGGTTTTTTTTGGGTTTTTTTGGGTTTTTTTTTGGGGGGGGGGGGGGTCTGTAGTTCTCAGGCTGCAAAGGGATAGATATTTATGCCATACTAAAATAAATTAACTGTGTATTCAGGCAGTGAAGACAAGGGATATACCTGACTCTGAGCCTCTAAGGTATTTTTATTTTCCTCAGTACTCTAGAGATCTTTTCCTTCGCTAAAATTTATAACAGGAATGGGAATAGTTTGGTGATGATAGTGGATTCAAGTTAAGTGGAAAGCTGATGCTTCTGAAATAGGATTACTAGAAATCAGGGGAACTTCAGTGTTTAGTGCATTGTGATGTGGGCAATTTAATTACTGCAGAGTGGCAAAGGTGAGAAGAAAAGCTGGTGGTGTTGATGACACATTAAATAGCTGGGGATGGCACGGTGGAGTGTTCACAAAAGCCAGCCATGCTCTAACAAGCTCCTGTTTTCCTCCAAATATTTAATTGCAGGCTGTAGCACTAATGGCTGTTTTTGCTCCTTTCCTGTTGCTGTTTACCTGCAGGTAAAATCTACAAGGTCACTGAGCTGTGCCATTTGCCAAGGAAGTAAAATTGTAAAATCTTTATTAAAGAGGAGGAAGACACACTGAGAGCAGTGTGTCTCTGGGAATGGATTACAATTTCTTCTAATTATCCAGAAATATGAAAGCTGCGTGGAAGGGAATTACTGCAAGAATTAGCATGAGATTATGTATTCACCCATGTTAAAGAGGGCCAAATTTACAAAGCGACCGTGATCTACTTATGCATTGGTGCCACCGGGGACTGAGCTGCATCACAGTTGTCTGGGGGCTGGATCTGCCAAGGTCTGACTTAGCAGCTTGTCCTCTGTGCTGAGCTCAGCCTGAGAGGGTGAGCAGCATCCTCTGGCAGTGCTGTGAGCTGCTACCTGAGCAGGGCTGCTCTTTCAGGCCCTCGAGTATTCACACACAGGTGGTACAGGCTCACACCTCTTTGAACCAGAGACAGTCTTTGATGGTCACAAGATGCATATTTTAAGAGATTTCTATTCTGCTCTGTCATACCACTTAGCAGTTACTGTAAAGGGCTGCCAAGGAATTGGGTGTCCAGCGTGGGTTACCTGCAAGTGAGATAGCTGGATTGCAAACTTACTTAAATCAAATACTTCACTTTAAAAACATCTCAAAAGGAAACAAATGCCCACAAATTTCACTTTCTACTTGTTTTCAAGGGTTGGCAATGAGCTATTGCTCCAAGACTTTTTAAAATCATTACGCCCTTGATGATTTTTGGTATTTTCTGTATATAAATAGTGCAGGAACTCAGGAGCAGACAAGTTTACAGACATCATCGCCTCGTACCGCTGTCATTCACTAGCCTGTCATCAGTATTGTTTCTTGCTGTAGGTGCAGATATGCTTTGATTTTGCCATTCTCGTAAGGACTTTGTGTCAGCAGGAGGCCATCAGAGGGAACATTCTTCTCCCAGCTTCACTGGAGTTTGTCCTCTCTGTAGGGATGCTTGTCTCAGAACACAGCTGCAGTTATATGGAAAATAGTTCCCTCTGCACAGATATTCATGAATTAAATCTTGCATATGCAATAACAAATTTTAACTTCTAGACAGGGTATTTCATTCCCCAGGGTTTCATAACCTTGTAGCACAGGTGCAAGAATTGGTTCATTTCTCAGGGAAATTTAGTCACCTCAGGGAAGCATTATGTGTTACCTGCTAAATCCATCTATCTAGTTTCTTATTCTGAGCTGACTCTGGGCTTTGCAAATGCACAAGCATTTCCTTCCCGTGTAGCTTTACATTATCCATTGAAAATGAATTATGCCTTCAACCCTCTAATTCACTTACTCTATTTCCAAAGTTGCCTTATTGAATATTATGATCTCCTGTGCGTTCATGTTTTAATTTGCATTTGATTACGATCCCCAGGCCTTGTAGACTGACCTTGATCATCCTTGGAAGCAGAAAAAAAATTACAACCATGAAAGGACAACAGTACACAAACACATGCATATATGTGTATCCAAATTTAAGCTGGGTTTTTTTTTTAATCATTTGAAGAAGAAAAAGGTCTCCATGTTTTAACATAAACACACTTATGTAGCTTGTTTTATAATGTGCTCCCATTAGAGGTTGTGCTTCTGCCAGAATCTTTGCCTCTCTAACATTAAATTGCAGATTCTTGAATTCTTCAGCCCGTCTCATCTTTGACTATGCTGTGAACACCTAGTCTGCTCTTCTCTGTGCATCAGTAGTTTTGTTTGTGGTTTTGAATTTCCCTCCAGTTCTGGCCCTAGTGAAGTCAAACACAACTTTTCCTTTCCAAAATGGAAAATGAGGTCACAATTTTACTGGTGATGGCAAAGTAAGAGTGCTTCAACTCTTACTAGTGGTGTTAATATTCCTAGAGTCACAACAGAGTATAGGAAGAGCTGAGCAGTTTGTTTGGACTGCAATCATCCTTTTTCCTCCATTTTTCTAAAAGTAAGTGCTCTGTCCATGGTATTGCAATACTTGTGGGGAGAAAATGCAACTGTCCACAAACAGAAACAAATAAACAAATTTATCTTTGAGGACTGTGGGATTGCCAACCAAGATTTTCCTGAGCACTTTACGGACCAAATAACCTCACCTTCTCATGAAGTAAGTACACCTGTGTGCCATTCATCCAGGGATTTCTCACTCCATGAGTTGCTTGTGATCAGGTTGTGATTTATGAACCCGTGTTTTTTATGGATTGATGCCTATCCAGAATTGCCAGACAAGTGTGTCTGAGCGTATTTCAAAGTTCTGCTTATATGATTTCTTATTCACATAGCAGGTCTGAATTCCCTTATCCCTTCAACAGGAATCCAGTCAACCGTTGTTTATGCCTTATTTCTTTATTCTGCCTGCATAGCTTTTCTAAACTGTGGGTGAGCTTTCTTCTCTTGATAAAATAATTGTAGTTTTAAAATGAAGCCAAACTAGCCCATGAATCTTGCTTTTTTTTCTTTTTGTTTAAATACAGCCTGGCTTGTAAAAACACTTGCAGAACACATACAGTAACAAATGCTGGATCAAAACGTAGGTCATAACACATGCAAGCAATCCTGGATGCCTTTCCTCCTGGATTCAAAGGTCTGTAAAGACTGTGGTGGATTTGGGCCTGCCAAGGAGCAAAAAGAAGAAAAAAAATGTATCAACAAAATTTGTTCCCCCTGCAGAGGGTGGATATCTGTGTATATAATTCTTGGAGAAAACCCAGCTCCACACAAAAGCACAAGTTCTTTCTTTCTTTCTTTCATGTTCTTTTTCTAACAACTAAAAAGTATCTAAACTGTGCCATCCATCCCAGACGTAGGATAAGCAACAGCTTTCCCCAAGATGAGCCTCTTTGACTTAATGACTGAACACAGATTTTGTGATCCCAGAATGGCAGGAACACATCAATTTTTTGCTTGCTCGTGGTCATTCATTTCGGCTTTATCAGAAATTTATTTCAGGAGGATGAAAGAATTATTCTTTTTCTGTCTCTTGCAGACACGTGACTGAGACAGGTTATAGATGGATTATGGAAGGATTATGGAAAAGATGAGTTGTTTGGCTCTGTTTTGACACCTTGCTGTGCTTTTTATTAAAACATATTTCTAATAGAATGCAAAGAGGCATTTACATCAGCTGAGAGTTTGACCCAAGGACCTTGTAGCTTTTCATGGAGACACTGCCCTCATATAAATAGCTGTTTGTTCATGCTCTTGCTCTATTCATTATGGTCGAAGTCTGAGCTCATGTCTGTTTCTTAACACACAAAAAGTCTATAAATTCAGCGATGCTTGAATCATTCCTGAGTTTCATTAAGTCAGATGTTACATTGTGATAAGCCTGGACAATATGAATGTTAACTTTTCAAGATCCTATCTCAGGAAAAAAAGGTTCTTTAGCTATTTTGAGCTTTGCAATTAACCACAAATGTAAATCCTCACTGTTAAAGAAAATACAATATATCCCATTACCAAAAAAGCAGCAAATGGGATTTAGCTTGTGTTAGAGAAGACATGCTGTCGTTTTTGTTTTTCATTACCAGAATAATTGTAGCAGATTTATTTAACCAATCATTCATCAGCTAGTTTACAAAAGCTCCTGGGGCTGCTGCAGTTGTTGGACAGTTGACAGAATTATTTAGCTGATAAATACAAAAGATAATTCAATTCAAGTATGATTTCTGTGGGACTGAGAAAAACACAGCGGTTGTTTTGTCTCCCTTTTGAATTCAAAGAAGATGCAGAATTAGATCTTGGAATACGAGCTGGTTTCACAGTTGGCCTCTGGAAATATCCTGCTCTTTTAAAAATAATTTTAGTCATTAGTTCTGTTTGTAATTAAATAAATATAGCTACATTTTGCACTAATTATGCCCTCAGTCCAATAAAGCACTTAACAGGTGTATGACTTTAGAAGGTGAATAATCCTGCTGGCTCGATCTGTGCGTAACAGCTTGGTTCATCAAAACACAATAAGTGCTTTAGCCTCACTAGAAGCAGTAAGTTTTAGGTGTGTGCTTGAAATTAAGCATGTGTTCAATTGCTTTGCCTGGCTGGTGATGAAAAATAGCCTGTTAAATTAGCTGCATATTGGAAAGCTTTCCTGGATATGGGGCTGTTGGAGCAAGGCTTGGAGAGCCACTTATTTATAATTCACTCTGTGCTACAAATGACCTCTTATAAATGCTGCAGTTTACTGTTGGGGCTAATTGTTGTGGCACTTGGGGGGCTCAGTAAGACTTGTGCTTGTGGGTGTGGTGACTTAGAAAGGGCAAGAAGCTCGGTGAGATATCTGGAAAGTGTGAGAAATGCTGAGCAGAGGAGATGCTGGAGCCCTCACCACTGGAGGTGTCCAAGGGCAGGACAGTGTCCCCATGGGTGACAACTAAAATCAGCCCTGCTCTGGGGACACCTGAGACTTTGGCTTTCCTGAACCCAGAAAGAAGTTCTACTCATGAACATCTGAACGGTTCCCACGTCAGTGGTTTTATCCTTACACAAAGAGCACAAATATTTCTGATCTCTTTTCTCCCTTTTTACAAAGGAAATCTTACTGGAAATAAATGAAATGTGACAGGAGCAGTGTGTAGACTGATTTTCTTAGCCAGGCAAATGTTTAATATTTATTTTATTTGTGTAGTCGGAATCTTACCTCCCACTTGCAGAAGTAATCTGTTTTACACAGATTAAAATGAAAATTTATACTGACATGATTTCCTGACAAGAGTCAAACAACTCAAGGGCCACAATAATACTGCAAAGTACTACTATTTTTTTTTCTTTTCAAAAAGCCACACTTCCCAAATGGGTTGGAATGGGCTGAATAGAAGAAAATAGTGCAAAATAATTTCCTTTTCTAAAGATGCTCTTTTGTAAATTGCTGTGAAGGGGACCTGACAGACATAATCTGAAGTGTATAATCAAAAATCCTTTGCTTAAAAATCTTAAACTCTTACCTGGACTTGGAATTCTCAAGTCCCCTGTGTGTTATGCAAGTTAAACCTCTTTATTTAGCAAAGAGAGAACAAGTGTCACATTAACAAGTAGAAATCAGCTGTGGAAATCTTCCAAGATTATGGTAGGGGTGGAGCCAGAAGATCTGTTGTCATTCACCCTATGAATCTTCTTCCTCCTGCTGCATTAACAAAGACCAAAGAAAACCATTCCAGGTTTTCCATGCCTCCCTTCCTGCTTGGAGCAGAGATTTAATTACCTATAATATCTTCCTTTGGCCTCTGCATGTTTTCCTCTGCAAGATCTGCTGTTTGTCCAACTTCAACCCAAATTTATATTCCAGTGTTTCACAATTTGGGAGCAAGAACTATTATTTTGCTTATTTGTTTTTGTTTAGTTTGGGGTTTTTTTCTTCCCCCTTCTCCTTTCCTCCATGGTGAAATGGAAGAGCCCATGATCTGCAGTCTAAGACACCAGTATTTTCCAGGCTGGCTTACATCAGTACATCATTATTATTATCATTATTATGCCTCCCTTCTCCCCCTCCTGCTTATTAATTTATTTATTTTATTGCTGGTGTTAAATGGTTTTGTCAAAAGCAACTCTTTACAGACCATTAATGCCAGAGCAGATGATTGTTTTCCACCAGCCCTCATGAATAATTCAAGCTGCCAGCTCCCAGCCTCCTCCTCAGCACTGAGGGCTCTTCTGAGGAGTCAGGGTTATTAAAGGTAACAGTCGTGATGAGTCTCATCTTCGAGCAGGATGTGCTCATTATTCCTCAGAAGCAACTCTGTCTTGAAGCAAATCAGACAGCGCTGAGGCTCCTTCCACCTCCTGCTTTCCTCTCCCCCTTCTGCTGCTTTTGATGAGGTTACAGCTTTTGAGTTTCTCTAGTAAAGTTGAGGAATGTGATAAATACTTTGGGACAAGTGGAAGGAAGATGGTGAGGGGAGTGCTCAACAAGCAAGCTGCTTTCCTTTTTTCCCCTGTTCCTCTTTCTGAACTCATTTATTTCACCAGTTCTCATGCTCCTTGCGTGCTGGCTCTCTGCAAGCACTTGAATGAACATGTTTACTGGCAGAAATATTCTGGGATTCGGGGAATGATAAGACTGGAATATTAAAGCAATAAAAACTGTGTACATATTCATATACCAGGAACTTGATTATTAATTCTGATAATCTGTTCTCAGCTGTGTTTACAATGGTGGTGAAATCTTATAAGTAAATTGTGAGGTTAGTTCTGAAGCTGACAATTGGTCTTACTTATGCCAATCACAGAAGAGAACTGGGAAAATACTTGGAAACCAGCCTATTCTCTTGGATTCACCAGTATTCAAAACAACCATGAAATATCTAGGCTCTCCAAAATGGTATTAATATCATAGTACAGTAATAGTATCATAGTTTTTTGTTCTCTTTGCCTTGAAAGGTGATTTCATATTAGATATTCTGAGGTTTTGTGAATATATTTGTATAAAAAATACAGTAACAGCTCCTAGACTTATGCACAGCTGAGCTGCAGGTGGCTTATAATCCAGCCAACTGCTTGCAATTTTAGCAAGTGAGTGGAGTTTAGACCCGCTCTAGTCCTAGGGGAAGCTGTTGCTCTGGGCTCTTTGGATGATAAACAGTGCATTTCTATTAGAATGTGCATGGTATAATTACCAATTACTTGATATGATTCTATAGGTTACTGGAATTGACTGAAAAGATGGAATTTTTTTTGTATACATTTGTGATGCTTGTGCACTAATTTTTTTTTAATCAGTACAGATTGTGTAAAAAAACCCCCAAAATCCTCCATTGTTCCTGCATTTGCTGGAAAGCCTTTCAAACACTGGGAAATATCAAAGGCAGTATTATACAAGAAACCAACTAAAGGAAGAAATCTTCAATAGCTGACCATAAATTTTCCAGTTAAACCCATAATTTTCTCAACTTCCCAACCTACTTAGGAGGAATATGCTGCCCCTGGGGACTGGTACAATGCCTGCCACTGATCACATCTCCTTCATCAGCCCTGTTCTGGGGATGAGGAAGGACTGGTGTCCTTTCACACCCTTTTGAGAAAGCTAAATGTCTCCTTTCCTTCAATCTATTCAGTTTATTGAAGAGGAGGTTAAGAGGTGATTTGATCCACTAATAGATGGTAGACAGCTCCATTAATCTAGAGGTGGGAAGGAAAGCACATAAGAGATCCAGTGGTAGGAAGGTAAAGCTGCCTGAAGTCGAGCTCTGCTGTTTTTGACACTGAAGGTAACTAATAACTCACCCGGGTCTCCTTGTGGATTTTCCCTCCTCCGTGTAAAATACACAGTCTTGAGCAGCAGCTGTGACTGTGATAGAGAAATGACCAGGTGGAGTTTGCTGACTTCTGCAAGAGAGCAGAGGGCTGGGGAGGGACTTTTCACAAGGGCATGTGGAGGTAGGACAAGGGGGAGTGGCCTTAGACTGAAGTTGGGTAATTTAGATCAAAAATTAGGAAGAAATTCTTTGTTGTGGGGATGGCGAGACACTGGAACAGGTTGTCCAGAGAGATTGTGGAGTCCTTATCAATGGAGGTGTTCAAGGCCAGGTTGGATGGGGCTCTGAGCAACCTGGTTTAGTAGAAGGTGTCTCTGACCATGGCAGGGGGTTGAAATGAGATGATTTTTGAGGCCACTTCCAAGCCAAACCATTCTGTGACTCTTTGATTCTACGAACACATTTCCTTCTGGCCTAAGAATCTATGAAGGGTGAGAGAAACCCCCACACCCACCTGTCTCCCAAGCTTTCAGTACTTAAATGTGAGAGAAAAAAGATGGTCTTATGATATTGTGTGTCCAAAGAACAACAAACAGAATATACCACTATAACTTAAAATTAACTCAAAAGATAAGCATGGACCTCAAATATTTTTGTTTATTCGTCCCAATTATTCAGACCTCTGTAAGAAAGTAGAGAGCCTTTTTGTTATGGTCCTGTTCTATAATTTTCAGGCTGTGATGTTGTTTCATTTGTCTTAGTAGGGGGCATTGGGGAACCACGTTAATGAGAGCAGAACTCCTTGCATAGAATGCAATAGTCAATATTTTTTCCTTGTTACCACGACTAACACTGCCTGCTGTTAATTTTCCTGCTGGTTCTGCTGTAGCAGAAATTGTGGCTGATAAGTGCTTATATAAAGATCTTCTTTAATTATTTTTCCCCCTTCCAAGATAAACTCAGGCCTAAATAGGAGGAGGCCACAGAAACAACAATTCTGTCACTGTTCCACAAGGGTTCAACTCTTGCTTCTTTTGCTAAACATATCAATGAGCAGGTGCCAATCAAGCCTGTATTCTTAATTACTGGGGATTTAGAAAAAAGGCTTATAGAACTAATTTTAAGTAGCCAGAACTTGGAAGACAGGTTTTATTGATATGAATCTGCCCAACAAGGAGGTTGGGAACACATATGGGAAATACTTCATTTCTCTTTCTAATCCCCCGAGGCTCCTGTTTCCTGAAAAAAACACCTTTAGATTCTTTGTTTGATACTGACACAGCTGACTGCTCTTTTCCCTTCAAAGCATGCAGGACAGGGCACTTATTTCAGTGGTGTTATTCTGCACTGTGTCATGTTTTTAATGAAATTGGTTAGTACGAGGTGTCTGAGGCATCAGCCTCCCCAGGCAGCCCCAGATAATCCTCTTTGGTTCTGATGTCTGTTTTTCCTTGAGTACAAAACAAGTTGTTATGCTCCTCAAAATGGATTCTCTGCATATTCTGATTCATCTCAAGGTCACCTGGAGGACATTTGCAGCAGTATTTGAGGGAGATTATGCTCTAAAGGCAGTTGATAAGGGTTTAAAAACATTAAATTTGTTCGCTTGCTAAAAGCATAAAATCACAAGGTTAAACTTGATTGTGTTCTGTTAGCTTGGGACAATGCTTCTGCACAAATGTCAAGTGATGTGAATATTAATAAACTTTTACTTTAAGGAGTATTTTTGTCCTCAAAGTGCCTTTTTGTGATAACAAATGAAAGTATTTGTAAACTCTAGTAGGTGGGAATGATGGGCAGATTATAGAGCAGCAGTTTGCTTAAGAAAAAACCCAAAACTATAAAGCCTGGATTTTAGATTTTCAAGATTAAATGCCTTAGAGGGCTTTCATGTCTCAGACTTTGGCCATCTGACACGGTGAAAATCAATCCTTCACAAAGATCTGTAACATCTCTAATTAGAGCTTCAGGAGTGCAGGTACTAATGAACAATAAAATGGCACATGCAGGAAGACTGGGATTTTAAGGTTTGGGCTTTCTTGTAAGAGTTTTAATCTTTGAAATGTTTCATATAAAAAAAAAAAATAGTTGTAATTCTTTAAAATTTGTTAGCTGATTTAATACTTGCACTCCCACTGTGAATTGCACAGGAATTGTATCTTCCTCCTAAGATACACCTTCATCCATACTTATTCCATGCTGTGCTCTTGAACTTGTACTGATTTGTCATAGCCTGTTGCAGGCAAAAAAAGAGAATAGAAACAATTCAAGGCTGATTTAAATTAGAAATGTCCTCAAAAGCTGGGATTTTCAGGTCTGTTTTCTCCTTCTGAAAAACCCATCAGTGCTGTTGATGAGGATCATGTGAAGTTAGTGTGAAAAATCTGTGAAAAGTCTCAGTTTGTCCCAACCAAGTACTGAACCTTGGTGTAAACCTGGGGAGATTTATGGTTTCAAGATGAAATCAGGTAAAGCTGAAATTCTCTTGGGGTTTCAATACCAGGTGAAATATGTTGTTTATTCTTAGTTTTTCCTTTGAACTTGGTGTTTGAACTCCTAAAAAGATTATTTTGGGGGGTGCAAATTACTGCCAGATGGCAAAGGATAAGTGTCTGACAACTCTTCCATCCTGTAAACATTTAGTCTAGGTGAGTTTCTGGAATTGGAGGGTGGAAAAGACTGCAGGGAGGGCTGGAACTTTGCATGACATTCCTGTCATTGTTTTTCGAGATGGCTGAACTGGCTCAGGCTACCAAAGGGTTGATGGAAACTAAGAACATTCAGAAAATAAATAGTGTTTGATTTATTTCATAGCAAAGTGCCAAGAGTTGCAACCCGCACTGCTTTGCTCTGTGAAATGTTATGTGGCAACAAGCTCCTCAACACCAAAAATAAAGATTTCTCTAGAAATGTGCTCCTCTTAAATATTTTAAATCTGTGGCTTGGTAAATTTAGGATTCTTTAGCCACACTTGATCCTAGAAAACTTCATAATTAGTGAAAATTCAAGGACAGAACGACGCAAGATGTTCTCTGTTGAGCATGGAACAGAACTTAATCCAGCTGTTTGAGCAGTGTGAGGATGGGGCTGTGCTTGATTTTGTTAGTGTTAAATGCTTGTGAGTCTGCTGGCTTTAAATGCTCACCCTGGAAGTGGCTTTATGGCACAGGTTAGGCCTTCAGATTTCTCTTTTCTTCAAAGTTATGGGCATGACAGTGATGAAGAAAAGGAAAAATCAATGACTTCTCCTTTTTCTGTGCCACAGTCTTCCTCTCTGCCTAGTTTTCCAGTGAATTATTGGCCTTTTTTGTGTCTACACAATTATAGAAATCCTGTGAAGGTCCTAGGTGAAATTATTTTAGTGTTATCGATGTTTGGAACTTTTTGTTGAGTTTGTCGAGGGACTGATTCCTTTTATGTCAAACCAGGCAGCAGCTATTAAGCTCCAAAGTTTATTCCAGCTGGACTTCTTCACTAGGTTGTCTGACTTGCTGGAACAGAAGATGCTTTATGCTTTAGATAAGTGCATGAGTCCAGAAGTAAAAATCATTGCAACATCCTAAAAAAAATAAAAAAAAATAAAAAAGAAGTTGTTCTCAAACTTCATGCTTCTGACCTGACTGAAAAGATGTCTCATGGAAACCTGGACTGGGTTAATTGTTGGATTCAGTTCAGCAGATGTGCACAGCTCTACTTCACCTGCCATCTGAACTAGTGTTTTCAAGGACTCTGATTAATCTCCCTTGCTAGATTGCTGCCTGAAGGAAAAGCCCTGGATGAAAATCCCTAGAGTCTGAGCAGCAATGAAAAATCCATATCAGTCCAGCTATTTCTTCCACAGTAACTCTATATTTTTTTCTGTACATAAAGTAAATTGTAGACACACACACACACACACACACACACACTCACACATTCATTTTCCATTTACAATTTCAAGATGAACTCTAACACCATGGGAACGTTATCTTTTTTTTTTTTTTTTAATGTATGTAACACTGATGTACAAGATGTGACCAGTGTGGTTCCATCCGCATTGTGGTGTAGTTTAAACAATAAAAATTTTGGGCCACCTGCCATGAAAAACTTCAGCTTGTGGCTTGACTGCTGGGGAGAAATTTCACAGGTCCCATGGAAAGCAAAGCATGAAAATATACTGTGGGACTGCAGCAGCTTATGGGAGGGAGAATGTGCCTTGCAAAGTCGGAGCTGCAGAGAATATTTCATGTCTTTGGCAAATGTGGTGTGCAGGATCTGAACCATTAATCAAACACTGACAGCCGGCTCGGGGACGCTGAGTGTCAGATGGAGGAGGGCTTGCAGAGCCCCATCCAAATGGCATCTGGGGGAAAAGAAGAGGGGAAAAAACAATGAAAGGAATGTTTATGGTACTGGAACGATTTCACTTACGTTTATTCTAAACGTTTGGAAATTTATATTGATCTGAGTAGGAGCTGGTGCTGGGGGGAGTTAAATCAGCGTTCCCTGTTGCCCTGTCAGGTTTGATTTATGCTGGGCATCTGACAACCACTCAGTTCAGAAACCTTCCAGAGCCTTCTTTTCTACTTCCTAAGCAAAGCAAATGAGCTTTTTGAAAAAAAAAAAAAAAGCGCAAAATAAAAAAAATTAGCCCATCCTAAAACAACAACAAAAAAACCCTTATCCTGAACTAAATTTAGAGATTTCTGCACATCTGGCGATGCTAATGTCTCTGTGATGTGTGTCCAGATGTCTACTTAGAGAAGGTGGAAGTGTATTCAGCTTGTTTACATATAGTATTTGATGACTTCAGTTTTGGCAATCTGTGTAATAGCTGCTTTTGTCAAAATAATGTGGCTTTGTCTCCAGTTTTCCCTGCTTTTAAACATTCTCTCTTTCATGGAATTCAAATACTGCATAAGGCAAGAAAGATTCTTTTATTATATTTATTATATTTGAAAATTAAAAAGTTAATCTGTTTTATTGCCTTTATGAATTCATGTATACGTGAATGTTGGAAAAACGGAGCTGACCCTTTTGAAATCCATGTGTTTTCTGCTCCATTTATTTTGTGAGGAGACCATCCTTGGTTTTCCCAGTGGTGAGAGTAACATGTAGTCACTGATGTGAAAAAGGAGGTTTTAAATCTTGTGGTGCTACTGGAAATTAACAGAAAGTCATTAGCATCACTAGGGTTATGTTTAATTCTCAGCAATGCCACAAAGGGCAGCTGATCATCAGTACAGTAATTTTTACATAGCTCTGCTGGAGATCCACAGCTAAGATATGTCCTGAGGTTTGTGGTGGTTTTTTTTTCTTATTTTTTTCTTCTTTCTTCTGATTTACTTACTGATTGCCTTCTATCACCAAAAATATTGCTTACCTCTTGCCCATCTAAGATATATTCTATATATCTAGAGACATATATCACTAGTATTGGGATCGTTTACCAGAACTTTTAGCACATTCCTAAATATGCAGGCACACACAATACTCACTTTTATAGAGAACATTTATTAGGGAAATGCAACTGTCGTCTGTGTTTTGGGATGGGATCTTCAGATCTGTTGGGCAGTACCACGAGGTACCCTCTCTGAAGCTGGGTTCACAGATGTTACACTTAGCAGTTGCATTTTACAATCTATTTTGCAATCCCTTTCCAGGACAGAATGGTCTCTCCAACCTGACACATTTGAGGTTGATGGGTAGCCTCAAATCCTCATCTGCAGAAAGACTGTAGGGACCAGGGGCTGGAGCTGGAAATAGAACCAAGATATTCACCTCTGACATTCAAGGTGGTGCATGAAACTGTGTTTATGTCAACATGAAGCCTAAAATCCACCAATCTGGTGGTACAGGAGCTTCAGTGACATGAGCAAGTACAGTGAAAGGACTTTACATGGACATTCAGCCTTTCTAAAGCCTTTGGAGACTGTTGTGGGCTTGGTTTGTAGTTGGAGTTTTCAGTTCCACATGTGCACTGTGGAGGCCTGTTGCCATGAGTCACAGCCATTATAAGGGCAGAATTGGAAAATTGCAGTGCAATCTGCAGCCCTGCTGCAGATACAGAGACTGCAACCAGGCTGCTGCCTCTCTGGAAAAACTGGAAGATGGAAAAACAAGTCCACTAGACCTCAACCATTTCTGTTCCCTAAGGAAATGAGCTCCTCAAGGTAAGACGACGACAGAATATAAGATGCATAGAAAAATCTTTAAGAGATTAGACAAGCTAAACTCTGTCACAGAGTAACTTTAAAACAGAGACAAAAGAGTAAAAAATAGGAAAAAAGAGAGGCTGAACTTCCAGTTACCTCTTGTGTGAAAAACAGCCAACTTAGCCAAGTCAACAGTGAACTCTGTCTGCTCTTCCCTGCTGAAAAATTCAGGCTTGTGTCAGGGATGCTTCTGGAGTTCAGTCCTTGTGCAGTGGGTTGCATTGGCAGGTTACACAATCCCTCAGCTACAACGGGCTCTTCCTTCCAAGGCATTTTAATTTTTACAGATCAAGTGCTCCAAGGGCGCCAAAATAATCAGGGCTTTGCATTTCATGCTCTTGCCATATACGGCCTGGGATCTGATTGCTAATCCCTCAAGGTGGCAGTAGCTTAATTAAAGCTATGTATCCACGAGGAGATAATTGTAATGTCCTTTGAGTGGCTGCTCCTAATTTACGCCGTGTACAGCCTGATACAGTCATCTATAATGTATCAAAGGTCCACGCTAGATTTTAATGTAAAGCTGTGTAAGATAAATGAAGAGTACATGTGGCAGGTGCTCAGTACATGCATTTAGATTAAGCCCTGCTCATTGAGGTGGTGATTAGATGAGTTATGTCAGGGAATTGTAACTGCTTCAGTGGATGAGGAAAAGGTTATTTCGAAGAGCTCATTTTAATGGCGTAGCTGGCTCATAATTCAGATATCAAACAGTAAATGAGAGCAGGAAGGGTGCAGGGTGGAGATGCTGAGCCCCATGGACAATGCACACACAAATGCAATAGAATTTCTAGGACAGCTAAAAAGCTGTCTGAGTAATGCTCTCTCTGATTAGCTTTAAATACCTGTTAAAGATATTTACCTACATCAAAAGTGAGCTGAGAGTGTTGTTTGTTCAGAAACAGGGGCTCAGTCATAGTTCATTTGCTCTCCCTGTGTCTCTGTAGATGCAGGAGCACGGGGGTCAAATCCATCAGAGCAAAGGTGGAAGCACAAGGCTTGTCTTCCTCAAGCAGTTTTATTAGCAAGAGAATCATTGTGTTTATCAAACTGGCAGAGCTTCGGAAAGAGATAGCTGGGACTTGCTTTTTCAGCACTGCAGCAAGATCATACAGAAAATATGCACTGATGGGTTTCTTAACTCTCCAATAATGTACAAGAGCTGTACATAGTGCTGTTTCTCCAGCTGGGCAGGGACAAGCACTGGATCAGAGGATTTGGTGAGCACTAATAGGCATTGCCCTTCTCTCTAGACCACGGTGCTGGTGAGTTAAGGGGTGAGGCAGCTCTAAAGAGTACAGAACTTGAGGGCAGAGGAGAGGGCTCATAGCAAGGATACCTAAAAGACAAATAGGATGAAAGTTGAATGAGAGCTGCCATGTGTAATGAGCAACTGCTTAGATCTGTTCAGCACGGTTTGGTTTGGTTTTTTTTTTTTCCTCAAGGAAAACAGTACAGCCTGGAAATACCAGGCTCTGGCACTCACTGCCCTCTGTGCCTGGGAACACACTCAAAATGTCAGGAACGTGCTGCTAGGTGTTCCCAGGAGCCTCTCTTACAGAACCTGGTTCTTGAAGGGTTTTTTTCTCCAGCAAGTACAATAACATTCTGTGAGGTTTTGCAGCCACTTCCACCTTAATCTTTTCTCTTAAAGGTCAGTTGAGATCACAGCCCCTGTTATGCCAAGCACAGCACAAGAAAAGACAAAGTGGGAAAAGGGTGAGATGCAATTCTGCAGGGTGACTCTCAGCAGGTAAAACTGGAGCCAGGTAGTGCTGTGAGGATCCAAGCTTTAAATCAAATGTACATGAGAGGGAATATGCCTCTAGCTTCTTCTGGTCAGGGATGAAAACTCCACAGAAAACTCCCTCTAATGAGTTAATATTGCTGGGTGTATCTATGCGTGATGAGAACCATGAAACACTGGAGGTTCCTACCTTCACATCAGCAATACCTACTCTGTCTCACACTGTGCACTCTATTAAACCTCACAAGCAAGACAAATATCCTGTGACAAGTGACCAATCTTCCATGTCTTGCTCCAACCTCACAAAACAGAAGGCTCCCCTCAGCCAAGGTTCCTGGAGGGAACGTTGGAGCCTTTGTGTTATCTCTTCCTGTTACACGAAGGCTTAGCAAACCGTGCCATAAAAGACATAACATTCAATTGACCTTTTGCTTATCTATAAACGTAAAATGAGCTGCAGAGACCCTGATTCACCGAGAAGCCATTTCTGAGGAATTTATTTCCTTTTGCCAGCCATAAAAATAAATTGCTCCGCACAAAGAATAGGCTCAAAAAATAGTGCTGCTCGCCTATAATAAGATTATTATGAAGGAGATGTTTTTCCCTGGGCAATCACAGCCAGCCAATGTGTTATCAAATTTTTATCTTGTCAAATTGCTAGGCACTGATGAGTGTTCTAGGGAGATTTTGTGTGTTAAGCTGGCCTTCTGTAACCTTCTAGGGCCTGAGTACCTAAAAGTGGCTGGATTCAGGGATTGACTTCTATTCTTTGAAGGATGGATTATTTCTTTTTGCCTCTGTCCTACTTTAAAGCCAGATTTGCAGAGCAAATCTTTACACAAAGCATTCAAAGAATAAAAAAGTAATTCTTACATGTCATATCAGTCTATTTGGACAAAGCCAGGCAAAACTGTTCTGAAAGGCAATGGGAGGATCAGGCAATAAGTCAAGATTTATCCAGCCTGTTTCTCTTTATGGAGCTCAGGACAATAAGGGTGGATATCAATCTTGTTAGGACTGTAACTGGAGAATTTGGCTCACTCACTGCCAACCTTCCATTCTGCTTTTTCAATGAAATTCATAGTGGAAAACACTCCTCCTAAGGACAAATACTCCTCCTAAAAGGATAAATCCCAGAGCATTGGCCCTCTGTGATTGGAAGTCAGGTATTATCAGGATTAGGGTTTTTTGTTTTCATTTGTGTCCTGATGTGTCATGTGCTGATGGAGATGCTGGGCAGGGGTGAATCCTAGAGTCAGAGAATGGGTTCTCTTTTTGGTGCTGTTATGTCCCGCTCTTTCTCTTTGCACTGCCAGCGTTTCAGCCAGATCAGATTCAGTCTCAGGCTTTTTATAGGTTTTCCACCCAGATACACTTGTTACACGAACACCACGTTCAGCATCTCATTGAGAAGGACAACTTGTCACATCTTGGTGGCTGTTCCTCTGATGAGCAAAGGGAAATGCAAGAACTGGGGAGGGGTTGTGGTGTGTTTGCCTTGGGAGCCAATGTGCTTTGGTGCAGCTCTGTGTGGGGTCTCTTTTTCCTCCTATTGTGACAGTGAAGCACTAAATGAAATATATTTACTTTAGATCTAATTAGGCCATCATTTTATGCTTTCTGAGTATTTATTGTTTGCAAATGTATTGGGATTTAAATCGCTATGTAATGCTGATTGATCTACTATATTGTGAAAGTTCAAAATAGCCTCCTCTGTTTTCACATGTTACTAATTAGGAAACAGTGGATTAGTAAAAATCTGTATGAAATATGTATTTAGAACCATGATTTTAAATTGTTCCACTTAGTCTACATATCTACATATCTATTTCAGGATAAATAGTGCAAACCTCATTTCTTGTTCAATGGCCCCTGAAACTACAGACTACCCATGGTGCTCTGTCTCATGGCAGCAGTATATATATATATATATATTTGTACATATATATGTATGTAAAATTCAGATCTGTTTCTAAAGGGACTGAGTTTTCTCATTCTCTTCAAGATGAGCATCTTGGAAAGCCCATGTTGGGGCCAGGAGGGACCTGGGTGCTCTCAAATGAGCCTTTGACAAGCGTTTGGGGAGCTGGCTGTGATTTTAACAACTGGCTTGACTACACTGCCTCCAACAGATCTGGATGAGGGGCCTATATTTGGCAGGAAGGCTTTATAGTGGGATGGTTTAACCTGGTAAGATGCTGAAGTAATTTTCCTATTAAGAATCTGGCTTTGCTTTGCATGAGTACAGCATGCCTGCAGTTGGGGTTTCTGATGGGAGTGTTCTTAATATAGACCAAAGCTTATGCAGATCGATGTCTCTTCAGTTAACCACTTATTTTTATCAGAGTCATACTGAAAGAGCAGGTCCTGTTGCTTTTAAATCACTCTAGAGTTCACACTGAAGAAATAAAGTAAGTCTCAAAATAAAACATGACTAAAAGATCTGTGTGCTGCCAAACAGGGTCACCTCAGCCTGGGTTTTGAGCAGGGAACTGTGATGATCAGCTGGTGCTTTCCTTAACGTTTGTGTCACTCTCTTTGTCATGCACATTCGGCTCCAAAGGGATGAAAAAGAGCTTAAAGTCCTTTGCACAAGGATTCTTTTGCTGCCCTCTGTATTGATGGATCTGAAAGTGACCCAGAGCTGTGCAAATGGATTGTGATAGACTGAGGATCTGGTCTGGGGTGACCACAAATTCAGCTCCTTTCCTGCCTTCGAATCTCTCCCCCCTCCCCTCCTGTGGTAAATAGTCTCTAAAACAAACACATTTTTAAGCCTTGTGTCACTTCTGGGCAGCAGCCACAGGGTAAGATTAGCACCATTGTCATCAGAAAGAGCAAGGGCTGTCTCTTTGATGAATGATATTGGATCCTCAGGATTTGTTATTTTTTTTATTTAATGTGCCCATGTATTTTTGGATATGAATGTCCCCAAATGGCCTCAGGATGGGGGGGAGGGGAAGGAGAGGGGTGAAGAGAGAGTGATAAGGGAGCTTTGCTGTCAGCCCATTTTCTCATATCTTCATCTTTGTGGGGGAAAAAACCCCAAGGTATGAAACACAGGCCCCTTGCCCAGCTGGGTCACTCTTGTCGCCTCCATGCCACAAGAAAGACCAGAACAAAAAGAAAGACAGAAACAGCTAACATCACTTGGCTCATCACTCTTCTCCCCTTGTGAATTTTTCATCCTTATTTAGCTCTTTGGAATATCAAAGGTAATGGCAGTCCTGACAAACGGGGAATCATGACATTTTGAGCTGGGCAGCTTCTAGTGAGTGGCCATATGAGCCCAAGGTGCCTGAAGCCCCAGTTCTTTTCTTCCTCTCTTTGCCTGGTTTTCCTCTGTCCTCTTCTTTCCAGCCTCTTCTATAGCCCCTGGGATAGAGGCTGCCCATCTTGTGTTCTGTGTTTTCACAGCACCTACTGCCATTTCTAACAACTGGGAGATCTCAGGTTTGGAGAAAGCAAGTAATGGCATTCACATATCCAAAGATTTCCTCTTCCAAATGTCAAGATGCCCCTTCAAAAGGAAGTAGGGAAAACAGATGAAAAGAAAATTCTATTTTTTGGAGATATAAATCAGCTGTAGCTAAACTTGGTGTTTTTTTGTTTGTTTTTTTTCTCCTCAGACTCTTACTTTCAAAAGAAATAAAGTGTTTCAAATTGGGGAAACACCCACATCCCCCACCCCCCAACCACAATCCAACAAAGAAATAATTATTTCTTGGAATTATTTTAGTTGCCAATTTCATTGCTCAATCCAGTGTAATGCGAAGCAAATACAAATGCTGTCACTAGGAACAGCATGAGGTTGCTTTGTGATCTTAACCCCCTGTACCCATCAGATGGAGCATCTGTGGCTTCACCCAATGTGATTCATTAAAGAGATTATGTATTAAAACAGACAGGCTTTCTATTACCTGAGAAGCAGGGAGCATCCTCATCACTCTGCCTTGATGGCAGTCTATGCTGATTTCACCATTTCTTTTTCCCCATCAATTGTGTCCACTTGATATCACTTATACATCACTTGATATCACTGGGGCTGGGGACAAGGATCCTTATTTCCACCTGCATTTATATAATGCCCAATGCAATGGGGTTTGGTTCATGGTGCCAGAAAAAAGCAGACAGAAATCCCAAATGAAATTTGAGATACTGGCCTTTCCTCAGCGTAATTTCTTCAGTATAACCCTGTGTTTGCTGATATAGAAATTATCAATTCCCAGTGTTACTGAAGCTAGAGTGAAAATCAGCCTCGTTCTAATGAAAACAATTTCCTTCTTTTCTCTCAGTGGGGAAGCTCATAAGCTGTTCCTCTATTAAAGGGGGCTGTGTTTTTTGGAAAAGGGAGAATATGGTCCCTTAAAGCCTTGAGGATGAACACGCAGCACGTGGCAGCACTGGGATCACTGCAGTCTTCTCATTGTGTGACCATCCACCTGGGTCGCTTCATTCTCTCTTTCCAATTTATTTCCTTACATAATAATGACCCAGAGGAGGGTCATCACTTTGCAAACACCATTTGGCTGAATTTTGATGAGGGATTTGAATCACTCTGACAAATGGGAGCCTTCTGCATGGCTGGTTCTAGAGGTGGGGGAATGAGAAACCTCTCACTGAGCCTGGCCTGTGCTTTGTCCTGAAGGTCTTTATATGTCCTGAAGGCCTTTATACCTGAGCAGACACATGCATGAAGGATTTAGCAATATTAAGGTTGGATGATGAGGGGAAGGACTACAGGGAATAGTAGCATTCAGCAAAGGGAAGTTCAGATAATTCGAGCAATTACAAGCAGATAATGGATTTTTGTTGCTTCTCCCCTTTCTCTCTCCTTTTATTATCACCTTTTTCCTACCTTGTACCTGTCTCCTCATGTACCTGTGGTGCTTGGGCTGGTAGGGGTAGTTAGGGTATAGTTGCAAGGTGCTGCTATTTGTGGCTTCTGAAAGGGCTGTGAAAAGCCAGGATGTAATTTTACCATCTGCTGAAGGTTGGTCAAGCCCCAGGTGAGCTTGTGGTGGGCTGGCAGCGGTGTTTTGAATCTGGTACTACCCAATAACACCTTGAGTTATCAGAGTGTCTGTCTCTGTGCTGTGTTGGTGCCCTCTCAGGCTACTTGGTACCCCCTAGTTCCAAAATACAGCAGGAAAAATTCTTATCTGAAAATTTAAGGGATTAAAAATGCTGCTACAGAAGCAATTAGCGCTACCTCGTGTCTTTTTATCAACTGTGTCAGATGTGTCCTACCTTTGTTCTGGAAATGAAGACCACCTGGGAATTCTTATGCAAAGTGGCATTGCCAGTTTATGACCTTCCAGCCCTGAACTTATGTGCATTCTCACCAGGCTCTCAGCACATTGGACTCCTATCAGTATCCTGGGATGTGTTTTAAATTAGTGCCTGAGGGGAAAATGGGATTGAGTTGTGCACCATATGCCCAACTCGGCTGAACTTTCTTTTTATGCTTTTTATTAAAGTTGTATATCATCAGGAGAGTGTGAAAGTCACATTGGAGAAGGGAAATCATCTCCCCAGCACCCTGGCTTGTCAGGCTATTTTGCATAATAACTTACGGAAATGAACTGGCCACTTCTGATACTTGAGGACAGGCTGGGAGAGCAAGAGCCTTCTGAGGGTTTTATCACAAAACAGCCTTATGTGGCACATCTGGTTTGTTTTAAGCATCTCTGTGTATTGGGAAGAGAGCAGCAGGGGATGGGGCGGGATTGCTTTATTTGAAATCTTTTGAGTCAACTGTTTATGATGAGAGCAATGGTCCTGGGAAAACTGCAACCAGGAGACAGAGCAGCTGAGCACTTGAGCCACTAATGTGGAAATTTCTCTTGGGTTTCTTCACCTTCTTTACTCCCCTGCTGTCTCCAAAGAGCAAGTCCTTGTGAATGCTGCTGTGCAGGTGGGATGTACCTTGTGGAATAGCCTGAAGAAGGCTGAAATTCAAATCAGCCCCCTTTGTTCCAGTGCAGTCTCTCATTAAACATCCCTCTATGTGCAAAATCCAGCTGTCTAAATCATAGCTAATTATATAATTATCCAGCTATTGCCAAGGCTTGCTTAGTAATTTGGTGTAGTTGTGGTGAGCAGAAAATGGATGCAGGATACTTCTATGGGGCAGGAGTCAGAGAAGTTCTGGGGATTTACTGCACCTGTGGCTTGGCCCAAGACTGCTCAAATTGCAGTGCACAAGGTTCCCATTTGTAGCTTGAATTACACACCTGCCCTGGCACACATTCAGGAAAAGACATAACTTTAGTCACCACTAAACTATATGTTTCTTGGCCTTAAATTGAAGAATGAAGCAGTGAAGGAGAGTAAAGCAATAAATGACTCTGGATAGCAAAGTGCTCCTTGGTTCTCGGTCCTGGAGCTGCACCCCAAACCCTGGGCAAACTTTCTGGGTATGCAATTATAAAAATACAGTTTTAGTCTCTGTGTCAAAAGGCGCACCAGAAATCTTTCAAAATTCTTTGTCTCTGCCCTGAGAGCACAGATTTAGTACTGCCAAATAATCAAGTACAATGTAAATTTATTTTGCACATCATTAAGTAACAAGCAGGGGCAATTTCCCAACCAGACTAAATGCATTAGATTCTCCTTTAGTGTCCAAAGTCTCCCTGCTCTTACCATCTCTTGTGTTTTTTTCATGACACAGCCTTACAAACTGCTATTTTACATGGAGATCTTAAGGAAAGAAAACAATTAATTACACCTCAGAACTAATTGGAATCAATACTTAATGTTTTTAGCTCTCAGTTAATTGCCAAATGATGTATCACTAGTTTGATGATGAAAAATAGATGGATATCTCAGGTTCTTCCTCTAGGGTGTCATTCTGTTGACGTAGTAGCTGGCTCCAATGTTTTCCTTTCCCTCCTGCCTGCCCCTCTGTGTTCTAATTCTCTTGCTTTAAATCCCATGCAAAATGTTTGTTTATTTGATTATCAAAATATAGTTGTAAGTTATAAAAACTGCAAGGCATAAGAGGGTATTTATTTATTGGAAGATATAAGGAGTTTTAAAGGGGATCCTTGGAAAATGTTTCATGTCACTGTTCTCTTCTGATTCAACTGATCAAGTATTTGTTTTGTTTCTAGTCCATGGAGGAAAGGGAAATATATCTTCACTTGGTTCTCATAGAAGCACCCAGGAGTGTCTGCAGTAATTGAGTGCCTTAAATTGCAGCTGGGGGCTCTCCTGAGGGTTTCAGAGCTGCACAGGGAGGTCAGACCCTGAGTACTTGTTGATGTCCTGCCGATTTCCTTAAATAACAATTCTCCCCAACCCTCTAAAACTCCTAAATGACTTATGTGAGCACCTCCAGCTCTTGCTCACCCCCACACAACCACTGTGCCAAGCCCCAAACTCTCCAGCTCTGTAAGCAGCAATGCAGTCTTTATCCAGCCTGTAATACACCTAAATATTCCATGCACTCAGTAGGGCTGACTCACACAGCACAGACTACTTCCACCAATAAACACTAAAACCAGGTGCCAAGTGTTAACTGCTGCCCTTGCTCGTGGCAGCCTGGACAGCCAGGCTGAGGACCAAGTCAGTGGAGGTGCCCAGCAGGTCTGACTCAAATCTGACTAAAGCAAATCTGTTGGTGTTAATGTTATATAGAAATTAACACTTAGACACATTCTGGGAGTACATTGACACCCACAACTTTTATTTGTGTTATCCAGCATTATTTCACAGTTGGAATAGTCATTTTATAAGCATGGTAGGGACTCTAGAAAATGTTTTGTCATTTCCTTTCCACTCAGCTTCTTCCCAGAGAAACAAGCATGCACAGAGCCTTGTTTATGATACCCACATTAATAATCAAATGTGTGTGTGTAGGTGTGAGGATTGCAAATAAACACATCTTAAAACAAGATCTATCTCCCTTCCCTGAACTGGCATGCTCCCAAAGGAACACAATTGTGAATTTCCCTCATGAATTCCAATTTTTTTCATGTATTAAAGCTGATGACCTCACAAGCCCTCCACACAGAGTTAGGGGAGTACAAAACCCTCCAAATATTTCTGGTGGTGTGAGCACTGAGCAAGGCCCAATCCATGGGAAAGGCAGACATGGAATGGACTCTTTGCCTGCTGGCTTTCCTTGTATGGTCAAAGATGGCTATAAAGGAGGATGAAGAGCAATGTTTTTCTGTGTCTGTTCTCAATTTTTCTTTCTGCAGCTGGCAGCCCTTGTGCATGGCCAGTTGTTCTGTTTTCTGTCTCTCCAGTCCTGCTGTTTCTCTTAGATGGCTGTGAGAGGGTATTTTTAGACAAGTCCTTGAGAAACAAGGATGAAACTTAAGGAAGAGCAAGCAGTGAGGTGCTCCCTCTCGTTTTCCTGTTTTCATGATGCTGTCACCTGGGGCAACATCACCTTTTCAGTCAAGAAGCACAGAAAAAGCTGGAAGCAAATGTTGTCAGTCCTGGTTGGGGATTGACTCTAGGGTGCAAGGGTACACTTTGGAGAAGGGTTCAGATAACTCTGCATTGTGTTGTATTTTTCTTCTTCTTGTGGAGCTCTCATCACTGTTGTGAAACTTTCTTGGTCATGTGACCCCTGTGGCAAAGGGACATCTTTAGGTGACTCCTTGTCAGTGCTGGCAATGAGCAGTGTCTGGGTCTAATATTCAGTTTTTCAGCTTATGTTTTCCTCCTTGAGCTGTTCGAAACACTTGTAACATTTTTTTTTCATAGAAAAATTGAATTTCTCACTGAAAAAAGCAGACCTCTAGAACATCCAGTTCTATGCACTATTCAAATCTGAATACTCTTGGTTAAAAAAAACAAGACAAAACCCCCCTCTTTCTCTCTTTCTTTTCCCTAGCATTATTAAAAAGAGATTAAAAAAAAAAAACATTATGAGATAAATTTAAAATAATGTGTTTTCTGGGGAGAAAATAGAATAGATGGATGACTTTCAGCCTAATTTAGTAACTGCCACTCAAGATACAACTTGGAAAGAAGTTTCTAAAGCTGGAAAGTTAGTCTAATTACATTTGTGACTGGGGAAGCATATGATTTTCTTTTGTGCTTTGATTAATATTCTCTATTACATGAGGCAGCTTAAAAACTGAAGGAATGCTTTATCAGTGTTGTTCTGCCATTCCTTTAATGCAAACCAAGCTCCTTTTGTAAAATGAAAAAGCAAATTGGCCAGTGAAGGACTCTGGGCTTTTTCTGACCTGTGTGATGCAAAGCTGACTATGGCAACTCTCCTCTGCAATTGGATGTGCATGCACACAGTTAAACCTGAGGCAACACACACCTGGGAGAGGGGAGACGTGTTTCTGGGGTGAATGTAAAACATTTCTCTGTTTTATTCCTTTTTGCAGGAGCTGTGAAGCAGGATGTGATGGTGTGTAAGCAAGTTGGAGAAGGCAAATGAAAGGAAGAGCAAACAAGGAGGAGGAGGTGAGGGAATTCATCAGGGAGTTTGCTTGCAGCCTGAGAGAGCTGCTAACACAGGTCTAAGAGATGAAATAAGATTTAGCATAAGAGAAACCTGTTTCTCAGTTGTATCCAAGCCCCCAGGAGACTCAGAGGCACAGGAATCTGCACATGGGTCTCTACATCTGGAAGAGAACATGGGGTGATGAATTATTCATGGATTATCTACTCGTGCTCAGGAATTTCTCTTTATTCATAGTTCAGGAGCAGCAAAAGAAAAGAAGAGATAAAAACTTGTATCACACCTGCCTTTTAATTTAGAAAGGTATTACTTGTATGGCTGTGGGCAAAGTCATCTGGACACAATGGCAGGGTTTGCAGGATGAGGTCTTGAATCATGGCAGGCTTTGTTTTCATTTTTTAGGCAATCTGAAATTGGGCAGAAGAAATCTCTGTGAAAAAGACAAATGTCTGGTAATTGAAAAATAACCCCACAATTTTCCAAACATTTTTAAATGATGTGCAGCTTCATCAGGTCTGCATAGAGCCAAAAAAGGGTTCTGAGATGCATTTGCAGGGCTCTCCAGGCATTGCCAGGGCCTTTGCTTTAATTTGGAGTTGAATTAATCTTAATCTTCCATGCTGATAAATGTAAAAAGTCCTCTGAGAAATCAATTGATTGTTTAGTATCTTACAACATCTTAACGTGGATGAAAGGGGAAGATTTTTTTGCTGACCAAAACAGAGTTGGCTGTTAGGGAAGAGGGCAAGGAATTCTTTTCCATGTTCTTGCTAAAATAATCTCCAGTACAATGGACATTTTGCAAAAACTCTCTCTTCCCTTCCCAGCAGATTGGTATGCCCATGGAGCCAAACTCATCCAAACTTAATCCTCTGAAAATAATGTTTTAACATATTGGAAATTGAGGGCCCACCCAAAGGTCCTATGTGGCCTGAGGAAATGGCCCTTCCAGAACCATGTGTGTTAATAATGAGGAATTTTGGAGCCTAATGTCTCCTGTCCCATTTGTGGCAAGTTGTGTCTCCTGTGCTGTTGCACAGATTTCTCTGTTAGCTCAACAGCCTTTTTTCTTTGCCAGTGTTTCTTCCCTCCTGCCCTCTCTCCTACACTGCATTAATAGAAAGCAACCTGGTTACTCAATGTACTTGGGGACACACACTCTTCACTTTTCTTTCTTCATTGGCAGGAGGAATCATGCTTTAACTTCCAAAGGTATGGAGCTGCTGTTCAGCCTAGAAAAGCTCCTCCAAATGAGCAAAGACTCTTAAAAAGTCAGGCTGTAGATATGCTCATCATGTTTTTCTGATCTATATTGACTGTTGGCGTGGTTAGAAACACAAGCTTTTATTTTATTTTAGCTGCTTCTGGTCTCATACAAGGGCATGACACAAACTGTTCTCAGCTGAAACCAGACAAACTGGGTTAGAAGAAACTAATTGTTTAAATGATCCCTTACCAGAGTACATCTTTGGCTAGCAGCTGGAAAAAAAACATAGGAGTAAATGAGCTATTGGACCTGCATTTGTACCTTGTGATGGTGCTTCCCTCGGATTGCCTGCTCACTTCCTGAATCCTTGTAAAACCTAATGCAGGAAAGGTTTTGCTTTTTAGCAGGACAAGGTATGACACAGGCTCCTCAAGGAGTCTGTGGCTCAGGTTACCTCCCCCTAAAACTTCTGGCACATGTCTTTATTCATGTTTTCATCCCTGAGAGCACTCCCTTTGTCCCTGTGTGAAAGGCAGAGCTGTGAGCGGCTGATTTTCCATTATGGATGCAACATAACTGTACAAGTTCAGGCTTGGGCAAGAATATACACCCGTGTTTATTCAAACCCTGCCTGTCTTGGAGGACAGTGTCTTTGGAGGGAAGTGACGCATCTCAGATTTTAGGCAGCACAAACCCTTTTCCAGAGGTCACAACTGACCTGCAGTGTCCAGCAGAGGGAAGCTTTGCTGGCTGGCTGGGCATTGTCTGGCCTGGTGCTCTCCTTGCCTTAGGGTACTCAGGTGGGTGATGGTAAGAGAAAACAGCAGTGCCTCTTTTCTGGTGGAGAGGCTGCCGAGCTGACAGATATTTCTGGGAGCACTTTGACAGAAGGCAGTAGAGCCCCCATATTACCCCTACACACTTTTTGTCCTCAAGTAGGGAAATCAGCTTTAGGCTGTAGAGTGGTTGGGAAAGTCACAGCCATGTTATATAGCCCCGAAAAGAGATCTTGTGGATCTGGTGGGCAATCAAGGGGAAGGAAGGCAGGTGTTCAGTTTTACCTTGCAACACAAACCATCCTGAGCTTTTCTAAATTAACTGGCAAAGGTTGATCTGCCTCAGCCAATGTCAAAGTGCAGATTGGATTTTCCGAATGTTTCTGCTCTCAGCACAAATCAAAAGCACCGTTCCATGCAAATGCTCTCAGTAAAAGTGACACTTTAAAAGGTCATGGCTGTGGAGTTTGTGTTCATTTCAATTTATCAGTCTTGTAAAATTGTTGCATTCTTCCCTTCTCCCTGCTAGACAGGCTATGGATTTGTTATTCCTTTCGCTCCCTTTCTGTTTTTGTCAATCAACTCCTAATAAGGCATTGAAAAATCCAAAGCAGATGACTGAACAACAGCCATTCTTGGTTCTGTTTGAACTCTGGGTTTTCGTCTTTACCATGGTTAAGAGGAAAATCCTTGAGTTGTGCATTGGAAACTGGATTTTAGTGCTCATAACAGCACTACTTTTTCAGGTAGAGACTAGAGATCCAAACTAGGAGTAAAAGTAGAGTGATTTCAGGATCTGGACTGGGGCTTGGTTTTTACTTATTCTCATATGTTGAAATATGCAGGAAAAACGCCTGGGTTCCTCCTTGTTGGCACTTGCTTTTCGAGGGAAGTTTATTCCTGCAGGAATCTTCCCCTGGATGTCAGATGAGAAACCAGGCACTGCTGGAAAAGGAGAACATTTAAATTCAGGAGAGGCATTAGTAACAAACATGAGTTGTTTTGTTGTTGGGAAGGTCAAGGAAAGACATGACTTAAGGAAGGATTGGTTTAATCTCTGCTTTTGAATTGTTCTCTGCTGAGTGAGAGTTATGTGCTTCTCTGGGCCTTTTCCTGCCAGGGGAGCAAAGGGTGGGTTTGTTTCTTGAGATGCATTTCAGGTCTTTTTCCTGTCCTTTCCATCTCTGATCTGGGAACTGTGCTCTCACTTAGGTTCAGGACCATGAGTAGATGCTGCTCAGTGATGAACTGAGGCAGATCTTCCCTATTATTTTTTAGTAGAAAACTAAAGAAAGCATAAAGCAAAAAATATTACTGAATCCTTGTAGCAAGCCTTGCAGAAAGTGTCAAACACTGAAGCATTTGAAAAGGTAAAGCAAGTTAATAGATGTTTTTATGCACATGCTTGGTTAGTCCTGAGCAACACTAGGGATATGTACTGTTGTGCTACTTATCTTTCTACCCTTAACCTGAGAAAGTACAGGTTTGGATATGTGCTTCACCTGTTAACAGAGCACTAATTCAGCCCTTCTTACTCTTCCCTAGGGAAACATCCATTGGTCGAATGCTGAAAGAGGTGAAAAGAAAGCTGTGTTTAGTGTTTTGCCAGGTTTTTTTTCCCCCAATCCGTTCTGCAGTTGATTTGTTTGTGCAGGCCTTGGCTGGTGTTTGTGTAGAGGTGGAAGGCAAAGGCTGCAGTCAGTGGTTGGATCCTCAAGCACTGGAGTGTCTCCTGAGCTGGGTTGTTTTGCTGTTTGCTGTTCTGAGGGGATAAAGCACACGTCAGGGACAGGGACTCACGCTGAGGGAAATCTGCAGCAAAGGTTTGGCTCTCAATAGTGTCAAACTGAGCTGAGCATGAGAGGCTTTTGTCTCCTAATGCAGACACCTCAAAAATCTCCCCTGCACACTGGCAAGGGGTTTGTTTTGGTTTCTTTTTTTACCCCCGTTTATCTTTTTTTTTTTGCCCTGCCAGATTTCATTAGTTGTTGAGGAATCACTGAGGCTTGATTGCTTGGGCTGCTCTGAGCCCGTTCCTGAGAGATTAGTGGGAGCTTTCACAAGCTATTCCCAGGGTAATATTTTGGGTGCTACACTGTCATTTGCCTCAATTGTCCAAACTGCGTAGCTTTTAATTAATGAGAAGGCTGTGCAAGGAAGGCTGGCTGATAGAAAGATTGCTGGTGAGCAGTGATCTCACAGAAGTATTTATTTATTTATATTCCTGGAGTGATGCAATTCTTAATAGCAAGGCCCAGATTTCCCATTTTAGGTGAAGAAGAAAGCTGGGTTTGGAGCGAAAATTCCCTGATGGAGCTGAAGTGAGGGAGGCAATTGATCAGATTCCCAGTTTCTGTCCTATCTCAGAGGTAGCCTGTATTTATGCAGCCTCTCTTCATTTGCTTTGAGAAGGCAGAGTTAAAACTGCAGGAACCTGAAATAATGAACGGGTATTATCAATTTGGCCAAGTCCTTGAGAATGCAGCACTGATCTCAGATTAAAAAAAAAAAAAAAAAAAAAAAGGAACAGAAAATATAAAGAAAAAAACATGTTAACATGGTTAACATGTTGGCAAGGGAAAAATTGATCTGCAGAGTGGATATATTTAGCTCATATCCTCTACATTAGGGCCTTCTCAGATTTTGAGTCTCAATGTCTGCTTTACCAAAGAGGATAGCATCCTCAAAGCTGGATTGCAGGAAAGTAACGCTTCTCCTCACTGCCAAACTATTATCACAGATGATGTTAAAAAAGAAACCACTGATTCATCTGCAGTGACTGCCAGGAACTCATGCAAGCCCCACAAATCACTCTGCTGGGCAGACTGCACTTCCAAAAGCAGCTATTAGAAGTGTCGGCTGTTTTCTTGCTCTCTGAGTTAAGAATCGATTGGGAAATGGAAAGAATATTCAATGCTTTCAGAAGTTGCTTTCTGATTAATTTCTTTCTGAATCCAGCTGTCTCCCTGGAGTCTTGCTTTTAAACTTACAATGTATATTTATTTTTGTAATCTGCTTTTCACCTGAAAAGAATAATAATCCCCATTTATTTTAAGCTTGGCTGAACATGCACTGGGTTCAGAAATTAATTTCTCCCTGCTCTTAGCAGTTAAGCTTTGAAGGATAGATCCTCAGCTGCTATAAATTGTTTAGCTTCACTGAAGGGTATTGCCTTGTGTCTTTAACCTCTGGAAGCAAATCTCAGCTTAGAAACCGTGTGAAAATTGATTTTACTTGTCATGTCATTATCTTCATTTGGGTAAATGGTGTAACTGATGAACTTTCAACTCAGTCCTGGGAGGCTCTGAGTGCACCCAGGGACAGGGCAAGCACCTGCCAGGGAAGTGTTTTAGAGCCAAGGTGAGGGTGTTTCGCATCCTCCAGGGCAAAACTTTGTACCTCACCTTTTGGGCTCTGCTCTGGCACTGTTTCAATTCTGCCAGACTCAGACCTTTGGATCTCAGACATCTAACCTGCAAAACTCAGCTGCCGAAATTTAAAGTTCTGAGATGATTAAAAGTAACCCTGGATTTGCTTGCATCTCACCTTCTGGCTCTGAAGCCTGGAGGGGTGTTCTGGTAACAATTAAAACAACTTTTATCAGTTCAGGTTGTTATCTAGACTCTCAACACCATCGAACTTTGTGTGAAGCAACAAGAGCCCTTTTCGGGATTTAGCTCTGTATCTGGAGGATTTGAAAGAGGACAGTCCTCACACAGAAGTTTGGGACTGAGCTGCTTCTGCAGGTCTATGGAGCAGAGAGTGCACTGAGACCTTTGCCAGGCTATTTGCTCCAGACCAGGAAGTAATCTGTGGGGCTGATACAACCTTTGCAATTGGAAACATCACTCTTGATAAAGGAAGAACCTCTAAAATTTGATTTGAAGGCCATTTAATAAACCGAGACTAAGAAAAAATAAATCCAGTGGATTTGGAAATATTTAGGGTTCTTTTCCTCATCAGGCAGCAGCAAATGTGGAATAAATCTTAGAGTTCTCAAAGCTGCTTCTGCAACCTGTGAAATCATAAAAATTACATTGGAAAGGACTTTGCTAGGGTTTTTTGCACCATCCCTCTGGCTGCAAGCAGGATGTCGAACCTGCTGTTAGAAATTGCTGCTGATGATGGTTCCATACCCTACTCTGGCAATTTATTTTAGTGCTTTAACTGGCCTTGCAGGTCACACACTCACCCTGGTCTTAAATCACGCTGCTGCCAGTGATGGGCCCTGAGGAAGCATTTGGTGCAGGAGGGGAAAGGATCACGGAGTCTGGCATGTAATTGCAAAGTCCTGCAGACCTGGATAAATTGGCATCTCTGCCTAGCTCTGCCAGCTCTGGAGTTAAGGAGCTGGCCTTGCCTGCCCAGCATATTGCAGGATAATTTATTAACATCTAATGGACTCTCTCATTTCTTTCTGTCTCCTTGTGAAAAGTGAAGGGTATTTCTTTCCCTTCCCCTTCCTCCACCTATTCTCTGAAATGCTAAAGCATCTGGCTGCCTCTGAGCAAGGACAAACTGCAAACACCTAGGTGCTGGGGGTATTTTTTCTCCTCCCCTCTCTTTCCTGAGCTCTGCAGCTGCAGGACAGAGCGTTCTGAGGCTGTGAATGGCACCTTCTCCCTGTGGCTGCCTGTCGATCAGAAACAGCCTCTGGCTCTCCCCGCTTGATTTAAAGGCTCCTTACTCCGGTGCTGACCTGATTACCTCATGATGAAATGATGTGGGGCCATGACACCGAGGCATGATGTCATGGGCCTCGCTGTGTCACCAGAAGAAATACAAGCTTCCTGGTGCTGGAACTGTATTACAAGGTGATTTTTGTTCCCTGTATGCTGATTTAAGCGTAGGTAGGGCACTTATCCCATTCATTCCTCCCCACTGAGACCACCACGACCACTCATTCTGCTGGGAACCTTGATGCAATGTGGGTATTGGCAGCATCACAGCCCAGTGGGGTGGGAGGTCTGGATGTGCCCTAAGTAAAGGGGCTGTGGATCTGTGCACAACCCCCCCTCAGCAGCAGCTCTGTGCTGCTCCCAGACTCCTAATTAGATTGAAGCCTGAAGTCTCTGGATATCATCCCATACCTTTATTTGAAATGATTTATCATGCCATCTAAATAAATCCCGCAGAGAGATGTTACGAGGTTTTGTTTAAAATGCTGTACACACCCTGTCCAGGGCAGTAAATGTTCTTGGCTACATGAAAAGCAAAGGCTCGGAAACCAACCTTAGGAATCTTTTCCTGCCTTTTCCTCTATACCAGCCATGCTTTCAGTGGAGAGCAGTCTGACAGGTCTTTGTCTCCTTGGATGGACACATCTGGGCATGAGGATTTTGTCTCTCTTACCCCCATCACTGATGAAATTCTTGCTGTGCTCCCTCCTGCTCAGAACCTGAATCTGGCTCTATTAGGGATCATGCCAAAATCCTCAAGAGTTCAGAATTCTGGGTTCAAGGCAAGGGGAGTGCAATTGCACGTGGAGAAACAAAGGGCCATCTCTGACACAAAAAATACCCTGCTATAATTTATGTCTTGTGTGCTTCCCTAGTGAGCAGAGCAGGATTTTTGCTCCTGATTTCACTGGAAAAATCGGGATCTGAAATGAAAGGTGACACAATGTGCTGCCCAGGTCTATTACTGTCAGTTGTCTTGAGCTGGTAGATAATTCATGGTAAGTAATTTATATGGCACTTTTACTTATCCTGCCCTTTATCTCATCTGTGGTCAATTTGTTGGAAGTCCTTCTAATTAGAGTTGTCTTTGCCAATCACATGGTTTATTTGTATTAGCTCATTGGCTAAATGTAGATCTTAAAAGGCATTAATGATATATAACTGCTATGAGAATAGGAAGAACTCCTTTCAACTGGAACTAATTTTTGCATTATTTAAGAAAAATGGAAGTCAGATGAAAAAAGAGATTTTTTTTTTAACAAAATTGATTTCTTTTTAATTTCAGAGGCTTTAAAATATCTGCTATATAAAACTGGAGGGAAAAAAGAAAAACCAAAACCCTAAATGCTGCTGAAAGCCAGTATTTTATTCTCTAAATGCTAAAAAACAAACATTTTTATTCTCCACCACTACTCCCCATTTTTCTGAAAAAGTAATTTCACATTAATCAGCCCAAACTTGTGAAATGTTTTGGATGGGAAAAAAAAAAAAAAAAAAAAAGAAAAAAGTCAAGTCTGTAAAATATTTCCTAGCTTTATTTTTGATGATAAATTTGAAAAACATTTTCCTGCAGGATAGCAACATTATCCTTAAATGCCTTTGTTCCTTCCAGGGACCTCATTTGCTGGAGTATTTGCAGAAAAGGAAACACAAAAGCGAGGTGAACAAAGGGGAAGTGGTTGAAAGATTGGAGTGAATTGGAATATTTCAGACAGCAAATGGAGGGCAAGAGGGAAAACACAGATAACAGTGCCACCAAGCTTATGAGAGGATCTGTTCAGCCCTTGCCTGGGCTGGGCAAGGAGCTGCTTTGATGTTTCCTTTCCCTGGTAAAATCAGCTGATGAGCTGTGGGTGGGTAAATGAGAAATACAACAGTATTTCCCTGCTCTGCTGGATATTCTGGTGAATATTGGCTCAGAGCTGCAACCTTAGAGCAAATCTTGCAAAGATTAACGTCATATCTGTTTTTTGAGCAGTAGGTTTGGTTTCTGGGGGCTAACACAGGTCCTTTGCCCACCAGCTCTGGGTTTTGTGCAGATTCCAGCTCTTGGGAGACCACTGCAGGGCTAAGCTTCAAAATCACTGTGGAGAGCAGCCTTGTTACAGTCAGCTGGGGATCTGCCTGCTCAGCTTATCCATGTAATCCATGCAATGTGAGATTAGCATACAGACCTTGAGAAAAAATTTGGGCATGTGATTTATTTATACTTATTTCCCTACTGATCGACTCCTCTCTACCAAAATACCCTCCAGCAGGTAACTTTGAACCTGATTTTCTACTCTTCATTTCTGCCATGCTAAATAATTTCACCTCTGAGTGAATTTTACCTCTCAAAGCATGTAGGGGACCAACACTGCCCTCTCAAATTTGCAATTATGCAGATCTGCCTGCTAGGGAGGAAAGCTGAGTATTTTCCCCACTGCAGCATCCTCCTGCCACTGGTCCTGCTGCTCCAGACAAAACCATTTGACACAAGCTCCTGTGCTTTTCATTCTGGGAACTGACTGCCTTCCCCTCTGCTCCCTCCTCCCCACCTCACCTTCATTGCTGAGTGTCAGAGTATATTGAAGAAGCAGCCTTTAATTATTTATTTTTAATGCTCTTTGGCATAAATATTCTGAGGGGCACAGACAGGCCGAATCGATCCTGGAGCGGTTGGGCGGCGGGGCCATTCACGCCAGGAATTTAATTTGCCAAATTGATCTATGGACATGAAGGCAGGTTGCAAAAGACAAAAACCCCTCTGTGCTCTGCTCTGCCATTCCCTGGCCCTCAGAGCGAGAAGGAAACCAAACTTACTGTGAAGATGTTGACTATTTCAGGCTTTGCATAAGCAACAGCGTTAGAAAAACTAGATGTGAAATTCAGACTCGCTTGGGTGGAAGCCAGGTCTGGGTTTGGATTTGGGTTCTGGCTAGCCACAAATCTCAGCTGTAGATTCAAGCCTTTGGTAGGTTTGGCAGTGTTTTGTATTGTTTGTTTATTAGGACACAAGGAGTCACATTCATCCATGCTGGTTTTTATTTAAATTGTTTAAAAACTCTTCACTTTCCTTTCTCTGACTGTGGGGCAACCCAATGCAGTAACAGTCATCTGTGCCAGCAGAGAATGCAACCCTGTAGCTGGAACTGCGTCTTAGTCATGGAAAAAAGAGGGGAGAAATGTTATGTGTGAAGCCTAATCCCGTTCCTATCTGTGACAGAGGGAATCTTCAGCCTTGGTCTGTAAAACAGGCTCTGGCTGCAAGTACTCGGCCCAAGGGAGAGATGTATTTAGAGCCTTATCTAAATTCTTCAGTCACGTTGAGCCTTCAAAAAGGGGTGAAAAAATCTTTGCAGTGCAGGCTTCCTACTGAGATTTCTCCCAAGCCTTCCTCCAGAGCTGCTGAGGCAGAGGGAAGCTCCCTGTGGTGCTGTGGCCACTGCTGGTGCCAGCTGGAGCTCAAGGACAGCAGAGCACGGAAAGGAGTAAATGGGATTTGGGGGTAGCAAGGCTGGTGGGTTTTGTTCTACGTGTGTGCTTGCTGGGAATGTCTGAATCATTCAAGCAGCTCTAACAAACTTTCTTTGGAAGATCTGAGACATAGGATGGTGTTTTCTCACTTAAAGGTGCTTTCTACCAAACACAGCCCATAATCAAATATGACAAGATCATCCCAAAAGCAAAGAAATGCTTGGAACTTAGTCTAAACTTCACCTGCTTTTCTTATAAAGCGCTATTGGATTATTTCTTTAGGCCTAGGCAGGACCACTGTGAGCTCTTCTCCTTTGTGCCAGATTTTATTCTTCTTCTTGGTAATCAATAACTTTATAAACACCCTTTTAGCCATGGGTTAAACACTGCAAAGAAGACTGAAGTTTTCCAAGCCTGACTTTGTTCTTCTAAATATGGTAAGGATGTGGAATAGTTTATTTTTCCTAGTCTTCCAGTATTCAGTGCTACTTTCTAATTTTTCCTTTGAGTGATGCTCCTCGGTAATCATGGCAACGAACAAACACCTGGCATTTAGCATCTGCAGCCAGAGCAGTAGCTTTTCCCTCCTTGTGTCACCTCTTTCCAAAAGTTCTCTTTCTTCCCTAATGGCTGGCACTTTCCATTAGGTGACAGGTGGTGATTTTATTTTTCTGCTTGGCTGTTGCTGCTGTTCCAGGTACACACAACAGCTTTTCCAGTAATTTCCCTACATTTTTAGTCCTTGACTAGAATCAAACAGGAGAACACTGAGTATTTTGGGGTTTGTCTGTTGCTTCTCCAGGCCAGGTTATTCTGTGAGCAATTCATGCAGTGGGGTGGAGGGAAACACAATAGGAATAGGAAATATTTTTTCCTGTCTGCAGTGAGAAGTGTTGATAGAGCTGCATGTAGTGAGACCTTTGCTATTGCTTGAGCTGGACTTAAGCTAAGCACAGCCTCCTTCCTTACACTCTCTTTTTGAGACTATCTTCACTGGCTTCAAGAAATTGCCCAAGTAGAAAAATTTCAGCATTTTAGAAAAAAATCATATCCCGAAAATATTCTTCTGACACATTTTTACATATATCAGTATCAAATTTGTTGTGTCAGCACACATTTTTTGCAGGAGTGTTTGCCACAGGTCTCACTCTGGGAATCTGCAGCACACTCTAGGAAGTTTGCCCAGTGGACAGCTCTTGGTCTGAAGGAGAGAAAATAAATGCAGCTTGCATGTCTCACTCACCACCAAATTTTGTTTGAAAGTGCCTAATACAGAGTTTTCCTGTTACAGCACTAAGAAAACAGTAGGGGAAACTGTAAAATGGAGTAAATGGAGTAGGAAAATGGAGCTAGAAACCCCCTTTTCCTGGGCATGTCCTGCACCAGCAGCTCTGGGACTCTGCTCCCAGGGCTCTCTTTGAAAACACAGACACGGTGACCTGCACAAAATCTATCCTCAGTCCTGCTCTGGTCAAACGCATGTCCCAGTGGCCAGAAATAGCTCTGCAGCTGTTGCACAAACCCAAATGAGTCATAAGCTGTAAAAACAACATCGTTGTGGAGGTGAACTTGACACACATCACAGCCTCTCCCGTGCCAATCAGATAGGTTTCACACCTCGTGGGTCCTCGTCCTTTATCACTCCTGCCGTCCTTTCAGCTACACTTAAAGGGCAGAAAATCATGAACAAACTGTTACACTTGGCCTGACAGACATCTCTACTTTCAATTACTGCTCTGTAAACAGATTGAAGATAACAAGTGCAGCCATCTCGAATGGCTCTGGCTGCAGCCCTGGGTTGCTCAGGAGCTGCTTGCACCTGCCTGCTCATCCTCCCTGCAGAGCATAATTGCATTTCACCTCACCTCTTCTGTTTCCACCCTCCCTTCTGTTAGGGCTGAGATTAGAATTATTTACACTCTAGTTTAATGTCAGTGAAAACCTTCAAGGAAGAATGTGAGATGCACTGACAGGTGCCAGTCACTGTTTTTCAAGAATGCATAAAATCATTCTTTCTTTCCAATGTTTTTATTTCAGAATTTTCCATTCAGGTCAGGTAGGACTGTGAGGATTACATTTGATGCTTGCCATTATCTGGGCCATCGTTTTTTGAGTAGCACAGCCCACCACGCCACGGCTTGCCTCGGTGTCAGTGGCCCATGAAGCAATGGCTATTTGTCCTTCAGCACCACCCCCGAGTCATCTCCTGCCGTGATTTACAATGAACTCCTGTTCCTACAGTGGCAACTGGATGTGTGGCATGTTGTGAGTCTTGCTGCCCACCACCTTATTACTCTTCTGAATTTTGCAAGCAGCAGATCTGTGATGAAGTGCCTTCATCTGTTGTTACATCATCTTTCATTTCTGTGGCCTGTGCTGTTTGACACAGGGGTGCCTTTTTTTAATGTGTCTACTCAGTCTCCAGATATGTTATCGAAATGCCTCAATAAATAGGGCACAAAGAACACCATATTTTAGCAGTCATGCCAGCAGCTGAAGTTGTCTGAGGCTATAAATGAAGGTTTTTTGCCCAACTTAAAACAAGTTTTACTTGGGTGGCTCAGAAGGGAGGCGCGTGTTTTGCCTGAAGGCTCCTGAATTAGTCCTTGGGAGAAAGCAGCATTTTCTGAAGCACATTTCTCTCTGCCTCCTCTCTGTCCCCCTAAATTCTGGGACTACATTCCTGTAGCTTTCCAGGGACCTGAATCAAGCCCTTATCACATAGCAGTTGCTGATCCTCCTCCAACACCAGAGGCCTTATTAGTGCATTCAGACGTGATAAAGATTTTGATTTATTCATCAAAATTTTTCCAGCAGCAAATAGAAGTGCATCCCCCTGTTTCACACTAATATGCCTGTACAATCACCCCTGCTGCTTAGATGAGGGGCTGATTTCTATGCCAGGAATTCTGCTTTGTGCCAGATTCCTTTATTCTTCTTGGGACTTTGAAGATATATTATGATGCTAATTAATTCCTTTCTCAAGAAGAGAATAATTGCAAGTATTGGAAGCATCTTCATCAATGTGGTGAATGAAGGCAAATAGATGCGCTTTTTTTTTTTTTTTTAAATTTCCCTTTTGATGACAAAACCCATAAATTGATCTGACTTGTGCATTCTGTCATTAACCCACTGGGAACTGGAACTGGCTGCCATTGGTGCCACTCACTGGGATTTTCCTACTGAGACAGAAGCAAATGTTCATTAGTGGAAGACATTAATTCATTTTTGCTCAACAGGAGCTTCTTGGCCCTGTGAGGGGTGGAGTTGGACCTCTGTGGTTGCTCTGTGAATCTTGGGGAGAGGCAGTAGGATGGCTGCAACACAAACTTTCTGTTCTTTATAGATCCTCCCCTGGGAATCCCCTGACCTTTTATATGCCTGATTTATATAATCCTCTCAGAGGACAGACTAAAGGGGGGATATTATCAGCCAATTAAAAGGTTCCCTCCTGAGGAGGGTGGAAAATAGCAGACAGATGATCTATTTTTTATACAACATCAATTACCATTCTGTTGCTGGATGTTGCACTGAGGAAGATCTGTGCTGTCACGTGCCTCTCCTCGTTTGAAACTCTGGGAAGAGACACCCTGTGGTGGATTCCTAAAGCTGTGTGGGTAATTAAATACTTGATGGATGTGAAATGGACCTTTATGACAAAACCATCAAAACTGCATTGGCTATATCCTTATTTGCCCCTAGCTATTCCCTACCCATTGAAATCTTTGTCTAGATGAATAAGTAAGTAAAGTTTAAAGCCAAGGGCTGTTACTTTATTGCTCTTTTCTAGGAATCTCCCAGCTCACACCCACACTACAAAATCTCTATGGTATTTACTCACAGCTTCATCTGATCTGCTTCTTACTTCCCTGCTTCCAGCTGCTCTTTGCATCCAGTAATGCTGCCAGTTATCTTCAAAAGGAAATGTGTCAGTGTGTACTCATGAAGATATGCAGTGCCACAGGATTTACATCAGACTTTTGGTCACACATGTCGTGTGGGAAATAAAAGATGCTACAAATGGGAAACAGTTTCTGCAGGCTCCAGGACATTAAGGAAAATACTCTGTAAAGCATCTTGTGGAGAGGGAAAATTTTGCCTTTCACAGATAAAACTGGGTGTTTCTGAGATTTCTAGGTAATTCTAGTTCAGAGAAAATTTTGAAAAGGGAGATTTCTGCTGTGGCATGTGGAGATTTTTGATCCATGACTGTAGACCTTGAAGAGAGGACAGCAAGGCAGTACAGAGAAGGGATGAGGCAGGGCTGGAGCAAATCTGAGAATGGTAACAGGGATCTTGGTCCCAGAGTCAGGAAACTGCTGCCTTAGGCTATTGGGGAGACCTGTCCTCCCAGACAGACACCAACACACTAGAGGTGGTCTGCTCTTAGCCTTGAGATGCTCCTGGGTGTCTTTTGAGCCTCATTTTCCCCTGTGGTCCTGGGAACTGTCTCTGCTACCTGCTTGTCACTTCATCTTAAAGTGTTTTTCAGAACAGGATCCAACTATCACAGCTTCCACCCACCCTGGTCCTGGTGTCAACATCAGAGATATTTTATTGCCATTCATGGCATGCCCTGATCCTACCCCGAGGAGTGTGGGTGGGTTTGGACACCTCCACGGAGGCTGTGTTCATTTAATGTTCATTTAACTCCACTCTGGGACAACGACACTTCCTACACTTGCTTTAAGAAGCTGTGCAAGGTTCTGCATCCCAAAACAGAGGCTGGTGGGTTTGCAAGGCTGGAAAGGGCTCCAGTGCAGATGCATCCTGTGGAATGAAAGCTCCCATTATGCTGCCCTTTTAGCACATGTCTGCCTCACCCCAATGGTGCTCATTAGTCCATGTCCAGTCAGTCCTTGGCAAATCCATCAATGCCAATCATGATGGATGTGATTGTGAGCAGGGGCATTGGTGCCTGGCAGCTGCTGAGTGTTCAAAATCCAGGTGGGACAAAAATTCAATCCATCATTCATTGGCCTCAGTGATGCCAATTCAGCAGCAATGGTGTCAGATAGGCGTGGAAAGCAGCAAAACTTCAGTCCTGAGTTTATTTCCTGAGTCCAGCATGGTGCAATCTAAATCCATCAGGTCAATAGATGCTTCTCAGGGTCCTTCTCCAGTCTGTGCTCCTTGCTGGATGTTTCATTTTAGTTGCTCCTGAGTCAATAGCCCACGGTGATCCTGGTCCCAGGCAATCCTCTGAGTGCTGACCCAGGGCAGTCCCATTGAGGGCTGTCTGCAGGGATGTGCTGCAGGTGCTAAACCTCATTTCAAGGGTGCCACACAGAGATCCCGCCTTAGACCCTAAGAGATGTGTGGATGCTTTGGTGCAGCTTTTTGCCCAGATGATCTCCCACAATGAGCCACTTCACAGGCCACAGTGTGGTGCACTGTCTACACCTCCAACCCTGTTCAGTTTTGGGTACCTCACTACAAGGGAGTCACTGAAGTGCTGGAGTGTCCAGAGAAGGACGTGGGGCTGGGAAGGGCTGGAGCAGAGGTGTGACAAGGAGGAGCTGAGGGGCTGGGGGTCTCAGCATGGAAAAAAAGGAGGCTCAGGGAGGACCTTCTCACTCTCTATGACTACCTGACAGGAGGGTGAAGCCAGGTGGGGGTCAGACTCTTCTCCCAGATAACAAGTGACAGGACAAGAGGAAATTATCTCAAGTTCTGCCAGTGGGGTTTTCTTTTGGATGTTAAGAAATATTTTTTCACTGAAAGAGTGGTAAAGCATTCAAACAGGCTGCCCAGGGAAGTGGTGGAGTCACTACCCCTGGAAACATTTAAAAACACATAGATGTGGTATTTAGGGACATGTTTTAGTGGTGGACATGGCAGTGCTGGGCATGGCTGGACTCGATGATCTTATAGGTCTTTTCCAGCTCTAATGATTCTGATTCTAGTGAAGACTTGTGTGTGAGCATGAGTGAGACATCAGCACTCCCAGACCTTGCACATTCCTCACCCATTCTGCTCTCAGTCATGCTCAGACAGCAGATTCAGGAATGTCTGGTTCCCAGCAGCTCAGCTCTCCCCACGTGTGCAACACTGGGGCTGATATGTGTGGGGTTCACAGACCCCTCTGCTCCTCCTGTGGCAGGTGACAACCCAGGCCACAAAACCCACCCTGTTTGCTCTCAGGGAGAAAGACTGGCTTGCCAGATAAGGTCCTGCTAAGCCTTGATGATGAGGGTGAGATGTGACAGCTGGAGGGACTGCAAATATCTCTGTGTGCTGCTCGGGGTGCCAGGCTGCTGCATCCCAGCAGCACGGTGCTGACAGCTGGAACCTCTGCAGAAAGAAAGCAATCACCACAAAAGACCTGAAGGCAGAAATAAAATTAATTTCAAGTCCCTGGTATATTCCGTCGAGAAATCTGTATAGGAAAACCGAATGGATTTTTTTATTTATTTTTTATTGCTGTGCTGCAGAGGAGAATGTGGTACTGACCCCTGATGAGTCTGTTTAGCTTCCTGAAGGGGGACCAGAGGTGTTTGGTGGTTTGGAGGGAGAGAAAATGTGCAATGGTAGTGAGGGATACCTGATTAAGGATGCACATGGAGTAACATGGGCAGCTGGTGGCAAACTGAAGAAGCAGTATCTTGTTACAAAACTAGCAAAATATATTTGCTGCACCTAAAGTCTCAAGATGATGACCCATGTTGTCACAAACCTGAAAAGTGCATCAGGCCATGAACTGGGAGACAATGTTTCATTTCTTTAATGTATACAATCATTCATTCCTTTCCAGCCTCGCTGATGCTGCCCATCCTGCTGTTTGATGTTCAGTTTCAGGTCACACACTTACTGGTAAATATTCCAGCACTGAGCTCTTCAGGCCTGTGCTCTGCATCTTAGACAGTGACTCACCTTTGGAATATGCAAAGGTTTGTTAGCAAAGTCTGGATTTGACCATTAGGAGAGAGATCCAGCAGATGGAAAGGGAAGGAGAGCAATTTTCCCATTTCAGCACAGGACTGAGCACTGGTTGCATAGTTTCTGTTCCTTAAAGGCTTTGGAGGAATGATTGTACAACAACAGAAATTTTACAATTGACTCAGATAGTCCTTTCCCTTGGAACTATAACTAGAAGGACAAGATTTTGAAATACTCAGTATTCATGATGAATAATTAACACCCTTTATGTGCCTGCCTGTATTCCTGGAACTGAGATCCTGATCTCTGAGTTTAATAATATCAGCATGTTAAGGGAAAAATTAATTTTGAGACCAAAGAGAGGAAGACAGGATGTAATGGAGGTGGAAGGGAAACCTGAAGTGATGGGAATTTTCAAGAAATCCAGATGCTCTTGAGCTGAAATCATAAGAAATAATCACTTAATATCTGGGTAATTTGAAAAACAGATGACAAGGATGGTAGAAAACAGCTGTTCCAAGGAGTCTAACCAGGTTATTTTTCAGAGAGAAGAAAAAAATTGTCCTGTCAACTGAAAGGAAGATTTAACTCCTTGTGTTCTTGTGAGCCTCTGTTGCACTGTAATGACACTTGCAGATTCTAAGGCTATTTTCTTGTTCCTTGGGACAACATGGATCCTGCTTGTTTCTATTCATCTCCCACCACAGCCAGACCTCATTCCCATTATTAATTACCACTGGAGCTCAACACAAGTGCAGCTTTCACACCAACAGCCCCATCTATTCTCCATTTCCTTCCATTTCCCTTAAATATGCCAGTTCAGTTTACTGTGTTTGGCTTCTCTTGACATGAGATTTTCAACTTGCTCCATACAATTTACTCATCAGCTCTCACCCTATAAAATTTCCTGGAGCAGGAGAAATTTGGAGGGTGCTGGGGCATCCTTTTACAGCAGAGCATTCCTTGCTGAACTTGAACATTCTTACTCCCCAGAGCCAGAGTTTTATTTCTCTTTTGCTTTGTTTGCATTACTTTTAATCGTGATGATGAATCCAAATAAATTCATTGTGAATCGTGAGCAAAAATTTGGTGTGGGAGAAAACAGCCTCCTGTCCTTTTATTGTTTAAAGTGGAGCATTCACAGTGGGTAAATATCCTGTAGTACCACTGTGGAAGAGCAAATATATGAAAAACCACTTAGTACCACTAAGGATACTAATGTAGTTAGAACATTAATCTTGCTGCAGCTGTTGTCAAAATTGTCATAGGGCTTAAGGTGGTTCCCTCCAGCTCCTCAGGAGAGAGCAGCACGAGTGTCTCGTACGATCTTAACGGGAGGAAACTGGATCCGGGGCATTTTTCATTTAGATGTCCAGACAGACATGTGCTTCCTCCCAGGATTCCTGTAGCCTGTTCTCATCTGCACAGTATCTGTGAGAGCTTGGACAAGCCCAGGGCTGGAGGCTGGAGAGAGCAGGTGGTAGGAGCTGCTGGGGACGCTAAGCTGTAGGATTTTGTCAGGATGTTTGCAGAAAATGGGAAAAAGTCCCATGAGAAGTGACCACAAATTTCTTACAGGATGCTCAAATGTTGCTGGGAGCAGCAACAGATGCGTCCTGTTGAGTTGCTACCTTCGGTCCTTTGTGTTGGTTTTTCTGTTTTTTCCCTCCAGGATCCTTCTTTTGGGCTGATCCACAGCACAGCAATACCTTAACCACAGTCACTTTTTGCAACCCTCTCTGCCTGGTGTTTTAACATCAGTCTAACTTCCATTTCAGGTCCAATTAATAATAATTTATAGGGGAAAGAGGAGGGAGGAAAAGCCAATTTCTTCATCGCGTGGAAAAAATTTCAAAGTTTTACATTAAGTGATGCCAGTATTGAAAGCTCTCAGGATTTTTAGGAAAATCTCAAAATGTTGGGCCTGGCACTAAGGACAGGGCAACCCAGCTGGGTGCAGGACCTAGAAGATGTCTGAAATCTCCATCTGTGAACATTGAGGAGAGAGAAGGACCCTGTTCTTTCCTTCCATGTCACCCCTTGGCATGTGAGATGGTGGACATGGGGGGATCACCTGCAGCCCTGCTCTGGAAGGAACAGAGGGACTTGAAGCCTATTTTTGAAGGTTTCTGTTGTCTGCAGCTGTGGAGCACTAAAACTTCTCTGTGTGTTATCCTGGCATCAGTGAGACCAAGCTAGTTTTGTGTTAAACTCTTTTTTCATAGGGAAAAGTGTTCCCCTTGGGCTGAGGGAGGCTGTCAAGGGCTCCTGTGGACCAGGCAGGACAGGGTGATGTAGATACAGGTTTTGTAAATGATCTCTTATGGTAAATGTCTTAGGCTCTGTGACAGATCTGTGATCCTCCAGTGTGCTGCACCCTAAAAGTTTCACTCAGCTGCACACTTGCTGATTTATTGTGACCCTCTTGTCCAACTCCTGGAACCCCAAATCCTGCCATGGAGGTGCCCCCACTACTGACTACGTTCACGTTCCTTGCTGTCTCTTCACAGAAGTGGCTTTTCACTAAAGCTGCACATGCCTTTTAGCTGGGGACACAAAGCCAGCATTTCAGCATGGGAAAACTAACCAGTGTGTTTTCCCTCTGAATAAAACCTGTCTCACTGCAAGCATTCAGGTCAGTGTGTCCTTAATGGAACCCTTCTTTCAGCTGGAGGTCACTGCTGTGAGCTGGGACACTGCAAAAGAGTGCCATTTGAAATTACACAGCTGAAGCTCCCAGCTTTGCCCAAGACATGTCAGTTCCTTCGAGGCAGCTGAAGTCAGATGTTCAGAGCACTCTTCCTCCTCCTCTCAATTACAGGCTGAGCTTGGGGCTGCTCACTGGGGTGGGGTGGGCACCACAGGCTCCTGCAAGCATGAGCTGGAGCCCAGGGCTGATTGTCACCACGAGTGGAGGAGCGCTGGGGGTCAGTGCTGGGAGCTCTGCTGTGGCTTTATTTGCACGGAGCCTTGGCCAGTTGCCTGGCACTGTGCCAGCACACCGGTCCTGTTTCTGTTTGTCGATAGATCTCCCTCCCATCTCATATCCTGATTGCATTGATTTCTCCTTTCTGCTGGAGGAAAGGGTGCTCTGAGCAGCAGCAGCAGCCCGGTGTCTCTGGGAAGGGTTTCTGCATCGCATTTAAAACCGTCAGCGCGAACAGGCGCTGAGCGCAACGCATATTTCAGGACTTGCTTTTCCCTGCCACTTAGTGGCTTTAAATGGCAAAATATTTTTGCAAAGACAAATTGCTCTGCAGGTACCACGCTGAGCTGCTGGAAAGGCTCCAGTTGCCCAGAGGGATGCAAATGACTCCCTGCATCCCCCTCAACAAGGCGAGATGGCTCTGAGCGTTCATTTTCCACAGATGAAAATTAGAGGAGTGTGAGATATTGACAACAAATTGCAGCACTGTATCAAATGCAAGGCAGTCATGCTGCTGAAGGGCTCAGAAGCTCACAACGCCTCAGCTCTCCTAGGACCAAACCCTGAGTCTTTTTTCAGAGCATTTTGCAGAATTAGGTCCATTTTCGATAAGTACAGGCTGTTTCTGAGCAAGAAACAGCTAAAGCAGGACTAGTCCCCTGCAAATATCCTCTGTGCCAATATGATGAAATTTGAATGAACCTGTGTCTCTGCCTCACAACCAGCCATTAGATTATCAAACTGAAGAATTTTAAGTTATAGGTTGCTTGGAAACAGAGATAAAATTCTGCCCTTGGCCTTTTTTGCCCAGTTGCAATCCCCAGTGCTCCCAGTTTGTGAAAACACAGGGGAAGTCTGCAGTACCACAAACCTGGCAGTAGAAAACCTATATTTATTCTACAATTTCTCACATGCTATACAATGTGGTGACCCTCATTGGATCCTGTGGATCCTGGATATTCCCCACTGGAAGAAGAGCAAAAATCCCAGCTTCTTTCTGCAGCACTTGCTTCCTTCCCCTGCTCTCTCTACCATATACCCTAAAGTAGAGGAGCATCTTCTGCTTCAGGTTTTTAACCTTTTTCTCCCCAGAAGAGTCAGGGAATCTGATTCACTACACGCGGGTTCAACATGCATGTTGTTTATTAGGATCAGCAGCTCTGTAAAGTTAGGCAAGAATTTGCTTTTCAAGGCCCTGGGTGGCTCTAAACATTATTAAACATGGTCATTAGAACATGCTTTTCCAACCATTGAATGGCTGTGAACATTAAATATTTTGGTTTAATAAGTGCTTGCTTTTTCAGCTGCTGAGTGGCCTTAATCTTTTTTTTCCCCTCATTAAAAAATGTTGTTTTTCCAGCTCATGAGCCACTGAAAATAGTGTTCTGGTTTTTTTATCTTCCTTTTTTTTTTTTCCTTTTCTCTCTCTCTCTCTCTCTTTTTTTTTTTTTTTTTTTTTTTTTTTTTGCGTTCACCGATCAGTTTATTTTTATTACAAAAGAAAGGGTGAGAATTTTGGAGTCTTTGGTTAAAATAACTTGTTTTCAGCTACTAGGACAAGTATAGGGCAAGGCTTAAGATAACATAATAATCAAACCTTGCTTGTGTGAACAAGTTCCACTGAGATAAGAGCATGCAAACTATCCAAACATCAGCAGATTGTCTTCTGTGTGCTCTGAAAGGATGGATGAATCACACTGCTGCATGCCAGCTTTCCCACCTGCCAGTCAAGCACGTCCTATTGTGTCATCCCTATAGATTCAGGGGGCAAGGCATGAAGCAATCCTGGGGTCAGAGGCGAGGCCTGTGTGTTTTGGATTCAGAATGAAGATAATGCGTTTGACTTAAATTTCATTTCCCGTATTTGTTCTCCGAGGGAGCCCAGGTTACATAAGAAGAAAGGTAATTAGGAAGAAAGTTTTTTTTGCTAAAGCATTAGACTGGAAAAGCAACTTCTGCTGCAGGCTCATTCTATGGCCATGGGAAAGTAATTTGTGCCATGAGTGTTGCCTAACCATCCCAAACTTCTTGGGATGCTCACCATGCCCCCACCTGACCTCCAGCTGTCCTGCCAGGAAGGAGGATATTTCTAGTAGGTCCAGTATTCTCTGTGCTAGGACCACAAACTCTTGAGAGTCACATCTTAAGAGACAGTAATTGTCTCTGTTTAGGCAAACTGATTACAATCTTAGTCTTTCTGCTTGGTTCTCCCATGACACTAAATCCCAGGGATCTGCTGGATTCACAGGCTGCCCCTTATGGTGCTGCTACCATTCCTGCTCCCGCAGATCCCTGATTTTTAGGCTGGCCCTGCTGGTGGAGGAGACACTGACAGGATGGAAGGCAGTTGGCAGGAAGTGGCCAACACCTTGCTCAGCTGGGGAGCTCTCCTGAGGGAGGCTGAAAGTGACAGCTTTCCCCTGTGGCTGGGGCATTTGGCTTTCTGCAGCTCCTAAATCACCCACTTGGAATGCTCTGTGCATCAGCCTGGAAGGCAGTCAAACCGTTTTATGAAAGCTGCAATTAGTGGCTTCCCACAAACAGCATCCAGCACTGACAAGTGGCTGCTATGTAATGCTGTTTATGGGCTTGTTTCAGGTAATGGAATTTCATTGCCTTTCAGGTGCTCTAGCCACAGGAAGCACATATATTTTTTCAGCTCTGTGATTTTTTCCACTAAATTGCACAAATCTTTATATTTGAACAAGTGCATTGGAAATATTTTACCCTGCATTTATTCTGCAGTTCAAGTCCTTCATGAAAGGAAGAATAAATATGCTCTTCTAGGAAAACTGGGGGGAGAAAGCAAAGGGAGCAGAGACAGTGGGAAACAAAACCTGGCCTTCACAGAGAGTAAATCACTGTATATGTACTGCCTCAGTGTGCCTTAGCTGTACTGGCTGATGAGGGGATCCAAAATTCCCCTTCTTCTTCACCCCCAGCTGTGGCAGCTCCTACCAACCTCTAACTGAACCCATATCTGTCTGTGGCTTTCCTGGGAGACTGAGGGTATGATGTGATGTGGAAGATTCTTGACTCTTCTGCACAGTTACATGCTGATTGCTAGGCGTGGAGCAAATCAACCTGAGACTTCAAATGGCCTCTTTAACTGCAGTTGATTTAATGATATGGAATGATAGAATCTTTACGGTTGGAAAGCACCTCTGAGTTCATGGAGTCCAACTGTTCACCCAGCACCACCAACCAAATCCCCAAGTGCCACATCCACACAACACAATGAACACTTCCAACACAATTGTGTTGTGTTTAATGTGGGAACAGAGGGCAAGGGCAGGTTCCTTTGGTTCTGGCTGGCTCTTGTGGCATAACATCTTAGCTGGGATGATACATTGCCTCCAGCCATCCACACTCCCTCCCCGTGTGGTCCACACTAAGCAGAGTCCTGCAGGGCTGCCTGCACTGGCATTGGATAGGAAAAAGTATCCCACAAGAATGGGAGTGCACAGAAAGCTGGGTGATCACTTACACCGAGCCTGTTAGGTCATGGTTAGGGCATAAAGAGCATTTGTTAGGAAAGCTGAGCACCCAAGTGCACACCATCCACTTTTGTTCATGAGCCCTGCTGAAATCATGAGCCTCAAAGGCAAAAGAAGGCTGTGAACCCAAGGAACAGGTGAATCAAAGGCAGAGGAGTTGCTCCAAGGGAGAAAATTTGAAATTAAGGTCGTAGAAAGCCAAGGTGTCTAATGGGATAATGCAGGTAATACTATCACACAGCACTAAGACAATACAGCACTAGTTAGCTCAAATATTTGCTGACAACGCGGGTTTTGAGGAGAAGGGGGCATGGGATTACATAAAACTTAATTAACTCATAGGGTAAATCAGTTTCATTCATTGCCCCAACAGAGCCAATCAAGATAGGCTTACTGTTTGCTCATTTGGAAAATGATTAGGATTCCCATTTAGACTTAATTACAGTGCAAAGGTTGACAATTATCATCTTTGTGGAAGCACTGGATACCACAGTATCTCAGCTGAACATGTGCCTGTAATTATAGACATCATTTTCTTAGCAGAAAATATAACCCACTTATTACCTGGATTTCATGCCTGTAATTATAGATAGTAGATTTTTTTAAAAAAAAATGAGAATAGGGCTGGTGCTGAGTTACTTTGGATCTTTTCACAGTAAATTACTTTGTGCAAGTGTTTGTCACAAATTAAAATGTTGGTTTGTGCTTTATAGTCCCCACAGAAGGGAATTCGTGCACATACCAAGGAGTCAAACCAGCCACATGGGTCAGATTTTGCCACTGCCAAGAGCAGCACTGCCTCAGATTGATTTGGTTCATAAACCCTTCCTCATACCTCCCTGAAGTTTCTCGGGTTACACAGGCATGTACTTATCATTGCAGAAGCAAACTGCTGAGAGAAACTTGGTCAGTCACTTTGGAAAAATCACAGCTTGATCTGAACCACAACCAAGTAGACTCACCCTGCTGACCAAAATAAACCACATTAATATTAAAGATTGCAAGCAGCACTTGGCTACGATCAGTTTTAATCCTGCCAGACAAAAATGATAAGCAGGTAGAGATTCCTCCCTTTTGCCAGCCCAAATTCCTCCAGGAGGTTGCCTCAACTCATCACGTCCAGGGGCTGTGCCATGGCTGAGATAAGAGAAAAGGAAAGTTCAAAACATTTTACAGATATTAATTACAGATAAGGCAGGGGGTAAAATGAGGACATAATAAACATAAGCTCCATTCAGTCAGATTTGTCACCATCCCTGAGCTTCTGTTTATCCCATGGGCTTGTAAAGATGGAGGGAGAGTGTTCTTTGGAGGGAGCAGCAATGGATCAGCACAATGCTGAGCACTAAGCAAACACCATCACATTTAACCAAGTTGAATTAGCTTCTTCTCTTAGTTTTAATTATATTTATTTCCAAACCATGGTTAGTGAAACGGAAGTAGGCAAGACTCCAACTTTCCTGTATTTGTTTCACACAGGACATGTCTGACCTTAGATTAATGCCTGAACCTTCCTGGGAAAATGGCCCAAGTGACTTTGGGACCAGGGCATGACGTTTTCTTGGGCAGCTTTTTACCTGCTTGCCAGCTGAAATGCTGAGTTTGCAACAGATAGAGATGATTTGCAAGGAAACAGAAGGAAAGAATGACTTTCCACTTATATATCCTCTTTATTTTCCATGCTCAGGAAAGGAATAGAGCATTCAAATTTTTTTCCTATATTTGCTGTGCTTCTTTTGAAAAACTCTGTTTGCATCCAGAAACGAGTACTGCTCCACTAGGAGGGGAAGAAATGCAGCCTTATCAGGTCAGGTAATCCCTGTGCACCATAATCAACACATAGTGTCAGCAGGGCTTCAGAGAGTACATTTTTGTAGCTGTGTGGAAAGGCAGCTGGGAATCTAGAGGCAGAAAAGCTTCTCTCTTTTTTTTTTTTTTTTTTTTTTTTTTTTTTTTTTTGTTTTGTTTGTTTTTTTTTTGTTTTCTAGGAATATTAACTTGTGTTTTCATTCATTTTTTTTCATAGGTGTAGATAAAAGGGAAGAAAAAAAAGTTTTGAGTGTCGGCCGTGTCCTTTTGAATGTTTAATGTTCAGGTGCTTTTAATATTGCTTGAATGCTGAGCGTTTTGTAAGGAGAATAAAAACAGCCATAAAAATAATAAAACAGGAAAAATAAGTCCTTACATTGTTTGAGGTGCTTTTAAAGCTGAGGGCATTTGCTTTCATTTTGTTTCTTATGCCACATTCACTGGAGCTTTATGTAGCCATGGAGCCTGTGTGGTATTATTGTGTTGCTCTGGAAAAGCTGAGAGGGTGGAATTTTGATGTCTTGGCTCCCAGCTGCCTGGCAGCAGAGTTCAGCCGAGAATTCTGCTCCTCTGCGGGCTGCAGGGCCCGGGGCTGGCAGTGCCTGGAGTGGCAGCAGCGGGGTTCCAGGCAGCGCTCCGGGCTGGAGCATCCTGCGCGCTCCGGGCAAGACGGGGCAGCGCGGCCGGGCCCCTGGCACGGCTCTCGGGGCAGGGGGAACCAGCTTTCCTTTGAACTGCTGAACTACAAATTCCCCTCCTGGCCCAGCTGCCGTGGTGGGTGGGACGAGGGGGAGAGAAAGAGTTGCTCAGGGAATAAGGCACCGATTGGGGGATGCAGGTGGGGGTGGTGGGAGCGGCTGATTCGCCAAACCTGCCCGAGTTCGCTGCTCCCAGCCGAGCCCAGTGGGGAAATCTGGCAGGGTTTAGTTGCCTGGTGAATGGAAAAGCTCATTTGGAATGCCTGGTGTCTCCAACCAACCCGCAATTAAGTGATTACTTGCAATGATCAGAGGTTCAAAGAAATACACAGGGTTGAGAAGTATCCTCACTTGTTTGAAAAGTAAGGAAAGAGCCCAAGGAGAGATGGATCCTCTTAACAGAGGAAGGAGGAGGAAATGAATGGAGCAGAGATTTGTTTGCATATATCAAATCAGGCCTATTCACTGATTTCATGCAGAACTAGTTGTGCCACTTCAGTATTTATTTATCCACTACAAAGTCCCAGATATATCAACAGACACAGAAGCTTATTGGCACACAGGTATTTGTCATCTGGTAGTAGAGACATGTGAGAGCCAATGGCTGTGCATAGTTCCTGGCTTTGGAATAAACAAGAACCAAAATCTTAAAGATGGGGTTTTGAGGTTCAAAGCCAACACTGTAACCTGTGGTTACAAATACTGACCTTGAGAAGATGGGAAGAAAGATTCAGGAGCGAAGAAACACATGCTGGAAACAGCCTCCTGCAAGATTCACCAAGCTACATTTATATCAAACTACTTCAGCACCAGAAATCTTGGGTTTCATTTACTTTCCTCCCTCACCTACCTTTAGTACCATCTTTGTCTTTTTTTTGGAAATCTCTGCCAAAATTGTGTATTTTGGTCTCGACCAGAAGCTGTCTGAACCTCCCTGTTGTTTTAACATTTCTGAATTAGTTTCATAAATGGAAGAAGTTTTGACTTGTCAATGTGTGTTTTGAAAAGCAAGTTGATTTTCATACCCTTATCTGAATTCACCCTGTCTGTGTATGTTAAGTGATTAGTCTGTTTTTGACTCTTGGAGGTGCTGCCAACTTAATAGTCATCACCTTGCAGAGGTGTAAACACCACAAGAAGTCAAGAAAAGTCTATTTCTTGTTATAAAGGTTTCTGGAAGTTAAGCCTGGAACAGAATATAAAGTGGTGTTTTAAATTTCAAGGATAAGTAGCTGAGACAGCTGTAGTGTCACAAGATTTGTAAGAAACATTGTTACTTTATTATTGCCATCACTCTGAGTATAAAACTGAGAGGAGGGGGACTTTTTTCTCTCCTTTGCTGTTTACGAGAGGTATTTTATGCCAGAATTCTTACCTGTGCTATTCAAAGGTGAGAGTGATTTTAGTATGGTGGTTGTGAATAACTCTTGCATGGAGCAGGGATTTGTGACTAAGAGAGAAGGCCGTGGGTGCACACAGGTCTGAAATGCATCAGAGTTTGCATTAAGAAAGAATGAGAAGCCATGCCTGAGCTCAAGCTAAGCTCCTCCACAGGATGATTGTAAAATTATTTTTGAAAGAGTTCCAGGTAAAGCTTATGCATAAAAATTAATCCGAGTGCTCAAACCCAAGCAATACATTTTTGATACAGAGCATGTCATCTTAGTGAGCTGGAGAGATACAAAATTAAAGGTGAAGTGGCTGAGATCACCTTGGCTTTGGTGTTTGAGGCTTTTGAGTGCCTTACTCTGAAAGAAAAGGACAGAAATAAGTGCCTCCTGAGTATGCTAATAACTTGAGAGTATTCAGAGAGGATAGAAGCTCCTTGTACGAGAAAAATATTCTTGGGAACTAGTGCTAGACATTATGCAAAGTGAACCTGGCAGAAGTGATGGGGAGCAGAATAGAACTGCTGAACAGGTTTGTTGTGGCTTAACAGGTGCCTAATGCAGGAAAAAAACCTTCAGTGCTGGGCAGAAGGAAGCCTGCAGAGGGCTGTGGGAAGAGGCAGAGCCAGCTTTGCATGGGAACTCCTCATCCAAGGATAGGACCTGAAGAAACAGGGTCAGTGATCCAGTGCTGTGCATGCACGTGCATCCAGGTATTTGCTCTTGGCTGTAGTCAATCAATAACTTCTCTTCAAGGCCTTCCAATGCTCCCTGAAGGAAATCCTGGGGGTGCCCACTCCGAGTTACACTTGGCCTGCGAGCAGACAGCCCCTTGCAGGGGAAAAAGGAATGCCCAATTTGTTCAGCGAGGAAGTACATTTTGAATCTCAGTGAAATCTGACTCCCAGGATCAGGAGAGATAGTGCATGGGGTTTGAGACAGAAATATATCCCCTTCTTGAAGTGGTTGGGAAAAAGCAGCAATCTGTGTGGGAAAGCTGGAGAAATGGCGGGAGTGAAAAGAAAAATTACATGCATTAGTGGTTTATGCCTTCCAGACATTTACAAACTCTGTGTAATACAACTCAGAGGGAATTTTAGTCATTCCAAGGAGGCTGCATGATTTAAGAGGGCAGGAGGGTTGCAGTTTGCTCTATGGTTTAACCCACAAATAAAACTTCCATCACGCAGTTGAATATCTGGAAGGAATTTGGGGGTGCATTTTTTAGGAGCACAGACATTAATAAGGCATAGCTTTATTGCCTCGGTGACCTATCACCTCAGCATCATCTGGCCCTGTGCTGCCCATGGGATGCAGAGGTTAATGTGTAAAACACACCACAGCTTCAACAGGTTTGGGGAAACAAAGACAGTCTTGCGGTTGTTGCAGTTCTGATTTTTTTTACAGATGACATTGCTCTTTCTGCTCTATGCCTTAAAGACAACCTACCCAATCCATTTTCCCTACTCTCTGCCTCCCAGAGGGAGTTAAAACCAAGGCACCGTGCAGACCAAGGGTCGGTGCCCATCATCAGGCCATGATCTAATTCAATTAAAACGCTGTTACAAGTCCCTTTATTATATTCTTCCACCTGTTTCATTGAGTGATATCTTCCAGTCCTTTTCCTAAATAGCTGATTCTTTAGGAAAGGAAAGTGTTCCTCATTGTATTCCACTTGCAGAGGCCACTTTATTTTATTTAATACATATTGTTATCTCAAGCTTAGGATGAGTTCTCTCAGCATTTTTCTCAATAAACTCTACTTCACATAGAATTTTCCTTTTTCTATTCCATTCCATTCCATTCCATTCCATTCCCTCCTTATATTTCCTGTATTTTTTGCATTCCAAAATGCTTTTCTGCCTTGGTTTATGACATGTAAAGATCAGACATATATCAGTATCAATAAAATCCCTCAATCTGTTTTGTGATGAACAACAGATGAGAATGACAGCAGTGAAAAAACCCAAGGATTCTCCTGTCTTGAAGTCCATTAAAAAAAATGGAGGAAAAAATATTTGGAACTTGGATGAGAACTTCAGTCTACTGAGGGTTTAATTTTTATCCTTATTTTATTATGAAAGAGAAACAGAGGCAGCAGGACTTGGCCAAATGAGTCAGTCATCCAGCCTAAGCAGATGTGCTGGCATGATTCTGGTGTCTTTCAGATTTACAAAGAGTCATTTTGATTGTGAAATACTTGCTGAAGTGCATTATCAGAGAGCCTCAAAGGGGTTCATTTTGGAGCTAGTGGTTTGAGGCTCCTCTGATGCAAAGGAAAAAGTAGATGATGCCTCATATTTCAATCAGACCATGAGCAAAGGCCTAGAACAATCAAATTCAGCTCCTTTGCCCTTTATGCCATACTTCATATCTTCTTACAGCACTAGGAGAAACTTTGAGCCAGTGGGAGCTGGAGCCAACTTGAAGAGCTGCAGCAATGAATAGGTCTGAGAGAAACAGAGTTTGGGCTCATGGGGACATTTTAACAGCTCTTTCTGATCTGCTGGGGGAATAGCAGCAGGATAATTTAATTCCTGTCACTTCAGGTGTAAAGTGGTCTTAGTGATGATGGAAATTTCCAAAGTGATGTACTCTGAATGTGCTTCCTTTCTTCTGCCCCTCTTGGGATGGCTCATCGGAGCAACTGGCTCATGGTTCAGGTTGTAATTTGGTTGTGATTAAAGCTGTCCCTCTCCCATGTGCTCTCACTGTCCTCAGCACCCATTCCAGAGGGGATCTCACTCAGATAACTGGTGACCATAACTAACCCTGAATTGGCAGGACAAAGCCTGGGGTTGCAGTGTCAGGCATTGAGGGTAATTAAGCAGCTGATCACAGCTCTTCCAATCCAGGCACTTTGGAGAACTGGAACAAAATGTGTTCTGTGTGGCACCAAAAGTAAAAGTACAACTTCAAAGTACACCAGGAGCTGCCCAACCAAGGCAGCAGAGAAGTTCTTGCAGGCTGCTAAATTAGCTTCAGAGGTGGAATGTTGGGTTCATGCCCCACAGCCATCTGCTGCTGCCTTGTAACTTCTGGAAGGACTGTCCCCTTTCTGCTGGCTCGGGTGTGCTCCCTCTCTCCCGTGTCAAGTGCATGGCCTCAGAAGAGCTCTGAAGGCTTTCAGACCTTCCTTAGGAAGCAGTCAAAGTCTGAATATATTTTATATCCTAGTAAGATCTCTCAGAGGAAAGAATATGTTCTGTGATGAATAAAAAATGAGGCATGCAGAGGGTAGTCTAAAAAAAACCCATTTTAACCACTTGTTTTTATTATTCTTATGGATAAGAAAATTATTGTTATTCGAAAATTTAGCTTATTGTTAACAATTCTCATTGTTATTTGAAAAACGTTAAAATCATATTTTTTAATAACTTTTTTGTTTTAAAGGAGAGGGGGCGGAGGAGTCTAAATGGCAGGTATTTTCATTGTGACCCTTTTCAGAAAAATGCCGTGCAAACATATTTCTGTAAAGAGCACACAGGGCTTAGGCTGCTCTGACAGTAGCCAAAGCAAGCAGCAAAACATATGAATGCCTCCAGACTGCTCCCAGGGTTTTGTTCCACTGCCAAAAGCTGAGACGTGCACTCACAGCATGAGGCAGCAAACTCCTCTGGCTTTATGTGCTCGCACATGAGGTGGATTTAACAGGGAGATTGTTCCGCTCCCCTCGCTTCTTCCCTTCTGTTTCTTCCTCAAAGCCTTGGTCTAAGAAAATAATACGGAAGTAATTCTGGATCCAGTGATACTGAAGGCAGATGAAACAACTTTGTCAGTTGCAGCACATATTGGTCAAAACATCTGTGCTTGTGCACACTTTGTGTTTCATCAGGATGCTTCTGTCTTGTGCCTGTGGATGGCCGGATATTGGGAGATTTCTCAGCTACTCTGTGTGTGTTTCCTGAGGCAGTTCAGAATGCAGGGTCAAGGTGCTGGAAGGACTTTTGGTGTCTGCTCAGGAGGATCTGGATAGATACAGGTGTTTTCCTTTCTGTGTCTTTCTGGCGCTCGGGGAATTTGGGATGAGCTCTGTGCATTGCTGGTGGGACATCATGCCCTAAGGGACAGACCAACCCCATCATCACGGGACAACCTTTCCTAACTTGCCTTTCAACTGAGATCCCGCTCAGCTAATGGGAGTTAATTGTCCCCAGGGTAAGGAAAACAGCTGTAACTCTTGGCTGCAGGGGTTTGGTTGCTTAAATATCTCAGTTGGCACTGGGAAGCTCACTTCAATTCAAGGTAGTTGGCCACTGTTTTGTGAATATAAACCTCTGCAGGCAGCAATTTGAGTTTGCTGCTGTTCTATCACCCTGGAGGAGGTGAACTGCTGGGGGATGCTGCACTGACACTTGAGCCCTTGTGTGACCATCAGAGTGACTCTGATCTGCACAGACACTTGGATGGACACGGTCATGAAGCAAATGTGAGCACTTCCCTCACCAAATCCTGCTCCCCAGTCCATGCAACAGCAGGAGGCTCAGGCCTGGAGCCTGCAGAGCATGTTTCCAGGATGGGCCTGAGGAGTGAGCCCAGTATGTATGAGGAATGTGTGTCTGCTGGCAAACATAAAATCCTCAAATCTATAAATGTGGAAATAGATCATGTCAGAGAGAAACTTTGATCACCCATGTGTAATTTTTTCATATGCAGATGTCAGCTTTCATAAAGCCTATGAGTTCAGTTTCAGATTAATGTGAGAGTTTTGCCCCCATTTATTTTGTATCACTTAAGAAAGGTTGACTGGGTCCTTAAAAGAGTGTCAGCCCTTATTAAATCAAGCTTTAGGAATCATCTGGTAGAACATGGGCATGTCTCTGTATTTGGAAATCTTCACTTGAACTGTCTTTTGTTCCATTTCTGCTTGTACACTAAAACAGGTGGACAGTAATGCTCTGTCATCTGCTATTTTTGGGTTATGTGGATCATAAGAGATTTTAATTAAATGAATAAATGATTTCTGAGGGTTTATTTGGAGAATTGCTTCTGTGGGTCTCCTGCCTGTGCAGGAATGGGAGCAAGTTATGAAAGCTTTGGAGCTGTTTCAGTAAGCTTGAAGCCTCTTACCCAGATCTCTCCACTCTTCCCTCCCTTTTCTGCTTCTGAACAAAGGGCTGCAGATAGAGATCACAATCCTGTGCTAGGAAAAGCTGTCTTCTGAACACGTTCGTGCATGTAGAATATTTCCCAGAAGCAAATGTGTTTTTCTAATCTCAAGACTTCACTTTGTGCATCGAGATCAGATCTTAAGCAATAGGAATTCATTGCCAGACTTCCCCTCTGCTACGTATAAATTCTGCATATCAAAGGTACTGGGGCAGGATTCATCTGTACAAAATTGATTTCTTAGAATTTGTGAGGCCAGGTTTTACCCCGCAGCACGGTGTGATGGCATCACTGAAGGGCATTTCTCTTGTTTATCGACTAAACAGAGTCAGAAAAGGGGAGAAACAGCTTGAATATGATGACCAAATGGGGGTGCAGGAATTTCTTCCATGTGTTCCAGGCATCAAACAACTCCTTGGCTTGGTCTGATCAGCTTTGAAAGTTATTATTCCAGATTAAAAATGTTTAGATGCTAAAAGTTTATCTTTTTGAAAGATCTATTGTAGTTAGCACTGAGAGCCACGCTGTACTGCCCCTACTGAAACAACCCTCCTGTTTTCATGAACCTGTATTTCCATGTGGTACCCAAAGCAGAACTCAGTCCCTTGCAGAGCTCCAAGGTTGACAGCTCTGCTGTGTCTGCTTCTCCCCTGTGAGCATTTTCCCACTGGCAGCTGAGCTGGCCCCAGCACATGTCCTTTCAATGTCCCCAGAGAGGAATCTCCTGGATGGGGCGATGCTGGGTGGGTGACCCTGAGCATCAGTGAGGCAGACCCCTGTGCACTGATGTTAAGCCAAGTGCCTGCTCATCTCTGAGCTGCCAAGTTGTCACCAATAGCTTAAAGAGCCCTTGTCTCCCCTTTAGGATGATGGAAATCACAAGATCTTAGTTTCTTTTAGGCTGACTTCTTTAATTTCATCTTAGACTGCCAGACTAAGGCAAAATTATTCACAAACATGCCTAGCCATCAGAACCCAAAGATTTTTGAATTATGAGTGTATTTCAGGTACAAAATCATTACTATTCAATCTTCTTTCCTGCTGTGTGATATAAAACTAGATACCTAATCACACTCTCTGTTAGATTTGAATTATATTAAAATAGTTCACTTGCTTTTCTGACTAAGCTGCTCCTGTGTCTGGTTCTGATCTCAGGATTTCGGTCACATAACCCTGAAGCAGATAGAGACCAGTAGAAGTAACTTCTTTAAAGATAGGATTAAACTTCTTCAAAAGTGGAATTAAACTTCTTTAAAAGTGGTATGAATTCAACTGGCATGAGCACAGAGAGCTGAACCATCCTCTCTGTGTTTGCATTCGTGACTGTTAAGAAGAGATAAAAGGACTTTCAAAAAGGGATGAAGGAGAGATGTTACATGAGGAAAATGATAATGATATCTGTGGAAGTTTCTTATTTGATTTTTGGAATGTAAAATACTAAGTTGGTTAGTGAGGGAATTCCGCAGGCAGAATTATGGATTCTTGTGAATTTATATTGATTCAGAAGAAAATGAAATTTAGGATATATCTGTATGGAAGGTGGCCTGAACATTTAAAGCAGATCTAAGAGTCTGTAGGTAATTTTGCATTAAAAGAAACAGATGAATTGTTCCCCCTAGCACACAAAAATTTCTTTTGGATCTGTGTGTGTAGATGTATCAACACAATGCTACCTTATTCACAAAATTGCTTTGAACAACCTGAGAGCTTCACCAGTCAGAGATTTACAAAAGCAAAAGCCATGATTCTGCAGGTGTGCTGGTGTCTGCATGAGATGGGGGAAAATTGGAAAATCTCTTTCACCTTATGGGTGTGGAAGGAAAGCCAGGGAAGATGAGGATCCCCAACCCAAAAGAGGCTGTTTTCTTGCTGCCAGTGTCCAGGAAGATTCTGTGGTGCAGATGTGAAATGAACAGCAAAACCTATTTCATTCCCTTGGGGAAGCTGTGAGTATCAGCAGCCACACAAAAGAGATAGCAGGGGGCCAGGGAGGACTCTTGAAAATACCAAAATTTATCTGTCCTTCCCAGTGTAGTGTCCTAGTTACTTGTGCTTTCTACTGCTTAAACTCCACCAAAGTAAGAGCTCAGTGCTGCTGTTTGTTTGTGCTTAGATGTTGCAAGTGCAAGGGCTGGTCTGTTTGGAGTGGGATTTTTTATTATGAGAGTTTTATTAGCTCACTTTTTCATCTCATTGTAGGCAGCAGAAAAAACAATGGTTAACCCAGGCTGTAAAAATAAAGGGAGTTCTTCATCAACAGAGATGTTCTGCAGTTACCAACAGTGATGACAGAAACTGGACTGCTTCTAAAACATAGTGCTATAATGACCTTAATTAGGGTTCTTAATTTTGTAAGAGATATTAAGCTTTATTAGTGCTGGAGGCAATTTCCCCCTGTGGTTCTTGGGTCTGGCCTGTGGTGTTGTCCTCTTACAGAGCAGCAGTGTAACTGCACTGGTGTTACTCTTGATTTGCACGGTTAGAGAAGAAAGAAGGAGCCAACATATTTTCAGGGTTTATTTTGTAATACCTTATTCAGATTTTATAGAACACTACTGGTTTCCTCCCTCTGAAACACTTTAATATTTTCTAACACAAAGTGTTGCTTGGAAGGCTGAGATAATTCAGGAGGGAGGAGGTGCTGAGGCAGACAAAGGTGCGTGTGATAAATTAATGTAATTACTCAGGTTTGCACTGTGGGTGCAGTGGATGCCCATGAATGCAGTAATAAAGGTAATATATCACCAGCATAAGCAGAGATGGACACATAAACACCACCTGAGACCCACACTATTTCTAGATATGTTGCCTTTCCACATCTGGCCCTGTGATAACAGGACGGGGCTTTCGTGCTATTTTTGCTTCAGATTTTCTCTTCATAGGACTTTTGTTTGATTTCCTGCTGCCTCTCCCTCCTCCTCTTTGCCTCTGACTGCACTCCACATCTGCTTGGGCATGACAGTAAACACGCAAAATCATATCAGCAAGGCAGTCACAGAAGGAGAGAAAATGTAAACTTTTTTTTCTATTTTCCTTCTCAGATTTCTCTGACTGCTCATGCTGGCTGAAGAGCTTGGTTTGGCTATTTCAATCTGCTGAGACAACCTTCCAGGCTTGTTGCTCTGGTCCTATCTTTGGACCCTCCCTGCAGAACAAACTTCTCAATCAGGTTGTTTTCTTTAAATCCTCACATATCTCAGCAACTCCTTCCCTTACCCCAAACTTACCCACTTAACTCTCATCCCCTGCTCCTGTACTGAAGTTTAGAAGAGACAATCTGAAATGAGATATGCCGTTCTCCAGGTGTAGAAGTTATTTCCATTGCTCATCTTTGCCTTTCTATAAGTGTTCATTGTGCAAGGATCTCTTTGTGGGGGCAGGTAAACTAAGTATAAAAAAATGTGTGAACAAGGCTTCTGGTTGTGTCTTAACTCTTCCACATTGGTAATGAAATCTAAATTGGAGAGGGGTACTAAGAGCCAGATTTTTGAATTTTGACCTGTTGATCAAGGAACTTGATCAAGCCATGCTTTATTCTGCTATGTGATTTCTCAGGTGGAGAGAAACCCATAAATCACCATGGAGGAATCTGTGAGAATGAGAATTTTCCTCCTGTAAATGATGTTTAGTAGAGAGATCCCAAGGAGATGATCTTTGCTGCTCTGATGTAGGGTTTTATTCTACTTTCCAGTTGTACAAGTCCTGCATTGTTTAGGAAATGCAAAAAGTTGCTGAAACCCATTTCTTCCCCTTTCCTCCCATCCTTGCCAGAAGTGTGACCACAGCATCACGCTCCCAAGATGTTCCCAAGAGGCCCACCTCACCTCAACAAACATCTAGGGAGAAATCTTCAGTCTGTATTTATAAAACATTAATATAAGAAAATTAGTGTTCTTCTTTATTCCCAGAGCGAAAACGTTAGAAAGTGTTTTTAATAGATTTTTGTCTTACTGACTGGCTTGCCCCGTGGTGCAACAATAAAGAGTTACAAGCAACTTGCCAATTAAATATTTCACTTTGTACCTCTGATTCAATATCTGTGTGAATCCATCTGCAGTGGACTACTTCAATATCCCTTTATCTGCAATAGGAACTATAATTAAAGCCAAAATGAAGTTTCTAAGTTTCTGTTGCTCGTTTTCAGGTTATTTTTTCTCAAAGCAGCTCTGTGTAAATGTTCTCATGAAATGCTATGAGCCCAAATGTTCTCAGATGAGAATACCAGGCCAAAATTGGAGTTTTTCTGAAAATACTCTCAATGAAATGCAGAGCTGAATGTTTGATGTTTCCTGGGATTCCCAGTAATTTGAGTATTTTATGCAGCAGCTTCTTCACAAGTTGTTTTGAGGTAAATATTCATGGCAAAATCAAAGTTGTACATCAAAAATATCAGTGAATAATGGCTGGAACACGCTAAAGCATAATGCACATGCTTACATCTAGTCTTTCTTGCAATAAAAATGAGCACTGCTCTGCTGTACACCTTAGTGCCTGTAATAACCACACATAGATAGGAATTCAGTGAAAGTCCTGTAACATCTGGGTAGCCCATTTTTCCATTTCAGATGTTGTTTCCTCTCTCTGTTGTTTTTATGCACTCTGACTAATGAGGACAGTGTCCTAAGAGGTCCTGTCTGTTGTTCTGACCATATTCTGTGTGTATTCTATACACATTCTGTGTGTATAAAATATCTCTAAACACTAAAGCTTTAATTTTAAGTTTTGAACAAAACTCGAGTTCAGCTCCTTTATGCAAATCTGTCCCAAAGGGAGGTAACATAACCACTGCATACTGAACCCACTGCAAGTGTATTTGAGTAATTTGCTTTCTTTTATTCTCTCCAAAGATTCCCAAGCCAAAATATGTGAATGGGCTAATTTGTTTAAAATGCGTTTTCTTCTTTCTCTTTATATTGCCTTTGGCAATTTTAAGCCTTCAAAGACAGCCACAGTTTCTTAGCAGTCTGCCCTACTGAAGTGAGACTTTAATCAAGCTCACTAGCCTCCAAATACAAAGTGCAGCTGTACACTGTGCAGCTGATTGATTCATTTTTAGCCTTCCTGAGTACCTCAGAAAATAGACATATTGGAAAAATGCAGATATTTTCATTTAGGTATTTACTGTTCTTTTCCCAACCTTAACTCACGTGTTCTACTGTGATAAACAGGAAGAGGATAAATGGACATCTTAAATATAGACAGTGGATTTCATGCTAGACAAAATAAGATTTTGGTGTTTTCCCACACAGTCTTAAGGATTAGGATCAGAAAAAAAAAAAAAAAAAAAAAAAAAAAAAAAAAAAGGGCTAAAAATATTTCTGTTAAACAAGCCATTTTATCAAAAACTGGAAAAGAATGAATTTTGCAGATCAGATTGCTTTATAGTCATTATGAGATTTGTTTAATATAAACAAGGATCTTGAAACTGAATCTTCTGTCTCAAGTACAAAAAGATGGCATCAGTCCCTTTTTTCAAATTCCCCCAATGTGGCTGTTCCAGTTTGCAGATCTTACCCACCCAGCAAGTTCTTTACTCTGGCTTGTCTCTCTCTCCTGAAAGTTTTCATGAGAATTGTTGAAAGGTTTTGTTTTAGCTGCAATATGGAGTGAAAATCAAGTGTCAAGATCCTGACAGCTGGGGCTTTGGGGTTCTCTTTTCCCTTTCATGGAATGAGATTGCTGGTTTTAATCTACTTCCATGCACCGAAACGACTCCTGTGTTCAAACTGGCATTACTGAGAGGGAGACAACTGTAGTTTGGGTATCAGCTCCCTGGGACCTGCAACCTGCCTGGCAAGGAATTGTCATCAGGTAGGTTTTACCTCGTTTAAATGCCATTATTCCAAGGACTTGCTCAATCTGTGTACCCTGAAGTGGGAGAGACACCACAGAGAATGGAAAGATGGATGGCAGGCTTGGATGAATGCCCTAGTTAGATTCTCTGTATTAGATTGTCATACTTTTCCTGGCCCAGATGCTAACATCTAACACATTTTTAATACTATTGCCTGTTGAGATCCTATTAGAAAATGATTCAGTGTCTGGAAAGTTAGGGGGAAAAAAAGTTAATTCCCTAGAAATAATATGGTCATTATGTGTACATTGAATTCAATATGTAGCTTGGGTTTTTTATGGCCTCTCTACCATCCTGCACACCAGCTTTTTTAAATTGCAGTCACATTCATTATGAAGTAAATGCCTAATGCAGGTGATTCTCAAAACAGTTTGTAATTTAAATTCCTATTGGAAATAAAAGTAATGACCCACAATAGCTCATTAGTGGCTTTGCAAATGTTCATTATTTCCTTTCTCTTTGTCTTTCTCCTGGTTTTCTCCCCTTACTAAAGACAGGGGAGTTTAAAGGTTTAGACTACCTTTAGAGCTATCCATCTCTAATGATCCATGAAAATGAACATTTGATTCCTGAATGAGGAAATCATCATTCCCTGGTGTTTTTGAGGGGATAAGTGTGTTCACTTGGCAATCTGTGAGGAAGCTGGGTATTGCAGATGATTAAGAAGTTATTTTATATCTATGCCCAGGGGAATTTTTTTTAATTATTCTAAAATATCAAAAGAAATACAGAGAAGGCCAAAAAGTCCTAAAAATATGGATATGGACAATTTGGATTTTGAACCCAGGTTGGTTTTAATGATACCCTGGACGCTGCTATACTACCCAAGATTTGCCCGGCAGTCCATTGCTTGGAGATGCACAAGGAGAGAAAATTCCATGGTTCTAAGGAGAGGCACACAGCCCATTTCCCCTGGCTGCTCTGTCAGATGAAGGCCCAGCATCTGCCATGCAGATGATCCTTGGATTTCTGGGTAAAATGACACAGGAAAGAGGCAACGTGGGGTTGCAGTGACATTCTACCCTGTCTACTCCTTAAGGATCTAAGAGTGCCTGCTCTGGAATGGTGCTATCCTTAATAAGAGGGTCACCCTTAAAAATACTCCCTTAAAAATACTCTGATTCTCACTGCCCTGAAGTCTCCAGTCCCTCAGCACCACTCCCTGTTTATCTCCTTTATGCTGGTTCATGTGGCAGCATTTCCTTTTGCTCTGGAAAATCTAAACCACTCCCTGCCCCAAAATCCTTGCAGCAAAAATTCTGTGGGATCAAACCTGTGTCCCACACGGCTCAAGCATGCGCTGCTGTAGGGTGTGCTTGGAGAAAAAAATGAGGGCAAAATGTCTTATTTATCTTTAATTTCCCTCTTCCCCAGTGATTTTTTTCCTCCTCATTAGCAATCAGGACTTGTAGACTGTCAGTATGCTGCTGAGGGCTGGCGGTGCAGGCCTTAAGGCAAACCTCTTTAGAATATAAAGTAACAGATTGCTTGCTTGTGGAAGGCTCTCCTGAGTGCTCACCAGAAGTTAAGTTTCACTGACTACTTTCTGTGTGTGCAAAGGGATTACTTTGGCAACATATGCATGAAACAAAACCTGGTAACGTGCTTAAAAGCATTACCCATTGTTGGAATTTGGGTTATTCAGTGCAGTCATTAGATCACACCCAATAATTCTGTAAAAATTGATTTTTCCATCCTAAGGTCAATTCATTTTATTGCATTGCTTCAAGCAGGTTTCTCCAAAGCACAATGCTCCTCTGTGAGCCACCAGCACCGTGGCTGGTTTGCTGATGTTTACATTAGGTCATCTAAGATTAAGGTTTGACTGAGTTTGGACAAAACTAGCTCATTTGACCTATGATGCATTGCTTTTAAAAAATAACAAGGAATGTTCTCAACCCTCTTATCTGCTTCTTGCCTGGGCTCTGAGATCACTTCTCTCTGACTGGGGAGGTTTACTGGAAGCAGCTTCTTCCCCTGAGCAGGGAGCTGCTGCTCTCTGCCTGTTTCTGCCTCTCCACAGAGAGAACCAAAGGGTCAGTCCCCAGTTTCTCATAACTTGCATGCACTACATTGTTTTCTTTTTCAATCTTTTAGCTCTATTCTTATTTAGATCTACTTAACACTGCATGCTTCCCCCTCCCCTGGTGTGTACTCTGGGGTGTCACTCTTTAGCTTTGCCCTTTGGGGAGGTGTCAGATGTGATGCTAACCACCCTTTCCAAATCCCAATTTAAACTAATATTATCGTTCTCACTTTGCTCACTATAAACTGACTACACAGTACCACCTGCTGATGGATCAGCATCACAAACCTGGCTTTTATTACTGTTCTGTGGGTTTTTTCAAAGGCAGAGTTGTCTGTGACAGCATTGCCTCCTTGGGAAGGGGCCCTGTGTAAGAGGCAGGAATGCTCTCGTGTTTGTGCAGTGCTTTGGACTCTGTCATCTGTTACCACTTAGCAGAAGGATAATGTTGTGTCAGAAGGAGACTTGTGCCTTAGAAGAAAGCGTGAATAGTGTCCATTTTTTCAGAGCCTAAAAAGGCAGAAGAAAAAATGAGAGCGTAAGCCAGCAGGCCTAAGGCTATTCTGATTTGCATCAGGATCTGTACAGGCCCTGTATGGCTTACAAAGGAATCATCTGCAGCTACTTCTGTCACCCACCCCAAAGCTCAGGAATGAAGTGTCTGAATATCAAGGTCATTATACTTCATTTATCTTCATTAATGTGAGAGCTGATATTGGTCTGATCTCTTATTTCAAAGAGAAATTATTACGTTTTACTAAAAGTAGTAATTATTAATTTTTTAATACTGAAGCACCAAACCCCTTGGCCTCCCAAAAGTAAGGGAAGAAACTTGTGTCATTTCAGTTAAGAACTTCTACCCTTTGTCAATACAGAGAAATATTGATCGTAGTTTTGCAGTTGTTGATTCTGAATATGTCATTCACCCCAGCATGTTCCAGTAACTTCTGGCCTAATAAAAGCTTGCAGAATCTGTCTCTTCTTAGGGAACAAACTCAGTGTAATCACAGCCAGATAACTGTCAAAGAGAAACGGAGCAAAGCCAAGAAAAAGAGGCGACAGAGCCAGATCTTGGTATTTGCAAATCCACATTGTTGTCTCCTTCAATTATCCATCGGGTGATTAAGAACAGTCTATCCTATGGGCAATGCTGCCAGGTTCAAGAACTTCCTTTTCACCCAGTTTGCATGGGTTTCTCTCTTTTTTTTTTTTTTTTTTTTTTTTTTTTTTGTCTTCTCTTTTTCTTCTTTTAAGACGTGAAATACTCTGGTGCATGGGTTTTGGTTAAGGAAGGCTTGTTTTTTTTCTTTTCATTTCATCAAGACAGAGTTCCATTTGTTCAGCATCTGCACAGGACAACATCTGGAGCCCCAGGAAATTCAGCTGCTCTGTGTATGATGCTTAAATGAAATTACTTTTTCATGCACTTCAGAAGAGTATCAAGAGCATCTCTCTGACCAAACAGGGCCTTTTGTTCTCCTCCAGCAAGTGTTTCTCATTAAAAATGTCATCTCCCTAACAAATTGCTTCATTGCCTTTGCAGCTGGGGTTATTGTTTTCATGGTTTTGTACTTGTGTGCTTCTCTAAGGGAGCAGAAAGCTGGGAGAAGCAGGGCTTGGTTTCTTCTCCCTTTGTCCTGTGTGTGCTGTGCTTGGACTCCCCACTTTTGGGGTGCAGTTTCATATATTTACCTCTGTGCCCTCTTGGGCTGCCCAGGTGAGGCACAGCATGGGGCACAGGCAGAAGCATGAGTCTGTGGGGACTGTCCCATTTCATGGGGACCTGTCTGTGCAACCAGGCCTGGTGCAGGCAGTTGGAACTCTATGATCTTTAAGGTCTCTTCCAACCCAAACCTTTTTATGTTTCCATTTCCTGGGCTGTCGTGCTTGCACAGAGAAGGAGGGTGAGAAGGAGAAAGCAAAGTGAGAAATATCCATTTAAAACTGGAATATAAAGGATGCCTTTTAATGAGATAAACATCTTCTGTATGAAAAACAAGGTTTGGTAGTTTTTTCCAGATATTATTCCCAGGTGGAGTATGTGGAGCTGTTGAGTCTGCAAAAAAACCTAAATTATCCTTAGGGACTTAGGAACTTTGTGGTGACTTTTCATGGGAAGTCTGATCAGAAATAAAAGCAGAAACCAGGGGAAGGAGCTGTAGGAATTCAAAGGGAGACAGCATCAGTCTGTACATACTGCACCAGGTCTAACAGTGCAGAATGTGTGAAGTCCCTTACAGTAGTGAGCAACACTGAGCTGAACCTCACCCAGCAGCATAGAGCTGAAGAGTCTCTATAATTTCCTTGAAGAACCACTTAGAAAATTCCAAAACTTCAAAACACATTTTTCAGGGAGGACATTATTTAAAGCCCAAGCATAAACCCCTCATTTTTCTCACTTCTGACTTTTCAACCAGATTTCCTCCTTCCAGCATTTTGAAAAGCCTTTTCTCCTCACCCCCCCCCCCCCCCCACTGAAGAGAGATATGTGCCAAAATCTTAAACTCACAGAACGTTCCAGGTTGGAAGAGACCTATAGAAGTCTAGTCATCTTTGAAGTCTCATTTAAATGGCAAGTTGTAAATAATGTAGAAGCTGCATCTCACTGGCTTAAGTGTTCCCTGCATGTTAGCACACCATCTGTTTAACCCGAGATCTCTTTTTTGTAGGTGACTACAAATTACTCCTTAATAATTTCACTGGCCCTATAAACTTGCTGGGTAATCAATTTACACAGGCTTACTGCCCACTTTCACAGTTCTAGTGCTGGTCCCACAGTGTTTGTAGTTTCTCTTAAAGTGTTGATTTCCTGAGTCATGTATTTCCCTGAGAATGCAGGTTTTCAGTTTTTCGAGTGGCAGGAGCCACAGAGAAATGTTGAAAGGCTCATGCCTAAAGAACTATAAATGAGAATACAAGTACTGTTCCATCATTTCTATAATTCTTCACAGATCTTATTGCTATTTAGACATAATGTTTAAAACTTCAGCTTGTCATTCCAGTTTCTCCTTGATTTAAGAAAAAGACAGGGATACTTGCAAATAATTTATTTTCTGTTTTAGTGACTCATTTCTTAACAGGATGGTTTTCCAGGTTTGTTTCCCTATCTCATGTGGGACACAAATAGCCATTTAGCTCACAAACCACAACAGTTACCTTTGGTTGTCTGGGCACAACTGATTTAACCATGTTACCTCTCCTCCTCCCACTTGTAAGCAATGAAAACATTGTCTGTGAGTTAAATATAGCACCAGGCACAGCCTTCCTGTGAGGCAGCTCTGCTTCAGGCTGTAGCAGAAACATTGGGCACCACACCGTGGAAAATAAGTATGTAGCAGTTGTAAATATACGTGTATATTTATATATATAAAATGGAGCTAGAACCCACAGTCTGTAATTTGTGGGTGACCTTTAACTACATGAGGATAAATGGTTACAAATGAGGACCTCTGGTCTTGGCTTTCGTAACCTATTTTGTTACTTCTGTTGGTAAATCAAAAAACATGTATATCCATGGGGTTTTTGGAGTGTAACATTTGGCTTAGATTTAAGCTAGGATAACTGAACAAAGTGGAAAACCAAACAAATAAATATGATTATCCTGCAGTGTTTTGTTTTATGGAGTCAGGTTCTGAAATAAGTGAAGCATCATGTGGGATACTTTAAGGTCTGTAAGACAGATATGTGCTATTCCCATAACGAAATCTACTCCCTGAATTAGGTCTTTGTGCTATTAAGAGGCTTTTCTTGTGTTTATTTTGTTACAAGACTGCATTTTTGCTGGAGTCAAGCAGCATGTTAAGCTTGGATTTTCAGAGGTGCTTGTGTGATGAGGTTGGTGACACGAATCCCTCTTCTTGGAGGGCCAGCTTTGGTCAGGGTATCAATCTCCAACACCCAGGGTGTTCTAAGAGGTTTGGTTTTGAAATGCACCAAGAAGGATTATTTGGGATGTACACAGAAATTCAGGAATGGTATGGAAATAAATACATTTCTTACAGGTAGATTATTTGCTACAAAAAAAAAAAAAAAAAAAAATCAAAAAAAATCTGTGCTGCTGGGGAGTGATGGTGGCTCTCTGAGAGAAGTAGGTAGGGAGAGCTGGAAGGAGATGTGTCACTCAGAAGTCCCATAGGGTATTCCCAGTTCCTATAGCTTTTTATTCCCCCTATCCTTAAATGCACATAAGAGCTTTCCCCGTTCTACTTGGTCATCACAACACAGAGAAATAAGTTTTGGGAATTCTTCCAAGACCTTAAATAGTCAACAACTCTTTGGGCTCTGGATTTCTCTGCCTCAGTTTCAGTGGGTTAATTTCTCTGTGGCAAGCTCTGGTTGCTACTGTACTGTGACCCAGATATTCACCTCACAACAGAGAATAAATGTTGATCTTCATGAATTTGTCAGCTTATGACCTATTTACCTCAAGATTTTCCTGAACAGGGAGCAAAATGGAAAAACCCCAAACAACCCAAAATACAAACCAAAAGCAAAAATGCTGATGGACCATCTATATGTGGATTTCCTTTCCTTCATCCCTCTTTCATCTCATCTTCATCTCCATCTCCACTAAACCTAATTTGAAATCTCTGTTTCGTCATTTGGGCTGTACCACACACGTTCAATCTCCAGATCAGCTGTTTGTTTCCTGTATACTTAGAGGAACACACAGGAACCCTGTCTGGATGGATACACACAAGGCTGGCACCTCTTTTAGTGCCTGCAAAACTGGGAGCTCTATTTGAGAAAGTGTTTTCCTGAGGGGTAACATCACAGGGCAAAAGAAAGAAGGCACTGCTGGCATCTTAGGAGAAGCATTCCATAGGTAGCTGGAGAGGATTTTTAATTTGATTACAGCTCTATAAACAATTACAAAACATAGCCAAAAGCAGTGGTGATTTGTAAGATGCCTAGAAAGAAATGTATCTTTTGAAATGGGAATGATGGGAAAGGAAAGAATATTATGGTATGACCACAGCAGGGACGTGTGATACACTCCAGATCACACCATGCTGGTGCTGCCTTGATCACCTGTCCCTGTTCTGCCTCCTGTGAATCCTCATGTCCTGTGTTAACCCCACGTGTTCTTTACACACTTGGAATACAGAAATCTCTCTCTGCAAATAGTTCCACTGTCTGTAAGAGTCTCACTTCATCTCCCATACAGGTTTAAGAAGCTATGCATCTCCACGACTTCCTGAAGTATTTCCCGTCAGTATTTTCTTGCTCTTGAACTGAGTTTCCTGATAGTTTATCCTTCTGGTTATCACACCAATTTAATACACAACTGTTGCTCATGAGAGAAAACAAAGGTCAGCAAAAGCAAGATTGGGATACCTCTAGTTCTCATCTCTTTTATGGTTAAAAATATCTCTCTCCTCACATGTGAAGGGATGGTGGTGCTGTGAACATCATCCTGCTTGTGATGGAAAACATTTTTCATTGTGTCCCAAAGGTGCTCTAACTGGATTTGTCTCATTTCCTCTGCAAGTTTGTTCCACAGCTGCATTTCCAGCCAGGAGACTTTGTCTCTGGCTTTTGCACATTTTGTTCTGGACTATGTGATCAGCGCTGTCATGAAGAAGAAATAAGTTTAACTGTCCAGCCAGTGCAGAGATGGAGAGCAGGTTTGCTGTGTACCAGACACTGCACCAATTATTCCAAAGATGGGCCCTGAGGACCTCAGTTAGGAGAAGAGTTGGAGCAGGTGGAAGTCATGGTCTGGTTTGTTGCTGGTAGAGTCAGGCAAGGGAGCAAGTCACAGGGGAGTCTTTGCTTTTGGTTTCTATTTCTCCTGAGTTACTGTGTCTGAATCATGGATACTGTGCACACCTCCAACAGGACATCTGGGGACTGCAGGTGCCTTTTTTCCCAGTTATTGCATTGTGTAGCTTCTATTATTTTGTTTTTAGTATACCTTTCTTAAGCAAGATTCATTATTCTGGCTTCTGTGCCTAAATCCTCCTCCCTGAAGAGGTGGGAACTCTCATTTCCAAGAATTTGTGGCTGTCTCAGCGAACTTAAGAGCTCGCCAATATTAAGGATGTCTTTCTGCCCTCACCTCCTTCCTTTCATTCCTTTTTACCATACTCTACACTTGGGCAGACAAGGTGCTTGTGTTCAGCTGCAGTCCCCTGGGACCTACACTGATCTTCACTGTGGATGTAGTTTCCATTTTTCCCCTTTATGGCTTCAGCACTATTCCCTACTCTCACAAACCAGTTCCTCCTGATTTACCTCTGTCTGGAGGCAGCTGAACAGGTTTTTCAAAGTTGCTTATTAAAAGCTACCTCCCCTGTGCTCAGTTTCCTTCTGCTGCCAGCTTTTTGCCCATGTTTTCATAGAAGGGTGATTTCACCCTCCCTGCCCTCCAAAGTCTGGCTTCAGCAGTCCATCCCCAGCTGACCCTGTCCCTGCTCCTTGCTGCCTGGCCCTACCTCACAGCACTTGGCAGCACACCTTGTTCTGAGAGGTGTTTCAGTGACTGATGGGTGAGTGACTTGATTCGGAGTTTGGTTTGGATAAGCTCCCATAAATTGTAATGCTTGACTGTAGGTTATCCAAACTATCTGGGCCTCTTGGGACTCCAAGTTGGCCTGGAAGAACCAGGCTGTTTTTGGAGCTTTTGGCACTTCCTGATCCCAGAGAAGCTGCAGATAGCATGGCAACAGGCTTTTGCATGAGAGGTCAGCACTTTGACTGCTTGTTTTAGCTGGATTGTGAAAAAGGGGTGAGCGAGCAAGCAAGCCCATTTGGAGCTAGGTGGTCCCATCAACCAGATGGAAACATGAGGCAGCTGTAAGGAGCCCTCTGATTCCTTCTACTTGAGATGTGCATTGCCAGGACATGCTGGCATTTGACAGAGCGAAGCATGGAGGGACTGTAGATTGGCACAACATTGGATTTGGCACCTCAGGGTAAGTCTGGATGGAGAAGGGATGCTGCACCACAAAAAGTGGCCACTGGAGCAGGCTTTGTTCAGACAAAACCCCAGATCTATAGACCAGTCTATGACGGATTAAAGAGTGTATTTTTGCTTGCACTACAGGCCCTCATAACGGTGTGTGTACAAACAACTACAGTGGCATGGCTAATGCAATATCCTGTCTGTAGGGAGAGCAGGAGATTTGGATGTGATCAGATTGAGCAGTTCCTTGGCAGTGTCTCAGCAGTTCCAGCATGCAGTAGTTCAGTGGCTTTCAAGCCAAAACTCTTGTCCAGATCATTAAGAGCCACTGATGAACCTATTCTCCCAGACTTTGTCTATACAGTTTTTAAACACATTAGCACTGTCCATTTTTTATCACTAAGGCAGAAAGATGGATGGGGAGAGTGAGAAAATCCTGTCTTTTACAAACGTCTGTAAAGATCCAGCTGTTAAAAAAAAGGAAAAGTGGTCAAACTTTTGGATAAGCTCCACAGAATGGCTCCTTATTCCTATAACTGCAGTTGTGGATGAATTCCCTACAGAATTTGGAGGTGGGATAGAGCTTATACCTTCACTGCCAAATCTGTGAGACAAAGAGAGCAGTCCCCTGACCTGATGATGTCATCTATTTTCACTCACCTTTGAATCCACTCTTTTCTCAGCCCCAAACCCTTGGAAAACATAACTGTTTTGCCAAATACGGGCATAAAATGGAAGGCGAGGGGGAAAAGCTACCCTGAAACCTACATTCCCTTTACATTATAGTGCATTCTTTGGAGTAATTTGCTGTGTTCTAGTGTTCTTGCTTTACATACTGAAACTCTTCCTCTCTGCAGCTTTACCCTGGTGCTCAGCCTTTCCTGCCCACGTGGTATTCAGCTTTGTGTGGACGTCATGAAGTTATTGCTAAATCACAGCTGGCTTGCCAAACAACTGCCTCTTCCTCTTGCCAATTTTGTTCAGTCTCTGAAAAGCTACAGGACTTATGCTGGGCCCCACTCAAACTTAAATGATGTGCTCAGTTACAAACACAAAATAAAATGCAGGACAGTAATAAAGTAGTTAAGTTTTGATTAATTCTGTGAAAGGGTTAATGGGATTATATATTTTTTCTTTTTTTTTTTTTTTTTTTTTTCCTACTCTCTAAGTAGGGGAAAAAAAAAGAGAGTGAGAGACCCAAGTGGACACAACTAGAACAAAGCCCTGTTTATGATTAGTATGGCTGAAAATATCCATGTTAGGCCAGGTGCAGATGGCTAATTCCCCCAGACTACAAGCCAATTTAAACCATAATTCCTGAGATAGACCACTTTTCCCAACATTAATGGGAACCAGCTGCCTCCTATTAATAATATGGATGATTACAAGAAAAAAAAAAAAGTGGGGGAGGGAATAGTGGAGTTAGAGAAGATGTTATTTTCCAGACTGTTGGCTGTGTCCTGCTGAGGACAATATGGAAAGCTATGGAATATGAGTCCTGAAAACCTGTCAAGTTAAATATGTACAGTGTGTTTGCTCAGAAGAAGGATGGAGTTCTCAGTGTACTTCTGTGTATCGGTGCAAGGTTATTTAAGGGGTAGCAATTGTATTTATTTAGTTATTTGCTGGTGCTTTGCTTTTGCCTTCCCTCTGCTGACACTGGATGGTTTTGATTAGCTCCCTAGGAGGGGAGCCCATTGCCTTTGGTACACTGAGCCTGGCTGTTCCCACCGAGGCCTGATTTCATGTGAGATTGTAGAGCACATCAAAGTAGAAAGACAGCAAATGTTCTGAATTGTTCTCCTGAGAGCCTGACTTGCTGGTTCAAGAAATTTGTTCGGGCTTCCATTATCGTGTGTGCCAGTGTGAGATGAAATGGGAAGACATGGCAATTCATGGTGTGTAATAGCAATGTGTCTCAGGAGTGGTTTTTTTTTTTTTTTTTTTTTTTTTTTTTTTTTTTTTTTTAATCCTGTGTTCTTTGTGATTGTTTTCCTTTGTTTGCTTCTGGAAATCTGAGTAGAATTTATTTTGAAAAAATAAATGTCACACCATACTTACTTGTCAGTGAGGCAAAAGCAAAAGTCCTGTGGTATCAGTTTTTTTGGCTATGCTTGTTTCCTATGTAGACAGGATTCTTAACACATGGATCATGTCTTCGAGACTGATGAATAAAGGAGACTCACTAAAAATGTCCCTCTTGCCCCTGAGGGAGATGGAAAGGAGCCAATGCCCTTTTCCCAGTTGTTCTGCTAGGATTGTGTGGGATTCTTGGAGATGTTTAGCTCACACAGGCAGCATTTCTTCTTAATCCATTTGATGATAGTCTGCAGTCATGGCACTGAAATTCTTGCTGGAGGGTTCTGAGCAGAATTTTCATGTACCTGAAGAGGTGCACAGCTGGAGCAAGCTGGGACTGCCCTTTACCCAGCCTGAGGATACAAAAGGATTGATGCCTTCCCAGACCATGTGGGCCTTGTACATCCCTGCTCCAAAGGCATGAACTCCAAGGGACCCTCAGAGCTCCAACTGCTCCTCTCATGTGTAAGGGAGTGGGGAGAAACACAGATAGGGCTTTGGTCCTTTAACACCCTGATCACTTGACTTGATGACAGCCAGGAACCATGGTTCTTGGGAACAACTTCCCTCACTTTGACAACTTTCTGTCCTTTGCTAGGTTACAGGAAGAACCCTTTTCTAAGCCAGCTGCAAAATACCCTCTAGATCACAAGCTCTTAGATGGCAACCTAAGGGAAAAAATAAATCTTGGACCTTCTAGCTAAGGCATGAAACTAAGGACATTCCATCAACGTATCCCAGTGGCAACATTTTATTTTTATTCACACCTCTTAGTAACCCAGCCCTTATGTGGGTCACCAGAATATCTCTTTGGGGTATTTACTGTAAAGAAGAAATCCTCTACTGCCCCTCTCCAAACTTCAGAAGTATTTAAAGCAGACATAGCAGAAGTAATGTGAAAGAGATTATTGATTTTATGTATGTAAATAGAGCATAGCTGAGTTGACAGTATCTCCTTAAATAATTGAAAAAATCTGCTTCAGCTGACAGTAGTTCACCATATAATGAGGCTGGTAGTGGAGGAACGTGAATAATTAGAGAGTGGGATTCTTGCTGCGTGGAATTGACCCTTGGGGGCTCAGAGAAAGAAGGATTTGTGGCTGCTCTGAAATGCTAGTGGTCTGCTCCAGCATTCCTCTTGTCAATACAAACCTTGTGTTTTTATTGGAAACACGTGTCAAAACAAAACAGCATTTGAGGCTGCTGCTGGGAGAAGGTGGGCAAGCCCAGAGACAGCAAACCTGGTTTTCTGTTGGTTGCCAGAAATTCCATGCCACTGCTGCCCATCATGCTCAGATGGAAGGAGAGATGATGAGCACCCTCATAATACACTGGTCATTCTTCTACTATTGCCTTCTCAGTGAAGTTATTTACACTCAGAAAATTAGAGAAATCAGGATAATCAAGGCAACTTGGTATACTTTGATGAAGACTGGATTGAGGGCTTACATTGCAGTACTTCCCTGGAGATAAGCTGTAGCAGCGAGTACTTGCCTCTCCTGGACAGGCAGAAGGGCATTCAGTCATGTGTAATATTTAACTCCCTTGGGCTCAAAACATTTTGAGAACTTTGTAAATTCTGAGTATCGGCTCCATTACCTGCATTGTAGAAAACTCAAAGCAAAGAGGTGACACACACAGCATCTGGTGTTTGCATAAATAAAGTCTTTGGGTTTGCTAGTTTTTTTCTTTTTCTTTCTTTTTTTTTTTAATTGAAAATTATTTTGTTTGGCTGATGTTAAACATCTGCCTCTTTCTCTGCCCTCCTTCATACCCCACCCCCTGAGATGGTTTTATTTCATGGGTGAATTAAATTGTTTTGGGAGATAAAGAACCCAATTTGTAATGTGCTTTAGGGGCTTTCAGAATGAAAGGCAGGGATTGAAGTGGAGTATTTGGTTATTAGTGTCTCCATATTTCTTTCCCTTGATCTACCTGTCCCATCGTGTTGTCAGATCTTCACGGTTGAGGTTTGAGGCAATAATGGTGAGAGCTGCAACATGTGAGCCCTATTTAAACCCAGCACCATCATATTTCTGGAGCAAATCTAAGCCTAATTGAAAAGGCAAGTGAGTTTCTCTGGCAAAAGAAAATGTGGCTGTCATAGGCTTTACCAAGTTCAGTTAAACAGAGTAGAAAGTGCTCTGGCATCTTTGTTTGGTTTCCATTTTAAATATAAAATTTAAAACATATTTCATCTGTTGTAGGTTTTAAGGATGATTTACAAACTTAAAAAAAGAAGAGAACTCTACAGCATTCCAAGGTCTGGCCCCTGAGATGCCATGAAATAAGCCTCTCCTCATCTCCACTGTATCATCTCCACAGGAGTTTGTGCAGGCTGCCTTACCCGTCACCTTATGGGCAGCATGGAGAGCTGTCACTATTCCTCATCATCTTCTTATATATTTCCTATTGCTCTGGAATACTTCAGGAAATAGAAATTGTTTGCTTCCAAGTTCCAAAGGATTAGAGCCAAGCCCATTGGAGGCCCATGGAGGTGGGATGAGAGCAGCCCCATTTCTTCCCTGCTGCCACAAGCAAAAGCAGCTTTGAGGTACTTTCTCTGACTGATCAAAATATCCCAAAGCTTTCAGGCACAGCTCAATCTCTTTCCATCTTCTGAGATCTTTTTCAATCATCACTGTTATTTCAGACATATTTCTTTTGGTGAGTATCCATTTACAGTTTAGAAGTTGCAGATGCTTTCTTTATAGTTGATACACCTTTTTTTTTTAGTTCGAACCACCATATCATGATTGTAATGCACCCTTCAGAACAGAGTTTATGGGAAAGTTTCACCCTCAGTAATAGTTTTATCAAAATAGTTTCCTGCATTATTTAATTACACAAGCTCAATGGATTCTTTAATGGAACATCACAAATAGATATCCATTCTAAAAATCTAAATCTACTTGTTGTGGTCTTTTGATAAAGTGCTGTGGTTTTTCTTGTGTTTGATGCATTTTAGTGTCCTCTTTTCCTACTGAGAGAAAGCACTGTTATGAATCAGGAATATTTTAAGAAAGGTTATGAGAAAATAAAAACCCCTCATGTTGAAGAAAGGTAGCAGCCAGTCAGCTTTGGAGGGCTCCTTTTGAAGATCTCATCTGTTATCTGGGAGATGGCACTGGCAGCCCCTGGATTACAGAGGAATTATATGCACTCTCTTCTCGCAGCGGTGGCACAATTGTTTTGAAACGAGGCAGATCTTCTGTGTTTACTATTTGGCAGGTTCTGTGTTTTTGGCTGGCAGCCACACTGAAATGTGTTTAGTTTTAATTGACAGCCATGGTCAACACGGCAGATCCCAGGTAGGTACTGCTAATCCTGACAAGGCATGGCAGAAACAGACAGGCTTGTGTTCCAGCTAGCCAGAGACTCAAGCTGTCGGGAAGCAAATGCATTTTGCCTCTAGACAGTTCTGAACCTCAGGAACTCTCTCTTCAGTCTCATCTCCTCTGCACCTCTTTGTAAACAGCCCCCAGCCACGGGAGCTGTAAGAAGTTGCAAACAAGGTGATTGTGTGACCAGATTTTGTAGAATGGTTTAGGCTGGAAGGGACCAAGCCCCCTGCCTGCATGGATAAGGATGCCACTTGTTATGCCAGGTTGCTCCAAGCCCCGTCCAACCTGCCCTTGAACACTTTCAGGGATGTGACATTCACAGCTTCTCTGGGAACCCTGTGCCAGGGGCTCACTATCCCTCACAGGGAAGAATCTCTTACTAATACCCAATCAAAACTTACCCCTTTTCAATTTAAAGACATCCCCCCCTTGTCCTGTCACTCCATGCTCTTGTCCACAGTCCCTCTCCAGCTCTCTTGGAGCCTTTTTGGGTACTGAAAGGTGTTCTAAGGTCTTACCTTAGAGCCTTCTCCTCTCTTCTCTGGGCTGAACAACTCAAGCCCTCTCAGCCTGGCTCCAGAGCAGAGGTGTTCCAGCCCTTGGATCATCTGTGTGGCCTCCTCTGGACTTATTCTTATGGGTCCACATCCTTCTTATGTTGGAGGCCCAGAGCTGGACACAGAACCCCAGAGAGGGTGTCACAAAGGCAGAGAAGAGGAGGAAATCCCTCTTTTTATCCTGCAGTGGAAAGCCAGGTGCCAGTATCCTTGCACAAGAGATCTTATTAGAGCCCACAGACCTCTATTTTCCTGGGTTTGAGACTTGAAAGCCAGAACAGTTACACAGAGACCTCTAGTTTAAAATGTAAGAGACATTCCAAAAGTGCATATGGTTAGATTTATGTAAGCCACAGTTTGTAATGGTTTAGATTTCACCTCCTAGTCCTTGCGAGAGTTTCAGCCTTGCTCTCAAGAGAGTGAAAAAGTAACACAGAACATTTACAAAAATAAAAGGAAAAAAAAATCTCATATGCACAGACTTAGGGTGGCTTAGTCATGACATCTAATTAGGGACAGAAATGATTTCTGTGAACCACAGAAATGTTAGTTTCAGCTGGCATAAAATTCCACAGAGTAATACTCGGGACTATCTCTCAGTCTATCTATCTCTGTCTTTCAGCCATGCTCATATGCTTTATTATTACTGATGCATTCCTTCTCATGTTATTGTCTTCTTTATAAGATAATTTCTCAAGGAATTCTTTTATTTCCCCTTGAAGTGCTTTGCATTTCAAGCAGCTGCTCAGCAGGGCTCCACAGCAGAGGGACTCGTGTTTATGGGAAAATGTTACATCTGGCTCCTGGGACATCAGGGCTCCCATCAGTATTTAGGCCTCATCCTTACTAACATCTTATGTCTCTTGACAGAGAATCAGCAGCATAGAGTTAACATCACCAAAAGAGGACACTGAAAGCAGAGATCCAGAGCAAAGGAAGTTTTTTGTGCCACCTCGGAGTAGATGGGGTGTTTGTTCTACCCCTATGTTTTGAGATGCTGCAGGAGAAAGTAGCACTGACACTGTCAGTGACAGCTTTCAAACATGAAGTCAGTGAGCCAAGGTATTCCCTAGCCTCCAGATGGTACCTCTGCAGAGAGGCATCTTCAGAACAGCACAACACTTCAAAATTTTCATTATTTCTGGGAGCTGGTTTTTTCAATGTGAGGGAAATTAGAGTATCTCCCAGTTCCTCATTTTCAGTAGGCCTGTGAGATTGAGGTGGAGACCTGGCTGTTCCAAACTTTCCAAAAAGCATTTCCAATAGCAGAGTAGCCCTATTTTCTCCTTCAACAGGTCTTTAAACTGTGCTGTACTTGTTCATCAGCCTCAGACTTTGATTTGGCACTGCTATGTTGTGCAGATGTAGCAATCACATTTGCGAGCCTGGAACTAATTAAAAATGGAATATTTTAGATCAGTCATGGTGAGTGTGGCCAGATTTACAGGGAGAATACAAGGGAGCTTAAGGAGCAGAGTGATCCAGCCTTTTTAAAATGTTCTTCCTTCAGCATTGGTACATTACCTACGGGCCAGCTGGGCTGGCCCTGTACAGCACTGTCTTTATGCAACCTCTGGCTGGTCAAAGGGGAGCTTTAAGAGGACACCAGTGTTTCATGGTTTGCTTCATTCCAGATGTATGCAGAACCGTCTCTAAACTCTGTCTGGCAAGACACTGCTTTTTTTTTTTTTTTTTTATTAATTTTTTTTAAAGAGGGCATGGTTGCCAAGCCTGTCAATCAATTTAACAGGAGACAATGAGTTAAAGGCTGCAGGGAATAGAAAAATTTAAAGATCTGAACAAAAAACTGATGAGAGGATAGATGTGCCTCTAGCCCTGTGCAACCATGCATCTGACAGCTGCACAGAGTGGGGTAGGGCTGTCAGAGGTAATACTGTTACCTAAAACTGGGAGGCTGCACTGGTGTGCAAGAGCCTCCCCAATGCTGTGAACTCGGTGTGTGAGCGGCTGAAGCGAGAGCTCGCCTGCAGACAGCCCTGCAGGGCCTTTGGGGAGGAAAGATTATCCACACAGCAATTATATGGTGGGTCACCATGATTTCCTCCTTGCTCTGCTCAACATTTTCTAGGCTTTGCTGCTCCTGGCTGCCAGCTCTGCACCTGCTCCATGCTGAGTCAAGCTGAGAAACAAAGCGAAATCCCTGTGGTCGCTCTCACGGTACAGACAGGGCTTCTGATGGGCCAGAGCTTTTTCCCTTTGCACCTCACCAGCAGCTTGCTCTGGTTGTGACTGGGAACCAATGTGGCACAACAGCAGCCATACAGCCACTGCAGCACTCAGCACAGCCTGGTGGGGACATGGTGCTGCTGTCACCACGGCTCTGTGTCACCTGGCTGCCAGTGCCAGGGCCAGGATCTCCTCCTGACATGCAGACTCCACTGGGCTCTTTGATCAGATCCTTGTGAGGTTGCCACTGAGAAAACAAATGAATAGGCTGCCCCAGATGTTACTGCTGCTGGAGGATGGAAAGCTTGCCCGTGGGTTGTCATTCACATGTGACATTCCTTGTAGGACAGGCAAAGCATGTTGCTGGTTTGTAAATGTGACTTTTTAGTCCTCCTGCACCACAAAAGTTTTCGATTTGCAAACATCAAGATAAGCAGGTAATTAAGTATCATACAATAATATTTTTAAAAAGTTTTATTCTGAAAGACCTTTGAAATTAAACTGTAGGCAAAGTGGTAAAGTGTGAATGCAGGCAGAGGCACTGCCATGGCGAGGTGATCAGGACCCCCTGATCACACCCAGCTTTTCACTCCAACAGATGCACTGTCACCAAAAGGCCCCATGTGCTTCTGCTTCTGAGGGTATCCAGCAAAAGCCTCAGTTTATTCGCACCCCTGTAGAGATAAACAGAAAATCAGCTTTTCTTAAACATTGCTTGGCTTGCAGTCTCTGCACAGGGTTCTGTGCAGCATGGCTTTTATTACCATTAAAATGATTTAAATGGAGACTCTGCCCAGCAGCATTGTAGGTGACATGTTCCCTAGCTGCCATGTATCCAAACAGATTCCTGCAAGACCTTGAATAAACATTTTGTAAGTCTAGCTCTGAAGCAATTTACATCAAGCAGCATATATTGCATGGATGCCAGCTAGTTCTTGTGTATTCCTTGCAGAGCAGACAATGTTTTCTATCAAATCTGTTGGGTGAAAACAGAAAACCTATTAATAATGTGTCAGGAACCTGGCTGAATGCAATATTTATGTGGAAGTCTCATAGAGGGCCTGTTTATAAAGAGTACACGAATTCTGTGGTTCGTGTTTGAAATGTGTAAGAGAACAAGAATAATTTTAACATTTGTCTCACAGGTACACCTACCCACACAATTTCATTCCTCTTGTAATATGAAGGGTTGATGTTTTTCTCAGAATAAGCTGGATGCAGAGCTCGCCAAAGCTGATCCATGCATGGATCTCAAGAGGTTTAGTCCAGGGTCAGTGCATTGTAGTAAAGAATTAAACTAAAGAATTCAAAATCTAACAAAAGGAGCAAATTCCCAGGGCTTTTAAATTTTTCTAGTGTGTTACTATGGTGAAATCTCAAGACCATCCATTGATTTTGGTGACAACTTGAAGCTGTGTTGAGACAGAGCAGAACCAGGTCTTGGCCAGCGCAGTGCTCGTTAGGTGGTGAGCTGAGTGCTAAGCACCTCAAAACTGAACCTCATCCAAACCCCAAGTCTGCAGGATGGAGATGGAAATTTCGTGAAGTGAGGCTTCAGTTGGAGTATTGCTTCTTTTTTTTTTTTTTTTTTGCTTTTGCACAAATCACCAGGGTTCTAAAAACAGCCTCCAACGCTCGTTTCTACTGGCACGGCCACTATTGATCGTGTCCAGAAAGAGGAATGGAAGACACGACAGAATTGGCAATGATCCCAAGCCATGAAGCTTGGATCCAAGCTTTGCTAAAGAACACGAGGGTTTTTGGTTTGGTGGGGGTTTTTTTTTGCTGTATATGAAGGTTTGATTTAATCTCTTGTACTTGCATGGAAAATCCATAGTGCTGGAGTATGGTGTTTCCTCAGTGGATAAGATCTATTGGATCTGGTGCTCCAGCTTGGCTTAGTGGGGAAACTTTTAACCTGGGAAGAGAGTGGCTTAAGCAGCATCAGCAGCATCTGTGAGGAAGAGGGACACAGAGATCCAGCCATGGGAACTGGAGAGCTAATAATATTCCCAGTGTTTCCTGAACAGAGCCCAGCTCAAATGTCTCATATTCTCAATGTTCATGAACACAGCCCAGCTCAAATGTCTCATCTGGCTTTTTTTCAGAACAATCTCTTTTTTTTTTTTTTTTTTTTTTTGTGTTTTGGTTTTTTGTTTTTTTTGTTTTAATTATTATTTGTTTTAATTTGTTCTGTAGGCTGGAGCTGGTATAGTACTTAAAACCTGAGTCAAAAATTGACTCATGAATAACGTGGCAAGTTTAATCAGCATGAAGTCTTTGGTCACACTGTGATTAATACTTGCCAACTCTCTGCAGTATTTTATTTTAATGAGTTGCAACTCATTAAACTAATTAAATTCATTGATTTCAACCAGATGTTTGCACCTGGAAGTGCATTTATTAGCATATATTATCAGAGAGGGACTCTCCATCAGGAGCTGTAGTGGTAGGACAAGGACTAATGGGTTCAAACTGAAAGAGGGGAAATTTAGATTAGATATGCAGGAGAAATTCTTTACTGTATGGGTGCTGAGACCCTGGCACAGGCTGCCCAGAGAAGCTGTGGTGCCTCACCCCTGGAAGTGTTCAAGGCCAGGTTGGATGGGGTTTGGAGTAACCTGGGATAGTGGAAGGTGTCCCTGTCCATTGAACAATCTTTAAGGTCCTTTCTAACACAAACCATTCTGTGATTTAATAATAATTGGTTTTAAGTTCAAAGTTTTTCTATCTCCCCAGTTAATAATCATAAATATTATCACGTGATTGAGCCAGCTGGTGTCATCATCATTGCTAAAACCAACAAACAAAATATCACACTGTACAATTTGCAAAAAGACAACAGATTGGCAATTTCTTGTCCAAACTGTATGGTAAATATATTCCAGTAATGAGTGGCTTACCAGAAAGCAGGAGAGAAAAGACCACAAATAAAATCAATATTATTATAAATATTACTTGCCACCAGTAATTTTAAAAGCTACTTTTTCATCCAAAACATTTGTTTTAAATTATATGTTGACATATTCTGGAAATAATTATGATAGTCTATTTTTAAATTAGTAGTGCACAAAGGACTTTCTTCTTTATATCCTTTTTTATATCCACAGTTTCTGGTTTCTGCTGTACTAAAATAGACTTGGATAAGGCTCCACAGAAGTGTGTGTGTGCATGTAGATATTTTTATTTATTTATTTTTCTGGTTTGGACTATGGAATTGTGTGCTTTGGGAGGCAGGTGGCTTCCAACATTTGCAGAGATCTGCATGTTAAATGACTTCTGCTTTGTATTGCAGGAAAATATTGCTACATGTATTTTCATGACATTCCTTTCAGGCATCTTTTTGGGGTAGTTTCCAAAATGTTATGAAATAAAAAAAAAAAGTGATTTGCTTTCAAAAAGTAATTGCTCAGCTAAAAATAATGAATATGTTACAGCTAATGTGGAAACTCCATATGTCAGAGGTGATGTGGAAAACTTTGGAGCAGACTGAACTGAAAGGACAAATGATCCCAAAAAGGAATCAGATGAAGCTATTACAGAAAGTCCTGCTTCCACCAGTGTCAGGACAGTTTGGAAATCACAGATGAAAGGCCCCTGGTTCTCTGAAGGGTTCAGGAGTGCTGGAGACTTTCTTGGTTTTGGTCAGTGAGTTGGTTCTTGGCCAACCTATATTCACATCGACCCTTTCTGGGCAAAGGATCTAAGCATGGGTGATGCCCCAAGTCCTGTGCCCCATTATAAGATGGCCAGGTGTCCCCAGAGGCTTGTCCAAGCCAGGAATATTTAAAGTTCCAGTGTCAAACACACACACGTGTGCAAGATGAGCTTCTTGTTGCAGGAGGAGTAGTTTTGGAGATCTCAGCTGGGAATGAAGTTTCCTTGTAGCTGTCCCAGGAAGCCTTGAGAGAAATGCGAATGAAGAGCTGCAGTTTCAGCAAAGCCCTGTCTAATGGTCTGATCCCCTTTAGGGATGCCTGCCCTGTCCCCATCAGCAGTGTCCCTACACACTGGGTCTCTCATGACTCCATGCATGGCCACACGTGTGTGTTGTTTCCCTGGTTTTACCACCAAATATCACACTGGCTGAAGGTTAAGAGGGAATTCTGATGAGTGTCAGCTCTGCTTTCGAGGGCATTCATCTTACCAGATCGCTCTGATCAATTCTCCAGTTTGACTACCAAAATGAAAATTAAACATCCTATCCACCAGGAAAACTAATTTGAAAAAACATTTTAACTCTAGAGCCATCTTTTACCTGCAAACTTAATTGTGTTCCTTTAAAAAGATATAATTAAGTATCCTCATGGCAGACCATCAGTTTTAACAAAGCATCTCTAGAGCAGATAGACATCATTACTAATACAATTCTTTGAGGTGCAGGCAGGAAAATAAATTGGTTGTCATTGGGACATCATCAATATAATGAACATCTGACATGTAGACTCTTTGTTTCAGATGACACAGACATAGATGAGCAGGAAAAATTGTTAATAAGAACTGCAGAGAGGACATTGCAGACTGTATCTGTCTCATGAAATGTTATTTGCTGCCAACACTTTGCAGTAAAGAAAGACCGTTCTACCTGGAAATAGATGAGAAAAATAAAGTGAAAAGTCACTTTCAGGTATGTCCTGAGAAACTCTGCTCAATAACACAGTTTGAATCTCTGACTTTTTTTTACTGCATCTTGATAGCTACTTTCATTTCAGGCAGGAAATTGGTAGTTTGCCTGTTTTTTTTTCCATTTAACCACTACAGCAAAATGGAACCTTTGATTTTTGGAACTATACCATCTCCAACAGAAATCGGTAGCTAACATTGTCATTCAGACAAACACAAAGCAGAGCTGGTTGAAGTTTTGCGAAGCCTACGGGGAAATTTTGACATGCAGAAGTGAATACCCAAATACCCTCGGCTGTCTTGGGGATTTCCAGCAGCATCTGTAGGATGTGGGGAAAAAATTCCAGGGTTGAAAACAGCTCAAAATGTTCTACAATGGAGTCCCAGCTCAGCACTCTTTAGTCTCACTTGTCTTACGTGGATCTAAGCATGTGTTTCTTGTTAAGGGCAAATGTTTAATCCAACAAGGACCCACTGCTTTTCCAAGCAGGACCCTCGCTCCTGTTCTGTTTCATAAATTATTTGGAAAGTGAACCTACACTCTTTCAAGTCCTTTCTCCCAATATTCATTAACAGGCTTGTTAAGTGTGTACACTTTGAGTCACTTGTTTCCTATTCAATTCACATGATGAGTGAACTGAGCCACACAATGTAATTCTTTTTCCCAGTTTTAGATTACTGAAACACAATGAAGGATAAAATTTTCTTTACTTGAAAGAGTTTTAGCTCATGTCAAAGGGATTAGTAAGGGGGTTTGTCAACATACACAGATCCCCACTTGTTGGGATATGTGTGAGCTAAAACCCCACAAGCTGGAGCAAAGTAAAAGAAGCAACACCACCAGGAAGTATCTGTATGCAACCAGAGCAGTTTGAAGCACTGTGCACACCCTGAGCTGATCAGGAGGTATAAATAACCCCCCTCATGGAATGCATTTGGCCAGAGAAACCATGGAAGGCAGAGTCAAAGTTTACAGGGATAGTGAAAGAGTTACAGGATCAAAAGCTCAGATAAACATCCTAACACTTACATACTAATGTGGATGCTCTCCAAAGTTCTCCTAAGCCATCTGGGCCCAGCTCATTCACCTCATGGTGTCATGAGAAATTGTTTTCTCACAAGGCTGCTGATGCTTCCTCTTGTTTGACAGGCAGGAAATTCAATCTCATGAGCCTTTCTCACCAGAGTTCAAAATTTTTGGTAGGAGAGAGAATTAGAAAGTACAGAGGCAGAGTTAGAATGTAAAACAGTGTGCTGAGGTTGGGATGAAGGGGAAAAAGGGATAATGAGAAGGAAAGTTAATCAGGTTCTCTAATGCCACAGAAACATGCCAGGTTTGAAAGGTATCAGCACATGTGGGGATGGGGCTCTGTGCCAGGTAGCAGCAGGATGTGCAGCTAAGAGGAACTCAGCCCACTCACTGGTCCAGCCCAGGTAATAACATTCCCCTGTGACTGGGGAATGCAGCAGGATGAAATGCGAGGCTGCAAATGCCGTTCTAAAATGATTTTTCCATGTGAGGATCCCAAACCAGTAACATTAATCTTGGTGCTGTTGTCACTTCCCAGTGTACTCGGCATCTTGTAAAAGGCTTGTCATCTGTTGCTTTTAAAAATTATTATTTATTTTGTTATTTTGCAGGGCTCTAATTAGGCTGGCAGAACTTTTCTGGTATCCCCTTATTGCCCCAGGGTAACAGGGCAGCAGCTACCACCCCCAGTGACAGACCCTGCTGTGTATGGCTGTTGTTTTCCTACAGCAAGAGCATTCTTTGTGTGCAAGTCTGAGGCTGTGTACACGTGTGTGAACTCTCCAAAGGCAAAGAACTCACCTTTAGAAAGCCAAATACCAAGCAAGAAACAAGCTCAGCAGCTGTGAAAGGTGTCTCTGTGTTTCATTGTTGATAAAAGTACAACCCACAGTGAATCAAACCTCAGGATGTGGTGGGAAACCAAGAAGAAAAGAGAGAGAGTGGGGAAGAAAGGGGGACAAGCCAGCCTTCTCAGGATGAGGAGTTCAGACATGCCAGATTTCTTTGGCACAGACATTTCTGTCATGAGCCTTGTGGACGTTTTGAGTCCCTGCTTTCTTTTTGTTGGCTCTGAGCATTTTGAAAGATTTTGAGAAGAGTATTGCAAAGTGTTTCATGTTGCAGAGCTGACCAGTGAGTGCCATAAACAGCATCCCCTTCACAGGTTGACAGTGCAGGCAGAAACCTGCCACCTGAGGGCTGTCACCAATCTGTCATTAACCTGCACCTCCTCACTGTGACATAAATGCCAATGGCCATTTCCTCCACATCAGCCCTTTCTTCAGCTCTCCTGGGTAAGCAGAGGGCAGCCACTGGAAGGACAGGGACTTGGCAGTGAGAAAGGGGAAATCTGATCTGAAAGCTGAACACTAAAAGTAGGCATCGATTTCCTATCGCAGAGATGTCGTGTTCGAATTTGCTGTGCTGCTTTAGATTGAAAGGCATTTACCTAGTCACAGGGACTGCCAGGTGTGCTGTGTGCAGATGAAATAATGCTTCAGGATTGGTTCCAAGGCCCTGGATTTCACTCCACCAGCTCCAGCCATCTGGCTTAGTCACAGCTTCTTTCTGAAGTGGCTTGAAGCTTGGTGGCTCAGTGTTTCTGACAGTGATGCTGTCAGATATTTAGCTACAGAAGCACAAGCTCAGGCATGAGGAAGGAACTAAACTATCCTAAACTATCCCATCACAGACAGCACCTAACTAACAGAACAGGCCTTTTTCCTATTGAACATGTATATTCTTGACTTGCAGTGGAAGAGGAGTGCAGCTACAAGATGTGTGGAGAGCAGAATGCTTCAAGGAATGAAGAAAATAAGAAATGGAGTAAATGGAGTGAAGGATGCATGGGCTGGTCACTAGGAAGGAATGCTAGAGGATCTCCTGTCAGGTCTAATCAAACCTGTTGAGCTGACAGAGGCTGACCCAGCACAGAGAAGCAGTGCCTGGTCTCCAGAGGAGGGCTCACCCTGAGCCTCTGCACAGTGATGATTGCATTCCTGCTGCTGGGAATCCAGGAATGCTCACACCAGGCACATGGAGGGTAACTAAGGAAAACAGGTATTGGTGATAGACACACATTGCTACCCCTCCTCCATCAGGCCACTGCAGAGGCCCAAGAGGCTCACACCTGCAGAGAGATGGAGCCAAACCTCCACTGGTGATGGTGACAAGAGTGGGATTTCAGCAGTTTACCTTTGAGAATAGCAGGTTGTGTCTTTTTAACTTTCAGAGATGTTACAGGAGTTCTGAGTGTCTGCAAAGCACCAGATACAGGAATGATTGCAGAGTTACCGAAGTACCTCAGCAGACACTGCCCCTGCAGCCTGCAGGGTGTCACACACAGCTCCTCTGGGCACGGGGAGAAGCAGAAGAGTGAGTTACCCACTGCCCCTCGCTTCTGCTCTGCTTTTGGCTCAGCTCTGAAACAGCATGTGGGAAAGCTAAAGGAGAAATATTTATTTTAATATTCAGATGTTCTCATTCACACTTACGTATGTGTGTGTGTGTGTGTATACCACACATATGCAACATGAATGTGTTTATCAGTGTGTTTCCTGAATGCCTCTGGTTCTCTGACAGCTCTATCTTCTCATCTCCACAAATAAATAACAATATTGGGCCTGAATTCAAAATATATTCTGAAGACCAATAACCCTCTGAAGTTTTTTGGATGTCTTTAATTAGAATAAAAGCCAAACGAAGCAATCGAAAGAAAACAAAGAGTTGATGGAGTCTCTCTCCCCACTTGCTCGTGGTTAGGAGTAGAACTGGGTAAATGTTCAAGGCAAATGTTTGGGTTTAGACCTGTCTAGCTTTTCTTGGTATCCTGCAATTATTTTTCTATGCATTTTTGGTACACATTTATATTCTTAAAAATTTTGTGTACATATTTTGTATAAACATGTTTCAACACCCTGGTAGTAAAGTGCTGTTTAACACTATTCAGGGCTGCTAAAGGCATTTGTGTGACATTCAGTATCCAAGTAGATGTTTATACTCGGAGACCTGAAAACACTATAAAACAGAGAGAGAAAAATCAGAGATTCCTAGGTGACCACACAAGCACTTGCCTAAATTGTTAGAAGGATGCAAGAGTAGATGGCATGACCCAGTGTTATTTTAGTATAAAGGAATAAGTGTGTTCAATATTTTTTTTTTTTTTCAGATTCTGATGAAGTTATAGTTCACTTTTAATGGCATAATCTGTGTTCAAGGATATTTTACCTTTTCTCATTTCTTCTTCAGGTGATTTCCATAGGAACAAAATAGTCCCTTGCTGTAATGCTGCCTCTGGGGTTAAACACTTCTGGTTAACTCCAGCTTAGAAGCAAAGCAGATCTGTCTCTTGGACAAGAAAGGAAAATCAAGAGAGAAGAATTGGATGGAGGGGAAGAATTTGATTTGTGAGGGTTCTCTTCAGAAAGTACCATGAGATCTTAAAGAAGGAAGCAGGATTAGACTTCATATTGCTTATGAATTGCCTGAACTGCATGGGTGAGCTTTAAGGAGAGCAGTAATGAAGAAATAAAACTGTTTACAAGCTACATCAGCCCTGGAAAATAGGAGCATTTCACAAATGGTTTCATCTTCCTTGACTAGTGATACCCGACAGTGATGTGCAGTTACTTCTTGTTGTAGTTCTTTTGTTGTATCTGAAACACAAAGCTTTCGGTCTAAACCCGGTTAGAGAGTAAAATAAGAGAATGCAGCAATCTCTAAACTAGTCATTAGCTCAGCAGCAGGGTTCTCTCAGGCTGTTTTGATAGAGTAAAAAAAAAAAAAAAAATTAAAAAGGGAGTAGTTTAAATTTTGCCTCAGGGGTTGGAAACCTATTTTTCAGGCTGTTTAACTGTCATTCTCGATGCATCTGTTCAAATTAGCTTCAGACAGTGAAATAAATAGGAAATATGGCCCAAGGGTCCCTGGCTTTGTCAGAAGGGACTTAGAAAGAAGTTGAGAAGAAGAAGAAGAAGGAAGTCTGGTTGATGAAGGCCTGCTGGGGCTTTTTGCTGACACGAAGTCAAAGCTGACTGAGGGTGAGATCTTTCAATCATCTCAAACACCCCAGTGGACAATGAAACCCTGAATGTGGTGATACTGGATGGAAAGTCCGAGACCTGGTGTGAACTTCCCCAGGCTTGGACTCAGAGTTTCAGCATAGGAAAAAGAAAGCCAAGTAAATCTGGGAAATGAGTTCAGGGAAGGGGAGAAAGAAAAGGTTATTTGCTCACAGTACAGAGTGGCAAAGCAGGTGCAAGAGGTGTGCTAATGGGGCACATGTGGGCATCGGAAGTCAGACTTTAGATCTTGGTGCCTCTTCCTGTTACAAGACATTATCACAGATTCTAGAGAGCCAAATGAGGGAGAAGCTTGGGCACTCACACATCTTAGAGTCAGTTCAATAGAAAGGCTTTATCCCAGGCAGCATTTTGGGCAGTTCTGTCCCAATAAACCCTGCTCATGACAAAATCCTGGATACCTGGTACCTCTTCTCTCAGAGCACTACCAGAGCATGGAAGTGTCTTTGTTTCCAGACTTCTTTGGTACTGGACTCCTCTCATTTTCACAAGAAAACCATTCATTACTGCATTGATGTAAAATATTTGCGTGTCAGTGGCACGACACGTGTACAGCAGCATCTCCTCCCCTCTGTAAGGCTTCCCCTATTTCCGTGGTTTGATACCTGGAAATTCAGTTTAGCTGTCGTTCCTCTGTATCCCCTGTGAGCATGAATCAGGCTGTTATCAGCAAGCAGAGCTTATCTCTCCTCCTCGATTGGATCTGCAGGCGCTAATACATCCATCACTCTTATGGAGCAGAAAACAATTAACAGATGTTTGTGTTCATTTAAGAATCAGTTTGTGTTGGTTAGGTGTTTGTTTCTCACAGCACAAAGCCTTGCAAAGAACCTCTCAGGTCCAGAGTTCTTCTGGACCACTTGGAACATCCTTGCTAGGTCAAGCATGAAAGGCATTCCTGGAAGCAACTTCATTAAAAAATATACATTTATGTCACAAACATATCTTGCTATCACTGATGATTTTTCTCTAACACATTTAAAAGTGCTTAAAATCAGCATGGAAATGTGCAGACAAAAAAGACTTAATTAATCCTATTTTTGTCTAATTTGCACCTCCAGGACATTTTGTGAGAAATAAAATGCACTTCACAGCTCTCTCTGGCATGTACTATAATTACAATCAACATTTCTCTGTATCTTAAGGATGATGATGATAATAATGGCCACTGTTTCCCACCTCCTTGCTGCAGGGAAAGAGCTGACTGCAATGGGATGTACTGTGACTTAGATTTATTCCTAGATTTATTCCTCCCTCTCTCAGAGGCAAAATAGGTCAATATTCTATTATAGTCCAAACATTATTAACTTACTGTCCTCATATATTTTGATATTCCAAGGAAAAACCCCACAAAAATCAAAATTGAACTTCAGAAACATGACTCATTTCAAGTGTAATTTTTTAAGTTTTCTCAATCCATATTCTCCATTTTTTCCTCCAGGTTTTCTGTCTACGTGCACTTTCCTTTCTCGACAGAAAAAAAAAAAAAAAGGGAAAGCAAAATCTGAGGACTGAAAATGGAAGAAAATGAAACAGATATTGGTGCTTGTGGTTCTTTGCACTGGGAGAGAAAAAATCCTTGACATGTTTCCTGAAACCAAATAAAGATTGATATTTATATTTATTGCAATACAACCCCTTTTTTACAGGTGTGTCTTTCCTGGAGTTGTTGGAAGTGACATAATCTAACATCTTGGGCTTTTGGGGGGGAGAAGAAAAGAAAATGTCAGTGGGAGGGTATTTCTGGGTAGAACAAAGCTCTTAGGCAGCCACATATATTAAAGCAGAACTGCTATAAATGTCCTGCCCTTTTATTCAGATAACTCTTACAAAGAGCATTTGTGGGGCTCTGCCGCCTTCTCTGACAGAAGAGAAACTGCAGTGAAGGGAAGAAATTCTTCTGTCTGTGCCCAAGGTTAAGGCAATCCATAGGAAAGAAGGAAAACAACACTGAGAAAAGAATATCTCGTTTCAGACAGGCCTAAATCATTATCTGCAGCATTTTGGATGACTCAGTATGTTTCCTGAGCTTATTCTTGCCTCTCTCTCCTTTCTCTGCTGTACCTGAAGCGTCTCCTCCTGCTGATTGTAGGATAAATCAGGTGTAGGTGCAGTGGAGATCTAGCACTGGAGAAATACTGGTGTGAATTTATTGGTGTTACACATCTCCAGATCACTACAAAGACCTCAGGCTGGGGATAACAGGTACACGGCAAGAAACCTACAAGAAACACAGCTAATTTTTGGATTAAATGACTGGAATTTGGAATTAATGACAATGATAAGAACAGAAACAAATATAAACCCATCCAAGGAGCAACCTTCCCTCTTTTCTCAGGCCCAGTGTGGAAATATGTTGCTACTCACTGGAAAATAAAGCCATTAACACATTAAAAATGGGATGGAACACTGCCTTATCCTTTTGATTTAAACAAGAGAACAGAATTTTTAGGATTAGCATGTACGTTATTCCACTGATGAGTGATATTCACTATCAAGAATCAAATACTAGAAAGCAGTCTCCATTTCTTTTTGCTTATAATCTATACATATTTCTATACAGAAACAATTAATTATAAACATAAATGTAAGAGAGGAGAGAGAAAATTAATAGCTGGAGTAGGTAATGAAAAGGGAGAAGCACAAGGAAATGAAATGGAAAAATACACATAACTGCATTTGTTGCAAAGGTAGCAAGGAGAAGAGTGTGAACTTGTATTCTTTGAATATGTTATTATTGATGGGACCCTGAAATTTTTACTCACCATAACTTCCTTCTCCAGGGTATCCATTTTTACTTGAAGTCTTGATATTTCAGATAATTTACATCCCAGAGAATTTTAATTCCCTGCTCTTCCTCCAGATATGTATGATGAGAGCTAAAATATCTAGATTTTATAAAAATACAATGAAAACTCCATAATAAATCCATAACAAATATCACTGATAATGCACAAAATGATAAATTCACATTTTCATTCTCTTTTCAAGTTGGGTTGTTTTATTTGTTCATCCTGCCAATTCTTTCCTCTTTGAGGGAGGAAGGTAAACAGAGACACCAGATAAATGGCTCGAGGTGACTAGAAATGGCTAAAGCAAAAACAATGGTATTATAATGATTAATGATAAAGACTATGTCTTCATGGAGCTTGTGACCCAGCTCATGCTTATGGAATTAATTATTATATTGTGGATCCTGTTTGTCAAGCCCCATTCACAGGAGTTCTCCTCGCCCAGAGCTGTGTAGCTAAATCCCAGCTATGGAACTAAATTGGCAAACTCTTCAAAATTACTCAAAAAGTAAGTATTCGGTCAAAGGTATAGGTGAAAAGGCTGAATGGGCTGATGAAAGGTATTCCCCAAATGAAGGAAATCCTGTCCAGATGAAGAGGTCACTTCATCTGCAAGCCTTAGGCACTGCAGGGATAATAATCCCCAGGTTCAAGCGTTAACCAGAGAATAAAAGACAAATGGAGCCATTTGTCATTTATTTCCAAATAAATGCAAGTTCATTTTGCACAGAACCTTCACCCTGTCTCAACAGGCAGATCTTAGAGGGTAATTTCAGGGCAGTTTTCCCTGGTGTGTGCTTGCTCAAGGTTTATGAGTTTCTGCTACACTTCAAGGCACTGGGCTGCTCAGAGACTGGCTGGTGCTCTGTATTTTATGATGCTACTTTTGGTGAACAAAGTTCTTTAGCAATTCCACACAGTTTTCTTGTAAAAAGATTTCCTTAAGCTTAGAGAAGCACCTACAGCGATGCTGTGGATTGTGACAGAAGCAAACGTGGCTGTGTTTTTACTGCCTTGGCACATGCCTGGGAACGATGTGAATGCAAAAAGGCTGAGGTTGAATTTGGGGAAATTACACCTATTAATTGATTAAAGCACTTTGCTAATATGCAGGGAGAGACACACGGTCCTGATGGAGAATGGTCGGATCCACCCACCTGTGGGCAGGAGAGATGTGCTGGCAATTCCCACCCCCACGGCACCCTCCCGGGCAGGACCGAAGAGCACCAAGAAATCTGCAGCTGAGCATCTGAGGGCAGGGCTGGCCAGAGGGATGGGCTCGGAAGGCTTTGCCTGGAGGAGGTGTCTGTAGGCTGTGCTCCCTGCGGGAATTCTTGCAGGGCGCCTGGCCTGGGACCACCCGCTCTCCTGCTCCACCCCAAGGGCAGCTGCTCTCAAGAAGGAGCTGGCAATGGCTATTATTTGTTAAGGGTGAATAATTATGAGGCTTAAATATAATGTTCATCTTCTGTAGCTATGATAGAGCCACTTTCTAGTCCTTGAGCTGAAGCCTGGTTTTTTGGCTGTGAGAGGTTTCCCAGGTTGGCTACTTTGCGTGGGGATGGAGCAACAAGTGCTCCAGCTCATTTCAGCTGTGTCCCCGTTTATTCCCCTTCCTGGGAAATATTGGGACCAGAGAGAAATAACAGCTCTTCAGCTGCCTGGGGTTTTTGTGAGCTCCCATGTGCCAAGGTTGAGCTGTTGGGATGCTTTGTGTGGGTATCTGAACGCGAACATCTGAGAGCTGTAAAGGGGGATGGGGTGTGGCTCCACAGCTCCACAACAGCTCCATGCTTTGCTGAGGAGCCAGCTTGTTCATCCTCTGGTCATTACTGAGACCTGAGGGTCTGCATTTCCTCCGGAGAAGAGGTGGCAATGAAGGGAGAGCTGAAGTACTGATGGACTCCTCTTTTCTCTTTCCCAGTGCTCACCAGTAAAGTGTTTGAGGGCCCTCCAGAGGAGACGGAGAAAAAAACCCAAGAGAAAATAAGAGAACCCAAACTATAAACAATCTGGTTTCTGTAGTCCATTGCTGAAAAACAAATCAGTGCCTCTGTTCTGTGGTGATAAGGAGAATTTGGTATACAGATACACTCTGGTTTCTGGTTTCCCAAAGAATCTAAAGCAGAGGCAAGGTAATAACTAAAAAAAGAAACACACACAAACCCTTATAAAGCTCTAGGCTTGTGGCCTGTTTTGCTTTTTCCCTGCCTCCTCAAGCCCAACACACCTTCAGACATTCCTGGCTGAGGTAGTTATAAAAAAAACATGTCTAATTTGGATTCATAGAGCCCAGTCCTATCCTAAACAAACAATGCTGCCTGGAATTGCTTGCCAGACAGTTGGCATATCTCACAGATTAGCTAACACTAACAATAACATGTTTCAAGAGGGAGAAGAGGCTGAACTTGGCCTCCTCTCCGGCTGGAATGGCAGTGTGGGGATGTGTGCCCATCTGAGCCCCTCCTCTGGCGAGGAAGGATTGGCAGAGAGCAGGTTCCTCGACCCCAGCACTGAACCCTGTGTGGAGGTGGTTTGCAAGCTGAGCTGGGAGAATAATTCCACTACAAATTGCTCCAAGTGTTAAAGCTCCAGGGAGCAGATTTAATAGCAGCCTTCAACCCCTGCACTGGTTCGTCAGAATCTGGTTTATGGGCACAGCTGGATGATGGGGAGAAAGCCAGGGAGGGGAGGTTATCCTGCACTTAAATTTGTGGAAAAATTAGTTTGCACTTGTCCAGGCTTTCCTTTGTGTCGATTCATCCCTGTAAGTTTAGATGCATGGAGGAGAGGTGCAGACTGTGAGGGAGGAGCTGCAATCCAGCTTGCCTGGATCAGGAATGTGGGAACCAGCACCAGCCAGACCTTACACGCTTTATGAACAGTGAAACGGGGTTTCAGCAGCTTGGTCTGGAATTTGGGTGGCCACATGTAAACACCAGCTTAGCTTTCTGGGGGAAAAGAAAGTCAGGACTTCAAGCTTATATTTGTCTCGGATTTCAAATGGTGAAAGGGGGAGGGTGTATAAATGCCAACACAGCAAAATAAATGGTTCACACTGAAAACCCAACGTCAGGAGTGAAACCTGGCTCGCTGAGAGCCTCTTGTGTACTAAGTGCATGTGCTGTAGTGACAGGAGAGGATCCCTGCTGCCCTTATCCTAACACAATCAAACGCTACTTATTCAAGTGTTTGGAGATCAAAAATGCCAAGAGTAAAGGAACAAAGGTATCTCTCCAAAGACGTGAATAAATGGATACTGAAGTTTCAAATATCAGCTTTGGGCGTGTGCAAGGCAAACAGCAAAAAGTCCTTGCTGGGAGCTCAGCCCAGCACATCTGCCTCATACCTGTAGGGCAGATCTGGCTGCTGGGCAGTGCTGGCATCTCCTTTTGGGAGGGAGAATCTGAGGGGGTCACCATTCCAAATGGATCTGTGGGGTGCTGCACTGTGAAGGAAGTACCTTTTAAGAGCACTTGTTTCTGTCAACTTGTGTGGAAATCTCACCTGGCAGGCTTTGGCAACACTTTGTTGAGGTCCACAGTTTTCGTTTCCATTTTCTTCACACCCATTCCCATCCCCAATGTCAGCATCACCTTCTAGATCTCCAAGCTGGTGAGTAAGGACTGGCAGTGCTCTTCCCAGTATTCTCTCCTCCTGCCTCCAGCCCAGGGCTTGTATGTCAGTCCTCTTGCACGGAGGAAAAGGCAGTGTAGTCCTGTACTGCCCACTGAAATGCTAGTGGTGCTGGAATGGGCTTTGTCCCTCACTGCTATCAAGTTCAGTTCTTAGCAAGATTGAAACGTCCTCTGGCTTCTGAGCAGTGGAACTTCTCCAGGTTCAAATCTTGCAATTGCTCAGCTGTTGTTAACCATTAAAAATGGTTAAAAACCTGGAAAAATCACAAGGGGGAAATACTAGGAACATGCTTGCAAAAAACCCGTCAAACCATCAATCAAAACACCCCAAAATGTAAACAGCTGCACCAAACAGAAACAGAGAAGTTGTTCAGATGGCAAAAACAACTCTGTGCTTATCTAACACCTCTTCAGACCATTTCTAGATGCCCAAGGCTGTGCGGGTTTCCACTTGCTTGTTCCTAAGCTTGGCCATGCTTTCTGCTTTTCCAGCCCCTGGTGCTATGCCAGGGTTGGGTGATGCTCCCAAGCCAGCTGTGTGGAGCTGCCTGCACAGGCTGGGGGTGTGTGGCAGGTCCCCCTGCAAGCCCCCCGAGCCAGGGGCTGTGTGAAGGCCAGGGGTGACTCAAGGGTGACAGAAGGCAAAGCCAGCCTGTTCTATCCTGACTGCCACAGCTGTGCCAGTGTCTGCAGCAGCTGGAGGGAGAGCTCACATGTCTTGTGGGGGCCTTTGTCCACCCAAAGGGGTGCAGAAGGCTTGAGGAATCACTGATTTATCGCTCGTGGGGAGAAGTGAAGCATCTCCCAGCAAAGGGCTCCCTCCTGGTCCAGAAGGCAGCTAGCTGCCTGGGGACCCCAGGGGCTGCTGGAGCCGTGGGGCTCTACCCCAGGGCAGGGAGGCTGCACCCTCTCACAGAGCCACTCTGCCTGTGAAGGGAGGTTTGCAAAGCTCTGCAGGGAAAACTTGTCCATCACGGTCTGAATATTGCTGGAAATAATCCCAGGGAAATCTGGAAACAGCCAGAAGGCACTTTTTAACTAAGATTCCAAATAATGTGAAAGTTTTTCCAGAGTCTTCTGAGTGCTAACGTCCTCTGTTGCAGCTGGTGTGGAGGTTGAGCCCCAGCAGGGAGACAGTAAGTTGGGAGCAGGGTGTGTGCCTGGGGAGTGATCCTGTCAAAAAGCAGTGTGGAAGAGGGGATCCTCTTTGTGGAGCAAAGGAGGAGGCATCTCCCTCAGTCCAGTGTGTGTGTGGAGTCAGAAATCCTCTCCAGAGCTCCAGGCAGCTTCTGGCCCTTGCTCTTTCTGCATTTGGCTATTCTGCATCTGTGCATGGAGCAAATCCAGCAGCACTTACCTAAGATGCCCTTCTTTAGACTAATTTTGCAGTTTTGACTGTTTTGCTGTTGAACATCCTCCTATGGTAAATGGAGCAAATCAAAGTGAACATTCCTGACAAATTAATGGGCAAACACATTAGCAGCTCTGAAATGAAATGCCTGCACATCACATGAATTCATTTCACAGTGTTTATATATTTATGGAAATTTCTTTGAATTATACCCCCAGCTCTAGCACAGATGATTTCTTCCTGCATTATAAAGCAGGTTATGTGGTGATAACTTTTAGACCCCTAAGAGCTGCTGGAGCATGTAATTATTTTGTTCCACTTATTAATGATGAAAGGTCCATACAAGTCCCAGAGTAGCTGTACCTACCATGCTCAGTAACCTAAAGAGGCAATATAAATTTAATTTAGTTTAAAATTTAGTTGCTGACTTTAAATAATCTTCAAATAGAGAATATAAATGTTTTAGGGCATTTAAAGCTTGTAAAATTTTTTAATGGATCTGTAGTACTGGAAATCTAAACTCAATTTTGTGGTGCTAAGATATGGAACTGAGAAAGTGGGTGACAAGCAAAAGAGGTTGACCAGGCTCTACTTTGAAATTTATATTAAAAAAAAAAAAAAATCAAGATAATACAAATTAAGACTCAGGCTTTTAATTGTGAAGTAATCATTATCAGTAATAGAAGAAATGATAAAAATTAGTTTCATCTTGACATCCTTGGAAGGTGGCCAATTTATGAAATTCTGGGCTAAAAAGCTGCAAACCTCCGTTCCCCAACCTTCCTAAAATGGCATCACTCATTTGTTGATGTCTCCCAGTTATAATCCTGCTTCTCCAATCTGCCATAATAATGCTAATTAGTTCTGTATGTAAATAAACTATTGTTGACAGGACACTTTAAGCAATTCACACATGACTCATGGAGAGGGAGAGAGAGAGGGGGTTTAAAAATGATTTATCCATAAACAGAGATTCCATATGTCCTAATCTGGCATGAATTTCTCCCCTTCTCTTTATAGCAAGGAATGTGTGTATGCCTGTATAGCAGGGCTATAATGTGACAATTTGTCTCAAAGGGAAACCAGGATTTATGGCACTTAACAGAGACCACAGAGGTAAAATGAACAGCAGACTGTATTTAATCATCTGAATTTTCAAATATTTCTTTTGCTTGGGTAAACGTGTCTTTGTTCCTTTTTGGAAATGTGCTCAGCTGGAGGACTGTTTGCTGTAAAGGTGTCTGAAAACGCTGCAGGCACATTTAGTGAAGTGCACAAGGGGAGTGTGGGAGGACCCACGGGTAAGGGACACTCCTGCTGGAAAGGGGCTGGACCCCAAATCCTCCAGGCAAGATATTACCAGTTCCTTGAAGAAAATGTATGTATTGGGTGACCAGCACATATTTCTGGAAATCAGAATTGCACTGATCCCAGATAAATGCCATAGGAAATCCAGGCAGAGGAAAAATTGAGGAGTTCTGAACAGTTCAATACTATTTATTTTTCCTTCAGGGCCTGATCCTGTGGCCTTCAGTGATACCATTCCAATCCTCAGAGGAGTTGTGCTGATAGGAATGTAAGGAAAACTTCACTGGGAATTAACCTTAGGCTGAAGTACCTTGTATCTGGATTTTATTATTGCCCTTGTAGTCTGTGTAGCAGTACACATTATTCTGGTGGTGCTGGTTTTTTCTCCCCATTTCTTCCTTTTGACTCTTGCCTTAAATTATTTTTGGTTTTAGCACAGGGTCACCCATGTGACTCAAAGTAATTTCTGTAATTTGCTGATTTTACAGTTATTTTAAATCAAACCCAGGGTTCTCTTAACCACAAGATTTCAGAATATGGAGTTTTAGGTAAAACAAATAGAAATCATGGAATTTTGGTGCTTAGAAAATGGCACATGGATTACCTGAACACAGATAAGGCAGCTTAACAACCCACCAACCAGTGGCAGGTGGTGTTTGTGCCTTCATAATTTGAACAAGACAATGCTGCACATGTGACCCGTAAATGGGATGAGATAAAGTGCTACTGGCAGTGAGTCATGATGACAGAACAAGAGGAAAAAAAAAGCTGAATTTTGAGTGCATAGGGGCAAAGCTGGCACCTGCAGAGAGAAAGGCTGGCTGTTTATTTGTGGCAAAGATGGCAGCTTTCAGTGGAATTGGAGCCTGTTTTCTCCCTTCAAAGAAAGAAATCTCTCCAGGGGTGGCAGTGGTTTAATTGGGATGGCTCATTCCAGCCTTTGGGCTGCGAGTCCTGATGAGGCTGCCAATGAAGTGCCAGAGTAGAGGAGATTTGTCTGCTGCAAATCCCTGTCTGCTGAGAATTGGACCAGGCATGGATGCACTGGCACAGCTGCTTGTGGGAAAGGCAAGGCCAAAACAACTTTTTCCTCCTCTCTTGAATTTTCAATGACTTTCCACCTTCAGGCTGTGCAGGGAGAAGGAATAAAGGCACTGAGATGGCTCATCCAAAGGAGGGAATCTATGAAATCTGACTTTTAGAGCCCATTCTTATTTCACCCTCTCTGTCCTTTACTTCCCACCAAGGCATTTCTGGTGTAAACAAGGGGTGATGAAAAAAAAATGAAATAAAAGCAGATTTTTGTGAGGCAGAGCAGAACTTTGTGTGTGGAGCGGGAGCTGCCTTTGCCTAGCTCTGTGAAAACTTTCCTTTTTCCCCTCTGTAAACACTTGACAGCTTATAGAGTGATCAGAGATTACATTTTCACTCTGTTGCCATTAATTAGTGCTTGAAAGGTGAAATGAAGAGTTGGGTTGCTTGGCTGCTGTGAGGTGAGTAATGTGTATTTACTGAGTGGTGATCTGCTGCCTGCCAGCACATCTTGGCTACCTGTGCTGGCTGGTTTCAGCCACAGAAAAGAGCTTGGGTTATGTTCTGTTGAATCCATTTAAAAACAAAGGAAAGGGAGATTCTTTCCCATCTCTCTAAACAAATTCTTTAATGAGCAATATCCCCTAAACGGGCTGAACAAAATTTTGGTCAAAGAGGGTAATACCAACCTAGAAGCCAAGTCGTTCTCAGGGAGCTGGGATTGCTGGAGAGGATGGATTTTGAGTGTGAAAGGTGAGCTCAGAGATATGGCTGGGGGATTCCGGTATAATTTTTCAGGGAAATTTGAAAATTTCTGCAAAGTCAGGTGCCCTGTGCCCCCATGCAGTGGTAGCTGCTCCTCATGCAGAAATAGCAAACATTCCCTACATGCTGGAAGGGTTTCTATTAAGGGATGGTTGCCTAGACCCCAGAAATTCCACAGAAAATCTTTTGTTTAAATCAAGGCTTGTATTTTTAATTGTTTTGAGATAAATAATGTAGCTGTTTGGAGGAATAAATGCAGGAGGAGTGCAGGACAAGTCCTCAGAAAATTCATCAGCTATTCCAAACCCTATGCCAAAATTTTCTGCTATGAATATTGAGAAAAAGACTGGTGGCATGAAAATCTTGTGATATTCCTCCTAAGAATATTTTGTCCCAGAGTCCAAAATGTAAAATTTAAATTTGCCCTATGTGCAGCTTTTCTTCATGTGCATAAACTCTGAAGGAAAAAATCCGGATTATGGCCAAGGATGATTGAATAATTAGTTACAGAATTTTTGCAGAAACACTCTGGAATAATCATCCCCAAATTTCTGGGATTTATGTCAAAATGTAGGTCATGGGGAAAATGTAAAATTTGGTTTGCAGATGCAGCTGGCAGTTTAATTCTCAGATTACCTGTGTGTGTTAGCAGATTTTTGTGGTTGCTTCTTATCTCCCCATCCTTTGGAGCAGATTCTTCAAGCCCAATAATTGCAGTGATGGCTGTGACTTCCCCTGGCAGAATCAGAAGTGTGTGGGCATAAAGATGCTGGTTGATTCATGTGAATTTTTGTTACTTATCAAAAGTCCCTATGGAAAGGAACTTCCTGGTCAGGCCTTGTGTTGCTGTTTATTGATCTGATATGAAGCTTTTACTGATACGAAATTTTATTTCTCCTGTGGTGAAGTGTCTCTCAAATTTGATAAGTCTTTTAACAAGCCTACCAACACATAGGAGCTGTACTAGTTATCCTATAGAGAGTGTGGATTATCAGGCCCCAAAACTGGGGTGTCTTTTGTGGAAGGTAAAAAAAGTTCAACTCGTTGAAAAGCTGGCAACAGTGAACTCTAACTTGGGAGTGTTTGGGGTAGGCTGTGACAGAGGTAGCTGTGATTATGCTTAAGGTGAAGCAGCTGCTTCTTGAAATCTTGTTTATGGGTCAGTGAGGCTATGTGGGATTTTAGGACACTGGTTTTCTTTTGACCTATAAAGAAGTCTTCAGAAAGATGTGGCAGTTCTTGCTTAGGGAAGATGCCAGCTAAAAATTAATAATCTAATAATCTTAGATTTCCAGCAAAGAAAATCTAGCTCACCATGAAACAGGCAACATGTGGGTGACTTTGCAATAACTGAAGAAACAAAGATAGGGGGAAAAAGAGATACCAAATTGGTCTGCACAAATGAATTGCATCAGAACAAGTATGGATAAGTGATGTAATTGAGAAATTCTCTGGGCTTATTTAACAGCTTCTGAAGAGCTTGTCTGAACACAAACTTGAAGGTGGATTAGAAGGTTAGCCTGGCAGGATCTAAACTTTCAGGTATTTCTTGAGATCCATGCTTTGTTCCAGGCTGTGCTACTGGCCTGGAAGGAAGAAAAAAATTTGGAGAGGATATTCATCTGTCTTCGATTTCCTGTAAAATCAAAGCATTGATACCAGCAACCATGAAAACATGTGGAGATAAGCTGAAGGAAAGTTATTAATTATAATAGTGAAATCATTTCCATGATTGTCTGTGGCGAGTTTCCCAAATTAAACTCCTGAGTTAACTTCTTTCGGTAAATAAAAATCCCTTGTTTATGCCTCTTTCCCGCTCATGTCCAGGATACAAGAAGTATCTTAACTTTCTGTTGCTTTCACTTAATTGGATTAGTCAACTACCTGCAGAGGTATGTGCCTCAGGTCCAGTTCTTGCTGACAGCCCAACCAATGGGCCATTACATGAGGTAGATGGAATCCAGCATCAAAAGAAAGAGCAATTTGGGCTGGAGAGATGCCAGGACCTTTTTGTGCTTAACCAAATACCTGCATGCATAGAGGGTTTTTTTTGGTTTTTTTTTTTTTTTTTTTCTCATTGCTGCACTGTTTCCTTATTGCATGTTGAAAAGGATTAAAGCCTCTGCTCGCGAGCAGGGTTGTGCTACCATTATCTCCAGTGCCCGGATAAAAATGGTGCGGAGTTGTTTGTGATGTGGGAGATCACTTCTCACTTTCCAAAGCTGATGGCTCTGAGGAGTGACAGCGAGTGCTGCAAATAACTACCTACACATGGGATTCTTAGTAGTGCTTCCTTATGATCATCCCTTCATCTCTTCCTGTCACAGATTCAACAAAGAAAATTAAGATTTGCCACTGTTAAAATGCGGCAGGGGGCGGTTGCAAGGGGAAGGGAGCTCAGAGCTCCTGCTGAGCTCTTCTAATGAAGCTGTTGCTGCAAAATAGCTTCCAAAACATCTGTGAAGGTCCCTGGAGAGCCTGTCAAAGACTTGGCATTGCAATAGTTTGTGTTGCCCTCATATAGACCTCGACAGTGTGCTCTGTGCTCTTGGCTGTGGTAGCTCACAGTGTCCCCATGGAAGTGTCAGTCACTGCAGCAAGGACCACCTGCAACTTAGAGAAGCTCCTAAACAGACACTGGGAAAGCTGGAACTGTGTTCAAAGTCTCTTGAAGAGCAGGGGGAAAATCAGATGAATATCAGTCCAACATGCGTGGGAAATTAATCCCCTAGACCTCTATGGAGCTGAGCGCAGCTGTTTTGGAAACTGACCCCTTTGGTTCCTACATTGAGCCAGATAGCTCAAGAAAATTGTGTTTGCTGTGTTATTTCTATCCTGCTATCAGTATCCTCCTGGGAAAATGATCTTTGTGTTCCTTTTCTGCTGAGGCTTTTGGAAGCAGGGGCAGAAGAATGGTGACCGGGCTTTGCTGCTTCTCAAAGTTACTGCGGGACCAAGCAATGAGCAGCTAGTGTAATCTGCAAAGATCTGCTAATCGAATGGTTGTGCCATGCTTGGCACAGCCCATCCCTGCTCTGCGCCTTAGTTTTCATGTTGAAACGTGGGACATAATGCTGATCTTTGAATTACTTTGTCTGGAAGAGGAAAGAAATTTTTGAGGGTCGCTTATGTTGGACCCTCTCTCCTTATTCCTAATGTACGGAATTGAGAGCTTGGTCGCAGTAGTGGGCTAACATGAAAAGCAATGAAATCACGGGAGTTTGCAAAGATAGCTCAGGACCGTTTTTAGAGATGCAGCCTTTCCTGGAGTATCACAGTGCTAAAGGTGTGAGAGACCTGAATTAATTTATTTGGAGCAAAGCAGTTAGGGCTGGGGCACTCTTTACAGCCCACAATACATTCGCAGCTACTTCCCCACCGAGTCAAGCGCTCAGTTTTGGGTTCTTTCGGTGTGAGGGTTGTTGAGTTTTCTGATTGTTTCGTTTTGTTTTGTTAATCAGTCCCTTGCTGCTTCCACTTCTCCCAGTTTTGCTGTGTGGATATTCAGCTTTTTCACAAGCCTCGGGGAAACTTGCCCATACAGATCAGGCAGGTAAAAAGACTCCTCATGAAAGACTTGTCCTCGGGGTCTGCATCTGTAAAACCGGCATCTGGGTATGGTTGTTACCAGCATAGGATAATGCATGAAGTCAGGAATTTCAGTGTTAGTCCTGGGCGTGAATTTGCCACTGACATTTTTTTTTTTTTTTTTTTTTTTTTTTCCCAAGGAGAAGATATTCTTGCTTTATTTCCAGAGGCGAGCCTTTCCAAAGTTGTGAACACAAGAGCTTGCCAAATATTAGCTTTCAAGGTTTTAAGTCACACAGTGTTTACTCGAGTTACCTCTTCTTGAAGTCTATATAAAGAGTCATGTTTGCTCAGGCACACTCCTAAAAGCCCCAAGACATGGCTCTGGAAGGAGGTATGCAGCAGCAAATGTAAATATTGCTGTTCTTAAAACTGGAAGCCCTCTGAGTAATCTATAGAAGGAAATAGTAACGTGAGGAAAAGGCCTTAGATTTGGAGGAAACCTTATATGATTTGCAGGTGAAGACTACAGAGCAGTACCTGGAATGGATAAAATCCAGAAATTCAAGGATGTTGTAAATACAGTTTCTCGTGGCCAAGGCTTAGCCCTGCAATCACAGCTGCTCTCTTCTGTTCCCCAGTTCTGTTCCCTTTGCTGTCACCAAGGCGGCATTTTCCCATACCCCAGCCTCTGAAGCAATTGCTGGGAATTTTTTAGGGATTTTGCTGGACAAACTATGCTGGCCTCTTACTGTGGGACAAAGTTAGAAACAAAATATTTGTTGTACTTAGTCAAGTGATTCCCTCCCACCTTTTGTCAGTAACCGGTGTCATTTTTCTGAGTAGGTTGTGGAAATGTGAGCTGAGTTTCAGGTGCTCCGTGATATGATAACCAGGAGAGGAATTTTCATGAAGAAGTGCCTAGATACAGTGCAAATAAAGACAAAAATAATTGAATTAAAATTCAACCACAATATTTACCAGTCTCCCCACCTGCCTGTATATGCAGGTATGCTGAGACCAAATACACATCATGTTTCCTGCAGCTGAGAGAAGTGAGCAGGGTGCTGGCTTGGCTGAGAATATTTGCCCTTGCCATGCCACTCTTCTGTACATCGACAGGCAGCTCACTGAGTTCTCTCTTCCTTTCTTCCCTCTCTGTACATAGCTATTATCAGCCTTCCCACAGCAAGGGCAGGAAGTAAATAAACGGAGCTGCAGCAGAAAAAACCCTGCGCACGAGTTAGTGCAGAATTATTACACTTATCAGCGTATTTATCTGTGAGTGAAGGATTGCTGCAGGGCTGGAGGCAGCGGAGCAGCTGAGATCCTGCATCCTGCAGGTTATGGATTTATGGTTTCCCGGTGCCATCTGCTGGCACAGAGCTCACTTGTGCACGGAACCCTCCAGCTCTTCTCCTAAGCAAATGCTGCAGCTCTTTGCAGGTGGTAAAACCCTGATCCATCCTTCCTGGATGATTTCTTGGGCTTTGCAAAGCAAATTCTCCCTGAAGCCAAGCACCTGCAAAACTGCTCTGCTCGTGGTCCCTCCTGGAGTTCTGTTTAGCCGGAGCCCCCTGGGCTTTCCACTCCCCCCTGGGCTTTCCGCTCCTCCCTCTGTCCTGCTGTAATTCTGTCTGCTCCATTCCCAGATCCAAGGGGAACTGCAGATGGAGCTTTTCTTGTAACCCAACAGGTTAAACTTTTAAATCCATGTGGTTTTGAGGGAAAAGGTTTGTCTTTGTGCAGTGATACCAGTAATACCGCTGGGGTAGGGTTGTAAAGACACTGCTGGAAAGCTTTCAGAGCAATGGAAGCTTTACTTTGGTACAAATCTCTGAAGTGGCCTGAAAAAGAAGGGAAAAAAAAAGCCATCCATGTGTTGGGGATGTAGGGAAGCTTTTCCTTTTTTGTCTTGTAAAAGGGATGTGTGGCAAGCAAAGATGAGCTGTGATAATGACATTAGTTGGTGATATTCCTTGGCTTTGCAGTTAGCACTCCAGATAGTCCCGCAGAGCTGTTTTTATGCTTTAAATTTGCGCTTTACGTTTTCGTTTTTCACTGCCTCCACCACAGCATCTGCTCTGGGATGGTGTGTGCTGCTAGGGGACTGGTCTCTTTATCTTCTTTCTGCTGGGAAGAACATTTTGGTGTGTGCCAGTGTCCTGATGGTGCCCATGTACACTGCACACGTCTAAAGACAGGACGTGTGTCAAAGCCAAGTCATCAACTCACTTTTAAATCTTCCATGTTATAGAAAAATGTATCATTCTGTGCAATCACCACATTAAAAACAAATATATAAACTTGCTTCATGCACCTTGCTTTGACTTCAGCCCAGGTTTGCCCTGGGCTTCCCTCATTTCTGCCTGTGGGGAACTTGCACCAGTTAACCACAGATAAAGTGGAATTTCTGACACTTAAATTCTGGTATGTTAGGAGTGGGTAGTGACAAGACTTAGCTGGGATCTGTATTAGCATGTTTGCAGATATGGATCAGAGGTTTGAAATCAAGATGACATGAGGATGAATGAAGAGGAGAAATTGATAATCAAATTCTCCAGGGCTGCAATGCAATAAACCAGGGTAACTTGATGGAAAATGTAATCAAGCCTTCTAGTCTGGTTCTCAGCTACATCTAGGCTTCAATTTTTCAGCCTTTGTGCCTCCCTCTCACATGTACTTTAAAAGGAAGGAGGATGTCTGTGAGGATCAATAAAGTAATTTAGTTTTACCAAGTGAGTTCAGTAATCCTGCTGGACAGATCTCCCAGAGATTTCTTTCTCTTAATTGGGGAAATATTGTAAAGAAATTCTCCATCTTCAGCCCATTACTAGCATAGCTAATGCCAAAACAGAAGCAAAACCTTGTAGTGGAAATGGATTTATTTCCCCCTCATTGGTCAATAAGTGGCTACATTTGAGCGTTGTTTTCTCTATCTTGCACATACATAAATCAGCTTTTATGAGCTGCACCCCCTGATTTTGTGCTGGGGGTAGTTGTGTTCACTGTCATGTTTATCAAAATGATTCCAATTAATACAGAATATTTATCAGTAAAAAGCATTCTTAGATATTATGATGTCCTGTCATCTCAAAAAATTATTTTTTTGAGATGACAGGATGCAAAAAGCAGTGCCCTGACATTACTGGATGGAGGTGTCCCCTTGTTTAGAGACTTTTACTGGATATATAATTGCAGATATTCTGACATTCCTGTAGGATGAAAGGAGCTGAGCAAGTTCATAGTCGAGTTGCAGGTGTTGGTTTTCTACAAGAAGAAAGTTTTCCTCTGAAAAATGCAGTGTAAAAAGTCAGCAGTAGCTGATGTACTGCCTCCTTTTTGAATTTGAGCCAATATTTAACCTAAAAAAAAAGTAATGAACAAACACTTCGCATTCTATAATATTTCAGACCCATCACTTTTCATGTTTTAACATTGGCCAGGTGGGAGAGGATGCACAGAATTGCTGCTTTAAATCTTAGAAGGTCTTTGCAAATTGATATCTTAATTATTCCTTCTTTTTTCCTAAAATTTGCTTGCAGGTTGCATGCAAACAATTGTTTTGACAGGAGTCCCTGATTAATATTCAGGAAAAATGATAAACTGCAGCAAGCTGTGAGCACTAATGGGACCAGATTGATTTAAGAAAACTCTTCCAGTTCCTTCTTAGAGGTAATTTGAATGTCTACAAGGGGATGTGTTTATGTATCCTGGGACAGTCATATGAGGATGTTGCCAGCTCTTCTAGATCAGTCAACAAATTAAAAAAAAAAAAAAAAAAAGGAGAAATACATGAGTGATCAGACCTTGCAAAGGGCATCATCTTAAAATGGTGTTTAACTGGCAGGATTAAATGAGGGAGTGTCACAGGCATTTAAAGGATTCCAGTGTGAAATTTAAAGTGCATTTCAGGCTGCTCTAAATCATGGGAAGGATGGGGGTGCAATTTGTAAAGGCCCTACACGTGGGGGATTTGAAACAGCATCTTATCCACACTCTTATTGCACAACTTTTGGGGGAGCTTGACAAAGCTGGAGGCTGCTCTGTCTGCCTAGAAAACAAAAACACACAGGTTTGATTTGCTATTAACATAGAAACAGAAGTTCAGGAGTCAAATGGCAGCAGCTGCCCTTGAAAGCTCTCACATTGTCTGCTCTCATTGCCTGCAATTTTCTGCATTTCAGTTCTCCTCCTGCAGGCCCCCAGGGCCTGGGAATGGGATGGGTTGGAGAAGCTGTCCTTTGCTTCGTGCTGCTCCTCTGTAGTCAGCAGGTATCTGAGTGAGGTTTGCTTTCCCAGCTTTCAGTTTCATGGGACCAGCCTCTATGCCAGAGTCAAAATGGGATTTGAAAGAGGATTTTTGGTGTTGCCGTACATCAGTGTTAATATTCACTAGGAAGGAACAGGAGAGGTTTTTATATTTTGTTTTTATGTTTCCTCTGCACTGTTTTGGAGACAACTGATTTGGGTTTTGGGCTTGCTTAGAATTTCCATGTGGTTTAACCCAGAGATGGTTAGACTTGGGGGTGGCAGAGGATTTACCGGTATTTGAATGATAAGAGTACTGAACTATTTAGGGTATACAAAATAGAAACTGCTACAGGAAAACCACTAGAGTTTTTATTTAGCAACTCTATAGTAGAGGGAAGACTTTATTAGGTCCCTCAGAGTCCACTTTCACCTGAGGCCTGCCAAAAACTGTTTCTTGGGGATTCCAAGAGCTTCCACCAATATCTTTGTTAATTCTCACCAGGATGCTCATGCTCAGGCCCTAATATCTCCGATTTCCCATCGGGAAAAAAAAAAAAAAAAAAAAGCTTATTTCTTTGATAATATCTAATTTTCCCTGAAAATAAGTGGCATAAGCCACTCGTGTAAGAAAACACAAAGGCTGGAGTCTGTGTGGCTGTGGAGTTGTCTGAGTCGCAGCATCTGGCCCTGAGATCTTTGCTGCCCATGGCCACAGTGCGGCAGCAAAATCCGAACAGGCTTCCCTGTCCCAAAGCAGCGCCAGGAGCGAGTCCTGGAGAGCTCTGCCAGGGAGACCCTGAGCTGGGCTGAGCCCTGCTGCAGGGAAACACTGCTGCGGATTCACCTCCAGCACTACTCGAGTCCTTCTGTGCTTTGCTCCTGGAGGAACTGGCCTGGGTGGGAGCCACACAAGCTGTTCTAGACATTTCCACTAAGTTTTGATTGAGCTGCATGGTTTTTTGAGGAAATTAATGAACTTTTCCTTAGCCTTTCCCCTGAGGAGGATTAAAGGCACAGCAGAAATCAGTCTGGCTTTGGAGCATACGTGCTTTACTTCAGTCCTGTCATGTCATTACAGCTTCAGGGTCCCGTTAGGCTCTACAGACACAGTATGAAAACATTCCCTAACCAATCCTTGAAGCCTGAATAAAAAAGCAACAAGGAAAGAACCCTTCCATTCCAGGTAAGTTACAAAAGCAGGGAGGCAGAGGAAACTCCCTTTTAGTGGATAAGGATTTCTCTAGAGACAGCTAAGAAAATGAGTCTTTATGAAGAGCCTCATTCCCTTGGGATAAAGTCTTCAAGTGTCTGAATTTTTCTTGTCTAAAACTATGCTGGAAATACCTCGGGAGGTGACTGGAAAGCAAAGTTTTATCACAGCCCTGGTTCCAAACCCACTTGCTGCCCCATGGCCTGAGCCATAACTAATAAGCAAGGACAGGGCTGGAAGGCAACTAATCATCTATTATAAAAGAAAAATATTGCAGCTCAAAATGGATTTTTGCCTCCTGGTACATAAATCTTCATAGTTTCTCTGCGTGTCTAGAAGGACAGGAATTTCTTTGCAACTAGAAAAAAAGATGTTGGCTGTGTCTGTAGCATGCCTAGCTCAGCAGAAGGGAAATGCTTGTTCATTATTTGCAGCCATAATTAGTATGGGACACAAGTTAAAGGAGAAGTTGTTTGCTAAGTAGTCACCAAGTGAGATCTGAGGTTCTGGGAGCAGCACGGGACAGTGCTTGCTTAAAGGAATGTGGTCATACAGGAAAGCAGGGCAAAACACCACCAGGTGTGTGAACTCTGCAGCAATTTTTTCTGCCTTCCTCATAAATGCATGAGAGACAACTTGAATACCTTCCTCAATTAACACTGTTTCCTATAGATGGACTAATTTACTAGTTTAAATAGGAAATAATGTAGTACAATTTATTTAAATGACTCATCAAAAAGGCTGATTCAGCCATGCCTGTCCTGTAGGAAAGGGTTTCCCAAGGTGCAGCCACACACGTGCTATACCCCCAGAGCACAGGCTGTCACTTTGGGCTGTACCTCTTGCATGTCACCAGGGGCCTGTTTAATACTTTTGTTCCCTTGTCTTTTCAAGTTTGGCAGAAATGAGGCACAGACCTATCAGAGTGATGTGGGTGCCAAGGAATTTTATGGAGAGATCATCTTGAGTGGGGTTGCAGGACAACCTGGGCATCAGGCCTGGCCAACACAGGGTGTGAAGGGCAGGTCTGACCAGCCTGATCTCCTGTGACCAGCTGATCTGCCCTGTGGATGAGGGAAAGGGATGTTGTCTATCCAGACTGAAGGAAAACCTTCAACACCGTGGTGGGTTGCTGGCTGGACTCAATGATCTTAAGAGGTCTTTTCTACCCTTAACAATTCTGGTTCTACAACTGAGATGGAGATAAATTATCTTGCAGCTTACAACAGCTGGATGCAATAAAGAGCCTATGCAATTTTAAACTTTTCTTTTGATTGTTAACCATTAAATATAAAAGAAAAATAGTGCCACCCAAAATGGATTTTTACATTCTGGTTCATAAATCTCTATGGTTTCTCTCCTTGTCTAGAAACAGGAGAGAAAAAAAATTTCTTTAAGATGCTATTGATCAAAATTAATGCTTACCTGTGTTCAAGGCTGAACACAAGGCTGAACACTGGCACAGCCTCTGCAGACTCCTTATGATTTTCCACTATACTTTGCAAATGAAATATTCTATCACAGATTCTGAAGTCATTTCACTGCAAATAGCTTTTGGAGGGCTACTCTGACCATGAATGTAACCCTGGAAGGTTGGTATATTCTTTTGGAGAAAGGAATTAAATACGATCCTTAGAACCCCATTGGTAGTCAAGCCTGATGAATCCCTGATGAGCCTTCTGCTGTTCTTGGGAAGGTGCAAACACCTCTACAGGAGGTGGCACAAATATTCTGGATCTCACCTGATACATTTTCATGCATCTCGCTGTTTTTCTTCCTCTTCTGTGTATACTCTTAACCTCCATGATAAATCTATTATTTCTCTTCCTTAATTGGTGGTCAGACTTCCAGCCCCTCAGTGCCATGCCAGCTTTGGAGCAGAGAGGGGTTGGGTGGGCTGTCCCTTTCTCAGGGCCCAGTTCCATCAGCTCAGTCAGCTTGCAGTCAGGCTGTTCCCCTCAATGAGCCTGGATCCTGTCTTTGGTGTCATTCCTGCTTGCACAAGCTCCCTGAACTTTTGCTGGCTGTTTGCATAACCAGGAGTGTATTTCCTGGCTGGCGTGTGGCCCTGGGATCTGTTTATGAGCAGTAATCCTGGATGGGGGTGAGCTGGTGTTCAGAGCTCTGGGCTTCACATGCTCTGCAGGGTCTCCCAGGGGCTTGACTCCTTGTCTCATTCAGTCACCTTGTGATTTAGTTTCTGGCCTCTCCCCCACCCCAAATATCACTGTACTTTGAGCTTATACAACGATAAGGCTCCCAGGTGTGATCCTGATGTTGACCTGAGGGAAAGTCCTGGTACCACATTGCCTAGTTCAGTTCCTCTCAAAGGTTTCTAAACGTTATCCACCTTCTCACCATCCAACTGTAAACTTGGCTCGAAATCCAAGTTTTCAGGATATGGAATCATTTATAGAGTCTGAAGAGTAATAATGCCTCAAATGCACTTTGAGCTCAAGCTTTTGATATTTCTGTATACCCATTTGTTATCCATCTGATTTTCAGATTCAGTGTGGATTTCTTGCAGACTACAATTCTTCCTCCAAGACATCTATCTACTGAGTGTCAACAGGCCATCTTTAGTGTCTCAAGCAAGCCAGAAGACTATTTCTTTGCTTTTCCTCCTGTGTTTGTCATTTCTGTTGCTGACACTTACTGGCCATTTGGCACCAGAGCTGCACAACTGCACTTTGCTCATCCACTGTACCTTCTGTCTCTTGTCATCAGACCTGCTCTCTCTGGTGTTTGGATTTTCCAGCTCATCTGAGGATAAAACCTGCAGTTCAGCCAGAAAGGAGAAGTGTCTCTGTGCTGCTGAGATGAGGACAGACAAAGCTCAATTGTTGCCTGAATGCTGCAGAAATGGCCTTCTTTAGCAAAACGTGGAGGCAGCCAAAACCCAGCCTGTGCCCATGGCCTTGGAACCTCGTGATGGAAGATGCTCCAGGTGTGTTTCTATTTAACTCCCTCACGTAAGAGTGGTACTGTTCTGAGTGCTATGGCATGAAGTTTAGTGGTATGGGAAGTGGAAGAAATGTGGTGATGCCAATTAATATATATATATATATATATATATTATAATATATATTAACATACCTTTTTAACCTTATTTAATTCAGTCCTATGCAAGACAAACAAATGGAGAATCTGAGCTGTTTTGCCATAACAGCTATTTCTTTTCTGTAGAGTTCAGATGTTGTGGCCATTTAAAAATGGAAATACAGTTAATAGTGACACATCCACTTATATGTGCAACAGAACCCATGGCCTTCAATAACCAGAAGGAAATAATATTCTATAACAAGGCTATGATGTGGTTTCTCCCTGTCAGAGAGAGGCAAAGGAAGAGAGGGGAAATATGCATTTCAGAAAGAGGAGAAGGAGAGGCTTCCATCAAGTCTGCCTTGTGTTGTCAACACTGGAGAGAAATATTTCATGCTTTTTTATAACTTTTCTAAATCATATGGGAACATCAGGCTCCAATAAAGAATAGCATGGAGGAAAAGAATGACTCAAAAGTTGATGTCTTACTAAAAGCACAGCTAAACTCTGGGCACGCACTATTCCTGAAACTGTTTTCCCTACCCTTAAGGTTTATCCTTGAAGTCTCTGACTTGCTACAGCTATTGGAGGAAATGAATGTTGGAGTCTGTACAGGATGTTTGTAATTCTTCTAGTGGTATAAAAATATCTTTCCCAGTTTTGATTAAGCTGAGTCCTCATAAAGATAATTTTGGGTTTATGTAATGAAATTTGGCAAATTCCTAAAGATATTTTCTATTTAGCTACCAGTCTTAGAAACAAGATTGTCAGTGTACATCATTGATATATCAGCTGTTAGGAGTGATAGACTTGCAAAGAAGCAGCGTTTTCCTTCATTCTTAATGTTGTAATTTTGAAAATCAGTGTACTAATCTTCACTTTTAGATTAGACTTCATTCCTTACTTGAATTTTTTTTTTTTTTTTTTTAGAGTTGGACTCCTAAAAATGTTTGTTTCCTCCTGGAAATGTGACATGTTGACCCTTTAAATAAAATAGCCCTAAGTTTAATTTCTCTGTAAAAATTGTGGAACTAAATTTGATGCCCATATAAGTTTTCACTATTTCTTTTAAAAGCACAAAAGGTGATGGGAGGTGATGGTGCAACAGTTGCTCTTTGGATAGGCCACAAATTGGAGCCAGTCTGTAAGATTTAAGAAGATTTATGCTGCATCAGACTTTCTCAACATTCCCACTCATTTTCACAAGGGTTTAAAGGTATGCAAAATACAGCCATGTGAAATATTCATCAAGGCAAATGAAGCAATAGCCGACATTCATGTGGGTTTTTTTCCTGAGCATCAAGTACCAAAAAGGGGAAATGTTCTCATCTTGCACCATTTCTTGGCAGAAAAATTCAACCCAAATATTAATAAACAATTTTTAGAAAGGAAATTCTCTTCAGGTGAGAAGTGATTTGCTTTGTAAGAATCCCCATCTGACCTAGTTAATCTTCTCTGTCTTTGGGAACCAGGGCAAGACCAATAACTCTAGTGAGAAGGTGTGACCTGAAGAAACCATAATGAGCCCTATGGTGTGACCAGTGAGGTCCTCTCCATGGAGCTAGGATTCTGGAAAACCTTCCTGTGCCCAGGTGCTCCATGTTACACCTCAGTGCTGGAGGGGATTTCCCCGTTAGAGGCTTGGGCAGAGGGATCTGGTGCCAGGTGGACTGAGCTGAGAGGGCAGCAAGGTGCAGGAGCATCTGATGGGTGCTGGGGAGGAGGCAGAGCCCCCTTCTGCTGACCAGACCTATTAAACCCAGGTTTAAAAGGCTGTTGAAGCTCAACTTCTCTTTCACAGCTACAGAGGAGAAGGGTTCAGGCAAACCTGATTGTCAGCTTGTGTCAGCCAAAATAGCTGCTTGAGTTTATGCAACCAGTTCAGGCTTTTCCAAGTGAGGCAAAGCCAGGCAAAGTGGGAGAGTCTCACACAAACTCAGGGTTTCCAGAGCTGAATGAAGAGCAGCACTCAAAGGCCAGACTATCTAGGAAGAATTCTGTGAGAACTCTGGGACAAGAAAAGGATCTAGGATAGTTTTTTGTCTCTGGAGAATGTAACTCTTTAGCAAAAGGCAGTGAAGGGAGCAGGAAGAACTGTGTTGGGTGCTTAAGTACAGGATTAGAGGCACTGGGAGGGTAACCTTGAAGGCATCTGCTAATTAATGAAGTTCAACTGCATCAATATGAAAAGGCACTGTAATGTTTAGCAGTAACTCCCCTTGTGCCATCCCAGAGCAGCAGAGCTCTCTGTTCCTGCATGTCCCTGTCACCTCACACCCTGGCTGCTCGGAGCTGTGTCCTCTCTCCTCTCCCTGGTGGAACAGGTAAGTGTTTGGGTGCTGAATCCCTGCTCATTCCAGGTTTTTTGGTCAGAGTACCTTTGCTTTTCCATCAGGATTATATCAGTCTTGGAATGTGCCTTCCCCATCTAGCTGTGGAACATTCTGGAGTATTTGCCACAGGCAGTGAAATGGTGTAATGGGACCAGGCTGGGCATGGGAAATAATTCAGGGACTGACCAGAGACTATTGTTCATTTTTGGAGGGTTTGGTACCATTATTGGCAAGGACCTTTAGAGTCTCTATTCTAATGTGGCACAAGGGTCCGCTTTCAGAGACTACCTCTTATTTTTACAAAGTTACCATGTTAATGTTGAAAATATCTTCTGTTACAGGAATCTAGAGGAAGAGAAAATATTCTTGATATTCTTCTGCAGAACTTTGTTTTCTATACCTTGTGTTCACCTTTGAAATAGATGTAGATTGGTCCTAAGGTAAAAGAGTGTTTTGTGGCATCTGGGATAGCAAGTAAATTTTGTATGTCTCCCTGGATTGACCACGTGTTCTAGGGTTGTTTTTGACTGCAAACCTTCTTTCTTATACTAAATTTTAAGGTGTTTACTAGTGGTGGGGAGAAGTACTTTACAAGCAAACAAATATTTGTTTCCTTTACTCAGTACATACTCCCTTTTTTTCCATGGTTCCCTCTCTTAACTCTCCAATTTACTTGCATGTTTTCAAAATAAGAGTCTGGAAGGATTCCCAGTTTGCTCCACTTAGGCATCATTGCAATTATAATTTCACATTTGGCCTTCAGCAGAACAGAGTGTCTCATCTCTTAGAAAGAAATATTCATAGGAAAACAAATAAAAGCACACACCAGCTGGTGCCTGGTGAATTATACTGTTCGAAGTTCAAGGATATTGAGTATAGTACATGCTGATTGGCATTTATATGGATGTTTCACTGGCATCATTTGACTCTTTCTAGCACTAAATTCAGGCAGATATACACCAGTGTAGTTTTTGTCTTGCTGTGTGAAAAAGATGTTTAAGCTCTCACAAACTTTCCTTGTTCCCTGTAGAGATTTGATTTGCAAATGGTCTGGGCTGGTTCCCCCTCTTCCTTGATCCCATAGAATTGTTCTCTTTAGTGCTTTTTAAAACATAGGTGGAGGCAGGCTGCAGCAGCAGCTGGCTGCCAGGGATGCCCTGACTACAATGAGATTCCAGCCAGGACAGTGGTGTGATCTGCTTGCCTCCTGCCAGCCCTCCACCTGCTGTGTTACTGCTGGACAATTCTCCCCCTTTCCTCCTCCTCTCCCATCACCCAGAAAGGGGCTTGGAAAATGGCATGTAGGGGGTTAAAAGGAAAGTAAAATACTCTGGTGTTTTCCCCCTGTATAAGAGGAATCATGTCACAATTTCCTTCACCGGCTGCTGGACCCCAGCTTGCAACATGGAAATGCTGTCTGTGGTGAAAGAAAGTTTTAAAGGTTAACGTGCAGGAGTACTTCCCCCAGAATCTTGGGGGATTTGCAGCCCTGGTTTCCACTGAACTAGTGAACAATGGAATTACATCAGTTGTCTCCGGGATTTAGGAAAAAAAAAAAAAAAACACAAAAAACAAAACAAAAAAAAACCAAACAAACAAAAAAAAAACAAAACAAAAAAAAACAAAAACAAAAAAAACATTTTGGTGCTAAGGCTGCACTGCAATAGTGGTAAAAATCCTGATTTTTGAAGAAAAAAATTTCTCCCAACTTGCCTGCTTAGTCTTTCTCAGTACTAAATTATTTGCTTCAATTGGAGATTTATAAAGAAAATTAACCACAAGATGCTTAAAGGATACATAATTTTGGAACATCTTGCCATCTGATTTCTAGAAATGCCATAAAAACACATACATGCATTACAAAGACATTTATGCATTACAAAACCCTTTAAAACACCCACACTCAACAGGTTGTTTTTGTTCTCTCTTTTCTTTTACTGCATCTTAGTTCTAGGTATTGAGGATAGTAAATATACAGACATAATTTGTTTTGGTCATTTTGTACTAAAATCTTCATTCATATCCCTGTGCAAAGCACAATATACTTTTATTCCCAACCTTTTGATGCTTGCCTATCTCTTATCAGCTGTGCTGAAGCTGGATGTATAAAGCACCTGGCTGTCAGCTCTGGCTGTTACCTGGAAACATCACTCAACTTTTAGTGCACTTTCACCCACCTGGTCCCTAGGTTTATATTAAAAACCTTAACAGTAACTTTTTGGGTTTATCAGGGAGGCAGCGGAAAAAGCAAGCTCAAAGCACTTTTTTTATACATATATATTTTGTATCAGCCTCAAACTGCTGAGACAAGAATTAGGTGTTTTTTTTCAGGCTGCAGTGCTGTAAATCTCCAGCCTGGCTCTTGTAGTTTATCGGGGCTGAGTGGCTGAGGTGATCCTCCATAAACAACTCAGACATGTGGAAGATGAATTTTAACGAGTGTTCTCAAAGCTAAGTGCTACCTCTTGCTTCTATGCCTCAAAATCACCCATTTTTTATTTTTATGTTATATCAGAGGCTGCTCTATGCTTTTTTCCCCCTCTAATTATCTACACTCAAGCTGAATTCTGTCAAACCCAGAGGAAAGGGAACATAGCCGTGTACACAAAGGTGGGGTTTCCACCTGGCCTGACTTATGCAAGGGTTTAAACTCCCAGTCAAGACACCTGGCTTTTAAAGAGGAGGAATTAAGACACTTGTGCGTAGGGATTGTTTCACTTGGTTTTGCCTGTGCAAAAAGACTTTTGTATTTCATGTCCTCTCTGTAAAATGTTCAACCTTGTTCTAGGAAAGGCTCCAAAGTAAATTAGAGCAGCCTCAGGGGCTGTTTTAAATCATAGCAGCTGAGGCTTTACCCCAGCACTTCACACTCCACCCTGTGTCTCTTCCACCAACACTCTCTATAATAACCTCAGATCTTCACCTTTTCACAGAGAACTCTTTGCTTTGCATCACTTAGATTTTCCTAGGTAGGCTGGGAAATTATCAGATCTGGTTCCCAAAAAGCAAAGAGAATGAGAAACAGAGCCCACTGGCCTTGCTGGGAAACAGACAGTCACCAGTTACTGTAATTCAGTATTCCTGTTTATATTCTGGAGCACGCAGACTGACGAAGTAGGAAAAACACAGCTAGAATAATTGCTCCTGGGTATTGTGCTTTCATTTACAAACATAACCACTCCTGAAGCTGCTGAGGACAATTTCCCTGAAATTCCAGCACTGTGCAATTGCCCCTATGCCTTCCGTGGGGTTTCCACTTTCCTCAGCTCTGACAAACACTGGTCTCTGACAGAGGCAGGGCAGGGAAATTGATGGACCAGTGGAATGATCCAGTACCAACAAATTCATAATTACAAAAATAGGCAGTTATTCTTATCATTTCCTTGTTCTGACACAATTTCCTGCCCTCCTCTCAGGCTCTTCTGAAGATTGCCTGGATGACAGACCTGCTCTGAAGCCTCTCAGCCCCTGTGCAGAGCACCTCTCCTGTTAGGAGCTGCTGTCTGGAGAACAATGGCTGGGAGCAGGGTGAGGGGCTGTGCTGTGCCAGCAGCCTTTGATCACAGCTGGCACGTGTCCAAACGGGGCCTGCTTGTGGGCTTTAGCATTTCTGATCATATCACACCGAAGTATAGGAACTGTGCTGTGCTTGGTGAGTTTTATTACCCCTCCTACAGATTTAGTCATCTCCAGCCTTCCTGGAGCAGCTCAGAACAGCAGAGGGATGTGGGGACCAGAGATGCTCTTAAACGAGGTAGTTAGGACATGTCTGCAGCAGCCAAGGGAGGAAGGTGAAGGAGTTTAATTAACAGGGCTCTGCCAGTGCAGTTTATATTTTGACAGAAGAGGATTAATGAGATCTCACAGCTGCAGCCCTGCTGACAGGTCTGTGTGTGATCATGTTTGGCAAGGGGGGCAGCGTGCAGATGGAATTGATAACCTCCTTGGCAAGTGCAGCTGTCCTTGGCACAAGAAGCATGGCAGCTTTAACAATTCCATCAAGACCCTTAGGGATCTATCTGCTGGGGGCTCTAAGGATGTAAGTGACACTTGGCCTGGCTTTGCAGGCCTGTCACCTTGAGCTTGCCGTTCTCAAACCATGTTAGGCTTCGTTATAGTAGTTCTCAGCTCACCTTTGGTAATTTCTGGGTCTTTAGTATTAAAAAGTAATTGATTTTAAAAGACTAGAGAGTCCATAGGTCAGTGTTTTGTAAAACAAAGTCTTTCTATTTGCTCATGAGATAACACTTGGAGAGCAACAGTAGGTGAGGCTCTAAGTAGATCTGTGGCCATGCCTACCTGTGAACACTTGTTCTGATCCAGGAACCTTAATATTGAAAAATTCATTCAACATCTAGCTAATGTAGCATCCAGCTACTAATATCCCTTAGTTAGTTCCATGTTATTCTGATTAAACAATGCACTGGAAATATATATTACCAACAGGGATGAGATCTGCTGTGATCCAGTTTTAGACTTTGAATTTCAGCCTTGTGAGAGTTTTGTGCTATAATAGAGTGATAAAAAACCCCAAAACATTAACAGTAGCAAAAATTTTAAAAAAGCGCTATTTTTTCCTGATTCAAGTCAGTTGTGAGGAATGTAAAGCTTGAGTTTTAGCTATCAGTTATTAGAAAACATAGTTGAAAACTGCTGTGCTGAAACCTGTGTGTGTAACTTTCTTCCTTCAGCTACCCTGGATCACAATTTATGAGCAAATGATGGTTCCATGGTGTGGTTCAAGGTGGGAAAATACTCTCTTGAACATGCATTTTTCTGAAATTAGACATAAAGGAAAACAATACCTTGGTAGAGTCTGGAAAAAACTCTTTCTCACATTCACTCCCAGCCCCATGCTCTGCTCTCTAGATCCAGGACTAGGTCTGGAGCACACAATTAATCTCTAGTTTGTGTTTGTATCTCCTTCCCAAAGGAGGATCACTTTGTGAGAAAGCAGGGGCAACTGTCCACCAGTAATCAGCTCGTAACAACTCCGTACTTGAAGGAATGGGGAGAGGATATTCAGGGGAAATTTTACAAAAAATGAAAGACTGGTTTGTTTTTTGTTGGTGGGTTTTGGTGTTTTTTTTCCTCTGCCCAGTGTTCATAACTTCTTTGCATTACTCAGACCCTGTATAGCTTGTGAGGTGCCAGCCTCCCCTCTTTCAAGGATCAAATGTCTCAGTGCAGCTCTGGTAAAACCTTGGGGCTGGGAGATGTAAACACTGGGATCCAGTTTTCCCTTTTCAAGAAGTACAAGCAAAAAAACCCCAAACAAAATAAGTCACTCATCATCTCTTCCCCTACCAAACACTTTGATATTACTGGAAGGATCAAAATTTCATATTTTGTCCCTGACTCTCACTGGTTTCCTGTCTAATCCTGAGCTAATCATCAAAAAAACATTTGCTTGGATCAGCCTTTTTTTCTGATAATACTTCTGAGATGTTCAAGGAAGCACTGATTAATGCTGGTGAATTCCTTGGAGATTCCTGGATACAATTCCTTATTTAAATCCCTGACTACACTTTTGCTTTAGAAGTTGTCAGCTGGTCTCAGGAGCCCACAGCCCCACTGCTCAGCTCTGCTCTACTCTTGGGATGAATCAGAAGCTGAATTTTCAAACGTTCTAAGAGCTTATTGTTTGCACAAGAAACAGCCCCCAGCATTGCTCCTCAATGGATTGTCAGGAAAATGACTGCATAGATTCTGAATTATAAGTTCTGTCTCAAAATACAGCCTGTTTAAATGGCATTTAAAAGCTAATAATGAATCCTGAGTGGTTGAAACAATTGTCTCACATCTTTGCTCTTTCTCTCCTTGTACAGCTGATGGAAATGTTGTCAGAGCTGTTCAAATGGTGAAGCTGCACACAAACACGGGCATGGGACTGAAAAAGTGAGGAGGAAGGTTGAGGTTGTGATGGTTTCGTTTCTGTGAAGTTTAAGCTCAGGTTTGCCCATGTGGCATTTCCACAGTTGAGACAAAAAAATGGTCAGTGACATTTCAGAGCAGAGAATCCAGCCCTAAAGAATGTATCACACATTTAACTGATAAGATGAATCATAATGACGTTGTTAAGTGGGATTGAAAATATGTGGTTTTTCAAGATAACCTGTTGGAAAGCAAATAGTCAAGCCATAACTAATTAAAATTATTAATTCTTTAATCCCAGACTTACTGACATGCTTAAGTCTCCTAAAGTCTTGAGTGCACTTATTTGTGCAATTGCACAGGATGACTTAAACCTTGCAGTTGGCGTAGTTTGTGTTCTGGGAATGGCTTAACACTGAAAGACCTGGGAGCAAGCACACCCTTGGTCCTGCTCCAGATTCTGCCTGTAAACCAGGTGCTCAGCCGCAAGGAAAATGGGCTGCAACTTAGGGACTTGTAATTCTGTATTTTGAAGTCACCGGATCTCTGGGACCCACTTGTCCAAAAGAAATTAACACAGCACTTAACTCTTGCAGGAGATTTCACTTTGGGGTTTTGAAAAGCCTTTATTCACTGCAGAGCTGAGGGGCTGTGTCCCAGGCTCACAAATGTCCCAAGCAATCTGTCAAGCCAAGTGCTGTAAACATGTCAGTCAAGCTGGTGGTGAACAGGTAGGTGCAAACAGAATTGCTCAAAATCGTGATAAGGGCATCTCCAAAGCTCCTGGTGGTGCTTCCAGTGAACACCTTCCACTTGTAGGTGAGATAAGAGGAGGAATTACTGACAAGCTTTTAACTTGATTGAGCTCCAAAGACCTGTTACCAGATACACCACCAGCGAGGGCAGGAAGACGAGTTTTAACCTGCATGGGAGGGAAATTCAGGTTGGATATACAGAGGAAATTCTTCCCTGTGAGGGTGATGAGGCCCTGGCATGGGGTGGCCAGGGAAGCTGTGGCTGCTCCATCCCTGGCACTGTCCAAGGTTGAAGTGGATGGGGCACTGAGCAACTTGCTCTGGTGAGAGCTGTCCCTGCCCAGGGCAAGAGGAATTAGCTGAGGTTTTATGTCCCATTCAACCCAAACCATTCTATGACTGTTTTCTTCTGTGATTTGATCTCCTTGTGCCCCTCATGTCATTTCCTCACAAGCCTGAAGAAATGCTGCTGCAAGCAGGCTGTGCAGAGGGGTGGGCTAGATATAAATGCTTTACTTTCTGCCTCTCTGAAAGGCTGCAGCTGAACCTGTAATTAGGAAAGGAGCTAAACCCATTATTTTCAGCAGCCTCACATTAGTCCACATTTGCCAGGTTTTGGTAAAGGCTGAGATGATAATTTTTTCTTTCAGCAGTCAGAATACAGGTTAAGAAAACACAGGCTAAGAAGAAAAGTTGCTTTTACTTTCCTTTGCTTAGAAGACAGTTCTTCTTTCCCTTCTGAAAATGAGTTATTCACACAAAAAATGAGTAGGATTTGATAACGCCAACTATAGTTCTCAATTATATATTTTCTCTTCCCTCACAGGAATTGATAATGACATCCTTAATAAAATTCAGAAGAAAAACATTTGTGTGCACGAAGAGAAGATGTACAGGGGCTCCTTGTGAGTATGGAAAGCTAATAAGAAGTCTTGTTTAGACATACACATTTCAATTTCTCATGCTGAAATCCTTCTGTTTGCTGTATTTTTAACTGTCTTTTTTTTTTTTTTTTTTTTTTTTTTTTTTTGACAATGTGTTTTACAGAGGGATTAAATTCCTGCTCGTCTTGAAGTCATACTTAATGACTTACTCTTATAATAATGCATATCTTGGCTCTCGATGACTTCAGATTACAATGGGTATGTTCATAGAATACCCTCACATTGATGTTTTGGTGACATTTCCAAAGTTTCAAGTTTCCTCCTCTCTTCCCCTTAGCCTACCAGTGATGTAAAGTTCCTATTCCAAGGATCTTCCCAGTACTGTCCTCCTTTTCTTCTCTTAGCAGTAAAGTAAGAAAGAACTTGATATTTAGCATTCTGTTCATTTAGCATTCTTATCAGCATCCTTATACAGATGCATGATGCCTAATACAAGAAAATTTCTCAAGCTAATGCTTTGCAGACCCTGTTGGGTAATCTTGTAACAGTCAATCAATTTATCTCTTTTTTGCCATAAAGTCAGGACAAGCTTTTCTCATTTGTGTCGATATTGGCTATGAGAATTTAATTTCTGTATCTCCTTCTCCTATTGCATCCAAGGAGCACTGTTACATTTCATTTTGGCAGAGACACACACAAGCTGCTCTCCTCTGCTACTCCCAAAATCAGCAGCCACCTTTATTAGATTGCCTTTGGGCATGTGTAGAGTTTTTTTATTTCTTGGCTGCAGCCTTTGACAAAACACGAACAGAATTATATTTGATACACATTTTGTGGGATCACACACCTAAGAGAAAAGTGTTTTAAAGGCTGTGTTGTTTTAATTCTAAACTTATCTAGTTATCTGAAGCTGATATTTTTCTTGGTTTAGATGAAAGGAAAACAAAAACATTAGTGGCATAAGTTTCCTTTCTTCTCTCTTTTCAGCTGAGATCGTTGATTAGTTTTCTGATCTCAGCCAACTTCCCCTTAGATTTTTGATTGCACGAGCTGGGTAAAACTGTCCGTTTTAGCATTTAGACAAACTTTGTGAAGGTTTATTCACTTTAGGAGCTGCTGTGTACCTATAACACTGTCTGCAGTAACCAGTGATGTTGCTGAGCTTGTGCTGGAACATCAGGATCTGGCCCTTCAAACATGACCTTTAAGTCAGGAGGCAAAATAAAGCATTGCCAGGTTTTTTTCCACAGTTCCTCTAAAATTGCTCACGTGTTTAAGCAATAATCTTCCTGATGTGTAGCTCCCAGCTCCTGAACTGATGGCTCCTGATCCTCATTTTGTAAATCCATATGGGACCATGCATAGGTGTGAATTCTTCTTCAGATCTTATTGAAAGAATCGGCGTAATGGCTTCTATGTTTTCTCCACATTTTTATTCACTGGTTAGAGAACGATTCTCTGCACTGTGACAAACCCTTCCCACACATCTATGACCATTTCTGTTTTGCAATGGCACAACGTGGTTGCATCACCAAGTTTCACTCGATGGTGTGAGATGGGTGTCACTACGCCAGCTCCGAGGTGTAATTTCTGATCAGAATGACATGTATGGAATGTAAATACGACCAAGCCTGCCTTTCCCATCTCGTTGCTCTGCCCCTCCTGCAGTGACACCAGGCTCAGGGGACACTGAACACGGCGGGTGGGAGTGGTGACTGGGCGAGCTCTCCGGGAAGTTGTGCGACCCAGCGTGCTCCAGAAACACCCTGGCACTGAAGGCGTTGTTGGGAGGCGTTTGCCTTTCTACGCTGCGGCAAACTCATGAAGAAACGTGTGTTTCAGCTGCAGACACGCCAGGTAAAGTACATCACCTTACCCAATCCTGCCTCGGTTTCCTTGCCTAGAACGCGGCTGTGGCCCTTGGCTCCCTCGTCAAGCACCTGGAGATGCTGCCAAAAAAGCATGTTGGGAGATGCAGCCAAGAACAAGTGTTACGTGGCAGCGGTGCTGCTGTTGATTATACTTCCCTTGACCTGCCCTCATTCCCGTAGTTTCCTTCCTAGCTGCACCCTCAGCCAGAGCTCTCCAGTGCTGCCAGTCCCCTGCCCTTTACCACCGCCATCCCCGATGTCCCTGCGGCGTGGGTTCGCTGGGAGCGGGCGGGGGGAGTTTGGTGCTTTGGTCTCGGAGAGGAGTGGGAGGGCAGGATGCAGGTGCGGGACGGGATGGTGATGCTCCGAGCGAAGGACGCGAGGAGGGATGCTCCAGGGGGAGAAGCTCCAGGGGGAGATGCTCCAAGGGGATACGCTCCAGGGGGATAAGCTCCAAGGGGCTGCCCCAGGGGGCTGCCCGAGGCAGCGGTGCGCAGCCGAAGCCGGCGGGCCGGGGGGCGGCATCCCCGGCCGTTCGGGGGCGGGCGGGCAGCGGAGCGCGCAGGGAGGCGCCGGCGGCGGCACCGCCCCGGCAGGCGGGAGGGGCCGGGGCCGGGGCCGGGCGGTGACAGCCCCGACAGCCCGACAGCCACGACAGGCACACGTGCCCGGCCGGGAGCGGCGGCGGAGCGAGTGCGGCGGGCGGCAGGTAAAGGCAGCGCGCCTGGACAGCGCGGCCCGGCGCGGTCGGGCAGGATGGTTCTGTGCTTTTCTCCTTGTTTGTTTGCTTGTTGAGGTGTGGCGGGTTTCCCCCCTTTTTCTGCCAGCTCAGGGGCGCTCACTGTTCCGCTGTTCGTGCTTCCCCAGGCACCCCGCAGAACGAACTTTGCCGTGGGAGGGTCGGGGTTACTTCGCTTTTTTGCTGTGCGTCGCTGCTCCGGGGACTCGCACCTTGTGCGGATAATTCTTTTTGTTGCCGCTGACGTGAGAAAATGATGCTGGGGCAGTTCTCTCCTTCCTCAGCCAACTCTCACTGAACCGACGCATCCCCATGTGCACTTGCTGACTGAAATTGAATTGGTTGGCTGTTGGCTTTGACTAAATAAACAAGCCACTTAACAGTAATAATAAAACAATCCCTAAACGAAAAACAACAAAGTGGAGCTTTCACACAAGTGCATTGACATAGCGGAGTTGTTTTAAGGGTAACTTTGTGGGAAATGTAGTGTGTAAGGCATAGGGTTTGTTTGGTGTTTTTTTTTGGGGGGAGGGTTGGGTTTTATTGTTGTTTTGGTTAGGTTTTTTTAAAGAGCTGTTCGTATGATTGTAATGAGAAATAGTGTGAATTTTCATTGACATTCCCCTAGCACAACTATGGCAACAGGCAAGGATCCAGTTGGTGCCCTTAATTTTATGAGAGTCAGTTGCTCAAAGCATAAAAGCTGAACTGCTGCTACGTGGAATTAAGAAAATATAACTTCTCACCCTGATATCTTACTATTAATTTACTGTGATTAAACTAGAATTTGTAATGTATTTTGCAGTAATTCTCAGCAGATGATACTGTTGAGTGAGTCGATTTAGCTGTCAGGATGAATGAGTGTATTTGAGTAATAATCTTACTTGTTTGATTTCTTGCTGCTGTTCAATGCCATCATAAAATAGCTTATCATAAAGCAAATAAACTTGCATGTGCTGTAGCCTGAAGATGGATTCAGTATGTGTAGTTTCGCTTTGCTATACCCGTGGAAAGAAAAAAACTCAAAAATGGTGCAGAGAGGAAATCTTCATTTTATTTCTTAAATATTTTTCACTTTTTAAAGAAAATTAGAATGGTAAATTTTGTGCTGTTAAGACAAGTTTAACTTTGATTATATTGGAGGAGCTATGGGATAGTTTGTAGATTTAAGGTGTGGATTTAAGGTGTCAGTTATCAAGAAGGGCATGAGGAGAGGCACAGCTGTCATTGGCCCAGGGATTCCTGTAATCATCGCCTCCTGGGACAGTGCATGAGGTTGTAACAGTGCTAGAAGTGTTGCTTATCGTGTCATTCAAGGTAATTAGAACCATAACTGGCTCAATTTCACTAATTTCACTGCAGGTTTTTTTCACAGTGTCTTTTGGATTTGATCATTTAAGCAGCTGCTTTTTTACTAATTGCACCTCTTGAACAGATGATTATTTAAAAAAAAAAAAAAATCTACCTGCTTGGGCAAGGAACACTCCTGAGGAGAATAGTGGTTGCACCTTGGATGTTGAAGTTCACCGGGGTTTGGGTCTGTCTGTGGTGAAGTTGGAGTCAGGTTGTGTGTGTGGCTGGACTGGGCTTGGGACAGGGGATAAACCTCACCCAGAAGTTTCTTGGTTGCTCCCACTTACATTTCCAGGCAATACTGAGTGTCTGCTTCTCCTTCCTTGGTCTACACTGTGCAGATTATCTTTTAATTTCTCAGAAGGTTGGCATGAGGCCCCGACCAGTGGCTGTCACATTCAGGCAGGATGTGTGTAACAACTTGTGCTGTCGCTTCGTTGTGAGAATTTGGGGTTTTAGCTGTTTTGTTCACCATCACCTATACCACGAACTAATTACAGTGTAGGGTTTTGAATTCCAGTCTCCCAAAGTGCAGAGAGTTGGGGATCTCATCACCTGGGGCCCCTCTGCCTGGCATGGGCAGAGGGGAGCTGCACCTCAGCAGAGGAGAGCAGAGCATGCCAAGTATGCTCTGCATTTCCTCTGTGTTGTTTCCACCCTAGAGTGGAAAATTGCTCCTGATTTCCTCGGATTTGGAGGATTTACATTGGCACCCTTCCCACATTCCCATTTTACTTCCACTTGTACTTATTAGATAACACGCTTGCATAGAAGCTTGTTTATAAGAATAAGAATATTTTTCTTCAATCAATTCCTATTAAGCATTAAATGTTCCCTAGGTCCAAGGGATCTGTTTCTTATGGTTTAACTGGTCTTTGCAGAATTGTGAAGGTCTTGGAACCACCTTGAACTCTGACTTATAAATCGTGTGACAGCTGATGCTGAGTGCACCTCTGTTTCCTAAGAAGGTGATGCTGTAAAATCCATGTATAGAACCAGATGGAATATTCATATTCAGACAATTTATGTGTCTTGATATCAGGGCTTTCTTTATGTATTCTACTGTAATCCACATAAGATTTTTGTGATCCACATAAGAATGAATTCCCCGTTTTCTTCAGTGTGAGGGTTCTAATGAAGACTGAGAGTGATAAGAGAAGCTGGGCCAAGTTTCTCACGTTAGATCAAATGGCTGATCATGTTTTTATATACCTAGCAATTTCTGGCTTGGAGGAATTAGCTTGGGTGTAGCTACAGGTTTACCAGCATAGCGACAGAGTGGATTGATTGCTGTGTGGGCAGATGGTTTTGGTCCAGTTTAGGGATCAGTAGTAAGGAAGCCTTGTTGCTGGAAGACTTTGTTTCTGTTAGATGTTCTCCATCATCCCTGAATATTGGGTATCTTGTGAGCTGCAAGGCACTGTGGATGTGCAGTCTGTCTGTCCTGCCCTGAGGATGTCACCTCCTAAAGGCAAATTTGACTTTTGGCACCCCTGTGGCCTCACGCCTCGCAATGCCAGGGCAAACACTTGCAGGAGTATAATTGTATTTACAGTAACTCATCAAAGAGCTACTCTGGAGTGATATAAAGGAGAGTCTTGCTCTAATTTTTTTGAAATATTTAAGGATTACAAATTTTTTTTAATCAAAAACTTCAGTCCTTTACAAAGCTACACAGCCAGAGGTAATTTTCAAACTCTTTAAACTATTCTTTCAACTTAGAAATTACTTGGTAAAATATTTGTAAAGGCTGTAGAAAATAAGATGTTAATTACTTTTTCTTGAAACATTCCTAGATGGTTTTGAACTTAGGTTGTTTTGCACTACATTATGTATTCAGACAAATCAATTATCTCAAGGGGGGAAAAAAAGCCTGTGGCGTGTGCCAGTTCAGACGTTTGGATGGTGTAACATTAACCAGGCTCCTTGAATGAACCTCTCTTTCAATTAAGAGAGATCATTAGAGAGGAGAACGCAGAAGTGGGAACATTCTGAGTGAAGTGGAGTAAACAGAGAACAATTATTTATAATTTCATATAATTCAAGATGTTAAAGAGGTAAGAATAAATGAGCAAGATTGAAAGTTGTTTTTTTTTCCTGAGGTCCTCTTCAATTAAAAAAAAAAAATTCTTACATAGCTAAATTATGCTTCTGCTTCACACAAGCGTAATTTATCTGTGGAACTCATTATTCCAGTATCTTCCTGTTGTTTTAGATTTTAAATGAGTTTTAAAAATTGCTTGGCAAGTTAAGAGAGAAAATGTATGCTGAGGCTGTTAATCACAAAGATGCAGATAGAGTTTCTGGCTGAAACGGCTCCTAAATCACAGATTCCTGGAAACCAGGAGATTATTTTGCAGGCAGAATCACGGTATGATTTCATGACCTTATAGTCTTCCCCCGAGCATCTGTTTTTGGGCAGAGTTAGAGGCAGCTTATTGGGCTAAGTGGATATTTGGAGTGATGTGGTCCCCTTGTGTACTGTATCTGATGGAAATTTGGCTGGATTTTCCTGGGATCACTGCTGTGTTGGCTGGAATAGTTTCAAGCAGGTGAACATTAGATGCAACTTCAATTTCCTCGCTTGGGGGAAAAACCTGAAGTAAATTGTGTGCTCGATGCTGTGTTTCTTTAAGTTTTGATTAACTGGCTATTCATAAACATAATCTGTAAAGAACACAGATGGAGTTGACCTTTTGCAAGGCTCCACTAGTGCTGCAAAACTCCATTGTGAAATAACTGTGGGAAAATCTGGAGCATGCAATAATTCTAGTTTTGATTTCTATTTGCTTAAATGCACGCTACTTTTCTAAGAAGCCTTTTTTTGTTCTTTTATTCACGTAAGCAGCCTGCTGACCTTTAGGCAGTTTTTTAAACCCTTCTGGTTCTTTCACTGCCTCCTGTCAAACCCTAGATCGGGACTGAAGGGGACAAATTGTGTCTGTGCTTTCCTGTTGACTTCCACTGCTGCTTTTCTGAGGAAAACAGACCCTGGAGCTGGGAGTCATCAAGTCTGCCTGTGGAATGGAAGCTGGAGCTTCCAGTCTGATCATGTAGGTGTCCAACCCCTCCTGCCACCAGAGCCTCATGTGGGTAGGTTGGATGCACGCTGTGACCACCTCTGGCCTTGAGGGAGAGCCTCTTGGTACCAGTATCTGGTGGTCTTTAGTTCAAACTGATGAATTTGCTTTCTTGCTCCTGGTGCTTTGGTCAGTGCGTGGTGAGAGCTGGAGCACAGTGACCCAGGGGGTGACTTCTCCTCCTGCCGTGGTGGGTGCCTCTTTCTTATGTATTTACACAGATGCTCCTTCACTGGCTTGTTTTCACTTTCCCACAAAAACAACTTGCTAAAATGCAGGCTAAATACTAACATAGCCTTTGTTTGGTTTTGTTGGCCTTTTGGGATGGGGAAAAATAAAGGGAGATCTTATTCATATCCTTCCTTTCTGGGAAGTACTTGTACCCTTGACAATTCTTCCTGTTGCCCACTCCTGGAACTATAGATGTAGTCCGTGTAGTAAATTTTGCTTTACTGGAAGCCTTAGGTTTGGAAGAATTTAATTATTTTGGGAATTCTTGGAATTGTATAGCTCTGCTGCCTTGAGATCAGAGCCAATTTAGAAATTAAACAGTTCTGCTTTTGCGTGAGACCATGAATGAAGACACGGAAACCGCTGTGTCTTTTTAGGATTTATGAGTGTGCACTTTCATTCTTTCCTCCCAGGGAGATAAACCCTGCTCTAGAAGTTAAGTTTCTAGCCAGGACAGGGTATATAATCTATATAGTATAATGGGGGTGAATGGAAATGAGGGGGCCATGCTAATTTATTTGAGCAGGCATTTGTCTGTGTTGCCATTGATGGGGAGGTGGTGATGATCAGGAGCTGTCAGCGAGGATGGGGCAGTCTCTCAGATCACTTTATCACGGTTGTGAAAGTTCTTTTTTCTTGAAGTCTGACTCATTTGGGTTTAAGTGAGGAGAGATTAAGAGCTTAGTTCTTTGAAATTTTATTGGATGCAGGTTCCCCTTGAAGTAAAATCTTATTGAACCTAATGGTTTTGACAATTTCAAATAAAAATATCCAAATGAATGAACATAACTCATCCCCTTGTCGCTGCTTCCCTGGGTTTGAAGAGGAATGTTTTTTTTTGCTGTCTTCCCTCATGGGAAACATCTGCAGATCCAAATGGCAGATCATTAATGCTCATTCAATAGCAGACTTTGTTCCCAGTTTCTTCAACTTGGAAACAATTAACTGGAGAGTTTTGTTTTGTCTTGTTTTTCTTTTTGAATGCAAACATCTAATTCCAGTTATATGTTCTAGTGGATTTTGTAGAAGTCCTGCTATTTGGGATTGCTTGTAATTATTTCAGAATATATGCTCCCTACCCAAATTGAGATAGTGGGAGTGGTGCCTTTGTGCTTGGGGTGCGATTTTAATTTATTTTATTGTATAAATGGCTAAATTCTGTTCAAATCTGTAAAACTGTAAGATACAGATCTCATTACAAGTATCTGTGTTCAGTTCGAGAAGGCTTCTCCTTCCTCCCATTCAGCAAATGCTTCATAGTAGCATTTAGCAAAAATTATGTCTGGTCTTTGATGGTAAGCAAACAAAAGCTGATCAAACATCACCTGCTTGGGTGCAAAATTGTGTGAACCAGAAAACCTGCAGATCTGTTTAGCTGACTTCGAGCAGTTTGCATTTCAAGACACTTGATAGATTGGTGACTCCTGTCCATATCTGCTAGACGGAGGAACTGAAATGTGAATAGCTCTTAAATCCATTAAAGAAACCAATGCTACATCTTTAAGGGGTTTGTTGACACCTGCTGAAAAGTTCTGGATTTGAGCTTTATGTGATTTTAATCCATGAGCCAAACCAGGAAATTGTATAATTATGACAGCTGAATTAAAATACTTTTTAGTCAGTATTCACCAGAACTAAACATAAACGCAGTGTTTTGTTGGTTAATTAAGGGCTAAGTAGTCATAATTTGTGCACTTAACATTTACTTTGAGAATATGTGAATGGGGCACAATAATGACAAGTGGTCAGCTTGATCTGTTCTGAACTATCCTGCCTGGAGCTATGTGTGCATGAAAGGAGGATTAAAACCAAAAAAAAACCCCACTGCGGTAGCAGTGTACAAAGGAGCAGCCAGTGTGGTTGGGCAGCAAGAACTGTAAATATGCTTAAGGGAAGGTTTTTAAAGTTTAGCAAACTACCCCACCCTGCCTATGGCAAGTTTGCCCCAGATGAATCAGGGCCAAATAGTTTTTTTTAAGGACTTCATAATGTGTCTGCAGGTTTTCACGGAGCAGGTTTATCATATGGAATCATAGAAAAACTGAAAGTGAATTTTAAATTGTTTCATCCGGTGTCATCCTAGTAATGCAAATATTCCTGTTTTGTGGAGCTTTTCTGATTGGATCACTTCCAGGAGCCAGAATTAAAAAAAACAGGCTTTGCTATAGTTGAGGTTCTCTGAACTTCTGGAACTAAAATCCTGAACAGGTCACTTATTATTCCTGTATTTTAATTTTTGTCCCTTTTATTCAAGCTTAAAATAGTTACTGGAATCATAGTTTGTGGTTTTATTATGATGCTGCTGCTGCCTGTATTTAGGATCTTCATCTTTAGCAAACCAAAGCCCAGTGTTAAGACTTTGTAAGTGCCAATGTACATGAATTACATTTATAAACTTTACCTGATCTTCTCAGTGAGAAAATAATGCTGTAACAGAAACTGGAGACAAGGTGCAGATTTCTAGTGTCAGGAGGCTGAAAACTCAGATGGTGACTGGAAAGAGAAACCTCAAAGCACATTTTCCTGTGAAAAACGACTGGCATTTAGAGATGTGTGCAGGCTTATGTTCAGTCTTTACAGTTGGAAAAAAAAAAAAAAAAGAAGTTTAAAGAGTCTTTGGGTTTGTGCTGCTGTTTGTGTGCTGAACGCTTTGCTGTCATGACTTCAGGGGAGCTGGTTTCAGTTGTATGCGTTGGCTTCTTCAAATTTAAAGTACTGAATTATTGTCCAGGGTGAGACCCTCAAACATTTGACTTCACCAAGAGATTCCTAAGAGCTTTCTCTGTCTGTGTGTTTCCCTGTGTCTCTTCCAGCTTTCTCAGGGTGATGCACAGCCCCAGATGTTTGAGTGCTGTTATTTTCTGTAGGGAGACCTATGGCTCTTGCAGAAAATTGGGGCTGCTACTGGTGCAATTCCCTCATTCAGCGTTGTGCTGCAGCACACCAAACTCTTTTCTTTAGGGTGCTTCAACCACCTGCCTTTGGGAATTAAAAGACTGCAAAAACACTGGTTCATTTTACCTACGGATACACCCAAGCCCTGTGGAGATGTTAAATGTGAGAGCACATTTAATCAGGCACTTCAATACAGAATCAAAGTAATCTCAACTCTCCCATGTGCCCCTCTCACTGTTGAGCTCTGAGCCTGGCTTGTGCCACTTTACTGTTGGAAAGAGGAACACGTTGTAGTAAGGAGGCAAAAAAAAGGTAAACCAGCAGGTTTTTGTCCTGATCAAGTTGTCATTGGGCCATTTTTATGAATCAAAGTTGTTCTCTTTGGGTTATTTTGGGAAACTGTTAAATAAAGAATCACACAGAGCTTTTAATAGACCCTTCCTCTATAGTCACTGAATTTTGATAAGAAGGGTGACAGTAATAATAGTTATTTAGGGAGAAATGCTGGCACATGGACAAGTAACTTGCATACAGTCACAAGCTTTTTTTATTGCAATATATGATTTAAGTGCTGGTAACAGGCACGGGTTGATTTGGCCTCCAGTGGAAACAGGTCTCCGATTTCCTTCCTAGGTTTGTTTTCCCTGAGAGTTATGGAAAGGGAGGATCTATTTCTGTGCACCTCTTGTTATAAAAATAAACCTTTTGTTATGAGGGAGGTGAGCAGAGGCTGGAAGGAGAGAGTGAGGAGGAAGGAGGCTGCAGGGCTGGATTCCCAAGAGAGCTCCTCCAGCAGGGTCCAGCTCCTTCAGCACGTGTGTACCTGCCTCTCTCCTGGCTTTGTGATGTCCCTCATGTGAGTCCTGATAAACCTCAGGTACTTTAGAGCTCTTTTTAGCTCATTCTCTTACCCTGCTTGTACCTACACCTCTCCTTCCCCTTGCTGCTCATCAGCTTTCCCTCTCCCCCTGCTCCAGGTGCCAGCGTTCCCAGGGATCTTCTGATGGGATTGGGAGCAATGAGATGAATTATAACCAGATACAGTCAGTGGTGAAGAAGTGTTCCAGTTGCTGGTGTGATCTCAGCAGGCACCTTCCAGGAGAAGGATCTGCCCCTCCAGCATCTTCCTTGGAGTCTGTCTGAGGTGCCCATCGCTGCAGGAAGCAGAGCTTTGTGCACAGGTGTCCTTGGAGAGGTCTGCTGCTCAGCTGGTGGTGTTTGCAGTGTGAAGATCATATCTGATCGACCCCTTCTGGTACAATCCCACAAACTGGACTGAAAAGATTGAAAGGGCCTTTTTGCTTGCACAGGTACAATATTGCAAGCGACAATATTTTGAAGGAGGCTCAAAGAGTGGAAGGAACTTGTGAAATATGTTTGTAAAAATACACCCAAACACTTCCTCCTTCGTTTCCTCTATACATACTCATCATTTTTCTTCTGTTTTAGAAAAGACAGAAGCAAAATGAAAGCATTACTTTCATAAGCTGGAGGCAGGTGCAGGGTATTTTCTCAGTAACTTTCACTCTCAGATGCTATTTTAAGATGCTTGTAGCAGCTGGTCGTTCACTTCTCATAGTTACTGTCTGCTCATAAATGTTGAGAAAAAAACCCCTCCAGATTGTGCAAAAGGGCCTCTAAGAAGTTAAAGTGTCCCTGTCCCTCTTTCTGCTGTGAAGTGGAGGAGGATGTGTTCTTGTTTCACGTGTTTGTGGAAGATGAAACTCATCACATTTGAGCAATTAAAAATCAAAAAGCCAAGCACGGGATCTAAAAGCACAGAGTCTAAAAACCCATGAATCTGTGAAAAAAAACCCGAAACCCAACCCAAAACAAAAACCCCCAAACCTAAAATAGAAAATATTTCTTTAGATGCCTTTATTATCTGCATGTAACAACAGGTTTTTCTTTAAGCTTTGTATTTACCCTGGGTGTTATCGTGATCTTCTGCAGAGGCCCCTAGATTTCTTTCACCCTACATCCTGAAAATAAAGCTGGTCTGATTTGGTTATCTTGTTTCATTGGGGCAGGTAAAATTGTTTTTTATGAAGTACTTGTACTAATTTGGCTGACAGCAACAGGTCAAGTCTCTTATTTTATTTTATATATCTAAGTTTAGCATCCCCCTACTCTGTGTAAATGAGTCTGTTACAACAGAGCAACAGAAGAGCAGGATCTGTATCCAGACTGGCATCCTTTGAAGCCCTACAGGGAAGCTTAATCTCGGTGGAAAGATTTGGAAGCTGCCCAAGCCATGACCCTACTTTAGCAGCAAATCACCTGTGCAGTGAAGTCTTTACCTGCACTGCATCAGTGCACTCCCTGTGATGCTTGTTAGTGCTAAAAATAATTCTAACACTGATTTCCCCGGGGTAATTAGCTTGTGCAGAATCAGATTGAGATTAGACTCTTTTTTCTGGTGCCTTATCAAATTTAAGTCCTGGTATTTGCCATATGCTGCAGGGAGAAAAGGCTGTTGCAGTTTCTCCATATTGTGCTGTATGGAATTCAGTGTCCCGTGCCACCTTCTGGGATCATACCCAGGGAGGAACAGCCTCAGGCCCACCCAGCTCAGCCTTTTGCTTTGGATTTGTTTTTTTCTGCAAAGGAAGCACAGTGCTTGCTTGAAGGTGTTGATGAGCCAAGGAACATCCTGCCCCTGGTAAAGTGTTCCCTTTTCTTTTAATAACTGGTGATGGGTTTGGAATGCTCCAGGGCAAACTGGTAATGCTGAACAAAGGGTTACTTTATTTGGATGATATTTTCTTATCTCTGTGGCTGTTGGCACATAGCATAAAACGCTGCCAGATAAGGTACTGAAATAAGCCATTGCAAAGAAGGAAGTGTTGGTTTCTTTAGAAAAAGTTTGTGTTTGGCTGTGCTAAAGCTACGGTGGTATTAAAAACCTGGGGTACTTGGTTCTGTTACAGAAATAACCACCCAGCACATACAGTGGTTATTCAGCCAGCAGAGAGTTATTTTCCTCTCTCTCCCAGGGAGGAATTGTTTCATTTATGGCTCCTAGAGAAGACTCAATTTATAGCAAAAAGATAGAAGAAAAATATGAAAAAAATGTCCTCAGTCCCTTACCCCCCTGCTCCCTTATCACTTTCTTGTCAGCCTTGTTTCTCACGGCACTGAATTCAGAAATTATAATCCTAATGGCAGTTATAAACTCATATTAGAACTTCCCATAGCCAAATATTGTGTTGCATTAACAGAAATGCAATTAGCTTTTCTTGTAATTTGTACAATGACTCATGCATTAGGTCTTAAGTCAGTGAATGTGCCAGACAGGCAGAGATTGGGGTGAATATCCTATTCCAGAACAGCCAGACTCCACAGAGGTTTTACACGGAGGGAGTTCCATTTGTCCCTTCCAATTTGAACCTGTGTTAATATGCAGTCAAGTGAGGAGCATCTTCCTAAGAGCCTCTGATGTGTATGTTAGTAATTTCAGCTGCCATGGATTTAAATGTTTATTATCATTTAGTTGTAGCTGAAAACTGACCGAATTCCAACTCAGAGGTGGCTGGTTTGCACTCTGACCCAAGTTTTCACCTTCAATGGATAAACAAATGAGTACAAGGATTAATAGATTTAATTACTCTAGAGCTGTAATAGTGCTGGTGTGGTGCTCAGGTGTGGTTTTGTCATCTTGGCTGACTTTGAGGATGATACTTTAAAAATTTTAACCAGGAGCATCTTCAGCGTGCGTGAGGCATTTCTGGGTGTGCAGAGAATGGTTCCAAAGTGAAGAAAGACAACTTCTTCCATAATTTCCAGTGTGTAAATCAGTTTGGTTTGTTCAGTTCATTTGCTTGGTTATATTGGGCGCTTTTATAATGTTTTCAGAGGGTCTTGCAGTGTTTCTCACTTGTGGCTTTGCTGGCTTCCTGTCAAGACAGTAAGTGAAGTAGAACTGCAGGATGATTTCTCTAGGCTTTCAATGACATTTGAAATATCTCTTACAGCCACCTGGTAGAACATCTAAAAAATCATTTAGCTCTAAATATTATATGAATTTAAGGGAGAGCATATGGAGTGTTTTACTGAAAGAAACCAAAGCACATAAAAAAAATTAAAAAATCCCAAGGACCATAATCAGAAGATACTTAAGGGAGGATAAAATGCTAGAAATATTTGTTCAATCATAGTGAAATGTGACCAACTTTTCTGTCACTAATCCTTTCTCTCTTGTCCCTATTGCCCCCAAAAGAGGAGGAGATAGCAAAATAAAAGGATATAATAAAAATGGCAGGTGCAATCAAAAGCAGCCTCTCTGAAGGAAGAGTTTAAAGTATATGGATTCTTCTGAGCATTTAAGATTTGGCAGTGTATTAAAGAGAAGGCTGAAGGAGATAGACTGAAAACATTATTTTTTTTCTTGTTGCATAAGAACTAGGAGCCATTCAATTAAATCGAAAACAACAGAGTTAAATTGATAACAGGAAGTGTGTCTCTTTGAATGTTTTCTGTTTGCAGATTTTTGCTACAATGTGCCATTGAAAGGGGAAGAATAAAGAGGCCAAGCTTAGACCAAGAATTTGGCAAAGTATGTTTTTTCCCTGAGGTTGCTTAGGGAATATTTGGCTGATACAGTTGGCCATGAACTTCTGAGGATGAGGAAGGAAGAGGGAAAACTTCTGGCCCGTGGAGGATAAGGATTACATGAACAACATGTTGGTACCAAGAACACACTTGGTACATGCAAGGGAGGATTCATCTCTCTTCAAAATAAAGTATTTCTATTGATGCTGTTCTGTATGGGAGAGAAAAGCAGAGGAGATTGATGTAGGAAGAAAGCAGAGTTGTGAATATGGGCTGGCCTGGCAGGGGGTACCCCAGTTGTACACTCAGAGGAGAGTGGTCCCCATTCCCAATCTTCCAGTGATCTCCCTAGGGAACATTTCTTGTCATGGTGATGATCTGTGTGTCTTCTGCTTGATCTGATGAAAAAGGGCCATGTGGCTGATGTCAGAGTGCATTTGCCCTTCAGACTGTATTTACCCTTTTCTCAGATGAAAATGCCTTGTGTATTTGTTGTTAATTATGCATCATAGCCATCATTTGGGTTAATTTATTTGTAAATACAGTACTTACATAGGAGAAGTTGTAGCTGCAGCAGGAATGTGGGTGCAAAGGTTCAGAGGGCAGAGTATGGTTAAACTCTCAAGCAATCCAGTGACCAGGGATGGGCTTATTTCTTCTCTGGCCTCAGTTCAGGCAACCTGCTGCTCCCTGTGCAGCAGATAGTACTGATGTGTTGCTCCAGTGTAGGAGCTCAGTGGAGCCATCACTGCTGTTTTGACAAAAACCTTTTTAAAATATTTTAAACTTTTTGATTCCACCCTGTTTCTGCCAGGCTTGGGGAGGACCCTGCCCTCTCTGGGCTAAATGCAGGTTGATCTCAGAGTGTGGTTCCTGCACCATCCCTTCAAAATGGGGATTTCTAATCAGCAACCAAGGCAATGTAACTGGGAAAAAGAACATTTGACTTGGGGAAAGCAACTGGAAAAACCTACAGGAACAAGTCTGCTCCTTGGTAACAAAATCTCAAAGCAAACAAAATAAAAAACAACGGCAGCGGGTCCTCAAAGTGAGAGGGGTGGAGAATACCAGGAAGGGAATAGGAAGCAGTAAGTGCCTTGGGAATTGGATGTTGAGCTGTGCTCTGCCTTGATTTGCAGCATCTTGGCTCCAGCAGGTTGCAGTACAAGTAGGCGAGCCATGCAGAGAGCAGTAGCAGAAGATGAGTTGTTTAAATGACTCCCAACAGTGTTTCGTAATGTTGTGTGCAAATGTGTTTAGCCCAATAACGTCTGTTGCTGGCACATGATGTGACGCTACCAGAGAGGCCTGTGGCTGCCTTGTCAGGATTTTATGGAACGAGGGAAGGGCCTAAGTGAAAGCTCTCAGCTGGTGTGAGCAAATCCAGCCATGTCTTGTGAGGCTGTGCAGGGCATCAGGTGCTGCACCAGCACGGCATCCCTCCATCCCCAGTCAAATTGGGCTGGCATTTATGTCTTTTCTCCTCCCTCTCTAAATCTGTTGTGCTTCAGCCCGAGTTCAGTGAGAAACACAAAGGCATGGTGCGTCTTTCCGTGTGAAATCTGCCTCTGTAACGTTCAGAGAACTGTTTTTACTTAGTGGTGCTGTAAGGGATAAACCAATTTCAGTTTGTCCATGTGCACTTTGATATTGTGGCTGTGTTAAGCTGATACATCTGCACTAACACATTCCTGTTTGGACAAAAGCTGTTATGGCCGTGTGAATGTATGCAATGCCATTAAGGTTATTCACTTTTTATATTGAATATAATAATGCTGATATTATTTATTTGCTGATATAAATGGGGGAGGGGAGGGTTGTGCAGCTTTAGTTGCAAAGTAATGCAATTAGATAATTTTTTTTGTAGATGCCTGAACACTATGCAAGTGTGATGAGCTTAGTCATAAAGTTATTTAAATAAGTTATTAAGTAACTGTTATACAGCCTCATTCAAATTAATGAGTGCAAGAGTAGATTTCTTTGAAAGCAGGCAGTAATTTCTGTGTGGATTAATCTAACAATTGTGTTTCTGTTGCCTGTCCTGGTGTTTTTCCTCGTAATCAGGAAAACAGCAGGAAGTAATTTTTTGTCACCTGTGCAATGGTTAGAAGGTAAACATGCTGTGAGTTTAGGAAGCAGCCCTCATGTAGTTAATGGGTATATATTTCTGAGGACACAGGTGTGTACTGTAACCTTTCTGTGTGACTGCAAAGGGGTAAATCTGCAGGTTTCACCAGCTTTTTCCTTACTGGGTTTTGATGATGATTTGACCACCTCTTTTCACAGAATAAGGATGATTGCTCAGCTGTTAACCACGGAAGAGTCTGTCTGTGAGGATATTCCTGTGCACAGAGGTGTCCCTGTTCCCTTATGATGCACATACAGTGAGTGATTTTATTTTAGCTCTTTTATTCCTGACCCTCCCACCTGTGTAAATGCTCACAGTGATCATATCATGAGGATCAATCATGAGTTGATACTCAAAGATGATCCACCAGTAGGTTTTCAAAAGTGATCCACCCATCCATTTTTGTATTATTTTTCTCTCAGTTACCTACTTTACAAGGAAAAATAATACTGCAGTTTTCACTGACAGTGGGTTAATGTAAGGGAGTGTTTTGAGCTCCTCATGTGCCCTCTTTAGCCTCAGCAACTTAGTTTGTGGAGCTGTTTTTCGTGTGTGCCAACACCACATCCTGTAAAAATCCATGTAGCCTTGGAAATAGCCAACAAAGCCCTACATGGCCTGGGAAAGTGGCAGCAGAAATGTCAGTGCCAGCTTTGCCAACACACGCGTTTCGTGTGCTGGCATTATCACGATGTAACTCCCATCAGTAAGCTTTGTACAGAAACAGTTGCAAATTGGATAAATCTCAAGGTTTCACAAATCAGGGCTTGACAGAAGAAGAAATGTAATGTCCTCTCTTAGAAGTCATGAAGTAGTGGGCAGACATTGCATTTTTGTGTAGGAATAAATACTTGGCTCTGGCTGTTTTCCTCCTAAATAATCAAACCTACCCACCAGATTGTATTTGGAAGCACTTACTAATGTGACATGTTCTGTTTTAACTGTTCAGAGAAATGACTGAAAGTTTTAAGATGAGACAACATGAATCATAGTCTTGAGCGGCTGTTCACTTTTGTGATTGACTTGCCTCCTTCCTACGTTCCTTTTAGTCACCCTGGGAATCGCTGAAGCTGTTCTGTGCAGGAGGCATTGCTGAGATTCCCCTTGCAGCAATGGACTTGGATAAACAATCCGTTTGGGGATCCCTGAAAGAGAAGACCCGGCCGTTCCTGCGAAACCTGAGCGTGAGGAAGACGAAGAAGAGATCCGTCAAAATGCTGGAGAGGAAGGGCCACTCCCTGGACCGCTGTCTCAGTGTGTCAGTGCCTGACATGCTGGAGGTGGAGACTCTCATGGAAGAGGAGGAGGAAGAAGAAGAAACGACTTACTCAAGTGCTCAGGTGTTGTCGAGCTGCTCCCCGAGAGCTTTACCCGGTCTGTGGTGTCCCTGAAAAGCAGAAACGCGTCGGTGAAGGTGGCGGGAGAGGACTGGCTGTGGGCGTCACAGCAGGGGACACGGCCCGAGGTGGCAGTCACCGGCCCGGACACGCAGGCTGTGGGCTTTCACCTGGTGTCCTGGCCAGGAGCTGAGGCTGCAGGCAGCCCCACGGCCGAGGGCAGGAGAAAACCCAGCGAGGATCTCTTGGACCTGCTGCAGAGCTCCCGCCTGAGCGCCGAGGGGACGGAGGTGGGTGCTCGAGCAGCAGTGGGGCTCAGTGGCCGCCTCCTGCCAGCTCCTGGTGCTTCTCTGGGTTATGAAGGGATGGAGGAGCCAACCAAGGCCAGGTTGGACAGGGCTCTGAGCAGCCTGGTGTAGTGGGAGGTGTCCCTTCTCATGGCAGAGGGCTGGAATGAGATGAGCTGTAAGATCCTTTCCCACATGAACCGTTCTGTGAGGAGGGGTCTCTGTTCAAGGAATGAATGAGCAATACGAATAAGCCTAAACTTTATATGATATACAGGTTATTCAGGACTAATTCAGCTATCCTTCCTGTCAGGCTGGGACTGCAAATAACACTGCTGCAATTTTTTTATTCTTTTGTTATTCTGTTCTTTGTGATAATATTCAGATTTTTCAGATTTGTTGGAATCGCTTGCTCAAATCCAAAGTTGTTGCGGTTCTCTGAGCTCTGAAATGAGGTGTTGATACATTTGCTTTTTTAGTTAATATAGTTACCAGGATTGCTATGTAGCACAATCAGTTTGCTGTCCACGCACTCAAGACTCTGATGAAGGCAGCAGGTGAAAGATGGCTGTGTGTGAGGTGAACCCTGCCTGTACCTGGAATTAACCAAAACAAGCATGTGTTGGGGATCAAAACATGTAGCATCATTCTCAGGATGGGTTTTTGGGCTTTTGTGGTGATGATTTAAGGAGGTGAAAAACTGACATGTTTTGTCTGCACTCCCTGTCTTGTCCCCCTTTCCTTCCCCCCTTGCCTCTGTGGTCAGTACTTGTATCTGTACATAATGTCCCATGTGCTGCAGGATCAGAGACCAATACTGTCACTGAACTAATTCCTGCTTGGACTGAGCAAATTTGGGATCCTGAGGAGCTGTATGATAGCTTCATTATATAGACAGCAGGTGAAGATTGTGGCTGCAGAAAGCACTTCAGGCAGAATTTGTTTTATTTATATTGTGTGGAAGTATGTCGGCTCCTGTTGAGTTCTCTCTGGGAAGGTTACATTTTGAACTTCCTGAGGCCTTTTTCTCCTTACCTGATTGTTGCAGTTGTGGGAGCTGCCTCTGTAGTCATCCAAGATGCAAAAATGGGAACCGGGAGTTTTTGTTTTAAGTCCTCCCTTGGGATTTCACAGGTAAATTGGTTTTTAACTGCACATTCAGAAAGATGATTAGCGCTGGTGTGGGGTAAACGGTTCTTTCTGATATGAACTGCTTGTGTTGCATCTCAAAGCCCTGTGTATTCCTACCAAATGGGTGTTGGCTCCTGGTCTGTTTTGATGCAAAGTGTCAGACTGGTAGGTACTGACCATCACTTGCAGTTTAGTGTTGCTAAATCATTCACAAATTGGTTTCATCTTGCTGGACTGTTCATTATTTTGAGGGGTAGTTAAGAAAAGCTGAAATATAATGAAATATAATGAAATAATATAGTAATTTGTGTCTCAAAGAAACATTACTCAAAAGTTGTAGCACCTCACTCAGTATATAGTAAATATATGGACTCGTGCTATTTTGGAAGATTTCCCATGTTGTTTTAATGATAGCAGCAGTTTTTTCCTGCTGTTGTATGCCAGGAACACTAATCTAAAATCTACCTCAGCAGAACGAAATTAGTACTAGATCCTGCTTTCATCTTGGGCAAACTGAATGTTCTAGGAGAATGAAGTACCTGTGTAGTGATGAAATAGCTTAACCTCAAGTTTCATCCAGATGCACAATCTGAGTCTGGCTTATTTTCTGCAGCACTTACATTTTTCCCTAAATGTGTATTTCTTTATTTGCTAGTGTGTGTAAATCATTTGGTATTTTCTTGTATGGCAAATCATCTCTGCGTGAATATGCTTCCTTACTGTAATCTGCCTCCAGTGCAATTTATACAGATTTTTTTCTCAAAAATAAAAGGGGACAGTGAAGCAAAGAAAGTAGAAATGAGTAAGGAGTATTGAGCAAATTTTAATTATATTGAATCTGGTGAAAAACAAATTCAATATTGGAAAGTGTCCATGGCAGGGAGGTTGGAAATAAATGATCTGTAAGGTCTCTTCCAGCCCACGCCTCAATATTCTATGATTCTATGACAACTTCAGTATTCAGCTTCTCTGTTACTTAATTGAACAGCTACCGAATTTGTGCTGCGTGTGCCTCGGATGGGAATAGTTTGTTACAGAGGTTTTTGGTCCCGGAGTGCTGGGTGAGGTTGCTCTGAGGAGCACAAGAATTCGCATTGTTCTTGTGTGAGCATCACTCCCTGCCCAGGGAGGTAAATCAGATCCCTGGAACAAAACAAACTAAAAAAAGCAGAAGTGGAGGTTGAGCTTCTTTCCCCCTGAGTTGCTTGTCACATGCCAGCTGCTCATTTCCTGGCTGTCTTTGGCCACCCCATCCGGGAGACCCTCCCGAGCCGCAGCGTGTGCTGGTGGTTGCACAGCCATCGTTTTGACACGATCATTTGACATTTGTCAGGAGATCTGCTCTCTGTTCCCTCTGCACCCAGCTTGGCAAGCCTGAAGAAGCAAGTGAAGTTTTCTTGAATCCCTGTGTGATTCAGGTTGTAAAGGTTTCCTGCAATGCCATTTTTTTTTTTTTTTGGCCATTTGTTTTTGTCCATGGCTACTTTATCTCCTTGCCAACACTTGGCAGTGAGTCACTGGCAACCCAAAGCCTTGTCCTGCTGCTGGTGCACTCAGTGGTTTTGTACTTGGAATAATTCTTCTGCAGAAAACAAGGGCAGGCAGAGGTGGGAACGCTTGTCAAGAAGAACTTTCAGTTTATGTATATTCATCCATCTACTCGAGTTGTTTTCATGCAGATGCCTTTGAGGTTGTTACCCCCCTGTATGTGCCCACTTTTGTTTAAAGTCGAGAAATGTCACTGCAGGTTGATAAAATCAAGGTTTCACGACCATGTTTTCACCAAGACTTTTATCTATATTCAGTGATCCCATCGCAGTTAGCTGCCTAGAATAACAGTAATTTGTATTATGTGGAGCTAAAATAAAACCCCCCAAGTTTTTCTAGTTAAAATTATAATTGTTCAGTATCTGTGGTTGTTATGCAAGTAAACAAAAAACAGAAGAGACAAAATCATTATTTTGAGGGTGTTTTTTTTTACAAATGATATCAAGCTAGCCAAGAGAGTACTTTTAAGATTATTATAATTTCAATGCAGTTCTTTGATCCCGTGTTTGTGCCATGTAAAACAAGCTGTAAAGAGAAACATTACCAGTGCCAATGATGGTGCCTGAGGGAGATTCCTGTGAAGCCAGAGACTCAGAGAAACACTAAGTTTAATGCACATGAGTGAGATTTTATGCATACTAGTCAGAAAATTCAAAGTTAGGGTTCCCCTAGCAGCTGTAACTCAGCTCCATTGTGTGAGAAAATTCTTCTGTTGCTCTTTATGATGATAATTTTTCCACTTTTAATGTGTTTTTGCAAGGTGGCCAAGTTATGATTACTGTGGGAACCATAAAGTTAGATTTTGTCTGTCGTGCAAGGGAAATCTTACTCGCAATGCTGAATTACTGTACTTCCTGATATATAATATATGTATTTGTGGGAGGAGAAGGAAAAGAATTACACAAAAGGTATTTATGTTTATTTCAGCATGTCAATACAGCTAAGATTTATGTACTTTGGTGTAGGAGCTGGTTGACTTTTAAATGTTTCTGTAGTGCTGCACACAATGCTGCTCTCATCTGAGAGGTTTGGATGTTACCACATTGCACATGAAAACAGTTTCACATGAGGATCGAATTCCACCTTGTGTGCATTTCTGCAGATTATCCTCAGCATAAATCTTCGTGTTTGAATGGGCTGCGATTGCCCTGCATCAGACCAGAAGAGGTTCCCGGGTTCTCTTCAGCTTAAATGTAAAAAAAGTACAAGTAGGTTCTGTTCAGCTTAAATGATGTCACGGGCAGTTGGAGGAGCCAAAAGAGCATCAGAGGTGTCCTGGCTGATGAATCCCTGCAGACAGGCTTGATGCTGGGCCACTGTAGCCTCAACTTTTTGGATGAGTCACTATTTAGGAAGAAATGTTTGACTTCTCCTATGCTTATAAAACCCTTTGGATCTTCCAGGTACTGCAGGAAGGTGGAGGAAGTACGTGTTCCTTGTATTTTTATTTTTTTTTCTCTTTTATCATGGTTTAACCCACCAGGCAGCTAAATATTACACAGCTTCTCTCTTACTTCTTGCTCAGTGGGAGCCATCATATGTGGGAGAGAATCAGGGGTAAAAGGTAAAATTTGTGGGTTGAGATAAAGACGGGAAAGGACAGAAAAGGAAGCGGTAATTATTTTAATAATATTTTATGTATTATAATTACAGTACAACATATTAATTGTCTCTTTTATATAATATTTTAAAATAACGAATATTTTTATAAAAATGATACAATGGTTAAAATATTCAAAACAAGTAATGCACAGTGCAATTGTTTATCACCTGCTGACTGATGCCCGGCCAGTTCCTCAGCAGTACTTGTCCAGCAACAACTAAAAACATCAGTGTGTTATCAACATTGTTCTCACCCTAAATCCAAAACAGAACACTGTACCAACTACTAGAAAGAAAATGAACTCATCCAAAACAAGGACAGCTTTCCCTTTGACAATTTCTTTTTAACTTTTTCCCCTGGGCATCTTTTTTAAAACTCAAACCAAACATAAAAAACCCACACAAAACAAAACAAACAAACAAAAAAACCCCCACCAACCCAAACAAGAAAACCCCAAACTGAGTGAAAAAAGCTGTTTAAAAAACCTTTAAGTGGAACTTGTTTTTTTGGATGGTGAAGGAGAAGTTGTGAGTGAGTGAGAGCAGCAGGCTGCCAGACTCAACAACCTTCAGACATCAGCAGAGTTTGTGATAAGGACCTTCAGCACCCAGTGCTGGGGAGGAGAAGAAGAAATTTATTCCTAGCTGGAAGCAGGCACTTATTTTTCCTGGATAAAGTCAAGAGACTACATGCAGTATGGTAAAACAGGAAAAAGAAATATATATTTAAATTATCTATATGCATAACTAAGAACATTTCATTCATTACACGTATTATGTATGTCACATACATTGACTGATGCTGGGAGCATTTTCTTTCCTGTATTTTTGTCTAATTCATTGTATCTTTTGTTTTATAGTACCCCTGTGGAGAAATGGATTTTGACTCTTCCCTATCATCTCAAAATTTTGATGACCAAATGGTAAGTCCTGTCATTTTGAGGCTTGTTCAGCAGCACAGTTTATTTTAGCTGTAGGTTTTTTGCTTCTTATGAATTTAAAAACTCATCAGATTAAGAAGCCATCTAGAGATTTGCCCAGTGTGGGTTTTGCTTTTTCTTTCATTTGTGGGGATTTTGTTTGTTTATAGGTGGTTTTGTGTTTTTGTTGTTGTTTGGGTTTTTAGTGGTTCGAAGTGGTTGCTAATGTTTGGAATAGACCCAAGCCTTCTGGATTTTTTAAAGTACTCTATAATATCTATATTGTACTGGTAACTGATGAAAGCATCAGCATTAAATACTCGAATAATAGTGTAGGAGCAAAGTGGATTAAAGTAAATACAGCAAATAACACAGCTGTAGGCTTTGACAGTCAGCAAAATCAGTTTTAGAGTGGTGTGAAAAGGCACTGGCAGTTCTGACATGTTATTCTCATGTAAAACTTGTTTGCCTTGTGGATGAACTTCTCCACCTTTGCCCTCTGGTAACCCCTAAAGTGGTGTCTAGAGCTGTTTTCACTGAGTGTTCCAGCTGGAGGATGATGCTGAGGTGTGTAACCCCAGCAGCAACTCTGATGAGCAAAAGTCCTCTCGAGTTTGCTTCTGCTAAACACCACAACCAGCACTGCCTGCCACTGGGCTTCTCTCTTTTGGAGCTGCATAAAGAAATGCTGTCCTGTCCTCCCAGCAGCTGTGTGAAATGTGTCCTGCCTCTGAGGTTACCAGATGGATGCAAAGGACTCGATCTTTAGGGGTCTCTTCCAGCCTGAGAGATGCTGTGAATGCACAAGAAACAGCTCGGAAAAAAATGTGCTTATAAGCTGATAGGATTTGGAAAACCTGAGCATGCATTTCTGATTATCACCACTCATTTTTAGATAAAACCCTTGCTTTGTTGAACATACTTAATGCTGATACTTAGCTACTTGCATCGTGAAGTAAAGCTCTGGAAAGAAATATTTTTTCCTTTTCCCCCCTTTTTTTTTTCCTTTCTGTAACAGACTGCCTTAAGGAAAGAGCAGAACTTTTTCCTCTACAGCACTGGGAGCACACCTGCCTCATTTATGACCTGCTTCAAGAGGTGTGTGACTGATTCCTTTGTTCTCCTAGGCTCAGGAGGAAGCAAACGACTGCCTGAGTGACCTGCCCAGCCCCTTTGCCTACCTGCTGACCATCCACCTGAAGGAAGGCCGGAACCTGGTTATCAGGGATCGCTGTGGTGAGCCTCACCTTGCCTCTGCCTTCCTTTAGCATTCACACAGCTCTCCTTTATCACTGATCTCAGTTTGGCAGCAGGCTGGCTGCTTATCTGCTGTGCAGCAAGTCACAGACTGGTTTCTCCTCTGGGTCAGAGCACCCAGTGGTTGGGTTTAAACACCCTGGACACACAGGGAGGGAGCTGCTCCTGCTGCCTTCCCTGCCTGTGCAACTGCACAGCTCCTTCTTGGCTGCTCTTAGCACCTGTACCCATTCAGGAACTGCAAGAAATTCTATTTGAACTTAAAAAAATTCAAAACAAAGAATAACTGGTGTTTTATTAAATGATGGAGATGCTCTTAGGAGTGCTTTTGGGGTTATCTCCAAAGATGTTAATAAAAGGGGGAAACCACAGGAGCAGGGCTGTAGCCAACAATCCTCTGTAACCTGGGGTGTGACTGAACAATAACAGCATGCTAAAACCCCAAAACCCAACCCCAGATGACGCATCAAATAAATTGTAAAATATTTGGGGAATTCCTGGAAAGAATGTGTGAAAATGCCTGGGCTTAACCTGGCTTTTCTTCAGGCTGTTGAAGGAGGGAGTAAAAATGTTTATAAGCAGCCAGTCACTTGCTGTGGAGGGAAGCTGTCCTGCCAGAGGCTCTGTGCAAGACTCTGAGGCAGCAGCTGCATCAGGACCTTTGATCTGAACCTGTCAGAGGGCTCTTCCATATGTCCAGTCTTGATTTCTTATTCTTTTCCTGCATGTGGAAACAGTTCTGGTAGTTTTGTCTTGCAAAACGTCTGAGCAGCTTCTTTTGAGGTGAAGCCATGGGGATTATTCATTTGGTTTTAAATAAAATAAGCTTGCACAGCCTGAAGGCCTGTGAAGGTTTGCACCTGGAGGGACCTGTCTGATTTAGGTTCTCACATGAGGTGCTCGTTGGGATTTCTGTTATCTGCTATCTCACTTAACTTTTCCCGTGCTGGTTTTTCATGGCTTTACAAAACAGTAACTTTTGGTTGAGTGTATGTTTGTTTTCCCTACCAGTTTTTGGAAGAGTGAATCAATACTTAGATTAAGATCTTTACTGATTATACAGAAGCCTGTATTTCCTAGCAGTGTAGCAGTTCATCAGATTTTACTAGCAGGCTGTACAAGCCAGGACATATCCAACTGCTCCTATGAAAAAGATGCTGGAAATGAGCAATTCCAGCAGAGCAGTATTTCTAGAGAAGACAGAGCATACTTTGCTCTAGGCTGTGTTTTGTTGTGTAAGAAAGCAAATGCTTGTCTCAGTGAAGGATTGGACAGCGTAGTGAAACAACATAAGGGGGGGAAAAATCCCTTTTGATGAGTGTACTAGTTTGAAATCAAACCAGTGGGAGATCTTAAGTCAGAATTATAATTTTATAGAAAAAAAATTAAAATAAATAAATAAATGCAGTACAAGAACACTGACAAAAACAGAATACAGCCTGACACTCTACGGTGGTAGCAGTCCAAGCAGAGTGGTTCTGATGAAGTGAAGATCCAGCAGTAGCTCTTGTCTTCTGGGAGTCCAGTAGGTAAGCGCTGCTTTGGTGTTCAGTCTCAGCTTATATCCAGGCTGGAATGCTTGGTTCCTCCCTCTGGGCAGAGCATCTCCCAATGGGATGGTGAGTCATGTGCTAAGGCCTGACGGGCCCATTAACAGAAGATAATCCAGAGTAGGGGAGGCAGGGAGCACTGCCTCACCTGGTTTCAACAGTTCATGAACATGGTAATAGAATATACTTCAACCCAGGACAATGAGTCTCTGTTGCTTTGTTGCAAATGACCTCTCATTTAGTAAACTGAGTATGTGAGGTGATGCTTCCTTCAGTAAAACTGCTGCTTTTCTGACATGCTGGGAGTGTTCAGGGCTGCCCCTGGAGGCCCCGGGGTGGTGGGCAGTGTCCCTGCCTGGGCTGGGCAGCACTGGGGGGGTTGAAGGTCCTTGCAGCCCACGGAGCTGTGAGGCCGATATCTCATGGCGTGTGCACACCTGGCTCAGCCGAGCTCTGGGTACTGAGCTCTATTTTAGTGGTGCTGAGCTCGGGGGCCGGGCAGGATTGGTGCTGAGTACCGTTATAGTGGTGCGGAGCTGCCCGGCCCCGAGCTCAGCACCAATCCTGCCCGACCCGAGCTCAGCACCACTAAATCGGAGCTCAGCACCAATCCTGCCCGACCCCGAGCTCAGCACCACCAGGACTCAGCTCAGCACCAATCCTGCCCGACCCCGAGCTCAGCACCACCAAAACGGAGCTCAGCACCAATTCTGTCCGGCCCCCAAGCTCAGCACCACCAAAACGGAGCTCAGCACCAATCCTGTCCGGCCCCGAGCTCAGCACCACCAGGACTCAGCTCAGCACCAATCCTGCCCGACCCCGAGCTCAGCACCACCAGGACTCAGCTCAGCACCAATCCTGCCCGACCCCGAGCTCAGCACCACCAGGACTCAGCTCAGCACCAATCCTGCCCGACCCCGAGCTCAGGACCACTAAAACGGAACTCAGCACCAATCCTGCCCGACCCCGAGCTCAGCACCACCAGGACTCAGCTCAGCACCAATCCTGCCGGGCCCGAGCTCAGCACCACCAGGACTCAGCACCAATCCTGCCGGGCCCGAGCTCAGCACCACTAAAACGGAACTCAGTACCAATCCTGTCCGGCCCCGAGCTCAGCACCACCAGGACTCAACTCAGCACCAATCCTGCCCGACCCCGAGCTCAGGACCACTAAAACGGAACTCAGCACCAATCCTGCCCGACCCCGAGCTCAGCACCACCAGGACTCAGCTCAGCACCAATCCTGCCCGACCCGAGCTCAGGACCACTAAAACGGAACTCAGCACCAATCCTGCCCGACCCCGAGCTCAGCACCACCAGGACTCAGCTCAGCACCAATCCTGCCGGGCCCGAGCTCAGCACCACCAGGACTCAGCTCAGCACCAATCCTGTCCGACCCCGAGCTCAGGACCACTAAAACGGAACTCAGCACCAATCCTGCCCGACCCCGAGCTCAGCACCACCAGGACTCAGCTCAGCACCAATCCTGCCGGGCCCGAGCTCAGCACCACCAGGACTCAGCTCAGCACCAATCCTGCCGGGCCCGAGCTCAGGACCACTAAAACGGAACTCAGCACCAATCCTGCCGGGCCCGAGCTCAGCACCACCAGGACTCAGCTCAGCACCAATCCTGCCGGGCCCGAGCTCAGCACCACCAGGACTCAGCTCAGCACCAATCCTGCCCGACCCGAGCTCAGCACCACCAAAACGGAGCTCAGCACCAATCCTGCCGGGCCCGAGCTCAGCACCACCAGGACTCAGCTCAGCACCAATCCTGCCCGACCCCGAGCTCAGCACCACCAAAACGGAGCTCAGCACCAATCCTGCCGGGCCCGAGCTCAGCACCACCAGGACTCAGCTCAGCACCAATCCTGCCCGACCCCGAGCTCAGCACCACCAGGACTCAGCTCAGCACCAATCCTGCCGGGCCCGAGCTCAGCACCACCAGGACTCAGCTCAGCACCAATCCTGTCCGACCCCGAGCTCAGGACCACTAAAACGGAACTCAGCACCAATCCTGCCCGACCCCGAGCTCAGCACCACCAGGACTCAGCTCAGCACCAATCCTGCCCGACCCCGAGCTCAGCACCACCAGGACTCAGCTCAGCACCAATCCTGCCGGGCCCGAGCTCAGCACCACTAAAACGGAACTCAGCACCAATCCTGCCCGACCCCGAGCTCAGCACCACTAAAACGGAGCTCAGCACCAATCCTGCCGGGCCCGAGCTCAGGACCACTAAAACGGAACTCAGCACCAATCCTGCCGGGCCCGAGCTCAGCACCACAGGACTCAGCTCAGCACCAATCCTGCCGGGCCCGAGCTCAGCACCACTAAAACGGAGCTCAGCACCAATCCTGCCGGGCCCCGAGCTCAGCACCACCAGGACTCAGCTCAGCACCAATCCTGCCCGACCCCGAGCTCAGGACCACTAAAACGGAACTCGGCACCAATCCTGCCCGACCCGAGCTCAGCACCACCAGGACTCAGCTCAGCACCAATCCTGCCGGGCCCGAGCTCAGCACCACCAAAACGGAGCTCAGCACCAATCCTGTCCGGCCCGAGCTCAGCACCACCAGGACTCAGCTCAGCACCAATCCTGCCGGGCCCGAGCTCAGCACCACCAGGACTCAGCTCAGCACCAATCCTGCCCGACCCCGAGCTCAGGACCACTAAAACGGAACTCGGCACCAATCCTGCCCGACCCCGAGCTCAGCACCACCAGGACTCAGCTCAGCACCAATCCTGCCCGACCCCGAGCTCAGCACCACCAAAACGGAGCTCAGCACCAATCCTGTCCGGCCCCGAGCTCAGCACCACCAGGACTCAGCTCAGCACCAATCCTGCCGGGCCGAGCTCAGCACCACCAGGACTCAGCTCAGCACCAATCCTGCCGGGCCCGAGCTCAGCACCACCAGAACTCAGCTCAGCACCAATCCTGCCCGACCCCGAGCTCAGCACCACCAGGACTCAGCTCAGCACCAATCCTGTCCGACCCCGAGCTCAGCACCACCAAAACGGAGCTCAGCACCAATCCTGTCCGGCCCGAGCTCAGCACCACCAGGACTCAGCTCAGCACCAATCCTGCCGGGCCCGAGCTCAGCACCACCAGGACTCAGCTCAGCACCAATCCTGCCCGACCCCGAGCTCAGGACCACTAAAACGGAACTCAGCACCAATCCTGCCCGACCCCGAGCTCAGCACCACCAGGACTCAGCTCAGCACCAATCCTGCCCGACCCCAGAGCTCAGGACCACTAAAACGGAACTCAGCACCAATCCTGCCCGGCCCGAGCTCAGCACCACCAGGACTCAGCTCAGCACCAATCCTGCCGGACCCCAGAGCTCAGGACCACTAAAACGGAACTCAGCACCAATCCTGCCCGGCCTCGAGCTCAGCACCACTAAAACGGAACTCAGCACCAATCCTGCTCAGCACCACAAGAGCCGAGTTTTGAGGGTGCCAATCTCTGGGGCTGCTGAGCTCAGATTTGGGGCTGCTGAGCCTTGCCCTCACAGGCAGCACAGTCCTTGCCCTCAATAGGCTGAGGACAGGAGCAGCCAGGGAGAACTGGGCCAGCAAACCCGGGCTCCCTGCTCAAGTAGGGGCGTGCAGGTCCCAAGGAGCAGCAGGAATTTTAGGGTTAAGCTCAGTCTGTGATTTGCAATCCCATTTGTGAGAGACAGGGAGGCTGCAGGTGACCTTGCAGCAGCCTGGGGACATTCGTGGCAGACACACCGAGCCTCCCCGTGCCTGCTGCTCCGAGCACTTCAGGTGCACTTGCCTTGAAAGGGTTTAAAAAAAGAAAAATCCCAAAATTTCAAAAGGAAAACAAGAGCTGGAGCAGCTGGATCACACTTAGTGTTATGCAGGGTCCCTTGACCCCTGGGCACGTTCATAGATCCCTGTGTGCTCAGCCCTCAGGGTTTTTACCCCACTCAAGCCTCAGAAGCTGCGTGGAGCATCCCCTGAGGATGCCCTGCCACCTCCTGTGCCCCTGAGTTTTAAGGATATTTGGGGAGTCAGAATTGGCCTGAGGATTCCTCGCTGCTATTCCTGGCTGTGGGAGCCACAGTTGGATCCTGTGGGTAGCTGGCACAGATAATTAGAGCAGCTTTTAGTGTGGCTTGTCCTTGGAGGCAACAGCTCGAGATGGAAAAGCTTCCAGCACTGGAGGCAGGGCTGGAGTGATGGAATCCTAACAGGGGCTGAGGTCACTGCAGGGGGACGTGGCTCACTTTGGGCTGCTTTGGGTTGTTCAGCACTGTGTGTCTCCAGGAGTCCTGGGAATTTGTTTGGGTTGCTCAGCACTTTGTGTCTCCAGGAATTTTGGGAAGCTGTTTGGTTGCTCAGTGCTTGTGTTTCCAGGAGTCCTGGAGCTTTGTGCTTGTCCTGTTGGAGGTCAGACTTGTCTGCCGTTTAAAAAGAGGAATTTTCCCTCCAGTCCATGCCCTGAGTTAATGACAAGAGCTGCAAACAGCACAGACACCTCAGTAGCAATGGGAGAACCCAGTGGGATGTGCTGTTGAACAGACAGGTTGGAATTCTTTTTGGAGCTGGAGGGATGAGCTGCCAGCCAGGCTTTCCTGATTTGACATTTGCTCCGTGACTTTCCTTGGACCAGAGCCCCTGGAGTGGGGGAAGGCATGGAGCATCTCACCTGCTCTGGGAGCATCAGGAATTTGGTGGTTTGCTCACGTTTCACATGGAGTTGGTGCTGGCAGGGCTGGGATTCTGCTCAGGTGAAGGCAGAGCAGATCCCAGGACAGAGAGCTGGGTCCCAGGCTGCTCTTGCCATTCCCACTCCTGCTGCCAGGGAGGAGGCAGGGAAGGGCAGGGAAGGGCAGCAGGCTCCCAGTTCTCACTGGATCCTTACCAGGTGCACGTTTGGTGCAGGAAAAGCTGCATCTGCTGCATGCAGAACACACCAATCCCCTGCTGCATCTTCCTCATCCCCCCTTTCAAAACCCCAAGTTAAGCAGGCATCTTCCTCATCCCCCCTTTCAAAACCCCAAGTTAAGCAGGCATCTTCCTCATCCCCTCTTTAAAAACCCCAAGTCAAGCAGGCAGTGAGCTTCCCTGGGAACAGCCTGCAGCCAGCAGTAATATTTTTTTCCTCTATTTGTTTTAAGCCTGGGAAGGCTGTGGTTTCCTGCACACTGTCCTCATGGAGCCCTGACCAGCCAGCGTGCAATGCCCCCAGCCCTAATGTGCCATTAATGATAGGTTAATGTACAGTATAATGTTTTTTGAACTCTGGGTTCATTACACTTCTGTGTGCAAGGTCCTTCTGCAGAGCGTCCAAGGTCCCATTGCATTATATCATGCAATAAAAATACCCTTTTCATATCACACACTAATAAACTGTATTTGAAATGCTGTCTGAGGGCACGGCCACTGTCTTGATAGGCTGTGCTTGCAACAGTTGGGATCTTTTTTATTGTGGGGTTGGTTCGTGTTTTGTTTTTTTTTCTTTGGTTGTGTTGAGTTCAACGTTTTTTAAATGGAATGCATAATCTGTCTGTGCTGCTTGGTAAATAAATGGAGCTCAGGCTGGGAGGGTTCCTGGGAAAATAAATGTTAAAAGGGTGGCACCAGTGGTCACTCATTTCCCGAACTTCCTTGCATAAGCAGGAGGGATTTTCTTATAATTTTTTTTTTATTTGCTGCCCTCCACAATCACTATCCTAGGGGAAAAAAATATTAGGAGGTGCTGCTGTGGGTGGACTGCCACCCCTTGGGATTGGGGTTCTTGCCCTGGCCTCGTCCCTCCCACGTTCTGGAGGGGGAAAATCTCATTTTTGGTGATCTCCAAGGTGGCTGGCTGGCATTTCACACTGGGACTGTGCTCTGTCACCATCCTGGGCTGCTGCCTGCCCTTCCAGGGACCTTCAAAGCAGTGTGAGATCAGCACTGACTCCTCTTGTGCCTGGAACCCCAGGAATTGCAGCAGGGGCTGAACCCCCTTGGTACAAACACACACATTTTATGGACATCTTATTTAGGATTATGGGCTATTTTATTTAGGATTATGGACTATTTTATTTAGGGTCCTGTTTATGGGAGAGGCTCTCCCCTGGATTTGTGTGTGCTGTAGGCTGAAGAGCTGAAGGGATTCAGGCAGCCCAGATCTGGGGCTGTGGGTGATGGTTTGGTATCCCAGAGGGAATTTCATCCCCCTGGAGCAGAGCTGCTCTCCAGCTGGGCACTTGGAGCTGGGAAAAAAGGCCCAGGGATCTGCAGTCCTGCCCAGGTCTGTGCTGGGTTATCATCAGAAACAAAGATATTTTTTATTTTAGGCCAGGGAGAAGGCCATGAAAGCGAATTGCTGTATTTTAGGGGTAGATAAAAGGATGGAACTTTTACCCTTGAATAATGGCCATTTAATTGACTGGGCTAAATGATTGATGGCTGGTGAGCCCTGGGTTGGAATTACCAGGGCTCTGTGCTCAGGGGGGGAACTGCCCTTTTAATTTCCTGTCAGATATTTAAATCCTTCCCCTCCCCTCTGCGAGGAGCTGCCCTGTGCAAGAGTGAAACCTGTCTGGTGGGACACTGCAGCTGGAGAAATGTACCCTTTATCAAGAGAACCAGATGAGACAAGTTCATTTAAAAAGCCTGGTTTGTCATTGTTTATCTCATTTTCAGGGGTGACACACAAAATTAGGCTGCCTGACACTCACTGGGGCCAGCCCTGGCCCTGTCCTGCCTGACCTTTGCAGCTCCAGCTCTGCAGCCACTTCCCATTCCCTGCAGGATTCCCAGGCACCCACGGAGCCAGGGCCAGGCCAGGAGGAAAAACCAGTTTGGGGCTGCATTTTCCACCTCTTTACTGCTGGCTGTGTTGAATTCCAGGTATTTTTGAGGCTGAATATTTAAAAATTGGGAAGGAGCTGGGTATTGCACATGAGTACCAGTAAGAAAAACCAGTTTGGTGCTGGATTTTCCAACTCTTTACTTGTGCTTAGTTCCAGGTATTTTTAAGGCCAAATATTTAAAAATTGGGCAGGAGCTGGGTATTGCACACCAGTATGAAGCCAGTAGGAAAAACCAGTTTGGTGCTGGATTTTCCGCCTCTTTCCTGCTGCCTGTGCTGAATTCCAGGTATTTTTAAGGCTGAATATTTAAAAATTGGGAAGGAGCTGGGTGTTGCACACCAGTACCAGTAAGAAAAAACAGTTTGGTGCTGGATTTTCACCCTTTTCCCTGCTGCCTGTGCTGTTCCCAGGTATTTTTGAGGCTGAATATTTAAAAATTAGGAAGGAAGGTGGGTGTTTCACACCACTATGAAGCCAGTAGGAAAAATCAGTTTGGTACTGGATTTTCACCCTCTTTTCTTGTTCTGAGTTCCAGGTAATTTTAAGGCCAAATATTTAAAAATTGGGCAGGAGCTGATTATTGTACATGAGTACCAGTAAGAAAAAGCAGTTGGTGCTGGACTTTCCACCTCTTTCCTTGCGCTGTTCCCAGGTATTTTTAAGCCCAAATATTTAAAAGCTGGGTATTGCACACCACTATGAAGCCAGTAGAAAAAAACAGTTTGGTGCTGGATTTTCCACCTCTTTCCTTGTGCTCTTCCCAGATATTTTTCAAGCCAAATATTTACAAATCGGGCAGGAGCTTGGTGTTGTTTTGCAGTGCACGTGCTCAGGAGTCTGAGGAAATCCAACATGTCCCCAAAATCAAGACAGGGGAAGCTCAGCAGGCCAGGCAGGTCCCTGCAGCAGAAAATTCATTTTCAACTCTTCCCCACATTTACTTTTTGTCAGTCCTGCCCTGCAGTAAATCCCTGCAGGAATATTTAAACCCAGGGGGGAGCACATTGCTCACTCCTGGGATTGTGCTGGATTTATTGCCACGTCCACTGTGGCTGCCTCCTCTCTGAGCTGACAGCTCAGCACCAACAGCTGCATTTTTCCTTAGGGGATTGGGCAGTTTCATTTGGGGTTTGGTTTTTTTCCCCTTTTATTCTTCCTGCCTCGCCTCCCTACCCCTTCTCTTCAGAGATTTTTATATCATTTTAACCCAAAAACATTCAGGGATTTTTTTTTTTTTTTTTTTTGGGGGGGGGGGGGGGACATTGCTTTATTCCATTTTTTGGGGGGTTTATTCCATTTTTGGGCACTTTATTCCATTTCGTGGGCTTTATTCAATTTTGTGGGTGCTTTACTCCATTTTTGGGGGGCTTTACTCCATTTTTGGGGGCTTTATTCCATTTTTAGGGGCTTTTTTCTATTTTTGTGCTTTTTTTCCATTTTTAGGTCCTTTACTCCATTTTATTGCATTACTCCATTTTTATCCTTATCTTTTTAGTTGCATTACTCCATTTTTAGGGTCCTTTACTCCATTTTTAGGGTGCTTTACTCCATTTTTGGGTTCTTTACTACATTTTAGGGTGCTTATTTCCATTTTTTTGGGGTGCTTTATTCCACTTTTGGGTGCTTTATTCCATTTTTAGGGCGCTTTACTCCATTTTAGGGGCTTTACTCCATTTTTGGGTGCTTTATTCCATTTTTGGGTCCTTTACTCCATTGTTGGGTGCTTTACTCCGTTTTTGGGTCCTTTACTCCATTTTAGGTGCTTTATTCCATTTTTAGGGCACTTTATTCCATTTTTAGGGCGCTTTACTTCATTTTTAGGGCACTTTACTCCAATTTTAAGGTGCTTTAATCCATTTTTTGTGTCCTTTATTCCATTTTTTGGGGCTTTATTCCATTTTGGGGGGCTTTATTCCATTTTTGGGATGCTTTAATCCATTTTTTGGGTGCTTTACTCCATTTTTGTGTCCTTCACTCCATTTTAGGTGCTTTACTCCATTTTTAGGTGCTTTATACTCCATTTTTAGGGCACTTTATTCCATTTTTAGGGTGCTTTACTCCATTTTTAGGGTGCTTTACTCGGGCTGTGTTTCTCAGGCTCACCCTGCCTGTCCCCTGGCAGGGTCAGCCCTTCGTGGTGCGGTACACCCAGCGGCCGCCCAGCTCCCCCCTGTGAAAAACGAGGTTCACTTTCCTGGTAAAGTTTAAAGATGTTTAATAAAGACAATAGAGAAATAATAGAGCAAAGAAATACGGTGGCGACCGGGTGTCTTGGCCCGCTGCCAAAAGCACACTGGTGTCTTGGAACCCCCCTTTTGATCCTGTTCTTTATGCATGGATTTATGCACATTCACTTTTCCAGGAACTGCATAGTCACTCCTTGGGTTTGGTCTTCATGCATGGACTTATGCATATTCATTTTTCCAGGAACTGCTCTGTATGGTCACTCCTTGGGTCTGTCAAGCATAATCCCACTTTTATTTGGTTATCATCTTTTTGATTTGGGCTTTGGTCCTTTCTTTCAGAAGCGGTGAATGCTGAGAGTCACTCGGGTCTCTTCTGGAAGTTATTTTATCTATTCAGGCAGCTGAAACACACTACACCTAAATTCGAACTACAGCAAAGAAAAACCTTATATATCTATTCAGACAGTAAAATTCTACTAGAGAGGGAGAAAGAAAAAAAAAAAAAAACAACAAAACCATCATGTTTATAACATTAATTCCAACATTTGCGAAAAGCCAATACTAAAATATGCATTTATAACACCCCTGACCCCGGCGCTCCGCCTGCCCCGAGCCGAATCCTCCTCCCGAGCAAAAACCTGGGATTTGCCTCGAGTCTTTCTTTTTTGTTGCTGAGCGATTTCCAGGTTGTCTTCGGTGGTGTAGGCAGCCTTAAAAAAAAAAAAAAAAAAAAAAAAGAAGTGGTTTATGGTTTTGTTTTTGGGCGTGCTGGGTGTTCTGTTTCCTGACTCCACAGTGGGTTTTAGGTGTTGCTTTTTGCCTGAGGGTTTCCTGAGGAGTTGGGAGCTGTCTCGGAGTGTAGCAAGCGTCAAAATCTTGGGTTTGAGTGTAAAGCAAAAGCAAACAGACTTAAAAAAAAAAAAAGGAGAAATATCTGGGCTTGCCCCAGCCTGTGAGGGGGTGAGGTGTGCCAGGGAGAGAGCTGGGGAGGACTTCGGGATGAGGGACAGGACCCAGGGAATGGCTCCAGGTGAGAGGGCTGGGTGGGAGCCTGGGAATATTCTGCTTTTTATTGCACAGGCAGCAGGAGGAGCAACTTAACGATTATTCATCAGTCCCCATCATGCTGCAGTGGTGGCTCCTTAACAAAATAAAGAGCACGCTGTGGATGCCCATCGTTATAAGCCTCTGCTGTCACTCTGGTTATGTGACATCTTTGTGTGATGCTGGGGCTTGACCTACAGCCACTGGGCTTTCTCAGCGTGCCTTTGAAAGTGGGAGGTTGTCAGCTCTGCTCATCTCTTCAGGGTGAGAAAGCCTTAGAGATAACTTGTGGGCTGGGAGTGTGACTTCCCTCCTCTCCCCCCACCCTGGTGCTGGTTAGAGCTGCTGTGTTGGGGTGTAGCAGTGTGCTCTGAATAATTTGAATTTAGCAAAATATTCACCACAGACTGAGTGGAGAGTTTATGCCCCAGCATCTTTAGCCTAAATAAGCTTTAACGTAACTTCTGTGATTTTCCTAAATTTTAATTTTCAGTTATTATGCAATCAGTGATTTATCTGGAAAAAAAAATCTCAAAGCATTTGTCAAACCCATAAGTTCACATTTTTTAGAGGGAGTTTCTTTATCTACTTAAAGAAAATGGTATGTAAGTGTGGTGTCCTGCCTTCTTCTCATGTTTGCTCTTTTCCCTTTATTTTACAACAGTTTAAATAGCTCAGGCATAGTGGCTGCAGTGGGTGGGTGATGCCCTCTCCTGGCAGCTGAGTAAAGTCTCTTGTGCTCATGTTCAGTCTGCTTCTGCCTCTGTTTTATCCCAGTGTAAGAAGTATTTATCTGTGTGTATGTGTAAAAATAAATCTAAGGTATGTGACCAAGGAGAAATATTTCTGACATCGGAAACAAAAAATCCTAAAAAAAAAAAAAAAAATTGCTAAAAAAGTCCTGGCACTACTCATCAAATTCACAGGTTTCTCCCTGAATTTACTCATTATATGCTTAAGAGTTATTCATTGGGAAGTAATGATGCTTGGCTGAGTAAAGGTGAACAGGAGTTCTACATAGAACTTCAGGCTGTATAACCACCATGACTTCAGTTTTTTCCAACTATCCAGTATTTTTTTTCTGATTCTTTGCCTCACTATGTACTGCTCTTTCCAGGATATGTTCCCTTTGGTGTGATATAAATTCCTCCTTCACTTTACCAGATTTTTATTACATTTTTTCCCTCTTCATAGTATTAATCCTGTTAACATCTGCTCTTTCCTATTTTTTCCTTCACTTTTTTCCTTCTTGCATTGCTTTTTATCTGTCTCTTGTGTCCCTCCAGTCCCTGACTTTCTGCAGCTCCTTTCCTTGTATTGCTGTCTTTAGAGAGGCTGCATCAGCCCCAGGAGGCTGGTTCAGAGATGCATGTACTTCCTCTAAATTGCACAACAATGCAGAAAAGAAAAATAAATCAGAGTTTTAGTGTTTCCTTCTCCTCTTTTATCTAGTTTTCGAAGGGTTAGTGAAAGAAAAAGCCTCTGTACAGCAACACCCAGTATATGTGCCCCAGCCAAGGAATCCAAGTGCTGCTAGAGCAGGATCTTGGTTCTGGTGGAAAGTAGAGAAGCTCCAAAAATCCCTTTTTTGTGTCAAAATCAGTGTCCTTTCTAGGGATGCAGGATGGGAGAGGTGTTACCTGTTGTCATCAGCTTGCTTGGAGTCTGATTTACTTGCTTACAGTCTCGCCCAGTGACACGGTAGAAACTGCCTAAGCAGATGGTAAATTTGTTGTGTTACCTGTGTGCACCTTTGGGGCCAGTGTTAGGCAGTGCATGGGTCCTACATTTGTAGTTCTTGTAGGGGATGAGCCAAACATTGAAGGTTTGGGGTCTCTGTGTGTGTATACACAGCACCAGAAGTTTGATTTTTATGTATTTTTTATGATATTACTAGATGTGTTTCAGTGATGGCAAGGAGTTTGTGTCTGTGTAGTTTTAATATTGCAGGTAGTAAGAAAGCAGAAATGTATTTCTTTGATTAAAAATTGATGGAGCACTGCAGCAGCTTGGTAGAACAGAGAGATGATTATTCTCTATCTCATTTGGCTTTAAAAAAAAAAAAAATCACGGGCTCTAGGTGTTGGCATCTTGTCATGCCCGTAGTGGTTTCATGGCCTTGTTAACCCTTGTTTTGTGAAGCTCAGCTTCATGCTCTGAGCTGGGAGAGGCTGGAGCCCATTTCCACCTGCTGGTTCACCTTCACAGGGCAGGGTGTGTTTGAGTGAACCTACAGAAGTCTCCAGGTCCTGCTCCCTTTTGGCACTGGGCTGCTCTGACTAGGCACGTTGCTCCTGGCTGATTCAGCCTCACAGAGCAGTGAACAAAGCGATGCCGCAGATGTGAGGAAGGGCCGCCTTCCTCCAGGCGGCAAGCCCAGCTCTGCTGCTGTAAGAATAAACAGAAACTGAGTTTTGAGTGCCTGTGAGGGTGAGAAGCCCCTCCCATTTCCAAATCCTGTGCTGTTAAAGTTCATTTTTCATTTGTTAAACAGTGCAGTTACAAGAAGCAGTTCTCGGATGTGGCTGTGGTTGGTGTCTTTTTTTTTTCTTTCCCCTTTAACCACGTATTCCAGCCTGAACTTTGTGTGTGTGTCTCTTTTCTACCTGGTTTTGTGTAGATCTTTTTAACAGGATCTTTGTGTGCTGTCTCTGTTTCTTCCCTTCAGGTTTCATTTGTTTCCTGTTGCAGCACTTTGGTTTTCCTCTCTTTCCTCTCATGACAGAGGCAGCAAAGGGAGCAAGGGGAGGTGCAGTAGTACAGAAGATGCTGTGCCTTGATGTGGGTCCATCCTGGATCCTTGTCCTCAGCACATCACCCTCTGCTCTCACATCTCACAGCCCCTACTGCCAGAGGGTCCTGGGGGGCTCCCTGCGAGCTGTGCCAGAGATCAGCCTCCCAAGGACAAAATTAAAGGAAAGAAAAGTTGTAGGGTAACATACCCTTTAACTTTCAGCAGTAGTAAGCCTGCAGGAGCCCACCACCATAGCTCTGGGCTATCCAAGAGTTGGACCTTGGTGATCCCAGTGGGTTTTGCCAGCTCAGGGTATTTTATCATTCTGTGATTCACTGCCTGGGTCCGTGCTGAAACCAGAGTGCCAGAGGAAGGCATGTGTGTGTGCTGTGCTGGGTATTTGTCAGCTTAGAGCAAGTAATTGTTTGGAAAGCAAATGCTCAGAGCAATTAGTCTGAATCGCTCTCTGCAAACACGCTGATTAATTTAGACTTTCTCTGTTTTCAGGGTATCTGCAATTAGATCATTAGGCCTTCAGATTTATTAATTATTGCCATGTATTAGGCAACTTTTTGCACTTCTTTTTGAAAGGCGCAATCATGGCTAATTTACAAGTGCTGGGAGTTTGAATGGTGCTGAGCACTCGTCTGGATGTTTTCTGGATGTGGCTGTGTGAGCAAGGGCTTGTGCTGAGAGTGTCTGTGCCAAGCCCATTTTCTGGAAGTGCCAAGCGTGTGCATGAAACTTTGCCTTGTACGCAGTGATCCCTGCGAGCATCCCGCCTGCCCTGGCGTGGGAAACGAATGCAGTGAGATAGGAACCTCAGAAAAACAGGAGGAGTTCAAACAAAAGCAATTTATGTGTCTGGAGGAGTTAGAACAAAAGCAATTCCTATGTCTTTCCGTCCTTGTTAAATTAGGAAATGTTGGAATGAGAGCATAGGAAGAGAATATTTGGGCCCAGAGAACACCCTGTGACTCTTCTTGTGTCAGAATGGTAGTTTAGAAAACACATTTCTTAAACTGCTGTAGCTCCATCAGTTGTCAGAGCTGAGTCTTGGGAGGCACCTGCCTGCGTTAGCAGCTCACACCACATCTTTCTGGGACCTTGTAAGAAGATTTCATTCGTGTGAAGACTCAGAATATAGGAAAAAAAAAAGAGTTGGGGTTGTTCAGCATGCAGAAGAGAAAGCTCTAGGGAGATCTTGGAACCTCTGCCAGTGCCTAAAGCAGTGTTCAGCTGGACTAATTCTTGCCAAAGACAATTCTGTGCTTTATGTCACATGGCCCTAATGTATGTCACATGGCATTTTGGTAGGTTTTTCTCAGTTCCTTTACTTTTCTTTTTGGTGTTTCTGAAGTGTCTCGAATAGAAGTGCTGTATCTGCATCTTTCATTCTATAAATGTTAAGTTCAGGTATTTTTTCCCCTTCTTCACCCTCCCTTAAACTGTGGGTTTGCACACTTTCTTCACACTTCTCTGGTCTTTTCGGTTTATTGTTTTTTTTTGTGGTGGGTTTTTTTTTTAGATTTGAGTGTATTTTTATTTTTCTGGTTGGTTTTATTTTCCCCTGGAACCTATTTGGACTGCTTGTTTCCAAGCAATGTTTCATTTCCATCTGGCCACGTAAAACTATCTGGGCACAAAACTTTCCAAAATCACCTGAATTTCCTGCCAGCAGAATACTTTTTTTTTCTGATTTCCCCTTTAGGCCTCGATCTCGTCTGTTTTGCTACAAGGATGTAGTGGTTTTCCACTTAAAAAGAAAAATGTGTGTTCTATTTTGGAATGTCTTTTACTCCTTGTCGTAAATAACTCCAGTAATTCTATTTCTAGGAAGATTTTCAGATATTTATTCTTTACATGCATATAAAATAAATCCTTAATTTCCTTCTTCAGATTAAAATTTAGGTTTTTAACCAAAACTTAAGATGGTCTAGGTTATATTTCACACTGCTCTTTGATATTTTCAAGATTTTAAGGCAATTTGGTGGTCACTTTTATTTATTTATTTATGGAACGAGACTTGTTTCATATGCTACATTTCCAGTAAGTTTGCTCCCATAAAACAGTGTGTGGCTTGAAATTATATTGCTTCTTCTGGGTTTGTTGGGTTATTTTTTCCCTCGTTCTGAAGCAGTGGATGTGATCCATCGCTCGGTAGCTGCTAGAGGGCAGCAGTATCCATTCAAAAACACCTTGAACAGTTTAATAAGTTTCTTGGGCTAAAACCTCTCCTGCTGCTCTGTCCCAGCAACTTTTTACTCACTGAAGCTTTCTCGGGTTTTAGGTGATGTCTGGTCTGCCTGCATTCGTTGCTTTTTAGTGTTAGTGGAAGAAAATAGAAGTGAAATCGGTATTATGCAAAGGAATTCTAGGGAGATGAATATTCTTTTCACTCATGTGGAAAAGAGGCCTAGCAGATGGAAATTTTTTTTTTTTTTAGGAGATCAACCTTCCTTTTTACTCTTATTTGGTTTGCTTTAGGCTGAGAAGTAGAATATCTTGGGTTTTTATATATATTTTGTCCATATATTTTGCTGTGTGAGAACCTACTTGTTTCACTGCACAATATACAAATTAATCTCAAAGCACGTTGCTTTTCCCACCAGAGAGTTGTTTTTTTGGGGGCAAAATTCTCAACTGGCTTTAACAATAATCCATTCTCCTGTTGATACTGATATGGCTGATGTGAGTGAGACCTTGCTTTCAGAAGAGCCTGAGTTGCATGTGCTTAAAAATTGTTGATTCAGTTGCCTTCACTAGGAAATGGATGCTAAAAAGCTTTTTTTTTTTTTTTTTTTTTTTTTTTTTAATTGGTCTGGCTTCTTCAGAAAATTATCCATTTCTGTCACAGTTAAAAGAAGATTATAAACAAAAAAAAAAATCCTTTTTTTAGACTGGTTCATCTCTAACATCACCAGGCTCTTTTCAAAAAAAGTTATGTTTTTCTGCCTAGATTGTAGATTGTCTCTTATAAATAGCTTTTAATAGACCCAGACGTCTTTCTGAGCTTGAATCCAGAAGGCTTCAAGCCCTGCATTCAAATGCAGTCAGTAATTTGCAGTCTGCACTGTTCAGCCCATCAGGAGAGGCTTGCCCACCTGGCTTATTTTTCATCCCCTGGCAACTGTTCTGCTCCCCCAGATGCAATCCGGGGCATCTTACAGGACACCAGAACCAGACACAATGAGCGGGGAGCTTCGTCAGCATCTCGGGGACCACCTGGGGCGCACCTGGAGTTCTCTGGGGCCGTGTCCATCCCTGACATTTCTCCTGCCAGCCACCCGGCTTCACCCCAGTGACCAGCGCCCTCCAGGGCCGTGTCCCTCTGCCCGGGTGCCAGCTGTGCCCCTCTGCCTGGGTGCCAGCCCAGGTGCCAGCCGTGTCCCTGTGCCCGGGTGCCAGCCGTGTCCCTGTGCCCGGGTGCCAGCCCAGGTGCCAGCCGTGTCCCTGTGCCCGGGTACCAGCCGTGTCCCTGTGCCCGGGTGCCAGCCCAGGTGCCAGCCGTGTCCCTGTGCCCGGGTACCAGCCGTGTCCCTGTGCCCGGGTACCAGCCCAGGTGCCAGCCGTGTCCCTGTGCCCGGGTACCAGCCGTGTCCCTGTGCCGGGTACCAGCCCAGGTGCCAGCCGTGTCCCTGTGCCCGGGTACCAGCCGTGTCCCTGTGCCCGGGTGCCAGCCCAGGTGCCAGCCGTGTCCCTGTGCCCGGGTGCCAGCCCAGGTGCCAGCCGTGTCCCTGTGCCCGGGTACCAGCCGTGTCCCTGTGCCCGGGTGCCAGCCCAGGTGCCAGCCGTGTCCCTGTGCCCAGGTGCCAGCTGTGTCCCTGTGCCCAGGTGCCAGCCCAGGTGCCAGCCGTGTCCCTGTGCCCGGGTACCAGCCCAGGTGCCAGCCGTGTCCCTGTGCCCAGGTACCAGCCGTGTCCCTGTGCCCGGGTGCCAGCCCAGGTGCCAGCCGTGTCCCTGTGCCCAGGTGCCAGCCGTGTCCCTGTGCCCGGGTGCCAGCCCAGGTGCCAGCCGTGTCCCTGTGCCCAGGTACCAGCCGTGTCCCTGTGCCCGGGTGCCAGCCCAGGTGCCAGCCGTGTCCCTGTGCCCAGGTGCCAGCTGTGTCCCTGTGCCCAGGTGCCAGCCCAGGTGCCAGCCATGTCCCTGTGCCCGGTGCCAGCTGTGTCCCTGTGCCCGGGTGCCAGCCCAGGTGCCAGCCATGTCCCTGTGCCCGGTGCCAGCTGTGCCCCTCTGCCCAGGTGCCAGCCCAGGTGCCAGCCATGTCCCTGTGCCCGGGTGCCAGCCCAGGTGCCAGCCGTGCCCCTCTGCCCAGGTGCCAGCCCAGGTGCCAGCCATGTCCCTGTGCCCGGGTGCCAGCCCAGGTGCCCTGCTGCTGTTTGCAGGACGCAGCAGCCGCTCGCCGAGCCCGCCTAGTTGAGATGTCACCCCGTGACAGCCCGACAGGCAGGACCCCCCGCCCCGCCACAATTATTTTCCTCACAATTAACACCGGTGCTAACTTGACACCTTTCCCTTGTTTGGCTGCTGTAAGCCCCGGCCCCTCTGGCCGCTGACTCCCATTAATATTTTCCGCGGCGCGGGTGCCGCCGCTCACCCGTGAAGCCGCTGGAACATTATGGAGCTGTCAAGATAGCGAGGGATTACCCAGGCTGCCTTGCTGGAGTAAGTGACACCACTGAGGCCCCTCTTTGAGGTGTTTATTTTGAGAGTAAGCTGACAAGCATGAAGGCCTGATCCCAGAGTGGCAATCTTATTTAATTAACGGCCTCTTTTTATTATGGCTCCCCCCTCTCCCCGCCTTTTTTTTTTTTTTTTTTTAATGTACAATATATATTTGTATATAAACAAAATATATATTCACTTTATATATATATTCATTTTGTGTACATGTGTGTGTTTATATATAAATATGTGTCAATATAGAGGAAGAGTTTATTAAAAAAAATATGTGAGAATGATCCCTAAAGCCTGGCTCGCGTGAGCAGTGCTGAGCAGTCCTTCCCTCCCCCCACCTTTTATTTTCCTTTACTGTATAACAACCTGGAAAGCTTTTCAGAGCAATAATGCAATTGGGAGGCTTACTTAGCTATAGTCTTCCTGCTTCCCGTCCTCAGAGAAAGGGCTTGGAGTTTTCTGCTTGTTGGTATTGAACTGGCTGGCTGTTTGCTTTTATTCTGTATCTCCTATTTTTCTCTCTTTTTCAGGTTTTGCCCTTTTTCATGGGTTTTCTGTGCCAAAAGCAGATGAGTTATGGCCATAAACCACCTGCCTCCATCGTCTCTTCGTGCTTTCATTTCATCACTTGCTTTCCTTGTCTTGGCCAGTTGCTATTTCATGCACAGAATAGGTTGTGGACATTATTATTATTATTACTTTTAATTGTGCAGCTTTGTCCAGCTTACCCTGTTAATAAAAGTCAGGGGATTTTTTTGCCCTTTTTTGGTCTTTTTAAATCTTTTTGAAGTGACACCAAAGAGCTCAGTGCTGTTATTTCTTAATTCTGCATCTTCTGAGAACTGCTGCCCCCAACACTGTGGGGCTATGATCTGTCTGTGTGTTCCCACTCCTGGAAATTGTGCTGGCTTTAAGCTGGATGCTTTGTATAAGAGTATAATCATAGTTCTGAGAAATTTTTAGGGAAAGGTCTAGTCCTAACCCACTGGGAACAATGAGAAGCTGCCCTCCGACTTTCCTGGCTTTGGATCAGCCCCTTATTATTATTCTCTCTTAGAGGAGAAGAAAAAGAAAAGTCTACTTAAGAAGTCTGCAGCTTTTTTTTTTTTTTTTTTTTTTTTTTTTTTTTTTTTTTTTCCCAAAAAAAATTGTTTTTTTCAACAATTATTGTTCAGGAAAAGGATAAGCTGCAGACAGTATTTGAAAGCCAACTGATATTTTCCTTCTGTGAATGGAACACAGTCTATGTGCAGAACGGACCAGGTTCTACAACTCTTTTCTTTTGCAATTAAAGCAGAATAAAAACTTTCTGTAATTCTTAGTAATATGTCTGTCTTCCAGGAGCACAGTTCTTTACAGTGCTGTGTAATTCCAAGTAGATGTTTACATGTAACTGTTTCTTCTTGAGTTTAAGTCTGTCTTCATATAACACTGATGAGAGCTTTGGATGGTTAAATACAGATTTTTCACATCCTCACAGGTGCACCAAGTCCTTGGCAAGACTGAGTATTGCTCCTAGGCTGGGTTATCCTGGACTGCTGTGTTTTTGCCAGAGCAGTGGGAACCAGGGAGGACAGGTTCAGATTATTTCTGACTCTGAAGTCTGCTCTAGAAGTCAGTTTTCTCCTCTGGCAGCCCTCGCTGCTGGCTTGGGGGGCAGCCAGGACCATCACCTTAGCTCTTACCCTTCTTATGAAACAGAGCTGTTAGGAGGGAAGTTTAATTCCAGATATCATGTACAGTACAGAAAATACTGGATATGACAGGGCAATGGCACCTAGGCTCAGTTAATTGCAGGTGCTGCTACATCTCAGTTTGATTTTTCCCCTGTATTTGCAGCTTGTGAAGATTTTTTTGTAAAGTCTGTATGAATGACTAAATCAACCATCATCTAGTTAAATCCTCCCTGTGCCTCGTTCTCCCTCTTACCTGGTGTCCTGCATGGTGGTTGGTGTCAGTGCAGATGCCACCAGTTTAATAACAGTAATAAAAAGTTGATTCCCTCTTCTGTTTTCCTTTGACAGATGCAAGTTTTTCTATTGCTGCCGAGCGGCACGAGCCTCACGCTCTGTCCATGGACATCTGCTCCATAAAAACTGGGGGCATTATTGCCATGGCAAATTGTGCCACTTGATTAAAAAATGCATTACCTGGATAGTGCCTCTTTTTACAGAGTCTGTTCTCTGTGGTTTTTATCCTGAGCTGGTGAATAACGTCGCTGTTTTTTCACTGAAACCTCAAATTGGGTTTTAAGTAAATTGGCAAAGCGACACCAGTGATGAAATCCTGACGGGTATTTTAGCTATTGTTACTGGTTTCCTTGGAGCTCCTATCCCAGTTACGATGCTTTGGAGTTTGGGTCCTTTGAATATATTCTTAGTCACAGCATCACATTTCCTCTCTTCTACTGTGTCATTAGTTGGCCTGTAAATAGTGCTTCAATGCTGCTTCTGTTTGTTCTTTTACCAATTTAAAATTTTAACAGTTGTTAAACAACAATTAACATTCCTTAAGAATAAAACAACAGAGATGAAGCAAACAAGATTTTTTGTTGCCTGCTTTCAGACAACTTTCTGGTTCTGTCTGTAGATTTCCTGTAAGAATGAGCAATTTTTATATAGGTTATTAAGTACATGCATGTATCTGTAAAATAGGTGATTACCATTAACTGCTTTTAATTATTTTATGAAAATATAATTTAAGGTTGTGGAGTTGCATATTGGCATACTAATCTATTTTTTAATTAATTATCACAGGTACAAGTGACCCATACGTGAAGTTTAAACTGAATGGCAAAACTCTCTACAAAAGTAAGGTAGTCTACAAAAACCTCAACCCAGTTTGGGATGAAACTGTTGTGCTGCCCATACAGACCCTCGATCAAAAACTCTGGATCAAGGTAAGTTGTGGTCTCAGGTTTTTGAAAGACTGGCCAATATTTTTTTAAGAAATTATTTTCAACTTTAGAAACATATTGGTTTTTATTCGCTGTAGCAGCATGGCATAAAACACAATCCGGTTTAAGAGCTTCAGCAATTTCAAATTAAAATGCACATATGTCTTTCCCAGATTTTACTTGCATGTTTTGCTTTCCGTCTGCAAAAACCCAAGTTTGAAATAAAACTCCTTGACTGGATCTGTTTAAAGCCGTGGAGCTTAATTCTGCTCTCTCTCTCCCCGTGCTTGTGCAAACTCAGGGAAACCAAGGGTGGTTTCAGAAGCACGTTTTAGGAGTGTAATTTGGCTGGGCTACACAGAATTATTACCTGGGATGCAGCCGTGACAAGTAGCAAAGCCTTTTCTGCTTATGAGTAACGTTCCAGTTACCAGAACCACAAGCTACCAGTTGTGAGCACTAATTGCTAAAACATCTGTAAGCAGAAGTACCTGATTTTTGTGCAGCATTTCATTATGCTGTCGTGTGCAGTATAAAGGAGCAGGCACAATCCATAGCAGCACACATCTCTGTTTACATAATATTAAGAAGATACTTTTAAAATGCTGCTTAAATATTTAGCTAAAAATACAAATTAAAGCAGGGAGATGGAAAGTGATCCCTGAATTATATCTAAGCTTTGATCTTTCAAATACAAAATTGAACTGAAAGGGCTTAAAATATCTGTTCTTTCATCGCCTGGGATAAAACTGGCTTATAATGTGAAAATTGGAAATGTTTGTCTTATTTTGCCACCAGGTGTACGATCGTGATTTAACCTCTTCCGACTTCATGGGTTCAGCATCTGTAGCGCTCAGTGAACTTGAAGTCAATAGGTAACAGTTCATTTAATTAAAGGTTATTAATGCAGCTTAATAGAGAAACAGAGGGAAGCAGTGAAACGCTTTTTTTTTCTGGCTTGGAATTTTTCTATTCGTGAAAACTTATTTTTGATAGAAGAGTGGGGATTTCAAGGGGAATCACTTGAGATAGATCTGCACGTGTTTTTATCCGGCATTCTGCGCTGGATTCAGATCCAGCCTGGACAGAACCCAGTTCTGGGACTAAGAATTTCTGTGTGCAGCATTGTTTAGGGCGAGCTACACCATGACAATTTATGGAGGTGGAGGAAGGAAGAGGGGGAGAAGGTTTGGGACCTGTCCTGAGCCCACGGGGTGCCTTTCTCTGGGGCTGAGGAGCGTTTTGCCCAGCTGCGGCCAGCGCCCCTTTTCCAGCCTCCCCCCACATCATCCAGCCTGCAGCAGCTGCATCTGGCCCTGATTTAGTGCCGAGGCAAGCCCTGAGCCTTTTGTCTGCTGCTGCTGCTGCTGCTGCTCGGGCTCAGTGTGGAGCTGGAAGCCAGGAATTCAAGTTTTAGTTGTTTCTTTTATACTCCCTTGTTGTGCGATGACTTTTTTTTTTTGGGAAATGAGTTCTCCCTGTGCAGGGGGTGTTGTAGCTCCCGTGGCTTTTGTATCTGAATTTCTAGAAATGTTAATTTGTCCATGAGATAGTTCCACCAGGTAAATACCAGCGTTCCTGTTTTCAGCAAGAGAACAGAGTCATGGAGGGGGATTAAAAGCAGGCAGAATAAATATCTCTGGAGTCAAATACAAACCATTAATATTAGAAGATTCACTTGGGTGAGTTTCCCTGTCACTCTTCTTCTCTGTGTAGTGGAGGTAGTAGTAACTTAATTCAGTGTGTACCTGCATATGGAGAGTTATGAGTAGTGAGCAGTGCTATAGGAACACTGTGCTGCATTATTAAAAGAGGGGTGTATTTTGTCAGAACCAAGGAAGAAGTCTCCAGATTTCCCATTTTAACATTTAAACTCAATATTGGGAATTTCAGACAAGGAGCTGAAATTTGCACAGCTCAGCCTGACCTTTAATAATCAACTCGAGTTAACTGGAGTCAATAAATGCGCAACTTTTTTTTTTTTTTTTTTTTTTTTTTTTTTTTTTTTTTCCTTTTTTTTTGTTGCCTTATAGAACTACTGAACAGGTTTTAAAACTGGAAGATCCCAACAGTTTAGAAGATGACATGGGAGTGATTGTATTAAACTTGAGTCTAGCAGTCAAGCAAGGAGACTTCAAGAGAAATGTAAGTGGCTTAGGAAATCAAATTTATAGCTGGAATTTGTAGTGGGGAGAAAAGAAGAGCTGGCATAATCTGATTTACTGGGAAATGCCACCTTTATTTTCATCCTCTGAGACTCAATATTGAAATCGAGGTAGAGCATAACTTTAAAAAAAAAAAAAAGCCCTTTATTTAGCTGGGTTAAAGTTGTGTAGACATTTGTAGCTGGATGCTTCTGTCTTGTCACTGTGAAGTGCACTGTGGCAGAGCTTTCTGTGCTCTGGGTGTGTGTCCAGCACTGCAATGGGCAAGTTGAAGAAAAGCTGTTATATTTCCTTTATTTTGTTGTTATTTTTATTTAACAACAACGAAAAAACTTATCCACCTGAAATCTGAAAACTGAGCTTGGATGTTAAGACTTAACCTGCCCCAGTCCTGTGGAGGAGCACCAGGCTGAGAGGACAAGGTTGCTTGTAAAACCCTGATTTTCCCACTGACAGTTTCTTCACTGAACTTGGCTCCTGATGCAGCAACGTGGTGGTTAGTGATGTTAGAAACCCAGAGAATCTGGGCAGAGACTGGGAACACCATAACTGAAGCTGATAAGTTTTATTTTAAAATTTCAGGTCCTGCATGTGGACATTTTGCGTCTGTTTTTAAAGTTTTCTCCTAGTGTTTTATACAGAGTGTACAGCACACAAATATTGGTGAACTAATCCTGCTTCTGGCCAGCAAGGGGTGGGGAATACACAAGATCAGGCAGTTACTTGGACTGTGTTAAAAAAACAGACCTAATTTTAAATATGCGTAATACATATTAAGAGAAAATATTACTATAAGTATTCTGCAGAGTTGAGTTTGAAACTTGCTGTTTACAGCACATTATTGAATTATAGGTATGGAATTCCAGCCTGAATGGGATTATTTATGGAAACATAAATGTTTTCAAGGGGTTGGAAAGCAAAATGAGAAACAGCTAATGTGGGATATTTGCTGTTCATTATTTATTTTTCAAATAGATGCCTTTTTGAGAATTGTAAAGTCTTAATTAATAACAAGGTAATGATAGAGTTATTTTTACCTCACTGTATGATTATTTGAAAGCTTAATGTCAATATTTAAAATAATGGTGCATTTATTTGTCTGTGTTAGGAGGTGGCTTTTATTTGGAATGTGAACTCCCCTCTAACTTATACAAGACTGCACTGTTGCATTTGTTACTGAATTGCAGGAAGGGATGAAGAAAAAATATAAAGTTACTTGAGCAAAAAAGCGAGTATAGTCAGAAGAACCTTAGGAATTCTAGGATTTTTCGTAAGGCCTGGGCTGAAGTGGACTGAGCCAGTGAAACAAAGCTTATTGGCTTAAATAGCAGCTTTTGGTACCTTTGGGTGTTTAGTTAACATTCAGAGTGCAGATGATAGAAGAGCTGGTGCACACTGTAATTTTTTTAAAGACAATGTTTTAAGCCCTCATATTTCAAATGCAGATTGCTCAGCCATTTCCAAAGGAGTCAGAACAGTGAAATAGCTCTGTCCACATTAGCACTTAACAGCAAGATGATTTTTTTCCCCCTTTTTAAATTAGCTTACTGTAGAACCAGATGGCACCAAAAATATAAGCCATGTTTCTTACTAATGGCTCTGGGTCCCTCCACTTTTTTATTCTCAATTACTTTTTTTTATTACCTCTTTTTTTGGTGCAATGCAGGTATTTTGAGTTTGTTGATGGTTATATTCCATGAGGCAGGGAAGGTAGATGGAGATGCAGTTGTAGATTTAGCCCCCTGTTTTGTAATACGCTTTTCTAACTCATTTTGCAAGCTGATGTTTGAATTATTTTGCTAAACACTTTCCCTATTTTCCTCCTTACCTGTTTCCTTTCCTTGGATTCTCTTTGGTATAATAATGGGGACTCATGAACAGAGATGGTCAAGTCGAAAGAAACGAACTTCATCCAAGGTAATCCTTTTTTTTTTTTTTTTTTTTTACTTAAAGAAAATGAAGTTCCCCACCCAAAATATGTGCCCTCCTCTGAAACAGGCTAAACAAAGGAAAACTCAGAAGTGTAGAGGCAACCCATCACAATGTAATGGCTGTGATAACCATTTCTTTTTTGATTTTTCTATTCATTGTGACGGGAAATTGCTGTTGTTTTCTAATTATAGGTGCCGTGCTAGGGTCTGGTGGCAAGTGAACGTAAGCCCCCATTCACAAAGAGCTGTAGAAAGAGAGAAAAACTTTCAGTAGTAAGGAAAGGGGTGTAAATTCTGTCAAAATGAGAGGAGCTGTGGAGGGTTTGAGTTGTTTCAGCATACCCGACGGTGGCTGGTGCAGAGCTGAGCGAGCCTCCCCTGCATCCCGTCCATCTTTGGGGCTGCCTCTCACCACGGGTGGAATTTTGTGAAGCAGTATTTCTTCTGGTCGCCCCTGTGGCTTTTGAAATTCCCTTTCTTGTTCTTGGGATGGAGGCTGAGCAGGGAGTTTTCATTACCTCCATTGTAACAGGTTTTCCAAGATTTGTGTGTTGCCACATGTCCATGTAACTTGCTTCCCCTTGGCCTCCTGTAGGATCCCTGCAGGCTTCCATTATTTTTATATTCCTGTATCATTTTTGCATTAGATTTTAACTCGTTCAGGAAACAGACTGTGGCTTTTTAAAGCTGCTCTGTAAAGCTTTCATTTGCTATTGAGTAAATAACAATGACACAGACACTGCAAGCCCCAGTACCCAGCTTGAGAGCTGTACAGTCTCAGTCTCTGAAAAGCAAATTTGGCTCTTAAGATGAGTGTGTTCTCATGGTATTTTCCCTCTGTAACTATCGGTTTGTGCCTAAATAAATTGAATCATTAACCTCCTCTTGTTTTATTCATTACAACCGTGGTGTGCTGTGTAGAGGAGCCAGCGATCTCAGGTATTGTGCCAGCAAGAACGTTTTTGTCAATAGAAGAAGTGCAAAGTACGGCCTTTGGAGCCCTGATTGCAGGGATATTGCAGTGCTTGGTGCAGAGAGCTACCAGGAATCCCTGAATGCCACATGATAGACAGTGATGGAACAGCTGAAGAGCTCATCACTTAGTTTTTATCTAAAACTCTGGAAATTACTGTGCCCTGACTCGGTCAGTGTTGCTTGATCCCCATCTTTCTCACACAGCTGTCTCTGATGCTGGTTGGCTTTGGGACCTGGGAAAGGGAGCCAGGTTTTTAAACTCAGGTTCTTTTTCTTCAGAGTAGCCAAAATTCTGTCTCAGTTGCTGTCACTGGAAGTTTTGGGGTGTATTTTTCCCATTTGTTTAGTTTTGTTTTTTTTTTTTTTTTTTGGTTGGTTTTTCTTTTTGTTTTTACACAATATCTCATTGCGTTTTCTATAATTTTTCACATACATGTTTTTGGACCTTTAGCTGCCAGCCTTTCATCTCTCAAGACTCTGTCTCGTGCCTTAACACCTTTCAAATTAAAATTAAGATGGTGCTGATTTAGGAGACATAGAAGTATTGTTTAAAAGGAAAGAAGCTTCAGCCTTGTGCTCTGTTCTGTTCCAGTCACTAGAGGGTAGGAGAGCTTCAGCTCTTCCTAGGGAAGACACAGTTCATGCTCCACTGTGATCTCTAAAGAAAACCTCTGTGACCATCCAAAGGCAGTAAAAAATATTTCCCAGCATGCGCTGGAAAAAATCTGACAAAGCAGTATTTCCTGGTTTATTGATTCTGCTACTGCACTAAAACACTAGTACTGTACATCAATAACCATCTTTAGTTAGGAAATTCTGCTCTGTGGAAGCACTACTAGCAGTTTGTGGCAGAACATAAAGGCTAGGAAGAAAAATTGTGTGCATGGGGAATATAGGTGTCTAGGGAAGGCACAAGAGGTTATGGAAGAATAGCCAGAGAGTATGATGGGGTAGAAAACAATGTTGCTGGACGAGATAAAGATACAGGAATAGGGAGGGCAGGGGAAATGGAGAGAAGAGCGCTGTAATGGATACACAAGCTTGTCTGTTTTTTTGGCTCCTGAGCTGACTCTGGTTGGGTATTGCAGGAGGAAAACACAGTATACTTTCCATTTGAGCAGCTGAACTGAGACATCTACATTTCCTCTCTCCAGGTTTAGGGAATTAAAAGTTTTCTATTTGAAATAGTTTTCCTGGGATTTTTTTTTTTTTTTTTTTTTAATGTACTGAACTGCAGCTGACCCCTATTGTAATATTTAGCTTTTCCTCTTCTATAAATACAGGGAAAATGACTTATTTTAAGGATGGACAAAATGAATATAACTTTCACAGCTGTTTTTTAATCTGTATTGCCTATATGAAAGAAATCTGATTATCCTCTAATTTGACCATTTTGTGTTGTCTTAATGCAGATTTGGCACATCAGTGTCCTAAATGAGTCTTTTTACATTAATCACGGATTCTTGCTGACTTCCCAAATTTACCCCAAATGTTGATGGCATTGATACCTGTTGCAGCTCCATGTCAGACTGGCAGCAGGGCTCATGTGGGCTGCTGTGGATACTGTACTCTCTTCATGTGTGTTCTCTGGGCTCCTTTGCTTTTTTGAAGAAAGAGCTGCATTTCAGACAACAAAAACTGTGTCAGCACAAGATCTCCAGTCCAGCTCCAGTAGCCTCATGGTCATTACAGAGACTATGCAGGAAGGATTCCAGCAACTCAGTATGGTCTTCTAAATCATTTTGGAGCAAGAGCTGTTGAACTACATGATTTAGGTATCTCTTGATTATTACAAGCAGTATATATTTTTCACTGCTGCTAGAAGGGAATCATTGCATATTTGGGTGGATTCCCAAGACATGGGCAGCACATTCAGATCCCTCATTTTTCATGGGAGCTGAGAACAGCATTGTCCTCGGTGGGAGCTGTTTTCAAGAGTGTGGCTTTCTTCTTTTCCTCATGGAGGGTGGCATTGCAAAGGGAAGAGGATGCTGTTAGGCAGCATTAATATATTCCTTCATGTCAGTGTATTGACAAGCTCTCCCTCTGTTCTGCTTTCCTTTCTGGGGCACATGGGGAGCTGGTAGCTCTCTGCTGGAGCCCAACATGCTGATGCTCAGTACCCTTGTTTGTCCCGGGTGGCTTGAGTCTCACCCTGAGTGCCCTGCACGCTATTTCCAGCATTTGTACAGCTGAATAACCTTTAAGTGTTGAACATCCAGGAGGCAGATAAGCAGGTCTGCTTGGGGTGGATTGACCTGCAGCAGCTCAGTCCTGAAACAAAAGTGACGGGATTGCCACCTTGATAGCCTAAGCTGATTGAATAAATTGGCTGAAAGGCTGACTGGACCCAAGGGCTCCTCAAGCATCTCATCACAGGGGAAAATCCCTCACTCTCCTTTCTTTTTTTTTTTTTTTGTTCTCCTGTGTGGGCTGTTAGGTTTCATTTTTGTCTGCCTCATTGTGTTTGGCTCTCTCCCCCAGCCCCCGTGGGCAGTGGAGCTCTCAGGGACTCGCTCGCCACGGGGTCACCGTTGTGGTGCCAATCTCGTGTTGGTTCACTTGTCTTTCCTGCTGCCCTCTCCTCTTTCCCAAGGGGAAACTGCCTCTGCAGAAATGGTTTCTCTGCCTAATGAGGAGAGGTCCGAAGAGTCCTCCTATTTGTGTGTTGTTGTTTTCTCAAATGGCAAATTACGTGGCCCAGTTTTGACGTTGACCCTTCACAGGGATTGCAGCAGGCTTTCTGTTGTCCTGTCTCATCCTTTTAAAGGAAAGATGGGAGAGATGGGCTCACTTCACACTTGGCCACCTCGCCGTGTCATTTAAATGTACAATTTTTCTGCATCTCTTTATTGCTTCAAAAACAAGTTTGAACTTGGGGCATGTATGTGTGTGTCAGGAAAAGAGACAGATTTGAAAGCAGCCCTGATGCACCAGAGGGGATTTGCTGGGTGCCTATAGAGGGAGATTATAGACAAATGGAGTTATCAGGGAGACTGGAGCTCCTAAAGGATTTTGTGAAGCTGGGTCAATGAGCCAGTTCTTTCCCCTCCAAAGCTCTGTCATTCTTGTTCAGCTCCTGTATTTGGCTCTGTGAAGGCAGAATACAGCTCACCTGCTCATTCTTCTTTTTCAAACCAGAACCAGAAAGTGATTAGAAATTGAAAGGTGATGTGAGAAACTTTTATGTTCATTTTGAAACCAGGAACAAAATTTTGAGAGCAGTGATGTGAGCACTGATTTTAATTTTTTCTGTTCACAGCTGTGGGATGTCTTTTGGGCAAATGTCCTTTCTAAGCAGTTGGGAGAAGAACCATCTTCTGGTCCTTTTGTGGCAGTGTCCTGCTCTGTGACCAGGCCATTCTTTTGCTTCAGAGATTACTCATTACTTATCTGATGAGTTACAGTCCTAAAATCTGCAGTGGACAGGGGTTCTTAGACTTAAAACCCATCTATTTTGTTATAAGGAATAAGGATCTCTGGATATTTTTGTGCTTATTGTCTGTTTTTGTTGAGTTTTGGGTTTTTTTCCTGGCTGGCTTGTTTGAGGGATGTCTTTAGTTTCAGTTTTTATCCATTTTGTTCATAAAAGTGACCTTTATGGTGTTACTGCTTATTTGCACACAGAGCCCAGCCAAAATCAGAGCTCTGTCGAGAGACAACCCTCAAATTCTATTTTCAAAGCTACCTTGATTTCAGAAATGATGAGGAGAAGGAATAAGCAAGCTTGTCCAATGCCTTGTGCTTGGGACATGTGCCAGCTTCCATCATAAATCCTGTGTTTCTTAATTTCCAGCCCTATAGCCTGATCCCAGCTTCAGCCAACTTTTCTGTACCTCGGCAAGGCACCTTTACTTGGGTCTGGGATGTAGCTGGAGTGTGAGCAGAGAGCTTACAGGAAAATATAGCAGGAGAGGCCTGAAGGATCTGGCATCCATTGTGGGAGCCCAGCTGGAAAGGGCTTGGGTTCAGCAGGGGAGGAGCTGCAGTACCCAAGTGTGGAGGTATCAGTAGCCTGGGAGATAACAGCAAAAGGAAGAGCTGAGTAGATAAAACACGTCAGAATTGTCACTGATTAGGCAGTTATATCCTCATTTTCTGGCCAGTATGGACCAGAGCTTTGGCTTTTCTAGTCTCATTGTGAAGGCAGGTTAGGGTAGTGGTGGCTGGAAGCAAGGGAGAACTTGGGGTGCTTTTTTCAGCGCTTGTTTTGCCCGAGTAACTTTGTTGGACTAATGTCTGTGCTCCTCTGTGCTCTGCTCTGCAATAGCTTTGCCAGCTCAGAGGGAGGCTAAGTTTAATCAATTAGCTCTGTGTAAATCAGTTTGAAATGAGTAGGTGTGGGGTATCAGAGGGGAGGTAAGACGTCTAAAATAAATAAGGCTGTATCATTTTTTTGTCACCTGGGAGGCATTTTCCATAGTGCAGGCTTCCCTAGGCAGCACTAAAGTTGACTCATTGAAGGCCCGGGTCTGTGGGTCTACCACACATCTGATTTTCCCCAGACGTGCTTCCTTCCAGAAACTGTGAGTGGAATCTGAGACACTGCCTGTTTCACCGGGATTTCCATCAGGGTGGTCAGAGGAACAGCCTGCCAAATACCTGGGGAGGCTGAGAGGTGGCCACAGAGCAAGTACAGAGGGGCTCTTTGGTGCTGTGAGGCACAGGAAATGTGCCAGACCTGCTGAGCAGACTGTGGGGGCGACCTGGGCATGTCCAGGAAATCCAAAGCATTCCTCATGTGCCGTGTCTTGCAGGGGTGTAAGGCAAGCAGCTCAGTTTGGAGAGAGCCCTGTGCCAGTGGTGGGGCTGGGGAAGCTGGGGGCAGTGGTGCAGAGCCTGTGTGGAGCTGCTGCAGGTCAGCACCGTTCCCTAAACCATTGCAAACATCTTGGCTGCAGTCAGCAGTGGGATGCTCTCAAGTGATGCTGGATCTCGTGCAGGTCCTGTTAGCCGGAGACCAGCACAGCCCTCTTCTGAGAGGAGCACAGAGCACTTCTGCAGCTGCACAGCCAGAGAGGGGGTGCACGAGGCCCTCTGCTTGGGGCCACCTGTTTTGGGAGGTCAAGGGTGGTGCATTGCAATGTGTTCCAGTAATTCTGAGTGCAGGTGCTGATTTTTCCTGGGGTTGTGTGGGATTCAGGCTGGTTTGGGTACCTCCCAATAGTCTTTTGAACTGTCAAGTCAGCAGCTACAAGGGTGGGGTTATGTCTGCTGTAGAGCTGGGGTAGGAAGGTCCCCGGTGCTGAGTGACTCCCTAAAATACTGGACTGCATGAGAAAAAGAAAAGAATCCAAGTTTGATTTGAAAACTGAGTGATAACAACTGTCTTTTGTGTTCAGCCTGGAAGCTTTGAAGAGAGCTGGATGCTTTGTTTTTAAAAGAAATTGTAACGTGGATAATAAACTTCATCTGGGTTTTTGTTTTTCTTTTTTGTGAACTAACATCAAATATCTCTTCCTCCTCCGAGGAAGGAGCAGGAGGGGGAGGGAAAATCCTTGCTCCTAAAGCAGCGAGTACATCACATCAAACATGACTATGTTAAATACTAAAATGTTCAAAGTACAAGCGAGATAGATAAAGGCTTTGATGGGAAGTGGATATTTCCCAGGGACATTACAAGCAATAATCCAGATGTTCTGGTGTAATGCAATGAGTGTCCATGGATAGATGGGGAGCTCAAGCCAAGCAGCGCCTGCTGTAGGCCTTAGCCCTCCACTCCCATGCTGTTATGCCATATGGAAGCAATCTCCAGGCCCCTTAATAGCCAGCTTTGGATTCCATTTTCACAGGGCTCATAGAGCTAAGTGGAGCTGTTTTATGGACAAGTTAGATAGAAGCCTTTCCAAGATAAACATCCAATTCGAAATTAGGACATACCAAGCTGCAAAATTATTTTAGGGCATATTTCATGGAAGCACTGCCATTTTTCTAAGGCGATTGCCAGACTGTAGAATGCCCTTTGATCCCTTGTGGACATTACTCCCCTTTTTATAAAAAGGATTTTGAAATAGTTGCAGTGTTTAGGGAGGAGTATATCTGCTGGGACTTTGAAGTATGTCCATGGGAACAGTCATGCTTTAGCTTTTTGGCCCAAAAGACGAACTTTAAAAAAAAAAAAAAAAAAAGAGAGAAAAGAAATTGCATTGCAGCTGGATTTATGAATCAAAATCTCGTTTTCTTTTTAAAGGTAGGAATTTCTACCCATTGCGCCAGGAAAGCCAAACGGGGTGTTTAAATAGAAGTATATTAATATGCTTGTGGGATTCAGAATTCGGTATTTTAACCAGTAAAAAGCAAGTAAAAAATTTGTGAGTTCACCACCTATGATTTAAGAATTTTGTTGCCGGGTAATTGATCCATAAAAAGTAATCTTCAGACATCAGGTGCTTTTGCAATCGTTTTATTTAGCAACAACATTTCTTACTTGCTTTTAAAGCTAACACGTCCTGTTTTAAAGTGACTTGTGAAATCTTCTCCTCCGTCTTGCTCCCACCTGTACATGACATGATTGAAGCTCCAAAGTGTGGCGAGTTAAAAGTTGCTTCAGGAGAATAAAATATGGCAGGATTTTTACTGCAGGAAGAAGAGCATAGCCTTGAGTTTTAATGTTTCCAGCTCACTCCCCCCAAATAAAGGCCTATTTAATCATCCTCTGTCCAATAAAATATTGCCAGTTAGCAAACTGTTAGCACAGCCGTGCCGTGCAAGATGAAGCTGCGGAGGTAACAAATGTGGCTACCAGGTAACCATAACTCCAGATAAAGAGCCTGGTGGTGTCAGTGTTTTTTCAGCAGGCATCAGTATTTTTGATTCGTGGGCTCAGTTTCTGGAAGCAGGAACAGCAAAGGCAGCGGGCAAAGAGCTAAGGCGTGTGGCTGAGTGATGGAGGAGGTGGAAGATGCTGCTCAGCCTTTCACCTGGCTGTGGGCTTTATGATCCTGGGCTGCCTCCCCAGAAAGGACAGACCCACGTTTTATGGGCATAGCTGGAGATGTTTTAAGAGTTTACTTTAGTTTCTCCCCTCCTCCGTTCCCCATCGCTCTCCCGAGCCTTTCCCTGAGCCAAGGTACCAGATTGCTCTCAGTGCTTGAGGTCTGCTCCTGCCAGAGCTCAGCTAGGGTAACTGGACGAGACTTCTCTGGTGGTTTAAGCAAACCCTGCTGATTTTGATGTGACATTGAGCACTGTCCCTTCACAGGACAGTAGTACTGTCCCTTCACAGTAGTACAGTTGGGCAGAAAATCTATAGCATCCTACTGCCTTCCATTGCCTGCTTTCCCTTAGGGCAGGTCTCTCTCACTCCTGGTGTGCTTTCATAGCACAGTTAACGTGAGCATGAAGATGTGTTTGGGTCTTGAATGATTTCATGTTGCTGCCTTGCTTTCCAGCTGAGTTTCACGCGGAACATGCGGCTCTCGGAGTCTCTGCGCAAGAACCAGCTGTGGAACGGGCTGGTCACCATCACCCTCCTGGAGGGGAAGAACATGCCCAGAGGGGGCTTGGCAGAGATTTTTATTCTCCTCAAGCTGGGAGATCAAAGATACAAGAGCAAGGTAAGTATTAAGGATTTCCTGAAGCTGTCTGAAGTCAATACGGTGCTTGGTGTTTCTTCTACCGGTGTTGCTACCCCAGATGGAACTATTCTTGTTACTCTTTTAGATAAGTGAGTTCAAAACCAGGAGACCAGACCAGAAGCATTAACATTTTGCTCTGTTTTCATGCCAGTAGAGAAAGAGCAAGTTAGGAATATTGTGTGTTATCAGTGTTTTGTGCGTTTAACACACTCATCATGCTGATGGATGTTTGACGTTAATATGAAATGAAATAAAGCTACATGCATCACACATGTGTTTTGTTCTCTGCCAGCACAGAAGTTGGCCTTGCAGTGTTAGATCTGCTGGAAAAGTAGACCTGAAATGGTTTCCAGTGCAGGGGAATTATTATTCTTTTAAAGTACTTTTCTTGAAAAATACATTACATATTGCAGAACCTGCCCCCAAACAATAAAATGTTCCATGGTTTTGATACTAATTTTTATTCTTCTAGGTTATGTTTATCTATATACAGTTCAGTTATATAAGAATCTAAGAAATCAATGGGGTTCCTAAAGATACACATTTCATCTGGAAAGTCTAATAAGAAGAAAAGCTATAATTAAAATAATACTCTTTTGAGAGAGCAAGAGCTCTGCATGTCATGAACTGGAAGTGCAGAGGAGGAGAAAACAAACCTCCTCCTGTACAAAATGTACAGAGCAAGTTCAGAGAACATAACATTTGGATGTGGGCGCATCTGAAACCTGCACTCTGTCCCTCACATCAGACCTCAAACCAAGGTCATGACAGGTTTTTTATTTAGACAAGTATTTTGAAAAATAACAAATGGTTTAGTTACTTTAGAATAAATAGATATTATTCCCATTACAATCCCTTTTTAAGTGTCTCTTTAATGGTCCATAGATGTGTTGTGAATCTGCAAGGCTGAGCTTTTTGTTTAACACAGAAGGGTGAAAAAATACTGCTTTCAGTTCCTTAATTCATCCAAACCTGTTTCCAGCTGACTGTCCTCAAAAGGGTTATTCCTGATTTCTTCCAGGGTGTGATGGTGAATGATGAACACAGTCCACTGGAAGGGGAGCTGGTGGGGTCTACCTTGTATTTCCAAATTTTTCCAGCCATTCATTCAGATAACAACTGTATATTTATTGTCATTGAGAGGGAGGAAAGAGAATATTTAGGAAGATGAGACTGTATGTGATGGGCTGGGTAGCTTTGGTTGGAATGATATTAGTACTTGTTGCTCTAACATCCAGCCTTGTTCTGTAGAATTAGTTTCTTTTTTTAAATTTTGATTTACTGTGAAAAATGTACTGTTTAAGAAAAGTAAATATTATAACTGCATGTTTTCTAGACACTGTGTAAGAGTGCAAATCCTCAGTGGAGGGAACAGTTTGATTTTCACTACTTCTCTGACAGGAAGGATATGTTGGACATTGAGGTGTGGAGAAAGGATAACAAAAAGCACGAGGAGCTTTTGGGAACGTAAGTTGGGTTTGAGTTAGATTTTATTTTGAGGGTGGGGGGGGAGAATGGGGTAAGTACAAAAAATAAAGTGGTTTTGACTAATTTTTTTTTTTTTAACTGGTCAATTTGTTCTCATCACCAGCATCATAGTGTGTTTTTCTCTCCTTATTCCAGTCATGTCCAGGTTATGTTTACATTATGCCTATTAACCCTGTTAATGGGTAGTTGATTAGCCAAAATCTGAATGCAGAAACACCCAAGCTGCCTCTAAAACCCAAAATACTGTGGGAGTTCAGTGGCTCAATCAGGAGGCAGGATTTCTCTGTATTTTTGTGGTGATATTGCTCTACATCTTTATATGCTCTGCTGATGCTAGCCAAGGGGTTTTGTGCTCTTTTTGAGAGTAATGTTCCTTTTTTTCCTGTTTGAGCTTTGATGTTGTGTTCTTCTAAGATTCTTTAATTCCATTGCACTCCATCTGAATTTGCACAGTGTTTTTTTCTTAGTAGTACCTCTCTCTTCCTTGCTTTGGCTTTTGGCATTGTGCTGTGGACCCATCTCCCCAAACAGCATCTGCTGGGTACATGCAACAGCACCAAGAACCTTCCACTTTTCTGGACACCCTCTTTGTTCTGTCCATGCTCATCTGCTGGCAGGACCACTGCCACAACTCTAAATTTCCTGAGGGTGGAGACCCTGCCTGCAGTTGTTTGCTGCTCTCACCTGGCCAGGGTTTCACATTGTGCTGACTAAATAACAGTAACTCATAAGAACATTCTCTTTCTTTAGGCATTCAAATAGTTTGGGACTATTCACTGAGAAGAACAATGCCCTTTGGCTCTACAAATGTTTGTGGTTTTGCAGAGCAGGAAATTCTTTCTGGCTGAGTGCTGTTGCTCATCACATGGAGAAGTGGCTGAAGATGAATCTGTTCCTTCCATTCTCACAGTTACTTCCATTACTTCTGATATCCTGTTTAGAGTTAAGAAATAAAGCAGTGTTTGCAGATTGCCTCAGGTCAATCTCTGATGCTGGAGCAATTCTTCCTTAATTTTTTTCCCTAGGTTTCCCTCCCTTTTTTTTTTTTCGTACTGGTTTCTGGCAGGTGCTGTTTTGTGTGGCAGAAACTATCAGTGAAATGCTTACTCTACTCAGCACTGGTGAAGTCTGGGTGGTAGATTTACCTTAAAGTAGAGGTTAATCTTCTGGGGTAAATGCCTGGAAGTGTTCAAGGACAGGCTGGATGGGACCCTGAACAGCCTGGTCTAGTGGAAAGTGTCCCTGCCTATGGCAGGGGGGTTGGAACAAGATGATCCTTGCAGTCCCTTCCAACCCAAACAATTCTGTGATTCTATGTTTAAAATCATTTTTGATGTCTATGTGGAGAGAAAAAACTTATCTTTTGCTGTCTTAAGCAGAGCAAATTTACTGTAGTATCAAAACAGGAAAAAATACACTAGTTTTTGAAGAGAATTTGCAAGAATGGGTAAACACGAAGTGCATAATAACAGGTATTGTTTTTACAGTGTAGAAACTTTTTGACACCCTATAAATAATATTTTATGAAGGCTTCAAATGCAGTCTAATCTGGAAAAGGATTCTGTTGGAAAAACAGCATTATGAGGTGCCATGTTTATTGTCTCCGTGATTTCCAAGTTGAGTTTTGAGATTTCTGGATTTCACAACATCATTGTAAGAAATATTCTTCAGTAAAATGTTTGTGGGTTATATTCGGTCATTACACACATCAGTGCAGCCAACTGCCCTCAAATAATACGCATGGCTTTAAGGAAAAAGCAAAATTTTCTGGATCTGACTTAATAATTCTGTTGTCAATTTATGAATAGAGTTAGAATTCATTATAGTCCCTTCCAACTGCGTTGGTTAAACCTTTAAATATATGCATGTTTTTAGTATTTAAATGAAGCTGGACATGCTCACAGCAGAGTCAGGTCTGATAATCCCAATTGCAGAACTTCTGTGGCACAAAGACTCCTGTTAATTCCTTTACACCCAGGATTTCAGATAGTATGGATGCCTTAAGACTCTGGAATATGGTTCTTCTCCCAGGCATAGTTTGTTTTCAAGATAAAATATTGTTCTTGAAACAGGACCTGAAGTGCCTGTGGAGAGCATGGAACATGTAGAATAAGGAATGCTTTGGACCTCTGGTGCTGAACACAAACACCTGGGGTGTTTCTCTGCTTCTGAATTAGTGAGAAGGCATTTCATGTCACCCTTCTATCACAAAACAAACCCTCACTGTCAGTGCACATCACAAGCTAGATTATTACTTTCAGTCTACCTGCAGTCTCCTTAGGTTTCAGCTGGGTCCAATTTCTCTTCCTCACTTAAAATCCTGCAGCCTGGAGTGGTTCAGCTGCAGGCTCTGACACTGAGGGCTGGCTGCATTTTGGTGCTGGATGAAATAATCCCTCTATTTAGTCTGCACAGGACTGTTAGTAACATTTATTGAGTGCTTTTGGTGTCCTTTGGGAGGAGAGGCATGCTATAAACAGGAGATGATGTTAATGTATATGAATAAACAAAGGTGTTAACGTGTGCAGAATTTGTCCAGGCAGAGTTAAATTGTTTATGCCAGGTTGTTAGAGAGTGCTTCTGCATTAGGGGATACGCTCTGGAAAAAGAGAAGCTGCAGAACATTGAAGGCTTTTCCTTCACATATTTACCTCAAGAAAGAGATTTTACAAAAATTGCTCAACTTAAGACCATGAGCTCTGAGACTGGAGTGTATCCAGTATCTTTATGATGAATGCCTCCAGGAAACTGTCTTTGCAATAAGAAACAACCCATGTTTTAAAGGCTGTGCTGTTGGGATGGAGCAGTAAAATCCCCATTATGGCTGCAACCAATACCTTCATTTAAATCTCACCAGGCTGTAGGATGAATCAGAAAAAACAAAATTTGTCCATTGAATAAGTCATAATAAGACCTTATTAATTGTTTCCCTGATTTGAAAGTTCAAGTATTAATCATAGATTCATCTTTCTGTACTCTCTGATGATTCTGATCTCTTTTGTGAAGAGACTTTCAAGATGTCTGCAGGGGGTAAAGTGTCACTGTTGTGTACAGATTTTTTTGTATGTATTTATATGTATTTAAAAGTCCTGTCATAATTTGATTAACTGTGAATAGGAAAATAAAATACAACTCCTTGGCTAGTAAGAAGTTAGCCTCAGCACCTTTTAGTGAAATTTTAACATGTGATGACCTGATAAAAAATATTTTAATCCCAAATTTACTGTGCACTGTTCTCAAGTGCCATTTCTCTGCAAAATGAATAAAAAATGGGGGGAAAGGAAGGTACAGGTGAGGGTTTTAAGTTGGAAGAACAGTCTCAGATGAAAACTAAAGCTGCACAGGACTAGTGGCTAATGTAGAGGTGGAGACCTCAATAGTGATCAGGAGGAGGAGGAAGGAAAGCATTTGATTAATTGTGGTTAAAAGCAAGAAAAGTGATACAGTTATGTGCACAATGCATTCTTAACTTACAGAACTGCAGCCCCTCTAGATTGTGCGTGTAGCCACTTGTGTGAAAGATTATGTCTGAAATTAATATGTAACATAGAGAAAAAATGACAACAAGCAGAGCTATTTTATCCTAAGATAGGATTACTGTCGAGAATGTAACTCAGATCATTTGTATCACCTGAAATACAAATGTTCTGAGAGTTCTGCCCTTTGCATTCAGAGCAGGCGACTTTTAAACAAAAGTGGATTACCTCCATTAGTTTGATTCTGTGCCCATCACAACAGTCTCTTACCACTTTCCTGTGAAATAATTATCTGTAATAAGATCTTGTAGATAGAAAGCTGAGAAAGGAGGAGAGGAAGAGTTTCTGTTTCAAGAGAATGAGGGAAGTAGTTTGGAAATCATTAGACTCGTTCTAATAGTGTAGAAGTGTTAGTGTGGAAATTGCTGAATTTATGTAGTAAATTGAATGTCTAATTGTTATACCAAGCTGCATTCTCTGCAGTCTGATCAATTATGTTGTGTAACCTAAATGAAACAGATTGCCTTTTTTTGTTTTTTCTTAAGCCTTTTGCCAGTGCAAATGTGGATTTGCTTTTCAGCTCCTCACAAGAAAATACAGGCATACCTTGAGTGAACACAGATGTTTTAAGGAAAGTTAGTTTGCACAGAAATCAGAGATGATTTGAGGAAGAAATACTTCCACTCCACCTCCTGCTGTTTTCCCCTCCACATGTGCATCTCTCTGACCCCCACACGCTTATGCTCCATCTTTTCTTTGACCTTATGTGAATCAAAATCTTTTAAGAAAAGAAACAATTCAAATTTGCTGAAATAAGATAGAATGATATTTAACTTTGGCTTTGACATATGCTGGAGTTTGAGGTTATCTATTGGTGGTAGATGGACTGGTGTCCGAACAAGTTGTGTTTTCTGCCTTACTCCATGGAAAGTTTTAAACACAAAAAACAACTGCAGCTTTTCCCAGTTGAGGGCTGGTGTATGAAATGCTGATGTGGGAGACATGGCCTCTATTGCCAGCTGAACCACAGACCAGCTGGGTGACCTTGAGATTTCCCCTCACCTTTCTTCAGTTTCTGCATCTAGGGAAAAAAACAAAGCAAAACAAAAACTAAACTTGGAGATAAGGATACATCCCTCCTCTTGTGCTGATACCCAAAGTATCCCTGAAACTGCTGCAGCCTCAGACAAAGCGGTGTTAATGCAGCCAAGGTGATGCTGACCTCCAGTGTGGAAGTGATAAGGGCTTATTCTCATAAAGAAATAAGGTCTTTTTCTCTCTCTTTGTTGTTGTTTTGTTTTCCTTTCCGCTGTAACTTTTCTTGTCATATTTTTCTGAAGCGTCTAGGTGTAGCAGTGAGCTTTAAATGCAACCTCTCACACTTGGAAATGGTGTTGAGAGGCAGCCTACGTGCTGAGCCGTCTTGGTACTCTGCCTGGTTTATTTTCCTTCTCTTTCAAAGCACTTGAAAGCAGTTAATAAGAGTAAACTTGAAACCTGTTGTACCTCCAGAGCAGTGGAGAGAAAAGAGCACACTTAAGGCAAAGTCATTCCCGTTGATTGTGGTCAGAGGAAGCTTAAGGAGTTGTGTTTTGGTACATGGAACTACTGGACAACTTAGAAACTCATCAGAGCAGTGGCTTTTACTTCATAGCACGGTTTCTTGGGTTCTCAGGCTGAAATGTTTTGAGGTTTTTTTTTTTCTTCCCCCCCTTTAGCATTCACAGAAAATAGGCTGTTAAGAAGCGGAAAGCATGCAATTTATAGCAGATGGGCATAAACTGCTCCAGCTCTACAACTGGAATGGGATCAATCAGGAACACTACATGCACCATTTACCCAGAAGAAACCCACCTGGGGGAACCCTGTGGAATTTTAGCCTATTAAGACAACACCTTAACAAGTTTAGTTTAAATAAAAACTTGTCGGCAGGCATTAAGTGAAGTAAAACCCCTTGCTCTCCATCATCTACTCCTGTCCCTTTGAGGAATGTTCTTCCTATTGCAGTGTGGCAGCAAACCTTCTCCCTTTTTTCCTTTTTTTTTTTTTTTTTTTTTTTTTTTTTTTTTTTTTTTTAATCGTTTTGTTTTGCTTTGGTTTTTTTCATCTGTAACTTTTGTTCAGCCTGTTCTTACAAGCCAAGCCCCACGGAGGTTCAAGAAAGTTCCACTCCATTTACTGGACTTCTAAATAGAAGGCATTTAGCTGAGCCAAGTGATTAGACTTTTTGTTGCATTTAACCACTCCCTTTGTATGTAGCTGGCTGCCTGGTGATCTCTCTGCTTTAGTCCATACTCGTATTTTATTGTTGTCTCTTTATGAATGTTTCTCTTTTATCCTGTTTATTTTTATTTTGGGGGGAAGCATCAGGTTAATGATACATATTATGTGCAAGGAGTGGGTGGGGGGAGACTTTTAAGACAATCCTTTCCTTTGGGAAATATAACAGTACACTGAAAATGTAGCTCTAGTAAGGCTTGTAAAAGAGATTGGGGCATACAGTATAATGTAGCATAAAATGGAGTATGTGACTTTAAAGAAACTAATCTATTTTAGGCTAATGTTTTAAATTTTGCATTTGCCCCTTTTCTTTTCCCCCAAGTGAAATAAAATTGTGTTTCAAATCCATCACAAACCCTGAGGGAATTTTAGAGGAGAAGTGAGGCAGGCCAGAGTTAAGTTTTCCTCCTGTACTTGCAGCCCAAACCTTTTACCCCCCCTTACCAGTAGACAGACCAGAAAGCAAAATCTGACAGTAAGTGCAGTAGAATCTTCCTAATTCCTAATTGTGTTTAATTTTGGGACATTTTTTATTTTTGCACTCTTTCTGTCCTGAAGAAGCAGTAAATTTTGGTGACTGCTTGCTGCTGAAATCAATATAAATGTTGCTTTATAATTTTTTTTTTACCATTTCCTTTTCCTTATTAACCCTTGGCAATGTCATTCCAGGTGCCACGTTGACATTACTGCCTTGCCAACAAAGCAGACCAACTGCTTGGAGCTGCCTCTGGAAAAACATCCAGGGTCCCTGCTGATGCTGATTGCTGTTGCCCCATGTACAGGAGTGTCCATCTCTGATCTGTGTGTCTGTCCTTTGGGAGACCCCAATGAACGGCAACAGATTTCTCAACGTTATGTGAGTTTATCTTTCTTTTTTCTTATTTTCTGTTTTTCCCCTTTTTCTTTCTTTTTTCCTTTAATTTTGAAATAGTAAAAAATTGCAGGACAAAAAAAATATTCTCCAGTCATAATAACGTCCCCTACCAAAGACAACTATTAAATGGAGTGGTTGTTGCATTTCGAATGACATGGAGATTGGCAGGGCAGATAGACCTGAGCAATTTGCCTGTTTGTATTTGTTGAGTTTTAAACTAATGCTGTTCTTTGCAAACTTGAATTGTATTAGGAGATTATCACGGGGAATGAGACACTGAATACCATGAAGAGATAATAATATACTTAGCTTTATTCCCTCCTTTGGGGAGGTTATTTTCCAGACTTTCAAATGTTGGGAGGTAAAGCTTTGTGATGGCTGCCATGTCCTCAAAAGCTGGTCAGGAAGGAATAAGTACATCTCAAGTTGTGCCAGGGGAGGTTTAGATTGGATATTAGGAAACAGTTCTGCACCAAAAGGATTTTCAGCACTGCCAGGAGCAGGCTGCCCAGGGAAGTGGTTGAGTCATGAGTGCTCAGGTATCTAAAAGACCCGTAGGTGTAGCTTTTAGGAACATGGTTTAGTGGTGGGTGTTGCAGTGCTGGGTTAAATGTTGAACTTGGTGATCTTAGAGATTGCTTCCAACCTAATCAATTCTGTTATAAATTATTTAGTGGTTAAACAGTCTCTGTTTTTTACTGAATTACAAGCAAAATACATCTTTGTGCTTTTCTCCTTGCAGTGTATAAAGAATTCCTTTCGGGACATAAAGGACATTGGCTTCTTACAAGTCAAAGTTTTAAAGGCAGTGGACCTGATGGCAGCAGATTTTTCAGGTATTTTATTTCTATTTTGCAGCCTATGATGCTATAATATATTGCAAATGATAGACTTTGTGCAGTACTGTCAGCTGATCAAGGAAAAGTAAATCATCCCATCATCTTTCCAGCGGTGAAACCTGCCTCAGGGAGCTGAGATACCAAATGGCTTTGACTGCCAAAAGTATGTGGGAATGCCCAGTGGATGGAGATCTTAATTTCCCTTTAGACCTGAGCAATCTGACAGATAACTTCACAACAGCACGTCATGCTAAGTGTTTTTTCCATCAGGAATATGTAAAATAAGCGTTGATACACAGTGATGGTGCCTGTAAAGCACCTGCGAAGCAAAGCCTCTCCATCTTCTATCAGGTGTCTTGTGAGTTTGCAGCAAGACTGAAAGATTTTGGGGTGCCTGATGTGGTGCTGGGTGTGTGGGTTTGGGTGATGCTGCAGGCTGTCACCTGAAAGAGAAAGCTTGTCAGCAATAGGGCTGTGAGTGTGATGCTTTCTCTTAGAGCTTATTTGAGGCTTCAATTTGGGATGACCTTTTTGGTGCTCTTACTCCATGAAAAGTATGGATTTTCCACTGAGCTGTTCCTCAGGTTGTGCTTGGTCCTGACAGCAGTGGACACTAACACCTTTTAAAACCACAACTTTATATTGTACCTCGGGGGAAAGTCTAGGAGGTTGATACTTCTCTGTAGCGACTGCCTGGATATTATTATTTTTATTATCATCTTCTCCAGGATTCTGGAGACCTTTTAATTCCCCTCTCTATCTCACAGCAGCTCATAATTCACAGGCACAGCATTGTGTGTTGTGTATTTGCTGACACAGTCCTTTTTTTAAGATCAGTTGTTGATAAGGGCAGGAAAGGTGGTGGAGGGGAAACATTCTTGCCCCATTCCCTCGTATTTGTGAAGGTATTGTTACAGATGAGAATGCTGCTCCTAGAAAAAGGAGCAAAGGAGAAAGCCCACGATTAATCATGGTACTATTTTAGGGCTATATTCAATTTGCTGCTTAACCCTGAATTGGAAAAAAAAAAATGTTTACTGCAGAGAGCAAGAAGTAACTGAAGAACTTAATTTGAGAAAAAACCAAACCAAACCAAAACCTCTCAATAACAAAAGGTAACTTGTAAAGAAATCCATATCTAAATTGACATTGTGTATAGGTCCCTGTGGAATTAGGAGTGTAATGCACCTTGCTGACTAATTTAATTTTATAAGTGTAGCACAGCAGAACAGCTCCAGCTTTGCCATGTGCCAAAAGTTCCATCTAGAAATATGTGAGGTTTTAATATAGACAGAATTCATGGAAAGAGCTGAGCCCAGAAGGTTATTTACCCTCTGGAAAACTTTGCTGATGCTAAAGCAGTTGCATCAGTGATGGATTTGGCCCCCTCTCACTCAGTACTCAAACAGGAGCATGTGGGTGGATAATGAACATTGGAAGAGACACGCAGGTTCTTGATTCTGCAATTCAAAGACTTTTCATACAGAGTATGTGACACACATTCCTTGTGCATAGCACAGAATGAAATTCTGCTTAAGTAAAAGGTTACTCAGTCTGTCATTATATTCAAAATAACCCAGGCTTTGAGCCTGATTCATGAAGCAAATGACAAATTGTTTTTCAATGGCAGTGCTGAAAATATCCTAGTATTATGCTGTAATAGACCCGCCAAATTGCAAAAGGATGCAGCCATTTTAGGTAAAAATAGCATAATTTCTGATCATGAAATGAGAGACATAAAGATTAATTATCTGTTCTGAGCCATTCATAAATGATTAGTGCAGCAATTATGGGCTTCCATAATAGAGCCCTCCTAGAGCAGTGCCATATTTCCTGCATTGCCAAGGAGACTGCTCAGATTTATTGTTATTGATAAAAGTAAATTCAAAGTCCCAGCTAAAAATCTAATAAAGGGGAAAATCGCCGAGGGAATCAGAGGTACAAAGATTTCCAGGGGTTAATAGAGGAGCAGTGTGAGCAGGGAGTGTCCCCTCCCTGTCCCTTCCCAGAGCAGTCACGAGCCTTAAATCCCCCAAGTCCTGCAGGCTGGTGGGTATGGTGAGTGCAATGCCACCTTATGCCTTGCTCCCTCAGTAAAGATTGGATTTTGGTGTGATTGGGATTTCTGTCAGTTGCTTGTATGTTGTCATCCTCGATTTTAATTGCAAGTGTTTAGCCTGCTGTAATAATAGTGATCAGAAAACACACACTTATCTGCTTTGGTTTCGAACAGTGCTCTAAAAATCCATATTTTACTCTTGGACATACATTTTTTGGCTGGTTTCCAGACAGCTGTATCATATATGTAGAAGCTCTTCAGCCACAGCTAGCCCAGTTTGAGCCTTCCATACTTTTATATTCCTAGATAATAGTTCTGTTGACGTGGAAATGACTTTTTCTGCTTTGTTGGATGTTTTCTGTGTACGCATGAGAGTTCTTCTCAAACACTGCATTTGCTCACTGACCAAAAAATAGCATTCAGAATACCAAATTATACAGTGGGATTGTTTTTGGCATATACCAGTTTGCATTTCAAGCAGTTTCTCTGAAAGGCTACATGCATTTTCCACACTTATCAGGGAATAGGCCGTAAGCTGAAAAGGAGAAGACAAACAGATTCCAGTAATGCACATGGTCTTTAAACTTTACCAGTATTGACTAGTTAATACCCACTGTTTACATACTGAAAAGATTGCTGTTTAGTTTATAAACTTCTGAGAGTAAGACCCTTAAAAGCTCTGCATTAATAATACAGAAAATAAGGATTAAGAAAAGGACAGCTTTTGCTTAAATATCTTGTTTGTCTGGTATCTAAATCCCTGCATTGCTGACATATTTAGTTGCCTACATGGAAGTTAGGCTGGAGTGCCAATAGCTGAATTGTATGTGAGCATTGGAGATTAGATTAAATCAGATACTGAGCCAGACATGCTGATAAGGGGCCACTCTGCTCACAAAGGAAACTGCTGAGCTGCAATGAGTTGGGAAAAGGATAAATTCATGTAATGTGAGTGAGCAAAAAATACAATAGCAGACATGTGTTCACCTAATAGATTCCATGTTGACATCCTTCTTTTGAGAGGAGGGGTTTTTCTCCTTATTTGTTTTGTTTTGTTTTGTGGGGTTTGCTCTGTTTGCTGTAAGTACAGTACCTGGATCATGCATGGTTTCTCCAGATGATGTTGGGTTTTGTTTAAACTGTGGCATGGTGTAGAGCCTTCATAGCTTCAAGGACTTGCTGACATGGAACTAATAGAAGAAGTGCTTCTGATTTCAGTCAGTGTCGTGCTTGTTGTCTCTCGATGTGGATACTTAATCCTGTAATCAACTGAAGAAGACCACAGGCTCTAAGCAGAGATAAAATAGGGAGTGTAACTGCAGCTCTGCTCCTTCCCTGGCTCAGAACAATGGTGCTGCTTTCTGAAGGGCATCTGAGTAATTGTCAACATGAACAGATCTTTCTTGCTGTAAAACTGAGCGATGATTGCCTGAAAGTCTCAGATTTCAGGTATTGGAGTGAAGCCCCCTGAGTGAGCTGTAAGGTAAGTGTTGGAGTTTCCAGAACTGGGGATGATCAGAGATACTGGTTTTCTGGGCAAGTCATTCCAACAGAACAGGGCACTTTGCAGTTTCTTTAATGGATCCAATTTTATTTAGCCAATCATTTCCTCAGCCCTGCTGCAAAGCGTCTGCATACTAAACACCATAATTTTTTTTTTCTTTCCTTAGGCAAAAGTGATCCTTTCTGTGTCTTGGAGCTGGGAAACGACATGCTTCAAACACACACAGTTTACAAGAACCTCAATCCAGAATGGAACAAAGTTTTCACATTGTAAGTGGATTGCTTTGGAAACCATGCAGCAACTCCAGTTTGCAGCTTAACTAGGAAAGCTATTGACTTTGGGAACGTACAAAGGTCAAGTTTAAGATATGTCATTTTTTTCGTAGTCAGAGAGGATGTTGGAGAAATCTCAACTATAACTTAATTAAAGCCTTTTGCCTTTTACTAGTTCTTGCATGGAGTTTATTAATAGAAGTCATTAAAAGAAAAATTACTGTGATATTTATAGGAAGAATCATGACTAGACATAATGGAGTCATAGCTTGATCCAAGAGATAATGTAACAGAAAGTTGAGACCAGATACTCACGCCTACATTTTCCGTAACTTAAAATAAAATATGTTTCATTGAACCTTGGTAGAATCCTTGTTTAATTTGAAGTAAGCAGAGAATTAGAGCTCATATTGGTTTTGGTATATCTTCTGAATTTAAACTAGTCAAACATGCTCCAAATTAGATGCTTAAATTTTTATGGAAATCAAGGTATCCTTTTATTTGTCACTTTATTAATAATAAAAGTTATAATTTAGGTATTGCTTTTAGGCAGCCCAGTTTTTTAATCTCGCTTTTTGCTGACAGAGATTTTTGTGAATAAGTGAGTGAGATAAACGTCTCCCAAGACTGCAGCAGTCTGTGCAAAGGCTGGCAATGAACCATTTGTGACGTTTGCATCTGTCCACTGGAAGAACAGCTTGAAAATTACGAACTTCTTGCTAAAGCAACATTCATAAATACTAGGCTGGATGAGAACACAAGAAAAACGATCTGATTTCTTGAATAGAAATACTTTGCTGGATTTCTGTTTAATTCAGGGGAGCAGCTGAACTCTTGTCTCTTGGAGTCCTTTCTCATACTTTGTTCTCAAGAAGCTTCCACTCATCACTGTTTTTTCTGAGACTGTACCAGCAGATGAGTCTTGTCAGATGTTCAGCCAGCAAAATAAATCCAATAACAGTCCAAATTTATTTTATTTAAAAAGAAAGTTTGTGTCTGTACTTCCTGTGGGACTTAGAAATGTCAGCTTAGTCAGCTATGGACTCTCTCTAACTTTCTTACTGATGTTGCCTGGCACCAAATCTGCAGAGCCAGTCAGGCACTCGCATCTCTCCTTAGATTTTTGTCCATTAAAAAAAAAAATTAATTAAGCCCTTAAAAGCTATTGATGATGTAGATGCGTTTTGGAGCAGTGTGGATTGTTTTGGGTGGATGAGTCCATTTCAGCTGGAGCTTTCAATACCACTAGAAAGCCATCCTTGTTATATCCAGGTTTTCTGCAACACACTTATCTGTGCAGTTTTAATGCAATGAAACTTGGGTTTGCATTCAACCCTTGACCTCTCCCAGTCCACCAGCATTCTCTGTTGGAGAGCTGATTTTTTCATTGACAGCATCACCAGTCCAAAAAATACCAAAAAGTCACTGCCTGGTAGTTTCTTCACCTAGTTATGCAACTGAAACATGAGGGGAAAGCTTGGAGAATACCCATCACTTGATTCATTTTGGGGGAGAATTTAATTAAATGCTAGTTATATACCCCAAGGTAATAAAAACTTAATTAGTAAAACAGTAGTCTCAGACCTTTGTGGAGGAGACTGTGTGCATGTGTATTGAATATTATTTTTTATGTGCCTGCACTTTTTTGTTTCAGCCCTATTAAAGATATTCACGATGTTCTGGAAGTGACAGTGTTTGATGAAGATGGAGATAAACCCCCTGATTTCCTTGGAAAAGTTGCCATCCCTTTGCTGTCTGTAAGTTAACCTTTACCACATGTATCATGGTTGGCTGAGAACAAGTTTCGGTTTTTTCCCCCCATAGCACAAAACTCCAAGATTTAAACAGGTTTTGTGATCTATTCATGCCTTAGTTGGCAGTGTTTATAGTTCTCCTTAGTGTAACAGCATTGTCAACCCATCTCAGTACAAATTTGGTTGATTGGAAAGCAAATTGCAGAAATGTTCATACTTCATCAGTGCCATGTAGGTCTGAAAACCTAATTGAGTCGTTCTGTGTTTCCACATCATCTTCTGAAGGTAACATTTTAAGCATGTCTTTGTTCCATCTTGCTTCTTTTTACTCCAAGAATGTAATTGCACATCGCAGTAGGATTGACTAGAGATAGCTGTTGTTACTGGCACAGCTGAATGAAATTACCTAAAAGGGGTGTTTTCCACTCCATAGTGCTTTTAAAGACTGGTGGCTTTTGTTCTGTAAACAAATATGTGAGGAGTGAGCGCTACCATGGAAGTATAAAATCAAAACTGGAAACAAAGTGAGCTCAGGGGAAAGTGGTTGCTCTGGAGATTAAGGAGAGTTGAAGCTTTTTCAGAAACAGCCAAAAAAGGCCAAGCTAAAAAGAGTGGAACATGAAAGGATCATTAAAGGACTTTAATAGAGGAATGGGGGGGAAAGCAGCTTTGTGTTTGGTAAGACTGATTTAATTTTGAAACAAGACTGGTAGTCATAGCAAGCAAACCAGATCAAGAGGATGTAAACAGCTCCATGTGTATGTGCAGTGTCACAGAAAGTTCTGGTAGCTTCTGCAGTAACGTGTAGGAAGAACTTTCTAGGCTGTGACTTATTAAATCAATTAGTATATGAGGCTTGAAACATCATGGGGCTCTTGTGTCATATTAGCCAAGTTGTGTAAACACGTTTAGCTGTAAGCATAGGGGTTTCTGTCAGTTGTGAGGCAGTGATGCCTTACAGGAGGTTCCCTGTGCTGAGGGGAGGCTGTGACAGAAATCTGTGCAGTTGAGCCCTGTGCAGACGTGTGGGGTGATGGTTTGTTGTGGAAACATCGCGGCGTGATTCTCGGGGTTGTCCCATGCAGGAGTTGGACTCAAGGATCCTGTGAGTCTCAAGGATCCTGTGAGTCCCTTTCAGGTCAGGATATTCTCTGATGACATTCATGCTTTCCCTGTGTAAGCTGATTCCAGCAGCACAGGCTGTGGTGAGATGCTTTCGGTAATGCTCAGTGTGATGCTGTGAGCAGTAGCGCTCACAGATTGGCAGATGGTGGATCCTGATTGAGGCTGCAGAGTGCAAAATTGCAGTCTTGTTTTGAAACATCCCTGTGAAAGCAGATTCACCTCTGCAGAAAGGCTGGCACACATCTTTCAGGGTTAAGGCAAGAGTTTGTCTTTGAGTTTTAGAGGTCAGCTGCTGCAGGAAAGGCAGTGATGGATTTGTGGGGCTCTGTCCCAGCAGACACTGGAGAAATGGGAGATTTCTAGAGGGGAAGCAAAGGTCCCATCTGATCAAGGCAGGCCATGTAAGCCTCACAGCATCAGCACAGTTTAGGTAAGGGACCAGTCAAGATCAGAGAGGGGCACTGAAACATTGGGTATTTCCAAATAAATAATGAGCAACCCAGAAAACTCTTGAACTGACTTAGAGGATATGATCCTAAACTAAGGAATTTATATTATTTTTTAATTTATAGTGGCAAAGAAATAGATCTGTGTGCTCCAGTTTTGTTCTGATTTTGTCTAAATAAGTGTATTTCTTGTATTTGTGAATTAAAAGCAATGTGGCTTCTGAATCTTCACAAAAGTGTGTTTGTTTTCATCCACCCTGTGCTGTTCACACTGGTGTCTGAAACAGGGGAACCCCAGCAATTTGGGGATATAAAGAGCCTAAGATACAGGATCTGAGAGTAAATACTGAGGTCTGTGTGCCCCACACGCTGTTGTGAGCTTTACAATGCTCTTCCTTCCGTGGCTCAGACTATGCGATCTTTTTTTTCTTTGATATTTTACATTGTTCATCTATTTTTTTTAGCTTGTCAATATCTCCTATTTTAGAATAATACTAGAGTCAGTTGGGCATGGAGGATTATTTGATGTTTACAGGGAGGAAAAACCTCTGAACATCTTTTATTCCATTTTTGATCACTTTGTTAATTTCTCCCCAAGTCCTCGTATCTCTGATGTTACTGGAAGAGAGTGGCTGGAGCAGCTGCTCTCCTGCAGACCCAGAGCTTGCCAAATGGCCTGCATGATCGGCAGCAGGCTGTGTGGGCTCACAGTGAGAAGATGTTAGATTTGGATTTTCTGTTGATTTTATAGCATTTGTCAAGTATCCCTTAGGAAGCATGTAACAAGGCAGAGGAGGGGAGTGCATGTGTGTGGTAACGTCCAAACTATTCAGTGTAGGTTTTTCTGTGTCCAAGGTTTGGGACAAAAAAAAATAAAATAAAAATTGTTTATGCTTTCCCTTGCCAACTGATCTTCTTCCTTCCCATCCAAACTTCTCTGCCTCCTATTTCAGTCAAATCTAGTGTAAATATACTCATCTCTGCTTCTGATTAAAAACATTTTGCACCTATTAACTTGGTATGCTCAGAAAACTGTAATTTTCTAAGCTCTTTTTCTTCAAATGGGAATTTCAATGTATGTTGTCATTTTGACTGTAACTTTGAATGTATCCTTTGAACCATTTAGATAAATATACTAAAAGAGAACAAAAGTTAAAGACTCAGGGAGGCCTCACAGCCATGTAGATTTAATTTCTGTATGTAATCAGGCCTAATATTTGCCTGGCATTGAATTGTCTTTTGAAAATAGATGTGCTTTTGCCATTCTTCTTTCCTGTTAAAAAAGCACAAGTTTGACTTGTGAGCTGTCAGCAAGTGAAGTAAGTTTACTTCAGGAATTGTTCATGGATGACTAGATTCCTTTCTTAATGAAAAATTGCCTTGAATAAAGTATATGTTGGAGGGATATGAAATGTTTAATTAATATGACACCGAATTTTGGGTTAAATGTGTTCAGTAGTCCCACACTGGCATTTTGCAAACATGACTACACCCTCATCATCACATTAACACAGGAATAATCTTACAGCACAAGAATTCAGGGACAGTGAAATTATGTATTCTTTCCTTTCATCCTTGACTGTGTCTAGGATTATTACAGGAACCAAATAAGAAAAAATAAAAAGCTGGGCAGCATGAAAAGAGTTTTAAGGTGCCAAATGATGAATAAACCTTCAAACTTCATGTTCTGGTAGATGTGATATAGCAGAATTGGGTAAATGCTCATTTGCTAGCAATAAACTGAATTTGGGAACAGAGGGAGAGAAGTTTGTAGTTGAGCTTTAACTTTTCCAAGTTGATGAACATATTGTACTTGTTTTCTCCTGTTCTTTTAGGACAAATTACTGTCCTCCTCTAAAGCATGTGTGAGACCTCGTCTCAGACACTCCTCTGGTCAGCCACATTCACAATTTACAATAGAACAGACAAATCAGTGCCACCATGGTGTCCAGCAGAGTGATCCTTGTCTTGCCAGAGGTGACCCATAGAGTACAGCTTGGCCAAGCCTTGGGCTGGGAAAGGAGATCCTGGGGAGTGAAAGGGAAGCCCAGGAGCACTGAACAGAGCAGGCTTTTGTGCCAGAAACTGGAGAAGAACCTGGGGAATGGAGAAGTAGGGCAAAAACTTTATTACTTCAAGAAAGAAGTTTGATAGGTTTTAGAAGTTTTGTAGGTTCTGGGGGACTTGAACTAATTATCAAAGAAGTCCTTTCTATCTCTGTGTTCCTTTGTGTCCTAGATCTTAGTAAAGGCAACCGTGTGTCTCTTTGTGAGGGTCTGTCTTTTTTCTTCTGCTTCAAGAGACTCCTATCTCCTAGAAGGCTGCAAGTTATTAGAGACATGGGAGCATATAGTGTGCTTCAATGAATTTGAAAGCAGAGTATATCAAATATCCTCATGTAGAAAGGCCTTTGAGTGAAGAGTTGTAGCACAGAATGGAATGTTTTTTATCTGCTGGATTATGAGGTCAGAGTAGTCCTCAGCTGCACCCTTTTTTTCCAGCCAACGGGAAGAGGTCTGTGAAATATTCTCAAGTGCCAGACAAGGTCAGTAGCCAACGATACACTGAAAACAAGGAGTGTGTCTTTGGCAAGTTTAATTGTCTAAAGGATGGCCTGGATTCAGAGAGCAGACACCTGACAATTGCACTTACTTAGCACTTGACCATAAGTGCACAGTCCTTTCCAGGAGAAAGTTTTAGAGTTTGAGAAAAGAGTTCGAAATCACTGTGTTTATGCAATGGAGGCAGCTGTGAAGTGTGCTGTCTGTTCTGACTTTTATCCTGATCATGAACCAGGATTTTTGGAATGGGAAAAAATCCCTCACCTCTCTTCCAGGGAAAACAACATCTTGTTTCTGACATTAGATTACCCCCCAGCCACTCACTGCTCTCTGAAAAGGTATCAACAGGGTTGTTGTCTCAAGTATCACCTAGGATCCTTGTGCTCCCAGGGTTTTCAGCTCCTCCTCAGTCTGGCTTGAAACCCTCATACGAAAACCCTGCCTGCTTTCTTTCAGCTCATCAGCTCCATAATCTCTTTGGTCTTTGGATACCAGTCCTCTGCCAGAACCCCAAGTCTCCATTCCAGTTTGGATCCCACAGAAGGTTATTCCAAATGAAGTGTTTGGGGTAAAGAGTTTTGGGGTGAAGGAGCAGGCATTTTGTACAAAATTGGTCAGTGCATATGGCAAGACTGGGGAGGAGCAAAACCCTCTTTATTCATGTACAGGTGGATCAAATATGTGGCTTACTTTCATCTTTTCCCGGGGAAATACATCCTTTGATAAGGTGAGGTGTGTGTCTATTACAAGACAGCTTTATGTTATGCAGGGCAAATGGGATGACATTGTGCATCAGCAATGAGCTCAAGCAGGAATATCAGAGGTCCCAAATGCTTTAGATGAATTACCCTTGGAGAGTGGCCATTACCCTCTCCACACGTCACGGGTGTTGATGTACAGAGGTTTAACCCAGCATTCTTCTGTCAGGTCATCAATATATGACATTGAATCTGCATCAAAGCTGGATACAGAGTGAAGTTTTCTTAAAATCAATGTAAAAAAAAAAAACCTCTAAACCATATTTCTTTAAGACAAGAGCAATGAAAAAACACGCTTTGCTGCGTAAGGGTCCTGTCTTCTCCGTGTTTTGTGTCATATCAATCTTGGCTTTTGCTATTTCATTAAAATTCCCAAGCGGTCAGAAGGTTGTTGCTTAATAGATTTAGCATTGGCTGGCTACATCAATACTGTGTTTAGTCACATTTGTTTTACTGGGGACATCTGTGCAAAGAGTTTAGCAAATATATTCATTCATTTGAGAGGAACCTGGTGCACTTTGGACCTTGACTGGATGGTGGTCTCGTGTACCTCAACATTTCCATCAGTTAGAGGCAACTTCAGGAAGTGTTTTGCCTCAAGTGCCTCTGTAGGTCGAAATATTTATTGCAAAAAAGAATTTCAGCTTTTCTTCCAACTGATAATTTCCTTATCAGTGGTCCTGTATGCAGAAGGGATGTGACATAGAATATACAGTTCTTTCTGTGAAAACATGGATATGGTTTTGTCTTTCTGTGTTTACTCAGAAGAGGGAAATTCCCCAGATATCAAGCATTCACATGGGATGAAAATCCAGACTATTTTTCTGACGGTGAACTTGCAAAATGCAGCATGTGGGTGTGGTAGGCACTGCTGTGCTCATGTTAATCACAGGGTTATGGGCAGTCTGGCTTGGTGGTTGAGCCCCAGTAAGCTATTAAGAGGCTTTCAGAGAATGCAGGCATTAGTATTCAGTGAGGATATAAAGCATCTTCAATAAAGGAATAGTATTGATTATGTCTCTTTAAGGTGCTTACCTGCAGATATTTTCCCATTTAATTTGAATATTCCTTTCCCTTCCTTTTCCCATAAGTAGATGTTAAGATAAGCTGTTTCAGACACAGATATCAGAGCTACTCATTGATTCAGATCTGTGTGACATCATCAGGTTTGTAGCAAAAGCTGCTTGGGTGACGGAAGAAACCTGATTTTTCTGGCACTGAGGTTCATCCTGTGACCCCAGCCCTGGCTGCTCTTTTCCACAGCTGGAGAGAGCATCGAAGCAGTCTTTAGGAATAGCAGAAACTGGGGGAGAGCACCTAGAGAGCAGAAAGAAATGGGTGCAAAATGAAATTATTGTAACTGTCTGTCTCTCAAGTTGGGGAAGAAGCTGAGCAGAAGCTGAACTCTGCCCCAAAAACAGGATTCAATGAAAATGGGAAGTATTTTGCATGTTTTCTTGTGGGCACAGTTGAGACATGCCACCAGTGTAATCTCCATGCAGTCGTGGGCCTTAGAATTACCCTGTACCTTTTGTTGAACCACACTGCCCTAGTATGGTGCCAAAACTGTAAGGGAGTCTTTTGTTTGACTTCTTTTTCAGGTTTTTTTCCTTTTTGTCCAAAGGAAAATGCAATGGAGACAGGCCGTTTCATAGCCTACCATTCTTCTCTTGTGCTTTTTTCCCTCTGAATAAAATCTAAAGCTAAAATATCCGTGTGAATGTTTAGTCCTGGGTTGAGTTATAATTGCATATCTTTTTCCAGACAGTTTGAACACCTAGAATTAAATATGCCAAATAAATCTGACTCTAAAACTTTATTTGCACTGCATTACTTCCTGCCCTGTTCAATTTAAGAATAGCTACGACAGTAATAATGACACCATTCAAGAAGTTTCCCAAGCAACCCCTATTTACAAATACAGAGGTGAAAATAACTTGTTGCTGATTTTACTGCAACTGTTTTGAAAACACCTGCAGACACACCCAAAATGTTTGATTCAGCTCCAGCTCTTAAAATGAAGAATCTTTTCCCCAAAGCATTTTTTGAGTGCCAAATACCACAGTATCAGGCTCAAATACTCAGAAGCATTTCCTTTTTCTATCAGTTTAGCTCTGTGCCACATTTCTTTTCCTTCTGGGTTATGCTCTTGAAAGATGTAAGAAAGAAATATATCCCAAGGAATATAAAGAAGGCTTCCCAATATCTGTTGCTTCTGATGTAAATGGCTGAAATGTGATGAGAAATATATGTACCTGAAATACAAGGGAGTTCAGCTCCAAAATTAATAACCCTGGAGAATCCATAATTAGGATATTGTGATGTATACTGGACGTCTGGATCTCTGCAGACACACTGGGAATAAAGTGCATTCTATCCTGTCACAGCAGACTCCATGAACCAAAGCTCAGGCTAAACCTGTTGCTGGTGCATCCTCTTGCACCAACGACCTCAAACCAAATCCTCCTGTCTCAGTGTCCCTGCCATCACTAAAAACATTTATCCTTTAATTTGTAAAATTTAACAAAACCACTCTTTTCCACGCAAAACTTTGTTTTCATTCAGTAATTTTTTTATTTATTTATTTATTTATTTATATTATTTTAAGGGGGTAAAAGCAAACGGTGAGAGAGCAGAAACCTTTAGGATGGGTTGACAACGCTGTATGTGGCAGTTGGCCCGAGGACCTTCTGATGCCAATCCATTTGGCCCTAGAAGAGGGTCTAATCACTTTGCCAGCTCTTGTTTTGAGGCTGCAGGACTGCAAAATGTATTTTTACCTGCCCCTTTCCTGGGAGCTGCAGCATCCTTTGCTGCCAGCTCCAGGACTGTGTGTGCTTGCTTGTTGTGAAAGCAGAGGTGCTTTGTGATCAGTTTGGTGTTACCGTTTTTATTTATTGGCATTAAATGAATTCCACATAGGTCTCTGTAACTGTAAGGTTTTGGATAAGAAAGTAGGAAATAGCTAGAGTTCCTGGCTGTACACCGCTGAGGATGCAAAGTTGGTCCTTGTGAGATCCCTCTTCCCTTTCAACCCTTAGGCAGAATTCCCACCTACCCTTTGACAGGCTGTTTTGGTATAGAAAGGGTGGAGCAACACTGGGAAAGAAAGTGACCTTTCCCTTGTCTCGTGAAATCACTTTGTTCCTATTTCACCTTTTTTTTTTTTTTTCTTCTTACTCATTTCTACCATGGTTTATACGAGTGCCTCTTCTAAATGCCAGAGCAGCAATAGCCATTTTAAATATGGTTGCAATTTCATGCCCCCAAATTTCCTCCGTTATCTTTAATCTTTGATCATTACAGTCCCTCAATATAGCTTTTTGGTAGCTGCAGTTTTTTATGTTACTGCTGTTTAGAATTAACTGGTCTGCTTCCTAAAAAGCCAAATGTTTAATCAATACATATCCTACTGTGTATAATAAATACATTTCTGCCATCATTTTTGAGGAGAGAGTGCTTTTGCTTTGAGCCAAATAGTTTACAAAATGGCAAGGAAGATATTTTGTTTTTGAGCTGGTTGGTTTTTTTTTAAATAGATGCTTAATGAGATAGGGCCAACCGGTTGATCAGAGCAGAGAAGTGGTATTGAAATTCAGGGGTGGGGTGGGGGAGAAGTCTTTTACATGAATTAGTTAATTTTGAACATTTGTTACATTAGCATTCACTCCACTTCAGCCTATTCATTACTTTGGATTGCATTTGTTTGCTGGGTAATAATTTGATAACGTTGCAATAAACTAAGCATTAAGAAGTGGTTTCGTGTACTGGAGTGTGCAATAGGTAGGTAAAGTTGTTGTTTGTGGCTCTTTTCCTAAACTTTGGAAGAAAAATCCCATTTTAAACTTGTAATAACAGAGGCTGATTACTTCCCATCAACTCACTGGCTTCCAGGGCAGAATTTTCAGACTGGTTATTGCGTGCTCTGCTCTACTATAAAGTACAAGGTCTGAAAATTAAAGTTGGACTATAAGAGATTTAATCTGCAATTTTATAGGTCTCTAATCCAACGGTTGTTTTGTATTTCAGCCTCCAAGTATATTATCAGGGTTTGGGGGAAGTTTTTATTTTTTATTCTTTTGTGCTTGAGTTATTATTTATTTGTTTGCAGTGTCTTTATTGAGGATTACAGCCAGGAAAATATTGATGCTTTTTCTCCCCTCCCCACCCCAAACTGTAGATTAGAAACGGTAAACAAAGTTGTTACACACTGAAGAATAAAGACTTGGAACGTGCTTCAAAAGGAGTAATTTACTTGGAGCTGGATGTTCTATTTAATCCTGTAAGTTGAAGTATTTTCGTTTTGGTTATCACTGGTGTACAAAAAGTGCGAATCTGCAAGGACGAGGGTGGGGGTGATACTTTTAAAACCAGGAGCCAAGTCGGAAAAGTCCTGTCCCCTTTGCATCTGATGGTGGGAGGGATGTTTGATGCTGTGAGTGAAGATCTGGGCTATCAGAGCTTGGCGTCTCCAGGTGGATGGGATGGAGAACGAACATTTCTGGAGGGACAAATAACCCACAAGCATCTTAGGAAGGAGGTGCTGATTGCTGCAGCCACGGCTTCAATTGCAACAGCCAAAAAAGGGCTTCAGGTCCATTTTATTATACATTACTTTTAACACCTACTTCTCCCCTAAAAAGCTGACCCAGGATGTTGTCTTCCCAGGGTGTTGACAGGAAAATTAATGAGGCATGGACACAGTGCTTAGTTTTTAGGTGGCTGAGTCAGTCTCAATCCTTTATACCCTCCAGCCTTTTACTGAGTTAAACTCCTATTTATTAAGGCCATCGTGGGCTGTGCCGCAGCTCTGCTCTTGCTAGAGTGAGTCCAGCCTCGCCCAATTTAACTTGTCTGCATTTTCCTTAGCATGGAATCATAGAATGGTTTCCAAGGGATCCTAACGCTCATCTCATTCACCCCGCCCTGCCATGGGCAGGGACACCTTCCCCTACCCCAGGTTGGTCTGGGTCCTGTCCACCTGAATGTTTCCAGGGATGGGGCAACCACCCTCCCTGGCAAACGTGTGCCAGTGCCTCGCCATCCTCATTGTAGAAAACATCCACTAAAAGCAACTCCTATGTCACAGAGTCTGGAAAGACTGAGAGATGCTGAAATTCCTAATCTTCCTGAGCAGCACTATGAAAAGGAAATAACTCCTTTAAAACTACATGGTGTTTTTTTTATTGGTTTTTTTTCATTCTTTCTAGATAAAAGCAAGTATTAGAACATTCAAGCCCCGAGAAAAGCGCTTTACTGAGGAGAACCGCAAATTTTCTAAAAAGGTGAAAATTGTGTCTGGGCTAAGCTTTTGCATCTGTCTTGGAAAGATTTGAATTGCTGTAGCACGGTTGCAAGAACAAAACCTATTTATGCATAAAATGCTGAACACATGTAAATTCAGTGTATTTCTGTATATATTAAAAGGTTTGTTTGTGTTAACACGAAATTGCTTTCTGATCTGGCTTGCATCAGTAGTTCTGCTTTGTGCTTCAGAGTGGGGAAAATGATAGCTGTGGATTTTGCACAGTTCACAGCACTTAAAGCTTAATGAGAACCTTATTCTCTTCTTCGTGAAAAAAAGGCTAAATTCCTTATGTAAAAAGCCCATAGGATTTAAGAACAATGGCCATTATTCTTTTTAAAATCAAGAGGCCTTATAATAAGTCCAAAAATCCCCGTTAATTTCTATGGACTAGTCCAAAACATGTAGAAAAGAGGATCAGACTATATTCTCTCTGTCCCTTTTCCTGAGACATTGGTATATTGTTACATGAATGAGGATAAAGGTAGGTTTGTATAACTGTCTTATTTAGTTTTGGCATCAGTTTATGCCTTTTTTCTCGGTTTTTTTTTTTTGTAAGAGATGAGGAAAATCTGGAAGGTTTGGGTGTAATCAGAACGCAGACAGGAGCTGGCGAATGTATCTGAAATAGAGACTTTATCTGTAATATGTGCCCTGGCATGCATTTTGTAGCCTAAATTATCCCTGTTTCTGAAGCAATACTAGGATATTAGTGTGTTTGATTAAACTACTCTTCTCCTCCCCTCCTCCCACTCAATATTTATCAGATCTTATCAAGAAATGTTGATCGCGTGAGAAAAATCACCATGGCAATATGGAATACAATACAATTCCTTTGGAGCTGCTTTCTCTGGGAGTCCACGGTAAAGAGCCTGGTAGCATTTGTGGTAAGTGGATTTCTTCTTTCATTGCATGGGGCTGAGTGATCTGAGATCCCGTGCCTTCCTCCCCACCAGCACAAAGCCCTTCCTCGTTTTGCTGCTGTTGCTGTTTTGTGGCTGCAGGGCAGCTCAGGCCACTCTGGGCCTGATGGGGATGGAAATTGGACCTTCAGGAAAGCCTTTCCTGGCCTGGAGCAGAGGCATTCACCTCCTGCACCGAGCACTGAGGATGCCCACGTCCGTGGTGGGTGATGTCACCACGCACAGGCTGTAACTGTGTGGTGACTCTGGAATTTTATTTTTAATTTGAAACATGGCAGCTGGGGTTTAGGAAAGGCAGGCAGGAGGTGGTGGCCAAGAGGGTGATGTAGAGAGATGCTTTTGATCTCGGTGATGCAGTGAGCTGATGGGTTTTGTCCCTTCCATCTTCCATTGCAATGAGGCATCACTTCACTGCAGGTTAATAATTCCTTCTCTGCCTCTGTTGGCATTGCCTGTTGCAAATTTATTCTCCTGACTGTAATAATACATTGTTTAAAAGAAAGAAAAAGGAGAAGACTGGTCAGTGAGTTCCTCTGCACTCTGCAAACAAAAAGCCAAGTTCTCCACCTGCCTGTCCCACTTTTCATCTCTCTGCTTTTTCCTCTTGGTAGTAAACACCCCATTTGCAGTTTTCTTATAATCCACTCAAGCACAAAAAGATTTTGCCTGCTCTTTATTCTGCGGTGTGACATTTTCTTCATGCTTGAAATGTTTGGCATGCCATTAAAGGTTGCAAAAATCGTTTTGTGGTGGTCCAGCATGCAGAAAGAAAGTTTTTGAGTTGACTGTTGATTAAGCAATACAACATCCACATCTCGTAAGATTTTCTCCTGTATTTACTGTCTGTGAATTGTAAGATGCTTGAAGGCTTTTTTAAGGAAAACACTTCAGTGTATTTGCTACAGATGGGTAAAGTAGACCAATCCTGATTGAAAGAAGCTTCAGAACAAGGACAGAGGAGCTGTCTTCACTCTGTAGTTCACACAGATGAGTGGGTAGGATAAAGAAGGTCTTTTCTCTCTAATTTTTCATCTCCCTGTTCCTTGAAATTCATTCAGAAAGTATTATATATATGTAATATATATATATATATATATAACATATTATATATATTATATATATTTAATAGCTGGAGAGCAGAGTGGTTGGAACCTCACTGAAGTAAGAGTGGCTGTGCAGAAGACTTCTGTGATTGTGTCCAAGGAAGCCAGATGGCCATTCATGCTGGTGCTGGAAAGAGAGGGTAAAATCCCAGTGCCATGTCCTGCCATCACTGTACAGCAGGAATCTAAACATATTTAAAAGGTTTGCTCTTTTTTCATCAAAGCGCTTGTGAAGTTACAGCTGTCAAGTTCAGTTTCCCAAACCTAGGAAAAGTTTGGAAGGGGTGGAGAGGCAGAAAAATAAGAAGGTGGAAAAATGTGTCTACATAAACAGGAATTTATTCCCAGCAAAAAGGAGTATGAGCAGTTTACAAGTTACAGCTTGATAGCATCTTTACTGGATACCATAATACTCCTGGTTTCCTGAAAGCAAGTGGGTAATGGGAAAGGAATAAAAATACTCAACTCTAAGAATAATTACCACAGGCTTCTTCTACAACCCAAAATTTAAGTCTATCTGATTTTTCTCACATGGAGATAATTCAGCTCTGGCACTAAAAATGAAATGCTAATTATATATCTCCCTCTCACTATTTCCAGCGTGAGTGTTCATAGTATTGAAAATATGCACACGGCATGGTAGGTGCAGCATCCCTCCCTGCCCAGCCTGTGTGGGAAATCCACTCCTCATGTGCTGGTTTAAAGATGAGGTGAGGAAGCTGCACAAAGCTTTTCTACCATTTTTCAGCTGGGTTCATGAAACCCTCGTTGGTAGCTTCGATGCCAGTTAGGCCCTCAAACTAGAAAATGCTTTTTAAGAATTTTTAAGAATTTTTTGGCTTTTAAGAATTATTTTTCCTTACTGATGATGTCCCTTGGGCCCCAGGCAATTACCAATTTGATCTGGTATTTCCCTTAGTTTCCCTCTACAGGTAACCCATTCCCCTTCTTCCAAGGGAGAATGAAGTGAGGGAGGAGGAGGAAGACAAGCAGACAGTGAAATCATGTTTTCTTCAGCAATCAGACAAAGCCCACTGCCAGACAGATAAAATATTTGTGAGGTTGTCAGAGGACAGCAATAGCCAAGGAGATGGAATCTTTCACCTTCCTGTTTTAGCCTTCCTTACCCATTACTGCTACAGCTCATGTGTGTGGCAAAGACATCAGCTGCTTTTGGGGGTGTAAGAGAAAAAAAGGGAAAGGTAAAGAGGGAGGAACAGAGGACAGCACAGGGAGGACACGAGTGAATGAGAAAAATGCTCTCACTCTGTTTCCTCATTTATAAGATTCATCATCCCAGGCTAAATTTCTTTATTAGGGTGTAATGGTGAGAGGAGACAGTCCAAGAACATGTGAGTAGATGAATTTTTTTGCGCTATAAAAATGTAATCACATTTTTCATCAGCGTTCTGTGCTTTTAATCTGATGATTTTTCATCTGAGTTAATTGTATAGGCACAGAGGACACTGGGCTCTGCTGAAGCACATTTAAAATCGGAAGTTTTTCAAGCTTAAAGGTTTAGGAAAGGGAGGTGAGATGAAGAGCAAAATTTCTCTTTTGGTGATGTTTGCCCTTTGCATAAAGGGTTTGGTGGAAATGGTGTGACACAACTAGAGAAAACATCCTGGGTCAGAGGAAAGGGTCACACATAGGATTTCTAGGTTCTTCATAGTTTAATTTCCTCACTGATCTGGTGTGAAAAATGGTCACTCATGGCTGTGTGTGCCTGGAAATATCAGGAATATTGAAAAATGTTGCCTGTAGAGTTTACAGTGTTCATATACCAAGAGATGCCTTTAAGCACTTTGTGTATTCTTCTCCATCAGTTCAGGGTTTGGGGGGATTTGTAGACTTTTAAGACCAAAAAGACCTTCAGACATTCCTTTCTGTTTAATCTCAGTATAGTATCTTTGTATTCAACCCAATATGTTGTGTTTTTGATTGAAGCGTATGTCACAAAAAGGTTTTTATTTTGAAGATACCTGGACACATAATTCAGTCCATCCCTGTATGGTCCTTCTCATGTGCCTGACACACTTCACATCCTACCCTGGACAATTTTCTACCAGTTTCCAGTCTCAGTGTTGTAATTTTAGCCTGGTCTTCTTCACTCCTTCGTCATCACACTTTTTTCCACTGAGACATCACTTCCACACAGCATTACTGGTGTCCAAAAAACTGGAGTTGTGTGGTGTAATGTGCCTGGGGGAATGTCTGCTCACAACTCAGATTTTATGTCTGATTATAACCTGTTTGTTTTTCCCATTCATGCATACAAAAACTTGTTTTCTTACCTTCCTGTTGCACACTTAAACCAAGTTTTTGAATGTTCTTTCTGTATGCAAGCACTCCCTGCCTGCTCTGCTCCCCCTTTGCTGGTTGAGGAAGTGAAGTCTGTAATAACCAAATCATTCTTACTCTATTATATGTATTTTTAAAATATTTAAAAGTTAATTTTAGTCACAATGATTTTCATGAGGAATTATGCATCATTGCACATTGTGCTTGTGATTTCGTACAACATAATTACACCTTCTATTGACAGTTTTCTCTGCATTAATGGTAATTATGCCATTTAATGAAATTACAGTAATTGCATTAAAAAATATAATCTGTTGCGAATTAAAAAGGATATATTGACTGGAATTTTTACTATCATATATATATATATTTTTTAAGTTTGTATGATAGTTGCAAGAGACGTTGACAGAATCAGGCAAACGATGGGGAACCAGCCACCAGAGCACCTCTGGTGTGACTGGCGGTGCTGCTCCTGAATTCCTTCAGGGTCCCTGCACACTCACCCATGCCAGAATACTTCATTTTCACTGGCAGCATTTCCCACTCTATCAGGTTTAGGCTTCTTGCTGATCCAGGCTGCTGCCAGGGTGGGGATAGGTGGGAGGGATTTTTCCAGCTCCCTTGCTGGCAGCTGGGGCCACCAGACAAGGAATGCAGCAGGCACAGGCAGTATTTATTTGTTTTGCAGCGACATTTTGCTGTGTCTACTAATTATTTTACGATGGCTTAGTACTGGGAGGAAGGGGAGGAATGTGTGGGGATGCAGCATAACGTGCTGGAAAATTGGGGCTTCTGGTCAAACTCACTGCAGCTTTTTAATGGGGGGCAGCTGGGAAGGCAACAGGCATGGGGTCGTGTTGGAGCACTTTGGGCTTCCCAGAAAGCTGGCTGATGTAAGAGCAAGGAAGCTCTTGGGGTCGTGAATGCAGCAGCACAACCCAAGTGTAAGCTTTTGTGCTCCTTGCTGCAGAGGTGGGGTTTTGTCACTCTTCTCCACTGAGATCTCCAAGGCGTGTTAAACCCAGAGGGAGCTCGAGGATGCCTGGGTTTGGCCCTGGCCCCACGGGCTGTGGGAGCTTGGAAGGCTGAGGAGCCCCAGGGCTGGCAGGGTGAGGCTGCAGGGCTGTGCACTGCACTGCCAGTTTGCCTCGGGTCTAACCTGGGGCAGAAGCAGAGAGGACAGAGCCTGCAGCCAGGAAACTTCTGGGAGTCTGTGCTGAGTGTGTGATTGAACACTCTGCCACTCCAGCTCCTGCTACAGAGCTGGATCTGAGCCCAGCTAAACTCATCTCAGAGAGAAGATACCAATCATCTTATTAGACATGAACAATTTTTGATCCCTGTTGAGCTGGGCTATATTTATAGCCATGAACTACGGGCAGAAGGCCATTTGTTTGTTGACAGTGTCCTCTAAAATTGCTAATTGCCTATCAGTAAGAGGGAAATGTTCTTTATCCCCTCAGGAAAGATATTTGCTAACTCAAAATTTGAGCCTTCTGGAGTTTACTTGAGGTAAATCTCTCATTCTGTGTATGGACAAGTGTCTCCTGCATGTTATGGTTTGGCTTTCCAGAGAAAAGCACAAAATGTTCCAGCCCTGTTTGTACTGAGCATAATTCAACCCTGGACATGACAACAATATACGGGTAAAACATCCAATTTAACTCCTGCATTGTTTTGCAACAGGGTGATTTATTTTTTTTATTTTTCCCTTGATGGGAGGGGAGTTATAGATCAATAAGAGGAAATTCTTGGGATGAAAGTTTCACAGGGAACATGAGAAATCTACGGAGAAGGGAGACCAGTAGCAGCTATGGAATAAGAGAGAGGTGCTGTCACCAAACCTCTCTTGCACCTCTGGCCAACCAAGCAGAGGAGAGACGTTTAATTTAACTGAGTATTTACCAGTAGGTGGTAATAACTCACTCTTATAGGGTGGGGAAGCAAGATGTGCTCTCACATGAGCTCCCCTAAATTATTTCTTATTTTCCCTGTGGATTTTTCTACTAATTTTGAACAAGCAGTTCCCTGATACAGAGCACAAACCACCCTGCCATGACTACATGTAACTGTTACATGTGTAGCTGATGAGAAGGGTACAGTCTTTTTATTCTTCCCCTTCCCCCCTTTTTTTTTTTCATCCTCACAGCTGAAGACGAAATATAAATCATCGTTCCCAAACTACTCGGGAACAGCATTAAAGTAATGGTAGATTAAAATGTCTCCACATTAAAAAGCTAAATAAAATGAATAGATGTAATCCTAAAGAGAGAAGAATGAGTATTCTTCAAACACTGAATAGGGAACTTGGAAGAAGAAAAAACTTTCAAAAAAAAAAGAAGGAAAAAAGTATTAATGCAAAAGAGATGGTCTTTACATCCGCTTTACTGTAGAGCTTTTGCTAAGGGCTGTTCTCAGCCCATTTGCAGCTTGTGTTTTGCTACAGTTTTAAAGAAGCAGTCGGCAAAGGAAGGAAGGCAGTTTCTATTTAAATAGGAGAGCTGTAAAATTACACTGCTACAGAAATTCGTTCATGTTAAGGCTAGAGCTGGTGCTGGAGGAGCAGCAAGAGGCAGGTTTCTGGAATTTGACCTAGTAAGTAATTCTTCAGAGCCCCCAACATTTCTTCCCCTCTTTCCCTCTGCAAATCCCTGGCAAAGGCACATCTTTAAAATCGTTGTCTTGAACGCCAGTTGAAAGGTTGGAGTGGAGAGGTGTGTTTTTATTTCAGGCTGTTTTATCCCAGTAAAAGTATTTTCCTGATGGAGGAAACGTTTCCATCGTGCTTCCCCCTGGCTGCTCGTGGCAGTGCCTGTGCAAATGCTCCAGCTCTGGCTGCAGAGCTCCAGGAGCACGTTACCTGACACAAGTGGCTGCTCAGATGAGAAACAGGCTTCTCCAGACAAATCAAGGGGATGGTTTCACCCTTTTCCCAGCAGTTTTTACATTTCCACTGTTATTCTTCCATGGTTGTGGGTGAATACAGTTTAAGCTTGAGATCCCAGACTTTGCTTTGCTGCAGCAGTTAAAATTCCTGGAATAGCAACAGTGATATTGACGATGCTGAGAGACACACAGCAAAGTAAACACATGTTATTTCCAGCTCTTTCAAAAATGCAAGAACAAACAAGGACAAAGTTAATAGGGAAATAACCACTTTGAGCCTTGACAACACAATAAACAAGATTTAAAAAGCAAAGTTTGAAGCTTTGGAGTCAGGGTGAGATGGAGCTGAGCAGTACAAATATTCCTTTTAACTTTGAAAAAGGTGGATGGCCCTATGTTTCCAGCTCAGGAGTTTTGGGGATTTGCTTCTTACCAGTGAAATGTTCCAAAATAAAAATAAAAGCAAAACTATGTTTTCCATCTGAGGACTAATTTCCTCTGTGTGTGTTTAACAAGACATTTAACTCTATATAGCAATTCCTTTGATTTTGGGGTTGGGCATCTTCCTCTTAAATTTTGCTGTGCTGATATTTTTGGGGCTTTCTGTCTCATGTACTCAAACTTGAATGCATCATGTCAAAATGATTCCCTCAGCCTTGGTAATGAGAGAGACCTAAATTACTGCCTCTCACTCTTTAATTGCATTTTGTTGGGTTTAATTGATGATAAAGCCTTTTAATACCTTGGCTGTGTGTGTTAAACTCTGTGGTCCAAGTATTTGGGTAAAAGAACAGTCCTGATGTAGGATAAGCCTCTGTGCAGCTGGTCAGCAGGAATGTGTATGCAGGCATCCAGTCAAGAATTAATGCACGGAGAAAGAAATTCAGCTTTGTTATAGTATGTGGATTTATCCCTAGAAGGTGTTGGTGCTAAGATAGCTAAACAGTTACTGTGTGTCAGTCTCCTGAAGCAGATTGGAAATGTAGTTTTCAGCGTTGGCCATTTAATGACAGCCCACAAAACCAAGATCAAATGTGGATACATTTTATCTAATTAAAAAAAAAAAAAAAGCAAATTAAAAAGGGTTTTTTCTAACTAAAACATGAACTAACAGCATCCACAAATCCTTCTGCCTGCCTTTGTACTCAAGTTGCAACCTGTTGGAGAACTCTGCTCAGTGCTTGCATTTCCAGCTAATTTGCTATTGCCTTTTATTTATTTTATATTATTTTTCTGGTGGTTGAAGCGTTGTCATTTGTTTCGAAGCTGTCATTTTTATTAGTCTCCCTGGCTGATCTTTTTGGGCTCTCGTCAGGTGGTGTGTGTTCTCCATTGTCTGCCTGGTCTTGGCAAGCTGTAGGTCCTTTTATTGCCATATGACGTGGGCGTGCTTGCTGCAGTAGCCTGTAATTATACCCACCACAGGTGACAGTTACAAGAGTGCTTTGGTAATAATTTTAGCTGCCTGATCTGATGTTTATGAAGAGCAAACCCTCTTTGTGGTCTGGCTGGAGTTTGCTATATTGTGTTGTGCTTTCACCGTTTGATTTATGAAGCCCTTTTTTCTAAATGTTTTTTTTCTATTTTATTTTATATTTTCCCCTAATATATAACGTCTTGTGTCTTCCGAAGTCCTGAAGTTTTGCAAAGGATTGTTGTTGGTCTTATGCTGTTTTGTACTTTTCCTATTTATTTTTGCATGCCTTGTATTTATTTTGCTTTGTTCAGCACAGTAAAATAATACTCTTGCCTGTTGCTGGGTTTATTTGTATATTTAACACCACTGAACTCCTGTATCTAATGCCTCGCTAGCAGATATTCTGTGTTCTCCCAACTGTGAGAGTAATCACACATTAGCATTTAATTATTTAATTTTTTTAAACCTTTGTCTATTATTTAACTGTTTTAGCAAAGGTGAAATTTTCTCTCCAGGGTGGCAGCACTGGTTCCTTTCCTCCCAACAAAATTGCAAAACTTGGGTTACGTCGAAGGTGAATTTAGCACATGATTTTTATGGTTATCATACAAACCTCCGTTCTGACTTTAGGAATTTGTCTCAAAAATTTAGACAAGGTTGACATGCTCACTACCTGAAAGCTGTTTTTTCTCTTGGGCTGTACTTGCAGTCTTAAATTCTTTAGAGGAACTTCAGATTAAAATTCGTGGGCATTTTCTGAATTTTTGTTTCTTATCAGAAGATTCTGACTTGTTCTTCTGAATTGAATGACAGGTTGAAAACCAAGAGAAATTTATCTGCAATAATTTGCTTGTTTTATCCTAAAGAGATGATTTTCCGTGTCAAGATCTAGTCATTTTCATTTTCCCAATTTGCCTGGTGCTTTTTCTGAAAGTTCACTTTATTCATAGACTAGAAATTGCATAAACAAAGATGAAATTAGTATTCTGAGTTGAATGAATGTTGCATCTGCGTGAGACTCATTAAACAGGAGTGTGAGACAGAAGCTACTTACCCACCACTATTGGAAATACCAGAATTTGAGAAGCTTATTTGTAAAATTCCCAAAGTTGGCATGGATTTAGACTCTGCAAGCTGTATGGGAAAAACATACGGCTCAGCCCAAACAAACAAACAAAAAAGGCAGGAAACCCATCGCATGTAGGGCGAAAGAGGTATATATAAGGGAGCAAAAATTCCATTCAAATTAAAAATTCTTATACTTAGTGTGCTCTTTTCCCCCACCCAGAGCCACAGGTGTATTGATTTTCTTTCAGTCAGCATCTGCTTGGGTTTTTTCATTAGTCACATTACTTTGACCTGACACCTCTTAGAAAGTACTTTAAAGCACTCAGTTTTACAGGAAAATTGTAGACATTGACTATTATATCCCATGCGTTGGTGGAACACCCCATCAGTATTTTTTTTTCTTTTAATTTTAAAATGGTAGCTTTTTTTTTTTTTTTTTTTTTTTTTTTAATGTAAATGTAAGCTTGGAGCAACACTGCATTCCCCTGAAGCTTAGAGGAAGTTTTTATTCTTCCAAAATGAGGGAATAAGTAGAGACACGTCTGTAGGTGGTTTAAATCACTGTAACTCCATTAGCTTCAGCAAAGCTGCGTTATTTAACATCAGTTAAAATATCTACATCCTTGTTTTGGGCAAAAATCCTGTGTAAGTAGAATTGTCAGGTTTTCTGAGAGGAGGAAAAGCCTGTAGATGGCGATGGACCCTCAGGAATGAGCCAGCTCTGGCATTCAGGCTTTTGTCAGATTTTTCTGGCAGGTTTTCTTTCTCTTGCTTGAACTATTTTATTTTTAATTTAATTCACCCTTTCTCTCAGTGCTAATGTAACACTAGTTGCAGAAATCGTGACAACTGGAAGAAATTTCCCATTTGAAGGTAATGCAACATTTTGGTTTTATGATGGAGACAGATACACCTTGAGGGATTTCTCTTTAGGCGTTGCTTGTCGGGCTTTTTTTTTCTTTTTTGTTTTAAATAAGGAAGAGTTGGATCCTTTACAAGTTCTGAAATATAAAGAGATTAGTAGAGAAGCTGCAGAGCAAATACTTTTTCTAAAAACCTGTTCTCATTTAGCTTTACTTTTCTTTATTAGCAGCTAAGATGTGCTTTAACTTAGAGGTAATTCTTAAGTAACCAGAAAGTTCTTGGGTTGTTTGAGGATAGCAGTAATAGTAAAAATACCTTAAATCAGGGTATGTCCCTTCCATTATTTTTTTTTTTTTTTTATATTCAGTTGGAAATAAACCTGGAGCAGTGGGATGACTGCAAAATCCCAGCAACCTAATTAAAAAAAAAATACTATTAATTATGTATAAATTTGACTGCTTCCACAGTAAAGGTTTGCACTGCTACCAATAACAGCAATAGAGTTTTGATCTCTTCCCCACAACTTCATTAAAATTAAATCTGCTATTCTTAATTGTGGCATCCATGCTGTAGTCAAGCTTAGCTGGTTTCTTTTGGTGTTTTTCTGTGTGGTTTTTTTTTTTTTTAGTTATTTGTTAAAGGTAGTGCTGTGAAGTGAGACGTGTTAATAAATATGTAAAACATGTAGTGTTTTGTACCAGTCTAATATGCTGATTTATTTTACCTTTAACATTACCCGTGTAAAGTCAGCATGTTTACTGAGAGATGAGTGCCAAAGGTGAGCAAAAGTCTTCACTAAAACAGCCTTTAACTACTTTGCTAGCTCAGGTTCAGAACTTTCTACTTTTGTTTTGGGAGAAGTCGCTGTCTTCTGTACTTTCCTTCAGCTTTCATCTTTTAATGGAAGAGAAGAGCAGCACATCTCTGTATCAAAGCCAATTGTCAGCTTTCATTAGATGCATTCTATTGTTTGTTCAGATTAGAAATAACTGCATTACACTTTGACTTTGAAAGCTTGCTTGTTTTTAAATATACTGGGTATATGTGACCTTTTTGTCATTTGTGATGCACTTGGCTTGGCAAATTTGAGATACCCATTTCAACAGCAGCCAAACCTTTTTGTAATGCAGGTACTTCCCCAAAAAAACACTTTCTGTTGGTCTAGAAAAGTAGAACAAAATCCTTCTGCTAATGAAAAGCATTAACAGCCTCATCTAAATATTTTTAGCCATAAGGGTACCTCAAATGTGCTGCATGGGGGGGAGAAGCCCCAGTGCTTAGGGAGACTGCAGCACCCATTTTTTTAGCAGTGGGTGGGAATCCAGTGAGCTGCCTTTATCTTCCCATTATGTATTGGCCATAGGAGACATGGCTTCTGTCTGAACATGATGGCCAGAAAGTCTAATTCCATTAAAAATTTGCACTAAGCAAATTTTCTTAAAATGTTTAGAATATTAAATGGGAAATGCATAATTGATACAGTGATATTAGCTTTTTTTTTTTTTTTTTTTTTTTTTTTTTTTTTTTTTTTTTTTTAACTGAACATGCCCATCAGGAATGAGATGATGACTTGTTCTAGCAGTTAAGAAAACTTCCCCAGATACTTCCATGTACACATTTGGGAAAATTATTTGCAATGATATATTTTCAATTTCCTTAATAAACCAGACCTGTCTTCCTAATTCCCTTTCCCTTAAGTCCCTCTGCAGGGGTTAAGAAATGAAGTATTTTGAAATTATTATCAGATAACTGTTTCTATGAATAAAAAACTAATCTAAGCTTTTTTTTTTTTTTTTTTTTCCCTAAAAAAATAGATTTATATTCCAAAGCTGGGAAATAAACAGTGGCAGTAGAAAGGAAATATGAGATTAATAAAAATGAAGACATTTTGCAGAGCTACTCTGGATGGTTTTAATCTTGTTTTGTTTCTTTTTTTTTTTTTTTTTTCCCTTCTTCTGGGAAGTAGTACTTCTGCAACAGCATGCGTTGCAATGAAAGCAATTCCTGCTTTCTTTTTTGAAAGTTGTATGAATACTGGCAGAGCCAGTGGCCCTTTAGTGCCCAATGAATCCTGTCTCATCCACTGGTACCTACAGAAAGACACACGGAGTGGCGATGAGATCAAATGCTCTGGTTAAAAAGCCTTAGGGAAGCATTATGTGTCTGAGGTCTGATCTATTGTCGGGGAGGTCGGAGAGTGTTAATGCACTCTGCAAAGATTAAACTCCCTCTCTAATTGCTCCAACACTTCCTTAAAGGATTTAAACAGTCAGGAAAGGTGATGCTCCTTGTCAATTTTTGTCTTCTGACAGATGTTGAAGTTTATCTGTCTTTCCATGGAGACCATTAGATCATGCAAACCATGCAGTGGCAAAAGCACAGACCCTGAATTAGGACGGAGTGCAGTGAATGTACTCTTTACAGCTATTTCACCTTATAAATACTCTAAGTCCTGAGACCAGGGTTGCTCCTACATTGCCATGCCGCTTACTTTTGGTTATAGGAGTTCCTGAAGTCCCATGAAAATTTTGACTGCTGAATTGGATGAATTTTTCATCAAATAAGGGCTCATGTTATGGTCTCCATCCCTTATTGCTGGGGATGGAGCTGGGCACTCACAGCCACAGGTGGTTTATCCCTGGGCAGTGCCACACCTCAGCTGCTCTGAGGCACTCTGCTATTTACTCCCAACTAAGTCTGATAGCAGTTAAGTTCTCTTGGTCCATAAAACCTGAGACAAAAATTAACTGAGAAAGCTGGTAAAGCTCAAGTTTTTCTGCTTCTGAACCAGAATGTCCACACTGATGAGTACCTGACCCTTGCCACTGTTTTTTTATGAATAGAAAATAGAAATTTGCCCAGTGAATCAGAGCCACTTAAAAGAACCAGTTGATTATTTGGCAGTCTAGATACTTGAAATAGCATACATTTGCAAAGGATGCTGCTTTTACTTGGAAAATTCTTTAAGGGCAAAGGATGGGAAAAAGGGTAAATGTTACTGAGAAAGGAGAAGCACGGCTCCACCCCAGGAGAAATTGGGAGATTTAATGTTTCTACAGCAAGGCTGTGGTATCCTCACGTTACCATTACTGTAACAAGAGTGGAATTTGACCCATCTTTTTCCAAATGCCCGTTCCTGTTTCGCAGACAGATGTGAGTGTGTCCTGTTTCACTGCAGCTCACACGACGTGACAGGTCCTGACGACCAGAGAGCCATCCTGTAGTTATTTTTTCTGGTGGATCAGAAGCTTTTCAATTTGATAGTGTCTGTGTTTTTGCTAGTCTTGCAGCATCTAAATGTGTTGGTGTATCGAATCCATTTCACACATAAATGTATAAATATGACCTATATAAATATACATATATTCAATGCCTCTTCTAGACTCTGAGCAGATGAGTAATACAGCTGTTCAAAGGAGAAAAAGATTTTTTCTTTCTTTTTTTTTTTAAAAGCCCTCTTGGCTCTGAATCGGAAATTGAGGAGCAGAATTCATCAAGTGTATTCTGATCGTTCTCAGATGGGTAGTTCCTCCTTCCCTTCCTGCATAGCATGTTCCTTTGCACTGTTGCTATATTACATGAAATGTTTCATCTGTATATAAAAATTAAAAATTCAAACAAAAATCTGGCCCACATGAAGAACAGGCCCTTTGGGCATATGGTTCATTATGCATATTCGTTTAATTACTAAAACACTTGGGATGTCTCTACTGCCCTTGCTTTCAACTTGTAAAGTTGGATCTGTTCTGCAGCACAGAATATGTTGAACAGGCATGTGTCATAAAGGACTTCAGTTTTCTCCTACTTCAAACTCTATATAATGTTCTTGGCTGAATCGTTAGAATTTACTGATTATTAGTTCAATCCATTGCATCAAAACAGCATTTCAGGATCCCTCTTCTCTTAACACCTTCTCTAACCCCAAAAAAGCAAGTTTTACAGTGGTTCAGAGTTGTGTTTAGTGTTGAAGTAATGTGAGACTCAGGATGTAGATTTCAGGCACATTCCCACAAAGCACCTAAAGCTGCATGTTGAAGCTGTATAACTTTTATTAGCTAGGAAGGGATTGCTGTGATAGTGTGACTTTAATTGATTTTCAGGGCAAACAGGTGGTGATGGTTTAGGCATCCCCAGTCTCCTGCCATTCCTAATTTGGAGTTGCACATATAATAGCTTTATTAAAATAAACAATCTTCTGGCTTTAGTTTTACCTGAACAGCTGCCTGAAATTGCGAGAGTCTTGGAATTTTAAAATTTTTTAAAAATTTTTTCCTTTTTATTTTAAAAAAAAATAAGATTTTTCTCTGTTTTGGAAATCAAGATGCTGCAGGTCTGCTAGTGGAAAATCTCTATTACATAGTCATGCTGTCAATATACAGGGGGTGTTTTTGTGTGTCACTGCTGCTGGCTTACAATGGTAACATATCCAGGGTATAATTACAGTGAGCCTCAGTCAGCTTCATGCATTTGTTCTGTAATGCAGCAATTTTGTCACAGTGCAGATTATGAACCTGCTGGAATTGTTTAAGTGTTGTGTAATCACACTGTTCCTGGTGTCCTAGATGTGTGTGGGGAGGCTGGGGTTCAGTTAGGAACTACATTCTCCTCTTCACTGTGGGAAATCTATCCCAGGCAGGTGAAGAGAATTTCTGGGCATGGGGCTGTGTTGGGGAATCCCAGGTACATTTTAAGGAATGATAATAAATAATCTGGAATTCTTTGCCTGAAAGGATTATCATCTCACTGCTTTATATGTGCTTTTGAGGTGTTTTTAGATTTCTGGATTTATGGTCTTGGTTTACCAGTTTGTTGGTTTGGGATTTTCTTTAATTTTTTTTTTTTTTTTTTTTTTTTCTCCTTTGTTTCAGTCTGGAAATGTATTTTTTTTTTTTTTTTAAGTACTGGAGGCTTTGGAAAAGAGGATAGTTTTGCACCAATGGTGTTACAGTCATCTATTCCTCATTTGACTGGGTTTACTACCAGGTGCTACAAACTTGGGTTTTTTTATTTTTTCCTTTTCCCCCTGTACCATTGCTGGAAGTGCCAGGGAAGTAACCTTACGTGTGATTCTCACTGAACAGTCTAATTTAACGTGTTTGCTTTGTCAGAGAGCCCTTTTCCCTTTACTCATTCAGCACTAATTTACATTATGAACATGAAGGAGGAGTCATTAAAGTAGTTTAAATGTATCATTTAAGACTCCCATTTGTTCCCAATTGGAACCCAGTTGAGAGCCAAATTTAAGAGCACTTCCACCACCACTCCTTCACTGCTGAGCAATTACGTCACCATCTGTCCCTTGCTGCTAATGTTTCTCAAAATGTTAGCAAATAGATCTCCAAATAAGTGGACATTTATCATCTCAGCTAATGATAATTTTTTTCATGACCCTTTTAAGGTGTCCACCTTATCCAGAATAAATAAAATTTGCCTACATTTTTACCTTCTTTTAAATTGCACAAATTTTTTTTTTTTTCCTGATGCTTTTTGGAATAATTATTTACTATAAGATCAGGCTTTTAGCTTGCATAATGCCTGTCTTCCCTGCAGATAGATTATAACTTTGTGTATGAGAACAATTCCAGAGTTATGACTCTGCTGATAAACAACATTAGAATTAAAAATGACCATTTAATATATCTACGATATAAAACAACAGGATTGTTTTTTTTCTTGTGTGTCACCCTGGTGCTCTCTGTTTTGGGAACTTCTCCAGTCACCTTGGTCTGTGATAGTAACCCCTTTAGAAATGGCATGCATATTTATTTCCCTGGCCCATCCCCAGAGGATTACCCCAAAAGATAGAAAAGTGTTGTAATACCTTTCTTCCTCTTTTTTTTTTTTTTTTTTTTTTCTGATTTTTCTGGTTGCTCGAGGGTCTTAACTGTATTTTACTTGGCACAGGAAATGTAAAATACGTTAGATAAGAGCGTGAGGGAAAAATTAGACCAGTCAGCATGTTGGCAAACAGCTATTTCTTCAGTGTCTGCCGCCTAAAAGGATTTGAAATTTTTTACTCTAAAACTGTTGTACGTACATAAATATAGAACCCAAAACTCGTGTTGTATCTGATTTTGTTTTAACCTCTCTTAGGGATTAGGGATAAAGTAGGAGCCACAAGAAAATTGGACAGGGTCACCCCCTAGGCTCGTGGGCATTGGCTTTGGGGGTTAAATGCACATGTTTTAGAGGACACAGGTGGCACCCCCAGGCATGCACCCCTTCGTGCTGGGAATTATCACCCACACTGACCAATGGGCCGGGGAATTGTCAAATAGCTGGAATGCAATGTAGAAATCTGAGCTTACACACGGACTTTACAAGTGATAAGTTCAGTGTAATAAATTTAGACTGAGTGCCTCTTCCCTGACCTCCTCAGTACAGAAGTATATCCATGGGTTCTGGTTCCACTTTTCTAGGCTGGGTATCCTCGTTAACGTAACGAAAATAATCCGAATAAAAGAAAACTGTCGCTTCTTAATTAGCTTAGTTTTTGTTTTTTTTTGCTTTCTCTTTCTGATTCCAGGCATTGTTATGAGAAGGGGATGAATCCATTGAACGTGTTAATGACAACAGTAATTCAGGCTCAGAGTGGGGACATTTTGTAAGTGTTTGCAGTCTTGAGTGTAGCATTCCAACCTTCCCTGATGGAGTTTCCGACGGCAGTGTCCCAAGAGGATGGTGGAGAACAGATTGCAATATTGTCAGCTCTTCTGATTTCTCTGCGACTTTTGCAGAACATGCTTCTTCTTAAAGCACTATTTCTTAAGAGTCCTGTGATTGCACATGAATCACAGCTTTCATTTAAAACACAAATGAGTCTCTACTTCCTACCAGCAGCAGAGAAAATGAGATCCCCCTGAAGAGTCTAAATCAGGCAATGACAAAAAAGGCCCTAACACATATTGACTTAAACAGTATGAGGGTTTTTGTGTGTTTTGGGACTATTTTTGTTGGTTTTGCAACTCTTTTTTGTTGTTGTTGTTGGGAGTAGAGAACATTGCATTTTTTCTTTTGCTTTTGAATATTTGGTAAAATTGTGACCATGCTGATCAGAGTTCCCATCCTCCACAGGCTCTTTTACTCCTTATTCTTGTTGAATCCTCACATGTGATGTAAATTCTCAAGCACAAGTTGGGTACCTCCCAACAAGCTGGGCCCCCCTTTTCTCCTTTGGGCCATTCACTCAGCAAGATGCTGTTGGGAAGAGATGGGATATGGATATGGCAGCAGGGCATGGCTTTGTGTCATTTAGCCTATGCAGACAACTGGGTTGGGCAAACATGGCTTGTTGTTTGTTATCCCAAGCATTACCTGAGGAAAAAAACCCGTTAGGTTCATGCACATGGTAACAAATTGTGCAAACATATCCTTTATTTCCACGTCTCGGCTCTGTGCAGTCACATGTTAGGCTGACTGAGGATTTTTGGGGCACAGTTTGATTCTTTGGTTTGGCTTTTGGGATGTTTAAGTGGATTTTTTTGTGTCTTTGTTTTTTGATTCTGGTTGGGCATACACTTGCTTCAAAATTATTTTTACCCTTTAAAAATTAGTAAGTTGTACACTGGTGTGTGGAGCAACAGATAATGTATAACAGATAATTTGTGATGTGGCATTAATACTTAAAGCCCTGTATTCCTCCAGGTCATTTTTGATTTTGGTCATTGCTGCTCAATACAGCGCACGTTCCGCGCCGCTGTCGAGATGCTCCGCATTCTTCTGCCAGGCACACAAAAAACAAATTGAATCTAAAGTAAATAGGTTTCTTCTGCCATTGCTGGTTTATTTAAGTATAATTTCTCTTCCTGCCATGTTCTCCATTGCTGCATTGCAATGAGGGAGTGACTCTGCTCAGAACTGACCCTCCTTGAGCTCCAGTTTTGCAGCTGTGCAGTGCAATAAGAGCACGCTCTGAGGTGAGGGAGCATCAGGTGGATGTGGGAAGGAGGGCATCAGTCATAACAACTCTGGAATGCATCTTTGGAAAAGGATCTTTAGTGGGAGATACATGCTACATGGTTTCCTCAATCTTTTTTTTGCTGTGCCTTGATATGGGGCTGTATTAAGATAATTTCCACTCTTTTTAATGGCTTCCTTTTTTTAATACTCTCACTATTCCATGCAAAGCCAGCCCAAGGGCACAAGCCTCATTGCTGCACTCCCATCAGGCTGGGCTCTCATCAGGCACCCTGATTTTTGTCAGTGGAGGCTCAGCACTGCTGTGTTCCTGCATCCATACTGCCCATATCTGGAAGAGATGGCTCCATATGCACAGCTATATATGCACATATGCACAAATGTACTGCTCTCTGTGAGTGTGTTCATTCTCTCCTCTCCTCTTGTACTCTCCCTGTCCAAGGGCAGGAATAAGTATCTGTCAGAAATAATTTGCTGTCGACAGGCTTATTGCCTCCAAGGGATTCGAGTGCCCTTTTGGGGAGTCAGTATCTTATGTTATTGGCTAATATCCTGTATTTTGTCTGGAGCAGAGAGATTGAAAGCCTAGAAACCCCTCAAAAATAGAGAATTTGTCCCTGAATATTTATTCTCAAAAATTTCTTCATTTTCATACAGTTCATTTGTGTGTATGTGTACTTGAAACTGTACACATTTGAAATGAGTTAAAAATACAGAATTCCTTTCCCCTATAAATAATGGGGAGCACATCTTTTTGTCTCAAATCAAATGCACTGATTTAGTTTAGTTTAGTTCAAAACCAAACTTGGATGTTCACAGCAGGATCAGCCCAAGCTTTTCTCCTGCTTTCACGAGTTACACGGAATGTGTTTATAAATCGCAAGGAAACTTTTGATGAAGCTTTAGAAGTTTAGAGTTCAGTTAGATTGTGGGGTTTGAAACTTGGAGTTTTCAAACAATATTTTTCACAGCTCTGCTGATGAGGCATTTCATTAGCATTGGAGCCTGCATGGGCCGAGAAAATAACTTTTTGCCATAGGTTCCTCACATGCATTTAATCTCCTTTCACTTTTATTTCTTCCATCTGATGGAATGTATCACTCTCCTCCCATCACTGGTGTTGTCCAAGAGTTACTCTGTCACACAACACAGCATCCCTCGCTGCACCACAAAGGCTTGCCAGGTCAAAAAGAGCCTATTAATTTTACACTTAAAAATTTTCAATTACTGTGTAGAAAAATCACGCAGAAAATCCTATCTTACACTAGGTTTCTAAGCCTCTTAAAACTGTTCTATCCCATGACTGTGGGTTTGCTGGTGACAAATGTTTTATGGGCATATTTTAGTAGACACCCGTCTAAAATCTGGTCTTAATAGTCAGATGCTAAATTGGAACCAGAGCGGCAGAAAAACCAGATTTGAAACGTGTTTCTAAGGGTTTGTTTTTACTTTCAGTTGAGACTGCCTTCTCTCATCTTTTGTACTGCTGTCAAAAGGGCCACTCTCATGGTTGTTCAAACTCCATGCTTCTTGACAGGAACAGTTGGACCCCTCTTCAATGATTTTCAGATGAAACGGCTTCCAAACCTCCAGAGCTTTAACTTGTAGTTATTAGGCCCTTTGAATAGCAATACATTAATCAGCTGAAATCAAGTGGTCCTTTCTCCAAGGCTGTGATATTGCTGTTGTCTTTTAGGTAGAGCTCTAGTCTAAATATTAGTTTCAAGAGCTCTTTCTTTTTTTTTTTTTTTCTTTCCCTCTAGATAGGTCTATCCCATTCCTGTTTCTATTTTGATCCTTGTTTTAGAATGCTGTGAATTAAAGTGCTCACTTCTATAATAGGCTTTTATACTCTCAAATTGCATTAAAAGGAGTACTGTAGAAAACCCGCTTCTACTACTTTAACTCTTAGTTTAGAAATTGGCTGCTGTGCTTTTAACTTTTCCCATGCACAGTGTGAAGCCCAGCAGAAAAAGTATCAATTATGTAATGGATTTTGTGTGACAGAATTTGGTCTAACAACGAGAAACATTGAAAAAAGAAACGGTTTGTTGAAACTGGCTCATTGAAGCAGGGCCACGGTTTGTGTCCCTGACTTGTGTGGTACTGGGAAAGTGATCTGAACCTGTTCATGGATTCCCTTGCTAGTTTATGTATTAGGCAAAAGGCAGACTGGGAATGACAAGAAAGCAAGAAGATACTCTTCCTTGCATTAGCCATTATTTACATCAGCAGCTGAAGCATTCTTGAGTTTTGGAAAAAAATATATTGATAAGAAAATAATTTAGGGAGCATAATTCAAGACCCTCTCCCAGGCATAAAGTACCATTGAGGAGAGAGTAAAAACATGTATGATTGAGGACCTTGTCATTTGGGGAGTGGGTATCTGTGTCACAGGGCTGCTGGTGTTGTGGTCAGTGTCAGGGAGCTGCCTGAAAGTTGATAAAATAGGACATGGGCCTGCTTGGGTTCTGCTTTGAAAACTGACACTGCTGAACTACTCGAAAGGCTGTTAGAACAACAGAAATATTTCTATTCGCTCTATAAACACACTCTGAACTTCTATTATGTACTGTATGTTCACAGCAATCATTTCCCATACCTCCGAGGCTAAATAATTTCTGAATAGCTAAATCAATTTGTCTTGTGTCTGTGTTGTGTCACAGTAATGTAAGTTCCCTGTACTGTGGCAATAGCAGCAAAGCAGCTCTTGTTAAGGAGATGTGGGAGCTCTATCAAAGCTTCACTGAGTTATAACTCAGCAGCTGATTAACCAGTCAGCATTAGAAAGGAAGAGACAGCATGCCTCTGCTACCCATTGAGCCTACAGTGAGATTTTGTAATTAAGTTCGAAGCTTTATTTGAGGTCTGAAACTTAATAATACACAAAATGTACTGTAAGATCTAAAATCACCAAGGTCTTGATTTTGTAGCTTGCCTGAATGACCTGTGATTGCAAGGTTGTGTTGCACTTGCAGCCGAGCAGGGTGATGTTCACATAGGATGGTGACAGATGCACTAAAATTGGGTCAAGTCCTGCAACTGAGTGAATGAAGAGAGGTTCTTCAAGAGCTTCATTGACTCCTTGTAGGACTTTGCCTGGCTGGCTGCTGCTGGGGTCGTTTTGCTGCATCAAGGGAAGGCTGAGTTTGCTCGTACCCCAGGGAGATGGTGCAAATGCAACCCCCTGCCATGGGCTGAAGCAAATGTTTTGAATTAATATCTGGAAAGAGGAATTTCTATGAAAGGAATTTACATAAGGATCGGATGTATGTTCGTATGCATGTCTTTTTTTTTTTTAATCTGAGAAAGATACCTGTGGAGATATGGACAATAACAGGTCCTCATTCTTTGAAGTAACATTCAGGGTAGGACAGAAGCTGTTATCACCTTCACTTTGTTTGCAAAGACAAACATATATTCATCCAAGGGAGTTGGAATAGCTTCAGAGGATCTTGTTCAGGTTAGAACTTTTCATTTATGGGAGATGTTTTAACTGGGAATATCAAAATTTTTGAAGGTTTTATTAGCTAAAGTTATGCAAGACCCCGTAAGACAAATCAAGTACCAATTCTTGGCCCGGATTCATGTGTTTCTGTTACCTTGATTACATACTAAATGTGACTGTGTGAATCATTATCACTTCTAATTTTTTAGTATGTTGAAAAACAGGATCAAAAAGGGAAAAAAAAAAAAAAAGAAAAGAAACCAAATCGTCTTCCACATTCCTGTGCTGCAAATCAATAGCATGGGGATATATTTCCTGGATGTCAGCCCATTTTATAAATGAATATACTCGAAGATTGCTTTACTGGCCAACAAATGCCAAGAACAGGATGACAGTCTAATTCCTTGCATAGCAACAGCTAACATGAAATCAGGTACACTCCAGAAAATGCAAGTGCTGTTTGGGCAAAGTTACGGATACAGGCATTGTTTCTTGCTTTATGTTTGGCCCATGGTAGGTATTAACTGGCCATTTGTCTGATGCCAGACAAGTCTTTTTGTTTAAAAAGTTAAACCAGCTGCTGTTTTTGTGGGGGTGTAAATTCTCACACTGCTGAATGCAATGGGAAGTGTTTCTTGGTACAGTGTGGTTACACTTTCAGGTCCATAACACAAAATACTTTGCCATAAATATCCCATTCTACAACTGCCAGCATTGTCTTTATATGTAGCATTTGGCAGGCCAAGGATGAGGGGAGGTGGAGATTTAGCTTCCTCATCACCCATAGAGTTTTCCCTTTGTTGTTGTTTAAGATACTTTTACTGGGTCTGACTCATTTCCACTTACCTGTATTATTCTAAAAATGTGATTGTAGTTTCTGATCAAACCAGTTTCTTTTGGGGAAAGAAAAATCAGAAAAATGTGTCTGTGACTTGTCTTTGAAGGAGATTGCTTAAAATAGCTTCAAGTTGCTACCAGCATTAGGCAGTTCTTCTGGAAACACTATGTATGAGTAGAAAAGGAAATGGGATCACAACGTACATTTTATGGCAGTTCTGGATTTAGTTTATTAACTTTGCATTGCCAACCCCTCCAAGTTTGCAGGTGTTGTTGGTACTCGTAAGATAGGATTGCAGTTTGGCTTCGTGCAGTTTTTTTTGAAAAATACTATGTGCTTTTTAGATCCCCATCATGTTATTCATGTGTTTTGCTGTTCCAGTTTGGCTTCTGGTTTCGCTTTTAGTGGGTTTTGTCAGATACCAGTCCAAACACACAGACTCATATTGGGCTTTATGAAAAGTGACTCTAAAGAACCAGTGAAATCAGAATATGCCGTGCTGAAAAATGTCAAGAGTATGAGAATGGAGAGTAGACTGACTGGATGCCTTTCCAAAATAATGAATCATGTGCAACCCAAAGCCTTGTCTCCTGCAAGGTGACAGTCCTTTCTCTGTTCTGCTGTGCCAAGAGTATAGGTGGGTTAATGGTGAAGATGCATTTGCTGATCATCCCCTGTGGAGCGACAAGGGAGCTCCATGGTTCCTGATGCACAAGAGGAAAATGCTCTTCCCTAGCCTGGGAAAGACCCCTGTGCAGTTAGGGTTTGGTGAAGTGGAGCAGGGTTACCTCTCTGAGTGCATCTCTTGTTCACCAGCACTAAGGACAAAAGGCTTTCAGTCTGGAGGGGTCCCAGGAAGGAGTGGAGGAAGCCTTTGGACTGACCTCAGGTTCGTGGCTTTCTCCTTCCCCAGGTACAGGGGAGGAGAAGCCAGCGAGCTTAATGAAGTAGCCTAATGAATTCACACAGAGTGTAGGGAGCAGATTTCTTTGCAAAAACAATCATAATCTGAGTGGGGTTAGCAGAGATTAAGGGTGAATGTGCAGAGTGGTAATGACTGGCAGCCTTTCTTACGTGTCTTTCTCTCTCAACACTCACATTCTCCCAGGTTTTTGTGGTCACCGTCTGGACCGTGGAGCTGTACATGGTGCCCCTGGCTTTGCTGGTGCTCTTTGCCTACAATTTCTCCCTCGTCACAACAGGGAAGGTCAATAATGCCCAGGATGCCCAGGCAAGTAGAGTGGCAGGAACATTTCTGCAGCCCCGGTTTGCCCCTGAGCAAAGCGTCACGCGTTTCAGTGCCATTAAACTGATTGTACAGCTAAACAGCACTTCTGTGTCAAAGTTACTGAAAAGAAACCTCAATTCTCTCAATTTTCATTATTCAATTAAAGCAATAAACCATTCAGTGTAGTAGGAGAAGAAGATGAGAGTGTGTAGGAGGAGGATTTCACTTACTAAATAACTACAAAGGTTTTTAAGTTGAATTAAGAAGGGTTTGCAACGCAGTGAGTTCCTAAAAGCCATTCCCCTCCACCATTACACTTTGCAACACACTAACGATTCATGGTTCACAGAAGAGGAAAGTCAATAGAATCCAAAGGGAATATAGTTCTTTTAAACCTTGTCCGTGATCTCAGGCCTTAAGAAGCTTTTATTCCTCCTTCCCCACCCCTAGCTCTTAAATGACAAATGTTGGGTTTTTTTCCCTCCAGAAATTTAGCCTTTGGTTTTTAACTTGGGAGAAAGAAAGGTTTAAATACAGAAATAATCACCAAGTGTGGCAAAGTACTGCTGTTGGGGTATGAAATGATTGTTTGATGTTGACCACTGTGTTTAACAATGGTAATTAGAGCTAGAAAGGAGGGTAAATTCATGAATGTCCATAATATTCTGTTTTTCAAAGTGAAATAAATACAGTAATGAAATGAAAGTCAAAGGTTGTCTTCCTTTGAACTTTTGATTAAAATATGATTGACGTTGGTAAGCATGAGGAATACCTGAATAAGTCAAGTGGATTTTACACAAAGGCATAATGTCCTAGAATTAAAAAATCAGTAGCTGGTTTATTAGTTTTAGTGTGAAAATTTGCTCCTGGTTTAGTTTTCATTCACTCCCAAGTGGAAATATTCTTAGAAAACAGGAGAAGTTGCATTATCCAGACCAGGGAAGGCTTAATTTGAAAACATGGTAAAAGAAATGCCTTTCTCCAGTTTCAGCCAAGTCCAGAATAATGCAGAAAGATACTGTGTGTCTTCAGTGACTACTTGATTTCATCAAGAAAAGCAGAACTTCCCATGTGGGAGAATCCCAGGCAAACAGATGTTTTTGTTTTTAATACAAAAGGCAGTAAAAAATAACAATAATAACTAACCAGTAAAAAATACACAGAGAGTGCCTTCCACCCCTTCCCCCATCCTGTGGTGAGTTTGTTGTGTGTTCAGGTGGGGAGAGTCTCACATAAGACAGAAAAAATGAGCAGAGTATCATTTTGGTGGACACTGCAAAAAGGTTATTTCTAAAAATACAGCTAATTTTGGTAATACTAAAGAAAGGTCCATCAGGAATTTGGCTCTTTTCCTGTCACACATTCTGTAAGCAAAGCCGTGCCATGAATTTCAGGGGTGCATTTTGCATGAGCAAAATCACACGTCTGCCAGAGTGCTTTGCAGGATTGGGATCATATGGAACAAGTAGTCAAAGTGCCTTTAATATTACCTGATTCCTTTTTTATGTGTGTCTATGATTCTAACCATCTGTAGGTCAAAAATAGACAATCAGGTGCTAGCCCCAGTCACATCTGTCCTGCAGATGAGAAAAGGTTTTCTTCAAAATACCAGTGCTTTTTACACAGTCATTTATTTATTTTTTGCTTCTTCAGGCCTTGGCTGGGTATTCACTGCCTTTGGTTTTTGTGTGCCAGCACACACATTTTGTGTTTACAGAGGAATGCAAGCAAGAGTTTTTGCAAAAGTGAACCTCAAATTCTCTCTGATTTCTGTGCTATAAAATGTGAATAACAGTATTAACCTTGTACTCCTGATCCACTTGCCAGGAGGCTAAATTCGTGAATATTGGTAAAATGTTTTATGATTTGCAGATGGGGAGCTTCTATAGAAATTTAAACCATGATCAGTGTTAATTCAGCTGCTCAGGGTATTCCAGAGAGCCAAAGAATAAATCTGGGTGTCTGAACTCACAGTACCTTTTACATCCTAGATGCAACTGCTTTTCAGGGGAAAAAGAAGAAATTAAAAAAACCCAAAAAAGAAACACCCAACCCCCTAAGAAACCCTAAATCTAAAACATCTTTTTATTGTGATTCTTCACATTCTTTGCATGTTTGCTGTATTTAGACTTGTAGTACACAGATTCAAATGTAGCTATTAAATAACCAAGAAAAAAACTGGAGGACCCTGTTAAAGGCTCAGTTTATTAAATACCTGAATTGAATTGAAAGCCAAGTGCTCCTAATTCCAAACCTTTGCCAAGTCTTTTGTTTTCTGTCCTACCTGTCAGCACAGAAGTTAAAGGGAGGAAATAATGCTGAAGAGAAATCTGACTGTGATTCTATGTGAGATTGATTATGTTCATAGTAATGTGTTTTCTAAAGTCTAATGTTTCAGTAATGGCCCTGAAGGGAGGGAGCAGTCATTGTGGCAGTGGGGATGGAACAAGTTGAGTATAGAGTCCTCAGCCTTGACATACCAGTTGGTTCATTTGCAAGACTGAGAACAAAGCTGTTTACAGATAGTAAAAGTTGGCAATGTGTTTGAAAGCCTGTTGCCTTCAGATCACTGGACACAGCCACTAATGCTTTATTTAGACTTAAAATTTGTATAGGGTATTGGATGCTTTGTTCAGAATGTTACAAAAAAGAAAGGTCCTTGAATATAAAACACTGTTTTGGAAAGGAGAAAGTGGTGGGGTTTTTTAATGACTTTCAATAGAAGTGGGAGAAAATTGTGTAGTGAAACATTGTGGGAGCATCATAAGCTTTTTGAACACTGCCTGTCACTAAAAAATAAGTGTTGTGTTTTGTAATATGGACATCTGCTTCTGCAGGAGCTTATGGGCTTGGATGAAGATGAGGATGAAGACGATAAGGTAAGCATATCTCATGACAGCGATGTCTAGAATCAGAGAGAAGGTGGGAGAACACAAACAAATAATCTCTCCATAAATCTGCAGTTATTGTCTGTATTAGCTGGGAAGACAGTGGTCAGCAGTTTGCTGCTTGGCAGGTTGGGAAGTAGGAAGGGGCTGGTTTGTGTCACATTCCACAGGGTGCCTGTGTGAGTCCTGAGCTCCAGCGGGCTCTGGGCAGCCCCAGGCTGTGCCTGACCTCACGGTGGGCTCAGGAGCCTGCACCTGCAGCGGGGTGTGTGGCTGCAGGAGGGGCAAAGGTGTGCACAAGGACGTGCAGCCCCCCCTGCTGCCGTCCCCGCTGCTGGATGACATTCCCCACTAATGGCTTTCCCCAAACGATTTGGCATTTCCACTTCAGTAGGCCAGAATTGGTGTGATTTGTGGAGGGCTGGTTAGAATTTTCTCAACATTTCTTTCAGAGCCTGGGAAAAAAAGCAGTTTTAGTTCAGCAGCTGAAATGTGGAAAGAATTGAAATTGGCAAGGCCTGTTTTTTATTTTATTGGAACATACTTACTCATTCTTCTCACTGTGAAAAATTCATTGGATTTTTTTCCAAGTTTATCAAACCACAGTGACAAATGATAAAAGGATTAGAGGGCATGACATATGAAGAAAGATTAAGAGAACTTAATGTATACAGCTTGAAAAAACATAAGTAAGTGAAGGAGGATCTGATAATCTATAAATACTTTAAAGCTAAAAGGTGAGGAATTATTTAACGAGCAACAGCATGCAAAGGAACATTAGCTGTTAGGAAGAAAATGTTCATGAGGGGATGTGAAACTTTCAAATTGCATACTAAGTTAATAAGACTCTTCTTGAATATTCTGTGTTTTAAAAATGAAAATTGTTGACAGTGAAATTGTTGATCATTAAGAAGTGAATCAATAATGCAGCTAGCAAGTGCACCTTAACTCTTCTCAGTCACAGACCCAAGGATTGAAGCTCAGCAGACTAATTGATGGGAATAGTTATTTAAATTTAACTTTCTCTTCTGCTGTGGTTATATTTTAATGAGCAACCAGAAATCCATCAAAGTTATAAAGCGAAGTTTAGGCAATCCAGCTGAATTACAGGTTTCTTGCAACACACAATAGTTGTTTAAATGTTCTCATTTATAATTTACTCTTCACGTCGTAACATTTGTCAACTGAATGGACCAATATCTGAAACTCATCAGAAATGCTAAATGAAAGTTGCATCTTTTTCAAAAGAATACTGTGTATCTGTAAAAGTGAATAATTTCTATTTAGTGGGTACCTGGTTCTAGACACCTGTAAATAAAATTTCTGTGATGCCTAAAGGTGTAACTTATTCACTGGAACAATCCCCATTTACTTTTTTCCTATTTTAATATTCCTGTTTTTCCCTTGCAAGTGCTGAGGTGGTAAAGAGAAGTAAGGATGTATTAAACAGGAATCAAATCCTCTGTTTCCTGTGGTGTGCAACAGATTTCATTGCTGCAATGCTAAAATATTCTAGGTTACATTTACCCTACATTTAACTCCAGTAACTTTGGTTCTTTCTACAAATAGAACTGTGTCAATTCAATATGGATTTAATGACTTTGGGGTTTTGACTCCACCCAGAAAGCTTAACTGTCTTGGTTTATTTTAGCTAAGTGTGCAGGTTTGGTAAAGCTCCTGAGAGTCAGTGTTGAGCTGTTGATGGTTTGGCCCTGCCATTTTGTGATGGGAGCTGCCTCTCTCTCCATTTCTCACACACTCCATGACTCTCTGACACAGAGAGCTGGTAGCACTGACTGAAGCCTCTCACAGTAGACCCCCCCAGCAGGCTTTCTTATGAAGATAACACTTTACATCCCAACATTACAGTAATTATTCATAATTCATTCTAATTGTTATGGGTCTATGGAATTCTGACACAGAGTTGCCAGAAGAGACAATTGCCAGCCCCTCCATTTGTCCCATGTCCAGTGTGTGCAGAATTGCTTGAATGTCTTTACTTTGTGTGTGTATACCCCCATGCAGCAGTGATGGGCCACGCTTGCACTCCCATGACTTGCATCTTTAAGTACATAAGGTTATTTTAAGTCACTTTTCCAAGTCTGAGGGTGGCCAATGCTCTCTGGAGAGTGTATGAAAAATGTAATTTTATGACACTATCTCATGGCAATGTCAACATTTAAACAGACAACTCTACTTTAGAAAGAAGTCTGTGTATTTTTATTTCCTCCCTAATACAAGAGCTCCCAAAGTTGAAATCTGCTCGTTGGGTTGTGGTGTGCGAGGTCACTGTTTCTGTTTCCTGTCATCCTGCTGTATCAAAATACTCGCACACAGAGCCCTTCTGGGTTCTGCTGCCTGTTAGACATAACAGACCGTGCTTCTGGGAATTGTAACACACCCTCGAAGAGATGAACTGTTTACAAATTATAAATACACAGACACTTAGTTCAAAAACCCAAGAGCAGATTAACTCCCTCCACCTAGACTATCCGTCTTAAATGACAGGGCTTAATTGCCAACTCCCCCATCCTTTCCCCCCTGCCCTCCCTACATACCAGCATGGAGGGCTGTAAAAGATTTCAGTGCTCTGTCCCTTTGGCACGAGCCCTTCAGTGGATAAATGCCTTCTCGGATTTGTGCCATCTTGGACACGGAGTTCAGGCTGTGTCCTGTCAGCTCTGGGGTCTGTCAGGCTGAGTAGGGATCGTTTTAAAATTACATCACTGGAGCATCTTTGGTCTGCCAGTAAGAAGGTATAGACAAGCTGCATGCAACTCACTTTAAGTTGTCTGATTGTTGACCAGTTCTATTTTTTTTTTTTTTTCCTGTTTCTGATAATGACTGTAGAGTTTCAAGAGCAGACAGTTACCCTGTGAATGATTGTGTCATAGAACCTGACTGGAAAGAGCCTTGGAGTCTTCTCCATTGTCTGAATAAAAGTTTACATCTCCACAACAGACTAAACTTAATTTACTACTATTTTCAGATCTGGTAACTGATTCGAAAGAAAATCAGAGACAAAACTAAATCAACAACAATTCCTGTGTGGGGTTTTTGGGTTTTGTGTTTTTTTTTTTTTTTTTTGAGAGTTTCTGTCCTGTGGTGAGCCAGTGTAGTCCTGCTTTGCTAGTGCAATGTAACAGGGAAGAATCAAATGATACTGTGGCTTTAAGCCAAGTTATTTGGCAGCTTCCAAGAATGTTTAGTATCTCATGTATTGGAAAAAAAACAGAAGTGGAAAAAAAATCACCAAAGAATAAAAATTCAATGCCTTTAATGTAGGAAATTCTCTGTCAAAAATAGGTACCAAAGATACACAAAGTTTTATGAACACAATTCAAAAAGACTCCAGCCGAACAAATTAAAGTCAAATTCATCCAGTAGCAAACAGCTGACATTTTCCATTTGAGTTAGATTCAGCATGTGGAAACCTTCCGTATGGATCTTATTTGTACGGGTGGATTGCGATGAAAATTGCATTAATTTTCTCCGCAGTAAAGGTCAGTAATTGAAACATGAACCAAGAGTCTATTGTGTAAGATGCTATATCCCCATACTTAGGAAAGGTCATTCAAGACAATATCATCTCATTGTTTTCTTCCCTGGAAGTATAAATAATTTCATTAGTTTTTTTCTTTTTCTCTTCAATACAACAATTGCAATATAATATTTCAACATCCCCAATAAGTTTACTGAAGAGAAATGATGGTAAGGACTTGAAAATGCCCTGTGATACACAGGGTATGTTCAGACTGACAAGGAGTATCCATGTCCTGCACAAAATTATGGGCAGAAAGACTCAGGTTGCTGTGGTTTTGCTTTGCTCTTTTCCTGGAAGCCTTCTTTGCACAAGAAACTGGAAGTTAAATGGTCTCATGTTAAATCTTATTTATACAGCAGCACTGTCTAGGGCTGGTCTTATCCATAGGCATCCAATGAATTGGCACAGTCCTTACATCAGTGCCAGGAGCTGCCCATTCATAGGTTTAGAGGTGATGGGGGAGAGGAGTTGAAAGGAGGTTCTTGCAGAGGACTTTTAGATAACTTCTCTAAATCTCTGGAAAAATATTAAGTAGCACTACTCAGGTCACAGGACCGAGCTCACGTGCCTCAAGGAGTTCTCCTCCCTTAAAAATTCCAGCTATTTAAAATATTAAATTTTATTTTGAATTGGCCAGATATATGAATAGATCTCTCTTTCTCCTGTACCCCAAATTGCTAAAGCTCATTACCTAGAGTATAGATGATGATTCAGTAGTTTAAGTCTAATAACCATGTGATTGTTTTTAAGTCTCATGTATTTCCAGGAGAAAGCGCTTACTTTGACAAAATTTATTTTCTTTCTCTTTCTGTTTTTAAAATCAAAGATGACTGATGACTTTGTATCTCCATTCAGGATTGATTCTTGTTGCTTCTTAAGCATGTGTTCCTCACCTGAATTGTGTTTTATTCTATTGTGACTGCTGATATTGCTTGAAAATTTGTGGCAATACCAGTGGACTTTGGGTTACTTTACACGTCTATGAAAACGTGAGCAAGTACAGAAAATGCTTCTTAAGCCCCCTGAATTCCATGTCTGTGCATAGAGAAAGAAACTAAATTGTGACCTAGGGTTTTTCACGTGATATTTTTCTTGGGCTTGGCTTATGAGACTTTTGCTGGACCCCTGTGCATGGATGAAGTTCATCTAATGCAGGCAGAGAAAGTGCAGGCATGGCTGAACCAGGCGTGGTGTGATCATCTTCTGCCTTCCAGGGAGTGTTCCAGCTCTAGGGTGATGTGCTATTGCTTTCCAAACGCATCCTTTAAAGACCAATGCTGCTCTCCTTCATACCAGTCTGAAGTGATTCTATTGGCTCTGGTGGAATTATTCCAGATTTCACACCTTTTTAACTGAGAGCATAAATTGACCTGTATGTGTTGCATTTCCTCTATTTGGTAATTATTTCAAGTACACGCAGACTCGCTAGATTTCCACAGCCAGGCACATTTGCAGCGTGGTGTTAATAAACAAAAAGATCCTGTGATGCACAGTTTCAGGACTGCACGAGGCAGTTGCTCAGAGTTTGGCAGCCGTCCCCTCGGCGTGCCCATCCTCCTGGAAGTGCCAAGGAGCTCTCCTAGCAGGCTTTGCAGCACAGGGCAGGGCAGTGACTCAGCAAGGCACATTGCTGGGCTCCTCTCAGCAGCCTGAGGCTCCCACCGAAGGCAGGAGCCAGTTCAAGGTTGCTGTGGTGACTGTTTGCAAAGCTCTGCCTGGAATTAATTTTAGCTACCAAGAGACTGTCTGTCACTCCACGGCTGCCACCTCCCACAAGAGCTTCATTCTGCTGCTAGACTGGAGCGTTAGTGAAGTGTTCCCTGCAGACAGTGGAGTCCAGTGGTCTGCTGTTGATAGCAAATAAAATCCTTTTGGTTTCAGAAGTTCTTCATGGAGAAAGTATTTTGCCCCTAAGATGTTGTTTGGCACAGGTTTTGTTGGACACTGGTAAGGTTGGATTTTTGTAGTCCAGCAGAGAGCAAGTTGCAATTAAATCCAACTTTGTTTAACTCTGCTTTTCTCTAAATAACTACAGCATGTTTTGTTGATTTCTTTTTAAAGCAGAATAATAGTGGAGCAAAAAGGAGTGCTTGCCTGAGCTATTTTCCTTTCTTTTTCCTTTCCATCAATCTTGTTTGTTGCTAATACACTGAAGAATTAATAACTGGTATGTTAGCTAAATCCTGGTAAAACATTGCCCTAATGTGCTTGTACCAGCAGTAGCATAATGAGACAGCTACTTTAAGAAAGCTAATCCTGAAAGTTAGGCCAGCCCAGGGATAGGCAGTCTAATTTTTCCAATCCCTGAAAATATTCAGGATTTTCATTCCTGACTGAGCTGCCTGTATCCTGTTTTTTATCTTCTTTTGCATTAATCCATATTTATGTTTTCTCCTCCCCTTTTCCTCATCTTTGCCCCCAAGTGTTCCTCAGCTTTATATATTGAGTTTCCCTTGGCACACCAGAAATCTGCTGATGAATACCACTTGTTTGAAAGTTGCATGCAAGATTTTTCTCTGCAAGTGTTTTCTATGAAATCCAAGTGAGCAAGTATTATGTAGAACTTACCCGTGGCTTCAAGCCTAACTTTTTGTTATGTGCATATGATATTTGCAGTATACATCAGAAATACACTTAGAGAACAACAGCAAAAATTGTCTGTGCATTTGGAGCGTTGCTTGCTGGTTTGGATGTATCCAGAGGAAAAATATTTGAAGGATAGATTTAAAAAATAGGAAACAGCTTTCTGTAGAGATGAAAGCTATTAATCATTGAAACAAATGATCAAAAGAAGTTAGGGGATCTCCACCATCCAAGCTTTGAATTCAGTAATGGATGCTTGGCTAGAGAAGAAGCACTAACGGGTGGCATTTGGCCTTTTTTCCAGAGCAGACGATTGAAGAATTTTGCCTTCAGTGTCTTCCCCCATAACTCTTAGGATTTTCCCTCACAAGAGCAGCTCTGACTGATGTAGCTCACCCGTTGTGAATTGCTGTGTGAGTGCTGGGGACATCCTGTCCTGGCCTGCCCCATATTCCCTCTCTTTTAAAGTCTGCAGCATTGGAAACCACTCCAATTCTGTGGTCGTGTGAAGGTTTCTTTTGCAACTGACCCTAAATGTCTCCGAGCAGCTTAAGTTCGTTCTGGGGAAGGGAGATCTCAGAGCTGTGGTAGCTCTTAGAGTGTGCTTATGTGTCCTGTTTAACTGTTACATATTTCAGAAATAGAGAAATCTAGGAGCATCTTCCAGTACAGCAGAGATTTGGTGTCTTCATTTCTACGTTCAAGTTGATGTGTGTTAGCTGGAGACAAAAGACTTAATTTCTGAAATTGCTGGGTCTTGGTTGGTGCTGTATTTTTTTCCCCCTCCCCTGACATGCTTAATCTTTTGTAAACCCCCTTTTGTGGTTTTGTTCAGGCAATTAATGTAGAAATGAAGGATTCTTAAATCAGGATATGCAAGGAATAGTTGAAGTAACACACTGATTATATAATTAATTCTCAGTTGTAAATTCATTTTAATGGAGCTAATTCTTTCCCAGAGGCTGAAGACTAGTTTTGGTCCACCCACAGTGCTGTAATCAGCTAAGAAATAAAGGAGAAAAAGGCCTTGAATTAATGAAAGTTATCACAACAGGTTTTAGGGAAATCATGCCAGAAACAGGCAGGATATTTTGTTTTCAATTCATGCAAAAGCTTCTGAGCGGCAATCTTAAACTCTCAATATCCAAATACAGTTTTCAAGCAGTATAATACATTGAATCCAAAAGAAATCAGAAAGGAATGATACCTGAAGAGGATGGAGAAGAATTGTCTGGATGGTGGGACCTTGCACAGATGAGGAAATGCGTTTAGTGGAAGATGTATTTTGGATTCTTTTTTTACATTTTCCACGAACATGGTAGTGTTCAAATACAGTTTTCTCTATGACAGTTTCCCATTTAGTAATAAACAGGGTCCAGTGACTGTCATCCTGATGGACTCTTACTGCATCTGACAGTGTTTTGTGAGGTGCTGGCTTCACAAAGCATAAACAATGCTCCAAAACCTAAATAATTTGGAAAATCCCGTTCTGTTGTACTTCATTTGTCTGCTTCTCTGTTGCTTAACCAGTGACCTAATAATCCTGTCCATGTGTTTAGACTGCAGGTTTCCAGAACAAAACAACAATAACAAAGAAACAACGTTGACAAATTCCCAGGATTTTCAAAGGACTATGCACACTGTGCATACACACAGTTGCAGCCTATTTTTCTCTCAAATAACTGATTTTATTTATAAGGTTTTTCTAATCCCAGTTTGTCTCTGCCCTTACATTGTTTGGCCATATTTCACATCAAAAATTGAAAGCACTGTTGTCCAGGGGTGATTTTAGCATGCAGCCAGGTGAGCATGGGCATGCAATTGTCATAACTTAGGGACTGGCAGTTTCTGGTTTATTTTCTGGCTCTGCTGTGTGGCTGCAGCAGGAGTTGTGCTGTGCTGTGTTGGTTAAACTGTGTTATCACCACATCTCTGAGCTCCATCGAGGACGTGTAAATGAAGTCAGCATGATGCAGACAGAGCTGGCAGATGATCAGCTCTGGGCAGCAAGAGTAGGCTTGCCCTGCAATATCACTTCATTTAAGTGGTTTCTTTACCCCTCTGCCTGAATTTTGACAGAATGAAATTCCCACTGTCTGGTTTTCTGTGAGCTGCTCCACAACTTCTGCTTCCAAGTTTGGTGGGAAAAAAGCCAACTATGGCTATAGGACCATTGTACCATTCCAGTGAGGAAATAGTTAAATATAATTTCAATGTGTCATTTACATTTGAGCCTAACGAGATTATAACTGGAGCTGTGTGAAAATGACTTTTTGGTGCTATTTTCACATAAACTGACTATTTATTTATTTATTTTGTTCTGGGGTTATTTCACACCCCAAGGGTTTCATTTTTGTTGGTTGTTTTATTAATGTAAAAATACTCATTTTCACACCCAAATGTGTGATTATTTAAAATGCTGATTCTATTCATTGTGCACTGACTTGCAACCTAAAGGCAAATATTCAAATGTCTGGAGCTTGATAACTCCATGGTGGTTTTGGCTGGCTTTTTAAACTCAAAAATTGCTGGGGAGAGAAATGGGCAGTAAGTAATTCAAAGTGGTATAAGGGCTGCATTCCCATGCCTGCCTCTCAGCATCCAAGGATGGGTCAGAGGTTATTCCAGCACCCTCTGTAGAGTGGTGCCCTGTCTCAGCCCCCTACTGACACTCTCCCAGCATGGTAGTGCCAAAATGCTGGAGCAGGAGCCCTCGCCTCTGTGGCCCTGTGTGATTTTAAATAGCCTCTGACCCTGTCCCGCATGGAGAAATAATGTGGATGACAGCACAGAGGCAGAATTGCAGGAGAGTTGATGCAAATGTCTCTGGCCCTTGCTCATTCCCACCCACCCTTTCCTCTACCTTGACTGGTGTGGGCCACGGAGAGCAGGGGTACAAAATGCTCTTTACCATCATCTCCCCTCTCTGGGAACAGATTGGTTAAAACACAGCTTAAAATGTTTTGTTGGTTTGGTTTTTGTTGGTTGGTTGTTTTTTTTTTTTTTTCCCTAAATTGGACTGATTTTTAAGTGTCTAAATGTGATGTAAAATCAGTGTCCAGGGCTCTGCATTTTGTAATAAGTGAATGTTTTGCTGATTTCTTGCTAGAATATCTGCAACCACGCCAATTTGCATGCCTGTATGTGTGTTAGATTGCTGGCAAAGAAATGCTGAATGCTGATAATTGTATACTGGTTTTCAAGCCTGATATAAGTAATTTTGATTTTTAATTCATTCTGTGCTTCCTTTTTATTTCTGCACATGTGTAGTAATGTCCTGTAATGTTGTTGCCTAAAATAAGTAGTAAGAAATGAAGTTGAGATGGCCGTTTTAAAAGGAAAATTACATTTTTTCCTTTGATCCTTTTTTTTCCCAGTAAAAGAATACATTGCCATATACAGAATGCTCAAAAAATACTGCATTCACTGTCTTGCTGTTAATTTATATACACAAACCAGCATGGCTGTGGGGGGCCTACAAAGCTCAGAAAAGTGATATTTAGAAGTTCTGCACAAGAATATTTTTGTTCCACTCCACACCAGGGGTGCTCAGCTCCTCTTGTGCTTCGGCACCCAATTGTGTGAAATCCTGGTTGAGATCCTGCAGTCAAGTTGTGTTAGAAGATGAAGAAACCTCTGCCCATGTGTTGAGAAAAAAGGAAGAAAATACAGGGATCTTTGCAAATAATGTTAGTTCTATGTGATAAACCCAGGGTGTTTATTGTGTCCTTCCTTCAGTGAAATACTTGAGGTCATGGATGGATCAGCAGTGCTGGGAATCTTGGTTTCACCATGTCTATGAACACCATAGCAAATTATTAAAAGTTTTGCTTTTCTGGTTTCTTTTGATTAGGAATCTGAGAAAAAGGGACTAATTGAGAGAATCCACATGGTCCAGGAGATCATCATAGCTGTTCAAAGCATCCTGGAAGAAATAGCCTCGTTTGGAGAGAGGATTAAAAAGTAAGTAAATAATATTTTCTTGCTTGACCATGATTTGAACTGAAGCAGAACCAGGAGGATCAAGGTGGAGTAATTGTCTTGCTCCAGAAATGGCTGCAATGTGCAGCAGGATAGGGTTGCCATTCCCACCACTGCTTCTTGTCTTGGTGTCTTTTGTTCCACAATACCTTTGCTTTGCAGAGCACAGAGAGGAGGAGAAGCAGTGTTCTTTACCAATGTAATGTTCATGATTGCCTGAATTTCTGGTCTTGCTTGTTTGTGGTGGGCTGGGGTGTCATGGATGCCACAGATGCTTCTTGAAGATGTGGGCACAGAGGCATCAGGCATTTCTTTTCAGTCCTGTCACAGAGAGTGGATACTGATGGTCAGTGTTGCCTTTCCCACGCCCTCCCCATCCTGACCTGGCTCTGGGGTTACCAGTCACTTGTGTCCCTGGCCAGCACATTGATTTTTTTCTCTTTTACCATTTTGAGCTGACTGCTTCCTGCTGGTACCATGAGGAAGCCCAAAGTGGGGGTTTAGGGTCTCATGGCAAGAGGGGAGGCACAGAGGGTATTCCTGACCTTACAGAGGAAGGAGGTGAAGAGCATAAAAAAAATTTTTAAAAATGCCACAAACAAACCTTTTATAACTCGGTCTTTATTGGAGTTTAATTGATCCATATTGTTGTCTGTTTTGAACACAAAGTGCTGGTTTGTGACCAAGCCTCGCTTTAATGAGGAGCTGGGTTCAGACTAAAAATACAGCAACCACATGTGCTGTGGTGCCACACTGGACACCCCAGCTGGGGTGGAAGTGGCCCAAAGATGTATTCCAGTCTATGAACAGGGCACTGTTCTGCCCAGCTGCATGGCAGGAAGACTCAAAGCACTTAAACACTGTTAACTCTTGTATTCATTTTGGTAACAATGGTCTTAAAGAACACGTTGGGTATTAATGTGGACGCCCGATGTAATTTCAGAAGAATTCTGTTGTAGCTCGGCACTGATGTGCCATTAAAGAATTGCTATCAAAGTTTTTTTTGTAAGTGACAGACTGAATTGTGCTACAGTTTCCGTCTGTCACTCCAGTTACACAATCATAGGGAGTTTTCATAGTTTAACTCAATTGAGCTGTTTTGCTATTTTTTTTTTTTTGCTTTAACTTAAGCTACATTGATTGATAATGATGGGTCCTCTCCCACCTATTTTTACTTAATATTTAATACGTCTATTGAAGCTTAAATGTAATTCTTGAAGCGTCCTATTAATTTTATCTGTCAAGGGAAGTTTGTCTTATTTCATAGCCTGATAAGTGGTCCAGATTCATTCTCTCTTCTTCCTACTCCCCATCATCGTGATATGATGAAGTTAGCAGGCAGATTGTGTGAAACAGAGATGCCCAGGTCCATAAATCCACCTGTGGGCTAAACAGGCATCCTTGTAGGCCAGGTATCTCAACATTTGGTGCAGGGCATAGGTTTATGTCTTACAAGGGCACAGGGGGACAAAGTAATTTCAAAGATGTGTTAGCAGTGGCTTCTCACCTTCAGTCCATCATTGACTTGCAGATGAGAGGTCTGAGTGAAATAAAATCCTGTTTTCCACTACAGTGTGGCCAAAGTCTGAAATGCTGTAGTAACTGAGCCTTTCAAGAGTGCTCCTCTTGGGAAAAACCTGATGTGGATTGTTGGAACACAGAAGCTTGGGCTGCTGCTGGCTTATTACATCTTATCCAAGCCAGCCTCCTGTATCCAATGTAGTAAAGGATGCTGAAAATGTAAAGATGTAGGAGAAAATGTATGTATATATAGACTGATTTATATAGAATATTGTGGCCCTAATGTTACCCAGAGAAATTACTGGAACTGCTCTTTCACAGTTAGGCATGATAATTCATCCAATGGGAGTTACCTGTTGGGGCTGGCTCTGGCCACCTGCCACACCTGGGTCATGTCAGCTGCACTGTGGCCCAGTGGAGCTGGCTGGGCCCTGTCTCCAGATCAGATAATCTGCTCACGAGCAGTGGAGAGCTGACTGGCGAGCAGAGATGTGTAACAAGTGTGACACATAGGAGAGGAAACAAAAACAACTCACTTACACGCCTAACAACTTCACTGAGCTCCCCAGGGCTCCTCTTCTCTTTCCTTATCATGGTATCTGCCTCTTTAATATCTCCCTTAATCCATTATACCATCCAGATGTAGGAATCTGCTTATCCACCTTCCAAAGGGTCTGCAATTTACAGCATATCTGACTGCACTGAGCACTGCAAAGAGGTCATTAAATTGTTATTGGGTAGCAAAGCACAAACAGTGTCCAAGAACAGAAATGTTGAGAGGGATTGTGTTTTTTCCTTACAGCACATTCAACTGGACGGTGCCTTTCCTCTCTGTCCTGGCCTGCTTGGTCCTGGCAGCAGCAACAGTTATTTTGTATTTTATACCACTGAGGTACATTGTTTTAATCTGGGGTAAGTACTCCACTGTGTCTCATTTGTATGAGATAAGTACAATATATGTCTACAGAGTGAAATCAAACAAGCTTTAAACAACCTGTTACACAGACAAACAAGTGCTGTTGCTTAGAGGTGAATAAAGATGTTATGAACTTCTTAAAATTACCATTTCTCCCCCTGGGTTATCCGATAATTTGCTTTTCTTAGGGTTCTTTATAAGTTTCCAACAGCACCACAAGAAGAGTATTAGCCTAGATAAACTACTTTCAGTGTTATTATTCTTCTGCAGGAAAGTAATTAGCTTCCTGGTGCTGGAGCCCTCCAGCTGGGAAATGGTAGGAAGTGGACAAGATGTGTTTGCAGAGCTGGACCATGTAGATCTGAACCCTGGGAGCCTTTTGGGTCTGAGTATCCTGGCAGTAAGGACGGGCTGTGCCCAGTGGGACACACTGAGCATCTCCTTTTGTCATGGGTCAGAAAGTGTTTGTATGAAGATACATAATGAACTGAAAGAGGGGCTTTTAAAAGTAAAATTTTCCTGGTGGTGTTATGAAGAAATGTGAGATCAGCTTTCAGAGAAGGAGATGGCACTCAAGGGCATAGGACTAAGGGGAATGGCTTTTCACAGGAAGAGTGTGGGTTAGATTAGGTATGAAGTCGAAATTCTTCCCTGTGAGGGTGGTGAGGGCCTTATCAGTGGCTGCCCCATCCCTGGAAGTGTCCAAGGCCAAGTTGGGCAGGGCTTGGAACAAGCTGGTCTGATGGCAGGTGTCCTGCCTGTGGCAGGGGGTTGGATGAGATAGTCCTTAAGGCACCTTCCAACCCAAACCTTTCTATGGTTGCAGCTGATGATGATTCTCTACATCTCCAAATGATCTCCTGTCTTATTTAGGGTGCTAACTTTTATCTCAGCCTTGAGGTAGAAAGGTGTGGAGAACACAGTGCAGGTAGATCCTCAGTGACCTGCCAAAGCTCAGCCCTGATGTGGCTCTGGGTTGTAGGGACCCCCTGTGACCCCTGGGGCTGAGCCATCAGCTGCTGTCTTGGATGTAGAAAAGGGAGGGAATGAGAAAGTGGCATTAAAAAAAAGCCATTCTTGGGCAACAGCAACAAAGAAATGAAGGATTAAATCAAACAAAAGAAAGGGCAAAAGGAAAGGGGAGAAATTGCTGGGAGTAAAAAGTTCAGTAACAAAATATTGTTGTTCTTGTATGGAAGACATGGTGAGTACATGAAAACTATACATCCATTCAACATCATCCAGAGTGACAGGGCCTTCAAATATGATACATGTTAAACAACTACCCTGTGGCAAGGCCTCAAAAGACCTTATGGTATTTTCTGTTTTTTAAAAATCAGGTACACAGAAAATTGTGTTGTCATTTTGCTACAAGTATATGGCTTAAAAGCTGAATCTCAGATGTGAAGCAGGTACATTTCAGGGAGAGAAGGCTGGAGTAGCCATCACGTTTGAAATCATTTTCAGGGAAACCACAATGAGATTTTGGACAGGGGCATGATGGAATTGAATGCTGTATTATTATCCTCAGAGGCAACGAACTTTTGAATTTTTTGCTATTCTTTAAAATGGATTAGCTGATTTTCTTCACCTAGAAGACCTTAAGAGAGGCAAGAGAAGACCTTATGAACTTCACAATAATATGAACATTACACTCCCATGGATCTTCTACCCAGACTAGGGACCACCTCTGCCAACTGAAGCTTAAGTCCATGGAGATGGACTGCTCTTGCTACAGTTAATAAACCTAATTATTCACACAAAGATCAAGCTAAACTAAACCTTGTAATAAGGTTTTACAGTGTCCCACAGCATCTTAACATGGACAGTTTGGCAAATGTGGCTCTGCAAAAAGAGGATAAACCATGAGGGATGGGGAAGGGAAGCTTTCATTTTCTGAAGAGATAGAAGGAAAAAAAAATCCTTTTTCCCAGTTAATTTTGGAGCCTTCCAGCTGGTCACATAGAGCAGCACATTTAACAGTACACTTGGTTTTCAATGTGTATTCTCCCTATAGCATCCCCCAGAATGAATTCATACTGCCATTGCTTTTCACCATGTTGTTGGCAGCACATGGTCCCGAAAGTAGAGAAATACCTTTATCAGTAATGTCCTCTACTTCCTCCAGGAAGCACTTGAGTGATTCCACGTGACAGGGAACATGTGTGTGGCTTTAAGTCTGAGGCACTGTTTTCACACTAATTTTTACTTGTGAATTCCCTTTCCCTTTTTCACCTTGCCTGAACAAATTTAAAGGGAGGGAGTTGAAAAGGGTCGTATTATTTTGTTTGCCTTTATTTTTTTTTTTTATCCTAGGCATAAATAAATTTACTAAGAAGCTTAGAAATCCTATGCCATCGACAATAATGAGCTACTAGATTTCCTCTCCAGGGTACCATCTGATGTTCAAAAGGTAAGTAATGAATGGCCACAGCCAACAGAGGCAAGGAGTGACACTGAGAGCGGCTGGGTGCTCCGTTTGGGAATACAATGCCAAAGACTTTTGAATAACAGAGATAAGGAATCTGGGGAAAATCCACAAAGGGAGGGGGAGAGAGTGTTAGAAGAGAGGGGAGCCAAAATCCTTTGTCAGAAGGATAAAATGATTGCAGAAAAATTATCCTGAAAAGACCTACTTAAAAATGATCTGGAAAATCACTCAGCATGGTTACTGAGCTATGGTTTTCGTCACCTTTCTGCTCCGGTATTTGTACAGAGGGAGGAGAAAAATAGTCTCTTTGATAGAGATAACCATCCAAAAGGATTTGCTGAATTCTCCTTTTTCTCAAGATAGGGGGAGGAATGGGGGGAATTATTTCTGTGACATTGTGCTTGAGCTCCAGGCCTCCTTTGGACAATGCCCTGCTCATCTTTTTCTTTAAAGAAAACCCTGAAATGTGTATAAAATACTCTACAATTGATCAGATCAATCTTCTGCCATTATGGAATTATAAGTTTTAATCTAACCAAAATCTATCCTCCCTCAGTTTCAGTCAAGTCTTGTCTCTTCTCCCATTTCTTTGGAACAACAACATTGTCTTCAGCAATCTCGCCTATCTTCCTGGAAATTATTTGAACAATAAATCCTTTCGAATGTCAAGATCTGTTTATTTCTCTTGGAGGAGAGAAAATAGTCCTGCTGGGTGATGAAGCAGCACAATATAAAGGATTCTTTCTTTTGTTTTAACTGAACAGAATCTGTGTCCCCAGGCCCTGGTCCTGATGCCCAGGATCCCTCTGACATTGTACCTTCCTCTGTGAATCATGCTGCTTTCCCTGTGAGATGCTGCTCCCTGGGAATAAGGGAATCACAATCTCACCTGTAGTGGCTTTATGATGTTGGAGACAGAAACTGAATTGCTCACATGCAGTGTTGAGGCATCTGGTAGAAGCAGGGTTGGAAAAAGCTTCTGGTGGCATTTATCTCAAGAGGCCACCAGACTGGTTGGTGGCAGCACTAGTAACTGGAAAGAAATCTCACCATGGACTGGTGGGAGGAAAAAGGCTAAGCAGGAGCAATCATAGAGCCATTAAGCTTCAGTGTATTTTTATTTGTTGTCATTGCTCTTGTAGAGGCCACTGGATTTGCAGTGATGGTTTGCATATGCCCTTTAAGTGTTTATGTTTAAAGATAAGCTGCTTCTCTATTTATGCTTTATTTAACATTTACACTTACAACATTTCCTTGAGTGGTTTCTGTCATATTTGGATCCTTTGAGCTCTCCAGGGAAAATGATCACCATTTTCTATGGGTGGACTGATAAAAGTTCCTTGGATGGGACAAACCTTGGAGTTTTCCACAAGTGCTGAAAATAGCCATGCACTTTAGGGACATTTCATCCATGGAAGCTCCAAAGGTCCTCTGTCTGCTTTGTTTTACGTGCTGTCAATGCATCAGCATTTCACTGGGGTGCTGCAGTGAGTTAGAAATTACTCCTGTCTGTACAGTACCCATTTACAGTCACATGTGTTGGACAAGAGACAGAGGAGGAGTGAAAAAGATGGCATGTTCAGCCTAATTTTCCCCATAATTTCAGTGGGAATGCTTTTGTCTCACACAACAGACAATTTGGAGATTACACCATCCTTGACAGTTTACCACACATGTTTTAATCATTATATTGTGTATGAACTTGTTCTGAAAGGTGGAGGTAGCTTTGTCCCGGTTCTATTTGGGAGAATACTTTCCTTTTTTGAAATTATGAAGTATTTCAGCATCCCAGGGTCTGTGTATGGTTTTGACAACTGTCATCTTGGGATCCACTTGAATTGAGACTCCTGGGAGAAGTTTATTAAACTAATAGGTTAATGCCAGAAAGATAAAAACACCTCCCAAACCAAAACAAACCCAAAAGATTGCTGAAATCAGGTAGAACCCCATGTATCTCATTAGAAAAATCTGCTTTTAATATTTTTGTTTCAAGAAATGATGCATGACTTCTCAAATCCTTCCTGCAATTAATCCCCCATGTTCCTGTGTTTAGAAAATGATTCATTACTTTTGAACCTTCCTTAGTTTCCCTGGGTCTGTCCTGGGGGAGCCATTAACACGCGCTGCAGTGAGCTCGAGTTACCCAAGAGCAGACGTCATGCCTGTTTGTTTTTACAGGTGCAGCACGCTGAATTGAAGCCATCCAGCAGCTCCAGCCCCGTCAGGAAGAAGCGGAGCGCGCTCTAGGATGCAGCGGGGCCGGGAATGCCGCGCCTCCCTCCCTGCACACACGGCTCCCCTCCTCCTGGCTTCACAGCAACACTAGAGACACTGCCACAGACTTGCTCCTTCTTGGAAGATGTGGGGTTTGATACAAACGCCTGTCTGGGGGTTTCTTTTCTGGGCTGTCCTTTTGGCATGGAATCCCAAAAAAGAGCAAGGTGGAACGTGAATTAGTTTGTGGGATGGAGAGGAGAATGGGAGAGGATGGTGCGACTGCACCTTTTCTTTTTCTTTTTCTTTTTTTTTTTTCCCTTTGATTGCAGAGACAACGCTGGATGTGGCAGCACTCCCTGTGTTATGTAGGAAGAGATAATTCTGCTTAGTGTAGCAGATCAGCTGAACTGATGTGAGGAGATGCTCTGAACCAGTTTTTAACATATCCAACAGATTTACATTAAGATATGAAAGCTATTCTTTTCTGAGTTAAATCACTGTGCCTAGAAAGGTTTAAGCTCTGAATTAACGAGTCTTTGATACCCATCTTCTGTTCAAGCAGTGTACATTTTAAAAAGTTTTTTATCATAATTAGCAGAAAGAGCTAGGAGCTCCAACAGTATCTCATATTTCATCCAGCACTTGTGGGTTTTTCTTTTTCCTTTTTTTCTCCCTTTTCTTTTCTCTTTTTTTTTTTTTTTTTTTTTTTTTTTTAAAGCACAGCCTATGGTTAACTCTTTGTATACTGGAATCATCAGAGATCCATTGCTGGCAATGGATGCATGAAAACCTTATGCCATGAAAGGATTAAGAGAAAAGGCTAACTCAGTGACCTGAAAAGACTCTGTTGGCTTGCCTTTTATAATTCCATCTCATCAGATATTTTCAGCATAGCTGTTGTTTTCCTGTCTAAATCCAGAGTGGTCAACACTACAGATCCAAGAGGAAAAAAAAAAAAACCACTTTATAGCCTTAAAGAAACAAGTGCTTGTGCAGAAAGAGAGCCCAAAGAAGTGGTTGTGCAATGGTGTGCAGGCTTTGGTCCACCACTGATATCTTCTTGCAGTCTTTCCTGGTGTTTCACAAGGAGAAGACCCAAAACAAGTGGAAACAGCAATGGAAAGACAGAAGAAAGGACCCCATTTTGTGTTCTGTGGGGAATGTGATTTCCTGCTTGCTTACCAATCCTTAGCAATTGTGCATTTGCTTTTTGTATTTCAGAAAACCAGCATTAGTCAGGTTGTTTAACCAGGGAAACTAAAACACAGATTCATTTGTAAAACTTGCTTAATTTTGGTGATAGTGCAGCCCTCGATCCTTTAGGTGCTGTGGGACATTTTGGGAGTGACTTATCACCACAGACTGCTAGCATGAGAGCTGGAGTTGTTGCTTATGAGTTCCAGGCAGGGATTACCACCAGCATTCCCTGGGGTAGTTGACACTACAAAGAAATACAGATACCTGAGATATAGGATTCTTTTTGAAAAAAAAAAAAAAAAAAAGGTTTGAAAGTCAACTAATAAAATGGTTAAAACCTTGCCTATGGATTGGTGATCCAGATGGAGTTGTGTGTGGTTCCATAGCACAATCCTGTGGGCCTGTTCCAGGAATCTGAAGAAGGGAAACGAAGAGCAAACTATCTTCCACTGGGTTATTAGCCAGATTCAGTAGTTTTTCTTAAGTTTATTTTCAGAGTCCCACTGTGCCTTTGAATAAGGACAGGCACATTTTCATACACTTGATTGGCTGGAGAATGTATTTTGCTCCTGCAAAGCTGTGTGTATCTGCAAATGGAAGGATTGAGGAAAGATTATCCTGGTTTAAAAAGCCACAAAAAATGCCTCTTTGTTTGCACGTGTGCTTGTGTACCCATGCATATACAGAGTTGTGTATAAAGAGTACATGTATAATGTATTTATAGACGAGTGTGTGGGGGAAAATGGGTGAATATACAGATTTAAAAACCTTGAAAATGCTTATGAAAAATGCCAAAGATTCTAAAGCTTATCATCTCGCGTCTGTTCTTCTTCATTTTGTATCTTTCCGGCATGTCTCTCTGGCTGAGCCAGATCTCTGCATGATTTGATTTACTTCAGCTTAATGAAGCTGGTTGGAAAGAGCCTTGTAGAAATTACAAAATCTCCAGTAAATCTCCTTCTTGTACATACAATAGATGTCCACGGAACCCTTTTGTTAAACCAGTTTCTCAATCTTCTCTGTAAACAATGCCTCATTGTCTCGCTTCAAACTGTCATCTGGTTTATCATACTGTAATCTTGTCATTTTGTAAGGACCAAAGTCAGGCATATTTAAGCAGGCGTGTGGGATCTGATCATTGATTTGAGTAAAAACATTCAACTGCAGGAAAAACTATTTATTTATTCAGAAATTTGGATTGATACTTTAATAGTTTGGGGGGGGGTTCTCTAGGTTTTTCCACATGGAACTGATTTCTCTTCAGGAGACAGGGTGATATATTTTTCTTTTTTCTTTTTTTTTTTTTTTTTTTTTGGTGTAGATATGTTTGGTTTCAGAATAATTTGTGTTAATTGTTAGGCTGGAGACATACCAAATGAACTGGTTTGGATGGTCCAGTACCTGTATATGTTGTGATGAGCTCTTTGTTTTGATAAATGCTGTTTGAAATGCAATAAACATTTGAGGTTAAACTGATGCTTTTAATTTTTCTGGATTAAGAGATGTGTTTCACATTCTTTGCAAAATGCTGTGCTATAATATTTAGTATCTGACTAGGTAAGCAAGGACATCCCTTGGCAGTGCAGTGTAACAATTCACACTGGAGTTTGCTTGGAGTGAGGAGTGTAAGTGCATCCCCTGCTGCAGCAGGAAATGAGGTAAAGCCATGTCTCACCTGCTTACAACTCTTTAGTGGGATTTCCAAGGCTCTTCTTAAAGGAAAGGAGAGTTATGTGTACTTACTGCACAGTCCACTTATCCAACTCTATATTCAGATTTGTCATGAGATTCTTAAAGCAAGACAATCTCTCTGTGTCCATTTCCCCATGCAGATTATCAGTTTTTACATTTTTAATCTATTCAATGTGCAGGATAGAAATTATAAACTTACATTTTTACTTCGAGGTACTTGTTTCAGGGCATTTGCAGTCTAAAGTCTCTTAAGACCAGAAGCCATTCAGAACTTCAGTCTAACTTTGGGTCTTTTGGATTGTAGAATTGTGGAGATAAGGTAATGTGAATCATATCTACTAACAGTACAGTATGTAGGTAACATGTATGTGCAAATGCAATATTTACTCACATTTGCCCAAACATAAGGTGCTGCTGAAGGTTTGGTTTTTTTGAATATTCATGAATAGGACTGAGGACTTGGCTTCCCTATGGATCATTGTTAGTAAAAGTCAATCTCTGAAACACACTTTGTGGGAAGCAATCAAATAACTGAGTAGAGCACAGCTGGAAATGCCACACACCTTTCCTTTTTCTCTGCTTGAAAATCTCTGATTTTAACCTTCAGCCACAGCTCTGCTTCCCCCTCAGTCGCCTCCTGAGCCACCCACAGAGCAGGGGAGAGCTCAGGCTTGGTGCTGCTGCCCAGGGGTCCCACTGGAGAGCCCTGCCCAGCACCCCTCTGCATAGGAAAGGGAAGCTGCTGGTCCCTTAGAAATTAATGCCTGCTGCTAATTCCCTGCCTGGGGTAAGAGTGCCACGACTCCCTGAACTGGGCTGTCCCACTAGAAAACAGGCTTGCCATTTAATTTCCTGCGCTCTATATGGGGCTGTGTTTTATTTTATATTTTTAATTTGGAGGGCCTGATTCTGCAGGTGCTACCACAAGTGGAACTGGAGTTATTTTCCCATCAGACCAGTCAGTTCACACCGGGAAGAAATTTGGTTTCTCTGATACCTTAATTAAAAAATTGACAAAAAACATTCTAACCAAACCTTAACCTTTAGATTTGCCATCCTTTAACTAAGCTGATAGACTGTTTTGGAAATGTTAGCTTTGGCTTTAGAGATTATGGCATGTGTTAGTAGTGAATGCTGTTCTGATTTTAATATTGTGTGTTGTTTTATCTGTAAAGCTCCATTGTGTCAGGGCCCTGGTGCATCTATCCCTGTAAATCTCACAGAGGCTTGATAAGAATATCTGCTCCTCTGCATCCTAAGAGTTACCAGCTCAGGAGGAAGCTGAGATACTCCAAATGATTTTTGGTTTGTTGCAGATAGAATGTTTTAATCATTTTCGAATTTGGGTAAATTAAGCCAGGTGAAATATGATTTTGGGACAAAGTATCTGCCTGTGAGTTTATCAGAGGGGAAGACCCTCAGCAGTAATTCAAGGAAAATGTGAGCAGAGGATATATTTATGATGAATGTAAATATTCACCAGCATTTAGAAACAGTGTTGGAGTGAAAAAAAAAGCCTCTTGACATTATAGCATTTTTAATCTACTTTTTCCTGTGATGCTTTGACTGAAAACAACACAGCATTTAGAGAATTTAGAGGGTCATTTTGTTTTGCATGGAAGACGTGCTCATTTGACATAAATCCTGAAACTGAGCTTGGGGAAGCAGGAGATGGCATCCAGCTTTCAGAGTTAGCAGCAGCTCCAGCACCTGGGCAGACACGAGTACAAATTCTTGGTGTGGCTTTAACCTGAGGGCTGGTGATTCTTGTTAAATTGTACGTGAATGAACGTTGCCAGTCAGTTCCTTTGTGTTGGATTGAACACCTGCAAACTCCCTCCTGGCTGAACACGATGCTGTGCCTCTTGCAGGGGCAGAAAGTAAGAGCTGGAAAACTTGCTGGTGTAAAATTTGTGCTGATTTGTCATAGTGCAACCAGCCTTCTAAACTCTTGACTTCCTGCAGAAGGAAGGTAGGACAGTCTCATGGACTGGGCACATACATCTGGTTCTGGGTCTTGCAGGGCCAACTGTGGTCAGGTTGAGATGGTCAACAGATTTTGCCTCTCACTCTTAATTATTGTCTGCTAGGGTGGCTCTGCCAGCACATGTAAAGAGTGGCTTTCAGACCAAAAAGGAATAAGGCCCTGCCCCTCAGTAGTTTGGGGCATTGATGGATGGGAATGGGTAGGGAGCCTGTGCTAGGGAATGCTTCCCCAGGGAACCCAGGGACTGCTTAGCTGGGGATCTCTCCTCTATGCTGGATTTGTTGTGATCAGAATTTCAGCAGATGAAAGAATGAATTCTTTTGCTCTTGATCTCTTTGGTAAGTTGCTCTTAGGGTCAGATAAAACATTAAATGCTGAACCATCATCTACAAACTGAACATGATAAAACCTGAGGACTGGGGCCTGCCACTGCCAGCCTCAATTCTTCAGTCCCAAAGGATCCAAATGCCTTCAGGACAGTGCAAAGTCTGCTCACCAGTAATGTTACAGTGCCTTCAAAGATGTTGGTGAATGCTTGAATTTCACACTCAGTACTGGTAAGTGTCACTACTCTATTTCTACCCTGGGTAGTTTTTCTTCCATGAGATCATGTGAAAAGAAACAAACCAAATGATTTCTATTTCTTGAGCAAATCCTGCTAGTTCTATCCTAGCTGCAGTATGTGGAACATGGGATTTGACTGGTCTTTGATCTCTCACTATCACATAGGGCAACTGATTTTATGGGCCTGAATCTGTGCACAGCAAAACCACGTATTTTTCACTTGCTCAGTACTGCCACCTCCCAAAGTAAAGAATATCTTTCATCCTCATTTTCAAGAGGAGATGCACAGTGGAAAGAGCATATGTTCCTACAGACAAAAAAAAAAGCCTGTTAGATTCAGTGACTTGTGTGCTAAATTTTGCTTTGATCATGGCTGTCTGCTTTCTCCCTCCATCTTCTGTCTGCCCGTGGTCGGCTCATTCCAGAGTCTCTGAAACCACACAGCAGCTACAACCTTAGAAGAAAGGGTGGGAGGGGGGTGAAGTCTCCCTCCAGCTCTGGCAATAGACGACTTTACTGAAAGTCAATGCCATTCCCTTGCATTTATCACTGCCACTCTTGCTCTGCATATTTTTGGTATTCGCCATGCATTGTTAGCAGTGATTGTCATGTAATTAAATCACTGCTCATCACAAGAGCCTATTTTTATGCTGAGATAAGCATCAGAAGTCTGCTGCAGCGTCCCCCAGATCAATAAAGATGTTCCCTGTAGGATTACAAATAGTCTGGGGTTGTACAGGGCACTAGAATTAATTAGGAATGATTTCTCTTTTTCTTTTTTCTTTCAATACATTTTTAATTGTTTATCCATTTTCGATGGTCTTGTTTTTAACTCTACTGTGATGGCCCAGACTTTTCTGTTCAGGCCTTTGGAGTAAGATATGATATCAATTTGGGCAGTACCATTTGATGTGAGCAGTCACAATTATCATCGTTCCATAGCCATGTGTGACTGTTACTTCACAATATGTTTTCAAATGAGGTATTTGCATCTCAGGCTTTGCATGTGAGATTACAGTTAAATGTCTTATTAAACAATTGAACTTTGAGATCCAAACACAATGGTGCTACCCTGAAGATTTTGGTATTGTGATCAGAAGGCCAAAGGGCAAGAGGAGAAACTCAAGCCATTTCCTGAAGAAGCATTTGCCATGGTCACAGGGCGAGTCTGTGGCAGAAAAAGCAGCCTGGATTATTTTGATTTAGGCTTTCCTAGTCTCAGCTGTCCACTTTCCTTTGAATTATTTTTACATTTTGTTCTGCTTGTGTGACAAATTGGTCATACCACCCTCCCATGATCCATAGGAACTGTGGGCTGTGTAAGGCACTGTGTGGTGAGACAGAAGCTTCTGGAGAGTTTCTGTAAACAGAGTGGGAATGTCCATGAATGGATGAGGCATAGGGAAAGTGGAAGTCTTCTTTTCCCCTCCCTTAAAGTCAAACAGCTGAGTGGCTTGTCCTTCTGATCCAGCATCATCAAAAATGGAAACAACTTCTTCAGTGTGTTTGCCCTCTCTAAAGCACAGGGAAAAAAGTAGATTCAGGGAATAAAAGCAGTGTCAGGATTCTTGTAGGTAAATAGGATAACATAACATAGGATAGAACTAACACTTCTCTATATGAAAAAGCAATGAACAGTTGATGTTTTGCACTTGCATTGCTGTTCTAAAGTGATGTTCTTGATGAGCTGCACCTGAAGTGTGCTGAAATCAAATGCCTGTGGAGCTCAAAGGTTTTGGATCAGTCTTCAAAACTCTATGAAAGGGATAAACAGCAGCCAAATTTCCTGATGATAAACTAGGTGCTCCTAATACTGAGAGGATGGTGATATTCTGAAAGAGCACAGTGTTCCATGGAAGTGATTCTGCTAGTGTTAGGATTAGGAGACCCCGTGCCCAGATCTGCTACAGGAGAAAGGAAATACTTTAATTTGGACCCATTAAGACCCAAATTATGTGAATTTACTGCATCACAAACCAGCAGAGGATGCCTGTGCCCAGAGCATGATGTGATGCAGCTCCTGTCAGGCAGCCAAAACCCATCTGCCCAGGGTTGGCATGGGGCAGCACAGAAAATCTGGCAGCATCTGAGCACCTCTAGGTTAAAAGCTTGCTGAGAACACTCTGAATGAACCTCTTTTCATATAATAGTCAGGAGAGGGCTCCTGCACAGGTCACATTCTGCAGCAGTGGCTTGTTCCTCCACTGCAGCATTGAGCACTAATAGTAAAAGGGCACCATCGTTCTGCTTCTGCCAGCAGTGCCTGGATATTTTTATGAGAAATAATTCTTCCTATTGCCAGATTGTAAGCTGTGTTTGTCCATGTTTTAACTCTTAGTTTTAGACTTCAGATGTATGAGATAAATTTAACGTTGTCCTACATTTTGGTTGACTGCAGATTTTTGGGGAATGGTTGGTATCCATGCTACACTGAAATGCTTGATGTCATGGAAAACTCAATGACTTAACCAGAGGGGGAAGTATACTGAGATTTTCAGTGGGCAGTTGCCTTAAATTCAGTGAGCACTATCCTAGTCCTGCTGAAGTCAATGCCATTTTTCTGAAATTAGCCCTGGACACCCTTGCTGAATGGTGACCTCTGTGGCAGTTGCACGGTCACCTCACAGATAATTTGCAAATTGCCCGTGAACCATGCATGCAAACGTGTCTGGTATGGTGCTAATTTACTGGCAAGGTCTGGGTACACGGATCCAGCACTCTGCTCCAGGGATGCTTCAGCCATGCCCAGCAGCCAGTGTAGAGGTTTGATTTCTATGCAGCATGTCAGGGATATCTGATGGATGGGCTCAGCTTCCCTTTCACATGTGTTCAGAGATCTCCAGCCAGGCCAGAATTTGGCAGATGACCACAGTGGGGAAGGCATCAGAAATATTTCCGTAACTATAACCCCTCCACACCCCCAAAAATTTATCTAGTTTGTGCATGGATGTAACAAAACCCCTGTTCAGGGCCACAGGAAGTGGCTGGACATTATCTGTCCTGTGTTCCGGCTGGGTTTATTTTGGGGTGGTCAGAAAGGAAATCCTAGTGGAGAGGCGGGTGGAACATTTTTGTTGTACTGATGTGAAAAAGAAAAATACCTGGCTATTTGAAAGGGTTTGAACTCTTGGCATAAGGCTCTGGGAGATGGATGAATGGTCAGAGGGAGGTGACGGGCGGGTCAGAGGTCCTGTGGCATAACTCATCACTGTGAGAAATCCCTGTCTCCCAGTGAAAGTCTGAGGACTGGCTGGCAGCAGCGTGATCTGTGGCAGCCAATTCATCAGAAGGATTTCCCGTCTGAATATGCAGATGTGTGCACAATTATTTTACCTATCTTCACAAACAGAGTCCGTGTCCCTGCACGCTTAAATAAATCTTGGCACTGTCCTTTCCAGGAGGCGTTTTGGGTTCAGCCTGGTTGCCTGCATCCTGCAGAGTTTGTTCAGCACAGTCCTTGCAAACAGCCCATGTCCTCTTCCCTTTCCGCTTCCCCTTCCTCCTCCTCCCATCCCACTGCAATCACTGCTGCCCAGACCCATCCTTCACTTGCACAAAACTGATTTCTGTTTATGGAGCAGCTGGCAGCAGCAAGGCTTGAGCACTGAGCGATGACTAAGAAACAAGCCCACTTTTCCCTTAGCTGTCAGGAGCTTTTAGAAATAACACCCTCCTCTGAGGAAGTCAGAATAGCAACAGGAAAATAAGTAAAACCTATTATAAAACAGTTGTCCAAGAACTTAGGCACGGCGCGGGGTAGAGATCAATATGCTGTGAAGGTTAAATCTATTTTCACACTGTGTTCTATTTCACAGTTTAATGGTGTTTTAATGTGTCTGTCACTGAGCCCCCTTCATGTTATGCAGGTAGAGCCTTTACAAAGGAGAAATAACGTTGGCTTTACAAGCTTCACAGTAACATCTTATTTACCAGCTGAGATCTGACACTTTCCTCTCTGGAGGTACGCCAGGGCCTGATTATCTATTTTATTTTATTTTATTTTATTTATTTTATTTTATTTTATTTTATTTTATTTTATTTTATTTTATTTATTTTATTAATTTTTATTAGCGTTTTATTTACCCTTCTTTTTTAAAAAATTTGTTTATAAGCCATAATGTGGTGTTGCATTTGCAATAATTTTAGATGGCTTTTGGGGAATGCCTGTAGGGCTGGGAGCAGCAGGAGCATGTGTGTGCCTGTGTAGAAGGGACAGAAATACCTACTGCTGTTTATACAAGCTAAATACATGGAGGATATGCAGAATTCCCAGGCTTGAGTTTGCATCCAATTCACAGTAATATATTTGAGTGCTTTAGCTTGAACTCAGCTGATGCTGGGATGTTGGGAAGAGCAAGGAGGACAAAGTAAAGGTTCTGAGAGAGGGTGGGGGAGAAGGAGGGCTGATTTCAGCTTTTGCCAGTGGAAAGGATGGAAGGGGAGAGAGGGAGCAAAGGCAAAGAAGGAAGTGAGGTGTAAAATCCAGGGTAGTGCAGTGCTAAAGCACACAGTCCTGTCCTCTGTGTTGGGGGTGAAGAAATTTATATTTCTAAGGCTCAACTCACACCCTTTGTTTAGAAGAGGAAGAAGAAAAAAAACATTGTTCTGCTTTAATTCTCTCTCTTGAGCTTCAGCTGGGGAAGGGAGAGGTTGGGATCCCCTGTCCCAGGGGCACTGCTGGTTCTGTGCTCCCACTGAGGCAGGTGCTGGGGTGTGCTGACCTGCTCTGTGGGGCTGCTCTCACAAAGCTCCCCCTGCAATCTGGGGCTGAGCCAGCAGCTGGACACAGCCCCTGGCCGTTTACACCCCCTGCCATCTGCCAGGGCTGCCCACACCCGGATTTGCTCCCACTGTCACAGCTGGGTGAGCCACAGCTGAGCAGCTCCTCTGGTTTTGCCACGAGTGAATCAGTGCCTGTGTCTTCCAGAGGGACTTGCTCCAGACATCCTCCTATTGTGACTGATGCATGGAGGACAACCTGCTTATGCCAGGGGCTTCTCCTGTGTGATCTCTCTGGCCTCTTTGCCTCAGCAGCTCCCTCACATCCCTGGGAGATGTGAGGGACATCCCTCTCCTTTGCCCGTCCGTTGCCTTCCCACCTCTCCCATCTTTTGCTCCCTCAGTGCCTCTTTACCCTCCTCTTCCTTTGTCTTGCAGCCAAATGACTTAACTCTGCACAGCCTCCTGGGAGGGGTAGGCTGTGAGAGGGGAATGCAGCAGAGGAGGAGATATGATATTAAATCTTCTTAGGAGCAACTTGTTAAAAACCTCACACTTCCCCTCAGCTGGTCGCTTTGCCGGAGTAAAACCTTTGCTCTGCTCAGGTCTACCGAGGGCTGGTGCTTGTTGGAGCGTGAGTTTTTAGACTTGCAGAACATTGACTTGGCTTAACCTGTGTATCCCACCACAGCAGAAATGTCTGCAATGTGTGTTTTGGCTTTGGTGTGCTGCCTGCTCTGAGTTCATCTCTTCCCCCCTTCCGTTTTCCATTGTTGGAACAACAATCTTCTGCTGGATGCAGAGCTCAGCCATCCCTGTATTGTGGGGCCAAAACAAACTCTCTGCTAGCATGTTTTCCATCCTCCATGAGTTAAAATACCAGTGCTGAGAGCAGCTGCCCTCCCAGGTGGGGAGCCTGTTGTCTGAAAATCCAACAACTGACTTCATGGGGCAAAACTTTCTCTCAAGCAATGCTGCTAAGAAATGAATTTTTATCCTTTGGAGCTGAGGATGACTCACCTTTGGAGGGCTCCAGTGGTTCCCTCACCAACCACCACAGCCACCAAAGTGCAGCCTGGTGAACTGAAACATCACCAATGTTCTGTGCTGCAGACTACAGCACTGAGCTCTTGCTTTATCCATGCTTTCCAAATGGATGGAAACCTCTGAGAAGGTCAGGGCTGGGGACAGAAAACTTAAGGGAGACACAGTCTCACAGGGCTGCCAAAAATAGATTCAGTCCATTTTTCTGCTCCAGTTTTTCTTTAACATAGTTAAGGATGGTTGTCACCCAATACCCCTTGCTCAACATCCCTAACACATTCACACCTGGCCTTGTGTGAAATGGTGAGAAAAAAATATTTGCTGCTTGGCAATAGAACCTTTTGTTTGAATCTTGTGCTTTGGGTTTTGGTTTGGTTTGGTTTTTTTGCACTGTCTTTTACAGTTTAAGGGTTATTTCACCTACTCCAAGCACTAGATCAAGTCCTTGAATATCTGCTGGGAGAAATTCAACATTCCCTTGAAATTAGAGTTTCTCCATAGGTTGGTGTTGTGTGCCTGCCTGAGTCATGTACTTGGGTGCTTGCTGGAGCTCATTTGCCAGGGTCATGCTGGGAGCAGAGGATGGTGGCAGAGGGAGATTTCAGATATCTGAGCAGCTCCTGGAAAATAAATGGGTCTGGATGCTCCCAGATAGGGGGAGAAGAGAATTACTGAGCACGAGCTAGGGCAGAGCTTGTGGTCTTGTCCAAAGAGGGAACTGTGCAGGTTTGCCGGCACACTCCATAGAAATTAACAGATTTTAGAGTATAATTTAAATTTTTCCTTTACATATTCTATTGATCAAGCTTGGAAAGTATTTTTCAGAACTTTGTCAAATGAACATTTGAAAATGCTAAATGATGTCACACTGAGACCTTGTCCTGATGGATTTTCATGAACAACCTGAAATGTCATGGTCCTGGACTCTGAGGTAAAGATGCTCTTCAGCTGTTCATAGCCAGTTCCACTTGCATTTCATGTCATTTCCATTGGACTCGTGCAGATTTTTAGCTTCTTGAGTACATTTTTGAAGTCATGTTTCTGACAATGATGTTAAGTTGTGGCTGGTCATGTTTTCCAAGTGTCTAAAATTTCCTCACTCCCATGAAATTCTCTCCCTGTAAAATTGACCCTATAAAACACCCAAGATGCATCAGCACCACTGAAGCGATTAAAGTGAATCCAAGTATCTGAAAAACATTGTTTAAAACCCTCACCTAGACCTGATACTTTGTGAAATTTAGTGGAGTATATACATTTGAGACACTTATAAGGATAAAATCAGTTCATAACCTGATAATACCGACTGTGATACAAATTTATACATTTCTCTGAAATGCTGAGACCTTCTTGCCATTTCTAAATTGGAAAGTCACAAACTTAGTTATATGTTTTATTTACATCTCCAGCTACTTTTTATTGCAAGACTTTGGAAAATATTTTGTAACAGTGCAATAGTTCTGACAGTAAGTCAATGTAAGATATGATAGAAAAAAAAATTCTCAACAATTATCCTTCCCACCCAAACCTTTTCTTAGAAGCAGTATTAGAAAACTTTAATGGCATTTTACTCCCACCGTAGGCAAAAAGAGTTTTTTCATTGAGTTGAAGGGAAGAAATGTTTAACCCCTTAATTTCTTCTTTAGCAGAGAGGAGTAGTTGAGTAATTGGTAGATTTTGGATTGAGACAGAGTTATAAATTCGATTTAACCTGAATTGAGCAGCTCTGCAGCTGAGGTTCTCTTTCTCTGCTTGAACCACCTCTAAAAATTTCTGCCCAGGTGCCATAATGATGCAGTGAAAAAAGAGAATCCACTGATTATGAAGAAGTTGCTGCTGTGCTGCAGGCAATGCAGAGGCAGAACTGTGCTGGTCCTGGCCCTGACTCAGTGGTCAGGATTTCAGTGTTGTGTCTGTGCATTTCCAGTGCTCGCTGCATTCCCTTCTCTCACTCTGTTCTTTCCTTTCCAAACTGCTCTGGAGCAAGCACATCCTCTCATCAGACCTCCCTGGACAAACAGATGTAGATAATAAATAAGTGGAGAAAGTTTCGAAGTTGGAAATTTCCTTCAAAGCCTTGTGGAAGGAGATGTATATTGGAGCATGAGATCCATTCTGGATCCTTGAGCTTTCTCTCATAGCTCTCTTTTCCATGCTGAAACTTTTGTACCTTCTCTGTTTTTAAAAGATTTGCTAATTCTCTTCTCATCGTCTGTCCACCTGCCAGTTCTTCTCACAGTTGTTGTGTTAAATGACACATTTGCAAGGTGTGATTGACCAGGTTCAGGTCTGAAATTCAGTCCATTACATTTAAAACTCTGATTCATGACTGCAAAATTATATCAACTCAAGTGCAAATTAGATAAACTCAGGATACCAGTTCTCACTTTAATTTCAGCCTTGCTTGAGAGCATCAAATCATTGTCTATACCTCTGCTGTGGGAACTCAGTGTGGGCTGCAATATCTGTGAGAGGAGCTGGAGGTGCAGCAGGGTTAACTCCCCCTGAAAAGGATCTGACCAGATTGCCCAGGTCACACAAGACAGCTGTGACATGTCTAAGGACCAAGTTGTGGCCTTCTGTAACCATGATAGCATCCTTTAGAGCAGATTCCTGATTTTTTAATTTTTTTTTACCACTCACAAACCCATAAAATATTATCAGTGGAGACGAGGATTTCTGTATTATCGTGAGTCTGTAAGAGTGGGCTTGATGTTCATCCATAGCCAGTCACTCCAAGCAACAGGGGTTTTTTCAGACATATATTTCTACAGCCTCTTTATTAGTGCCATTTTTCCAGATTTGGTCTTCAGGTTAAGCTGGGATTCACTGTGTTGTGGACCCATCTTGCAGCTCTGCCACCTGATGCCCTGGAGTACAGGAGCCAAGAGCTTCTGCCTGGAAGCAGGTGAACCTCACTTGGACTGGAGCAGCTTTTATCCTGCTGGTGAGTGTCCTGTATAATGAAGTGTGTGTGATGACATGAAACATCTCATTTTCATCCCTAGCTTTAGTCCATTTTTCCTTGCTTCTGAACTTGGTAGTGATTACAAAGCAGTCTCTGGGAAAACAGTCACATCTCGAGTAATACATGGAGGATTTTAGGCACTGCTAAAATCAAAAGAAGCAATGGGTCAATCTCAAAGAAATCACCTGCAAAACATCAAATGGCCAGAAGGATTTAAAATGGCCATTTATTCCAGGAACTGGGAGTCCTGCTTTTGCACAGTTGTACTTAGATGTATCATCAAGTTCAGAGGGAGAAGTCCCATTCTTAGGAGGAGCGTTAGTAAACAAGTAAGCCAAGGGATGTGAGGAGAGGTAATACGTTTTATTTGACACACTAATCTCAGTTGTGGGCAGGGAGACAAGCTTTCAAGTATTGAAGCCTGTTGTCAAGTCTGAGACAACACACTGATTTTCTGGTTGCAGATCTCAAGTTCAGGACTGATCATGTCTGATTCTACCTCAACACATGAAATCACTACAAGGAGCTGCAGATCTGTTTTAGGGGGAGTTTCTACTGGAAACACTTATTCCATTAAATTATTTAAGAATGAAGAATTATTCACAGCTGCTGGATTATGAAAAAGACACAGCCTAAAAATGAAGCTAACTTTGACTTTCAGTCTGTTTCTTAGCAAACTGGTCATGTGTTTTCCCTGCAGGATTTCTGGAGTGAAAGTGTCCACTGTGTTCTGGCCCAGTGTAATCTGCATTTCTAATTAAGGCTATTTGCAAGTCCAGTTATCTGACATGTGCAGAGAACAAATAATAAAGCAATGAAAAAGTAGCAATCTGTAATGAAACCTTTGTTTTAAATTTCCTTCTTTTATATCTCTCTCATATAAATGTCGAGTGCACAACGGATGCCTTGGCAATGGTACTCACTGCTGTAGAGGGCTGGGGCACTTTTGGTTGTTCTGATCTGCTTTCCATTTCTAGGCAGTTCCCCATTTGGGCACGGGGTGTTTGATAGGAATGGCTCTGTGTGCTTGTAGGTCCTGCTGGTTTGGGGTAGTCCAGCACCTTGCAGGGCTGGGTCTGCAGCTGCAGCTTGGCATTCATTCACTTAATGATCCTTCCCTCCTGGAGCTCTCCATGGTTGGTTCAGGGGCTGGGCAGAAGCATCACCATGTTCAAAACCACAGCTTCCTAAATTACTCACTTTTCAGGTTTCCAGACTTTGCTCTCTTGCCTCTCTTAGAAAGAGAAATGGATTTTGAAACTCCTAAAACAGTCAAAACAGTTTGTGCTTCAGTTTTTTCTTTTTTTTTTTTTTTTTCTCCAGTTCTTTTTTTTTTCTTATCATTTGACATATTTTTGCAAACAGTCTCTGGTTTCACCTGAGGTCTCACATAGAAACTGAGCTTGTTTCACCTGCCTTGCCACTATTCCTGCTCGATAGCTCAACATTGGCTTTTGCTCTGAGGTTTGCTGCCCATGTACCACGCTCTTGAAGTCCCAGGCTGGCTGGGAGACATCCAGCCTGCCCCACTGCTTAAGGCTGGTTACCTCTGATTTGGGAACTGCTCTGAGACAGGAGAAAATGAAGTGGAAACCAAATCTCCAAATGTGTGAATTGTCAAGGGAAAGGTTAATCCCACCTTCCTGGAGTATGGGCTGCTGATAATTCCTCTGAGAGTTTAACAATATAAATGATTCTGGATCAAAATAGAATTTAATTGGAAAAGACTTTCCAATGGTCTTTTGTTTTCCTTTACAATTTTATGTATAGGAGAATGCTTTGATGGGTTTAAACACAACATTTTTTTTGAGTTGCCTAGGGAAACTGAGGCTGCTTGTTAATTTTCTTTTTTTCAATACAAAATTAAACTGGAGGTAAATTTTACTGTTTGTTTTCAGATTTACATTTCCAGTGCTGAGAAAACAAAAGCTTTGAGGATGCATTAGCAGTGGAATTCTCTTGAGACACCACAGCTTCCCTGTGCATCCAGGATTTAGAGTAGTGTTCATTTTGGGGTTTGGTTTAGCCCTTAAGACTTCTGCTGTTGCAGAAGTCAGTAAAGTCATGAACTGCAAAATTAGGTCTCAGATTCACTCCACAGAACTTTTGTCCTATGAAAAATTTCTTGTGAAACCCTAGTACTCAGTCCTTCCTAACTACATTACCTAACATGATGTATCCCAGTGTTGTGAAGTTACAACAGGTTTGTCTAAATCATGAATTGCTTTTAAAAAGCAAGAGAGTTTCAAGCTCTGGGTTTTTTTAGGCTTCTTCTCACTGCTAAACCTCTAGCAGTCCCTTCTTTCTATTATTCATGATTTCTCTGCTGTTCTCATAAGAGGTTCATGACGATTTTTGATTTTAGAAGACAGCACTATAAAAAGCAATTAAAAAAGTCAAAATATCAATAGACTTGTGATATATAACCACAAGACTTGGCAATACTTCATTTTTCTTCAAATTTAGTGTCTTCCTCTCATGCACAGGTTTTCTCAGCTTTCTTTTGTGAGGAAGCAAGTCTGGAGCTTCGATTTTGCTGGGCATAATATAGAATGAAGGAGAGAGGAACAGTGGACCTCTGCTGTGATGGGGAAATGTGACTTTTGTCTCAGTCCTTTGATTGAGCCATTGTTGGCTGGATGGAGGAGCTTGCTCTTGTGGTCAGATGGAGGAAAGCTGGAACTGGGATGTTTAACCTGCGAGCTCTTTTCTGTGAAGAGACAGGAAACAAAACTGGAGGGAAACATTCAGAAAAGAGGTAAATAACCTGTGAAGTGTTTAGTCTTTACCCTGTTTGTGCTGTTTTTGTCTATTGATCACTGTATTACTCTGTCCATCTTTTGTTTTTGTTGCTCCCAAAGTGTACCAAACACAGCAGCATTTGTGCTTTTCATGGTTCCCTTTACCCTTCGGCACTACAATTTGCAGAACATCTAGGTGAACAGGATGAGGGACAGATCCATTTTAGTAATTTCTCACCTTATGCCTCTTTCCATGGTCTAAAATTCAGCAGGATCTCATCTCTGGTGTGATTCGTAGCCAGGAAGACAAGAACACAGCTGGAGGCTGCAGTGTGCAACAGGTATGAAAAGGAAGGGAAATATTTTATGCTGCTGTTATTACTAAAAATAGACCTGCAAGACCAGTGTTGGAAACCATGAAGATTAAATACAAGTAAGAGAGTGCAGAGGAGAATCTTTTTTATTAGCTGCAGAGAAATAAATGTTAGGGACAGATAATCCCAACCTGTGACATGCAGCTTTTATTTTCAATATAACATTAAAACAATAGGATGGAAAAGGAGAATTTCCATCTTCTTCTAGTCATTGCAAAAGCCCAAACCATGACAAACCACCTGTGACCCTTGGCAGGTCGGATCTGAGCGAGTCTCACCCTCTCTGTGAGGACAGGGAGAGCCCACCTCCCCAGCCCATCACAGGCAGCAGCACTGGGTGCATGGGGGCAAAGAGTTCTGAGATCCTCCAACTGGGAAAGGTCAGGAGAGCATTGCTGCCTCTTCCAGGAGCTCCAACACCGAGGGGAAAAATAAATCACACAAAGCTTAAATAGGAAACCGTAGCTGCTGTCAGATTAAATCTGTTACAAGTGCATTCCACTGCCTTGCTGAACAGTGTTTTATTTCACACCTCAAAATGTGAGGCCCTGTGCCATGGACTTGTTCCTTTTTCCCTATTCCCCCTAGATGACTTAACAAGCTGAAAGTGCAGCTGGATATTAATGCTTCCTGTCTTTTTAAATAATGTGACATTGAAATCCTGGTATTTAATGCGTTGGCATTTAGTATGCCACAATATTTCAGTTACTTTGCAGTGGTTGGGGTGCAGAAGTGTTATTACAGCTGTTCTGAAATTCTGACAAAGAGGTGCATTTCTCTCTTTTTTTCCCTTTTTTTCTCTACTATGTCCCACCATAATTGCTTTTTGCTGCATCCCTGAACCGTAACCATGGCGATCTGCCACATTCATCAGAGGACCCTCTTGTTGTTTTGCTTGTGTGAATGTAAGAAGGGGAAAAAATATAAAAAAAAAAAAAAAAAAAAAAAAAGAAAGAAAAAGGAGGCATACAATATTTGCAAAACTTTCCCCAAAAAAGCACAGATTTTTGTATTCTTTAATCTCCCTCCCCCCCCCCTCCTTTTTTCCTCCCCCTTTTCTTTTCCTAAAGACAGAAGCTGCATTGGAGAAGCGGCCTGGCCAAAGCACCAAATGCTTGTTCATAGCCTAAAAAAGGGAGAGGAGGAGTCTGGGTCTGGAGGTGTCACTCTGTGGAAAACAGGCTTCGATAGCTGGAGCTTTCAAGCCATTCCCCCCTGAAAGGAGGAATTGTTATGTGCAGAAAGGGCAGGAAAGGTTGACCCTTTTCCAATTCTGTCTGATGACAAGCTGGTCCTTGTTTGGAGAACAAGTTCATGCAGAGCACCATTACTGTGAACTCATGCTGTTTCTGACTGGGGAAGGAGAAACTTCTTGGATTTGGAGAGGAGCTGCCCTTTTCTGGGTTTGCTGGGTACATGGTCTGTTCCTCATGTCATGGGTGGTGAGGAAGGAGATGTTGAAACCACTGGCTGTGATGAGGCAGGCAAGAGGTGAAGGGGAAAGGGAATGTTCTTGCTTTGACATGTTTTTCTGTGTCTGACACCTCAGTATACTTCTCTTTGAATGCTTCAAGGATCTTTGGAAATCAGCTTGGAGACTTTCATGTGGAGAGACTTGGGCAGTTCATCTTTGCTCATGTTCTGGAGCTACTTAGAAGGGATAGGAAAACTGTCTGACATCCAAAGTGTCCTTTGACAAGCTTTGTCCACCCAATCCATCACTATTGGTGGACTCTTCAAGACACAAGGAAAGAAAAGCTAGCAGTAATTGTCAGAGGGTCTTTGTGGGATCCTGTAGTGTGGAGCATGGGACATGGCATATTTTCCAGTGTCCGGTCTGTCACATGAGGTGGCTGGGGATGAGGGTTTGGTGTCCGGAAAAACCTGGCTGGTTTAGCTATAGATTTGTACCCCTGTAGAGGTAACACAGCTCATTTCCATGGAGTAGAAAAACTACATGACGTTATTTTGCTATCCTTCGACATGACAGCATGGAACAGAGTGATGAAGCAGTTTTGCTCTGGATCCTATGGCAGCACTCACAGGGTGATTTTGAGATATTTCCTAAATGTCCTTGCTGTGGCAGTCATCTGCAGCAATACCCAATTGTCTTGTAAAGCAGTAGCTCTTGACATAAAGCTTCATCTGAATGAATAATTGCATGTCCCAAGGCTGTAAGTTGTTGTAATCAGGGACTGGGCTTTGTTTTGGCTTTACAACATTTGGCAGGGGGCCTCTGGTGTCTGGGACTTCACAGCAGCAACAAGCTGGTGCAATTCACCCCCAAGCCCAGTTTGAGATTCCTTCAGTCTTGTGTTCGTGCCCTGCCATGGCTGGTAGCGCCCATCAGCAGTTACTGTGGCACTATGGAAATTAGGGGAGCTTTTCTGCTCCTCCTTTGCTCTCCCTCAGCCAGCTGCACCTTCTCTAACTTCCTCAGCACTGGTTCTGGTGGGTCAAAACCTCAGTGTGCTGCCAGTGCCCCAGCTCAGAGGCTGGAATGTCAGCCCATGCCCAGCCCACGTTCGTGGTTTCTGCTGGCCAAAGCAGGACACTCATCCCTCCTGCCATCAACACAGGGAGCCTGGAGGAGGCAGGAAGGTTCCTCAGGCAAAGCTACTCATTGACGTGCCTCAGCATGGGCATTTGCTGGCGAGGCAGAGCCACCAGAGCATTGCTCAGTGACCTGAGAGGTATTTGGTTGGAAAATGTCTGGTCCTGTTCTCGTCTGGAAGCCATTTGATCCGTCCCCAAAGATGCAGTGTAGTAAAGGCCCTGGGGCCCTCCCATGGGTGACAATGGATACATTGGGGTCTGCAGAGCAAACCGGGCTGTCTGCAAGTCAAAAAGTCTTAGAGACCCGTTTGTAGGTGGGATTGTCAATATAGAATAACAAAGCAAAAGCACTCCGGGCTAAATGTTACCAGTGATTATATTTAACTTTATTTTTACTGTTTCTGATGTGTTCTTCAATCTGTCTTGTTGATGTTTATTTTTCCGTTTGCAGTAAGGGTCATATGTCATGCCTCCCTTGCATCAGGTGCCATACAACCATGTATTGTCCTTCCCACAAACTGTTCACAGAATCTTTCTCTGGGCATGAGTTTTCACTGCAGTCACTGACTTGTACATGCCCTGTAACAGGAGTTTCTTTAGAGGGCATAGGACTTCTTATTTCTCTTATGGACATCCTAATTGGAGGTAAAACAGGACAGAAAAAGTACAATAATATTTCCGATTATTTTCCATAATCAAAATTCACAATCAAAATTCATAATAATTAGAAATACCTCAAAATCCAGTATATTTATATTTGGATACTAAATATAGGGAATCTTATTTGCCCTGGAGTTTTTTTTTCTTGCTTTCTGCCCTTTTTTTTCCACATTCTTCCTCCATATTCCCTAAAAACCTGGGACATAAACAGTAAAAATAAAGGTTTTTCAGTTATTTATCAACGATAATGTAGAACTTTCAAAATGCTGAGAATTCCCTGCTGAATTCTGAAGTGTTTATCTATGGAAAAATTCTCTGTATGTTGTTTGCAGGGGGCAATCAGAGGACAAAGGTAGACCCATTTTTATCAGTAGGACCTGCACTAAATCCCGTTCCACAATGTTCAGTTAAGGATTCATTGTGTATGTCTGTAGACATAGAAACCTACCAGTGAAAATATATATAAAGCTCAAGCTACTCACTAAAAAACTTGAAAAGAGGTAAATTAAGTGATGAGTAATAAAAAGTGAGCAGCAACTTTTCACTGAACAACTGTCTAAACTTTTTTTTACAAGGAAAATAGGACAAGGAAGGAACGATGTAATGTCCCACTGGACCATGTGAAGCCCATCTTGGGAAGCTGCAGGAGCTCTGGGAATGCAGCATCTCATCTAAAGCAAAAATGGCCACAGGATGAGGAGGGCTTTGGAGATAGTTGTGGATGTGATACAAGCCTGAGGTGCCAATTTAAATTTAACTTTTTTCCCCTAGAAGTGAGCCATGCCTAGAGTTTCTAGCCTCCTGCAGATGAAAAACAATAAAGAGGTTCTACAGGGATGTGTCTTGGTGGGACTAGAAAGGTTCTCTTTCCATATTGCTAATCTCTGAGGGAATTGTTCCAGTATAAGGTAGGTTCTGAGCCACAAAGGATTTTCATTCTTTTCAGCTCTATTTTGGTTGTTATTGCTGAACAAAAATTTGGGCTCAGCAGGGCCATTTGGTGGAGCTACCATAGGCTTGAGCTGTCCATGTAGCAGCACTGCAGCAGTCTGTGTGATGAGCACCACAAACTGTACTGCCAGGTAGAGCAAGTGGAACTCAGAGCTGAAAATTAAATATTTTTAATTAAAATCCACATCTGCAAGCTGCTCGCTGAGAGGCAGGATTTGGCTGCTGAATTCTGCTGCCACGCTGGGATCACCAGAGTCAGAGAAGGTAACTCCAGAGAGGCAGCCAGCACATCTTGCTGGTTAATATTTAAAAAGGTGCTGGTGCTCGGTGGAAAATATTTTGTGAAATGCCCTATCAGGAGTGATTGTATCTGCCTGTGAGTAGTATCACAGGAGGGGAAGGGGAGCATAACTCTCCCTCTGTCAGGGGCAAGCCTGGCCTTGATGAAAACCAATCTTCTGATGCCATGGTCACTGAATTTGTCGTTATGCCAGCAGTGTGCCATGAGCTCAAACTAAGCCACCCTCAGAATTCCTCTAAATTCCTCTGACTGCTCTTTCTGTGGCCTTGGAGAACATCTCTTGACCATCTCTCTCTTTTTATGCAGGAGGAGGCTGAGGAGAGATGGATGAGGTGCTGCTGTGTTACCAAGCCAGGGGTTTGTCCTGCACATCCCACATGCCCCACACTGCTGCTGGCTCGTGCCTCTCCACTTCCCCCACTGCTGCCTTGGCCACCTCACAGCACCCCTGAGCAGGACTCGTGTCTCTGGGTGGTCTGAAGGAGCACACTGGCCAGCAGAGGTTTCATTTCACCATCTCTTTTTGGTTTTAATGGAATAACTGAATCAGTCTCACGCCGTCCTTCCTTATGCAGCTACAGAGGCAAGGAAGAGCCAATGAGGAGTTAATTACATTCCTCTGCACCTCTCTGTCTATGTTATAGGCCATGAGAGAGCAGGTTTGAAGCCTGTTAGCAATGATTTCAAAGCCAGAGAATGGAGCAGCATATTCATACCTGGTTAATATGCCTCAGCTCTCATCAGCATTTAGCAACCCCCTACTCTGCCTTTACTGCTGTGTTGGTTTTCTATGCAAATGGATCTAATAGTATGTTTTTTGTGAAAAACAAACAACAAAAAAACCTGTATCCTAATATCTTTTAGCAGGGAAGAATAACATCAAGTGGCAGATTAAGAAAAACATGCCAGAAATATTTAGAAAGGCTTTGGGGAAGAGAAAAGCTAGGGCTTTCTGTTCAGTACATAAATTTCAGGTTTGTTGTTTAGGTTTGTGTCTGTTTAAGTGGAGAAACAGGAGTGGTAAGAGAGAGATGAGAATTTACAGACTTTGAACATGAAGAGCTCTGCCAGACAAAAGCTCGTCACCCTCATATGTCTTCCCAATCAGTTTGGAAACAAGACTTAATCAGCTGAGACAGCCTGAGCAAACAGGGTTATCGTTCAGCTTTTCCTAAAAGTGGCCAGATTAATTCTTAATTCTATCAAACAGGAAGTGAAGTTTGGAGAAGCCAGCCCGCCTTGGAGAAGGGTGGCTGTCAGTGTTGCAGAGCAGGTGGTGAAACACCAATGTCCAGGTTCAGTTTTCTTTAAAATCAATTTCATTTGCTCTAATTCAACCAGGCCATGTTTGTATTTTCAGTAATGGCTGGGAATAATTAATTCTCTTTTAATTCAGCAGATCTCTCACTCTCTCGTCGCTCTAACGAAACCCCCAAATTTTATTAAAAAAATTACTTTGACACCAAATTAACTCAAGATTTTAAACCAGTTGTCAGTGTGCCTTTAAGTCAGATCCTCTTTCCACTTTTAGCATAGATGCATGAAAGAGGAGGCTGCTGTTCCTCCACGAGCACGGGGGAAGATTGAGTTGTGTGTGGGAGGACAGAACAGGAAAATACTCCAGTTACTTGGGCCACTCCTCCAGCAAAATTAATAAGTATTGTTAGAAAGTACTTTGCAGGGTAAAAAAAAAAAAGATAAAAAAATAAAAATCTCCTAAGTTGAATGCTGGGGCTGAGCTGGCAATAATAATAATTAAGAGGAAAAAAGAATCAAAAAAGTTGGCTAATTTTCTCCACCATTCAGACTTATTCTGGGGAAACAGGAGACAGCGCTTTTGTCGCTGTTTCCAAACTGGATAAATCACCCAATCTACAAGCCATAACAAATCTTTCTTCTGTTCCAGCTCTTTCTGAAATTATTTCTCCTCCAGAGAGGGAGGATTGCAGCCCCAAACTTGATTCTGAAGGGTCCAGGATATTCAAGCCTTCAAAGGTCATTCAGACACAAACTAAGACAGACCATCTAGCAAGCATGTGAGGATTGAGTTCAAAATCAAATCTAGGTACTACAAATACCCAGAAGAATTTTCTTTCCATTTTCTATTTTGCCCCATCACTCATATATTGCTCTATTGAGTTATCTAAAGGAATAAAGTGTGTTTATGTCATCTAGGTATATTCAGCAAACTTTATTCCTCTCAAGAGTTCATCCATCAGTTCCAGCCTCCATCTAAGTTGGGGATGTGGATCTGTAAGTATATCACTGCATCTTTCTACATCCTGTTCATTATGATGGCTGATCAGCAATTTGTGCTCAAAGAAAGGCACAAACTGGACCAGACAAACCCCACAGGCCTGTCAGAAGACGAAAAGGGTGAGGAAGGGATAAATCCTTTTTGGTCCCCAGAAATAACCGCAGAAAACTGATGCATAAGATAAATATAATGCATATAGAGCTTGTTGCTTGTTGGTGAAATCTTAAAACTCCATTTCTTCTTCTTGGCTTCTCTTCAGTCATTTTCTGCACGACTTGTGCTCCAGGCAGAGCAGGGCTTGTTTCTGTGCCTTGACAGAACTGGTAAGATCAATACAAGTCCCATGACCATGACAACAATAATAATGAAAATAGTAATAATACCTGCATGGTAGTCTAGGTGACCCCTCTTAGCCTTTCTTCCTCATATATTTCCAAATCAGCATATGAAAAGGGATGTGCAGATGCAATGAGAACATTAGCCATGCTCTAAGCATCTTTTGCTACTGAATTTTGCAAAATTACAAATCAAATTTGTGTTGCCTATCAGGTTTCCTAAAAGCCACAACACGAGTTGAAGCAAGTTTTGGGGACTGTGGGAATTGCTCAGGTGGTGCTTCAGCAGCTCCAGGGTGGTTCCCCTGTGTGTGATCAGGTCAGACCAATGGAGACTGTCCTAAGTTATAATTCACTTTTAGATCAAAGATCATATTTTGAGATGAAGAATGCAATTATGAATAGTTTATAAACTGTTAGTAAATTATTAATAGAGAAGAATATCCAAGTCATGAATAACATGTTATAGATTATTTAAAGCTCATCAGTTCTAGTAGTGTAGATGAATATAAACCTGGCTAATAAGCACAGTATTGAACAGCCCATAACAATTGATTTACTCATTATTAATATATCTATTACTACCTTATTAATGTGTTGCTCGCTATTTATGTGATTGCTCTGGCAGTAAATTAATCAAAACTGATTTCTTTTTAAACAATCATTTGGAAAAGTCATTCTTCTGCATTCTGAATTTGGAATTTGTTGAAGAATACACATAAGCACCTTTTTGTCCCCCGTAAATTAAAAACATTTGACTCTTTATAATGAATACCCAAAAGGTGGTATTTCCTCTGCCACTGCTATCAAAACCCCTTTCCATAAACTAAACATATTAATGTGCAGCCAAGGGAGAAAAACTAAACTAATTATGTTGATTTAGGGCTTTGGAAAGAAAACAGTTGACAAGCAGGAAGTTATCAGGCCTGTTGGAAGTGTGGTCCATGTGAGAATACCCTGGTGAGTGGGTGGGATCTGCAGCTTTGGGTGTACATACCATTATCTGAGCACATCTCCAGGGATAGCACTGAGGAAGGAGCTGGTAGGGTGAATATCAGGAAGCATTTCCTGGCAGTGAGGTCTGTCAGGTGGTGGAATGATCTCCCTGGAGAAATGGAGGAAGTCCTGTTGCTAGAGTCAATTAAAGGCTAGTCTAGACAAACCCTCCATTAGGATATTCTCCTAAGGAGCAGCCCCTCCCCTTGTAGATGGGGATGGAAATGACATGAGGGATGGGAAAATGACCTCATCCATCTCTGTCACCTTTAAAATGCAGAGGCTATGTTGGTGTTGGCTGCCACTCCACAGAGGATGCCAGTAAAGATATTCATCGTAGAGATGGTTTTGTGATGTGGCTGGGAAGGAGACAATAAATATCAGTGACTCATAAGAATAGACAAAAGGTCCTTCTGACATGTCTTCTGATCACTATTTTTTTGGTGAGGTCTGTATAATAACCAGCTGAGCACATGGGAAAAGCTATTTGGTCCATTAATAGTGCCCAATCAGGTAGTTTTTGGATCTCTTCATCACAAAAGATAACAAAATAAAAAAGATTAAATTGCAATACACCTAAGAACATTGGAGCATCATCCACTGGAGACAGTCATCTTGGCTCCATCCACAGCTGCATAATCAACAAAAGGAGTTCAACTCCACCTGGGTAATGGCAAAGGGCTTTATTTTGTCTCTCTTGACACACCTTGGCCCTGTGGTCTGTGGCAGCATCAGCAGCTGCTTGGTGGTCATGGCTGCCACGAAGCTGCCACCCCAGTGGGAGGGCTGGTACCTGGGTGACCACCAGCAGGACATTGCTGAGGGCTCTGAGGGATATCTGCCCTCTCCATCCTGGTGTCTGGCACAGGGAACACAGTCAAAGACCCTGTCTGCCTGCCTGGAGGCCAGGCATTGGAGCAGCTCCCTGTTGCTTTTGTGGGCATCATAAATGTGGTCAGATTTAAGGGCTGCTCCAATTTATACAGCACTGGCACCTCCAGGACAGCAGGAAAGCAAGAGTGGCTTTAAAACATCACAGAGGTGCACCAAATTAGTGCTTAGCTCAAAAACTGGCCCTGTGCCTCATGCAGACTGACAAGGGTCTGTCAAAATCTACCTGTGCAGAACGGGTAGGGAGATAATGATGGTTTTTACCTTGCTGAGGTAGGAATTATTTTCATCCTGTGCAATAAAAGCTTAATGGTGTACATGCAAGGCACAACTGTACCATTCATCTCATAGTCAGAATGTTATCCTGAAAATTACGTTTTAGTTAACAAAGCACACAACAATTCTCCTCTTGTACAACAGCTAGAAGTCCTGAAAAACCAGGTAGAGGAGGCAGGCTGGGAGTAATTTTCTTCCTTTCACAAAACACAAATTGCTTTTGACTATTTGTTTGTTTGGTTTTGGGTATTTATTTATTTATTTTTTTTAAGTGAGTTTCCAAGGTCATTAAAAATGAATGTAGGCCTTTAAATTTCTAAATACCAGAGGAGCTCCCATTAGGTTTCATCCTGCTGTCAGTGTCTTTTTCGGGAATATTGAAGCCACAGATGCGGAGGAAATGCGCCCAGTCGGTAGATAACGCCTGACTGGCCTCTGACCCCGGGGTTAAACTGCTGTCTGGGCTGTGCAGACCAGCACCCCCCTTCCTGGGGATGGAAAGCTGCCAGCCAGCTGTCAGCGTGCCAGGGCATTGCATGCAGCACGGGGACTGATGATACGATATCTTTGCAACGTCCATTGCTCTCGTGCCCCTCTGCGCTCGCAGGGACGGAGGGGATTGTGTGAGCTGGGCTGAGCCTCCCATCCCTTGTGTTTCAGAGCTGCCAACTAAATCTGATTAGTTTGTCTGCATTCCCGGGAAAGTAAATCTGCTGTTTATCGCCGGGTCCATCAAATCCTGGTTATTTGGCTGATGCTTGTTAAGGCGTATTATTATTTATTTTCTGTATTGTGCAGTAGCCACAAAGATTTTTACAGTCTGTTGAATTATAGGTAAATGGATGGTTTATCAAGCTAATACAATGAGACTGGTAAGGCAGAGCCAGGCTCTCTGAGCCTCTGGTGCAATAAGGGAAGGGACAGAATGACAGAGATTCATGTAGCTTTGATTTGGTCCTGATGGCACTACGGAGGGAAGAGTGATTATTGTTGTTGGAGCTGGGCAAGCCACCAAAGTGGTGTTTGAGGGGTCTGTGACTGCCCTGCTTGCTGCAGTTCCCCTATGCCCTGCTTCAGGACAGCTTTGGCCTGAAATCCATAACCAGAACATGCCCTTCCCAAAGCCTGGGTATGCTCCAGCTTCATTAACACCACCTCATGCCAGCTGGGGTTGGGTATCAGGGAATGAGGGACACTTTCCTTACAGGTCATTATCACAATGCTGTTTGCTGCTGCTCTGGTGACTTGTCTCCTTTCTCTTCCTCCCTGGCCCAGCAGTGTTTGCACTGCTGTGAGTTTAGAGATGGGAAATTGAGTTTGACTTGCCCCAAGACATACACAAAGACTGTACAGAGCAAAGGACTAAAATGGGGAAACTTAGATCCTGAGCTAACCCCTGGCCATCCCTACACCATTCTTCTTCCTCCAACCTGAGATGGAAAAGAGAGGTCTGAACTAGGCATGCTTTAGAGCATGACAAACAATCAGGAGTAAATATGGGACTGAACAGCTTCCAAACAGGATCTTCCTAAAACACATTCAGCAGTTCAGGTGCAGAAAAGACTCATCACTTCCCTCTAGGGTACATTTAAACTCTGCTGCTGCCTACCCCAGATGTGCTTGCATCTTTGGTGGGTGAAATGACTCCTGTGAGGGCACAATCTGGGCAGTTTTTTTAGAGCCAGTTTTCCTGCACTTGGAGCTTCCCAAGCTTTGACTCAGTACTGATTCTCAGCAGGATGCAACAGGGTCTTTCAAGAATGCATGAACAAAGTTATTGGTACTCATAAGTCACTTGGGATTTTTTCCTCAGTGTAGAAGCTCCTAATGCTTGTTTTTATCTTTCTAAAAATTATTTAGAAAGTGGGTTTATATATATATGTATGTATGTATGTAAGAATTTATGTATATATGCACGTGGATGTATTCCCTTTGTTGCCATCAATTAATTTTTATGAAGAATACCTCAGAAGTGATTTTTAATTTGGAAGTAAAGAAGTGAATACCACAGTAAAGCTTAGCAGGTTCTTAACAGATCTTTTCCTCAGTTGGTAAAGGCCTGTGGTTAGTCTCAGTTTGAGTCTTGACTTCATACATTTAGAAATTGGAAAATCGAACTCAAAGTACAGCAAGTGCAGCAGTTCTGGTTAGTAGAGTCTCTGGTAAGAACGTGGAGGACAGCATGAATGCAAATTACTCTGATTTGGGTGTAAGTCATTGCTTTTGGTTTAAACTCAGCATTGTTTAATCTTCCTCCAAACATCCCTTCCCCACCAAAACCCCTCACACCCCAAAGTATTAAAGCCAGTGCTTAAAACACGTACAGGCTTGGGAGAGCACATCTGCTGGCAGGAGCAGCAGCTGTACTAAAGCATCCTCTGCTTGCTTTCATCTCCTTCCTAATGGAAAGGAAAATGGAGCATAAAGATATTCTGCAGAAGGTTAAGTGCTCCTGTCGAAATGCGGTGGGTTTGGAGGAGTCAATGAAGCAAAGCAGGATTGGGGGGGGTGGAGAGGGCAGGGGGGCCTGGAGGGGATGCACTGGGTTCTGTTGTTTGGCTGCAGATGTGTTATTCCAATTAAGTTGAAAGCGGGAATGCGAGGGGTGAGCAGGAGGGAAGGTGAGGAAGCGTTTTTATGGCAGGAGGTGAAGCCTGCCCCACAGACAGTGATGGAGATGGCCCTTCTGGCCTCTCTGAGGTCATCTGGGTTGATGTGAGCAGAGAGGTGCAAAACCAGTGCACAAAACCCAAACAGGAAGGGTCTGAATGGCACATGTGGAAGAGCTTAACTGGCACATGCTTGACCCAGGGCTTGGATTGCTCATCACTGAGCAGCCCTGTAATTACAGGCTGTGCTGGACAGTCACTACAGTGAGTTACAGGGTAAGCCACTTGCCTTAATTTGATGATAAGCACTGCAGTTTGACTATGTGTGGTTGTCAAGGTCTTTGGGCTTGTTGGGTAGATAGATGGCATCAGGATGCAGATAGATGAAAAGATATTTAAAACATTCCTGCTGGATTTCAACACTGAAGGTACCTATAATTGCGTTGTGGCGAGGGTCTGGTGAGTTAATCAGCATTTCAGGCTGAAAAAGAGAAGGGAAGGAAGTGTGTGTGTGTGTGTGTAGGACATGATAATACTGAGAATAAAACTTAATTAAAAAATAAAATCAAGAGAAATGTGTCTCTAAGGCCACTTCTTTTGCAGAGACCACCTGTCAAAAGCTTCCCTGTCTATAAAACCCAAGATTGGCTTCCAATCTACTCCGCAGTTCTTTAATTTTTAATGCCCCTCCCCTGGTCTCACAGGTGGCTATTATAGACAGAAGCTGTCGCCTGTATAGATACAGATGTGTGTAATGCATGCACTGAGCACAAGTGCTCAGGATTTGGGAACTGACACCAGCCAGGAGCGGGAGCTGCCAGAGGAGGTTGTTAAAGCTGCAGAGAGCAACGTGTCTCAGCATTGTTAGGGATTCTTCCTTCTCCTCCTTTTTTTCTTGCCTTTTCAAAATGTCATCTTGGAGAATTTGAATTGACAGCATCACTAGATGGTGAACTGCAGGCAGGGAATTCAGGGTGTAGGCTGTGAATGGGATTTTGAGGTAAGAACTTGTGGTTTTAGTCCAAGCCTCCTCTGGCTTCCAATCCTCAGCTTCCCTGTTGCAGCAATTCCAGGTAAAAAAGCAAGGAGTCATAATTCTTTACCTGACTCACAGGGGTGTTGTGAGGCTCAGTTAGTTAATTATAGTAAAGCTTCTGAATAATAATCATAATAACACTTAGCAAATGAAAAGCGAGTATTATTATCGTTAAAGTAATGACAAGGCACCCTGCTGAAGGAAGCAAATATAATGCTGATTATTAAAATCATTTGTATTTAGTGGCAAATGTAGGCGCTGCTTTATAAACTTAGAGATGTAATCTTGTCCCCAAGCCATAACAATAAGTAATTCCAAGTGAATTGTTGTTAGGCTTCTCAGGATATAGGAACAAACAGGTACCTGCAGTCAGAAGGGATTTTATTTCAAGAATTAAGAGAACAATGGAAGAAAAGAGGGGAAAACCAACATCTTGGTGAGATGAGGCCAAAGGTGGGTGTCTTATCTGAGCACTCATGGCTGCTGTGCCCCCTCCCACTGGAACCAGTGAGCCCCAGGGACAAGGGGTGAATCTGGGACGCATTGCAGTGGAGGTGGAAGGCAAAGTCTGAGTTTGAAGGAGATCTGAAGCCAAGATTTTGGTGCAAATAACAATTTGCTGCTGTTGATACAGCTTGTGTATCTTATCTTTTATGTCACCACCCTTGAGATCACCGTGCCACAGCCTGGCTTCTCTGGCTTCTCTTTTCTTCCTCGTGTTCATGTTTCTTTCTCACAGAAAACTTCCTTGCCTTGCCCAGGATATAGCAGGAATATGGAAAAACCTGCCAGGGCCTGAACATAGCAGTGCTGGGATGAGGAAAAAAAGAGGAGAGTTTGGGCTTAATATTGAAGGGAGAAAACAACTTGTGATTTTGAAGTAAGCATCCATTTTTTAATTTTTTTTTTTCCCATTTAACCACAGTTTAAGATTTGAGCAACTGGAAGGGACCAATCAAAAAGAAGTCACTGCTGTCAGCTGCCTCCTGGAAAAAATGCCTGTTCCCATCAGAAATAACACCACTGCAGCAGGTCACAGCTGGGTGACACTGTAGATGTCATCTCAGAAAAAGGTAAAAATATTGAATGGGTCTCTGGACGTTCTTGTCACTCTCCAAACATGCTCTGGCCAAGTCCTGCTTTAAAAACAAACAGTAAAATCTGCACAGTCACTGTTTGCCTTGTATATTTTGTGTTGATGGATGGCCTCACTTACTAGGGCTATTAATCCAACAATTTTTTGGAACATAAAATTAATTTTTTGAGGAAATAAACTGCATAAATAAAATGAGTATAATTGGATATCGCTCTGGTACCAGTGATTCTAGGGCTGTAAATTGCACTTGATGTTCACAGTGTCAGGCTCTGAGGCCCTTAATTCTGTTCCTTAAGGATGACTTATGCAGTCAGGGGTGAGTGTTTGCTTCAGCACGTTTGACTATCTCAAGGGGATCCCAAATTTGTTATAAAGGAAAAGGACTCTCTTGTTAATGCAAACTATTTGCTTTTGGGCTGTAATATTTCACCTTAAATCTGGCTTTTGATCCCAGGGATGGTTGTTATTCATATAAATCTAACTCGTGTGAATGTGGCATAAATATTCAGGCTGACATTCAGGTATTTGTATTTTACTCTTGCTTGTGCTGCAGTTGAGGTTCCGTTGTACTCTTGGTCCCGTGACTGCACATCTCTGCTTCCAAGGTATTTTGTGGCCACTTTTGGACTGTTGAATTACAACCAGTTTCTTACTGTGGGGTGTGAATACATACATATCAGCTTGTAAGCCTTCAAAATCACAAATATGGCAAGTGTAAGGACAGAATAATCTTTGCAAGAGATGGAGAAACTCTCCTCTCATCTCAGGAGTCTGTCAGTAATTGCTGATCCATTTCTGGAAGGGCAAGATTTGAGGCAGAGCAATTCATTGCCATAACTGCAGCATACTTAGAGAACTCAGAGGCCTTCCAAGAATGGAAGACATATTAGATATATGAATTCCCTTTACTTCTTATAAGGTCTTATCTTGTGTGGAAGAAAAACAGAATCCATGGAGGTTTCCCTTCTGGTCCAGCCTGAAAGAGGCTCTTAGGACTTCTTCAATCCTTCACTTTCTTTGTTTAATTTATTATGCTGTCATGTATGAACATCTTCTGGAAAATATTAATTAGAGTGTGTGTTCCTTGACAACTAACTCTAAATGGATTAAACGTGCTTTACTCGATGAAGCAAAGAGGTGTTGATTAAGAGAAATTGAATTGTATCCCTGAGATAATTTTCTGTCTCTGTCTAGAGAATATAGGCAACACTAATACTTGGAGAAGAAATGGAGACACCACACTACAAGTATCTCAAAAATAATAGTCAAGACATACATATTAATTGATTTCATGTAAAAAAGCTTGATGCAAACTTGTGCTGAGACTTTAAATTGAGGTCCTGACCATTCTCTGTGGTCACTAGAGGATCCTTCAAGAATGGGAAAGACCTGGCAATTTCCAGTCCGGATAATTATGTTCTGCTTCCTTAATGTTTCCCATGCCCTTTCAATTAGTATGGTAATCATCTCCACTTTGCGACCTACACTGAAGTGTAAGTGTTGGTACATGCTGTTAAATAGCTGCTATGCTCCAACCCAGGAGCCACTGTTTTCCAGGACTCATGCCAGAGTGGCAGAGCTTTGTCACCTGGTGGAACCAGGAAAGTGAGGGACTCCAGTGGTGGAATCAGAGCTGCCCCTTCTCCATAAACTATTTCAGAAATTCTCCTGGATGAAAAGTCTAAAATGTGCAGGAGATCTCACTTTAAGGAAAAAAGGGACAAATATATGAAGCATGGAAAGAGTCATTAAACGCAGTAAAATAACAGCAGGTGAGGAAACCTCAGCTGCAGCTGAGAGGTGAATTTTTAGTATGTCTGGTGCAGTCCATCAAGCAGCTGTGGAGGAAAGAGAGGCTCCTCTCTCCCTGACAGTGTGATTTAAAGAACTGCTCTTTGCTAGCCTGGCCTTGTGCCTTTCAGTTGCCTTGAAAGAGATAGAACCCTGTCTCTGCTCCCTTATTGGCATTTGTCTTAAAAACAATAAAGGGAAAAAAGTAAGGAAAAACAAGGGAGCCTGAAGCTGTGTGTGGGAGTTTTCCACACTGAACCACCTGGTCAGCCCCTGAACAACAAGACAACAGGAATATCTCACTGGGCTTCACATGATTTGTTTACATTCCACTGAATGGTAAAAATTTTTTACACCAGTGTTACACCTTGTAGCTGATATGGTTTGCAGCATGACAGCAATCCCAGCTGCCTTTTGGATAGCAGAGTTTCCTTGCAAGAGATGTGTTGCTATTTTCCATGTTTTTTGATATGCAGCCCAAATGAAGTCTCTGAAGGAGTATCTGTCTTTTGCTAACAGCCATCATTTTTATATAAATTTGGAGGTATTCATATTATGTCTTCATCTTCTATATCTCAACTAGTAACAATATCACAACTACTCCCTCCTGACAACTACATTCATTTCTCATTAAAGATATTTCATGTTTTATTCAGGAATTTAAATGAAGCTATCAGAGCCTGTAATAGCAACAGTTTGGGATAATTGTATCTCATTGATGGCAGCCTCAAGAGTTCTAATTAATATATATTTAGCTCCCTGGTTGTCTTTAGACCAAACGCCTCAATATGAAAGACTGGGAGAGGCAATAAGGGGAGGGGGAAGGGAACAGACTCCAAAATAACAGCCCCTTTTGAAATTCGGATAGGAAAATCTGTGTTGTGAGAAGGAACTTTGTGCTCTGGGATTCTTTCTGGCTTTCCCCCCCCCCCCCCCCCTCAGTTCAATCCAAAATAACTTTTGAGATATAGAGTCTTTCTTGAGAAAAGAAAATAGAAGAACCTAGGTTTGCTGCCCACTTGTTTTGGGGGGAAGGAAGGATGACAAATATGTATTTTTCTCCTCCAACAATACACCTGATATCCGAGTTCAGCTTATCAGTGGTCTCTGCTTTTATTAGCTCTTTCCCTGCCTCCTCCAGCCAGAGTGCTCCATTCAAAATTGCTGGGTTTCAGAGATATGATCTGCAATGCAAACAGGCTCTCATTACACTTTTTTATGCTAAAGAAGAAAAAATAAATCTTGCTTTCGTATGTGTCTGATTAGCCCTCACCATACAGCTCTCAATTTTCTTATCCCCTTTGGGCTTTTTATTCCTTTCCTCTCTTTCCTTCAACACTACCTTTCTCTCTGTTGTATGAAATGAGCTAAAAAAAGATTTGGGGAGGGGGGTATTATTCTGTCATTGGAATTCATAGCACTTGTATTCACTTACAAGCCTGAACTATTTTCTCAAATCACTTCAGTCTCTGTGACTTTCTCAGACTGTAGTTTATAAATCACTTTTGTGGTACACTATCTAGAGGGGATCAAGACCCCTGGAAGCTTGAGTCATATTGAATTGCATTGTGTAACGGAGAGTCATTAGGAGTTTACAGTCAGGGGGAAAAAAGAAGTCTTATAAATAGGCTAATTCAACTGGCACTTATATGTTTTAAAGGCATTATTGAGGAAGCAGGATGGTAGTATTATTTGCTCCCAATTTTGCTCTCATCAGCAGCAGCTAAGGGTGGCTCTTGAATAGGACAGGAATAGAGATTTTATAGACCTCCAGCTTTAAAACCTCTATTTCCCCCCCGCCCCCCCTTTATTATTTAAGCAACTACTAAGGACTGTTTAGAGGTTTATTTAAATGGTCTCCATGCTGGAAGCTAATCCAGTCTATACTGTCAAATTGCCTCAGTCTCTCCTGAATAAGAGCTGCTTTTCTCTTACTTCTACTGATTTTTTTAAGGCATTAATTTAAGAGAAATATATTGTGCAGACAGGGGCTTTCTGACAGTGGAAGGATTTTCAGCAAGAGGCTTACACAGCAGCTGCATTTTTCCATCTGATTCTGACAGTAAGGTTATTCCAGTAAAGCATCTCCTTTTTTCCCTTTCTTTTAAAGTTAAAAAAGTGTGATGATGTAATGTGAAGATATATATTTCATTTGGGTGTGTTTCACTTGCAGATCTGTAACAAAAAAGTGTCAACCCCTGGGTGTTGCCTCTGCAGGCTGGATCTTCTTGGCCGAGGCTGGGGCTTATCGAATACCTGGATATCCTCACGCTTACAGGTGTGGTAGATGGAGAACAATGACCAGAAGCAAGTGCCTTGGCTCTCAGGAACTCCAGCTCACTGCCAACAAGCTCACTCCTAGCTGAAATTGCTGCTTTTTTGGAAAAAAAAAAAAAAAAAAAAAAAGAAAGAAAAAAAGACAATTCTCAGTATTGTCTGTGGTTCTCAGCCCCATGTCATCCACTTCCATGCCATCTGTGGGATCTCCGTGCTCAGCTTGGTCAGGATTTTCTCACAAAAACAAAGTGAACCCAGGACGAACCCTTGGTTAAAAACAAGGCTGGAGTCAGAAGTTCAGAGGGTGGAGAGTTGAGCGGGCTCCTGTGGGCAGCAGTGACTCTGGGTGAAGTGTCTCCCTGGGACTGGGTTGATGGGTTGCTTGGCAGCTCTGCCCCAGTGCTTCCATAACCTGGGCTGGAATGCAGCCCAGTCCTGAGAGATGGAGGGTCAGAGCAGTTTGATAGCATGAGGTCAGGAATGGAATGAGGCTGGGACACCTCGATTGAAATTTGAGTGTATAAAAGTATAAATCAAAAAAGCAAAATCCTTGCAGGGACACCTTGCAGCTGTCTTGGGAAATGAAAGGTTTTAAAATAAGAAGAACACGAGAATCCTGCAGTCAGTGCAACTAATAAAGCTCTTTGGTCTCAACTTAGAGAAGGGTGAAGTCCTCTCTTGTCTGGAAAAGTGGAGGGTGTATGGCAAACCTGAGGGAAACACTGCTCCTCAACACAGTAAGTTGCCAGCATACTGAGGATTATCTGTGCACATAAATACAGTTCACAGCTTTTATACTGATGCTTCTCAATCAAATACATTGAAAAGATTATTCTAAAAAGGCTTTGTCAGCTGTAGGGACCCTTCCTCTGTGTCCTTGAAAATTCTCCATACGCTCAAAGTTCACCACCAAAGTCACAGAAGGGGAAAAGAATGAGCTTTTTTATCCACATTACTCCTGAATGCTGCTGTCTCATTTTTGCTGCAGGATACTCATAATTTTATGCTTATTTAAACAGACACATATCTAGTTTATGGGCATATTCCAGGATAAAAAAAAAAAAGGAATCATGTCGCTTAGAGTGCAGTTCTCATGGGCAAACACCTGATCCCCTTTAATAAGAGATAAAAGGGAAACTATTCCCTTGCCAAGCTGCTACATTACAGGGTTTTGCTTGCAGTAACACACTGGTAAGCTGCACATCTGACTGGTGCATGGCACAGCATGGGCTCAGCTTGCAGGTACAGGGATTGTCAGCAGCTTGTGCCAGTGCCACTGAAACCCATGGCAGCAGAACTGGGATGGAGCATGGAGTGGCGCACAGGGAGGGTGCAGGAGGGGTTTCAGAGTTCAGGATGTGCACATCTGCTAATCAAACACAGGTCAAGGGGGAACTAATTAATATTTCAAGCTGCATCAGCCAGCATCCTTACTGTTTTAAGGATTTAGATTTTTTTTTTTTCCTGCAGTCCTCAATGTTTTTTTATTGCTATTAGTATTTCCTTAAGGAAAGTGAGTAAAGTGCTGAGTTCCCATATGCTACCTTATTTCCCCCTGTCTGAGGATATTTTAAGTTTGCATTGGTTTTCTTTGAAATGCTCCATGCTGGCACGCTTTTATTCTCTGTAGTGTCTGTCATCAGTTGAAAGTTTTGGATTACCTGCTCTTGCCCAAAGAAATGGTCAGAGCAGTTTAAGAAAAAAATTGGCTCAGCTGTGTAAAGTGATAAAAGCTACAGGTTAAAATTCTGAATCTGTTTTGATATGGGCAAGCATGAGACATCTTTTCATAAAATTTTAAAGCTGCTGCTGCTGGATTTTGTTTTTAATGGGTAACACAATGAGAGATGCTAAGGGCAGATACCTGTCACCTAGCTGGTGATCTGGGATAGCTGAGGATGCAAACCAAGAAAGGCAGGCTAGTCTCTGTGCTGCCCCACTGTACACCATCACCTGTGTGACATAGTGCCATAAAGCCTTTTTAATGGAGATGGAAAATACAGAGTTTGGTATTTGTTATGACTTAAATAATCACTTTTCTAGTTTAGATTTATGAATCTGATTTCTCTTTTGGTCCTTGCTGGATGGAATTTTGCTTTTATTAACTGTTTTTTAGGATATTCAAGGGCTGGTCTTTAGGCAAAGCATCACTCAAGATCTCAGATTTCAGGAAAAGCCACTGTTGGTGAGTTCAGTGGTTCTGACATAACAAGTCCAAAATGTCCTCTAGTTCACTTTAAAGCAGAAAGTAAACACTGGAGATGTTGACTGAGTAACTTTGCAGGCAAACCTGTATCTTCACTGAACCAGAAGGTATCTCTTATTCACACCAGTATGGACACATCAGGAACCCAGTGAGAAACTACATTTAGGAGAAGGTTCCATTGAGCAAACCCAATGTGCACTTAGTTCAGATAAACCCTGGAGAGTCAACCAGTGAGACCTCAAAGTCTGGAGTAATTTGTGGTCTGATGTATCCCAGTCCAACTTCACTACTCTCTTTTTATAAATCAAATGGAAAAAATCAGGCAAAATGATCAGGCACTCAGATGTGGTCCCAGAATAAGTGCAAAGTATGTTTTGTGGTGTCTGAGTCTTGTCTGATTTCTGCTCACATGCCACTCAAAAAGTCCATGTAGGTTTTAATCTGACATTTAACCTGTGCAGAAGCATCTACACCTTTTAAAAGAAGGTCAATGTTATTTGAGTGTATTTCACTTTCAGTGATGGTGAAAACTAATTATTTTCAAAATATTTTATTATCAATGTCCTATCTGGGCAATCTCACTAAAAAGAAATATAGTTAAATGGCTAACCTTCTTCTCTCCTCAAGGAACTGGCAAAATACTTGCATCTAAAGCTTTCTATAATGCCTTTTACAGAGCCAGCGAGTGAAAAGAAAGGAAAATACTTTGGCAGTGCAGCTTACAAATTTCTTGTGATTTTTCTGGCAGCCATGTAACACAGAGAGCTCTTCTGTGGAGAATGTTTTGTCCCATCAGGTAGGCAAAGGGGAATTTCACAAGTTATTTCAGCAAATTGTTTTAAATAGATAAAACATTGAGTCTAACGGTGTAGTAGCAAGAGGGAACTTGGTCTGAGAGAGGATGGAGCAAGTGTCCTCTCCTTGCCTATCATGCTCTTCCCTAGCTTCACTGTCTTTTAGGGTTTCATCAGTGTTACTGCAGCATTTCAACTTCAGTGGTTTGAACCCAATACAGTTTTTATGGTCTCTGACAGCTCCTCCCTTTCTAAACAAGACCAGCAAAATGCAAACACCCAGAGAAACTAATGATACTGAAAACCTGCTGAAAGCAGGGTGAGGGAGAAAGGAGAAGAGTGGATTAAGGAAAAACCCTGCTCGAATCCATCCTTTTGTTTTATGGCCAGTGCAGCCTTTCCTCCACACATCGACACGAAACAAAGCATTGGAATCAAACGGAGGGGTCAGTGATTAGCAGAGGATTGTCTGTAGCATCTCAACAAGGCCACCGCTGGCTGGTGCTGGCATTGGCTGCTCCCCCCTCCCTCTGCGTCCCCCCTCGTCACACGATACTACTTGGGAACATGTTATCAAGGACTGAGAATCAGGCCAGTGGCTGCTGATGTTAAAAGGACATGACATGTGCACAAGGCAGGGCATAGGGGCTGGCTGCACATATTAAAGGCAAACACATCACAATCCAATTAGTAGAAATGGAGTGTGTGTGCTGGCTCTGGGAATTTTTTTTTTTTTTTTAAAGTAATACTTCTGTGCTTTTTCTATTGATTGATTTATTTTTGAAAGGAGTAATTCCCTTCTAGCTTTTCTTCCACCTCTCCTCCCTCCTTTCTCCCCGCCTTCAATTCCTTCACTCCTGAGTTTTCACCTCACCAGAGGAACACGAGTTCAAAGGCAATTGGAGTAGAAATAAAAATAAAACCAAAATATTGTGAATGTGAAGAGTTCTCTAATCTCTTTTTGACCTTCCTGTAAAAAGGGCAGTTTCTGCAAATCTACTGCAAACTTGTAAATCTTCAGTATTGGGAGAGATAAAAGCAGCATAAAATATTTCGTTAGAATTTAAGCTGACTAGCTAATTGTTTGTCTGTGCATGTATAGAAATGTTTTCCTTGCTGTGTTTTAAAAAATTGTTTTAAGTATGTCTCATCTTTACCTACCACCAGAGTTTTTTATTATTTTATTGGCATGCATCTCCTGTAGCTTTCATTCAATATTTAAGTAAGAATGAAGGGAAAAAAAAATTCCTAAAGGAGGGACAGGTTTTAAAATTCTGATACCTGAAAAGAACATGATTTTCATTATATTCAGCATGTTTTACTGAATGCAGAATTAAGCATACAGCCAGTATTCAATACCTACAACGATGCATTTTTGGTTTTGATATAATGGGCAATACTTTGCTATTGGACTTTAGTCTTCTTGCTAGTTTAGCTGAATAATTAAACTCATGTAAATCTAAGTTCGTGTATAGCCCCACTGAGACTAAGGGAGTTTCTTGTCTGCCTAGAGTTAGTTTCTTTGTAAGTAGTTGGTTGAGGCCCAAAGTTTGATCTCATGTCATTATGCTCAAAGGTATCCTTGCTCAGCAAATGACTCAAAAAATGCTCAGTTTTAAGGACATGCCCAACTCCTGCTCTTAAGACTCATTCTGGTAAAATGTGTGGCCACGAGGATGGTCTAAAGGAAAGGTCAAACAGCAGAGAAATTAAACAGGTTTTTCTTTGCACTCATGGTGGTATAGAATATACATAGAATTTAGTGAGAGGAAAACAAAACTAGGGGGAAAAGGAGAAGTTCAAATGAGGTAGGTGGACCTACATGGGCATTCTTGCTTCCTTCCTTCCCACAGCTTCCTCTGTTCCTATAATCTCAGCACAGATGTTTCCTTTTTAATCCCTGGCTCCAGCTGGCAGAGCATCTCTGCTCTACGTACTTAGTCGCAATTACTGCAGACATTAACTCTGCACATGCTTCGGAAATTGACTGCTTTTTCTTCCTTGGAAATGTTGCTCATCATCAGGTTTTTAACAGCCAGAAATAAAGGCCATTTGTGTAATGATGAATCCGATTCCCTCCAAGATTTGTAAGAGAGATAAAAGGCACAAGAAGCAAGCTTAAAACAATTGCTGGCATGGTGGAAAATTTGGATATTGAATTTGTAATACCTTGTTTTACTAGTACAGAGAGTCTTCATCATGTGACAGAAAAGGAATGGGAAATATGTCAAGCAGATGCCATAGTCACCTGCCTCACACTACTTTTCCAAATTAATCACAAGTACTTTTTTATTTTGATTAGCACAGCAGTGACTTGGTATACTAAGTGTGGGGTGTGTCTTCTTGTAGGTGAACTTTCATTTATTGATGGAGTAAGAGTTGATCTAAGTGTCAAAACTGCAAACCCCTAAAGTCACATCCACTATTTTCCTTGCACCCAGACATGAGTCTGTGTCACCTCAGGGTCACCCATTTGTGGTGTGATGCTGCTGAAGTGCCACCAGAGCCTGATGTGACCCTGGCCAGATTAGAGCAGAAAAAAAATGTAACTCTGCCCTGGGCATGAAAGCAACACAAAATCCTCCAGCTGCTGGATTCAGGGGTCCCAGTTTACCCTGATTGTCCTGATTTTGTATGCATTCCTGTGTACAAAAACTTTCCATGGGATGTAGAAGCGATCTGAGACAGCCACACTGCCATGACAGATGGCATGGACAGACAGAAAAACAGTGAAGAATCTGGAAACATTACACATCAGGTAACCCAGCTTTGGTGAAAACTCTTAAATAATCTAAATAGACCATACAAAATATCTTTAAAATTATCAAGAATCCCTTCAGCTGATCTGCACCCTGTCTCTTTCTGCATGATGTTCATGGACTCAGATTTTCCGTTCTTGATTCTGGAGGGCAAACTGATTTAGTGCATGCAAATCTATTAATGAAGTCACTGTGTTGCTCCTTTGTTCTCTTTCCCCTTTAGCACTGAAAGTGCTGGGTGTATTCCCACTGCCTTCTCCCCCATCCCTGTGAGGGAGAACAATGGATAGCACATCCAGCCTTCAGGTGGCTGCTAATATGACGTGTACAACTTCAGACATTTATGTGAGCACCCAGAATAACAGGATAAAGTTGGCGACAACCTGAGGTCATCTTGCCTATAAACCACCTAGCCACTGCCCTGCAGGTAAGAAACTGGAAACCTGTGCTTATCTCTACCTGTTAGTGTTCTTAAGTGAGCAGACCATTGCAGATTGGCTAGATGTGCTGTTACAAACACAGGAACCTTTGAAAGGCCCTGGAGAGCTTTCAGTATGGATTCTTGCTACCTCTCAGTCATTAAGAAACATAGGATTGGTTTGACAATGACGGTTCTAGGACTAAAATGAGGAAGTTCTGGCAAATGATAACAGTTCTGTATGCTCCTGTGGAAAACTTGCACAGATGAGTGTACAGTTTTCCTAGGAATGATCTGTAAAATCCAGATTATTATATAAAAACAGAGGTTTATTCACACTCTATTGCCTAATACTCTATGCAGCCTTGGTGTCATTATGGCCCATTGAAAGGGCACAATGATCGAGTATTTTGGCTTTCTACTGCTATTGAGTCCACTCACTGATGGGGAACAAGAAAGGAGAATGAGAAGAAGAAAACAAAACTGAAAGTGCTTGAGGACGATTCAACTTTGAAATTGTATTCATTAAATACAGGGAAAGTGCAAAATGAGCCCTCTTTGAAAGCTGCTGGATAAAGGCTGTTATGAAAGCTTTCAGTACTTTTTTTTCAGCTTTGGCTCTTCTTGCACTCTTCTAGGCTAGATGAAGTGCCTATGAAGGCATCACTGACATCAGCAATTGGAAAGTAAAGAAAACAGTAAGTGCAGCTTGGCTATTGCAGAGAAACTGCAAAATCTACTACATAAGTAAAGCAGGGAGAAAAGAGAAAGTTACTCCTCTTTTTTTAGCTCTTTGACTTCTCTTTGATGATATTTCATGTAGCATGCACAAGAATGACATGAATAACATAATATCTAAGAGAAAAAATAATAAAAAGGGTGGAGGCTTTTGCTTTGAGGGAGCGCTTTGCAGGAAGAATTTGTTTTAAAAATACCACGCACATACCAAAAATTAAGAAAAAAACCAAGCCGAAACAAAGCCCTGCAGAGTTGTAGAAGTAATTTAGAGGAACTAAGAAAGCTGCAGTGAGGATAGATGCAATAAGACTTCTAGATTGTAATATTTAAAATTTGAAATCAGTTCCAGGTGACTCACAAAATAGTTGGGCTTGTGAAAATGAACATCAGCAAAAAACTGCAGCAATAGTCCTACTCCTTGGAGGATGGAGGCACTTCAATCTCTCCTCACTGTCCCAATTCTTCTAATTTAAACCATAGCAATGACCATTAATTTTTTTTTTCTCTGTTAATGAAGTTTTTCAAGTTTTTTTTTGCTTTTATTATCAGATCTGCTTTAGTAGGTAGCTTAAAATGTTTTAAGGGAACTAATCTGCACTTCCTTATTTCTTAATAAACACATTGTCCTTTAGGCAGTGGTTTTGTTGCACATAAATTCAGCAAGGAAAAGGGACCCAACTCCTTTGTGCAGGGAGCTAGATTCATACAAGTGTTCTCCAGCCTCTTTGAGCCAATTTCCAGGATCTCACAAGGCTGTTGAGTCTCTCACTGCCAGAGGATGCTGACCAGAGGGTGCCATGTAGAGCTGGGAGCAGGGATTAAGCGTAGACTCTTGACGTGCCCTCTCTCTAATAAGAGTTGGCTACTGTGACAGAGTTGAACAAGAATTCAATTGTGATGGAAGTTAATAGGATTTATCTCTATTGCTGAGGTGCTGGGGAGTGGATGAACCTTGGAGCTCACTTTGGCTCCCAAGCTGTACCATCTAGCCCTCGATGGTCTCACTGCCTTTCCCAGTCTTTCCTTTCTTTGCCTCCTGTGTGATGGCATTGATATCAGTAAGTCATCCATCACCTTATGAGCTACTCCAAGGTGGGCCATAGCTGATGCTGTTGGCCTGATTTCTGTGCTGTACATATTTGGGGGATGATTTGTTTTTTGCTTCCTCCACTATGGTCCCATAAACTGCATTTTCTTCAACAGTTTGGGCTCAAGTTTTGTTATTTTTATCTGACCTTGCGTAACACGCACCACAGTGCAGACTGTGGGGGTGACTGGGAGATAAAAGCACATTTCTAATCCAAACAGATAAACAAATATAGACTCAGCCTACGTTTCCCTCTTCCCAGCTGCCTTATGAGGAAGGAGAGCTGGCTTAGAGAAGTGATCCTCCCTAAATCAAAAAGACTGATGTAAGCAACAGGGGAAATGGAGAATACAGGCTTTCCCCCCCTGCTTTTTATTTTTGAGATATATATATAAGAAGGAAAAAGGCTCTTTGTATCAACTCATAATTTCAAATGGTTCTCACATAGTTTTGGTGGGTGGCTCTAGATGTTGGTTCAGTTTGGATCCAGAGATTGGTTTGGTTGTGTTGTCTGACTCAGTGAACTTGATGTTTAGATTCATATTTCTTGAACTGATAGTCTTGTTATGAATTTTAGCTGGCTTCTCACAAACTCTCCTAAATAATTGATATATTTTCCTAGGGAAACAGCCAATTTGCATGTCTCAAAGTATTTGCAACCCCCAAATTTATATTAAGATTTGAATTTGAATTGACATTTCCCCCACACAATGTTTGTCCATCTCCATTGTGTTTATAGGCAGAGGTTATGTTTTTGGCAAGTTGACATTTAATATTTTTTCTGTAGTTCCTTCCAAAAGGAATGAAAATTGGCTCAGATTATGAATTCAAATGGAGTTTTTCCAAGTGCCTATATTACAAGTTTCCCTTCACCATCTGAAAACTGAGCTATGCTCCTTTTAGTATCACTAAGCACACATGATAACAAAGCTAGTAAACGTTTTTCATGAAGTTAGACTCATCAATCCCATGTTATCACTAAATGGAGTTTAGAAGCAAGGAAGAGGAGAGCCAAGAGACACCCTGCAATGTATTTGTTCCAGAGGAGTGTGAAAAAAAAAACCATAGCAATGTCTCTTCTCACCTTCTAAGAGAATGTTAAAACCAAATTTTAGCATAAACCAAATGGGACAAAACTGGTGGCTCTACGCTAGCCAGCAAACTATCTCCAGAACCACTTAAAATCAGAATCCTCCTGGCTCAAGGGAATTCTGCTGCCCCACAGCCCCTTGCTTTAAACTGTAGAGGGGGAAATGAAAAAAAGAAAAAGGGGGAAAATTAAAAGAAAAGGCAAAGCCTTTAAGGTCAGCTAGACCACCCCTTGCTGATCCAGGCATGCTGCTGACAGTATTTTCACATCCATGAGTGCTTTGTCCAGGCTACTTTACCTCCATCACTGGGGTTTCCATTTACTCTCAGGAGAGATCATTCCATTTATTTGTTATGAGTTGGCTGTATGGATATTTTTTTTTGCTTTATTTTTATTTTCATTGACAAATCAAGCAGTAAAGATTGGGTTGCCAGGCCCAAATTTCTCCACTGTACAGGCTGAATTTTTTTTTTCCTTTTCTGAGAAAGGGAAAAAGCTTTCAAAGTAGAATCACCTCCCCCTTGCTTCTCACCATCACAAAACCCTGACTACAGAAGCATCTCATTCATCCCCTGAAGTGTAATCTCTTGAGAACTGAGAAATATTCCATAACCTGAAAACACTCTTTGTTTTGAAGGATAAGAAATAATGGACTGCTTCCACAGTAGGTAAAAGGCAGGGTTTTGTGTTGAATTAGTGTCAGCTTTTACTAGGACATGAGGTTTTATATGTATTTCTGAGCTAGACATGTGTTATGATCCTCTGTGTGTTCTCTGATGCTTCAGCTCTATTACTGAGTAGAGTCTGTCTGTCCTGGGGTCCACTCTCCAGCATCAGAGATTTTTGAACCTGATTATGATTTTTTATACACCACTGTTCTAAATCAGTTGCTCTCAGCAGGATGATTGACACCAGCATGAAGCAGAGGGGCTTCGATGGACCTCATGCACTTTGCATTTCAGGAAAGAATCAGATTTTGCTTCCCCAATTTTTCCTTTGGTTATAGACAAGCAGTATTTTGCTTTTCCAAGGAAGACCATTGGAGGAAGGCTATATGGGGGACAAAATCCAGCTAGGCTGTGTTCTGCCTGTGAATTTGCAGGCTGCTGTGCTAGGCATCCAACTCTTTGTACTAACAGGAGTGCTAATATGATGTATTAAATGTCACACCAGCATCGCTGGGTATGCATATCTCTCCTGTTGTACTGCCTGTTTATGCTTATTCAGCTCTTTGAATAATTTAACACATTTCATACTCCAAATTACCCACAACAGTTTGACGGGGCTGCTGGCAGTTTACTTGAAACACTCAGTGTTAGGTCAAAGTAGGGCCCAAGCATCTGCTAAATAGAAGGACATTTCATACTTAGTAAAGCATAATTAGACGTATTCCTGAACACTTTTCTTTAAAAAAATAGGTAAATCCATGCTAATCCCAGTGATACCATAGAAATAAGGGGCTGTACTGAAGGCTGCTATGTACAGCCCAACACCAGGAATGATTGGGACAGAAGGAAAATAATTCTGGTGACCAGTAGTTGTTAAGGGCAGATGAAAGTAAGCTGGCTAGCACAGCTATGTCAGCTTGTCACTCATGCAGTTTCAGAGCAGAGATACTGATTTCCTTGGTGCAGTTAGGCAGGAAATAGAGATTTGGGGAGCTCCATCCCCGGTGCAATAGTGTTCATGCATTTATTGGAAGCTTCACTGAGAACAATCCACTGGCTGGATAATGAACCTGGAGCACGTGGAGCAAGCACGTGTTGCCCTGCACTCCTCCATCCCCTGTGCTGCTGGAACCAGAGACATGAGATGTGCCCATCTTGGGTGCATCCTGTGAATTCTCTCCCAGGCTTCACCTTTCTCTATCCTTAATCAGCCCAGGCCCTTGCACTGAGAACATTTTAGCTGGATGGGTATAGAAGAGAGACAGGAATAAAGAAAATGGAGCATAGTCCTTGGCTGGACAGCTGGGGCTGCAAATCCTGCTCAGGATTAAAGCAAGTGATGACTCATAAAGGGCTGCTGTTGTGTGGATTAAATTAGGAAAGAACTAGAGCTGAGAGAGACAAAGAACCTGGTGCTTGGTAGATGTGCCTGTCAGGGATTGGGGCTATCCATTAGGGCTGTCATCTCTTTTATTTTGAGGAAAATACAGCATAAGCATTGCTTTCTCAGCAGTGCTGGTTTGCCTTTTGGTAGGGTGAGGCCATGTGATGTCCACACTGGACATTTTCACAGGTAGCCCAGCAATAGTGCTGTTCAAAATAGTTTTGGCAGGAGGTTTGCACTGCTGGATGCATGTGGCTCTGAGACATGAGGCAGCAGACAGGGGCTGGGGGAGGACTGATCTTCCCCAGGGCCACCCAACTCTCCATCAGCACCTCTCCAATCTCCTCTGCTCAGACAGAAACCAGAGAAAGGACAGGATAGCAAAAAAAAAAAAAAAAGAGTTTTCAATTAAGACTTAAAAATCTCATCCCTCCCAGTGCATCAGGTGGGAGGGATCTCTCCCCAGCCCCACAGCTCACCCAGGGCCTCACAAAGTGATGATGCAGGGCACAGTCAGTGGAGATATTTGCCAGGTGGCAGCAGGGCTCTGATTGAGTGAACCTCCCAGGTCCAAAGCCCCACACTGCTCGGGAGGATATGCTGAAAATCTTTCTCAGGGATTTGCACATCCTTACAACAACTAAGGGTCTGTAATGAAATGTTTGCTTATCATCCATTTAACCTGCTTCGAAGCAGGCTGAGCCTGCACGGTAACCTCAGGTCAAAACTATTTTGGATAGCTGAAACTCATGATAAACACATGCTTTTGAAGGTTAGAAAGCCATCAGTGGGAGACATCAGATTCGCTTCTTTATTATTAGAAGGGGAGAAAATCCAGGAGTGTTCAGAGCAGCAAGTTTTGTATAAAACATGAAAAGCAGATGGGGGAGGTGGCAGAAGGAAGGAGGAATCTTTTTTGATACCAAACAACATTGCTTCTGCAGCAAATCCTTTTTCCTTGTAATTTAAGATTGTGCTTGAAATAAGGAGCCAGCTGCACCCGGGGGGAGCAGAGGGCAGCCTGTCCTTTTGGGTGCTTGATTGGCTCTTTCGTGTATACCTGATAATTACTGGAGCTGGTAGGAATCCAGTTGTGCTACTTGAACATGCACTGAGCAGCATCATATCCACAGCAGCCCTGTTTGGGCTGAGATCTCTGAAAGTGGGAGAGGAGGTTGTCACAGAGCACAAGTCTTTATTGATAAGCAAGTTATGGCCTTGCCTAAACTTCATTCCAGCTGGATCTGCTAATGGCCTGTGCCCACTGAGGGGCTTTCAGCTGTATTAAGCAAGCTAGATTAAGCTATTTCACTTAGAAAATGCATCTTTTTTTCTCAGATCCAGATAGAAATTCTGCTACTCCCTCTGAGATATGAGAAGAGTCCCAAATCATAATCTCGAGTGCAGTCTCACAGACATTGCTTTTGACATCATCATCAAAACCCTGGACTGATGAGTGAGATGAGGGGAGATGGGGGACTCTCTTCACACATGCCTGCTCTGAGCCACAGCTGACTGCCTGAGCACTGCCCAGGAAACCAGGAGCACTTTCATTGCTTTTTGAGGCAAATCTTCATCGATGTGTGCACGTGTGCCTGCACACACACACACACACACACACACACACACACACACACACACACACACACACAATTGCAAAAGGCAAAGTTTCATCCCTCAGAATCACAATCCTTTGAAGCCTCTTGTCTCTGAACAGTTTTCTGTATAATGAGCAGAGATCTCTGCTGTAACTTTTCCCTTTGTCCCCAGTGCCAGCTGTATAATTCCCAACCCAACAAACATTGCACCCTTGCAGAACCTTCTGCCTCAGTCCAACAGTGCTGTTGTACCAGGTTTTGTGCCATAGCAGCCGCCTACAGGAATGATCAGCAAAGCAATGGCAAAGGAGGATTCTTCCACTGGGAGGACTCTCTGTTTCCTCTCTTCCCAGGACCTCCACGCTAAGTGGGCTCAGTTTCCAAGTGAAAAGATCCTGTTTTTTCTCTTTTCCCCTAATGGTCAGAGATGGCAAACTCCCTCTGGGATCTGTGCATTCAGCTTTGTTCTTTTTCTCTCCCCTGCTGTCGCCAGTAATTAAAACTGAGCGAAAAAACTGAACATGCTATTTTTTGAATAGATATTTGAAATTTAAAGTGGAAAAAAAAAAGTTGTGAAACTTGTCAGATCAATGATTTGACACATATTATTTAGCTGGCTCTAAATATTCTGGAGTGAGAACTTAGTTAACAACTTGTTAACAAAGCATAATTCGGAATAAAACCCAGCTCTCTCTCTTTGCTAGCTGCATTTGCAATATGGAGCTGGTTCTAATAACTCTGTCTCTTAAATACCAATGTATTTCTTCTACAGTTTCTAAGAGTTTTTGCTGCTGTGGTGCACAGAAGTGGGATGAAAACAAAATACAGAGGCAGTGTCCACCAAATCTTGGTGGTTGAGGAACTGCTGAACACCTTGATGTGAGTAACTTGTCTGAGTCACATGCAGGACATTGGTGCTGGGGAACTCAAGCCTGTCAGCACTTTAAAATGGGTTAATTGTTTTAACTAAGCACTTGAGAATGAATGACATGTGGAGAGCAATTTCTTTGAAGAGAAAGAGAAGTGGAGGTAATTTTTCTAGTGTCTGTGTTATAGTTTGCTCACTCTGGCCATGTTAATGTGTCTCACTCCATCTTTGGGCTTCTTTTAAAGACTACTTTTTAGTGATGGATAAACAGACCTGTTTTACCCCTGAAGTGCATCCCTTATACCCTCACTTCTGTAAACAATGGATTTTTTCACATGAAATGAAAGGGCAAGAACATCCTGCTAACAATTTTGACTCTATGGAGTGGTGTAGCATATAATCTCCATTACTTTTCCTGTGATTTGTAAGTGACTGTTGCTAGGTAATGCCTTTTCCACTAAGCATCAGTGAGCTAATGTGAGGGCTTTGAGAATGTTACATTATATAATTAAGCCTTTGGTGGTACTGATTTCTACTTTACAAAAGTCTCAAATCTTTTTCATGTGAGCAAAAAAAGTTTTTACAGCATTATATAGGGACACAAAAAACACCCTTGAAGCCAGACTCATTTTTTGGGAATGAAACCGATTTCTGCTTTTAAAAAATTATTTATTACACACTGCCACCCATCACAATGGCATCTAGCTAGACTCTGTGTTGTTTAGATGGAAAACATAATAAATACATGGACCACATGACCCACTGGAAGTATCACTAGATCCCAAATATCTCTCTGGACTCCATAATCCATTAAACAAATGTGGTCCCTTTGTTCTGACATCTGGACACTTAGTCTAACCTTTGCTTCCCAGGGACAGGACTGGGATACAGAAGAGCTTCTTCAACAGGATGTGACTGGTTTCACTGAATATGAGAGCAGAGGTTTCCCCAGGATCCTCAGATGTGAGCCTCAAGGTACTGTGAATTTTGTTTAAAGGATGAGGTGAAGAAAAGGGTGGAAGACATATAAGTGAGAAGATATAAGCACAAAATGTAAACAAACCACAGAATATAATGTTAAGAGTTTGTATTTTGTCAAGCTTCACGCTAAATATCAGGATCAGTAACTGCCATTGGAGGGGGAACACTTGGCCATCACAATACACAGGACTGTGATGCACTAAGCAACCCTGATGCAAATTTACTTAGCGTCAAGAATCCCTAGCAAAAAAAAGAAAAAAAAAAAAGGCAAAAAAAAAGCAAGAAAAAAACTTTTCAAGGCAGCTTTGATCGGCCCTGGCACTGCGTGTGGAAGTCTAGCTCAGTTCTAAGACTGCCAGGGTAAGTGAAAGAAGAGCCTTTGTAATTTTTGTCTTACAATTATGTCACTCAGTCCTGTAGCCTTCATTCTCCCCGTGCAATTTGTAAGAGACGACAAGTCATTCAAAGCACCTCTGTTTACAGAGAGTCTCAGTAATAGAACACCACGGTCGGGCAGCTTCCATGAACTGCAGACCCCGTGTTGACAGATGGGGTCTGTGGCTGATTGTTTGATGGGCACCGTGGGTGAGGCTGTAGGGGAATAGCAGGAGAAGAGGAGGGCACTGGGTTTTTTGAGCGCGGAGGTCACGTCGGTTACCAGTGAGGGCAGCATTCAGTGGTTTTCTGTTGCATTGTTATCTTGGAGTGGGTGATGAAGTTTTAATTGGTAAGGGTGAGGATGATTCTGCTCTCCTCCCACACGGCTCTGCAGATGCTGCTCCTACCAGCAGCTCGGGCAGGGTTTCAGGAGCTGCTGGCTTCCCACCAGGCACGAGCCAGCAGAAAGGAGAAATGGATGAGGTGAGGATTGCTGCGTTTCTGAGGAGTGTCTCCTGTAGATAATGCTGATCTGATGAGCAAAGCCAAAGTGATATGTGTGAGGATACAAATGCCTTGCACAGAATGGGTGTAGCATAGATGGTAGGACACGGCCCCCTCTGCACTAATACAGCTTAACCCAATTCAATTTATTTCTGCGGCTGGGAGAGTTTTAGGATTTTCTGATGGAGCCATCTACTATCAAGTTACTGATAAAATGCATTACATTTTCATATTGTAATTAAAAAAAAAAAAAAAACAAAAACAAAACAAAACAAAAACAAAACCAAAAAACCCCAAACAGCATCCCACTTGAAAACAAAGAAAAACCTCCGTGATCTATTGCCTGAAAGCCACTCAATAGCAATTAGCTAAGATCAGTTATCTCCTTGCCGTACAGGTTTCCTGATACTGCAAAGAATAGTTCAGGTATCGGAATGCTAACAACTATTTATTAGGTGCCTCAAAACATCCAGGACCCTGGTCATAGAATCCCTTGTGTTTGAGGGCTGTGAAAACAAAGAACAAGAGAAAAGTCCCTAACTAACACGCTCAACAAAGTAACTACGAGGCAATTGGCAACAGATGAATACGCACAGAAGCAGAGCAGTATGCTGGGAATGATTATAGCAGAACTGTCAGCATGAAAGGCAGGGCTCATGAAATACCTTTAATCATTGGTGATTATTCTTTTCTGGGCAATCAGCTCTTCTCCCGCCCCTGCAATATCTTGCAGCATGTAGCAGGATGCATCCTGTGCTCCTGCAGGACACCACCCTCCATCCTTGTCTCCATCAGGTGAGAGACACAGATTTTCAAACCTGTTAAGAGTCAGATGGAAGCAAGGGGTAGATCCTCGGGATCCTGGCCCTGGGTTTCTCACCCTGAAGCAGAAGACAACGCTGTCATTCAGAACAGCAAGTTCCCATTCACAGTTATTTGTCATGTTAATTACTACAGACAAATTTCTCCTTCATCTCAATCGTGCAGGTCAAAGCGGAAAAGTTTAGCACTTCAGAACATCAAACTTTGCTTTCATCTAAGTGTGGGACATCATTCTGAAATTCCTTTTGATCATGTAGGAAAAAAAAAAGGAAGGAAGACAATTTGAACGTTTGCTCTTGATGTGAGTTGTAATTTCTTTGTTAAAATGAAGGGAAAAGGAGTCTCTCTAGGCATTAGCCATTGCCTGGGTATATTCATAAACTCGCATCCTCACCAGAGCAAGTAACCCATGAGTAAGGGCCATGAACAAATATTGACAAATATTGTCTCTTCCTTCCACAACCATTCAGGATCCTCGTCATATCATTCCCACCTCATTAATTTCACTCCAAGCTGTTAGCTCTATGCGTACTGTGCTGTAGGAAATACCCCTGGCTCAAACCCTGCCACTGTTCACAGAAAGTGGCTGCATCTCATGCCCTGTAATTTGCAGCACAGTGTACCTACGCGCTCCCACATTAGCTGTAATCTCTGTCGTGCTCACGCCAACATTCCAGCAGTATTTGGCATTTCACGAACGCAGTATTTATCACTGAAGTTCATACAAAGTTGCAAACCCTAACGAGGCTTATCAGCTTTTACAAACCATCTCTGTCCACTGACATGTTGAGTATAATTCCACTCACTGTGCAGTCACCGGATGTGAAGAGGGAATGGGGAGGGGGGAGCTTCAAAGCAACATTTCGTATCACTTTAAATGAATCATGAAATCGAATGTCTGTGTAGCCCCTAAGTTCCTGCAGGTGAGATGTAACCTGCAAGCTGGGCACTTTCAGTCAAATAAAATCTTCTCATCATTACTGATGTGGCAATTGTGCGAGGGGAGGGCGACTCAGAGCTCAGTCCCAGCAGTCACAGAAGGGTGGCTGGGGGCAGATCAGGTCAGTCAGCCTCAGTTTGCCCACTGTCAAGACAGAAACCATCACAGTCACTGAATTTATTTCAGGGAAATATCAGAAAGCATAATTAAATATATAAGTTATAAATATTTCCCCTCTGAAATTTGAAAATATTCTGGATTTGTTATGAACAGTACTGGTAACCTGCTTTGCTGCCAGCCCAGCCCTGTATCTAGGACTAGAGCAGGCACCAAAAAGCTCGAAAAGAGATTTGCAGTATCTGTATTTCTGTGTATCTACATGCCCCTGGGTATGTAGCACCCCGCCACTACCCCTCTCCTGCTCATCAGGCACAAGTGTGACACACTGATGTGGGTGGAATTTGATTGAGAAATGAGCTACTGTTTGTATTGTCATCACAGAGCTCTCTAAAAGCATCAAGTCGGGCTGAAAGAATCAGAATGTTTAAAATGAATTTCACGAATTTTCCTTTTCTGCTGTGTTTTTGGTTCTTCAGTCTGCATTCACGTCACTAGAGTAAGGTGGTGGTGGCATATTCTTTTATAACAAGACCTCACAAATGCTTATTCTCTCTTTCATTTAATTCCATGATATCAAGAGTCAAGCTGATGATTTTAATGTCTTCAGGTAATTCCTTGACTATTGTGTAGTTTCATAGTTTCATTGACTTAAATTGAGGTGTTACAATACACACCAACTGACTGTATGTCCCCTAATTCTTGGAATTTATAAGAATAGGTGTTTGTTTGTAGAGCACAGCAATTTATCCCCTGCCGGAGAAACATTTGCAATGGCTGGAGATCAGGATGGGAGATCTTATAGAGTTATAGAAGGAAAAATGATCCATTACTTCTGTTTAAAAACTCCAGTGCTTCTGTAGTTCTGTTTACCAATGCACAGCTGTAAATGCATTTCCTTGATAACAAGTGCTTCAGAGACATCAGGGTGTCCATTTAAGCCACTGTTTGCACCCACAGACCATGGTAAATCTTTCCATTCTGTTTTTTTTTTAACCCCCAGGACCCTTCTTGCTGAGTTTTTTTTACAGTAAGTGAATTCCAAGTGCTTCTGACTTGGATCACAGAAGCAAGATCCCCGCCTGCCTCCGTGAGTGACTCATGCTCTAACCTCAATCAGGTCACTTAGATGGTGTTGTTGTTCTCTATTTCTTAGTCTTTAAAATGCATATTTTGTTCTCCTCACAATTCTGACATTGTAACATCCTTCTGGCTCCAGCAACAGTCTGTATCATTTTGGATATACATTATCTTGTACAAAAATACCCACCCACATCTCATACCCTGAAAAATCACAGTAGCCAAAACTCCAAATTTAGATTGAAAAATGTAGAGTTGTGCAGACAAGAGGACATTTTTCCAAATGTGAGTCGATAGCCTTTTTCTCTCTAAATAGTTTGGACTATCAGAAATTTTTAGTATTTAAATCTGCAACAGTCTCCAGCTGGGAGATCCTAGACTTGCTGGACCCCCCAGCAGGCAGAGTTGTATTCCAGTGGAGTTTTGCTTTGCCAGGGGTGAGGATGGTTTCACTACAAATGTCCAATAGCTGGATACTGATGCCCTTCCCCTCTCAGTCCTGTCCCATTCCCTACATCCTCCCTGCCTCTCCCCACAGCTGGTTTTCACAGGGTGCTGTCTCCTTGCTGCCTCACCTCCAATAACTGAGGAAGAAGTGGAAGTAAAAGCAGACAAATCAATTCTTTTTCTACTGTATTTTAGTCTGGCTATGCAAACATTTGTAGCAGCTAAAAGCAGCAGTCACAAGGAGATCCCTTCTCTGAACCTGTAATCCTGGGCTGGAAAAAGCACTATTCAGACGCAGTCATCAGTGGATCTTTCTGCCATCCTGTTAATCCCCTCTCCCTTCCCACCTCACACCTGCCAAAGCAGGTTTACATCAAAAGTATCAAATCCCATCTTTTTTTTTAATTTTTTTTTCCTTTTTCCGTCTTAAGCATTTTTGAGGGACCTGCAAGGACAGAAGCAATTAGGGAAAAAAACAAATCCAGTTTTGCTGCATTTTGTGAGGAAATGAACTTGTGTGTTTTGAAGCATTCCCACAAGGCTCAGGTTTTAGTGCATGATGAATCACTTGCTGAAGATTCCTGTTCTCCTCTACCTGCACCAGGTGCCCAGACAGGAGCTGTGGGCTCTGTGGGGATCCAGCCATGCTCCTGGCAGGCAGGGCAGGTTTGCAGGGGAATAGGATGGCCGTGTCTCTGCTCTCACCACAGGCAGGCCATGCTGCCTTTGGCAGGTGTCTGTGCCAGCACGCTGTGCTCGGGCAGTCCCAGGGCTGTGTGATGCTGTTCTTGTCCCTCTCAAGCCTCTCTCTCCCAAGGATGTGTCAGTTCAGGGCTCTCCTGAAGTGTCCAGGAGCAGTTTGCCCTGCCAGGGTTGCCCATACCTGTTTGGCCATGACTTCAAACACCCTCAGTCCACCTATGGAAGACCACATGGACACGAAAGGTTGTCCCGCTTTATGAAGGTTAAGTGTAGCTAATTCATGGCAAATGTATATCACTGTCATTTACCAAAGCACCTGCATCCTGAGCTACCACCTTCCTGATCCTCACCAGATCCTCTGCCGACAGGAGAGTGGTGACATCAAAGGGCACTTGACATTTTCTGAAACTTGGACATCCATGGCTCATTATGAGGAACAGAATATGGAGTTAAAGGTCCTTTACTGAGAAAACCCTGGCTCTGGATCCATAAATAAATCACCCTTTATCCAACTTGCTCACATCTGTGCTGTCTCAAGCACAGGCAGAGGGAAGCTGTCAGCCTGGGCACAGACCTTCACTGGCACAGAAGGAATAGTCTGGAAGGCTATCATGCCTTTACTTTGTACAGCAATCTCGATATTTTGTATGTACTTACTGCTCTGAGTTTGTCTCCCTTTCCCACCTGTACTTACACTGTCTTTTTTCTGAGGCTTGTTATTATTTCTATTGAGCAATCTTCAGCCGAACTGGGAGAGCTCGCAGTGACTCACTTACTTGAACATTATTGCCTAGTTCTTTACACAAGACAGATTGGATATGAATGAGATCTCTTGTCCTCATGAGCATTATATTTATTTCAGAAGACATTTTCTTCAGAACTCTCCCTGCAATAAATTATGTGGTATATTTATTTTTTTCTTCTACTGTGCTATGTCCTTTTTTTTTTTTTTTTGTTGTTTCTCATTTTTTAGACACTTCTTCTATGATCTGCTGTTGTTGTTTTCTGGGTTTTTTTCTTCTCACAATCTCTTAGCTGTATCCTTGGAATTTTTTCCCTTGTGCATTTTTTAGCACAGTGCATGTATTCAATGTACTCAAAATGAGAGCTTGAGATAAGTATTTAAAGTAACAAAATGATTTCCCTTTCTTATCTTTCAGATGTTGTGTAATGACTGGGAAAAATAGGAAAGAAAAAAAAATAAAAGCAGGTGAAATGTTTTAAATGAAGTATATAACTGTAAGGAATGCAATTGCATGTATCATTTTCTGATTTCATAATGTCAGCTAAGTGAAAGATTTTGTAGGTGCTTTACTTCTAAAGAAACACTTAGCTGGATTTTAGCAGCTGCTTTTGGGAAGAGCCTAAAAATGCTGAAAGCCCTGTGTAATCAAAGTAAAAGTGAGTATATTTAATGGGATGAAATATAGTTAGTGGATGAAATGGGACTTAAAGATAGCATGCCTATGTCCTTTATAGGAATCCCATCTTAGGTCCCTATGTAATTGTCAGTGAACATCACTTTGGTCCCTTTCCTCCCAGCTCTCCTCCCTGATCTGTCAACCCCTCTCAACCTTTTTATTCCCCCATTGCTTAGTGGAGGTGTGTTAGAAATCTGGACCTCAGCCTTTCCAAGGGTCTGTGCTGGAGGGAAAGATGGTTTGAACTAAAATCGAAATGTAAATAAGCCAATGGGTAGTTTTGAAGTCCAGGTATAAGCTGGAATTTTGATATTGCTGAACGATGTTCAGCTACTAAGGATGAGTGTTTCACTTCAAGACTAACGTCTTAAATCTAAAACTAGAATTAAACTCCTTTACCTGGAGTGCAGTACCACACTAGGGCATGTCATCCAGGGCAGTGGTGGGATTTCTCTCCTTGGTGACTTTCAGGGATCACCTACCACAAAAAGCATCCCCGGTCTGATCTGGTGTTGATGTTAATGAAGCTCCAAGAAGCAGGAGGCTGGCCTAGAAACCTCCAGAGGTCCTTTTCAAATGTTTTTTTTCTATGATCTTACAGTTCTGGTAAGTGTGTTACAGTAAAATAACCAGATGGACTTTTTTTGGAAGTATAGAACAGATACCCTGAGGGCAGAAAACAGTATGTGGAGAAGACGCCATGGGTGGGGGTGGGGAGAAAGACACTTATTTCCATTTATGAGTTATAGAATCAGGACTCCTACAAGGAGTTGAGAAATTTGTCCTGATCTGAAGATGAGAAAAACAAACACTTCCTATCTTTTTACAGTAAGGCTGCCTGGCTTGTGATCCTCACCCTGTCTCGAGAAGGGTAGGCAGTGTTTCAAATGTTGGGGTCAGGCTGATTCCTGCTCTGTCTCATCAGTCTGGTGTACATATCTTTACAGAAGGGATTAAATGTGTCTTGTCTCCTGTGGTTATATTAAAGGGCAGAGGAGGCAAGGAGCCTTGTACTTCTGGGAATGTTCTGCCTGGGGTATCTGCTGCTGCAGCAGAGGGAGGAAGCAGCAGCCAAACCTCTCTGCTGTCCCCAAGGTTAATGCAGGAGAACTCTGTGGCGAGACCTCAGCCTTGCTTCCCCTGGGCACAGGGCCAAATCAGCAGGAAAGGAGTGCAGGAACAGTGTTGGAAAGGGTGAGACTGTGTGCCCAGCATCCCCACCATGGGCATGGTTTTGCAGCAAGGGCTGCTGAGCTAAGGACACCCCACCCTGAGATGTGTTGTGCAAAAGCTTAATTCCACCCCTGGGACAAGCCAGTGTCTTTTTCTCCCTTTTCTGTATATATTCCCCTTTACTAGATCAGCCAAAACCTTCTGCTGCTAAAAAAGCCCCAAAAACTGATGGGGTTTTTTATGTAATATGAGATTTTTGTACTCATCAAGGCCAGGTCTTGCTGCTCTGCCAGTAGATGTCCCTGCACGCCTGGCTGTGGTGGATGTGCTGTGTCTTTTTCTGGGAAAACTGACTTCCAACACACTGAACTTCACATCACTCCTGTTGGGTATTTTTCATATGGATTTTAATATTTTTTCCCTCTCATTTGGGTTTCTGGTGTAAAGTTTAATCAATCTCCACAAGTATAAAAACTTAAAAGCAAAGATCATTGTTTTATTGCAAAGCTGCCTTTTCATGGTCTTAAAATTTTTTTGTGTTTATTTATGAAACACTGACACCAGACAAAGTCCCTGAACCTCTTTACCCTGCTCTGTCCTTCACTCCTGTTCTGCACCATGCATTCAAATAGCTTCCACATTTTTTCCCTTCCTTGGATCGCAGCAGTTTCTTGAAGCAGATACTGCTTTGGTGCACTGAATTGAACAAAACAAGACAAAATGAAACCAAATAGGGCTGAGCACCAGGTACTCAGTGCTTGGTAGGAGTCACTTGACAATTTTACAAATGCTGACAGTCTCAACCTTCAGCCTGTAAGGTGTTTCCTGTAATATGAGAATTTATCAGCTGGCTTTCAGAGCCACATAGGTGAGTTTTAAGTGTTTTCTGCAGTGCTCTGTGCTCTGTATTATAATCCTGCAATTACATATTTGCATGCCTACTAAATTAGCACTAGAAAGTTATCTTCAAAAGTGCAAAGCCTTTCACTGCTACTCTTCCTGGGAATACAGGGATGATAATTGTTACGGAGGAAAATTACCTTTACACGGTATTGATTTTGTGCCCTGCTGCCTGTCATCGTTCCTGGGTAGGTTTTTCCAGGCTCAGGACAGGGAGCAGCTGTGCTGGGAGCCTGTGCTGGTGGCCGTGGAGGGACAGGGCAGCGCTGCCAGCTGCGGCATCGCCGCCACCCCCGCGACTCGTGGGGGGCACCAGTGACCCACCCCAGCAGCCTTTCATTCCAGCTTTGAAGCAAGGGTAGCAAGAGGCTTCAAAAAGCTGGGAGCCACAGCCTTGGAGTGGGGGAATGGCTCAATAAATTGGTGTAATATAAGTATTTATTGATTTAAGAGCAGTCTTTTCTTTTGCCTTGCTTTTGTCTTCTAAGGGAACTTTCTTTTAAATTTATGTCCCACATTGTCACATCAGGAGGAAAATACATGAGAAATGTTTTGTTATTTCAAATTTATCACGTATTACGTCAGCTGGCATTGTGGACTCACAATATGTAATGCTTCATAAATTATGAAAAATAAATGTTTTATGGGCTTACTACGCACTCTGTTTGAAAACCGTTGAGCTGAGGAGACTCGGTGACCCCTGTACAAATTAATGTGCACATGATTTTCATTATTGCAGCTCAGATAGGAAGTTTGAGCATCTTTATATATTTATTTAAAGGAAAATGAGGACAGAAGTTGCTTGAATACAGTTAGACTTTCTGGCAAGAAGCGTGTATCATTTAACCCAGCTCATAACCTATTGCTTCCCTCACAGACATTGTTATTCCAGGCCGAAGCTTAAACTCAAAATCAGAGCTGCAAGGACTTAGCATGAGCTTCCAGAGGTCAAATCCTGCAGCCTTTAGCCAGGCAAACGAAACCTCCGGGTTGGTAGGATTTTGTCTACATAAGGACTGCGGCGTTTGCAGAACAGGAGTCAAGCACAAGTCAGGCTCCTGCAGAAGGGAAGGCACTGAAGGATATTTCCACCCAGCTTACCAGCCCTGCTTTCCCTGGGCGCGATGGAGAGCGACAATCAAACCAGAGCTGCCCAGCTCAGCTGTCAAGGGCCTCGCCAGAGATGAAAAGCTCGATCTCAGGGTACCGAGGGTCTCAGGGTACCGAGGGTCTCAGGGTACCGAGGATCTCAATCTTATCAAGCACAGCATCCTTCAGTGTGGAGCAGCAGGAATCGAGGGAACTGTCCTTGCCCGCCTGCACGGGAACTGTGTCGTCCCATTTTCCGAGGAGCAAAAGTTCACTCCAACATGTGTTGCATGGGAGGCGCATCTTTGTGGGGAAAGGGCTCTGTGACAGGAGGAACTGGGAACGGGGAAGCACTCACAGCTATTTTATTTCCCCCCTCGCACCCAGATATTTCTGTGCCTTGCAAAGGTGGGGGTCAGGTGCTGGAGCTCTCCCCTGGATGGTTTTATATCGCACAGATCCACCACTGTGTTTGTAATAAAGCCATCAAGAGCACAACTGGGAGCTCCCTGCATGATCTTAAGCAATATAAGCCACTGCTTCAGAGGACTCTCTTAACTTGGGGCTGGATGCACTCAAAAATCTTCCAAGTTATTCTCTCCTAATTCAAGTCAGCTGAAGCATCAAAATGTCGGGCAGATGGACAAGATCCCTGGCTGCAGCCAGCCTGTTTTCTGCTGTTACTCTTGCTGCAGTCAAAGCTTAGAGACTTTCATTGTAATTGGTTTTTATTTAATCAGTGATATTTTGAGAATTTAACATTTACATAAGCATACTAAGGGAGATTCCTGTGTGCTTTCTAGTGTAAAAAACTGTCCTCTAAGAATCCTAACTTACCCTAAACTGGATCAAAAAGTGTTCTTATCTTAAACCCATAGTTTTCCGTCACTTCTTTCCTTTTCTTTCTCTCCATATGGCTAATAAGAAATATTGGATTTATAGACAGTGCTTAAGGACAGTCACTACTGCATTTGCTTTGTCAAGAAAGAGAAAGGATTTTCTTGTCAGTTGTATTTTCTCAGGCTTATTAACTTCAATTGTGCTTCATGTTAGGCAGACACAAGAGAACAGAAAAATAAGCAAAGTACGACCCAAGTTCATACTTTCTTTTTTAGTTTTGCTGTGACTTAAATAATTGAGAAGAGCTCCTGCCTCTGCCTATCTCCTCCAGTGGATGGCAGTTGAGTACCACGGAACGGAGCAGAGCTGACTTGCACCTCGTTCTAACTCTCTCAAGGAGGCAACCGCTGATTGGAATTAGCTGTTCTTTGCCTGTGTGAAATATCACTGAGAAATACCTGAAGATTTAGAAAGGAAGAAATGGAAAGGGTTTTCAATTTAAACTGCTTTGTTACTAGAGCAGGAGCAGATCTAAAAGTTTCCTTCAGCAGCTGAGAGGGAAAAAAAGGAGTCTTATATCCATATACACAAGTTTCAAGTGTTTCCTTTATATATGTTAATCTGAATTTTCAGTATATGGATGCTAATGAAAAAAAAAAGTTCCTGATTTTCATTTTGCTTCCTGACCTCCACAGCCTTTAAGTTTTAATATTATACTCATAATTTCAGAACGAAGAATAATTTTTAAAGGCAAATTTTCCTTTCTTGAAGTCTCAGCTGTACCAGAAAGACTAGGATAACTCCCAGGGACTGGGATTGTGACGTGAATTTAGTCATCTTTGAAACTGTGACTAGTTTTGAAATGTTCCCCTAAAAGAAAAGTTTAAAACAAACATTCCAATCAGAAACAGAAACCTAACCACGTTCCTCTTAAAAACAGGTCTCCTCCAACTCCTCCAGTTTATAGCACATACCCTTGGGCTATTACAGTCTAGAAAAATCTGAAATAAAACCACACTGTTTTCTGGGTCTGATCATGCATCACTCGCTCAAAAAGAAGTTTAAGGTCTCCTGAGAAATACAAGGTTTAGGCCTTCCTGACACATGTTGCTTCTTTTTAAAGAAAACAGTCTAGTGCATCTTTATGGCAAATACATTATTTTAGTTTTTCCCCTTTTATAAGGAATCACAGATGGATTGAAACAGAAAGCTTTAAAAAAATATTTGCAATTCCAGTTGCATATAAATAATATTGTGGTCAGTATCCTAGTTGTTTTTAAGAAAAGTTATTTACTTTTCAAATTTTATTTGCTTCTACATCTAGTCTCATACTGTTGTAGTATAAGATCAGACACAAATAACTGTTTACAGCAAAAATTAAGTTTCTGTAAGGAACTATTTTAAAATGCTTCCTTTTATGTGTACTGCTGAAGGATCTTGAGCACTCCTGCCAGAAAGGAAAGTATTTATTATCTCTCTTTTACAGATGAGGAAACTGAGACACTGTGAAATTAAAAGGTTTGGGAAATTAGCGCACAGTAAATTACGGTGTGAATTTACTGTGTACCAACCACCCCGCACGAACTCATCATGTGGACTGGCAAAGAAAAAGGATTAAACTCCCTTAAATTATCTCACATTTGCCATGGACAGACAGTTGCCATGGCTCAGCTGACACGCAGCAACTTCTCAACCCACAGAGAGTCCCTTGCAGAGAGAATCCCCCGTTGGAGAGGAGCTGTTCATGGGGGCTCTGCTGCTAATCTGCCCCAACTTTAGGCAAGAGTTTATTTGTCTTTAATTTCCCCAGCTGGTTTACCTAAAAATCATAGAAGGAAATCTCTAGCAAGAATCAAAGTCAGACTCAAGTATTCTTGCAGCCTTGAAAACAGAAGCTGTGAGCTATAAACAAAATATTGGGCTGAGATAAACTTGGTCTTTTTGAAGGACAGAGCATCTGAAAGATGTGTTCAGGCAGAGTATGGGTTAAAATGGTGGATTGGAGTCATGAAATCAGAAGATGAGTCCTGGAATTTGAGAATCACCCTCATATCTCAGGCGTTTGGGGCATTAAACCTGCTTCGAGCATCTTGGCAGCACCTTATAGCCCTGCCCAGTATGGAATGCCACGTGGGATCTGTCTGTACAGGGAGTTCCAGCAGACTTCTTCCCACCCCATGCCAGGGTTGGGTCCGTGGCTGTGTGTTCAGGGCACCCTGCAGGATCCCTTCCACCTCACAGTGCCAGTCTGGACGCTGGGCACGGCCACTGCAGCCTGGCCAGTGACCTCTGTGCCCCGGAGGCCCCCGGTGAGGATCCAGGGGTGACCTCCTCACCCTGCAGCAGGCTGAACAGCTGATGTTGAAACGACTTTGGCAGGAGCTCTCTCCATTGTGTCTGATCCAGGCTGGAGAGATGAGCACGTAGGGAGCTGGGACAAAGGTTGGCTGGTGGAAAGAGAATTACTGACAAGTTCATTCCACTAATAAACAAAGACATAAATGATGATGCTGTAAAGAAAAAGCAGGATTCTCTGGAGAAAACTGTAGAGAGACCTAGTAAGGAGGAGAGCTGTTTAGACAACAGTTTTGCATTACACTGCTCAGTAAAAAATGTTCTATTTTAGCTCCAAGCTTGAGTCAAGTTAGAGCTGCATCAGTGCTTAGGAAACAGCATGTATTTTAATGCCCTGTGAACAGGAATAACTGATAACTAGTACATTTAAATGTGAAAAGAAGAACTTTTCTCTGAGGGAGGCGTTATTTTTTTTGTTGTTATGGATTTTGTCTTCATAGTTTACATTGCAGCTATAGCATTCCAGTAGCAGTCATTTATCTAATGACTTATATCTTTCAGGCTGTGGAAAATGCAGGATAACAGAGAGTGAGAGAAAAAAATTGGTGGTAAGTTCTTTTTAATTTGCATTTCAGTGCTGAACTTCTGAGCATAAATATACAGAAATTAACACCTTCATAGCATCCCCTCACTTATTTCCAAAGTGTCACAATGCAAAAACAATGGGATCAGGGCACTATTTATTTCAATCCCTCTTACCCCAAAGTAAGTCTAAGTTTGCTTTTGATATAACTGGAATTAAGACAAAAGGGTATGTCTGAGAAAATATTTGTTTTTCCCCTGTAAAGCTTACTCTTAGAGAATGCCTGTGGGTGCTAGAGAAATGGCTTGCATGGAATATGACAGCCATCTTTTATAGAGGCAAATCAGACTCACTGGGCTGTATTGTTGTAAAGGAAAAGTCTCACAGATAAAATAACATGTGGAATGCCCTTCCACTAGATACTCTTAAAGTGTTGTCACTAATACTGTCTGTTTTCATAATTGAGGGCATCATGGTCTTCTTGCTGAGAGCAAGAAGCAGTCTACTGTGTCCCTTCATGATGTGCCTCCTCTGAATGAATCAGGAGGTCATGGTGACTCTAGTAGAGATGGTCACTGCTGGAGCTGGAGGAGGTGATGGATTCGAAGGGAAAGTCTGTGGCTATTTCCAGAAAAGAGCAAGAGGTGCATCATGAGCCCTGTGACAAGGACAGCTCAGGCTGCTGTGTGTGATGAGGAGAGGGAAGGTGTTGCACACATCAGGGAGGCTGCAAAGGAGAAAGGTTGGTCATGGCAGGGGCTGCCTGTATTCTTCAGCTCTCAAAATGCTTGAAGTTACTAATTGAGATGGTGGGCAAGGAGGGGGCCCAAATGCCTAACAAGTATTGCTGATTTGCAAAGGAGCAAAAGGGAAGGCCTAAGAAAGTCCCATGGATGGGTCTGAGTGATAATCTTAGGCCTGGAGGAACTCGGTGTTCAGCACAATTCTGCTTCTGGAGCGTATGGGGGGCAGAAGTACCTTCACTCTGCTGAAACACCTCAGGGGTTCAGGCACAAAACCTTCGAGGGCGATGGCCCAGGCTCTGGAGTGTGCCTGGGGGCTGGTGAGTGCACATGGGGCGGGAGGAGGGACTGCCAGACCCTGTCTGTTGAACTCATTTTATTAAAGATTCATGTGTAAGGAGGGAAAAATGGAAGTAAGGATGTGTGAGTGAAGGGTCTTCAGAGAGATGGTCCCTGGTTTGAGGACAATGGTACCTGGAGAGGAGCTGAACTCCTGCTGTCTGGTGCTGTGGGGACCTTCTACACCATACAGAAACACTGTTCTCAGAAACTTCATACCAAAATCATGGGAAATATTTGAACTTTAGATGACTCCAGTCTTCAGTTGTAGTTCAGTAGGATTTTAAGGCTGGCGCTTTATATATATATATATGACATATATAAATACACACACACATGCAAAATATATACATATATATGTGTGTGTGTGTGTATTTATGTGCACCTTAGGTTGTTTTGATTCTGTCAAATAAATTCAGTAGCCCTTGTTTAAGGTAGAACTGGTATAGAGAGTCTTGTGCAGGAAGAGATTTGATGGAGCCGTGTTATGAATCAGGGAATTTGCATCAGAGGTTCTTCAAATGTTTCATTCAAGGCCAGCTTGTCGTTAACCTGAATATTTGATTTGAAGTCTTGCTGGTTTCACATGTCAAGCTACCCTGGCACTGTGTGAAAGTGGTGGGAGGAGAGACTGGATGGGGGGAATGAGCAAGTAGGGAAGGATTTGGTTATCAAAGCAGAGGACTTAGATTCAATAGTAATCGACAGAAGGAGATTACTTCTGCTCGTAGTTCAGACAAGGGCTCTATCCCAATACATTAGGCCACCCCTCACACAAACATTAGGACCTCCATGTGCATTGCCAGCTTCATCCAGAGACAAGGAGATGGTGCAATATCTTTGCTGCCAACCCAGGGAAATGGCAGGTTCGCTAAAGCCCAACTCTCAAGAATATTAATAAAAATAAATGGTTTTACCCTTTCTAGTCCTGCTTATAGCAGGCTGCTAATAATGCCTTATGAGGCTGCCACACAGTTCAATCAATAGTTTGATTTTTCTGCCCTAGAGCTGCCACAAGCACGAACCCCAGGCTGAAGTGGCTGAGTAAGGAGCTAGCTGCAGAGACAGAAGGAGGCGGCCAAGGGGAAATGCAGGATGTGGTGCCTTGTGACTTCTAGGAAACTTAGGGATGGACCATTCCTGCTGAGCCCCATCCACCATGGCCACTGCCACATCCCACGGATGCTTCTTGTGCTGGTTATTTGTATACTTCTGTGTCGCCTATGGAAACATTCGGGTTTGACAAAGGGAAAAAGCAATTCGGCGTCCTTTGACTGGGGAAGGTTGATTTTCATTCGAGACAGAATGGCTCATTTTTACCTTTTTAGCTCCTGGAAGAGTAAAAAGTGAGAGGTCAAACCTACATCACCATGACAACCCCTGCAGTGAGGGTTTTTGAACAGATGAAGGGGAGTGATAATGGAGCTGAAGTTTCTGCCCGTTCATAGTCACGGGGCTTTTTGTTTTGTTTTTCCTTGTTTCTTCCCTTTAGGCCCTGTAAGGTGTGGCCCCATGGATTTTTCAGGGGTTGAAGAATAATACTGGCCAGTTTTAAACACAGCCATGCTCTGTTTGAGATCAGTCCTTAGTGCTGCAGTGCCTGGACACATGTGGAGGGTATATATACCATATGAAAAAGGGGATTGTAAGAGATAGTCATGGGAGATCAAACATCCCCTCAGATGCATTCCTTACACTCCTGTAGGTACAACATACCAGCAAGTGCAGTCATATTACCCAGGTTGCATCAAAGAGAGTTTCATCTCTGCCTTTCCTGACAGCACCTTTGGAGTCCAAAAATAAGCTCAGTGAAAGAGCAATTCTCTGAGGAGAGGAGAGATCGTGGAAAAGAAGGAATTCCAAACAGGGTGGGGGGTCTAAGGAGAGGTGCTCAGGAAGGGCTGCAGGTGGAAGCTGATTTGAGTTGCTGAGCTCATGCCCCTGTTTTCTAGACCTGCACAAGGGGGAATGTGCAGGAACAGATTGCAGATAACTGAGGTCACAGCTATGGAGCAAAACCAAGACAAATTGAAGTACCACAAACAATCCCCCAGATTCCCTTTACCTAAAAACTGAGCCTGCTCCAGGGAAAAACAAGCAAAAGAGCAGATTACTCATTTTTTAACACCTTTGGTTGTTTTAGGCACCTACAAATCTCTAAGATGGGAAGGCTTCTCAGACTGGAATATGGCTCATTTGACATGCAAACACAGCACCTGTGAAGGGTCATCCTCAAACCCCATCTAGAGCTTTCAGATATTTAAATATTATACCTCTTCAGAAGTTATGAATCATCCTTTCTTTACCTTCTTGTTGTCATTGCAACAAAAAAAGAAACAGAATAAGAAATATTAGCTCAGGTATTAGAGTGTCAGAAAAATTAATTTTGTGGGAAGATTTCCCCAGAGTCAGACTCCAGTGGGATCTATACAGCCATCAGATAGTTACATGGAAAAGAGGAATAGTCAGGGTTAACACTAAAAAAGTTTTGAATGGCTATAAAACCTCGAGTTGAAGCAATTCTCTGGGCCCAAAGGATTAGGTTAAACCTTTTGCAGTGCAGTGGAGATGGATTATTCCATTTTGCCTAGTGAGTGGTTTCTCATATCTTCTTCCAAAGTGGTGGACATGTCCCTTATGTCAGGATGGAGTTACACAGCCCACCACCCAGAAAGGCAAACTGCAAAGAAAGAGCACAGATACGGTGTCTCTACCACCAGATTTGAAACAATAGCTGCATCAACCCAGCAAGAAAGCAGAGCTGGGCTGTTGGGATCAGCCTGCAGATAAATCAAAGTGAATCTGAGCGATAGTGATGTGATGTTGCAATAATAATTCACTCCTCATGCTGATTTAGAAGAGGAAGCCAATTCAGAGCTTCAGAAGCACCAGGGCCAGCACGGAGCCCTGTGGGACAGAATGAAAGAGAATAGTCAGTTCATATGGAAACAAAGTGGAGGTTATCAATTGCATAAAATACATACCTGGCAGAAGACAGACGAGAGAATTTCTGGAAATGCTTTGGATTATAATCTGTCCTTCAGACAACTGATTTATGAAAAGCTGGATTCTTGTGTTTTATTCAACCAGTCTGAAAAATTACATTAAATAGGAATCCTCTCTCTGTATGTGAGAGGATTGCAGCAATAGTAATTTAAACAGGATGTTAGAGTATGACAGAAAATGCAATTTCATCTTTACGGTGGTGAGCCAGAGACCTCAATTTTCCTCTTCCTGTGATGTGACTCTCTTGAGTCAGACTTGAACTTTAAGTATGGTCTGAGAGGGGGGCAGATCTCCTGTCTGCTGGTGCATCTCAGGACAAACACTTTTTTGGATCTCAATCTTTGAGGACAAAATAAAAAAAATGCCAGTCACATTGGCATCAGACCGTTTGGAGGCTTTAATTACATTTATTTGATTTTTATTTGTCACTGCAATTCTACTCATCCGTTTCCAGGCACAGTGGACTCAATGAAACCTGATGTTGTTTTCAATTTACCAACATCTCTTTGGAAAACAGACCTATCTCACTGTAGAAATGTTCTGAAAACAAATTAAAATTATTCTTCCTACTGCCCAAAACAACAATCAAGCACCAGAGCTTTATTTTACATTTTGCTTTGATAATATTTGGATATAAATGATACTTGGCAATTGTATGTTCATTGACACTGTATCTTTAACATTTCAGGTGATTAAGCTGGACTCATAGACATTTAGTTTTTAATTTTAAGAAGAAGCTTTCCCATGACAATGGAGTGCACAGTTTCAGGATGAAATTCAACCCAGGAAAGACCTATGGATTGGCACAGAAAGTATCAAATACCACATGAACTCTGCTAATAAGTCAGTCCAGTTGTAAGAAGTCAGTGCAGTATCAGCTGATACCTGGGAGAAGAAAACCACGAGCACATCTCCCTCTGCAGAGCATTTCCAGCACACCTTAAGCCTGTGAACAACGCTGGCATGGTGAGCAAATATTGCTGTCTGTGGGTTAAAGTTCAAATGCATCACTTGAGCAGATGAGGAGTTCACCAGGGCAGAACAACTTGCCATTTCCTTCAGGGAGTGGTGGCCGTAGGGTGGGGAGGGACGTGGGTGTGAGAGTAGGATGCAGACAGTCACAGCCCTTCTGCAGCAATTACCATAAAGATTAAATAAATACAATAGCCTAATTTCACATGGAAGTACACTTTAATTAAGTCTCTGCAGAACAATGAGCTGCTTCCATAAGAGCTGTGAAAATCATCACGAGGGACTGTCCAGAGGAAGAGAGAAACAAACAAGAGAAGGTCTCTTTGTATAGAAAATATGTGCAGGAAGTATTTTGAAAAGCTAGTCCCCAGTTAATTTACCTAGTAAGAATTAATGACAAACTCCAGGGTTTTGCTGTGTTTTTATATAAGTTCCCCATCCCAGAGCCTCATGGTTATGGTTCTTCCCAGATTGAGGGAGACAATTCATTTGCAGACTAATGCAAATTTTTTACATTTCCAGACTATTGCAAGAGCATCACAGCTGATTGTGTGTGATGTATGCCAGTGGGCTTAGCTTGGCTGAAATTCTTCTGGGAGGCAAAGTTGTGCAAGATAAGCTCCAGGTGTATTAAAAAAAAAAAATCATAATTTCTCCCAACTCAGTTAATGATGCATTCCTTATATTCATATGGTCAGGGATAGAGTTAGTAGGAGGTGTTAGAACAACACCTGTAGAACCTCCCTTCACCCTTTCCATTATTTTCTCTATCTTCCTGCATGATCAGGGATTCTAATGCACAACAACTTCACGAAAATGAACCAATTTGCCATCACCATTTTTACAAACACCTGGATGCATTGCCTGAGTGCAGGGAAGTTTGGCCAGGGTCATGGTTATTCTCTTCCTGAGTTTGGGATGTTCAAGAGCGAGCAGTACAACTGCTGGCATCACAACAACCACCCGTGACCTGTGGTGAGTTTCAGCTCAATAACACCTACAGAAGAGGCACCTTCATTGCAAAGGCAGACTTGAGATGTTCCCTAAATCCCAGCCAGATACAAAGTCTCATAGAATGAGAGTGACAGGGCAGCTTCATGTTTATGAAGGAAGATTTTGCCTTGAAGCTTGGGTGAGTAGTGGGTGTAAATTACAAATGAGGGTTTTTTTTTTTTTACCTCAGAATCTATTATAGACTACTTGAAAAATTAATATTATTGTTTTAAAGAGTGCCATCTGGCAGCTTTCAGCTATCAGCTCTGCAAGGCTCAGGCAGGTTAGTCCTGGGGAAGCACAAAATCACTTTTATGCTTGATGCTCATCTTTCACCAAGGCTGTGGAGGCTTTTGGTCAGGCACTGCCTTTGTTTGCTTTCTTTGTTTTTATGCAGCTAGGTAACATAGCTGGGCCCAGCTCCACAGAGGGTGTCTTGGGCATGACTGCACTGCAACCCAAAAATCATTACAACCAGACAATCAGCTCTCAGAGCATGCCAGGGTCTGCTTTTTCTTTGAAAGGGAGTCGAAGCACTTGTGGAGCTTTAATCGAAATCTGAATGCATGTGACTGAAATTGGCTCCCTGTGATTATTTATACAAGTAAATCTCTGCTTCTCACAAGTTCCCAGAAATCAAATGCCAGACTTGTATGATCATTTTTTTTTTAAAGAAGTAAATATTTGTTGAAAATTCTTTGCTGTATTAATTTTCCTCTGCCTTTTTTCAGGCAGCCCTGATAGTGATGGAGAGACTCCTGGTGTGCATCAATCAACCCAGAGAAGAGGGACCAAAATAGCTGATTACTGGGTCCATAATGTCTTATCCTCAGAACGAAACCAAATTTTCAGTCAGCTTTTAGAATGGTTTGTTTTCCTCATCCATCTGCATGCCCAGCTAAAATCTTCCAGGAAATGAGCCTTGTTTCAACAGTAGGCATGCCAGGTACAGGTATTTCAAGAAGGAAGTTTAAGCCAAGGGCTGCATATTTCCATGTTTTCCTAACCCCCAATCAAAAGCCCATCTGCGACTAAGTGTTTTATAACTTGACAGTCAGCCACCAATATTTTTAAAAATTTTCTATAATGTTTATAAAGCCAGTCCCTGTTGCTAACCTATTTTTTTTTCTTTTACTTTCTTTACTTTTTTTTTTTTTTTTTTTTTTTTTTTGGTAACCCTTTTACCTTCTTTTTCCCTGCTCAGACCCATTAGCAGGATGTTGTGCAATATGGTGCTTGTCATCTGTTTCAAAGACACAGTGATGAGATACAGGTATGCCAGATGGATAAACCTAGTGTGACTAATTATTGTGTATTTGCCTTTAATTATTATCATTTATTACCAGAGAAAAGACAATAGAGGTTCCCAGACTCGGAAGGGAATGTCGGCAGAAGGGGAATTTTTGTCTTTTAGGTTTTTTTTTTTTTTTTTTTTTTTTCCAAGAGACTGGCATATCAGCAAGAAAAGTTTTCTTCTTGGAGAGAAATACTGCAAAACATCCGAGACAAGGGGAGACAACATGACCCAGGGAATACTTTCCTTTCCCTGGCACATACTTGAGGATCAGATCTCTCACAGGTAATAAATAGGTTTTGTGTAACTATAGAACAAGTATTCTCTTGGCTGAATGTCCACTCAGGGCATAAGGAATGTATGGATACCCTTCAGTCATCTCACAGAGAGAGGCCTGAGTTCAAAGCGACCTCCAAAAATCACCCAGCCCACCCCCCCTGGAATTGGCAGGGACACCTTCCACTAGACCAGATTGCTCAGAGCCCCGTCCAACCTGGCCTTGAGCACTGTCAGGAATGTGGCATCCACAGTTTCTCTGGGCAGCCTGTGCCTACGGGTAAGCTTCAGTCCCCTCTAGTCTGGTTTTGGAGACATTTACAGCCCTGGCTCTGCCCATTTGGCACCAGAAAAGACTGAACCATAAGATGTACATTATGTCCTCCATGGAGAGGTGACACCTGAGGGTCCTCAAGCAGCAATTTCTGACAAAATTAGGCTCGGAGTAGCAAGCACTGACATTGGTCTCTGTACCCTCACACTGAGCCTTCAACTTTTTAAATGGAACTTGCCTCCATAACTGACTCCCACATACAATATTTCTACATTGTTTGGCAAAAATTCAGATTTTCTTCTTTTCAGTATTATGACCTTATTTTCAACCAATCCCTTCACAAACATACATACATTTATAAACATGTGTTGTTATAAAACAAACATTTTAAAACAAAAGGGACATTGCTGTTGCATTTCAGTGGGTACCTACTGAGGATGGACACTTCACTCAGAACCCACAGCCTGGCATGCAGGATGATTTTGAAAGAGTCTAGAAGGTTGACAAGGGTAAGAAACTTTTGGAAATGTTAAATACTCTGGTCCCAAAAGCTACTTTCAGGTTACAGCTGAATCAGCTGCCATTTACAAGTGCAAAGTGGGTTTATGATGGCTCATAAGCCTGATCTTGCTTATGGGGCACTGCACTTTAATTTGAGTGCAGCCGCACTGATTTGGTAAACAGATTGAGGAAGAGCTTCAGACTCCAGGCTTTAAAATTCATGAGGATCTGATTTAGTACATTTTACACTGGTATTTTAACATATTTGCTCTATGGCTAAATTGCAGCGTAACCTAAAGGACCAGTCATATACCACAATCTACCATAGATAATAAAAGATATAATCAATGTCACCGGGCTGCTGAGCTATTTTTATATTTAGTATTTGTCAGACAAATACATGCAAAGGCATTAAAACAACAAAGTCCGTACAAGGATGATTTGAGAACAAGAGAAAAGGCTAAATTTGCCACTGTTTGCTCTGAATAGCTTACCCAGATTACAGGCCAATTTTGTTTTGGACAGAAATATTTTCCATCACAGACTCTGCTGAAGTCAAGAGAGTACTATTCCTCTGGCCACAGGACGGGCTGAAGGGCTGGGCTGTATTTTGGGATTGGCAGCTCTGACTATGTCCCTTTAACCCATTTCAACACAATTTGATTCGGACTTGACTGAGCACTTAATAGTCTGTGATTGCCTTGATTGTGGACTTCTAGTTTTAAACCAAATGCAATGTCATTATTATATATCAAGAAAGAACGGTCCCTGATAACCAAAAAATATTACATTAAATTGACACACTGAGAATTAAATATGCAGAATCAGCCTAATGAAATAACTTGCCTTTGGTTGCAAGAGCCTTCATCATTCTTAAGAAGATTTAATGCTAATCTGACTTGGAGCTGTTTCAGTCCAATTATTTTTCGGCAAATTTTTGAGCTTTATTTTTTTCTTTTCAGCAGCATTATTCTGTCTTGACAGTTTTTATTTTGTTATTTTTGTGGATATTGAGTAAATGGGAAACCAATTCACAACCATTCTTAAGTAAGAAATGAAATGCCCTGTAATCCAATTTTGATCAAAATTCATCTTTGCTTTTCGGAGACCGAGCAGCCTGTGCAGTTATCTCGGCACTGCACAAGTTGATAATAAAGCAAAGCAAAGCTCACATTCTTTTCCCTTTGCACGTGGTGGGAACTGGGCATTGTTCAGCTGGAGAACAATGTGCTGCTCGCCCAGCATGTGGCAAAGCAGCAGAATGGCAAGAAGAAGATTTCTCCCTGGGCTTCTACTTCTGTTTCTCTAATGTCTGAAGTAAACCTTTCTTCCCGCCTGTGGGTGGGTGGTTCTCTTCCCTGGAAACCTTCCTGTCTCCCTCCCCTGATGCCCTGTGTTTGCAGAAGATAGCTCAGTGCTGCAGCACCTTTCCCAAAAGCACTCCTAGGGAGCAGAGGCACGTTCAGTTCTCGCCACAGAGCTGGCTTACAGCTCCTCTGCCTTCCACTTCAGTACCCTTTGCCTTTTGGTTATGCACAGATACAAAAGCCAAGATACACCACAAAATACAATCCCTGTCCAAGCAGTGCCTGGACAAAGAGGCCTTGTATGTCTTACATGGTGCATCCCCTATAACACGGGTTTTTGCTTTATGCTTGTTTCAATGACTCCAGCTGAGTTCTTAACTGGCTTTTATTCCACTTTGCCTGGCAGAAGCAATACCTGAAGGAAGGCTTTTCTCGTGCAACATCAGCAAAAATTGGTGGCTTAGAAACAGGTGTTTGCAAGCAAGCAAAGCAGCTCCATTCCTCCTAAAAATTCCTTCCCAGCACTCATTTCTTCACCAGCTCCTCCTACTTGCAGGCCAAGCTTTTTTTTTCAATGTTCATTTCACATAATCTTCCATGTTGTAATGCAACAAGTGTTCTTCTAGGATGAGACAGAACATTGCATACCAACAAATTTTCAGGCATCCATCCACACGGGCTTCTAAGTCCACAGGATCCTGTGACAGGTCATAAAGGAGGAATACAAGATTAAATAATCCTCTCAACATTATCATCACCTGCCACCTGTCCCCAAAAGGAAAAGTTAGGAGAGGTAACACGACAGTATGAGAGATGATTAACTCTAAGTCTCTGGTGCCCTCCCAAGACACACAGCAAATGCCTTCTTTTCCTTGGTAGCACGAAACTCATAACTAAAGGATACAAAGTTTTTAAAGAGATTGTGTTGTTATTCCAAGGTATCTTTATGTTCAGCTACCCTTTATTAGTTTCCTTCTTGTTTGTGTCTGTAACTCTCATCACATCTTGTAGATTCTTGATGCTTCACTCTTTCTGTTTCCTCACCATCTAACTGTAGACCATTCCCTTTCTTTCTTTCTTTCTGAAATTCTGCCTGCTGGTATTTTCCATGAATCCATCTGCATTGAATTATTTATAGATACAATAAAGTCCCCTTTTGTCTAATGTTTATTTTCTTTAATAACAAGAAACACGAGGAAAATGCTCCAAAGAACAGAAAGAAGACTTGAGTTTTCCTGGACGCTTGGCAACAGTAGCCAAAAAGTACAAAACAAGCTGTAGGATGTTCATAAAATGAGCCTAAAAATAATAATCTTATTACTTTGGTATCTAATATGTTCCTTGAATATATTTCCCAAATCTGAGCCTTGGTTTTAATGCTGTCATGATAGTCTGAAGGTTTTAATGGACAATGAGTCACCATGAAGGCTACCAGGAGCAATAAGCAGATGGATTACTGCTGGTGCAGCCAGATCTCTGCTTCCTGTTTACCTTGTCCTGAGTGTTTTAAATAGGTCATGGAGGTCTCTTATGCTGGTCATTCCCAACCAGTGGGTTTGTCTTGTACCTGGTAAAAATTAGAACAAACAATATATCGTGCTAAATGAGTCACTGCTAGTCCTTTGTTACCTTTTACTGTTTGTTTGAATTTACTTTCCATACATTATTTAAAGGCTTTTCCCATCTCCTTTTCCAGCGGAGGGTTTATGCTTCTCATTGCTCCTTTTTTCCCTTCAATTATGTGAGCCATGCAAGCATTTCCCCTTGAACACTTTCCAGCTCCCCCACCCGTACCTCACCCACTCCGTGTCCTCCCCCTCGTTTACACAGCTCCCTTCTCCACTGTGTTTCCTGCACTGCCTACACTACTTGCACTTTGCATGGATGTGGTGGGGGAGGGAGGGTGGAAAGGGAGAAAGTAAAGAGAGGACTTCTGAGGAGTCTGTGTGAGTTTCAAACTGGAGGCTCCTCTGCACGTGGGAAAGATGGAAGACATAAAATAGGCAGCAGAAGGAAGAGGAGAGAGGAACAGATTCAAGTCCAGGTCCAGAGTGACCAGAGACAACCTCAAGATAGGAGCATGCTGGTTCTCACCTTTCTAGAGGGAGCGAGGAAGCGCCTGGAAGTTGCAGAGATGGGAGATCCAGTCCCAGGAGATCCAGTCCCTGCTCTCCACAGCACCCACATGATGCAAAATTCTGAGGGTAAGGCTTGTGGAGCTCTCCCTGCCACCTCTGCTGGCAAAAGATTATTCAGCATGTGGGAGAGGTTGCTTTGTTTCTTACTCATTGTTCCATACCCCTTGACTATCCACTCTACTGCAATTGTTTCTCTAAAACACTGTTCACTGCCTCTGTCCCCACTCCCATTCCAAAACCACAGGGAAAAGGATACTGCCACCACAGAAGCAATGAGCTGTGCATTGGGGCCATTCATGCAGGCTGGGGATGAAATCTGCCTGGAGGACTTGCAAAATTCACTCCCTGCTCTCCTCACAGTGGGATGTGGATGTGAACGTTGCCTCTTTCTCTGAGCTTTTAAGAGTGAGTATTTGTCTCAGAAAGAACAAACACACACCATCAAACAACAACCCAGCTAACAAAGAAGCCCTCAGAGACCAGCAGCTCCCAAATATCACTCAGTACTCTCTGAAACTTCACTCATTTGGATTCAAAGGTACCTGGACACAGAACAGAACACTTGAGCTAGAGAAACTGCACATCTGTGGCATGTGTTTATTTATTATTTATTTATTTACCTGTTTTCCAATCTTGCACCTGCCTACTTTAGCTCATCTCTAGCTATCAAATTGTGATGGAGCAAAAGTAATAAAATGCCTGTAGGATAGAAAAACCCTGCCTGAAGTTCTCCCATAGCTCAACAAGACCTAGAAGATGCACAATTGAATTAAAAGAAATATAAAGTTTTTCTCTCCTCACCTTGCCATTTTCCCCTTCTTTTCTGTGCATTTCATATATCCATATATATATATATATATATAAATAAATACACACACACACACATACGCACACACGCACAAACCCACCCCTCCCCTTCCCAATCCTTCCTTTAAGGTTTAATTTAACAATAACATTTGCGATCGGGGTCCTGAGCATCTCAAGGGCATTGCGCTTGAAATTGCACACACTCCGCACCATTTATCATAGCCTGACATGTGTCATGTTCCAGACTGCAGCTCCAAGAGGTTACAGCTCACGACTGCTCCTTTGTTGATCAGCTGCCGAGACAACTGAGGCACCTTTCTTTCTTTTTTTCTTTCTTTCCTTCTTTCTTTTCTTTTTTTTTTTTTTTTTTATTATTATTAAAGCTGCACCGTCCTCTTTTCATAGGGTTCGTTCTGACACAATGGAAAGAGAAAACGAATTCTCTGCTCTGTGCAGCTCCCCCACCAGACCTTCATCTACCCAAATTCTAATCACATTTTATTTGGGTTCAATAGCAAAGCTTTGGCTGGTTAATATTACTGCTTAATACTGGATGTAAGAGGGATAAATGGTTTTCAAGGTAGTTCTGTGCTTGAGGTGAACAGGGTGTATAACTGCTAAGGGTATCAGGGACAGTGCTAAGGCAGTCCCAAAGTGATTTCCTGTGGCAGCATCCAGGCTTGCCAGGCCAGTGAGTTCCTTCCATTGCTGAACTTCAGTCCTGCAACTTCAGGGAAATGAATTTTCTCTTCTCCAGAGCTTCTATTTAATTTACTCTACCACTCCTCCTTCGCTTCCTTGTTGCCTTGCAGATTTCTTGCTGTGTGCAGAGCACCTGAGACCTGCGTGTATCTTTGCAGGAATGATGCGTACAAACCAGGCTGTTTATAAACAAGAGCCACTGAATTGCATTCATAAATCACTTGTAGATCCTACTTTTGCCAGTTTTCATCCTGCCAATCAACATTTGTATAGGGTATGGTTACGGGTGTCACTGCAACTTAATGTGTAAATGATGCAAGGTACTACTGATAGCAAGGAATGGGGTCTGAACACTGGTCTAAGATCTGAACAAAAGCAGACTTTGTATTGTTCTGCATTCTCAAGAATGTTGGCATATCAGGTGAGCTACTAATTTATTTTTTAACTATTTATAGTTATGAAGAATTTTAATAAAGACTTCTTGAAGGCAGGAAATGCTGAACTGGAACTGATTTCTCCATTTCCTTTCCCTATTCTCACGTTCTGCTCTGTCCTGGAAGACCTCAAGCCTGAAGGTTCAGATCCCGAAGTCTGTCAGTGTTTTGGAATGATACTTGATCTTTCAGATTCCTATTCCCCTCTGAGCTCTAAATCACGCAATGTTCGTCACCACCTGTTAGCATCAAGCACTGCCTCTGCCGACACAGTTGGAGTTGTCTTACTTTCTCTCACACTCTCAGCTCTTGTCGATGGATATTTTCGGAGGTTTCCTCGGTTTAGAGGCACTTGATTAATCAGTAGTGCCAGATGGGAAGGCTCAACTACTACCACCATGTGTGCGTCACACGCCTATTAGATTCACAAACAGAGGGTATTCTTGTCATCGGACAGCAAGATTTGGCACTTTATCCTTCATTATATGTTTTTGGCCGAGTCAGACCTCTTTGCCTTCCAGTTTAGCATGATCCCCTCTAGAAGTCTGATCTGAACAGTGCATTGCTGCCTGGAGGATGCCTTGTTTTCTCCCTGTTTCTCAAGGAGAGAATAGCCCAGTTTTGTGTCTGTAGCTGGGTCGACCCACATCAGCAGCATCTTCTCCGAGCTGCTCCGGGGCTCAGCATGGAGCCGGCTCCCTGCTGCCTGTGATGCAATTCCCCCTCACATTGCTGCTCATGTTGCTGACCTTGACTCGTGCTTGATCCCTGCCCTCCCCCTCTGCCAGCGTCAGGGCACCTGCCTGGCCCTGCAGGGATGATGTAGTGCCACCAGCTGCGATGGCGTAAAGCAGCTCGGCCGGCTTCCAGTCACATCACTCTGCCCGTCCTGGGGAGAGCAACCACCTGCACAGTGCCACCTTCCCCCACACTCAGAGGTGACAGTTTGGCAAAAAACAGGACGAGGCACAGAGAGGTGTAAGGGCAGAGAGCACCATAAATGCTGCTTCCATCGTTTTGGTACTCTAAAAATCCACTTGTCTGTGCGTGCCTGACACTGTCGCTGCCTCTCTACCCCCAAGCTGCAAGGAAGCTGCTTGACTGCCCAGTTTTAAAGGAATCTGAGGTCTGCCTAAAACTCTTAGGGGGACTTACTGAGGCTATTTAAGAGGGCTGGATTTCTATTATTTATAGAGGGTCTGTGCTCAGGGTGTGCCTGTGCCTGTCTCTCTTTTTAGGACACCTCTTCCCATGAAAGCTGCTGTGGTGTTTTAATTCCTTACTCCAGATCACACAGGGGACAGTTTAGCCATCAGGAGTTTTAAATGAAAGATGAATAATTTTAAGGGTATTTTGTGGATTTATAAGGAGGAAGTAAGGAGTCTACACAAAGGAAAAAATAACAGTATATGGCAAAAATATTAAAAATAACTAAAACCCCACAAAAAATAAAAACACCCTTCAGCTTTCCTTCTCCAGCCATGGATATTGTCATTGTAATACTGCTCAGAAATGGGGTCCCTTTGGGCTGAGAGTGAAAGAGATACACAGATACTCTGAGTGCAATAGAAAAGCAATGAAGAAAGCAGCACACAGTAATCAGGTGAGCAGGCAGGGTTTCAGCTGAGACCATCCTCTGAATATCTCAACCATGGAGTAGAGCTAAGACTGGATTCAGAACTGGCTCAGCATCCTGGTCTCCCTGTGGAAGGAAATATGGCTACAGCAGCCTCTATTTATTGGGATGGCATTGGGGGATGCTGGAAATTAATTGGCTCCTCAGATATGAGGAATAAAAGTAACCTTGGGTCTCTCTGCTAAAAAGAAAAGGAGATAACCACCAAACCAAGCAACATATAAATAATAGGAGAACCAATAATGACTTAAAAAAAGTGTTTAAATGCAATCAGCCAGAGTGGAGGAAAGAATAATGACATGTGTACAGTAGACACAATGTAGATTACAATTTATAACAGGATACAGGATGGAGCCAGCACTTGATTAGGGGACCATGTTACAAATTTTTCAGCATATGTCCTTGGTTTTTCTTTGCCTTGGCATAGAAGGCTGGGCACTGCTGGTAAGTACATCAGACCGTCAGAAAATGCCCAAGTTGATGAGAATTGCAGGATCCAAGGAAATTAACTTGACTTGTATTTTAGACAATTCTGCCATATCCATTCCTTGCCCAGAGCTGTCAACTGAGAAAGAGTTGTGCCTGCTTACATCTTTAATCAGAGATAAAAATTACCCCTAGTTCATGAATATGGTTATCATGGAGATATGTCAATGGCAGAGAATAGATTCTCAGCACACAGTTCTGCATGTCTTGCACTAAAACATGTCATATACTGATGTGTTTTGCTCTACAAATAGCACCCTCATACTCCACTCATTGTCCAGACACAGACAGAGCCTGGGCAGGGAAAAGTCCTCCAGAAGGAAGCACAAGGAGCTTTTGCTGATGAGCTTGGAGGGCCTTAAAGCTCCTTGGCTGTCTGCTTGCTGTGGCTTGGCCACCATCTATGAACCGTTCACCTGACTGCGAGGGGAGAGGTGAAGAGGGAAATTGTCATTTGGTCTGATCACAAAGGCTCTTGGGGCTCCTTTGATCGTCCTCTGTGTCTCGAGGCTCCATCTCCCTCCTGGATGTGTTCCCAGCTGCTGTTGTCTGGACCCAATGCTTCAGGCATGGCTCTTGACCACTAATACCAGTAAGTCATGCTCTGTGGTGGGTGGGGGGAAGCTGTGATGTGCTATTTCTTGTGGATAGTCAGGCTATGATAAAAGAAAGCTATATTCATGAATAGAGTAATTTTTTTCCACTTCTAAGTGTCTTTTTTTCTTCCCAGTCTGGTAACATCACATCCTCAGGGTACCCTAAATTAAAGAAAGCAATACCAGAACAACAACAAAAGCAGGAATGGGAATGACACAGCAGCAAACCAGAAAGCAAATGGCTGACAAGGGATGCTTATATGTTGAACAGTGTTATTTTGGCTGCTCTGTTTGTCCAAAATACCCCAGAAAACAGAGCACAAGCAGCTGAATGAAGGCTTCTTGAAGCCAAGGTTTTGCTGGATCCTGATGTGTGTGTGCACTGGGTGTGGGTGTATTTGTGTGTGTGCATTGGGGAAGAAGGAAGATTGTTATTGTGGTCTCTTTCTAGACAGACATAAACACCCCTGTTTATTTCCAGCTTGCCATCTAAATTCAAAATTAGCATAAGCTGATGGTGTTAATTGATTTATATGCATGCAGGCAGTGGTTTATCAAAGGTAGAGGGACATAAGGTCACTCCCCTAAGGGCCTCCTGGGAACAAGTATCCATCTGAGATAATATTGAGATTGGCATAGTTGGGAATATAACTGTGTCCAAGTATGAAGAAACTGAGTTCTTTGTCATTAGCAGCAAAATAATTTTCCTATTAATATTGTAATTCTCCTTTTAATAAAGGCTGCTTTCATTGAGGTCTAGGAAAGTGCCCTCCAGGTCTGCTCTGAGGTGGCCCAGGCTGCAGCTGGAAGGCTGGCTGCCTTCCCAGAGAAGGGAAAAGTCCTGTCCAATTTGCCATCTGAGCCAGGCTCTCAGAATTTTGTTCCCTCCAGGTCAGTGTACTTCAGCCACTGTGGAAATGCCAGAACACTTCCTCGGAGTAGGTCAGCAACGACACAGAGTCAGCAGGGACCAACAGGGACTTCTCTGCTTTCTGAGGAAATTTTATGAAATTATTTCCCCTGAGCTGTACCAAGAGCAAAGCCAGAAAAGGGCCTTGGCTTGCAAGTGTAAAAGTAGGAAAAATACATCCCCTCTTGCACTGCTGGCCCCTCAGAAGGGAGCAAAGGAGAGGAGATAGTCTGAAAATGCTCTGCCCAAAATGTCTCCTATTGCTATTGGTTTTCAGTATCTATTTAAAAAACCCTTGTTTTTTCATGAAAATGGATTAATCTGAACGGACAGCTTATTCTTCTCTTTTTCCTTTCTCCCTTGGTTTGTTTGGGATTTTTGGTTGTATGTTTGTGTTTGTTTGCTTGTTTTCCCCTCACCTTTTCCTGGGTCAATATGGGGAATTCAGACGTGAAATCCATCTACAAAAAGCATCTTTCACTTGTAAGCAAATCTCCCCTGCCTGGCAAATTAGGAATTTTGCCCTCTCTAGTAGGAGCTGTAGTATCTGATTGCTCTCTGACTAAGTAGGAGCTCGACAAGGCCACCTTTACAATGAACAATCCCATACATCAGAGGCAACCCCTTTGAATTCAATGGCTTTGCTGGTGCTAAGAGAGGGTATTGGAAACTTAGTCTGAAATCACACCTTTCAGGTAATAAGTAGCAATGAATAGAAAAGAAAAGGAAACGAGGCTTATAGGATTTAAGGAGTTTCTTTCAAAGAAAGAATCCACCCTGCTGCTGGTGGCCAGATGCTTATGTGGGTGTTGAGATGTGCAAATAAAGCAGGGTATAAAGCTGTTAGCAGTGGTTCACAGCAACAGACCAACTCCTGTCAAGGAGAAGCAGGTTAGGTAAACTTTTCAGGTGTTTGGAGGTGAATCTTTTCATTTGTGCACAGCCCTCGTTTGACCCAACTATTTCACATCATTACCAATTGCTTTGTTCGTACATATCCGACTTCCTTCTTGTGCTTTATTGGTTTCTGCTCTTGCTAACCTCTTCCAGCAGTTTACTTTCTAACATCCTGAATGCTTCATCATGAGTACATCTCACCGAGGGCTGAGATTAAAAGTTAAAAAAAGAGAAAGAGTGAACACAACAGGAGAGGAAACAGAAGAGCTTTTGGCAGCAGCCTGGTGACACCCTGGGGGGAGTCAAATGGGATGAGTAACCACCCGAAATAATGGCAGAGGGGAAAAAAGAGAGAAGAGACTCAAACAGCAGGGCCTGAGTGAGAGAATTAGGAGGAACATCAAGCTGAGAAGGCCAGGGGAGGGGAGGAAAGCAAAGTCTATCTCTGCATCTCATCTGTCTGTTCCAAAGAGAGACACTGAGCCCTGCTAAAAGAGAAAATGGGACCATTTAGTTTACAACGCTGGGCACAGATATCTTGTATTCAGCGTCTGCTTCTCTCCTGGCCTGAAAGTCTGCTTGCCTTTAAGGTATAAAAGCAGTCCCGGGGAAATCTGAAGTGAGGACAGAAAGGGGAGAAGGTGGGGATTAAACAGGGGGGGAGCAGACAGTGTCAGAGTCGCCTTCAGTGGCTGCAGGGCGCTGGTGCAGCCCCACCAGCACAGCATCAGCAATATCCTCCCTCCACGGGGACTCGTGTCCCCTCTCCGAGCACAGGGGCACACAGGGAAGGGGACAGGACATCAGCCAGGCCAGGGCTCACTGTGGCTGAGCCCAGGACCTTCTGCCTCCTCTACCCTGGCAAATCTCAGCAGGGTTATGTTTAGGCTGATCGGTACTTGGTGGAGGATAAACATTTCATTTAACACAGGGAGGATGAGATTTGGGAGCCTGGCTCCTTCTGGATGGAGTGACAATGGAAACATTCAGTACTCATGCCAGGAAACATCATAAGATTTATTTGGTGTCAATAAAAGAAAGAAATGTTTTGACAAAACCAGAATATTTTACTTGGGTTAATTTTTAAAAAAATAATTCTCTATTATATGATAGAAAATTAAAATGTAAAGTCAAATATTGTTGTGTCCTCCTCAAAAAGTTGGCATGAGTTCTTTAACACAGTCAGAATCTTTCTTCTAGTTTTCTTCCAAAAAGAAGCAGTGTCAAAATGAGTTTGATGTTATGAAATGTTTTAGTGTTGATGGAAGCACCTAACTAATAGTCAGGCTATGTGTGACTATCTCTGCTTTTAACATTACAAGGAGCCCTGACCTCCAGGTGCTGGTCTCTGAGACTTTCAACTCAATTTGCAAAATTCAGGCTTTGCTTTAGGTTCACAGTACCATGAAGCAACATAAAGTTCAGTGATGATTGGATTAGGTTTTGACAAATATGAGAAAAACATTGAGATGTAATGTTAAAGCAGAAGGAACTCCAGGAAAGAGCAACTAGAGGTCTATTTTGTGAACATAGTGAATATGTGGCTACAGCTGCAGCATATTCAGACTGTATAAAGTCTCTAACAAAAGACCTTATGTAAACTTTTTATTTGAATACAAAAAAGAGCATTTGACCTGCATTCTTTTCTCATTAAGTATGTTTTTCTGTGCACATTCTGCTTTTTTTCTTTTCTTAATGCTAATGACGATTTAAATTATTACATCTTCAGACTAATGATTCTCATCAAGATTATTTTAACAATTCCTTCCCAGCTTTTCCAAGTCTTGTTAAGCTTAGGAGACACAGAGAATTTTAGCTTCCATGTCTGCCTTTGGTTTTTCTACCAAGTGCAGATTTGTGACATGTGCTGCCATGTCCCAGGGTACATAAAGCTCCACTTTGGTGTCCTTGACATCTTTGGTCCTTTTTGTGGCTATCTCATAATTCATGCAAGTGATGCCATACAACTGTAAGTTTTTCATGAGGTCATAAAACTGATTTATAGAGGTTTTCCCATAATCTCCAAGCAAATTAAAGAAGGTTGATGGAGCTGTGCAACTCACTGTTGCCTCAACAATGGTCTCATTCAGAAATGACACTGAACAAGACTGAGGTATTAAGATATCAAGAATGTCCTTAAGAAGCCTTGTCTGTCTGTGAAAAAAAAGTGATGCCTACAAACCAAGAAGGGCTGTTTCTTCTCTACACTTTGTTGATTTTACCCATGACATCTACCTTAGGATTAGTCAGATAGTTTCTTCCTTCACTTTCTGCTTCCAAATGGAAAAGACTGATTAATCCATTGCAGATCAGCACTTATAAAAATAATTTGAGGTTAATCTCCTTTCCCTTTTGAGATGTTTGACGTTTTAGATTATTCATTTTACAAGCAGTGTTTTATTTTGCTTTTCAGCTTTTAAAATAATTTTACAATAGGGGAGATATTCCAATAAGGGAAAATTTTAATTCCAAAAAGTCCAATAAAGGAAGAGATATTTATATATACCTTATATAGTTGCACATATATATATATATATGTATAAACCAGATATAACAAACTATATATTTGTATATTTAAAACTGTGGGGGTTTCACATATACAGATACCAAACTATTTAAAATGCACATATAAAAAAACTAAACAGAAGCCTCAAACTCTATTTCCAAACCGTTAAAAGTGGACATTTCAGAATTGTGGGAACTTTATTCTTCCGTCTTTATTTCTGAAGCTGTTTGTGAAGCACTTGCATTTTGACAGAACTATATAGTCCAAGAAAATGAGCTTTCACTAAACTGCCTCCAACTTCAATATATGCCCTGTGTCAAACTCAGAGAGAGCTTCCAACCTCTGTGGCTGGGGCCGAGTGCCAATTACACTGCACCCAATGGCCTATAACTGTCTTTTTTGCTTCTGTGAATATCACTTTTCTAGTTAAAATCTTCAAGACAGCTTGCAAAGTATTTGCTACTATTGCTCTGGAGTTAAAAGTAACCTTGAAAACGTTTCTCCATGGTAGTAATCGAGGTGATTCTTCCATCCCTTCTCAAAAATGGCAGTATATTGTTCCTATCTTTCCTCCTCAAACTCTTCCCAGCAGGCTTCTGAAGACCTTTTTAAGGTGGGTGTTATTCTTTTTATTTTTTTCTTATTTGAATATTTCATCTCAAACTTCACAGGGAGATGACTATCTCCCAAGTTCGTGAAACCAGCCAGGAGTGTTTTATATGTACATTCTAAAGCATTTGATGCAATCTGCACTGTGATTATACATAAATAAGTAAAGAAAATCTATTTTAAATCACCTTTGTATTGGAATGAGTGAGTCTTTACCAAAGAGATCACACAAACTAAGAGAGTTCTAAAGGTGAGAAATTCAGGCCCTTTAAAGAGTATTTGAAATAAAACTCAAGAGGCATGCACATTATAAGTATTACTTCTATTATTAGAGTGAAGAAATAATTGTTAGAATGATTTCCTGAGTGATTTAAAAGTGCTAATAGAAGTATTGAGCCATATTCTGATCACACAGTTTTGTAAATTGGAAGTAACTTAATGATATGAGTTCATTAAAAGGGAGATGGCATCAACCCTGCCATATTCAGGCACAGTACAAAGAGATGTAAGTATTTAAATAAAAGGCAGACACATTAGAGAACTATAGTTCAAGTCAATACTGCCTTATGGCCTGTGTATTGCAACAGGCTGTAAAAGAAAGTAATGAAATCATTAGATACTCTGTCCTTGCAGTCTATTTTCTATTTACATGATAATGAACAATTATTAATATCATCATCCTTGTTATTGTTCTAGTATTGTGAATTCTTGTAGTTTCCTCATTATTTTCCTTAAAGCCTCAGATGCTGGAATCAGGTGTTCATCAGGTAAATTTCCAATTTATTCTTTTTTTATTTAAATATAATATCCTAGTTTTCCTAGTTGTGGAAAGAAGTTCCAAAGCACATTTTGAGTGCAACTCAAATCACCTAATTTTATGTAGCTACATCAGATGAGTCAAAGTACAAAATTTATAAAATCCAGGCAGTGTGTGATGCACAGAAGCTGCCCTAAAGGTCCCAGCATTTAAATGAAACTAACTCTGTTGTCACCAGTGCCAGTAATTACAATAAGCCTGGCATTTCTTGTTACCCTGTGAAATTACCTGCAAGGCCTTTTCATATTGTTTCCATGCTGTTGTTTTCATGCTCAGTAGAGCATTAAGAGTCAATGATGGGCAGCTCTTGTGTTTGACTGTGAATCGTGGGGCACTTTGCTTTGGACTCTATAGAAAATCCTCAAGGTGTTTATTGACAAATGCTTCCTACGGGCTGCTGTAATAGAGAATTCTCCTCTCTGCCCGCTCCCCAGTTCCTGCAAGGCCAATCTGCTTCACATCTAGGCACTCTGTTGCAAAAAATATATTTTTTTCAGTACCCTCCATAATGTGCCTTCAGCAGGAGCTATGGATCAAGTGTGCTCCAGACCAAAGGCACTCAGTCCTCCAGCTCGGAGCCCTGTGCTGCCATTTCTCCTCCATTTGTTTCTATGGAGCTGCCTGTGTGTGCGGTCATCCATAAGGGTGCTGAGATACCCTGGAGAGAGGAGGAATTGCTGCAGCTATTTTTCATTATTATATACTTCACTTCGTAATAAATGAGATCCATAGCATGTGAACGCCGCTCTTGTAGATCATCGTATCAGCAAGCTCAAGGAACCTCATGTGCCACAAAGCTAAATAAAATAAAGTAAGTAATCCCGAGAAAAATAGGCCGGGGGGAGATGGCTGAGTGTTCAGGACTGCACAGTGCATCCTCTCAGCCTGAGAATGACCTCAGGACTTGCAGCAGCTAGGGAATGGGTGGTTTCAAAGCTAAAGCCATGGTCTACATGCCTGTCTCATCTCTATCTCTCTCCATACACAATGCAGGAATGTACAGACTTTGGGATAAGAGGGACTAGCAAACAACTTGTGGCCCAAAAGGGAAATAGCAGCAGCAGCAACAGGACTCTTCTCCAAAACTCATGATAATGGTGAGTGCTGAGCGATTCTATAAAGGAGAGCAGATCAGATGTGGAATTTTAAGACCAGCTTCATCACAAATCCAGTTCTGCAAAACCCCCATGGTCTTGCAGGTAGGGCAGGTATTTGTCTGCAGTGCAACACAGCAGACCTGGATGGTGCTGCTGAGAGTCAGAAGTGAGTTTCTCACCTGTTAACATTTTGACCAATAACCTAAAGATGTGAGCTTGAATACCTAGTCAGTGCTAAGAAAGTTATGAATAACTATTTCCTGAACAGCAGTTATAATTCAGGAGAGGAACTTTGGTGTTATTTCCATAGGCCATCCATAGGATGTTTAGGTACCTTGTGCCTTTGCAAAGTGATGTATTTTTTGGGAGGCATAAGGAACCAGTCCGAAATCTGGGTTTGGTGTACGCAGGTGTTAACAGGAGGCTACAAAATACTAAAACTTAGTTCTGGAAAACCACATTCATAATCATAAAAAGAGTGAATGAATAGAGATAGAAGAAAATGTAGCTCTTTCTGGAGGTGAGGATTCTACCTTACAGTTTATTTGGCATCATAACACTTGTAAAATCACAAACAAAACTTTACACATGCACACAAAAACAGAGTTCTCCCACTGTTCCAAAACATGGTGGTTTTCTTCACTGTTTGCCTTGGGTGTGAGTTGAGAGGATTCTGGTTTGGTTAAACTTTCTGCCTCTCAGATAAAAAACAGCAGCAATTTTCTGCTTGAATTTCTCTGTGACTAAATCCATTGATCATCCTTTCTCTCTGTGAGTGAGGAGTGTGTTTTCTCTTTAATAACTACTATCCTTCTCCCTGAATATTTTTTTTCTCTCCCCTTCACTTGTTTGTGTTGTGTTGGTCAGTCCACTGCACTATTCCTCTGAGAGACAGAGAGAGCGCAAAATTGAAGTTATTTTATGCTTGGTCTCCCTCGGTCCCAATTTTCAAATCTTCGTGTCAATTTTCACACATCAGTGTCATATGGCGAATGCTATGGAAATTTCCGTGGGGTCCTTGGGAGACAATTTATACATGACCCCCTACTCCCTCCCCAACCAGGCTGCAGACCCTGCCTTTAGAAAGAAAAAGTGGATATATAATTAATGTGGATTTTAAAATATAAGTACATTTGGAAATTTTCCCATTTGTTTGCCTCTGTAGCAGTATGAGTTCAAAGGAAAGCTCTCTTTCTTTCTCCTGTCCAACCCTAATAAATTGGCCAAGTTAGGTTAATATAAAATTACCTCATGTTGAAGTGAAAGATCAACCCATTATTAACTTTACTTTTTTCCCCTCAAAGTTATGCTGATGAAGTTTGGTAATTTGGTAATCACCAGTTAGAAAATGCACTCATTGCCACCTACTTAGGTGGGCAAGGTTAGGAGGAAATGGAAGATGATGAGCTTGGATGGGTAATTATATCTTCTTTTAAACTAATGAATGTGCCTGGTCTTAAGAGTCCTTGGCGAGTAAAATCCTAGGATGAGGTACAAAGGCTCAGCTGACACCAGCAGAGCATTTCAATTATTGACCTTAAAATGGACCCCTGACATCAGAAAGGGGTACCTGCTGCATTTTACAGCATAATTATCCTCTCTGTGGGCAAGAAAGGGATGACAAGTTTTCCAAGTTACCTCTCAAAGCATCTTAAAATGTAAACCATTTGTGAGGAGACCTAAACTGCACTCAATCTCTACTCTTTAGATTTTACTTAGAGATGGTACCAAGGCATCACATGTACCTGATTCTTTTTGTCACCCACCACCAGCACCTAGAGAAAGATTTTCTAACATTATCAGCCATATAGTTTTGGATAGTTTTTTTTAGTTAGTTCTTTTTTTCTTTGACAAAACCAGCAAATAATAACAGGGAAAAACTAATGCCTGACTTTGAAAGGACTCCATCTTCCCTCCCATTCTTTGTGGACACTCAGCACCTCTTGCAGGTTCCCTGCTCTACCGAAAAACAAATTTTCAATCCTTCAATCTCTTATGTATACTTCACCCCATCTTTGTCTGATTTTTTTCAGTTTTGGAAAACTATCTTAGGAATTGCAGTGGTAGTAGAATGGATGAGGGAGACTTTCTTCTTATGACCTCTGGGGATCAGGTTTGGGCTTTGCACGTGTGCAGGTAAGAACACACTGTAGTTTGAAGTAAAATGACCCTTGGAAGGATTGCAGAAAATATATTTGTTTGGCATGCTGCCATTTTGCTGCTGGCTGCAACCTTACCACTTCTCCCAGTCTAGGTCAGGGGAACCCCTGCAGAACAATTCAAGAGGGAAAAAGAGCATCTATAGGTCCTGGTGCTGCCTCATCCCTTAAGGTGCTGTTGTCTCTGGAGGCACAATGCAGGCAAAATCAGAGTTCCTCTGAGATGCTGAGGCCTGCAGGGATGGTCTTATGTTAAGTTGAAAGCTGTAGGAAATGTTCCCTTGCAAACCATGTGAAGATCTCTGTTTTTTGCCTTGCCGGAGAAATTAATCTTGGAACAGTGACCAAGAGAGCCCCAGTTTATCAGGGAGATGCCCACAGCACTGTTCTAACAAGTGTTATGGTGGTGGATGAGGTGCAAACTCCAGGACAAGTTTGCACCACGCAGTCACAGGACCATCAGTTGAGAGCTGCAAACCTGCTATTCTCACCAGCTCCACTGAAAATCAGAATTGCCTGTGTCTAGGGTTAAATGAGGCATTTTCACTGCTGGAACAGCCTGCCTTGCGCTGATGTAGCTGGCAGAAGGATAGAGCCCCCAACTATATTGTATATACTCCTGTAAAGACAGGGGTAATCCACCAAATTGAGGAAACAGCACATAACTCAGAGTGGGCACGTGCCTCTGCGTGTGTGCATGCACCTGGGTGGGTGAGAGACAGAGATGAGATATATGGGGAAATACATGAGAGATGAGACCGGGGAGATAATTTCCAGAAAATACAGCAACCATCAGAAACTCTGTCTTTCCAGCTGGAAGGTTTTGCAGTGCTGGTGCTTCTCTCTTAGCTTGACAGCTCCACTCTTAGCCCAGCTCGTAGTTGCTGCCTATAAATTTAATTAGAATGGGGGTAGGGGAGGAACAAGCCTGCACGGCACTTGGCACAGCGCTGAAAATAACCAGCTTTAATACCTTTGACATTGAAGCACCTGCTAAGGGCACAGGCTGCTGTGCAGCTGACCGACCCTGCTCTGCTGACAGGATGTGTCACTTCGTCTGTCCTCAGGACGTGCAGCCCACCCCATCACCCTGGGGATTGCGTGCATGGCTCTGGGGCTGGGAATCTCCCCGAGCAGCACGAGGCAGCATTGTACCCTGAAGGCTCCAGGGAAGGACACTGAGCACCCCTGGCCATGTGGGAAGGGAGCAGCCCAGGCATACTCGTGTGTTTCATGTTCCTCTCCCTGATGCAGTGGGCTATTTTCTGTGTTTGCAACTAAGTGCTGCACTGCAGCCAGCCGTGAACATTTCTGTTGGCCCAGCTGGCCTCTTGTTTTAATGCTGTTCTCTGGGCTCTCCCTGGGTAGAGTGGGGAAGTAAACAGATTGGAACTTTGCCCACACATATATATTTAATTGTGAGCTGATTTTATGCTAGGGAAATGTAATAGACCCATCACTTCGGGCTGACAACTCCCAGCTGAGGCAACAGGTTAGAGATTTTCCCCACTTCCAGAGCTTCCTGAGATGTAGCAGCTCTTACAGATGTAGGGACTCCTTGACAGAGACTGAATCTTTTATACTCTTTCCCATAAGCTCTAGGCAGTGTGGAAGCAATTTAGGGATTTGAGGAATGTTTGACCTCTTCCCTATGAATGCTGCAAGGATCTGCTTGTGATCGTGGCTTTGGGTCATGTTTGGAGATGTCCCATCTGAGAAAAGAAAGTCCCTGAGCTCCTCTCACAGAGTCCAGCAGTGACACCGTGTCAGGACACAAATGAAACCTGGATCACATCTGACCCTTTTGCCACCATTAAGTGGCACTGATGCTGCTGCTACAAACACTTTTCAAAAGTGTAATTTGATTTATTTTTTAATTGTGTTTGAATCTAACCCAATTTTAGTTCAATTTAAGTTAGCCGAATTCAAATCAAGATCAGATTGAATTCCCCACAAAATCTGAGGGTATTTTCATATCCTCCTGGGAAGGACTCAGTGGACCTGAACCTAATTTGAGGTAAAAAAGACTACAAGTGTCTTGACATCATCTTCACAGAATCATGGAATAGTTTGGGTTGAAAGGGATGCTTAAGGTCATCTAGTCCATGAGGAGACAATGAACAGAGGGAGACCTCACACTAGACCAGGTTGCTCAAAGCCCCTTCAGAGCTGACCTTGATTATTCATCACCCTCTTTCTTTTTAGGGTCCCTCTGCCATGCACCACCCTGCCTGGCTGTATTGCTCTGTTCCAAAGCCCTGCAAAGAGCTGCATTTGCTCAGACCAGAGGATGAAGCAGCACAGGCAGCCTCTGAGCAGGGCACCACGCCAGGCAGAGGGGTGCACTCAGCCTCTGCACACACCACGCAAGACCTGAGAGGGCAAGACAAAATCCATTTTAAATATGCAATCGAGTCGTGCAATTTTCAGCCTATTCAGGCTTAGCAAATGCCTTCGAGGGATCAGACTGCCAAGCACCACAAGTACAGTTGTGACTATGCACCAGTCTGTAATGCAACAGCTCTGATGTGAAGTTATTACCGCAGGCACAGTGTTGATACCTGTGTTAAGCCTCTGAGCATTGCCCAGTGTGAACTATGTGTTTCCACAAGACTGAGCAGACCCAGACAGAGCTGATTGCTCTTGCAGTTAATAAAAAGCACTGCACTTTCTCTCTTGACAATCCCGACACCTGAGTGCTTCCTACGTATGACAGTTAGCACATTCTGGTTGCTCAGTGGCCTGTGAGAAATGAGCCTCTTCTCAATTTAGTTCCTATCATCAGACAAGCAGTACACACAATAAAAAACACACCTTGACAGTCAGCCCCCAAAGTAGCCCTGGGGACTGCAGGTCCGAACTTCCCTTTCTCTCGTACGCAGAGCCATAAACCAGACGGAATTTATTGGGCTGGACTCTGCTGTGTCCTTCAGGTAAATCAAGGTAACTCCTGCAAGGTCAAAGGAGTCACTCTGGTCAGTGCAGAATGGCCTGGGGGGCAGGAACCTCTGCTGACCCCACCATGATTCTTCTCTAGATGGGGCTTGCCAAGCCCTCCTGGCTTGCACTGGTGGCCATGGTCTGCCACAAGGTCCCCTCAACCAGAGCAAGGTACAAGCCCTGCCTCCACCCACTAGCTGAGCATTTGGCCCAGGAACTGACCTTCTCACAGCAAAGAGCACCAGCAGGGCTGTGAGGTCCTTTTTTCCAGGAGGGTGAGGAAGGCACAGGGCAGGGGGCTGGAGTGCTGGGCCAGAAGTGGGTGGATGGTGGCTGCTGCAACACGCTCAGCTCCAGCCAAGCCCAGCTCATCAGGTCATGTCAAACAGAGCTAATATAAATGTCAGTGTGCTGCTTTCAGTTGTGAAATCTGTGTTTGTTGTACTGCAGTTCATTTTCAGTCTTCCAGCTCTATGGATGCTATCAGCTGACATGTCTGGCTGGTATCCTCTGCCAAAAATACACACACTCTCAACATTTCTCAGGAGTTGGGTATTTTCCCCCTCCCTGTGACATGCTGATGTCAAATTTCTTCCTGGCTCTGTGATACACAAGACTGTCCACCCCTACCAGATAATGAGTTTAACATTTCAAAGACAGAAGCTCTCAGTCTCAGTGAGACACAGGGTGGATGTGCAGGCCTGATTTGGGGCAGGTGCCAAAGGTGGTGGGGCTCTTTTAAGCTTTTTTAGCATGTTCTCTCTTAAAATAATCCAACCCAACAGAAACAGATGTGTGTAGCTCTGAGTACCATTGGTATTTTTGTTACAATTAATTACTCTGTTGTTATTAACAGAGGCTTAAATAATTCTCCCATTGTTCCTTGCTTTTAGGATAAATTCTGTTCTGAGCACCCAGGTCTCAGTCTTCTATTGATGCTGCTCTGGTTGACTCCAGGCTCTTCATCGTCTCCCCACCCTACAATTTTATGTTGGCTTCACAAATAAAAATTCTTATTCTCTTCCGTTCTGCTCCATTACCTTTCTCTCGGCAACCTTATCTGCATATCCAAACTCAAGCATCCATGCTCTGACAATGACTCACAAGTGTACTCTGGACTTATTTCTTTTTGTCCAAGACTGAAACTTCATGCAGTGCCTTTGGTTTTTATTCACTCACAGTGAGCTGTCATCTTAAGCTGACCATGAATTTCCAGTTTCCTCCCCACACAATCTTGCCCCTTTGCCTCTCTCTTTTTTTTTTTTTTTTTTTTTTTTTTTTTTTTTTTTTTTTTTCTTTTCTATCATGACCTGGACCTAATATTTGTTACTAAGGTTCCAAATGTAAGGAATTTTTTTCACCTCCCTCTAATTTATTACCAGAATGCGTCTATGTCTTTCTGAGTTTTAGTTATAACAAACAGAAAAGATGCTGAATTTCCTGGTTCTCCACATAACTGAAACACTTACAGAGGTTTAGAATTACTTGGGTTTTATCTGTGGAAGCATTCTTTATTTTTCTGGACAAATTGAATCACATGTACGTTTTTCCAAATTACTCTAAATGTAATTTCTCCAGTTTATCAGTCTGACCAATGTATGGCTGTTTTGGCTTCCTTCTAGGAAGGAAGCTGTTTCTCCATGAGACTCCTTCTGTTCCAACAAATGCAAGTTATTCTTTACTTTGAAGACACTCTTCTGCCTCACCCTTTAGCTTGGTCTGATGAGACTGCTGGTCATAGGAGAAGATCAGAGGGAGGCAGAATCCTGTCCACCCTCCCGTGCTGGCTGTCTAGGACAGATACACTGTCTCCTTATGACAGAGAGAAGTTTTCCTCTCTTCCCTGGATGTGGCTGCATTTTATGCTCGTGCATTCTCTACTGCTATTTCTCCTGTTCTTTTGCCGGTTCCTCTTCCCTTGGTTTTGTCTAAGCATTTCCAGGAACAAGAGCAAGATTTTGTATTTCTACAGCACCAAGCAGAGCAGCTCCCTAACCTCAGTGATGAGGACTGTGAGATGCCTCCTGCAATGCAGGTAATCAATAATATAAATTAGGAAATGGTTATTAAATGGCAGTAGGGGACATGAATGAGACAGGAACCAGAAAGACAGTTCCAAACTACCCATTTGAGATGCCTATGCTTTGACCTTGATAACTGGTGGATCAAACAGGAGTTGGACTTCTACGGTCCTTGTGGTCCCTTCCCACTAGGGATATTCTACAATTCTGTGGTTGTTGCACTAATGTTTGCAGAAATGTAGGGTCACCAGGACCAGAATCAGTTCCTCTGGCCAGTGAGTGACAGCAGTGCTTTTATCTTGGCAGGACAGCATTATTGCAGCCACCAGCACAAACATGCACACACAGAGCACCCTCCTGCCCGTGGCAGCCAAGCACCCTTCAGACATCCCACCTCTCCTGCTGACACAATCCTTCAGCGCCCACCAAAATCCAATGCCGCTAATTAGAAGGTGATGACAACCAGGGGACTGCTGGATTTGCATGCTAATTCCTCTCTTTTAGCACGACACAGCCCAAGTACAGGTAAAATGAGACTCTGCACTTCATTCCAGACTATTTCCCTTCTCCACAGTTCACATGAACACACAAACACACACACACACACACACACACACACATGCACACTTTCTTCCTTGGGCTGTCCTGAAGCCAAAATACAACTGGAGATTGCATTACATGTGCTTTCCAAAAGCCTGGCCAACAACTTCAAGGGGCAACATGTTCTTTTTCCTCTTGTTAGGACAGGGCAGCAAACTGCAACTGTAGATGGATCTTTAGAAATCTCAGCCACCCAGCTCACATGGGGAGAGCAGAGCTCTTTCCACAGGCTGGGTTACAGCTTCCTCATACTTTTTATGCCAGGGCTTAGGATGAATTCCTGACTCTTGTGTCACATGAGATTGTTGAAGTTTTGTTTCGAGTACCCAACCTCCTCCCCTGTTCTACCACTGGCATCTGCCCCTGCTCTAAGTCTACCAATTATTTCCTTTAAGTGTCAGCAGCACACCAGACACACTGAGATATAACCTTTCTTCTAGTTGATGCTGTTAAACTATTACTTGAAACTGGAGTTGCAGTTGGCAAGTGCTACTTCAGTCACTAATAACTACTTCAGACGTGCTAGTGGTGTCTTGGCTCTTAATGCTGTGGCTCAGGGCTCAGGGAGTGTCTTTACAGGTCACTTAGAGCCATCCATCTGATCTGAAACAAGATCAGTCAATCTCTCCTCTGGCTCAGTGCCTTGCTTGCCAGGAGGTTCTGTCGCCATCCCCCCAGGGCTGCAGCAGTGGCATATCTGGGTGTCTTTGGGGGCTGCCCAGGTCCCAGAAGACCCCACTTTGAGACACTCCTGTGAGCCACAAGCTGAGTTTTTCTGTTTGCAGCCAAAGAAAAGTGAGGGCTCCAATTCCTTGAGGTTGAATACAGCCCTTTCAAGGGAGAAAGATCTCCTTTACTTGCCTGCATCACAATTTACTTTCTGTTTTAGTATATTTTTTTTAAGCAGGTTGAACACCTTTCTGAGAAAAACAGGATTTCTGCATGGAAGGAGGATGAGTACTCAGACACACCTGAATTCTGCTGCATCAGGTAAAGAATAGCTTTCCTTTCATTTCCCACTCCCCTTTCTTCAGGCTCAACTCCTTCAGTCTAATCAAAGCATCCGAGGTATCTCAGACACAGAGGGTTCACAGAGAACCACAGAGAGAAGTTTGGCAGAGGTCACAAATATTTCCTTTATATTTTGGCAGGGTTTTGGCACAGTCTGAGGATAAATATCAAACAGAGCAATATAAGGCAAGGCCAGATCACCAGGGCACTGAGCCTTATGCCCTGTTACTGCAGAGAATCCTCTAAGAGGTGTTAAATCCCGAGCAACCTCCACTTTTCCTTTGTCTCCTGCACATAAGGAGCTACAATGTGATATAACAAACTAGGTCTGGCTTTTCAATAGAAAAAAGATATGTCAGGTTTTAAGTCTCCTTGACATGACAACATCTTCATCTAAATCCTGAAGCCATCCTTTGGATAGCCCAACCTTGGTCTAATGTCTTTTAGAAAATGATGCTCATTTAATTCCTGAAATGTGAAATCTAGGTCTCAGGTCAAGAGCATAGATGTTGTTCAGCTGAAAAATTTAGATCCATCAGACTGTCTGCAAGAGTCTGCAACTTTTCAAACTTTAGATTGCAACTAGGCTCTAACTGCTATATATAGTCTTTTGACGAGTAGCATCTAAATAAAAATACCCTTGAGGTACAGGGCACTTTTTATGCTCCCACCCCCACAATTTTTTAGGAAACAAAAAACTTCTTCAGGGCCACAACTTGTCTGCACAGAACAAATAGCCAGACCTTGGCTAAAACTTTATTCCTTTTTCACTCTATATCCAGCCCTGAATTCTTCCCTCAGGAGGGATTTTGATGGGACTTGATGGGAGAATCCCCTAAGACAGGCAGGGTCAGATCACACAGATGAAGGGACTTGACAATATGGGAGATATGGAAGCACCTCAGCCAGAGCAGGGCAGCTACTTCGTGGGAAAATAAACCAATTTCTTATCTTAGCAATTGTACAGACAAATTAAATCTAGTCCCAAGCAATCAGGACTCACCCCTTCACTGTTACAAGATGACAGACCTCCAGCCAAGCCACATATCCTCTGGTAGGAGAGTGATCAGCTGAATCTCTTGCCAGGCAGATTTCTACTTCTCATAATAAGTGTTGGTTATGGGCAGGATATTTCTACAACACAGGGAAATTTTCACCCTCAATGGGAAACACAGCTGGGCCAAAGGAAAGCTTGTGTGCCACCTGTATCTAGAACAGATCACAGGCACATAAGAGCTTCCAGAAGGCAAGAGAGAGTCCATTCATATGGCAATTGTGTCTTTATATCCTCTCTATGTGTATGAATTTATGGTTGTATGAACAGCCATATCCAGTTATTGAAGTATTTGATGATCCAAAGCGCTCAAGGCCTTCTTATTCCATCTCATTCACTGTTAAAGTTCTGCACAACCTTTTTACTGGCTTTCAGCCTGCCATAAATACAAATGACTTGCCAATGAAAGCTGGTATCTCCCTCTGTCAGGAGGACTATAGCATCGTTGTTATTTAAGAGGTGGCAGTTTTGACACAATTCTTATTTAAAATTTGTAAAAGGAAAAAAGATGATGTAATAAATCTGCATGTTTTTCCTAAGCAGCCATTGAAAGTGGATGCTCTTCCCCTTTCCAAAAGCATCAGCCGTTTAATGTTTCCTAAGTTGTTTTTGCATGAATTAGGGCGTTGGAGTGAAGCACTGTCAGTTACAAAACCACGCTGTTGTCTCCAGCTAATTTTGCGTTAGTAGCTCTTTTAAACTGCTAAATCTAGTTTTTAGTGTATGATGATTTTGTTTAGTGATGGTGTAAAACAGCTGCTACTTTTCTGATGAGTTGCCTGTTTTCCATTTTATGTCTCTGCAAGATGTTGGGTTTCATCATGGCCCCGTCTGACAGGCAGCTGAGAACGACCTGTAAAAAACCTCCAAAACACAACAAAAAGCAAAAAACACCAAATCCAGGGGTTCAACCAAATTTCAGAGTGACCAGTCCTTCTCTGCCTTTACTGGCACCCTCAGACCATCTCAGTTCTACACTAGGATGGTGTAAATGAGGAGAGCAGGGTGAGCAGGAAAGCAGGAAACTTGCTGCTCTGAAGGGGAAAGAGAGTGGCTCTCCAACGCCCCCAGACTGTTTCTGGGGGGGCTGGTTCAGATTAGGATGCCTGTGCTTTTTGTATCCTTGCTGGCCATGCTGCTGCTCCCAGCTCTATGCCTGGTTATGGCCAGAAGGATGAAATCATGGCTTGGATGAAATTATGGCTTGGGGTGTATTTCCAAAGTAATTAATCATTCTGCTTTCCTCAGATTCTGCTTGCAGCCGCTGCTTCTTGAGTGTCGTTTTGCCACTGAATTGCTTGGGTGCCAAACTCTTCCCAGGATGTGGCTGCTTATGGCCAGCAGGAGAAGGGAGCAAGGGCCAGACTGTTCATGACTCAGTTACCCCTCACTAACATCTCAAGGAGCCTCTCTTAAGCAAAATCCCCATTACCTTTGTGTTTTACGTTTGGTGCTCACCAGAGGCTGTCATGAGGAATCACTTAGTGGTCACCCTGTAGATACTTTGCTACTGACTTTCCCAAACAGGCAAACAGCCATGCTTTATTCAGTGGCAGAAAGCTGAATGTTTTTTTTTTTTGATCTTGCTTTATCCCCTGTATCCTGTGGGCTGGCATTTGTTCCATGTGTTCAGAGCGAGAAAATGACAAAACTCATAAAGGAAGAACTCAGAGAGCTTCTCAAAGAGGTGAAGACTAAGATCTTTCCAATAATAACCCAGACTCCATAAAAAGATCTTAGATTTTGGATAGACAAATTGTAAGCAGCTTGCCTCCCTGATTCTTCTTTCCTTTTGCACTTACTCTCCTCTGCAGCACAACTCAGGCTTTTCCAAAAGCAGTGCAGCCCACTGAACAGTGGTGGTCTAAACTGTTATGGTGATCCTAAACTGCTGAATTGTTACAAACTAAAATTGATTGCAACTGAGCCTGAACTGAACTGGAAGTGCTGGAAACAGCACAGAGAGAAGTGGGGAAAGGGTATGAAAGATTTTGCTTTATTATTTTGGGGTTTTTTTCTCTTTCATAGGATTTCTGGAAAATCTGGCCTCAATGAGTCCTGCATCCCTCTCAATTGCCGTTGGACTGTTTTTCTTGGTATTTTCAACATAAAAGGTATTCTTGGTTTGCCTTCTAATTTGCTGGTTACAGTGTAATTTCTAAAGAATTCTAAAAGCCTGTTTCAAAGTCAGATCTAGAGGGAAAATTTATGATGTCAGATCCAGAGGGAAAAATACTATGACATTTACTCCCACTCAAGCTAAACCCCCCCTCTTTTAGCTTTCCAAAACTAAAAATCTTAGCCTGTTTCACTCTATTCTGCCTTGATTTTATTTGCACCCTCATCACGAGAGCACCTGAACACTACCAGTAGTACATTAAGCAACGTGACTAACATCTGTCACGTATGGTTTACTCGCTGTCTCTCAGCATCCTTAAAATGAATTTAGTGCTCGTGCAGGATCGATAGTGCTGGAGACAGGCAGTCTCTGTTCAGCCTCAGAGTTTGGGTGAGACCCTGGTGATGGTTCCCCCAGCCTGCTGCCCCTTTGTCCCCTGAGTGCCAGCTCATGCACTGGGGAGCACCCTTGGAGAAGCTGCTCTGCACCAAGGTTGTTTCCAGTGGGACAGAGAAGTCCAAGAAATTTGGGGAAATCAGATGAGGCTGTCAGTGTTTCTCTCCTCTCAGCTGCATGCTGAGGGACATGTATATGGTCATGGGTGCCTGCAGTACTCAGTAGCCTAGATGGATCCAGTATCACTGATTTTCCAAGATTTTTCTGCCTTCCTCAGGTGGCTTGCTTATTTTTTTAGCATCAGTTACAACTTAGGGCTATTGATGGACAGGGATGTTGCTGTTTCTCATCATCAAAAGCTTCTCATCATCAAAAACTTGTCAAAGATTTCTTTGACAAGAGACAGTGTTCTCAGCCACTGAAATCAGGTCAATAAATGTCCCATGCTGAACAGAGCTGGGAGCCCTCTCCTCTGGAGCCAGCACCACAAGTAAGATCTAGGCATCCTGGGGCACTGTAATTTCAAGCAATATGTTTTCTTAATGGGCCAAATATGCTTTGCCTAATTTTGCTTTCAGTGCATGGGATTGTTATTGCTCAGTGGCCCCACACAGGTGTTTAAGCAGTTTTGTGGCAGGATTTTCCAGGAGCAGCATGAGGTTTTATTGACTGTTACCTCAAGAGTAACTTCAGAGGAAATGACATCCCCAGCTGGTTGTGATGGATGCATGTGGAGCTGTGGCAGAAAACTCAGGAGCCAGTGACCTCTCTGTCATGGTCTGTCATATTTTGGGTAAGAATGCAGAGCAACTGTAAAAGGACACTGCTTTTCATGCAGTGAGAAGGATTAGGAGGGATGAAGTTACTAAATTACTTGTTTCCCTTGGAAACTGTTGGCTTGTCAGCTCTGATAATATGAACATACCGAGGAGAGGTTAATAAGTAAAATAAGTTCCATATTTTGTGAGGATTCTAGGTTGTGGGGTTTAATTTATCTAGGAGTGCGCATTAAATGGTAGACTAGGGACTCTGGTCTCTGTGTGGCAACCTAATTTATAAATTACACAGATTTTGACACATAAGAGACATCTGACCCACAACTTGCCCTTGTTCCAGTTCCATAGTAGGTCAAAACCCAGGTGAGCACCACTGATTTCTCCTCAGTGCCACCAGCCGGTACCTTGCCATCCATAAAAAGCAAACCCAGGTACCTGGCTATTTGGAAACCCCAAAGGCTCCAGCAGGACCCACCCAGGGCATGTTCCAGAGCCTGTTTCTCTGAGTAATATCTGAGACTGTGATCCACTGTTAGCAGCAATGGAAACAGGAGCTATCTGATCAAGACAGATAAATACATCTATTTCAGAATACATAATCTTACCACATATGTGAAGTAGTTTAATCATTAGCAAGTTGTCAAGCTTTTATTGAATGGAATTAGCCTCTTTATTTCTGGTCAGGATCAATCTTTTTTTCCCCTTCCCTGTACAATGAATGCTTATATGTTACACATTGCAGCGTCTGGGGCAGATGACACTTGCCAAAGGGTTTGATGATCAATTCTGATACAAATCTGACATGAAGAAACAGGAGAGAATCTGCATCAGATGATCAGTGGGAGAGATAAATTCACATTTAATGCTTCTAAATGTCTGTGCATGTTATATCCATCTCAAACACAATATTCAAAAGCAAGCACAGTGCACAAGATGATGCTTAGACAAGGGCATGGACACAGAACAGGAGTGAGGATGGCATTTCTCAGTGGAATATTGAAGAACTGTGGGATTGAGGGCCTAGTTAGAATTAAGAGTGATATTAACTATAAAACTATGTGGCAGAGAAATGGCCTCTTGCCCACCAACTCTGGGATACAGAGGCCATGGGCATAAAAAAAAAAAAAAAAAAGACTTTCCATATTTTTTGATTCACTAAAAATCTCTGTTAGATTTACACCTCCAATTTGGACATGAAGGAGAGACCTATTACCAGTGCCAGACCTTGGAGCCATGCCTTCATTTACCACCAGTCTGCTTTGCTCCTCTCCCTTTCCAAGCGGGGCTGTATATGAGTATTCATGAACACTCCTTATTATTTCTCCCCTCACAGTTGCTTTTTTCTTCCCACACCTGCCAACATTAGCTCCTTTCTTTGACTCACGCTGCTGTACAGCCTAATGCATGTGATCTCCATGCCAAGATGTTATTTAATTTCCCAACAAAGTTCTTTTGGCGCGGAATGAGCTGAGCAGTAAGAGCACAGGAGGGGAGGCATAGGCAGGGTTGGGAATGGGAAGAAGAAGGAACAAGGGCTCAAATTTGTGTTGCCTCTGGCTTCACACAGCCAGGTTGTGTTGTGAGTGTCCAGGGAGCAGCGTGGGTGGGTGGAGATGGCAGCAGGGGGTTCATCTGCGGGCTGGTTGCTGAATCAGGAACCCTGACACTTGTGAAGTACTCTGTCAGGAACATTAAGTATCCAAAAGTGATAAAGCTTCAATTTGCTAGTCCATTAGACTAATTACTGCAATAATTAAGTAACTACTTGATTAGAACTAATGGGTACCTAATTATCCAGGAGAAAAGTATCAGGTGGCAATTATCAGGTGGCAATTAATAGACTGGAGTTAATGTCTTAGCACTGTCTTTGTATGAATTCATAAGCAAGGTAAAGAAAACAAACAATAACTTATTAATATTTATTGGTGCCACAGTGTTTTTCAGCTTGTTTCATTTACACAGAACCAATTAGTGAAAAGACAGTTAGTGTTGCAAAGATGTAAAGCGACTGAAGCAGGAGTTTGATTTTAAAGGAACAGGATCACATTAGCACTTATAAGCAAAGACAAATGGGTATCAGCCAGGGACTTGATTCTGGTGCTACTAATTCATCAACAGAAGAAATCAGAGTAATTGAACTCAGTATTAATAATGAAACACACAGGAAGGCAGGTCCTGTCTTAATGGGGTTCACTTTAGTTTTGGTCTCTCTCTGGAGGGGAGGGATCAGCTTTTCCTACCCTGCCTGGGAAATGCAGGGACACCTCTCTGAGGGAAGGAGAACTTTCTGCTGCCAGGGGTGGCAGACACAGCCATGGAATCCTCCAGATCATGGCTGGAGCTCTCTAAAGGAGACACATTTCCTGGACAGCCAAAGCCTGGGTGCAACACAGGTTCCACATGAAGGAGAGATGGTACAGCTGAATTCCTGCCCGTCCACTGTGTTGGTGTAAAGAAACTACAACAATGGCTCCATTGCTGGAAATTCCCCCTTAGCTCAGCACCACTTGAAACATCACTGTCAGGTCCTGTGGATGAAGTCTAAGAGTAAATTTAACCTGCTTTAGACCTCAGATTGGAGTGCAGTTAGTTTTTGGGGGTGGTCTAGTTTTGTATTTTCTTTATTTTTCTTTCCATGGCTATGCAGAGGTCCATCTCCTCAGATTACATAAGTTGCTATTGTTTCTTTAAGGTCAATCCAACCGTAGTGATTTTTGCAGAATGAAACTATGGCCTAGACTCTACTTTTCCTGCTCTCTTTTCCAGACTGAAGGAGCTTTAAATCTCCCAGCAGAAAAATGAAAAATACCAGGGTTTTCTTTCCTACAAATCTTTATGATCCTAATGATCCTCTAAAATGGCTTCAATCCAAAAACAGTTGTGCATGCAAGTTGTCTCCTTGTCTCTCTATGGGAGAGCTCATATTAGCTATAATCACCCTCCTGAGTAAGAGTTGTTAAAGTGTGATATGCAATGAACTTGTGACTGATTTTAGAGCACAGAATGAAGAGTTCTCTTACAAACCTCAATCCTTTGAAATTCAGCTGTTAGTAACTGAAAGACTGAATTCTAAGATGGCTTTTGCAGCTCTGCACAGCACGTGGTTTTATGGGAGTGGAGGATCTTGCCTCTACAACAGCTATTTCCCCCATCCTTTTTTCTATGTTATAAATAAATGAAAGGTATCCTAATCATATTTTAGACTGTGTGCAGAATCAGATGCTAAACCATAATGCCTGTATATTAGAACATGTGGAATGATAAATGGAGATAAATCTAAAATTTATAGAACATGAACATTTGCATAAACTGCAATATCCAAACACATAGGCTGTTAAGTAACAATTGTCACAAAGGGCATAAAAAATTCAACTTTGTTTCATGGAAAGAACTCAAATTCCTAACATGATTAAGATAATATATCATTTGTTCCTATCTTATTAAAGGCATAATTGTTGTTAGACACAGAAGTGGCATTAACTCTAATCTGGCTTTATATATGTACAAATAGGAGGGGAGGTGGATCTGAAAATTGATGCTTTTGGTGATCCATAGGCATTTTATTAATGTTTGAATAATAACTGCCTGGAGGGCCTGTTATAAATTAAAGGGACGAATTGAGATATAAATTTTTATGAGGACTAGTTATACATTTCCATTATGTGTTTAAAAATGAAGGAATTACTGTGAACACAGCAGAACTCGCATTTATTTGAGGTGATTTGGATGGGAGGGAAGGTGCAGTGAAGGAAGCTGCATGCTGGCTGTAAGAAAGATGTATCTGTCCCTGTGAAAAGATATATCATATGTCATGCATGAACTCTCTTCTTCAGCAGACTTTTCTCTGCAGCTGATTTCACATGATTATTTATTTGACAACAGCAAGTGATGATATAGCAGTGAGTTTTAGGCCACTTAGAGAAGAATTCTTATTCTTAAATCATAGAGGATTTCCCAAACCCAACCACTGTCAAACTAGAGTTAATCTAACATAGAAACACAGTAATCTCTTTGGCATACATTTCTCATTATTCCTCCTACTTGGGTATACACATCTTCATTTGCAGTGTATCTATGGGACCAGCAGTGTTCCAGAGCTTCCTCCTGCCCTTTTCTGAGGCTGCTTTTGGGAGCTCAGCTCTGATTGCTGAGAAAGCAGCAGCCCCCCTTTGTTATCCAGCAGCACTGATGCCCTGGGAGCTCCTCACACAGCCCCATCCACGTGCTTTGACGTGACTGCACAGGGGATGACAACCTTCTCTCAGGCAGGCTTGGCCCAAACCCACGTCTGTTCATGAGGGAGAGGAGGCAGGATGCCAGTGTTTAGACAGCCACTTAATATGTAGGGACCTGTTTTCCATGCCCTGATTAATTGGAACTGACCACCGAGGGCAAAGCCTCCTAGATGAAATTCTCCAGTGTTTGACCCCCGTTTAGAGGCTTGATTGCTCTGGACTTCAATAGGTGCCAGCAAGCTTGATGCCTTGGAGGTCTTTATCTGTATTCTCTGGGCCCCAGTTCCCTGTCTGTAAAACAGGAAGGCTCACAGGAGTGGTTTGAGGAGGAATGTGTTCATTGGGATGATATCCAGAGAGATGGCAATGTTGTATCATCTGCAGACATCCCCACCATGGTAGCAGCTGTGCAAGTGTGTGCCAGGGGAGCTTTATTATAAGACACACAGCACAGGGGCCTTCCATTTTACAGTCTTTCATGTGAGTCAATTAATCAATTTAAATTTTGTAGGCTTTTTTTTTTTTTGTTGTTTTTTTTTTCTCCCAACCCTCCCTTTAATTAGACTTACAAGGGCTGGGCAAATATTTTCTTTTTGGACTAGGCCTTATTCATTGGGAAATATGACTTGAGGATGCTCTCGGCTTGCAGAAGCATTAATGAAGTTGATAAAACATCAAGACCTAGCTCAACCTCATTTTCCACCTTTGAAGCATCACCCTTGGCTCTATTGTGCACACTTGCAGAGGGGTGGTTGGCATTGCCTTTTGATCTACAAACAGTGTTGTTTTTTTCTTCCCTGTGTGGAAATGAGGTGGTCTATAAGAAATATGATAAAATGTCCTTATGGTTCTGATCGAAGTTCCGAGTTTTAGTTCCTAGTGTTTTGAACCTGGACAGGGTTCTGGCAGCTCAGACTGTGACAGTAAACCTGTCACAGACAGGTTGTGACAGTGAGAGGAAGGATCCGCTCTGCTTGGTTCATACACAGTTGGTTCAGCTTTCTACAACCTCAGTGTTTTGTCTCCAGTCTTTCAGCTGAGAAACACAATTTGTGACACTCCCAACCTTGCTCAGATCAGCCTCTCAGGGTCGGTTACCTTCAAGGATAGTGCCACGGTTGTGTCTCTCTCTTTTCCCTGTAAAGTCATACAAACAAAGTGATTGTTGTGAAAATATCATCCAACAAGCACTGAAGAAGCAAAAATTATTCTCCCAGTCAATTGGAGCCTTTTCTAAATGCATTACAGTGCTGGACAAGTGACTAATTGGGCAAGACGCATACTGTCTGTTTTTCAAAACTGTTTTTTCTGTATGTGTTATTGAAGGGACAGATTCACAAGAGTTTCTTCAGGGAAGATGCAGGGGAATGTTATAGAGAGTAAGTTCTATGACAGAATTAGCAAATGTATTAAGTACAGTGCCAATCTGGTATAGCAGAAATGACTAAATACCCATCAGGGCCTGTCACTCGTCAAGAAGTGAAATCTTAGACCCATTTAAGTCAATGACAAATGTTCACAGAATCTGGCTGCAAGTTAATAAATGTTTGGAGCCTGTATAACTCAAACTCTGATATTTGTCAGATTAATTATTTGACTGATCTTATTGTGTGTCAAACAATTTCTTTGTAGAGTTAGAATGCTTTGTGTTGCATTATCTATAATTCTGATTAGGAAAACATCATGCAAGTATGGAGATATATCATTGCAAGATTTATATCAGGTCATAGAGAGTGATTATATACAATATTCAATAATATAACTAAATAAGGGATTGTAAAATGTTTAAGATGGGCCATGGTTGAGGCTGTATGTTCTGCCTTATGTTTTTACATTTCCTTATTTCGGAGTGCGTTAATATTCAACCTGAACTTTCTTTTATCATATTCTTTTTGTTAAGCTACATTTATGTAAAAGGAAAGAAAATAACTCTACATGTACACCAATTCCTTCAGCTTACACTTGCCTTTAATACAAAACAGAGGATTTCAGGACTATATACATCAGGTGTTTTCAGCAAAGTAGCAGCAGCAAATCATAGACATTTGTCATTCCTTGGAGCTGTCTGACAGTTCTGACAATTCATTAGGCTGGGCTGAAAAGAGGTTTAGAAAGCGAAGGAAGGATCACAGGTAGTGGAGTTGCCTTTGCATGATCCAGTAATAGCTGATTTGTATCATTTTTGGTGATGGATTCACTCTTCAGATTAAACTCAGCTGAATTTTCTCCATTTATTCTTTTCTTTTTTCTTTCTCTTTTACATTCAACTGGAGCTTCTGGGCACATTAGTCTAGATTTAGACCTCGATTTATCCCAAGGAATAGATGCCCAGGAAATTCTTCCTGGAACCTCCTGATATTTGTGGCTTTTCAGAGCTAAGGAGAAGTGAAGTGAGTTTTGCTATTCAGTTCCTAGTGAGGCTTTTCTTTTCCAGCGTGTTTTGAGTTACATTCTTTGCTGTGGCCGTACCATGACATGTGCCATTCTTCAAAGTCAGAGTCATTCCTGCTGGGATCTATGCAAATCAAACTTGTGACTTTGTTCAGAGATAAGTGCCTCCATTATCCCACTCCATGCACTTACTGATTTGCTTTTGAGACTCATACACAAGCAATTTTTTGACTTAAAGGCAAATCCTTTGCAATAACGCTGAATCCGCGGAATAGGCCACCTGGAAAATATGTGATCTTCCGTTGGAAAGCATTTCCCTTTTCAGGGCTGCTGGGCTGTTTCAAACCATGCAACCATGTAAAAATGCCTGGGTCAGAGTCGGAGTGGGTGAGGCGATGCTGCCCTGCCCGGGAGCATCCCTGGGGTCAGGCAGATGATGGGGCCCAGGATCAGCACTGCCTGCTTAGCCCTGCAGAGGATGAATAGCTTTCCATCTTCATTCTGTCTGTTTTATAGCTGCCACAGAAGAAGCAGGCTGAGATTGAGCCTGACCCAGTAGGTTTTACCAGAGCAATATTTGCTCTTGATGACCGCTGGAATATAGTCCTTTAAAGAGCCCTAGAAAAGCCCTAAAAGAAGGGCTTGTACACTGGCTGTTTTGGGGGGTAATTTTTTAACATGTGTAATTTTTCAGACCCTCGAAACCATCCATAAATTCTAAGTAGTTCCTAATTTGTACCTTTTTCTTTTTTCTTTAAGGTTCAAAGTGCTGACAGCACTATCTCACCATCCATCTTGGGCACAACTCTTTTTTCAAGTGAAAGTTTCCTACCTGTCTCAGACAAATAGAGAGATTTGAGCTAAGGTTTTAGCTGGACAATCCCAGAAATGCAAATTATCTCAGCCTTCTGCTTCTTCCAGTGTGTCTTTATGGGCCCAAAGCCAGTCTCTTTCCTGCAGAAATACAGGCAAGAATTACAGTATATACAGTCCCTGTGATCCCACGTGCAGGACTGGTCAGTGTAAAGGAAATAAATGACACAGCATGGATGGATCATGTGTGACCTTGTCTGAAGTGCCTCCAGATTTGCTGGTAGGTTTTTGGAGAGTTTGCAGTGATTTTTGCAGTCAGTTTTGAGCAGCAGGCTGTACATATTGGTTTGTAACTCTGGAGTTGTGAGTGTGGGTTGAACTGTTGGCATTAATTATTTTCAATAGTGAGTCAGAGGCTGAATTACAGGATCCTACCCATAAGAGAAAACAAAGAAACAAGTGGCCTTCCTCTCCCTCCCCTGACATAAGTCATATTTTGTCTCCTATGACCTCAACCGGCCCTTTAAATTTCATATCAAACATTAGAAAGAAAGAGGTCAAAGTAAGAGCCCCATTGAAAAAAACCCCACAGCCAACCTAGATATGAACTATGGGAACTTGTCATCTTATCATCCTAATTGAAGTCATTCTGCAGTGTATGACAGTCCATCATATATTCTGCCAGTCAGTGTGTCATACATGATGTGTAACAAGAGAGCTCATAAACCCAGAGGGGAAGCCCCTTCTTTTTTATTACTTTATTTGATCATTTTCATAAAAAGTCCCCTTGCTCAATACAGAGGGACGTGTTTATTAGCCCCATTAAAGCTTTGTCCATTCATTTGACACTGTGATTTACACAGCTTTTCCACAAAAGAATCCCATTATTTCCAGTCTGGGGAGGTGTCTTTTTTTATTATTGTGAGATGAAAAATAAGTATTAAATTCCACAGGTGAAGGCAAAGAAAGGGGAGGTTGTTGTAGAGGCTCAGATGTAAACAAAAGGATGCTCTAGGTATAATTGACTCAGAGAAAGAAAACATTTCCAGTAAATATAGGAAAATAAATAAATAAAGATGCTCTTCCAATGGAGTGTGATTTTAACTGGGCTCAGCTGAACTTTTTTTTTCCCCCGCGTGCCTTCATTAAAAACAGCAGAATTTGGCAAAATTTCCCTCTGTGTTCTACTCATGAATGTTTCTAGAAAATATCAGCTTTCATACGCAAATATTCTTGAAGTGAAATTGGTGGCTTCCTTTGAACACAGCTAGTGCCTCAAATCCCATCTGCTTTTCCTACAACACGCCCACTCATTATCTAGCTTATTTGGCTTTATTTTATTTTTTTTTAAATGAACACAAATTAAGCTATTTAATCAAATATGTACATGATTACATGGCATTTTTGCATAAGAGTTATACACCCACGGAAATCATTAATCACAGATAACAACACTATGTTAAAATTAGACATTTTGTTTTCTTTTTGTGTGCGTGTGCTTTTTAACATAATATCCTGCGTAGCTCTAATTTCACCTCTACTCTCATTTGAATAAATCAGGATTGTTTTACAACAAATTATTCATTTGTCTGTAGCTCTGATAATTGGTATTTATGTTTAGACTTGATCTCAGAGGAATAAAAATACAGAACTTGAAAATAAAATTGGTATGGTTCAAATCCCTGTTTTTCTTTTTGATTTTCCCTTTTTCCTTGCAGAGAAAATCACCATGAATGTCCATTGGCAAACTGGATAAGAAAGAGTGTCACAGTGCAGGACAACCTAGAAGATGACAGGTATTTCCAGGCATAGCAATGATGAGATCAAATTCCCCTCAACCTGCCTTGTTTGCTGATCTTTTAATCAGATTCAACTTCACTGCAGCTACAGCACAAGGTTCCCTGACAATGTATGACAGCATGTGACAGAAAAATAGTTTGATTTTTTTTTTCTTTTTTGGCCATTTGATGCTGTTTGAGATAAATCTGAAGTCCCAGCAGCATCTGATAAATCTACCAAACTACTTTAGTGAAGGTTTTTAACTATTCATAATTGAACTTGAGGATTTGGGGTTTGTGTTCATGTGTTTGTAGTGGAATCCAAACAGGAAAGCTGGGAGATGACCTAAACCCTTTGAGGTTAGCCTGCCATGAAATAGTATCAATGACAGAAGAGTACATTATTAAAAAGGAGCCAGCCTCACTCAAAAAGAACCACTCTGTGAATCCAGAGCCCAAAGAACAACACCCAGGGCTGTTTGTGGTCCTGCAGGGATATGTATTTCATCCCCCATCTTCATCTCTCCAATTTTCCTCTGAACTGCCTCTCAATTCCTGAGAAAGAAAAACACCAGCAAATTTTGAATGGGACTTATCAACCTTTTCCCTACAATCTACTTCATATTCCTCTCACACCCATGTTCTTGCAGTGTCTTGGAGAAATGCTTGGTTCAAAGATAAGAGAGAACAAGGAAAGGAACGAAGCAGGAAACAAACAACAAAACAAAACCAGCACCCCCAAACTTTTTGATGAAACTCCTCTGTGAATTGTGTGCATGGTTACAGCAAAGTTAAAACTGCCTTCTTCATCAGTACTTAATTCCTGCTTTTAAAATCAGGCTCCCTTTGATCTTGAGGATTGAAATGATCTGGAAATGAAACAGCCAGTGCTTTGCAGAAAATCTGGAGAGGGTCCCAGACATGGCTTTTACCTGGAAGGCTTCCAAAACAGGATGAAATCTCTCTGGTTTCAGAACAAATTGCAAGATTTTTTCTCTATGTCCAGTCCAACTGTGGAACTCTAGCCCTGATGTCTGCTGCTTCCCAAAGCACAGATGTAATAACCTCTGAGGTGAAATGAGAACTTTATTCCCCCATCTTCTCCCCTCTGCCTCCCCTCTGAGGGTTGAGGGCTGAGAGAATTTTATTAAAGTGAAGGCTTAAAGTTTTGGGCAGACTTAATTTGAGTAGACAGTTGGTTATAACCCAGGCTAGGACCATCCATGTGAAGGTTGGAGAGGACAGAGCACCAGGAGCATTTGTGACATCTGGATCCTGTTGAAAGCTCAGAAATATCTGCCTGGCTTCATGTCACCTGGCCTCAGAGCCAAAAGGGCTGAGAAATGTGGTTAAGAGACTGCAGCAATCTCTGCCCTAGCAAATGAGTCCCACTGAGAAAGCAAGCACATCAATATTTCTTTGAGCCTGTTTCTTTTAGTGAATATATTTCCATATGTTGCATTAATATTTCTTTTATTGGGGCTTGTAAGTCCATCTGGTATTTGTATTAGGAGGGCTTGAGCTGGCAGATCCCTGTGCTGCTGTTACACACAGATCTGGACAGCCCTTGCAGGGACGGGTAGGTGGTTGGATAGGGACAACATCTCCTCAGCTGCCTTTTTAATTGGATAAACTTCTCAAATCAATCAAGATAACCGGGTTACTTATTGTCAATTAGCTCCCACTGTGCCAATGTTACAACGTAAGCATGGGCTGAGTATAAGGTATAGCAGTTCACAGTAAAGAAACCTCTCAGACGCTGTACAGTGTAACAACCCTGATCTAGGTGGTATAAAGGAGGAGAGATACCTGGGCATCAATATTAAACATAAAATGTGCTGAAATATCACAGTTTGCCAAGACAGAAAGAATCACTTTCCTTTGCATGTATTATTAAGGAATTGGGGAATAATTATCTGCTTTAATACAAGCTTTTTCCTTCTGCATGATTAACTTCAGTGATATCAACAGAGAGTGTGATGCCTCTGAAATGACAGCTCCTGGTAGCACGTTGTGGGATTAGCAAAAACAGGTTGTCACTTTACCCCAGTCAGGATCAGGCAGCCGCTGTGAGCCGAGTGCTGGCCGGCAGAGCCGGGTTCTGCCCCAGACATCTGACAGCCCGAGCGGGCAGCAGGTCCAGCCTCCTGCCAGGGGCTCCCAGCGCAGGGCTCTGCTCCGGCAGGAAATCTCCGGGATGTCCTGAGGCAGCACTGTGTGATTTTGGCTGGGCAGCTTCCAGGCTGAAAGCGCTCCACGTGCTAAGCTGTGACTTTCTCTGTTCTTTGCACAATGCACTGAGCTGATTTTAAAATGCTGCGTACTTTTAAAATGCCTGGCTCTAATGCCAGTCCTGTGTCTGGCTGCTCGACGTGCAAAGTGACAGCGCACGCACCAGCCCCTGGAGGGGATGGAGAGAGAGGTAGGACAAACACGCCAGAGCTCTGAGCAACGGCATGAAACAACAACAACAACAAAACCCTTTCATTCTTACTAAAGTTGTAAAAAGTCTGTCATGGCTTCTGTAGAAATTAATCAATATATGGAAAACTGCATAACAACCGTGGGGGCAGCAAGAATCTCTCCATAAATTAAAATACTATGAGTTTCTAGAGCTCACTGGGGAAAGCACTGGGGTTACTAGCAAGGCTCTGGAGCCAGGACAGAGTCCATGGAATTGGATCCTTCACCAGAGTCCATATTTTGTCAATGTCAGGACACAGAAGAACTGTAAAACAAAGCAAATGTTTTTTGTATGTACGGAAGGAAACTAGAAATTTAGTCCTGCATCACATTCCTTTGAAAATTTGATAATAATTAAAAAAAAAAAAGAAAGATGAAATGCCATATATTTTTAAAGAAAAATAGGAGGTGAAAAGATTAATACTCAAAATCTGTGAAATATACAATGATGAGTTACTGAGGGTTGCAGTGAGGGGGGTGTGTTTTGTAATTCTGTAGGCATCTCAGTCCTCTGGTGAAATGATGTATGGGGCAATCGTCTGGTAGGGGCTGATGGGATGTAAATGAAACTAATTAAGGAAATGTCAAACATAATTAATAAAACAGGTTTAAGTTGCAAAAGCACTGTCAGCTGAATGAATGGGGAAGAATGCCTCATTCCCGTTGTTTTGGGGCTTGCTTGCTTATTCATATATTTATTTATTTATTCCTTGCTCGCCCCTTCACCCTCCCAGCAGCTTTTTCAGTTGCACCATTCAATTAGATCTCAGAAAGCTCTTGGTAGGCTCTTGCATTTTCACCTTGCTCCCCTTGTGAGCTGGGGTCCCATAGAATAGGAGGAATATAAATTTGCCTTGTCGGCTTGCAGCCCAGGAAGAAGAAGGAAAAAAAATTAATTGCTAACTCCTCGTCTTCCCCAAGTACTACAGGACATTAACATAACCAATTTGCTTGAACTCCTCACTGGCTGCTTAATAGAGCATCTGACCAGCTGATAAGACCTGGGTGCTGCTGCCTATGATACCTTGTTATTAGCATTTTCATAATATTCAAATTTAAAGCCCCATGATTCACTAGCCTCCATTCATTATTGATAAGTACAAAAAATAAATAAAAAGGGTTTATAAATAGCAAAGGGGGGTGAGCGACCTATAATTATGGCAAGCAAATTAGGGTGCATGGTAGAGTCAGTTACATTTGCCTAGGAGTAATGATGCTCAAGAACTTTTTCTCCCCAGGGACCAGAAAAATAATGGATTCTCTGGCAGCTGCAGATGGGCCAGGAAAGGCTGTCACCCAGGATGCTGTTTATGTAAGTTAGGCAGAGCATATGGCTCTGTGTCCTGCCTGTAGCCACCTCCAGATATTGCAGTTTCAATGGAAAGAAATAAATACATAAATAAAAATAGCCCCTTGCTGGAAGGTGGTGGTGCGGGGATATGAGGAGGAGGAGAGTGGAGGGGAGAAAAAAGCAAATAAACCAAAGGGGTCTGCTCAGAAGTTTCTGTCGAGAGCAATCCCAGCAGCTCAGGGATCAAGTAGGGGTGATAGCCTTAAAGCCAGAGGCTGTATAGCTGCATCACTGTAGAGAAAAAGATGAAATGTGATTTCTGCTAAAGCAAAACCTTTCCATGCTGCAGTCCAAGACAGTCAAACACAAAAGCTTTGAGCCTGAGATGATAAAAATCATGGTCCCAGTTGAAAGTAGGAGCTACTAGAAATAACCACTTTATAATTTAGACCCTGTGGTTCTATTTCCATTAATCCAATCAAAGTCCTTTTTTTCTTTACTAATGAAACTAGAATGAAACACAAAAGGGAGGCTGACCTGTTAGCAGGTGACTGTTTCTTGTAAGTTATTCATTAAAAACACCCTAATGCTCTGGTGGCTGAAGGAGGCTGTACCTACTCCTGTGTAAATTAAACATAAGTGAGCTGGTTGAAAGATAAAAAAGAAAAAAAAAAATTTCTCCTGACTCCCAATCCTTGTACAGGATGCATGTAGAGCAAACAGCCCTTGCAGATATTTGCAGTGCGTTGGGGACATTTATGTACCAGCTGCCCCCAGATTTTTCAATTCCAGGTATCTCCAGTTTTACTGTGGGCATGAATTTTACCAATATGGTGCAGTCAATATACTCTAGATAAGATAGGAATGAGCCTTGGTTTGGCTCTTCTTGATAAAGCCAAAGTAGACTCAGAAATAAAAGGGAAGAACTTTGGCAGGAAAACTGCAGTTTGGATGTTTTCACACTTTGATTTTGTCTTTGCTAAATTTAATTAAATTATTAGTGACTCTGTGTTGATTTGCATCATTCCATTTTTCTACTCTGAAGTTTGGAGAATATGCCACTGGCATTTCTTGTAAAGATACTGTATCTGAAAACACCAATTGGCCTGCAAATTCCCCAGCTACTTTTTCAATATTTCCTGTGTTATTTTCAGATTCTCCCAGCACTTCTATTATGCAGCAGTATTAGCAAGTACCCACCCTGGACTGCAGCCATGGCTGAATTTCCAGTTCTGGAGAACTTTCCTGCATCTTCACAAAAAACAAAGAGAGGATATTTTTTAGAGCAATCTTCCAGTTAGCCCTCCTCAACAGCTTGTGCCTGGAGCCTTGTCCCTTTTAAAATAAGCAGCAAAAAGTCCAAACTGAAACTTATTCATCTGTATTCTCTGAATTGTAGCAAAATTTACAAAGTGGACACAAGCTCAGGAAGGAATCCTATTCCTGCAGCAAACCTTCTCCCCAAAACACCCCCAGTCCTGCAGAAGCTCACACCTGGGTCTGAGCTGTCCATCTTCCACACAGGCATTCATCTTCCAGAAACATCCTTAGGCATCCTGTGGGCTCTGCTCTGCCTTAAACCTCACATTAGCATCATCGAGGGAAAATATAAATTTAAACTGACACAGACTTGCTTGTCTCTTCCTTTGTGTTTAAACACAGATGGTTGCTTTTGTTGTGCCGCTGCATTTCAGCCAATGCAAGCAGCGAAGTACTTAACTGGAATATATATCTCTTTTCCTTTCCAAACATTCACAGGGTTTTGTTGGGTTTTTTTGGGGTTTTTTTTATTATTTTTTGGTAGGTGAAGTATCATTCTTCAGAATATATACAATGTTTTCATGCATCTTAATCTAATCCATTAGTCCTTGTAATTTATTGTTAACTGCTTGGATGTAGGGGCCATGACAGCTTTGAGTAAAGCATTTAAGCAGGCATCTGCTTTGTATAAATTATAAGAACCTTGGTCACACAAGGTTTCAGACGGAGACAAAGGTCTCTTACCAGCATCTGTAGCCTTAGGGATAGTGATTTTTTAGTCTTTTTTTTTTTTTTTTTTTTTTTTTTTTTTTTTACTGTAAGAAGCTTTGGATCTTGGAAACAGTAAAACTATCTGCAGACTTGCATTTACTTTTTTATTTGGTATTGTTAACAGCTCCAAGGCAGGAGTAACGTGATTGGCATGGGATTTGGGAGCTGGAAAACACTTTGTTAGTCTCAAATCAGTTCTTTGGAGGCTAAAGCCCTGATTAACTATAACTTGGGTGGGTTGTTTTAATCTGACTGCTGTAGTATTTTATGTCTGGTCATTTAGGTTTATTCCTGTAAATACTTCAATAAGCCTGAAGGAATTCCTTCAATGTCTCCCTTTGTCTCGTGCCACCGGACATGTCATGGTGTCATGACATAAGTAAGCAGAAGAGCAGGATCAGGGAAAAGGTACTTTGCACCACTGAGCAAGGAACTTATTTATGAACAGGAGAGCAAAACCAAATTCTCAATATTATCTTAATATATCCCAAAGCCCTTTTTCTCTTCTTTGGATTACTCTCCTGCTCTTTGTCTGGCTATGAGATGTCTGAAAGGACAGCAAGGTTTTTGCTGGGGACACACAGTAGACCAAAGATCTGCTGTGCAAATGCTTGTTGCCTTCTCACTTATGCTACTTACATTTATTTGGCTCACTCCTGAAGATTTCTGCATTGAACATTTCCTAATTAAACCAGGAGAAATTTGCTGGAGCAAACTAATTGAAGCAGAGTACTCCGCATCTCACTTTGGCACCATCATTCCATGCCGCAGACACAGAGTTCAGAGTTAATAAGAGTGCCATGTCAGGGATGCCACCCACCAAGGCGAAATGCAGTGCAGTGCTGGACAAGCCTGGTGAGTGCTTTTCCTCTTCAAAGTAGCTTGGAGACGTGGCTTCACTCTCCTTGGTACCTCTGGCTGCACAAAGGCAGAGCTGTGAAGGTGATGGGATCACAGCAAATCTACCCGAGTGCAGAGCTTTGGTTTAATTTTTTTTTAGAGCAATGGCTGGTCTCAGCTCTAATTAACCTACTCCCCTATCAGTCCATTCCCTCCCCACATGCTGTCTTTTCCCCTTCTTCCCTGCAATCTCCATTTCACTGCAGAGATGGCCTGGCAAAGAGACATTATTCTATTTAGAAGCTGAGCACCTCACTAGGGGTGACAGGCCTGTTTTTAGGTCATTTATCTAATTGCTCTTTGCAGATAAGAATTAATTAGCCCGATTATTTTTCTTAGTTTTTGGATGGGTTCCCCACCTGGAGAGAAGAAATTCCTCTATGTCAGTGATTAATTGCTGAGCCAGAAGCTTTCTGCCTTGCATTTGTAATAAATGCCAACTAGTTCTTTAGGTTGCATTAGGAACCAAGCAGATTGTGGTTAAAATGCACAGGATAATAAAGCATTTCTACAAACAAGATCACTGCCATTAGATTTTGATTAAATATTTTAATTTATCTGGAGGTCGAGGGACTGCGGGAATCCAAAGGTTTAAGGTCTCCTATTCCCAGCACTTTCTGGTGAGAGTCGCCCCATAGCCCTTTGATCTAAACCAGATGAACCTCATGGCAATGCTTCAGTTCAGGATTTGGCACAGCTGGTTTGTCTCATACTGGTCTGAGTGCTCGGAGGGCCCTGAGTGTGCAGCCAGCTCCACTTGGTTGTGAAAACATTTTGTGAACTACAGGAGTCTGGTCGAGCTGAGGGAGGAAAGGTTAAGATTTGTGTGTGAAATTATGGCAGGCTTATATCCAGCTGCATTTAACACAGCAGAAGCTATTTTCATTTCCCCTTTTCCTTCCCCTTTTTCTTCCGCTTCAGCTTCTCCTTTCCCTTTCCCTTCCCTCTCCATTTCCCTTTTGTTTTTGTTTCCATTCCCTTTTTTCACCTTTTTATTCCATAAGAATTCTGAGCATTCAGCCCAAAGAAAAATCTATTTTTTTCTGCAGGGCCAACTAAAGAAAAACAGTGGCCTCGATTCACAAGCTGGTCAGCCTAGGACAGGTCTCTTTTCCAGGATTATAGAGCAAACCAGACAGTATGATCTCCTGTGCCCTTAAAACCTGATTTCTGACCTAGAAAGTTCATGGAAGAAAATTGGAGTCTTGCCATCTATTTTGCCGTGCTTGTGAACTGTTTGAAGCCCCTGATGTCCCAATAGGAGAAATTAATTGCTGGTGTTAGAGCAGCTTCTCTGATCACAAAAGATGTGGAGCTGCCTTCACTGTGGTGACGGTTGCTGCCTTGGAGAGATGAGGGTTGGAAAGGCACAGGGATGAGATCCTGGAGGTGTTAGGAGGGCAGTATCAGGGCATCTGGCACCAAATACCTTTGCTGGGTCTGTTGTCCAGGAAAAAAAATAGTAAATCTTCCTCTTGCTGAAACACTTACAAAACATTTACATTGGAGAGAAGTAAATAAGGGTGTAATCCCTGTGTGGATTTTGTTAGTGTGTAGTTATTTTTCTGGGGATTTTGTTTGTTTGCTTTTTAATGGAAAGGGGAAAAAAATGAGAAAGACTAAGAACATGACATTTTTTTCTCCTGACAAGTGTGCTGAAGACAGACGAGGAGAACTGATATTTCTCTAATGTATAGGAGCAATATTGCATTGTGAAAAGTAACTTTCCGTGGAACTTTGTTCGATTCTTACTCAACCACAGTATTTTGAGAATACCATTCCCAGCTGTGATTTAAAGACAGAAAAATCTAGTGCTACACTGATGGTTAGTCAAAAATCAATGCTTAAAAATTGCTCCTAACTTCAACTTTGAGCTATGGGACTACGAGAGCTATTTTGGCTTTGAGTATTGAGTAAAGCTCATGTGTATCAGATATAGTTGATATTTCTCACTACCTACAAAACGATCAAAATTATTTTATCCTTTCTTTTGGTAAATTGAAGTTTTATTCTGGTCACCATAGCTGCCTGTATTTCATAACTAGACAGAAATACACACGCAAGACAGAGCACCTATTTTTTTTTTTCCTTACCAGATACCCAAGCAGAGTCAAATACTTGAATTCAGTGGGAGTCGAGGTGCTAAATACTATTTTTGATCTTAGCAATTGGACCCTATTTTAACTAATATATTACATAATATTTCGGGAATAAAAACAACATCTCCCCATGTCACTGGGAAATTACATTACAACCCAGTTTTTGGATGTAGAAATGGAGTCCCTGAAGTCTAAGCTTTTTCCTTAATGCCACAAAATGTGTCACTGGAAAAACTTCACACAAAACCTTAGCAATATCTGCTCTTGTTTTAAGCCCACACCAAACCATTTAATTTAAGTAAGATTTACCTCCCCCTGCAATGCCATTTCTGGCACTGAGCATGAGGAAATTTAACAATATCGAGTGGCCTGAGTTATGATAATGAAAGATGGTTGCTAAGAAAAAGCATGATGATAGCCAAGAAATTAATATTACAGAGATGAAAATCTTCTTATAGACCCAAAATAATGGATGTTCTGTATCAATATATGACTAATCAGCACTCAAGGATTTATCTTTCAAATTACAGAACATGGTGGAGACATTTAATGCAATATGGTCTCCCTTCAGAGAGATACAGTATGTGACTAAATATCTCCAGTGAGTAATATTCACACTTACTCAAGTACTGTAAATATATCCCTGATAAATCTGGAGAGCGAATTCTTGTAAATTCTTGTTTAACACTGCAAGGAAGCTTAATAACTTTCCAATCTATCAACATGTTTTAATTTCCTACTGTGCAGTTTCTAACTGAAACAAGGCATTTAACAGAAGAGATTCAAAACTAATGGATAATGGACTGTCATGTACTAAAAAAACCTTGGTACCAAATGTGACACTGAATTGTGTGGGTTTGGGCAGGACATTTCCAAACAGGAATGTTTCATCACTGCTATGCCTGATTGTGCATGCATTTTTATGTAAAATTAAATGCATGTGCAATATGCAGATTAAAATAAGAAAAAATCCTCTCTACTAATAAGTGGGAATGGCAAAGGACCTGATGGAGGGTTGCAGCCAGGTGGCTACATCAGCAAGTGACACGTGTGCTGACATGTGCTTCCCGAGGTCCAGGATTCAGGCGAGCAGAACACCCAGTAAAAATCATGCCACACTTAACAAAACCAACCTATTTTTAAGTGGGATTTAATAATGTTAACCCACATGTATTTAACAGGGCTTGGAAGGGTGCAGACTGGCTGACTAGTAAACCAAGCTTATGTGATGTTTCGAGCCCCTAGTTTCATCTTTTTGCCCCCTTATTTTAAGCAGGTACGTCAAAACATTAAACCTAACAAACTCGTTGATATATACAGTTATCAGGCTGGGCTTTTTGGGGTGTGGAAGAGTTAGTCTAATCTCTGTAGCCTCTTTTCTGAAAAGGCAGGCCCTGAACTGGTGCTCAGTGGAGGATGCTTGTAGCAATGGTGTGCCCATAGGCTCGTGCTGGTCCAAGACAAGCCAGGGAATTTTTGTTGTGTTGGGCTTGAAGGGAAGCAGGTTTCAGAGTGAGCATCTGAAACATCCTCAGGATAGGGTTCATCTTCCTTAAAGCATATTTCTACATCTCAGCCATGAGAGCAGAAGAATTTCTAGTCAGACCCTTGATGTAACTGGGACATGGGCCCTGTGAGGAGCAGCAAGGAAATCAGTGCTGCTCCTCGAAACCGGGTGTCAGCAGCCACCCCCCAAAACCTGAGCTGCCTGGTAGTCTTCAGATATTGCCCCAGGAAGAAAATTCAGAATCAGAGCTGTGATAGAGAGATGCCTGAATCATAACTGCTACTTTTGTGTGTTGCATGAATCAATCTTTACCAATAAAATGAAATTACCTCAAACTTTTTATTTATAGGTGGTAATTGTCTTTAGCTAACTACATTTTTCTTCCCCTAGTCACTAAGACATTTTCTAGGCAGAGGTTTGCTGTGGCCCCTTACATGAGCAAATGCAGCAATACCTGTATACTGTTTTATAAAATGTGCAAGGTTGTTTTTTTTAAATATAAATTATTCAGTTATTATGATGCTGCTGCTGCTGCTACTGTGTATATAAACGTTTCCAGTCCCAGAATGGACATAAAATACTTACTCTGAATAGCAAACATGAAAGAAAACAACTGAGCAGAGAATTAATGATTCACCATTTCCTTTTCTGTTTTTTGTGTTGGTTTTTTTTGTTTTGTTTTGTTTTTTTTTTTTTTTATTTTTTATTTCTGGGGGTCTCTGCAAAAGAAACAGCTTCCTACAAGTGATAATATGAAATCTTCTTGTTCTTACTACTTGCCTTTTTCCTCCCAGGGGTCTTTAAACTTCAAGCATTTGAAAAACTTCCCTAATTTTTCCTATAGTCTTCCAAACCAAGCTTCCACAGTTATTGGAAGATGTTTTAATCTCCTGCTACGTGACAAACTATCTAGCATTCTCTGTAAAATTGATTATGTGTGATTTTTTTCTTCTCCCTTTTTAAAATTTTCTGCCCAAAAATATTATATGGGGAAATAAACACAGAAACCCAAGTACTCAAAATATTACCAGACACCTGCAATAAGCCAAGGAATGAAATCATTATTTCCTGACCCCCTCAAGCCACCTTTTGCCTACCACAGTGCAAAGAAATTAGGAGTACAGAAAGGCACCTCTTTTATGTCTGTTATTCATGTGATGAGGAACATTAAAACAATTCACAGTAGTCTTTTAGATGTGAGTATTATCGATATCAGCACTTCCATTTGAATAATACATTCCCACACGTCTCTTGTTATGATTCACAACTGTCTGGTGTGATCTAGCCTCTGGTAACTCTCTCAAAACTTCTTGAGACTTATATTTATTTCCATCATTTCAGGACACTCTTTGTAAAGATGAATATCTTTTAATACCTCTTGCCTGGGTGCAAGGGGTGACCCTGATTTTTGCAAAATCTCATTTTGCAAAACACACGCTGAGTATATTAAGGCCCTGATGAGATAGAGCGCTGGCAAGAGAAACCTTCAAACATTACTTTTTTTCTCCTCCATAAAGTGGAAAACTCTAAATGATATTGTTGATTAGATACAGCATATTGGTAAAGGTCTTGCTAGCTCTCCTGAGCGTCTGCTTGACTTCTAAATTCACAGCACTAAAATGTTTTCATTCCCTTTCCCTTCACTCCCCACTTAATCCTTAAGCATTTTCACCTTAATCCAGAAGTTTTCAAATGCCCTGACAAACCAGCTAAATGTAAAGAAATAGCTGCTTCTCTTGGCTTTTTTTCCTGTCAATCATTTAAACCCCAGTGTAATGTGTGATGAGGATGACTCAGTTTGTAGAAAAGCAGCAACTTAGCAGTTGGCTAATGTTTTGTGAGCTGCTCAGCTTAAGCAGATGGAATACTTGTATTTCATATCTCAGCCCCATCCCTGATTATGGATTTTTAGCAGTCCCAGGTACTAACTACCTCGGCATCAGAAGAGATTGGTGGCAGGCTGGTGTTCACAGCTTACTTGTGATTCTGGAAGGTTTTCTTATTATATGCAATAGTCCTGTCAGACAGGTGTTGGAGGGATGCAGTTGTGCTTTGGGGAATAGCAGGTAAATTTATGCAGCTTTAAAGGACTGGCAGATTTAGCTGCCTATATATGATTTAAGGGCCTGATCCCAAACCCATTAAACTTAATGGGAGTTTTTCATTGACTTAGTTGGCTTTGGATTAGCTCCTAAGTGAATTTCCAGTAGAAGGCAAAATCCCAGCCAACAAAGCTGTCGATTTCTTGGCACCCTTGTCTCCTTTTAGTGAGCAGTGGCAAAGCTAAACCTTCCAGAGCTGCCCAGTGGATTTATTCCAACAAACCCAAACTTTACCTGCAGACAGTTTTATCCCTTACCTGGTAGTCCCAGAATATTTGATTTTAAAAATGAAGGAAGAAAGAAAAAAAAAAAAAAAAAAGAAAAGTAGACTTTATGTAAATAAATTCGCCTCTGTTGCCTTAGAATAGAGAATTGCTGCACCATATTTGACCTAAGAGTTGTATAACCCTGTGTGCTCTCTGCATTTGGGTATAAGCAGATATCCTGGGAACAATGCGAGCATATTTTTCTAAACTTCTGTGCTGTTTTTCGGAAAAAAAAATCCCTATGGCCCATAAATTCATTAAACAAAAGCTCTCTATGCATTGAATAGCTCTCAATGTATTTTTCTTCCATGAATTTCTCCATAGATTGTTTTTGAAACTATACAACCTCCCCTAAATCTTTTTTCAAGGAATTTTGCAAGTTGCTACAAAGACAGAAGTCTTTTTCATTTTAAATATACCCCGTGCTAGTTTCCTTTGATGACTTTTAAATCTCGCATTACTAGAGACAGTGAACACTCATTATCTATTTGCCTTTTCCAGGCCAGTCAGGATGTTAAAGACCTATCTCTGACCTCCTTATGCCTCTTCTAGGTTGTCCTTTTACAAGATAAAAAGTCTTGATCTATTTAGCTTAACTCAGAAACTATAATGTAACTTTTCCTAACCTCAAATAATTCAGGACCTACAATTAAATTTTGTGGTCAGCTTGGATTCAATCAATACATTTGGCTTACTGGACACAATGATATTTGTTCTGACTTTTTAAAAAAAAAAATTAGTCTGACTCAAGCTCCCTATGAGATATTGTACGGGGAGATGGTGGCAGGGGAGGGCAGGGGATATGTGTTTGGAGGATTCCTGACATTGCATTAGTTAATAATGAGAGACATATTAGTATTCTTAAAGTTTCTATGGTCTCTATGCTTCATACAGAGCTGTAAAATAAAACAGCCATAGCCATTAATATGCTAATGTTATATGCTCTGACCATGTTGCTCTCTCTCTTGAGTATCTCCCCAGTCTTCCTATCTCTTTCCACATCATATTAACACTCCCTGGGTGAAATCCTGACCCTGTTGAAGTCAATGGCAAAACTCCCATTGACTTCACTAGAGGCAGGATTATCTCCTCTGAGGAGCTTTATGGCTTCACTCCTGACTGCTTTGCTGTTTTCACATCCCACTGTATCCCCTACTTGCTCTCCCTCTTTTCTGATAAATGCTCACCCTCTTGCTATCATTTATTTTGGTCTTACACTCCTGGTTCTGCACCTTTTTGAAATGAGTCTGCCAGTGTGGAAAAGCCTTCCTCTGCTCTGCCTGCCCATTGACTCCCTCCTCCTGCTATCAGATCCTGCTTAAATTTTGTATGCTAATCTTTCCCTGCTAGCCCCTGCATTCTCCTCTCCTTTCCCTGCATCCCATCATGATATAGTATATACTAACACTAAGAATAGGTGAAAATTGCCTGTCTGCCTCCTCAGATGACTTCAGACAAGGTTTTCATATGCAAGACATCTATAGCAAGGGAAATGCTTCCCAGGCATTTTCTTCCTCTCGTTTTTCCACCTTGTATTCAGTCCTTGCATTACACAGACCTGCAATATTAATTCCTTGCTGTCCAGCCTTATATTTTTAATTTAATTTTATTACAGTTATGCGCAGTTATAGAAAAATAAATTACCCTAAAATTAGCATGCTGAATAGGCTAAAGGAGTATTTAGAAATGAGCAGAGAACAATGCTCTCTAGATAATTTATCATGCAGGCAAGAAGAAAGAGTTGCCTGACTAAGGACTTCAGACTCTTCATGAATATATAGTGTAATCAGTAAAGAGTTTGCATGATCAAGTACTAACCAGAAAAAATTTGAAATACAAAGTTCATTTAAATCAATAGAAAGCCTCCTATTGTCTTCACTAATGGCCTAAGGAAGGATTTCAGGATTTGACCCGTTGCATCTGATTGCAAAGAAACCTTTTAATGCATCATGGGGTTTTATTTATTTTATTTTTATTTAATTTAAGTACATAGGCTGAGCAGCTTTATACTGTTGACTTTGTATAGTTATGAGCCTAAGCTGAAAGATCTGAGAAACTATTAATACCCTCCAGAGAAATATCAGCTTGCAATAGTGAGTATGGATCCCTCTTGTTGACCTAGTTTATATCTACAGAATCAACCTACACAATTCCTTTCACCAGCTGCTCTGTGGCTTAGGGAGATGGGGTGTTAATTAATGAGACATTTGTTGAAATTTATAAGGGCTTTTCCTATCCAGGTTAGACATAAATTATGAAGGCTCTGGCAAAGTGGGCAGAATATTGTTGACTGTAACTCTTCTGCTTATTTTAGCCAGGACTAGAGAAAACAGGTCTTCAAAGAACAATTTATGTGCAGGAGCAAGCTTGATGAGAAAAAGAGAAGAACATTTTAAAGAAAAAAATAAAGTCGCAGTATGAAGTGATTTATATTTCTTATTCACTGTACTATTACTTTTTGAAATTTCTATTTTCAGTAAGGCCTTTTAGTCTCTGATTTGTTAGGAAAAGATAATCATATAGTGATGAGACTGGGATCTGTTTGAAATGCATATGATGTCATAGAAAATTCAGCATTATCTTCTACTTGGATTTTACAGAGATAAATATATTGGAAATGCACACGCAGAGAAAAAATTAGATAGATTTGCTTTGATTATGTGTAGTCTCCATTTTAATTTCTAACAAATATTCTAGCCTGGGAATTTAACAGCAGACGTGTTGGTAGAAATAGTTTCTTTCAAGTGAGTGTTGGAGTACAGTGGTTTTCTTAATAATGAAAAGCAAATTTCCATTTCTGAATCATAAGCATTGTCATCGTCAAGCTAAATCAAAGCCTGACATTTTATCAGTCAGGAAAAGAAACATGTTACATGCATTTAATTAATATCTCCCTGTGAGGGTTCGAACACGCACAGGAGTCTATAATAGCTGTTCATTTAGGAGCCTTTCAGTTCAAGCAGTAGATCCAGATCTGGAGGTCCCTGTTCCCATTCACCCTCAACCTTTTTCATTTCTTATGACATGTGCAGGATTATGTGCCAATGGAGCAGACATTTTGCAATAAAATGTATTTTCTTCAGAAAATGCTGATTCACTAAAAGCAAAATGTTACTTGGAAACATATTGCTTTCGATAAGCTTCTGAGAAAATACAAGTGGGGCCTGCTGATTGTTCCTGGTTTTTCCATTCAGCTTGCTTGTTTTCGTAATTTTTGAAGAAAATTTTGTTTCATTTTGAATCTTAAAAAAAGAATCCATCCACTTTTGCTTTCTTCTTGCTTTTTCTCCTGAATTTCTCTCAAAATCACATCTTTTTGGTTCAAAACAGTTTTGTTGATGAGCACCAAGCACAGTTACCCCACAAACTATTCTCAATATGAGAATCCGAACTGAGTCACCAGATAATTCTAAAAGCTAAGAGCTGCTACAAGCGGAAAGAGGAGAGTTGAGTCCATCAAACAAATATCTTTCTGAATTACTACTATGGCAAATTCTGGCAGGAGCAGCTTTCTTTCATGGTTACTTAACTATTAGGGAAAAAACCCTACAGTCTATGTCCTGAAGATAATGGTTCAGCCTCATTTCATGAGCTACTGCAAATCTTATTTTCCTGAGGGCTATCAGAGACTCAGAAATCAAAAAAGATCTGGTGCTTAAATTGTTTACATCATCCTTTTCTCTTCTCCCCATGACTGTGCTTCCCCAGGAGCCATGTGAGCTCCTTGCACAGTTGTGATCTGTGGGGCTATCAAAGAAATTTCACGTTAGTCCTCAGTCATTGGGCCTCCTGATCTGTTATCAATTACCTGTCAAAAGAGGTGGGTGTTCTTCTTCATTAACACATTGCAGTGTGGTAATTAACAACCAGATAGCACAGGGCTTAGAAAGTGGCCGCTCTTGACCACTTGTTCAATAAATATTGACAGAAACACCAGTAAAAGTATATCATATGGGTCTTTGCTAAAAACAACAAGCAAGAAAAGAGCAGAAAAGCAAACAAAGTGTATCATGACTCGTTTTTTGAAGAAATCTCCACGAGGTTTGAGCAGCAAATGGGAGCAATTTGGGCGTTATCCAGGCCCAAGTTGCCTTGCTTCTCGTTTCTCTCCTGACTGAGGATGTGTCCCCCTCCCCCTGCTTTTGGGTGGGGGGCAGAAAGGGGAGGTTACCTTCCCGTTGAAATAAGCCAGCAAGAACTTTGTCAAGGAATGAACTCTTACTGTAACCCACACCTCATTTGTCACCCTGATGGGCTGAGGAAAAGTGACATTTACAAACTGAGAATGAAAGTACATCCATTTCACCAGTCTGACACCCTGATATAATAACTATTTACCTTGAGAAAGAGGGACTGAGATTTCCGATTCTTGTGAATCTTCTCACTTTGGCACTTATTTTCTCACTCTGTCAAACAGCCCCAGATTAATGGAACAATTTGTTCAACAAATCATATTAGCAGAAAGCGCACAGGGTAAAGAGAAGGAGGCGGGGGAGCAGGAAATTTTTACTCATTCATAGCAGTGGTATCTCTGCAAATAAAAATGTAGTTATGCCTGACATTTACAGAGGTACAATGTGAAAGGGAAAAAGTGTAATGACTTTGGGCAGTTGAGAGATCACTTTGCAAGAACAGTAGTGCTCAAAAGGGAATAAGATAAAGTTACACATAACATCTAGATTGAGCTTCTTTCTGGAACATATTTGTCAAACACAGCAGGATCTGTCTGTGTTTAAAAAAGAGTTTTCCATTAAAATTAAGCACTGTGTGCTTTCCTAACTATAAAGAAATGCTCCCTTACAGTCTGCATTTCAGAAATGTTAGGTAAAGAATTAAAGTAATTTGGAGCCATAGAGTGAATGCTATGAATCCTTCTTGGTGGATTGATAATGTCTAAGGCACTGATATAAACCTCCCCTTAAGCCAATAGAAGATTTTCCGTAGCCTTCACAGGACAAATTGGGCACAGAACAATCAGAAACCAAACTATTCTTCTGCATTTACACTTATTTACACTTTATAACCAGACAAACAAGGTTCTTTCTATTTCCCTATACACATATAGTTCCTGCCATGGAGTCAAGAGAATGGAAGAATGCAACAATAGTTTTTCCAGCTTTACAGAGGCCCAGGTATAAATATAATCAGTCCTAGAAAATTATCTTGGGTATATGTTTTGGTTACGAATTGCAAACGAGTTAAGACTGTACTGGTGAGTAATTCACTGGGCAGCAAACCATACTTCCTCCTCTCAGCTCTTTAACCCAGAGCTCCTTGCAAAACTGTGTGTCGGTATTTATAGCATATATGGAGTAGATTATCTTTAAAACGTGTTTCTTTTTAAGTCTGAGATGCCTGTTTCTGCTAGCCATGAAAATATAAAGAGCAATGCAGCATCATCCCCCTGCATGCACACTCACACACTTATAAACACATTTTAAGAGGACACTCTAAGTTTGCCATCACATTAATTTATTTCTGTTAGCTCGGTACAGCAGCACTGTACCCTGTTCTCCAATGAAAGCTGACGCTCCCTTGTTCCACGTTTCTTTATGCCATGACCTTGGGTGTCAAGAGAAAATATTGCTTTGCATCCTTGTGTTGCTTGAGTCCTGCTTCTCTCTTTATAGCTTATTACTTGGCACACTCAGAGCCCAATGTACTGCAATGAGATATGCACTGTACAGCAGGTAACACTTGGAATACTTTAGGCAATGGAGATAAGGAGAGCTAAGTCTGTTGTGCACATAATATTTTGCCCCAAATTCAGGAATTTGAATGAATGGTTCAAAGGTTTCCGGTGCCAAATTGTTACTTTCTTAGTAAAAGGAATCATCCATCTACATGACTGAAAAAAATTTAAAAAAGCAAAAAAAAGAGCTGAACACCCAGAGTAGTTGCTTATTAATTCAACTGGGTTTTACCTGTATCAGTGAATGAGATGCATGCACAATTTGGTAAGGATCTGGGCAAAGGGAATCCAGCACAACTGATGCAGTTGGGATTTCCAGCAGCACCACAGAGAGCAGAATCCGTCCTCTTCAAACTACAGTGTGGTAAGGGTCACGGGTGACATTTCCTGAGCAAGCACAGCAAGAGAACTCAAACTAACCTAATTTTAAGTGGCTCAACCTCTTCAACCTATTTCAGTAAATGGAGAGCTTCTGAGAAAACCTTGCCCCTGTCTATCCACCCCACACTGAAGGAGCCCCAGACATTAGGTAGGCTGGTCCCTCTGCTGACCTTTCTCCTCCCTTTTCCCACTCACACATGGTTTTACACTTTATTGATTTTGTGAATTCCTAAAGTGCCCTGTTCTTCATGGCCCTGAGGACAAAAATGCTGACATCCACTGTGGCTGGAACAGTGACCAAGGGTGAAGGTAGCAGAGACTTGGCTGCTCATCCGTGGACATCTCCAACCTGAGACACACGTGAGTAACAACACAATTAGTTCAAAATAATTAGAACAAAACAGGCCTTGTACACTTTAAAGTTTACACCTCACTGATCCTTCTGGATGCTTCTCTGTTCCATGGAAAGTAAATTGCAGCACAAGGACTCGGCTGCAAGGACTTGGCACATGCCATGCTCAGATGGCAGGTTCTCCTGCCAGTCTGCAACCCCCAAGGTAAACAGAGATCTGTCCCAGTCTGGAAGGAGGAGTTTCTGGGTATTTTGTTGGGTTTTGTTTTGTTTTTTTAATAACAATCTCTTCTTTCATTTTAGTATGCTACCACAAGGGGGAAAATAAAATCTGCTTTGAGTGTTCCAAAAAGTATTGGATTTTTTGGTCAGATTTGAAACTTTGTGGGTGGAGCCTGTGGACAGTTTTGTTATACAGATACTGAATCAATCTTTTGGTACAAACTAGTCTTCCTTACAGAATCATAAAAAGAAGGCGAAAGGAGATGCCAAGGTGGTTCCATTGGAAATATGCTACAGGGAGGCTAAAACTAAAACAAAAATAAAAACTAAACCAGCCCTTCCTCTCCAGAGAATCTGAAAAGAAAGAAACACAAAGCACTGATTGTTGGTCTGTCCTTCCTAAAGCATCTCTGTTTTCCAACATATGAGTATTCCAGAAGTAAATGCTCTCATCTTTTCCCAGCTGGGGATTCTCTATCTCTCCAGGCCAGTTCACTCCCATTTAGTCACAGATGTAAAGATGGACTAGAGATGTTTGACACATTTTTCTAATTTTCTAGAAACTACTAGTAAGCACAAGGACCCTAGTTCAGAAATGGCGTCCACAGAAGAGGTCAGTTTGAAGGTGTATTAGCAGTGAGGGATATTCCAAGCGATGGTCTCCTGAATGTTAAAGAAAAAAAATTAAAAATCCAATCTGAAAAACTAAAATCCACAAGCTCTGTGTGTGTGTGTAGCATTTTTTTTGTGAAGAGTAAATCATGTATTTTAATTTTGACCTCTTTGAATATTTCACATTTTCATTGTCATGGCAACTGCTGTTTTTCCTTTAGAAATATCAGCAATTCAAACCATAATTCCCTTCCTCTTTCTGGTTTCTCCATAGCCCTGGATTATTTACCCCAAAAGAACTCCAGTAAATTGTCTATGATCCAACTGTAACAATGAGCTGAGGCAGTGGGTACATGGGTACAAATGCCTAACGGGGTACTAGAGTAACTCCAAGTCAGAGATGGATTTGGCAGGAGCCAGGACTTCTCCAGGTGCAATCACAGCTGTTTGAATTGGATTTTCTGTGTAAGCAGCAGCAGAGTCCAGTTCTTTGCTTTTTGTGTGATCCCCAGAGCCAAGGTTGTGTGTATATATATATATATATATATATATATATATATATATATATATAATACACAAAATATAAAACACCAGAAAAAAAATGAAACCACTGTCCTATATTAAATACCATATTAAATCCTAAGTTCATAATTGGGTCTTATGGGGTTTAATCTTCATGGGCTGTTGCTGAAGGAGTACTCAGGTCAATCAGCAGAAGTTGTGCTAATCAGACCTTACTCTGGAATTCTATTTCACAGAGCATGTGGGCTAAAGGCTCCTCTCACACATCACTCATGAGCATTTGGAGGGCAGCTTTAACTCCCAAATAGAAATATTAGTCCTTGTGTCATGTGAGATGGTTTGGGTCATGTGGGAGTGCAATATCCTGAAAGCTGAACTCTGCCCAGAGCTGCAAACCTACTTGTGTATAGCCAAGAGGACAATTTTGTAAACTGAAAAATAGGACCTTTAAAAGCATATATCTTGCAGTGAAAAATGTAGCAGATTAATAAGAAATGTGAGTAGCATTTTGCTTCTTTGGTGACTCCTTATTCATAATAATTCTTTAGATATGGAGCAAACAGGTCCACAAGTACAGGATTTAATAAAGCCTAATGAAGATTTTTAGAGGAGACGTGTCTCGCAGCTGGGTTTGCTCTGTTTCTTTAAGGTGAAAACATTGACAGCAACTATTTCTCCAGGAAGCTTTTCCTGGTCTAGGGACATTCATAATGCCTCTCTCCCGTGTAAATTATCTGATGTCTAATGGTGACAGACGCGTACACACATACACAGACTGTGATTGCATAAGCCTGGTTTCCTGAGTAAACCATGCTGAAAGAACCCATCAAGAATGCTAATCAGAATTTGAGACCTTCAAATACCATATGAAGTAACACAGCTACTGCTTGTCATGCAAAGTTGCAAAACATCTATACATAGGTCCTGTATAGGTGTGCATGTATAGTTTATAGATAGATGTGCATATATTTGTGTACATATCTATGTCTGCAGAGTTTCCATGTGCTAGAAACTCCCTTCTTCAGGCAGTACATTATTGGTTTTGTTGCCTGTGCAACTGTGAATGAGTATTAATTTGAGATGACTCAGTTTGCTGCATGATTCATCCCAAATGTGAAAGGGGGCAGACTGAGTGGAATCTCATTTCCCCATAATACAGCCCAGGGTAAATGGGCCCTGGACACCCACGTACTTAGAAATCTGACATACCTGTGAAACTTTTTTTTTTTCACCCCTCTGATGAATATGGAGACACCAGTGTGAGTTTTATTCACTCTGCTCATCAGGCCAATGTATAGAAACTTGCTGAGCTGAGACATAAATATGGTCTAATCATCAAATGTGGATCCAGGTCTCCCTGCTGAGCAGGTAACAGTCTAAAGTGTTTAAACTGATACCTGCCCAGCATGTGGTATCTTAATCAGCATCACATTCCTGCACTTCCTCCCTCAATTTGGTCTACAGAGACAATGACCTCAGGAAGACAATTTTATTTTAGTGTTCAAATTTGTCTATATGAATATATTTTTAACTCATGCACTGCCTGGTGGATGAGCTTTGCACCCTCAGTGCAAAAGAAAAGGTCACTAGTATGTAGGAAAATTGAGAACCTTAATGAGCAGTTTAAGAGATTTCTTTTTTTTTTTTTTTTTTTTTCCAATTTTTACAATTTTAGACCAAAATCAGAAGTTGGGCTGGAAGCAGCTCATCCCTCAAGATGCCATCTCCCCATCCCTGGCACAGGCAGAGATGCAGTGTCCAGGGTCTGCCAACGCCTGCATATGCCATCAACCTTCTTTGTGGGCAGCTCCAGACAGAAGAGAAAATTTGTTTCCCACTTCCACTCAACTCCTTCTGGGCACAGACAGGGTGTATATGAACTTTAAAAGAAGTCACTGGACTGGTTGCTTTTTGAATTCCATCCCTGTTTATTGTCATAAGGGACCTATTTCCTTCGAGGAGGCCTGGTGTCTTATCGCCCAGAGGCAGGAACCAAACTCCCTGAAAACCATGGAATTCAGATACATCTGCAACAACTCATTTGCATCCCAGTTTTTGGACAGGCTGGCAGATCGGGAAGGGCTGTGACAGCTTCGATACCTGCCTCCAGCCTTGAGCATCCTCCACCCAGATCTGTCCCTGGAGGCTGATGGCTCCCAGCCCAGCCCCTCGCTCCTGCCCAGCGAGCAGGGAAGACACCACTGGATGTCTTCCTGCACGCCACGGCTGGAGACACCCAGCAGGCAGGAGAGGTCCTGGAAGATCACGGCGAGTCTCCCAGGCTCCTTGGCCTTATTTCGGAGCCGGGTGGCAGCCGCGGCAGCGGCAGCAGGAGCAGCAGCAGAGGAGCAGCAGCAGCACCAGCACCAGCAGCACCAGCAGCACCAGCAGCACCAGCAGCAGCAGCAGCACCAGCAGCACCAGCACCAGCAGCACCAGCAGCACCAGCACCAGCAGCACCAGCACCAGCAGCCAGCAGCACCAGCACCAGCAGCACCAGCACGCACCAGCACCAGCAGCACCCAGCACCAGCAGCACCAGCAGCAGCACCACGCAGCACCAGCAGCACCAGCAGCACCGACAGCACCCAGCAGCAGCACGCACCAGCACCAGCAGCACCAGCAGCACCAGCAGCACCAGCACCAGCACCAGCAGCACCAGCACCAGCACCAGCAGCACCAGCAGCACCAGCACCAGCACCAGCAGCACCAGCACCAGCACCAGCAGCACCACCACAGCACCAGCAGCACCAGCAGCACAGCACCAGCAGCACCAGCAGCAGCACAGCACCAGCACACAGCCCAGCACAGCACCAGCACCAGCAGCAGCAGCACCAGCACCAGCAGCACAGCAGCAGCACCAGCACCAGCAGCAGCAGCACAGCCAGCAGCACCAGCACCACGCAGCACCAGCACCACAGCAGCGCCGAGCACAGCAGCAGCGCGCAGCGCCGCCCGGCCGGGCAGCAGCGAACCGCCCGCACGCGCCGCAGGCCGCGGCTGCAGCACTTCCCGCCGGGGCCGCGGAGCCGCGCCCGGCGCAGCGCTGCCGGCCTGCACGCAGGCAGGGCCGGCTCGCTGCGCCGCGGCCGGGCCGCAATCGGCCGGCTGCAGGGCCCGCCTCCGCCGGGCGGCTGCGGGCCAGGCCAAGCCCGCGAGGCGGCGGGTCGGAGGCCGCTGGCCAGAAGCGCCGGCTGCAGGGGTGGCCGCCTGGTCAGACACGCGCTGGCCGGCGGAGGAAAACAAAAGCGGGATGTCTGCTCCGAAAAAAGGCAGGAAACGGAGCAGCGCGGGGGACGGAGAGACCTATTGGGACTGGGCAGGGGCTTTTCTCTTAACCTATTGTTTTGTTATATATTAAAAAAGAAAAAAAAAAAAAAAAGAGAGAAAAAAAAAAAAAGAGAATAAATTGAACACATCCTGTGACCTCTTATCAAGCCGTCGGGAAGAAAAACAAACAGCTCATTCATCTAAAGACTCTGGGTGTTTTTGATGTGACTGCTGGACTTGTTGAATGTCAGGCCAGGCAGGCACAGAGGGGTCGGGACCGGCACCCTCCCCTTGCTTTTTATGACTTTCGGGCCAGGCAGGAGCTGTTTGTTTGCCAGGGTTTCTATAAACAGCATTAGGCATTTCCCAGCTGGCCCTGCCCCCAGGGCCTCTGCTCGCTCTGCGCAGGAAGTCTTTCATTCCCCTCTTATCTGCAAACCAGATTTTGATGGCTGATGGTTCTGCTTCATGTCCCCTCCCTTTTTCTGGCCAAACACCTATAATTTTCCACTTCTCTTCTTCCAAAGAATGTGACATTTGAGGGATTTGAGCCACTGCTTTATTTAGGTCTCACATATGATAGTATTAGTCTTTTTAATTATTCTTTCATGACTTCTGTACTCAAGAAGAAGTGGTCTTATGCTCAAAAGTGCTTCAAATCTGACCTAGCAAAACCTCAATGAGTCCTGGTTCAAAAAACATCCACATAAACTTGTTTACATCATGCCTATAAATAAGCTGTAATCACTTCTCAGATCTTTGGCTAAACATTAGATTTTTAAAACCAGGGAGGGTCATCAGGTCACCTATCCTAAGTGGCTTTATAATTCCAGTTTTAGTATTTCACTCATTTCCCATTGTAGTGGGGCTAATAAACCATTTGCTCCTAAATGATATCTTGCAGAAAGGCATCCACTCCTGATTTGAAGGCTTCAAGAAGTGGAGAACCCACTACACCCACTAGGAGCTTGGGTCATTCAACTTAAGCAAAGCACTTAAAATATCTTTGGAGTAGAAACTAGAGTGCTGTTCTGACCCGTGATGCAGTGCTGTGAACAGGGCCTTTTCCAGCCTGAGAAGAAGAGCAAAGTTAAGCAAATAACTTAAAGGACATAGTAAGGTGTCATATTATCTGATTCAACCAGCTTAAGCCTAAAGAAAACTGAAATTACCAGAGACACATCCTTTTTTTTTTTTTTTTTTTTTTTTTTCTTGTGGGTGTGCAGCCTGGTTGGTGGCTTGAAGTCTCTACGATAATGGCCATACAAAGGGACTGGCACAAGGATTATTGAAATCTCAGGGAAGGTCTTTTGAGTATAAATGTGAGAACTGTGACTCCAACAGCTTGGAGGAAAGGAAAAAGTCCTTCGTGAGAAAGGACAATGTGTTTTTACTACTGTATGTCTGAGAGGAAAGCCAGGAATTCTTAACAATTTTACTTCTTGGCCTGCTCCAGGTATGTGGTAGGAATTTGGGTGCTGACTTTGTCCAACACCAGAAAATCCCACAGCAATAATATCTCCATGCCATAGCCAGTCCTCTGAATAATTAAAACATTAGCAGGTGCCTGCAAAAAATGACACAAAAATTGCACTCTCTTGGTACTAAAACAGATTTAAAATTTTCAGCAGAGATAACGATTCCTACAGCAAATTTAAATGAAGTTTACAAAAGATAATTGAAAACTGGACAATGACACAGTTCAGATAATTTCTTTAGGTGCATCACTGCTACTAGTGTTTCATTTTCTAGAAAGCAGGACATGGTAAAGTGCAATGATATATCATTGTGAAACACTGTTTGGAAGCTCACTTGACCTTTCAATCTTGGTACTTTCCATATTAATCCCATGCTGCATAAATTATAAGAGGGAAGATAAATATTTAGTTTCTCACTGTTCTGAACAAAGTCCCATAATGTTTTCTTTGCTAGCTGGAGCAATTCAGAGCAACCAGGAAGGAGGCAGGCAGCCTGGTTGTCTTCCCAGGATACTGGTAACACAGGCTGCACATCTAATTGCAAAAACAGAGAGTAAGAAATGGAATTTCAGGCAGGATTTTTTCAGATTTTCAGAGAGACACAAATAAAAGAGAGTGGAGGAAGAAAGGGAAGTAGAAGACTCAGGAAAACTACTTTATTCAATTCACTGACACTGTGGTACCTAAATTGGCTGTTGATTTATGGAAAAGCTTTCAAAGCCCCTCCCTCAAATTAATATTCAGTACAAATTACTCTCAGAGGCTTTGAACATTTTCCCCGCCAAGTAGTTCAGAAAAGAAAAACCAAAAGATCCTTCCAAACCAAATCATACAGCTCAGAATCTGATTTTTCTTTTTTTCTCTGATTTGTCAGCCTAAATTAAGACTGTTTGGTATGAAAATTTTGCCCAGATGATTTAGATACACGTAAGCAATTTTGCTGTTATTCCCACCACAGTGTTGGAGTCAAAAGCATTTCAAGAACTTTTTCAAGTTGCCCAATAGGTCTAATGGTTAACTCAAACCAATTACCCTGAGTAACATCAGTGCTTTCTTTAACTAATTTATCCTTGGCTATCTTCAGTGAGCTAAATCTGTGTACTCAAGTCTCTTGCAAGTTCCCATGAAGTTTAGCTCCAGTTTTTGGCTTCAGCAGAAGCAGAAATTGCACAGTGCAGGGACTGTGAGTTAAATCACTATTGCAGATGATTGTAGATCTACAAGGGAAGAGGTCAAGGGTGGGTCTTTATAAATATTATGTTGGTAATCACTTGTGAAACTGCAGGAAAAAGTTAAAGCACAGAAGTGAGAAAGTTGGGAGACAGCTGATTAAAAACTAACAACTTGTATTTCTAAGAAACTGTTTAATTGTCTCTATGGGTTTTTTTTTTTGGTTTTTTTTAAATTTTTTTTAATCTTGCTGTCAATTTGAACAGCTGATGTCATAGGCTTCTTAGTTTCCAGATTATAAAACAATTGACACACATCAAATAAGCAATCAATTTTTGCATGGAGCAGACTTGGAATTTGTAAAGTGTGTTCAGCTGTTTCCTGGCTTCTTGCAAACTGCTCAGTTCACTAGACCCACAATATACTGATGGTCCTGAGGCAAAAAGGACTTCCAGAGCCTTTAGAGGGAGTCCTATACAAAGAGTAAGTGTGAAACTCTTGAAGTCTATCTTATCCCCTCATCGAGTGTTAATGGGATTTGTATTGATTCATTGATGGGAGATTACACTCCTTAGTGACTTTGTCATTAATACTTATTGGTAAAATGTACAACATGTGGAAGGTCAATATCCCATCCATATCCTTTCTCTTTTTTTTTCTAATTTGGTTTCTAGTACTTGGAAAAGGGGCTCTGAGATAACAGCCAAGTGCAACAGGGCTTATTAAAGAGGCCCCAGCTACCAGCAGCCAAGAGGAAATCTTCAGACATTGATTTTTACAGACAGATTGACTTCACTTCTTCCTATACATACAGTACCAGAATGATTAAAAAAAAAAGAAAAGAAGTTATACAAATATTTATACATATGGCTAATGAGAACACCTGGCATTCAGGCACACAAGCTAATGGGAAGAGATGGAATGGATGTGGATCTCACTGTGTGTATTGCATCCCAAGCAGCTTGTTTTCTCCACTGATATCTCCTTCAAAGAGCCTTTTGCTCCAGAGAATGAACGTGCTGGAGCTGTTGCCCTTGAAAGCAGTTGGGTTCCCACTCTACCTCAGGGCAAAAGCAAAAGCCACCCCTCGCTGGAGGAGGGCTCGTTAAAACCTTCAGGTGCCAGTGCCTCTGCTGGGATGTTGAGTAGGCTGGTGATGGCATTTGGACAGAGACATTTGTCTCCCAGGACCTAGGCTGGCACCACCAATTTATCTCATGCTGACCACAAAACAACCATCACCTGATAAAGACTTTCATTTATTGCCAGTGACTGGCGAACCTCTGGAGGTTTGCTTGGGACAAATACCAATTCAGCTGCCAAACCTTATCTGAACTATCTGAACCTCTTGTGTCTAAAAGAATTGGGCTGGAAATCTCATCAGATAAGGATTTACTCTGTGATTGACTCCAGTTATTGCTTCCAGATGGGTTAGAATTACTGACATCACTGCCCTTTCGCTTGGTATTTGGTGTATCCAGTTCTGGCTCAGAACATGGGAAAAAAGTATAATTGACAAAAATTATATGTATATTTTATATATTGTGTAAATTTTGATTGTTCTTCATTTTTTTTTTTAGGTTTTATGCTCCAGTCTCCATTTCCTAACTGTTCATGAACTGTACAGAAATCTGTACTTTTTCAGCAGAGAGACCTCTGATTTCAATGAAATCTTTGAATATTGGCCAGCCTTTATTGGACTTACCAAAGTAAGTCACAATAAAAGCAGATAATCAGGAAAGGTGGGAGATGGTCATACCACCTCCTTTAGGAGAGATGCTGACTGAAAAGCCAGGATACATACAGATAACTGAACTGCCTCCCTGTACTTTTATTCTTTTTTTTTCTCCTTACATTAGGAAGTCAGATAAATAAAGCATTCTGTCAAGAGATACTCACAATTCCATTTCTAAATATTTCATTTGCTTATTTACATTTTTACAGCATACTCACATTTTTAAGTGCAATGTTTCATTCAATCAACAAGTCTTTTTTTTTTTTTTTTTTTTTTTTTTTTTTTTTTTTCCCTAATTTCTTGGTTTTCTGACATTCTGAGAAATTGTTTACTGCTGTTGAGTGACAATAGTTCCCACCTCCTTGGCCAGAGTTTTTCTGAACAAGTTGAAAACTGAAAATTCTTTTGTCTTACTCTTATGGAATAAACCAAAGGCTACTGTAGCAGTAAAGAAGCAACCAGAAAGACAATGTCATTGGTATGAGGAGGGAAAAGTCCTGCACTGACAATTGGCCAGGAATCTGTGAGAATGAAAAACTCAAAGTTTACATGAGAAGTTCAGGGATCCAGACCGGAACTGAGGATGTTCAGATGGATTTTTAGTATCAAGCCATGGCTTGTTAGGGGCTGGCAGATGCACCAGAGGGATTGGGATAAAAAGGGAATAGAAGCTGGTAGGTTGGTAAAAGCAAAGTGCCTCTTGCAAATGAGAAGACAAAATGTCCATTACTGTAAATCTGTGACATGTCCACAAACACCATGAGATTCTGATGGTGCAGCATCTTCATGCAAGGTCATCTAGTGATTAGGAAGGGAGGAATTCCCAACTGACTACAGGTCAATGGTCCCTTTAGTTCTCTAGCCTGTTTCTGACAGTGCCAATTTTGAAAGATGAACTGTGGAGTAGTTTCCCAAGGGAAGCAGTGGAAGTCCCATATCAGGGGACTTTTACAACTAGACCAGACAAAACACTAGAAAATGTACTGTAGCTGTAGCGAGCAATTCTGCATCAGCAGGGAGATGGGTTGAATGATCTAATATGGCTCTTCCATCTGCAATTCCTGTGAGTCTATGAATCACATTTCTGTGTGGCAATGCAGCCGAGTAAATACAGTGCAGAGCAGTAGCAGCAGCTATCTTGGTATCTCTGTAACAGTAACGTGAGTAAATTAGGCAGACAAATTCCAAAAAGGGATATATTTGAGCCTCCAGTTCTAAATCCATCTGTTCAAACTGGCTATAGCACAGTATGCAACTGCTAATTCCTAAGTGGTTCAGGCTGGATAACAAGATATTTTGTGTCAGGTATGCTATTAGCAAAGAACTAACCCATTATTTGTTCCTGTTTTGTTGTACAGAGGTAGTGTTCCCTAACCAGGCACATTTTTGATAAATACAAAGACAGGCCCAGCTATCTATAGCCTCTGTGAATTTTTACTGTAACCATATGGAAGTATCTTGCAAAAGTAGACTATAAAAATTGAAAATATGTCAGTTTAAGATGCAAAGTTTCTTCTGACTGGGAAAGCAAGGGTGGAAGGATTGAAACATCTTATTACCAGACAAATGTGTTCAAGCTTTATCCTGGTCCTGTGCCTAGATGATCCAGACAGAAATGAATTCATGGACAGTTGGGTGGGTGTCAAAGCTGACCATATGTCAGACTAACCAAACATTTTTTTTGTGCACCCAGCCTAGTCCAGTGGGTCAATTAGGCTCAGAAAAACCTCTAACTTTGTTGATTGATTTGGGAAAGGGAAGTATCAAGCATATCAAACTCCACTGTCAACAGTAATCACCACTGAACAGGATTATGTGGAACAAATTTTCAAGATACTTCTGTGGAAATAAGGGCTGTATACAGAGATATTACACAGATGTTATACAGTTGACAAAAAGTCCACTGTTTCATTGATTACTTCACAAGAGAAATTTCTCTAGCAGCCAGGAAGATACTTTTTCATAAATCAACAGAAAAGGAAGTGTTTTATGACTTTTCTTGTCCTTTTTATTCTGGTTGCAAAATCCTGCAATCCCAGCCACCAAAGGCTTATGTTTTTCATCACTGCTCAACCCATCCCCTCACAGCCATGATGTTTCCACAGCCCTTCTTGACCATCTTCATTAAATATCTCCATTTTCTGGGATTGTAGCATGATATTTCTGCCACACCTGTGGGATTATATTTGATGACTGGTGAGCCCAAAAAGTCTTTTTCCCTTTACTGGCCTCTGAGAGGGCAAGGTCACCACCTCCTGAGCATCATTTCTAATGGGGGAGGCTGCAGCACCTACAGCACATCCAAACCCAGAGGCTGGACATTTTTATGGGACAACATTTGAGACCAAATACATCCATTTATTTGTGTGTGAGTAGCTCAAGCACCTCATGGAATATCTGGGTTTTTAGTTGTCAACAGGCCTCCACAAGTACCCTGACTATCCATAAAGATGCCGAAGAATTCAGTTTCATGACATCTGCACCTGGAGATTTATTCATTCTGAACTGCAGCATCATTTCTTCTGTATTCTTCATTCATTTTTCCCTCGTTTAAAAAGTTTTATTCACACAGTCATAAATAAGTGAGTAAATAAATAAATAACCAATTCCACACCCTTGTGGAGAATGAAATTGAACTGTTTATAAATAAACCATAAGCTGAAATGCGTTTGCATAAACTATTTGATAAACACTTAGGAAAAGAGAAATTGGGGGAAAAAAATCCATCTTTGTATTTTTCACTGGGAAAATGGAAAATGTTTTCAGCTAGGAGAAATATTTGCACTTTTTTCCTCTCTTTTGAACTGGCTTGGTATAAAACTCATTACCAGAAATTGCTGAAATTGGTAACACATTACTTCTTGAATGCAATAGTTAAAAAGTTTTTCTGCTAATACTTATAAAAGACTTGGGCCTGTTTATTACTGTTAAAGGAGTATGTCTTGTCTGTAGCTGTCTTAAGGTTTGGCACCTGATCTGGACAAATCAGCCAAATCCCCTTGACAGTCAAAGGCAAGAAACAGGCTCCTTTCCAGCCCAGCCCAAGAAAGACATCTGCAGTAGGTGCTATGAAGAGCTATGAAGAGACAACCTGGACAAGTAGCTTTGACATCTAAATTTTGGCTAGTTAAAGCTGGATTAGATTAATTTCCCCCAAAGGTCTTTTCAAACTTAGAGAACATTTGTTTCCCATGCTATTTACAGTTGTTACCCAATGGCCAAAGGACCTATAAGCATCAGATGAACTATATCAGGATAAACCCAGTAATTACGAAATGCAGAATCTTTGCCATGGCTGTAGAATGAATGCCAGCATTTAATAAGTAGATGTGTACGTTTACATTATATCTGTTTTGTACCTGGATTTACAGGAAAGGAAGTTACAATTACAACAAGCAAACTGCTTGTACAACTTCAGTGCAAAATAGACTGCAGCTAAACTCAGGAAGGATTATTATTATTACCTGCAGGTTTCTGGAGTAAGCAAGGCATTCACCGAGAGGTTTGTACTACAATATAGCCCCCAAACTTAAATGTTGTGACATTAGCAAGTAGCTTATAATTAAAGTATGTTGCCATTTCACCAGGCTTTCATTTATAGGATAAAGTGCAAATTCTATTCTCTGTGAACTTTAGATACATCCAACTTTTTTCTTTGTTCTTTTCTTTAAAGCTTTGCAACAAATGCATCTCCATATGCTTATATTAGTTAATCTAGTATTAAACATATTGGCTGCGCAAAATGTTGGCATGCATTAATAAATGTTTTCATTTTTTTATTCCTTTTTTTTTTCCCCCTCACTTTAAATTCTTCCTTTGACTACACAAGCAACAGCTGTCTAGCTTCCTGTTCAGTACTGGATCTAATGCCTCTACAGAAATCTAGGTCAAAACACTTGGAATGCATGAATATCAAACAGAGTTTTCAAAACAGCAAATGAATACATCTTTAACTGGTGACATTTTCCTGTAGCATATGGCTGCAAGCTCAGGGGACTGCATGCTTTTTTGATGAATATGTTCCGTCAAAAGCTAAGGAATGGCAGTGGGCTTATATCACCTTCTGTTTTGCCTTATGAAATGATAATACAAACTCATAAATGGATACTACTATCACAAGGCTCCTGCCTTTTGTCCAATCCCAAAGCAGTACAAGGCCTACTGGTTAAGAGCCTCACTCTTTGGTCATGTTAAAGTATGAAAGATAACTGTCAAAGATGCATTTTTGTAAAGCACTTGCCCATGTCACAGAGGGCATAAGATTACCTGCATTTCCATATGAGTGGAAAACAGCAACATACGGTACCAGGAAAGAGGCACACATTAATTCTAGAATTCCACTAAGACTTTAAAACCTTCATATAATTTCTGCAAAAGAATGGCACACTATAACAAAGGTAATATTAATATAGTTTAGCTTGACAACGCAAATATGCAGGGAAAGTTGTACATTTTTAATGATAGAAATAAGAGAATAAGAGAATAAAGAACTAAACTAAAATTAAAGTTCTGGCATCTCAATAAACCCCATATCAGCATAAAAGTGCCAGTCCAAAGAAAGCTGCTCTAACAAGCTTGTCTGCTCCTCTCTGAGAATAAAGCATGGGTTTGGCAGCAACACCAGAGACTGCTGAATAATTAAACAACTACCAATTCTGACCAGTAGGAAACGAAGGAGTAATTATTTCTGGTCATGTATTCATCTTCTCAAACAGCAAAAAAATATTCCTGTCTAATACCTCCTTAGGTTGATGAAACATGTAGAAAATCACCTAAATACTCTCAAACCATAGGACCTAGGGTTGGAAATGCATGTCAGCTGGAAGCATGCTGGCTCGCTTCTCAGATTTGCAGGGTTTGTGTGGGGGTTTAAAGCAGGAGTGTGGCCAAGGTCTCTGCAGGGTCTGACCTCCAGGACCCCGTGGGATGTAGGGGGGCAAACAAATACTGAATTCAGGTGCTGTTCAAAGCAGCCAACAGGTTTTTTTCTGGGTTGACACTCATGGAGCGAATGTGAGAACTGAACCCCTCTAGACAAGCTCTGGTCATACAAAATTGTTTTCATATGAAAGATTTTAAACAACTGTGGTATAAAGCCTGTGTGCTGCTGAGTATGTTTCAGGGCTTCTCCTGTATTTTGAAGTTTCTTTTCAGTTATGTAGATTCCCCCACTCTCTGCCCTTCTTTCTCTCCCCAGGGCCATATTAAAACAATCCAGGATCTAAATTTCACTGTTCCTCTCTGATACTTCACTAGTTTCACACCACCTTGCTGGCTCAGCTTGTAGCTCCAGGCAGACTGAGGGAATAGAGTCTGAGAGGGAAAAAAAATAAATCAGAATTCAGTCTATTTTGAGTTGTTTTTTTAACATTTTGTAAACAAAGCCAGTTCACTAAAAGATGGATGGATGAACAAAGGAAGTGATCAAATAAAGAATTATTATCATTAGCCTCCTATGCACTCCTCACAGTTTATAGGAAATATATCTGTTTTCAAAGGTATTTAAGATAGGTGCTGTATACATATTAAAAAAAAAAAAAAGTAATTGAATAAATAAAAATGAAAAATATAAATCCTTTTGAAACACATAGTTTTATTTCCCTGCATTTTTCTACTATTTCTAACTGCAGATTTTGAAAAATAGGGTCTTTTTTTCTTCCCTTTGTCTCCCTTGCTCTCTTTTATACATCTTATTGTCACTTAGGTGAAACTTCAATACATTTAACCCTACGAAGGGAAGATGTGTTTAACCTTCACACTTTGAGCAAGTGTATTTCTTATAAACATCTCTATCAGCATAATATTTATAGTAGGGGTAAACTGATTAAACTGTGGATGTAGTCACTGGTGACCCCCTCTTGATGTCACCCAGTGGTGCACTTAATATCATCTCCCTGGTTGGGAAATATTAACAACTCATCCCAAGTTATCCATTTGAATGACTCTTCTTTATTTCAGCAAGGTAAAAAATAAGGGCATTTTCACAATGCCTTTCTGAGAAGTTGTATGACATATTTTAAAATATTCTTTCCATTTATGACACTTCAAATTTTTATTGTTGTAGTGGTTAAACTTGGGTACATTTTTTCTCTTAGGAAAGTAGTTGAATTTAAATTGACTTGATGTTGGGTAAATGAACCAAAATACCTAGTTGGTACAGGACATGAAGTAGCAAATTAAATCATTTCATTTTGAAGATGAAGAGATATTTTCTCTGAAATCAACAGAAAAAAATAGTACAATTTAGTTGTACTTTGTTTAGTTCTAAAATTCTTCTATTTACATTAAACAGAAGGACTTGTATCAATCCAGTTATGGGAAAGAGAAAGCCAGCAAAGCTACACAGCCAACTGAGCCGGGACAGTAATGTTTGAGCTGTGAAAGCAAAGCTCATTTATGTTCTAAGCTTATTTTATTTTTCTTAAATCAACATTAAGAAGGAAAAGTTGAGATATTAATTACCCGTTTACTGCCAATGTAGCGGAAAATGTAATTTATAGACCACTTGCAAAAAAAGTGCTTGCTTAATTTAAGAACTCAAATTATTCAAATAACATTTTGAATTTGATTATTCGTATAATTGAAATGTTGCTCTTGCAGCCTGAATTGCTTCTCTGAGTTACATCGTGAGCAACAGTTAACTAAGATCACACTCACTGTGGAGATTGTCACAAATGTGAGCAGAAAGGAGAGGAGACTAAGCCAATGTATGGCACTTACCTGGAGAAATTTAGGGGCCAAGAATCAAGTTTTAATTGGAATTGGAATTTTCACCGGATCTCTACACTCAAAGTTGTTCTCCCACCCTTGATTTTCCTATATGGACTATATAAAATTAATTTGATCCCACCAGTCTGCATCCCTGAAATGAGTGATGTGCAGAAGGTAAACTGTCTATGACTGAACCGACTGTGCCTTCAATCAGGCATTGACCACTGCCTTGTGACCAAGGTACAACCAAATTTATATTCTGGTTCACCAAGCCAGAAATGTTGGTACTAAAGCTGTAGAGATGTTGAAACTGAAGTTTGTCCAGCCCTTCTCTAAAAGCTTCCCAAAATCTCTACAGTATATCAACACTGAATACGGTCTAGGGACATTAATGCTGAAAGCAGGGATCTGCACTTCTGAAATTCTGACCCAGATAGTATGAAATGCATTTCCCTTTTCTGCAAAGCCAACAAAAACAGAGCAGAATCAATACACCAAGATACAGCCTAAAATATTGACTAAATTCTTCATTTCACTTAGGAAAGATGCCTTTGAACTCAAAGATATCTGCCTGTATCTTTGCAATTTCCTAAATAAATGTTTCCTATCTCTAGTAAGAGAGAGAAAGGGATTAAATAGGATGAAAGACAAATGCAGCATTTCATACTTGGCACCTAAAACAGTCCTGGAAATAAACCTTTGAAGCACAGAGCACATGAGGCTTTAGTGAAACTGGAGAAGACCTACTTTATATTTCAAAAATGGATTAAGATATTTAAACAATCATGCATCCATACAGAAAGAGTCTCAACTGGAGTAGTGCAAGTTTGATTTCAATGCACCTGGACTTTCTTAGTAAGAGTATCTCAGCTTTTCCAGGATTTAGGAAAGAGATTCAAACAGATCTATCACAAATTTTTAAATTCTCGACAGCAAATGCATGTCAATTACTTTTTACTTAGTATATAAAGGTTATTATAGTTATTTATTAGTTATAGATTAGATATAATCATTAACAGTAATTTATAATTCTTGGCACAATTTCCATGTTATTATCCTCCTCTCTCTACCTGGTTGTTAGTGAAGCCAAGGGATCCTCAGGAGAATCTGGAGCAGAAGCTTACGTTAGGAACTACAGGAGAAAAACATTAAGATTTTCTTCCCAACAAAGAAATAAGCCGAGAACATGACAAAATTTCATAATGGAAGATATATCCACAAATTTTTCTCAATTCCCATGTGTCTAGGTGGAGATGATAGTCACGTTCTTTAACTTGGGCAAGTAATATAAACTCTTTCAATCTCTCAAAATGACAAAACTTTTTTTGCTGAAAAATATAAACCATAAAAATTAATACTGAAACCTGAAGTTTACTCAAAAAACACTTAGGAAGTGTTTATAAGCAAGCAAAAGTAAAGTGTTGTAATAAAAAGGTGTCGCATATCTTTAGGTATAGGTATTTTTGTTTCTGTTATATATGACTAGAAATTCTCAGGAAAACATTAGTCCATTGTGAAAAATGTTTGGCCCCTGATGTTGTTATTTCAAATCTAATGACATCCTGCTAAATCAAACAAATCAAAACAGACCGCAAACTGTGGGTTTTTCGAAGGAAATGTGACGATTCATGTCTCATTGAGTTTAAATTCCTAACTTCATCAGACTCAAAAAATCCTATCCATAGTCAAAGACTTGGTGTATAACAAGTTGGAAGGATTTTAAATGACAGATGAGCTTTGAAAATTATGGATGAAATTAAGTAGAGGCTTTTTTTTTTCCAAATTCTCAATGTCTCCAACAACTATGCTTCATACTTTGCTGCCGAGAATATGAAACACTTGGACAGCCAATGGCACGAAGTTTTCTGGGGTTTTTTTTTTTTCACACTCCTCTTTCCCAGCTTGTCTTCTCTTGTCTAGTCTTTTCTTTTCTAAACAAGTCTAATTCACTCGTCACATTTCAGCTTCCCCATCCTCCAATCTTTATTATTCTTTCCTTCTAGTCAGCCTGCCTTTCAGCTAAGAAAAAGAGGGGTTAATAAAGCCATGATTAAGCTGTAAAAGACTGACATTTAGATATCAACTATGAATCAACAGCTGAAGTATTAATGAAATTATTTTGATATTTTGTTTTTCTCCAACACCCTGTGCTGCAGCTCTTCTCTTATGTTCCACTTTTCCCAAGTCACAAAGGGACAAATCACAAGTCGTGTCACTCCATCCACGGCCTTGCCCCGCTCTGTGCTTGCCTGCCAAGTCTTGATGATAAAAAATCAGAATCTTTTTGCCCTGAGAAACTAAAGGTGGAGTTATTAAACCCATCGGAGCAGCTTATCTCGGGAGCAGTTTGCCCTGGCTCACAGGCAGCCAAGTGAGGAGCGAGCCAAACTAGACAGAGAGAGACGGAGGAGAGCAGAGAGGCAGCACAGAGAGCCCATTAGCGATTCCCCCGCCGCAGCCTGAGTGGCAGCTGGGAACAAGGCACTAACTGTTTGCCTGTTGCCCATTCTTGTGTTATTGGGTAAAATAAAAGTTCTTTTCTCTGAGAATCTTTGTACAATAAAACAACTCTCAGTCATTCTCGAGTCAGGGGAGAGGAGAAAAGGGCCTCAGTGTAAAGTGCTGCAAACTGGCACATTGTTTCCAGTCATTTTCTCACTATTCACATATAAGGGGAAAGAAGAGGGGGAAAAAAAAGGGCAGAGGGATGAGAAAGGAGGGGGAGGGAGGAGGGGCGGCTCAGGGTATCTTTTGACAGAAATGTCAGATGCGTGGGGTTCCGGGGGAGGAGAGGGTGAAGTGTGTGTCTAAGGAGGGCAAGTTTTGCCTAAAAGTCTCCAGATGAACTCCTGGCCACACACTTCCCCCAGCCCTGACTCTTTGCCCGTCACCATTTTCTCTCCTTGGCTAAGATGGGATAGAAACCAGCTTCTCCAAGACCTGGAGGTCGGGGTGCTCCAAATGCTGCTCTGCAGAGAAAGGACAAGACGGGCACTTGTCTCCCTCCCCTTGCTGCATTTCTTATGGTTTTCCTAATAACACACACACTTAGCAATTTAATTAGCAGAAACTCTACAGAGCTGAAGGTCTGACTCCTGCGCATGACATCTTCTATTTCCAGGGATCAACAGCATAATAAATAGCCACACAAAGGTTTTTAATGAAATCTTTTATTCAAGACTCTGCATGAACTTGGCTCATATTAGGTGTTTCCACAATAATAATAATTAAAAAACCAAAGAGCCACATGACACTTGTCAAATGCACAAAGTAGGGCACAATAACTCCCTAAACCACAACATCAAAACCTCTCTACCACTTGGATGAACCTGCACCTGGAAGTCCTGACTGCAGGTTCTCTACTCAGAAATTACATAGTAAAATCTGAAATTTGGAGAAAAACATTTCCTCCAACCAAAATTCGAGACCCTTCAAATAATTGTGAAGTAACAACACAAGCGAATACAGGATTAGTGGCACTAAAACAAAGTTTTTGGTATTATCTTCATGGTTCTTTAAAAGTAGGACATGCAAAAGCATCCTGAAAGGGACAATTTAAGTGCAAATCTAAAAGCAAGGTGAACTTAAAGGACTGATAAAGAAGTGGCAGGTAAGAGAAAGGCATGTCAGCAGGAGACATGGAAAATCATGGCACAGTATTAGTTTGATGACTAATTTATTCTCATGCCAAGACCTGGATGTAGATCCAGTATGAACAGAGAGGCTGCTGGGTTTTTTGAACGTGCCCACATCAAGCCATCCCTCGGTCTCTAGGGTCTGTACCAGTGGGAGGCTTCACCTCCCCAAAACCCTCCACTCAGAAATCCCATATGTGATTACACACATCATGGAGCCCTCAGTGAATGTCCCGTGCCAGTGTCACAGTGTAACTAAAGCTACCATGGGATTTTAATTCAGTAGAGGGAGCTGTGGGTGAGACTGATGCAGTTCCAGCCCAGGGAAGATTGATTTTGTTCATTCAGCCCCCACAGCCTGAAAATGCTCCCTATTTATTTTATTCAAGTTCTTGTTACAACACATCCCTGAGTTGCCAAGACTTTTTTTTTTTTTTTTTTTTTTTTTTTTCAGCTAGCAAAAGTCCTTCCTTTTCCCTTGTTCACTTATGTGATACAATCAATCCCAAGAGCACTCTGGTATTTCACTCTGGCTTTGCCCCCTTAGTGCCAAATCTCTTTCATAATGGCTACATGCATTACACCAGAGGAAAAGTTCAATATTTTAGAGAGCTCATAGAGACTTGGCTGCCACTTGTTTTGTATTTAAACATGATACTGACCTGGATCAGATACATCCCAGCCTTTGGAATAGCCAGGACCTATTGTTTGAGCAATTCAATCTAGGGTATCTCCAGTACCCTTGGCAAGCTTTTTTCTAAAGTAGACTAGAGTTAAAAACAACATTTACAGTGATTTTGCATAATGATTACAATTATTTCATATCTTTATGGATGCCAGTGAAGCCCTACATAATGCTAGAGAAATAGTTTTATCACTTTACTTTACATAGTAAAGAATAGTTTACTTTACATAGTAGAGAAATAGTTTTATCACTTTACATCATTTTACTGTCATCCAGTAAAAATAAAAAATTATTGGCCAGAGATTAAAGAATAAAGTAAGTTCAAGTACTGGAGCAGAAGTTTGTGAGCCAGAACTGATCCAGCAGAAGCTAGAAGTATATTTGCACATGAGCTAGTAAATTATGTATTTGTCCCCTTAGTCAATGTAAAAAATGCCAGTCCACTCAGCAAGCAGAATGTATTACAAGTCAGGTGCTGTTTCCTTCAAAGCACCTCAGGAGCCCCTGTCTTTCCTACCTGTCCATGGAATTGGAAAGGTTTATTTGAACACAAGCTGCACACTGTATTAGGCCAGGGCTTTTATAGTTCACCTCTCAAGTCTCTGCTCAGCAAAATAAGTCTATTTCTCTTCATGGGCTCTAATCTTCTGAAAATAGCTATTTTTCTGATTTCAAAATTGGTCTGAATAAATAACATTGTCATTAATGAGCTTCATAAAACTGTTGAACAAACTAAGCTAAACTAGAAAATAAAAATTGGCACGGGTGCAACATTTTATTTGCACTACTTTTCCACTAGTTTCCATTTTTCCTTTCCCCTTACTTCACATCTATCAAGACTGATAGACAACACAAACACACTAACTTGCTCAGTGGGTTCAAGACAGTGATAACAGTTGTCAACAAAAAATTGCAGAGTAATGGTACATGTAAGGACACGCTGTCAACTGATACTACTTTTTGTCATGTTCAAATTTGGAAAAAATGCTTTGACACTGCATTTCCTTGGTGATGTGCTGCTCCTAACCTCTACATGAGCCAGAAATGGGTTCTGGAGCAATGGAAACAGTGATGGAGTGAACATCACCCTCCAACTCTGCAGCTGGAGGTGGATCTACTTCTCTGTAGGTGACTATAACAGATCAAGCACACATTTGGAAAGTTTGAAAAAGCTGCCACCCTCATTGATAGCTTATCTGTGTCTAGTGTCAATGAAAAAGATCTTTTTTGTCATAGTTTGAAGTGCATTTGAAATGGCTTTGTCCCATTAGCCCAGTGAACAACCACTTGCTTATGTGAATTATGAGAAACCTTTATGTTCCTAAGTTGTTGTTACTATTATTATTATTATTATTATTATTATTATTATTATTATTATTATTATTATTATGTTGCTTTATCATGCCATCAAAAGGCTTTAGAGCAAGATAAATAGCAAATTTGAAAAACACTTTCAAAGTAGCATGCAGCTATTAGAAAAATCTGTAAAACCTTATGTTCCTGTTAAGGCAATGTTTTGTGGAAGATGTCTTAAAACCATTTTTCTTGCAAGATATCATGATGAGCACACAGGAGGTTCAAAATGATGAAGGCATGGAGAATGAAGGAAAAAAAATATGTGGCCATTGGGCTGAGACACTAAAAGACTTTCCAGTGTTAAATTTGTGCCTGGCTCATACATATATTCATCTGTGTATCAGCATGACCTTCAGATATTATCTTATTATAATTACTACTTAAACATTCATTTTGTTATTCGAACCTGTAAAAAACTCTCCTTTCCTTGGAATTTGGGGTGTAGAGAGAGAGAAATCCACTGAAGGTGGAGTCTGACTAGAACCTCCTGGCTGCTGTCTCTGCTGCTGATTTGGAAAACTATTTCATCTTAGTAATAATCACCCTCATCCAGCAAAAGTAGTGGCTGTGCCTATTATTCCCATTATTTTATGCAGGGAGTACATTGCATGAGGGTACAGATGACATACAATTTGTTGTGATTTTTTCTTTGCTGTCCCATCTTCCAACTAGTTAAAATTCAAAGGCCACAGATAAAATGCGATGGAAATACCAAATTCATCTTTTCAGTGTGAATTGCAGCAGGCAGAGTTTTCCAAAGGCCTTTGGATTCCAGCACAACTTCATGATTTCAGAGGCTTATAAATGACAGTAGCATTTTAACCTTAAAATGTGTCATGAAAATGAAACTACAGAGTTTTCTCTGCAATTCTAACTTCAGAACATATGCTATATGGAATAACCTTCCAGCTCTAACTTCTTTGCTTTTAACAGCCACAATCAGAGCCATGACTGAGGGAAGAAAATGTGTCAGTGCACCCTTGAGCAGAAAATTGAGGAGCTTCATTGGAATTCCTAAAGAAAATATATGTCTAAAAGCAAATAAAATATTTTATGCTATATGTAAATTATTTTTTATTAATGTGTTAGTCACATGAAAAGAACATTTATGAATGCGATCATCAAATTGTCAAAGTGGTTCAACCCTATCTCCTTGTAGATCTCCAGGAAGGTTTTCAGATTAGTTCCATGTCATCTGAATGATTCTCTAAACTCCAACTTTCAAGTGACTTTCATGAATATCTCTAAAAATGTAAGGATGCTGATGCTCTTCTGTCTAAACATGACATCTGGACTCAAAAGGACTCATTTAACTGAATGAAAAGAAGAATCACTTTGCTGAAAAGCAGCTTTTGAGGGATCATCCTTTACCACCACTTATCCTTAAAGAAAAATAAGTGTACACAAGCACACATCGATGCAGTTCCCCAAATCTCTGAATAAACTCCTAACTCTCTGTGTACAGTGTTACTTGACAGAGCTATAGGGCTGCATAATTACCCCAACTCCCGCATCAGGCAGGGAAAGTTGGTGACATGTTGAGTGAAATGCTACACTGTGTTAATAACGGTTTTGAAAGAAATCAGAAAAGTTAATCATGTGTGGACACAGGGTTAAGAAGCAATGTAACAGACTATTAAGTTTAATATAGATATGTGATATAAGCATATGCAGACAGCCATTAGCATAAATTCATGTTACAGAAGAGCAGTGCAGCATCGTGCACGATGGATTTATTGCACACGCAGTGTGCAGGGTGGGCACCAGAACGAGGGAGAAGTGGGTCAACAAATTCATAGGCAGGTCTGGAGTCAGATTGGCAGAACCAGGGCAAATGCAACCAGGCTGCTTTTCAGTGGTGATGTTGTCTAAAAGTGGCTATCTATCACACAACAGTCAAATCATTCGGCTGCTGTTTTCTATGGGCTTGAGCATGAGGATGTCAAAGTCTGGAGTGCACATGAGGTCCTCTGCTTTGCATTCTTACTGTGTGATGAGGACAGCTCTCACAGATCAATTTCTGCTCCCTGGTCCTGTAATGGATGTACTGACAAATTCTGCAAAAGCAAGAAGTCTGATGCTGCTCACCAAGAATAAGAATTTCAGAAGCCTTCTTATATTTGTCCCATTTACCTGATTTCAGGATCCCTCATTCATACTGTATTGATTTCACCCAATTACCAACAGAGATGAGTGAAGAATCTGTAACAAGTTCTGAGAATTTGCCTCCTTTTTCTCTTCAGAGAATGTCAAAAAATGTTCATTACACAAACCCATTGAAGAATTCCCTCAGTTTGCTAACTGCCTGCACTGCTATTGGACTTTATCTAAACATATGTGGTTAAACCTGGCTCCTGCTAACTAATCTTTCTTGAAAAAAAAATTGATTGCAGGCACATTTCTTAAAGATGACTTAAACCCCAGAAAGTTCAAAAATTTACAGCTAAATTGGCCAAAATGAATCGTGTCATATCCAAAGAGACTGTAAGATGGAATAGCGGGAACTTCTCAAGTTTGTTTATAACCACCAGCAGTTTCCCTCCTCTTCTCTGGTTTATGCAATGCAGAGTAATTGGGAAGAGGCCACAACTGGACTTTTGATGGCATTTATGGCATGTATAAATTGCACTGAACCACTTGTCCTTCATAATCCCAGAAAGAGCTTTTACACTGAAGATGCTTCCTGCATTCTCTGTTCCTCCTAGCAATAAAAGCCCACAACAAAATAGTGGTATGGCCTGATTCAATTTAATAGTGGTCTCCTCACAATACCTACAACTGTTTAATGTTATGAATCCTTAGAGTTATGCTACTCTTTCATCAGCAAAAGGAAGGGTTACAGCCTTCCCCATGTACAGTGTTTTATTGTATTTTGCCTTTGGGAATTGCCAGCCCAGTCTAATCTCTATCTAATGGTGTGTGTGAGAGAAAGTCTCCCATCAGCTCAAAGAGTCATTGATATTCAGGTGGGATCCAAGCTGTTTTCCAAAGTTTGAGCATTCCTTCATCTTCAAGGGTTGTTTGGAATCTTATCACTCACATGTGAAATCAGGTCGAAATGTGATTGCGCTTTGTGAACTTCAGTGTGGGTCCTGAATTTTGCTCAGCATATTTGCAAAACTCCCCAGATTTTAGATTTTTAGCTGTCCTTAACATGGAGGAATTTGCAGCTTGTTTCAACAAGTTACAAGTTAAGACATTTTCCATTACTTCTGTAACCCCAAAGATTGAATACCTCAAAATTATCAGTAGTGTGTCTTGTTAGGACTGCTCCAAGAGGCAAATCTAAAATAAGTACAGGAGCCAATTTAGTGCTGAAATGTGAGCTTCCACTGTGGAACACAAGTGTTTGGCTTGAAGAAAGTGGTTTTCATGGATGCAAAGTTGTCTATAATGATTTTATGATATGTGACCTTTCCTGCATAAAAGGTTATTCTGGATCCTAATGAGCTTTTGGGTTCTGCATACTATTTGCTGTCTAAATGTTGGTTCTACCAATGGAATTGAAAGGAAGAAGATGGAGATGATCTATCTGACTGAAAGGACACAAATTACTGGACAAACCAAGAAAGTTTGTGATGATTGTATGAGGGTGCCAAAGAGCAGATTGAAGCCAGGAAATCCTGGAATTACTGTTGGAACTACTGCTGAGCTGCTGGTTACAGATCACATACTAAAGATGATAACAGCAAAACACTGGGGTCCTGAAATCACAGTTATCTCACAAGTGAGGTTAGCATACAGCAGAAAAAGGCTTCCCATTTTGTAGGGGAAGGAGAGGAGAAAGACTGGAAAGATCTACATTCTAAATCATTTGTTCTAGACATTTTGAAAAACAAGGACAAAAGGGGAATGATTGAGAGAAAATGCAACCTTCACACTGGAACCAAATGCAGTATATCTACAGATTGATTGATATAATACAGATACTTTATGGAAAATTTTAATGCTGAATTCTAGCTATGATATTTAGAATACAGCATTTTCTTGCTACCACTTCACTATACCATGCTGAACATCTCCATTTCCCTCTACCATGCCAATCAATATTTCAGTAAGAAAAGAAGGTAGATGATAAAACAAGGAAGATTTCCAGTGAACTTCAAATGTAGGTTTCATAGGAAGAAAGGCTCAGCCTTGTACTTGCCTTTGAGTGGCTGAAGAACTGAGCTAACTGCTCTGTATTCCCAGCCTGGCTTCTTCCTCCCCACCTTAAATAAAAAGCCCTCCCATCAGGCTTATTAACATTCAGTTCATCAAAGCAATTGTTAAATAAAAAAAAAAAAATAAAAAAAAAAGGAAAATAAAAAAGTTATTTCAGTGCTGACGGAAATTATTCTAACATTACATTTCAATAAAATACCCCCTCCCTGGTCCCTCTGTGTATAAGCAATCAATGGGTTAAGTTTAGATCACTAACGTATGTTCCATGACCCCAGAATGCTTCATCAAATGTACTCATTACCAACTGAGCAAGTGAATGAGTAGTTGTGAGCCGCAGTTTAAGCGCTGATGGGATTGTGTGTGAGCCCCAACGTGGCCGAGGTATTTAAATTTTGATTTTTGTAATGGGCTTTGACATGTTTCATTTCCTCCGAGGGAGCACTCAAGACCTCTGAAAGTAAATGTTGCTAAAAAGTCATCAAGGCAGAATATTAAAATGCCATCAAATGAAAATTTCACTAATGCAATCCGGCTAGGCCTTCAGGTACCCGAGCGAAAAGGGGAGTGTCAAAGGTCCCGCTTCTTTTAGTGAAACATTATTTGTTCCTCTTCACTGACTGTTTCTCCAAAATAAATTATTTAAAGTCTTATTTCTTTTTTCTCCTGGGCCTTTTAAAGTTCAACTACGCTGAGAGGAAATGTGGGGAGGGCTGCCGGGGGAAGGAGGTGTCATATGTGGAAATTTAACAAATTGCTGTGCATGCATCAGGCGCTGGGAAGATTGGTTTACACTCGCTGCGTGTCTGGAGCCTTGGGACGGGCAGGGGACGGGCACTGACACGCTCTGCTACAGCACTTCAAACAAGCACCAGGGCAGAGACCCACACGTGTCACCACAGGATCACAGCCCAAGGACGGGGTTCAGCCTACAAGATATTAAGCACATTCCCCAGGAAATAGGAGGGACTGGAGAGTGAGCTCACCCAGCACCTTCCAGGGTTCCTCTCCTCCCCTGGAGACAAGACAGAGGTTGTAAATTTTTCAGACCCGTTCCCCATTGAAATGGTAAAGCAAGAAGCATTCAAAGAGTAATGAGGTGGTAGGAAAGCAATGTGGTGGTGGGTGTAGGGATCTTTCTTTTCAGTGGATGACACAGAGCAAAGGCAAAAGGGCATTGTGCTTGGGATAAAAGAACTGGAGACTCTGGTCTCACTTCCACTTGTTTTTTGCCTGTGTAAATCTGCGACTCTCTGGCCGTTCCTCCTGACTCACAACACTGAGCAAGACTTAAGCCCCTTGTTCCCAGGAATCTGGAGGCAAATCAGAAAAGAAAAAAAACAAGACACTGTTTAAAGAAGCATCATTCCCCCGAGCTTCATTCAGACTTTACGAGAAGGATGAAACAGAGGCACCCTGACCTCGTGCAGAATCCCTTCCCAGCTGACTCCACCAAGGATATTGGAACAATGAACTCAACCAGTGGAACAGGGAAGAGGAGAACTGCACCATCAGGCTAAACACTGGTTGACCGAGTATAGGCAGGAGGCTTGCTATGGTCAAACTTCATAAAGCTGATTAACACATCTCTGCCTGATACAGACACCGCCAGGAAGAGGGCAGGCAGCAACTGTCAGGGGGACCAGCAACTATTAAAAGATGGCTAAAAACCAAGATTTTCCAAGTGATTCGTAACTACCCTTTGTAACCTTCTCACGGATGTTTGTTTCGAGTGAAGGGAGTGAGTGAGGTCGTTTTCCCTTTCTCTCAGCCATTTGTGTATTGCTCTTGACTTGATGTAAATTCTGTACAATGTAGTTCATAAAAGTAAGTGAAAAGATATCTGAAGCAATCTCCCCAGTGCCTCCCCAAGTTCAGGGAAAAAGAAATCCTCTCTGCACACCCACAAAGTAAGCAATCTCATTTCAAAACCCATTCTACCAGTTCCTGACATTGTCTGATTTCCATTAGCACAACGGATGGAAATGGCATTCAAGCTAATTATCTACAGGAGACTGAGCAAGAGGTTGAGGTGAGCTCCAAAAATTAAATAGGAAAAAGACAAGAAACTAGAAAGACACAAAAAACACTCCCCCAAAAGGCCCTGTAAAATCCTTTCCAAAAATTTTCAAGGCAGAAAACAGAGAGTATATTTTCTGGGAAATCCCCTAAAAACTAAGCCCAGCCTGGATGCCCGAGGAGAGAACCAGGCTCTTTGTCACCAGGGGAGTTTTGGAGTTTACAAAGCATACACAAATACTTCCCACTTTTGGGGGAGGGGGTGAATTTTGAAAACACCTGATTTGTGAGCCATCTGCCAAAGTTGTGGCTCAGATGTGTTTTATCTCAATTGGGATTAGGGTGAGTGATCCAAAAATGTGCATCTCAATCTAAATGTTGCGGGTCATGTCCCATGACATTGGTACCTTGTCTCTGCTGGTATTCAGTATGCAAATGGAATGCAGCATGAAGTGATCCAGCAGCAAGATGTGATCGGGAGGCAAAAGATAGGACAGTGTGTTGGGGAAAGCGAGAGAAGTAGCAGGATGCAGAAAAATGTAAATGAGAGATTGGGGTAAAGCTGTTACAAGGAATTGAATGTTGCAGTGCTGTGTGGTTGGGAGAGCTGAGAGCTGTTGGGAGAGCATGGCTGGAAAATTATACAGAGACTGGAGGGGACAATATCACATCCAAGGTGGGACCTCAGGGACAGAAACACGAAGCCAATGGGAATATTTATCTGAGAAGAGAATAAACCTCAGATTGGGTGAAAAAGGGTTTTTTCCAAATAATGCTGCTTTTTTCTACTTGCAAGGGGTTTTGTTTGCTTGTTTTCAGAGTTTCAACTAAACTTGAACAACTAGAATTGCATTAAAACAAATATAGCCCCCCTTAGGCCACCCAAGGTTGCTGAGAACCCAATCTATATTTTCTTTCTGGTCACTCTTAATTTCAATATATTTTGACATTTGAATTGAGAGCTCAAGATCTGATATGCAAACCCCAAAGACTTGAAGAATAAGAGAAATTACAGAAAAGACAATACTCAGTTTCTTCACACTTGGCAGTCATTTTCAGCAATAGTTACAGCTAGACAAATATTTTGGTTGTAAAAGCTTCTTTCAAAATGCCTTTTTGGTTTAAAAGCAAAGAAAAGAAAAAGTCAGACTGACCAAATTGTTTCTTTTGAAGAAGTCTAAGAAAAACTGCAATGTTTTGTTAATTTTCTTTTTCAACTTGAATCACTCTGTTCTCAGTACACTTTAAGTTAATTAAAATTAAGACTTCCCAAGAATAAAATATTTCACTGTGGATTGTTTTTTTCTTCAACTCACTGAGGCATTCAGGACATTAACAAAGGCTCTTTTTCAGCTGGACTTTAAACAGTCTATTTACAAAACAAAAAAAAATCACAAACAAGCTGAAAAATCAATTATTCACACAAATCTAGTATTGACCTTCTCTATAAATTACTCAGCCATCCAGTTCTGCCCACGAATTCATATGTAAGTCACAGTGAAACCAAAGGAAATTGTGAATATGAATCTGGCTGTAACTAGACTGTTTAGAAAATCCTACAAGGAAACATATACTCAAAAAATAATCTAACAAAGCAAACATGAGAACTAGCAAAAGACGTTACATTTTCATGGCTTTTGAAGGCAATTTTTGAAAGTTCCGAAGAGTTCATTGGGAGTGAACAAGAAACCCCAAATTCCCTTCTGCTTCACAGATAACTCTTCTTTATGGTTTGTATTTTAAGATTAGATTGAAGGATCGAGAGCCTCTGCTCTCTGCTGATTTCTGGTGTGATTTTTAATATGCCCAGAAAACAACAGGGAGACATCTGGAAGCACAGTAGGATGAAGAAGCCTCGGAACAGGACAGGCAGCCTGCAGGTGAATTTTAACCTAGCTGATCCAAGCAGACATTTGACCTTTGCTAAAGCCTGGTAGTTCCCATCTTCAGAGTTTCAGTGTCATACCACATTCACTGGGATGATGGCAGAAGAGCAATGAGGGGTGCTCAAACTCCATCCCTTCCCATGGCCCAATTCTGTGCTTTAAATTCCACATGTACTTGGAATTGCTCTGACTCTGAAACAGTTGGAAACCATTTGGGGCTTTAAAGAGAATCTCTGTTTCAAAACCAATCAAAACTTTTGTTGTTGTTGTTTACTCTTTGTGAGGTTCTTGTTTCACAGCAAATGGCACAGAAAAGAAGCAAACCCTCTTAGAGACACCATTTTGGGGGAAAGACTTTCAGTTGTCAAGAGGAGCATTTGACAAACTTCCTCTATAGCAGAAAATCCTCTGGCCCCTTTTTATCTAACTTGGCACAATGAAGGTATGATCCTTACAGAATGCACTACGTTTACTTTAGTTTCTCTTCCAAAAACTCAATCAATAGTGCAGCCTCACAGTCTTCTTTTGTAATTGGCAATTACAGCTTGGCTGCCTTGACACCCAAATATCTTCATGCATGTTGCTCTATTTCCTGCACACACAGCTCAAAGCAGGACAGCGGTGTGTCTGCACCAAGGAATGGGGTCAGCAGTTTGTGTTTAAGCCACTGACTCCACACATGAACTTCCCCCACATTTTTTGCCTTTCTTTGACCTTCGTGTATCTAACTGGAAAATGACTTTTTGAAGAAAGAAGTGCTGTTCATTGGAGAAGATTTCTGAACAGCAACAACAAAAGAAGAAGGGTTAATAAGGCCTTCCAAATTTTCCATTGGGACTTCTGACCTAAAAGCTTGGAATCACAAAAGCTTGATTTCCACACACACACCCCCCACCCCCCCCCCCCCCCCCCCCCGGTTGGATCTCTGAATTTTATAGCAGTCTTACTGCAGTGTTATGTGCATCCATGCAGTTTGGGAAGCTGCTTCTGACTGACAGCTCCTGAAAGGCCCATAAGAAACACCATGTTGATTACCTCAAAACAAAAGCTTTAGAGTCTCTTCTGATGAGCCTGCCTCCTCCACTTAATATCTGAGATCTCTGGAAAGAAAATTATTCAGGAAGCACTAACAATGCACTTTAATTTTCCTCTGGACCTACTCGCTGCTGAAACACTCCCAGTTTGCTTCTGAGAAAACTACTTTCTGATGAGCATTATTTTAAAAGTTTGTGCCTTGTCCAGGAGAAAGATGAAGACAATTAGTTCTGTCTAATAATGAGAAAAATACCCAGCATATTATTGTGCAAATGAAATATTATGGAGAACTCAGGTTTCACTAAGCAAAGAGCCGTATTACAGTCATCCTGCAAAACCATTCTGATATCAAAAGCAAAAAAAAAAAAAAAAAACAAAAAACCAAAAAAAACCCCAAAATAAACCCCAAACCTGCAGCTGTTGTAAACCTTCATGTTTGGTAGAAAAGGAAATCCCAACTAAGCACATAGCTCTGATTACACAGACCAGTAGTTTCCAGAGTTTCCTTGTATTTATAATCTTTCAAGGAAGTAAAAAAAAAAAGATATATAAGTTCTGGATATTAGGGAAAGGTGAATAAAGCCATGGTTAAATGTACAGCTGCTGTGAAAACAGCAGACAGAAATAAAACAATATTTGGAATAAACCTGTAAGGTAGTGGTACCAGTATACTGAATGAATAAGCAGTTTATCATCGCTTTGTCTGCAAAATTATGCAAAATAGAAATTCACAGAAATGCAAGAAAAAAAAAAGAAAAAAGTGGTAGTGAAATTCTTAAAATCATAAATGAAAACCAGGAGGACCCTTTAGCACTGGGGGATGGTGAGTCAGAGAGAAGATGAGTGAAAGAGTTTGGCAAAATAATGAACAGCTTAGAGAAGTTAAATCAAGGAATGATTTATCACTCTTCCTATAACCCAAGAACAATGAAGTGCATTTAAATTTGAGAAAGTAAACATTTTCCTTGGTGTTGCTTTTTACCCAGTGACTTATTAACCTATGAGATTCATTACCACAAAACCTCTCTGGAGTCCAAAGCGAGATTGAAAAAGCCATTTGACATTTATTTTGATAATGACAAAAACTACTGTTCATTTTGAACATCTTCAGCACACTTTTTTCCAAGGGGTTGGGATAAACCCTCAGGCTCCCTGGCAGAAATCTAGACTAATTATTGAGGGTCAGGAAGAAACTTCTTCTCCTGGCAGGTCATCCCAGAGTTGCCCACTAGAGGGTCTCCAGGGTGTTCCTTGAAGGCATCTGGTCTTGGTCATCATTAATAGCAAAGAGAGGCCTTATCCAGGATAATCATTCCCATTTTCCCATGTGTTGGTGTATTCCCGTATGCAAACCCTCTGCAAATGTCTGTGTTTTGCAGAAGAGCCCTTTTACTGGGGAGCTTTCCCGCAGGAAAAAGGGAATTCTGCTTGTCCCTCTGCCTGGTTTTACCTCCCCAGTTCTCCAGGCTCAGATCAGAACAAAGAGCCGTGGGGGGAGCAAGGGGAAGACATAAACCAGGAGTAACAATCCTGCATCCCTTTGCAGAGATTTTAATGGTATATGTGTGGAAAAGTAATAAATGGGACATAGCCCATTAGGCAAGAACAAATTTTCTTCCCATAATTTTATCTTTGTTTAATTGAATATTTAATTAGTATAAATATGAAACTAATTTTTTTACATGTTCAGTACATTTAGCAAGAAGTGTTGATCCCAGTCTGCGTCTTGAGAGGCATTTATGCAGACACGGACAGCAGCCATGCCCTTCTTGTCCCCTTCTGTGTGCTAATAGAAGTGAGCGGGTCATTTGGCATTAGCAAAGGAGTAACTTAGCATTTGCACTGAGCTGAATCTTGCCAGACTGTGTGCATATTGGAGCCAGTAGACAGCGGCTCCTTTCACGTTGATGAATGGCTTTTTTCAAGCGTTCTGCTCCCTAGTTATGAGAAGGGTGACCCGGTCAGGAGACGACTTTATGAAGCTATAAAAAATGTATGTCACTTCGGACTCTCTAATGTCACAGGGAAAAAAAAAAAGGAGAGAGAGGGAGAGAGAGAGAGAGGGAGGGTAAAAGAAAAAAAAATCCTGTGCACAAAAAAATAGCAGGGTAATAAGCCTGTTTTCAATGCTCTAAATAGCTTTCTGTCTACAGCCCCTGTGTATCCCTGTGAGCTGGGGCTGCCGCTTGCTTCAACAAAGCAGCCAGGGTTTTGTGTGTGTTTAAAAAGGTTGATTCTCTTTGCCTTCCTATCACAGTAAATGCTTATCATGATGACAACAAGGCACTGGGAACGCAGGTCGGGTGGCTGTTACGTCGGCTGCTGCGAAAAAGCTATAATGCACTTTAAAAAAAATAAAAATGTAATCCACTCAAGGTGCCTCTGACTTTTAAGTATGCAGAACAGCTCGAGAGAAAGGCACCATAAAAGCAAAGTAGCTTTGAAAGGACCCTTTCATCTAGTATTTTATAAAGTATTTTCTCTGTGTCACAAAGAATAAAAAGTAAAGGTTTGCCAGGTATGTTTGCCCCCATGCCTTTGGTTAATACTCTGGAGTTTAAAGATACCGCCGTGTAGATTTTAACAGATGACCCTCTGTAGATCCATAATTTAGCATTCATTGAATTTCCTTATTTCTTTTTAGGCTTTGATATGCATATTTCATTGCATTAGATGCTTCCCCCTCCCTCATGTCCCCCTCCACCCACCTCCCAGAGATGTAGCACATTATATAACATGTTAAAATGTTAATTTGCACAAGGTAAGTGGCCCGGAGGATTGAGGGCAGAGGCCTTTTCTTTATTAGGATTTCAATTAGTCACGGGCCAAGTTGGGAACGCCCAAGTTCTGGGTTTGAACACTGCCCTTGCCAAAGCTGAGATGCAAAAGCTCCTGAACTCCTAGACCCAACCACTAGTCTGCTTTCCTGTTTTTCCTGGTGGGATTTCCAGTTCTCACCCCACCCGACACTGGAACAACTTGCATCACATTAGAAACAGGACTAAGCTGTTGAGTCAAGTGCCAGGCTGAGATAAATCATGGGTATGTCTTTGTAGAGACTTGGAAACCTCTGTGGTTTTTTGACAAGCAAAAATTGGCCTGGGAGGAAGACAAATCAGCAGGATCCAGTAACAGCAACATGCAAGTCACTGCAAATGGGCGGAGGTGACAGCGACATGGAACCTGCACCTTTCTGGGATTCTGTGGGGGCACAAAATGCATGTGGCTAAATTCATTTAGAAGCCCCTGGAGTCTGAACTGAGTCCTAATGAAAGTTCCACCAAAGTTAATGGAGCTGATTCTCTTCTCATGGCAGGGCCTTATCTAATTAAGTCAATCGAGTTACACTAGCATTAAACAGGTGGATGTGAGGGGACTAGCAGGTCTTGGGAGAGTTGAGCCTCCTAATGACAGGAATAAAATGGAACCCTGAAAATTCCAAACACTCTTGCTCTGAAATAAATCCAGCGTAATTACATCAAAACACATCCTGCAAGCAGTGGCCTGAATTCTGAGGGATTGTTCCACGCTCGTAGCTGTGTAATCCCACTCTCACCCTCATGGAAGCAAGATTAGGATTTTCCTTTCAGTGGTTGGAGAACAGAGGGAAATACAAATCCAGAGAAAGGAATGCTTTCACTTCAATTATATTTTCATTGCTCTTGACTTTAACCAGTATATATTTAAATAGTATAGCAGAGCCATAGCAGAGTTCTTGCTTCTTCCTCACTGGAGGAGACAGACCCCAAACAATAAAGGAAATGGAAGCAAAACACAAAACTCAAAAGCAAAAAACTCTGCTTCCAAAAGCTTTTTATCTATGGAAACACCTTACAAAGTATGGGGTAGAGGGGGAGTTTGCCCTGACCTCTAGGAAGGTGTAACAGCATGTGACAGTGCTGTCTGTCACCCCCACAGCATCCTGCCTTAAGCCTAGTGGCACTTCTCATGCTATGAAAGAAGGAAAACCATCACCTGGCATTAACCCTTCTGATCCAGCTGGAGAGCAGGTGACCCCAAATCACCAGTGTCTGAGATGGAGATAGTGCAGCAAATCCCAAGAGATCTATTTAAAGCCACACTCTCTTTTTTCTCCCATACTTTCATCCACTGAAAATATTTAAGCTTGGTAATGCATAAAATATATATTTTTGCATGAAAAAAAATTTCCCTCCATTTAAGAATTTATTAACAATTTACATAATTGCTTAAGTAATCTGCATAATTGACAGAAAGTTTAATTTGACCCTAGTTCAAATGCAACACTTATGGTTTTAAATTGAAATGGGTATAATTCATTTATGAGAGTAATTAAGCCATAGTGTCTAACAAATACAATGTATGCTGCCTGAGGCCTTCAAGGCCAGAACATACTATTAGGATGTTTTATTTAAATATGTCAAATCTGTTCATCTCCAAAGCTGCCTGTGTTAAAATATATCAAATGTCTTACTTGACCTTTAAGGTGCCCTACTGAAAACAGGGCATTAAAAAAAATTAAAAATAATAAAAAAAAAATCACAGGCTTTCCTGCATGCCTAAGGAAAGGCAGGAGTGGTGGAAGGGAGAGCAGAGGAGGAGTGCTCTGACTGAGATTATGCTACCTACCAGAACTATGCAATTTAAGGAACTGGTTTTGCCTTCATTCAAGTGAAATCCACTGCTGTGAGCAATGCCAGCACCAGGCTATCCACAGTGCTGTCAGGCATCCAAATAGAACTGAGGTGCTGCAGAAATCTCCGTGTTTGCTCTCTGCAGAGACAGCCAGGGAATGGGAATCCCTTGACTGTGCTGGGACCATCCAGCCTTTGTTACCACGAGCCAGGAGAGAGGAGGCAACCCCCAGATGCCAAAGCTAGACAGTGATCTCCTCCTTGAGTGAGGATGGCTACTCAAGGTTACAGCTGTCCTTTGAGGACAAGGTCCACCAATCCTTCCTCAGTCTGACCAATGCTTTTCTTCAGTTTTATTCCAGTTGAAATTTTGGCTGCCAAGGTCCCAGACTGTCCCTATATTCGGGTGTACAGAGACTATTTTGACTTTATCATTAGTAAATAAAAGGCTGTTTAATATGGTTTCTGAAAAACAGGTTCTAAAATCTGTGGATGTGTAGCATGTCTTTTAATCGAGGCCACTCTTTTTCTCTAGGTCTGTGGTCAGAAGAGTTGAGATTTGTCTTGAGGAGACCTGTTAGCTGGAAGAATTTTTATTTTTGTTGTGAAATATGTTATTTCTGCCATGTTGCTATGCTGAGATCCCCTTCTGGGCCTGTAATTTCCCACGTTTTAGGACTCAGGCTGTGATTTCATCTGACTCTCCATGTTGGACAGCTTGACTGACTCATCCTCCAAATGCAGTTCCAGACTTGCTGGTGTACAACAAAACTCCTCAGTCTTTTCCACAAGTTGCCAGTTAGGCACTAAAATGCTGATCATTCTTTCTTGAAAGGACATCCACTGTCATCAGGTAGAAAAAATCATGGCTATGTGGTACATGCTATAACTCCTGGTCCTTCTTCTGTAGTCAAAAGAAACGGAATATGAAACAGGACTTTGTTTTTTTCCTCAAGAGGCATGTTCCTAGTGTATTCCAAGGCAGACCTACTCACTTTTCTAATTAAGATTTGCTGTGATATACATAGGAGGGAGAGATGAGATGCAGGATGAATGTATGCCAAGTAGCTATCTCAATTACCAGCCTTGTAGATTAAAACTGTCTGATATCGAGGAATTTATTAAATGCCTTCCATAAGCTACAAGAATATGCAGAAGAGCAGTTTTGCCCACTCTTGTAGTTGTGTCACTAGTTTGATGATGGATGGTTTTTTTATCCTAAGGAACAGCTTCAGAGAATGAGAAGCTTGAAAATAATTCTGCTTTCATTTAAAAAAAAAAAAAATGGAAGAGATGATCAAATCACAACAGATCAACAAGTTATCATGAGTCAGCTAAGCTGCAGCAACCTTTCCTTGGCATGCTTTTATTTGAAAGGAAAGGCCAGTTTACAGGGTAAGTCTCAGACTGCCATGAAAGAGGGCAAAGTGGTGTGGATAATTTTGCATTTGCCCCAGGCATAGAAATGCACTTGCAGCAAATCACTGCTGCTCAGCTGGCACATGGTAACTGTTCCCTGGCAGCAGGTAGGAAACATGCATTTTAACTTGTTCATAGGCATGATGGATAATTTGAAACACCACCCTAATTAATCCTAAATAAATATGGCCCATTAATGGAAGCACATGCTGATTGATTGATTTTCTTAATTTAGATTAAGAACTAAAGAGCTAGTTATCTTTTCGTACCCCTAAAATGCAAGTTATGATTTCAGAATGATTTTCTAGAAAACCAGTATTAGGACAAGGAAGAATAAATGCCCAGTTAGTTGAATGACCATGCATTGTTCCAAACTGTTAGGGGTTTTACCGTCCTGAGTGACATTGCCAGGGAAATGTTTATGAGGACCTCAGAGAACAGAGGCAAGACCCAGATTTTGAAGGAAAAAAAAAATTAAAACCCTCTTCAAATGTGGTTTGTTACATCATTGGATTCTCTTCAGCTGCACTGGTCCTGTATAAATGGGTTAAGAATGTCAGAGCCAGCATCATGTAAGCGAGAGAGTACATTGTGGTTTTAAGGAAAGGTCACATTTAAATGTCAAAAACTGAACGTGTTTCTGACATGGGGTCCCGAAGAAATGAGTGGGATTATTAACATTGTTAAAAAAAAAAAAAAAAAAAAAAAAAAAGCAAAAAAGGATTGCATTCTTTTTCTAGTGTCCAATCCCACCTGAGAGGAGACTTTCCTCTTGTCTGGGAACTGTCCAGGTGGCATTTAGGAGTATCTTTGGAATGGGCAAGGAGAGCAGCTGGAGAGGAGGGTGATTGTTCTGGGGCTGTTCTGAGGTGATTCCCATCACAACCACAGGATCAGCCTCATGGGGCTGCCTGGAAGGTCTACAAGGTAATCTGACCTCAGCATAAAAACCAGGCCACAGTGCAGATCTTTCTGAACAACTTTGATTCCAGAACATCTGCCCAGATTCAAGCACCACCAGTGAATTATTGATCATCATTGCCGATCTAATAATAATCTCATAAATAGTACATTGCCCTCAGCTCCAGGCAGCCAAGGCAGCAGCATGAAGTACTACTAACCCCAGAGGCACAGATTTCTTGTGAAGGGCCTCAGTTGAGCTTGTACCATCAGTTCAAAGTGCATGGGCTTCACAGCATTCAATTGTCTCATTTGGAGTTTCTAAGGAGGCACCTAGGTAGCAGTTGGACACTAGGTCGCACAGAGAGCTTTTATATCTGTACTTCATAGGCTATTTCTATAATAAAATATATATTACAACTAATTCATAAAATACCATATACAATTATTATATGGAAAATCAAATATTTCTTGGCTTAAATGAAAAATCCCAGAAGTAATTTCCTATAGCGAGAAAGCTTAGCAAAGATTCTGTTTGTAAACCTCTAGTTCTGCTTTAGTAAGAAGAGGAGGGCATTGATAAATCAGTCAATCAATCATCATTCAGCCCATTCCTTTCTGAACATCATTGCCTAATTCAGCAATTCATGTTTACCATTTTAGCCTACTTAGAAGTACTGTGGTAGCAAATCTGTATGTAAAATTATACTCTGTTGCCCTACATAATTAACTGTCCACCCTGCCCTTCTTCATCACAGAATCATGGAATCATTAAGCTTGGGAAACATGCTAAACATAGTTTTTCGCGAGGTTTTTTTATGTTTGGTTTGTTTTTTGGTTTTTTTTCCCCACCCCCTTGAATAGAACCAGTATAAACTAAGATAAACTAAGTGCAGGTTCCAGTGTGAACACAGGTTGGACCCTCACCAGCAATTCACCAAGGAGCATTGCAGCTCTCTTAGGGAGTATCTTGGCAAAATATGCTTCGTTTTCCAGAGCCTGTCAGTTCAAAGAAGGTGGAGATTAGCTTTGAATACTTATCCAGACCAGTCTGACATAACCCTGAAATATCTTTAACGTTTTAACTCCCACCTCAGCTGAAACTTGAACAAAGGGCTTCACACCAAAGTTTAGAATCATTGTGTAAGAAGTCATCTCTAACTATTTTTCAAAAGCCAACTACATTTAATGACTGAGGGGTAGATTCTCCTACCAGAAAGGACTTGCCAGAGTTCTCAGAGCACTTGGACAATGCTCTCAGGCACATGCTGTGATTCATGGGGCCAGGAGTTGGACTTTGATGACCATTCCAACTCAGGATATCCTATGATTCTACCCCATTTTCTATAGTGAGTTGCTCCAGAAGAAATGCACTAGTAGGGCTTCCAAGGATCAGATGTTATGTGGTTGGAAAGGCAGTGGACAGACTTGACAGGGGGGAGGGATGGGTCCTAGAAAAACTGCACTGACTAAAGTAAAATATCAGGAACAAATCCTACAGCCTGAAGTTTTACCCACCTACATTATTTTTTCTCTTTCATTCCATGTTTTTATGATACTCTTTGCTCAGGCCCTGGTGCATTTTTGTGCATTCCCACAAATAATTGCAAGGGCAGCTGACATCATTTAGGCATCAAAAAATCTGATAGGGCATTTAGATGTGAAAGTGACCTTAAATACACCCACTGAGAGCACAGAAGTGGAAAGAGGGCTTTAAAGTCTGGCCTCTAGTGTTTAAGTGCAGGTGATTCTGTATGGTTTCATTTGAAGTGGTTCTAGCTGGGCTTGGAATTTGCATCCCTGCACCATCAGAATGGCCTGGAGTTTCTTAATTACCAAACAAATGGAGAGTAGCTGCTTGATTTTGACAGCTCCTTTGTGTATCATTCTTCACAGAACATGAATGATTAATGGAATTTTCCCAACACAGTCAAAGTTGTTTACTGATGGAATTAAAGCTGAAATTGGCAGTGCTCTTTGGGGAGGACTTTTTCTATAATGTCACCAGACCTGCCAAGCTCTCCTAAAAAATAGGAACAATTAGTGATGGGTCAGAAGGATTCTGGGTATTAAAAGGTTTGGTTCTCTCCAGTGAAAGAGAAAAGGGGGGTGGATGGGTGAAAAAGAAAAGAGGATAAATGAAAAAAACTAAAGTCTATTATTGATTATTTCCTTCAGGGAGTAATATCCTTGGACCCAAGTCCTGTTCTTGAATTAAAAGGGAAAAATGTTAAATTTCAGTATCTGAAGATGTGAAATACAGAGAAGAAAATGGATAAAGGAAGCCAATATTCAGATTTTTATGGTTAAGCACTTCTCATAGGGTAAACAAACATGGAAACTACTTGGTCTCAGTTTGTGTAGGCTTCACATCTTCAACACAGGGTGACACTTTATGTGTCAGTGTCAAATACGTAAAGGGGTGGAAGAAGAGCACAACTGCACAACTGGAACAGCTGTGTTTAGAACATGGCATTTGTGGCTTTGTGGCCACTTTGAGCCTTAGAAGAGCCTGGAGGAACATCTGTCTAGTGCAGAAGGCAACCATTACTGCAAGACATGGAGTATCCCATGTATATTGTCTTGTAGGAAAGGTCACAGGGCTTTAGGATGGCCATGGAAGTGTACCAGTGCAGCCTCTGGGAATGGGAATATGCAGGTGAAGGAGATAGATAAGATTCCAGGCTTCCTGATGTGTTTTGAGAGCATGAAAGGAAGCTGACTGCAGTGAATCAGGCAGAGTTGCTAACTAAATAATTTGGAATTCTTCTGAACTTATCCATAATTACGATTTTTCCCCATGTATTTTCAACATTTGCCTTCTTGTCCCCTTTCATTGCCTGATTCTACAGGCAGAAAAATTTGTGGGAGTAATATCCTCCCATCAGCAGTGGTTCATCTGGGACACACTTACAAAGTTCATAATAAAGGCAAGCCCTACAGAGCGTGCTCAATGTTTAAAGTGTTTTATGAACAACTTCACACCAACCCAGGAGATAGTTAGATAAGCATGTGATTTATTTTTATTCCCATTTTCCAGATGGAGAAAAAATAGTGAAGTGACCTTCTAAAGGCCGCAGAAGGAGTTGAAACGGAGATGAGATCAAGGAGTTCCTGACTGCCCTGTGTGTGGGGAAAACATCAGATTGTTCTGCATCTCTCTTCTGCATCTATTGCACTGACAAAGGCCTTTCACCACACTCACGTGAACATGTCCACAAGATGGATTTTTATGACTGTAGTGGAATCTGGTAGAGGGCCAGGACTTTTTGGGTTTTAGCTCTCCCATATAATATTTGCCTGATGTGCTTCTCTCTCTCCTGACTCTAAGCATTTTTCAATAAACAGGGAAAATTATCCAGGAGCAAGGCTGCAAGGGCCAGCACAGAGCCAGTGAAGTCACATGTCTCCCATACTTGTACAGTTAGCAGCAAGTATATATAACACAGCCCTGCCCTTCCTCTTCTAATGAAAGTGGCTCACCACCAGGTAGGTGATCAGCTGCCAAAGGAGATTAATCTCCTTTTAGCATGTGTTTTGGGCTTGGGAGGGATATCAGTTGCTTTAGTCTGTTTTTAACATCATCTAAAGCGTAGCCAAGGGTTATAATCAGACCCTTGGGAGAGCAAAGGTACAATAGATAGCTAAGTGCCTCTAATCCACAGCAGCATGATTATCATGATTATCTATTGATAACTGCCTCCTCCCCTTGAGCTGTCCCACTGATCCAGAGTTTGGGTAATAAAAACAAATGGATTCAGCATGCCATGGTCAGTAAAGAACATGCATTGGGGGTGTGAGGGCGGGGGAAGGTTAACTGTTCTCTTTGTTTGCTTTTCTTCTAATGCAAAACCCAACTGGCTTGGTGATGTCCAGATATACACAAACACCCATGCCAGATATTCACTTGCACAGACAGGAGAAATCCAAGTACAAATGAGAAGGCTGAGGTGAAGGAAGGGGAAGTGGCTGGGGCCAAGTGACAAGAGCCAGTCCTTGCTGTGATGTTCTCCTGCTGCCTTTGTGATCTTGGGCAAGACTCTTGGATTGAATTTAATAGCTGGGGCTGGATCCAGTGACTGATTTTAATTAGAAAGTAAAAGGCCCTTTCACCTTCCGCTACTAAATTTGACCTGAAGTTAGTTATCCATAGTTAATTCTGCACTATTGTGCCCTAAAGTCAGACTTTGGGACCAATGAAAATGTAGTTTCTACTGATCTTTGTAGGCTATTTAGTTTGATAATACCAGTCATGATTTCCCCACATGTAATTTTCATTTTATCTGAGAAAGGAACAGCAGCATCCCCTGTCTTCTATATCCCTCTGACAAATTTATGAGGAAGCATGTGATTTTGTAGGTTTTAAGAATTACTTTTAAGAAAACAGTATAACTCATGTTGGAAACACATTCTGAAAAATCTAGAGCTGAGTCTCCTCAAGCACAGGAAATGGATTGTGAGTGGTGTACCTGAGCCTGGTCCCAGTCACCATGGGGCTATTCAGATTATTTGCATTACACAATAATAACATGACAAGGAAAGTTCAGCACAGCAAGCTGGTACAGATCCAAACATGTATGTACCACACAGTCCATTAGCTTTTGCCATTCCCTCACTGGGAATTAAAATCCAAGGGTTAAATGCTGAGGAAAGTGAATGCTTTTCTCATGTTTGAAAAGCATCTGCAGAAGGTAGAAAGTCTTAGAAAACAAAAAAGAAAAAAAAAAATAAAAATCCCCAGCTTATTTGTTCATCCATCATATTTTCCAGGCAACCAGTCTCTTGAGAAACCTTGAAACAAATAGCCAGAAGTGAGTGGTGGGGAGAGGAGAGATATATATGAATTCTTTCAAGTAAGGCACGTCATGGAGCTACCTAGATTTTCTACTGGAATGTAAGTTTCATGTACTTTCCAGGTGCTAGCAAGGGTGGGGTGCTGGTTAGACAGTAAATCAGCGTACTTGAAAAGACATGGACATTACTGGAAGAAATCAAAATTCCTTTAAAGAATGGTCTCTCCAGCCACTGCAATTGTCCTTGAAGTTCAAGCACTTTTATAACATGCATTTGATCATAAGACTGCCTGGTCTTGTGCTATTTTAAGCAGTTCAGAGACAGATAAACATCTGCTACAGTAAAAAAAAAAAAAAATTAAAAAAATCAATTGATCACATGCCCAGGCAATGCTTATGGACTGTACTTATTTTGGCTAAGGACATACAGGGGAATTTTCAAAATAATGCCCTGGAGGGAATAAGAAATTAGCAAGGCAGTTGAAACAGCAACCACAACACCCTACCTTAATGGAGCCATTTGAAAAAAACATCCAAATAATTTAATCTCTAACAAAAGAGGGCCTGTCAGGTCAGTAACCCAGATCTGAGGTAGTGGTTTCATGTAACAATACTGCTTGACTTGGGATTCATTTCCAACACAAAGTTCAGCCTAACAGCAGTTGTCAAATACCTGTGGTTAATCCCCCGTAGCTGCTTTGGTACAATTTTGGTGGTGTAATACACAGCATCCCCCGACCCCAGCAAGGCCACCACCACACTGTTAGCACTTTGCCCTTGGGAGGCACTTGAGTGGGCTGGAGCAGTTACAAAATTCCCCTCAGGTGTTTAGGAGAAGGACCTGCTCAGGCTCCTGACTGCATCTCCACTGTGCTTCGTGCCCCAGTAGTGCTGAAATGTGTTTCTTTCAAAATCATTAAAGCCTGGCATTTCAGAGCTGGGCTCCAGGGAAAATGTCCCTGGCTCTCTGTGCCTTTCCTCCTCTAGTTTGAAACATAGATGCTAAGCTTCAGTGCACCTTTCTGCTGGATTTTCAAACAACTCAGTGTTTTACAGGCTTCAGGATATTATAAATATTGGTGCTGTTCAGGCTCTTTTCTTGCTTGAATTCTGCAACATCCTGTGTGTAGTAGGATGGAAATTTTTACATTCTCTTGGGCTGCACTTTTTATTCCTTCATCATCTGTACCTTCACAGGCTTTCTTTTAACTCATATCTGAAAAACTTCCCTGGAATCTTTTTGATGAGCTCTTCCAAATATCAAGAATTCAGACTGGGGCATGAATAGAAGGCAGGGATGAGAAATGTCCTCTCTCATCATGGCACTGCCCATGTCCTGAGTCTATGCCACCTTTTGGAGAGAAACTCAGATAAAGCTGAAGGATGTGGCCAACAGCCTCTGCAAGTCTAGACAATCTGCATAGTTTTCCTTATCCAAACAGGTGAGTCAGAGACATTTAAAGAAAAAGATCTTGGTGTGAGCTTCTAGTCCCTTTCAGTAGCTCTTCAAGTCTCACTTTACCCACAGTCTTCATTTCTTTGGATGTCTCTTTGGATTGGAATACTTAATTCATGGAAATTTTCAGGATTGTGCTTGCCACAGGGAACACCCTATATGGGCAAAGCACCAGAGGGCGAAGTGTTTCCTAATTCCATTCCACATCAATTTAGCTGGGAATCACTGGCAGCCGTTTTTTCAACTATGAGTAGATTTATTTTACACCCCAGGAAAACTAATATTCTTTCACTTTGGAGATGTGTTTGGTACCTAACTCCACTATTCCAGTTCTTTAATGTTCTCACACTAGGCTAATAATAAATAAATAAATAATAATTCACAATAGTAATTATTAAATATTACTATAATTATAAATAATAATAACAACAGTAATAGTAATAATAATGAACAGTAAGTAACAGACATTAAAAAAATCCAGCTTTTTTCTTTAAGGCACAACTCTGTTCCACATGACTGGCTGTAACAGACTCAAGTTCTTTGAAAGTATTGGAATTACATTGCCAGCACAGCTCACTGCTCTGCCTCATTTTGGAAAATTCACCTCTTTTAATGGTTCGGCCATACTGAAGCTCAGCCTCTGTTGCTGAGCTGTGGGGACTCAGGATTGCAACCTAGCAGTCCCAAATCTAAGCTCTGCCCTGAAAGGACACAACACTGAAATTGGCATCAGGGGGCCAAGGATCTGGTCAGGACTGCAGGATCTGAGGCTTTCCTTGGAAGCAAAGTGGGAGGTGACATGACTAAGATCAGAGGGAAATGTTTCCTACAGTTCTGGTGGACAACATCCACCTGTTTCCTCATCTCAGAGTTGTAGCAACTCAGGAGTTCTTATGGAATGATTTACTGATCCAATGAGTGGATAGGATTGTCCCTGTTTGTATGGATTTTAGGCACTCATAGAAAGCAGAAGGTCCCTGTTAAGTCAACTATTCTGCCTTCCTGGATCAGAGTCCGGGTATTTATATCACAAAGTTCACAACCAGATACCGGTAGATGTTGATAATGTTACTGTATTCACTGGAAGCAATGCATCACCTGTACCTGCTGATAAACATCAATATTTTCACCTCAAAACATCTTAAAATTAACCACCAGGCTTTACAAGTACAAACTCCAGTGCCTCACACATGCACAGTGAATGATTTCCAGAGCATTTGAATTTTTAACAGGGACACAGCTCTAACACCAATTCCCCAGGCACAGAGGAATGAGAAATTCATTAGCCAGGCTGGGGACATTACCCCATCACAACGTGCATGCCCTGGGAAAGGAGTCACATTTAGCACACTACAATTTACCTGCATGATTAACCAGCACGCTGTTTTTGGATATCTAATCAGATTATATTTGGTTTATGTACAATTTCCTAAGCAGGCCGACTGATAGATTGATCAAGGGTAGATGGGATCTGACAGCAGAATATTATGGCAGAATTCTTCCGGTGATGGATGAGCCCACCTTGACACAAACTCCAAAGCTTTGCCTCTTAGTAATAAATCTCAGCATGAAGTCATCTGTCTCTGACCTGAAGCTTGAAATCAACGACTCAGGATACTGAAGTTTCACCATCTTTATGAACATTTAAGTTGGCTCAATGGCGTAAATACACACCTCCTGCATTCAATCTCTTTAATAGTGGCAGGCCTTATAATGTTGTTTTTATTTTTTTTTTCTGTTTTATAAAAGTTAGCGACTCATAACTGATTTTCTCACCAGCCAAGATCGCTGCTAATAGATTACATTCTGCATGATGCTTAATGAGCCATGATTGGGAAAGGAGATGGGAAATGGCACTTTGGATTGATTTAGCAAGGATTCAATGGAAGCAATGCCACGACTCCACAAATAGCAGTAGGTTTTACGTGGTGCCATAGAATTATATAACAGGCACCTCAGCTAAAACCTTCAAAATGCGTTGCTGGCTTGAGAGCTTCACTTGTGTTTTCAAAGGCTAGTTGAAGTTAGATTCTGAAAAATATTCCTGGTTAACCAGAGGGCTTTTTTAAGCAATGTTGTAACTTTCAGTAGGAAATTATTGTATAGAGCTACAAACAACAAAAAAGAAGTTTTGCCCCAAGCCCACCTGAAAAATCCTCTGTGTGATCTGGAACTCTGAAAGCGGAGATAACTTATTCCTTGCTTGTAAACTGCATTATGCTCAGAATATATGATGGTGCAATATGGTGCTCACACCATCCAGAATAATAATCTCATTTGCCTGGGACTTCACCCAAGGCCACTTCTGAGACTGTGGCCCTATTTCTTCATGGGATTTAAGCATGTAATTCTTATCAATTTCAGCAAGAGGTCAAGGTTTAGTTTCTTTTTGAGTGTTTGGGTGCACAAGTTCTCATGCAGTCGTAGTGTAAAATTGTGAGGGTGTGTAATAGAAGTCCTCCAAGCTCCCTGTGCATGGTGGATGTCCCGGGTACCCACAGCAGCTCTCAGAATTAATTCAATAATGCCTTCAAGTGACCTACTGAAGGCATTCTCATCTGGCAGAGTTGGGAAATGGGGTAGCTAATAGACCATTTTGGAGTGTTGTAAGATCACAGCAATCCCATATTTTAAGAGGTTAATATAATACTAATTGGGGCTTGGGTGAAGAGTTCATAAGACAGATGAACACACATTAGTTTTGAGAATCTGAGCAGCCAGGTTCTTAATCCATATTCTCTACTGCTTGGGAGTGCTTTTGCTCTTTAACTAAGAAGGAGAAGAAATATCAGGAGATTTCTGTAATTGTCATCTTTTTCTGACTAACCTTCTTGACTGTATCTTCTGCGTTCATGATGGCTGATAACATACCAAAGTCATGGCTGACGAGAAAAATCAACTTGTAGGACCAAAATCACCTCCTGGCTGACTCTGGCAGACCTAACTGCGCTCTGAGATTTTATTTCGGCTAATATCAAAGTCCAGAAACTGACAAAGCTGTATTATTGTCAACCCCTGTAGGGAGGCTGGGAAAATAGGAATAACAGTTAAGTTAGACCTGCGTGAATAATTCATAGGGAATAATTTATTTGATGAATTGACCTCCTTTTTTTTTTTTTTTTTTTTTTTCTATCTGTTCATGGCCCTGTCCACAAGCAGCCTCTGATTTTCTCTCTTCCGTTGTTACTCAAATTGAAAATATCTGCTGAATAATTTCTGAGGATAATTCTTGTTCTGCAAATTTTTCCCTGAGCAGTTCACTGTGAACATTTGCTATCTGAAATCCCAGGGCTAGCTAGACACACAGATCTCATGGTGTTATTTCTGTTCCTTGCATAAAGGGCATGTACATTCTAAACAGTGTGTTTTCCACTCTGGCTATTGGTAGTTCTGAGTCCTTTAATGTAGTTTTAAGCTCTGCAAGGTGTTTATTTGATTGTAAGGTCCCATTTTTGATTCATATGAGATAAATAATATGTACAATGAAAGGAAACTGTGCTTTTTCTTCAGGGATTTTCCTATAAACATGCAGGTGCCTCCCAGTCAAATCCTCTAGCTGCTCAATGAGAGGACAAGAAAAACATGAAGGGGAAACAAATTCAGGTGTTAAGGACAAATCCTAGGCACTGCTTACATCTCCCTCCATGAGCTTCCCATAAGCAGGAACCACCCTGACTCAGATCCTGCCTCACAAGCACAGGGACAGCACGCACAGGGGGTGCAGCACAATCCATGGGATGTGCAGAGGACAAGGAAAGGGGCCCTGGCTGTTCTCCACAGCCCTGGGGGGACACTCAGCCACCCCACACCTCCCATCCTGCTTTCCACAGGCGTTGGTGCTGAGCAGCTCCTCGGTTCCCTTTGCAGCACAGTCACTTGTTTACTCACTGCACTCATAAGGCTGCACATCGACTCTCAGAATCAGGAGGGAGAGGAAAAAATGGGAGCAAGACAGAGTTAAAAGTTTCAGCCATAAAGGCTTTTGACACATCTTTCTGTCTCTTTCTCTCCAAGTAATCAATCTTCTAAGTTTCCAGGAGCAGCTGAGATTTTTAAAAACAGCTGTAATCTGTGGTCATTGATGGTGGAGTAGATTGTTTGCCAAACTATTACCATAACTGTCAACCGAAATCAGAAAAATAATCTCATTGTGCTGGACAGATGCCTTTCCTGCATTATTGATATAGTCACTCCAGAGTAATAGAGAAATATAAAGCATTGTTCTATTTACAAAAGGAGATTGGCCAAGTCCTTGAGAGTGAGCAGGAGGGACAGGCACTTAAAGGAAGTGAGATATAGTCAACTCAGTAAAAGTTATGTGTCAGGGTCATGTGGCCTCCACAGTCAGCAGTAGAATCTCAGTTTTCAATAGCTTTTCCTCTCCTTTCTCACTTTCAGATTTAGCTCCAGAGCTTAATCTCTGACTAAATGAGCTTTCCAGTGTTTTAATGCAGCACCATGGAATCTACCCAGCTTTTTCCCCTTTCCACTGCCCTCTGGCTGCCAGCATGACAACCCCCCAAATACGTCTCTGGGACTGCAGCATTTCCAAAATTTACAAAAACACTGCACGTTCCCCATGTTGCTCTTGGGAGCAAGGATAAATCAGGTCAGCTCTGCACATTATAATACAATACAAGAGAATTTTGTCTGCTTGCCACCGAGATGTCTCTGAGATCACTTTGCAAGGCAGTGCACTAAATATGAGCGTCGCAGCAAATCTTCAGGCAGATGGAGCAGCCAGCCTGCATTTAGCCATAGCGCCCACAGAGTCTTTTGCTGTTACAAATGTTTGTATATAGAGAGGGGCCCAATTTTGCATTGGAATCTGCTACAGTGAACCCATAACCCCGAGTTCCCCATTTATAGCACAAATGAATAAATATCTATACAGAGGACTGGAGGTGGGACTGGAGCTTCTATTTTCATTTGAACACCATGCAGGGGTCAGGCACAGTGAGAGTCCTGTGATCAGCTGAGGACAGGCTCTGGGAGATATGTGGTCTCCTGTCCTTTTTTTCTTTTTTCTTTTTTTTTTTAATTTTAAAATTGCCTCACATTTCACTGCAGGAAAAAGTTTATTTTCTCATCAGCATTTTGAAAACATAACATTTGATTTTTTTTTGGGGGGGGGGAAGCAGGAATTATCTATAAATGTAGTCCTCCATTTAACTTGAAAAGAGAAATTAGCTTTTACAAAATGAGAGCAGTTTTTAGCTTATTCTTGTTCAAAAGCAGATATATGAGCTGCTAGCCTCATTTTGGTAGCAACAAAAGAACTTTTCGGCAGCTTAATGCTTTGAGGCAACACATGGCTTTTTTCTTTCTTTCTTGCAACAAAAACATACAGATGCAATCTTTGTCTCAGTAGAAAAAAGATGGAAATAAAAATCATTTCATCAAATTTGGTGTAATGAGAATTATTGTCATACTATAAAAATAATTTAAATAACAACAACAACAAAATTGCTTTTACCCCAGTTTTACTGAAACGCCTGCAAAAGAGCCATTCTAGGGAAGCAAATGGATGCTCTGGTCTGAAGTGTGAAAATCAACAATACACAGAAAAAAAGCAGGGCTAATTGAAGGACTAATTCATGCTGGGTGACCACCAGCCAAACAATAGCTCAGACCCATCACGCTGACTAAAACATTTGCAGCTTTCAAATAAGAAAAAAAAAAAAAAAAAATGTAAGGAAAATGCCTGACTGTCCTCATGGAGAAGGACGAACACAGTTTTCTGTGGTCAGGAAATGAATGCATGAAGTGTCCTCGACACCATGTTTGTCGTGGTTCTTCTGCTCTGGAGCTGCTGCTCTCTGCTCAGCGAGATGTTCCGAAGGCATTAAGGCTTGTTGTGGACAAGAGGCTTGACCCAGCCCCTCACACATCCCACCCTGACTCCTCTAACTGACACCCATCTCCAGCACGCCCCAGCACATAACATACACAAGCACACACCAAGCCCCACAGTGGTTTTAATTGAAAAGCATAAATTTGGCCTGTTAAATCTATTAACGATTTGTTTTAATTAGGAACCCAGCTGCTTCCTGAGATTCTGCAGTCTGGGTTTTAGAACTTTAACCACACTGAAAATGAGTCTCAAGTGAGCTGCTTCAAGTCTTTCAGCTCAGTGTTTTTACAGACCTGTTGGAAGGGAGATGTTTTGAAAAGTTTCCACAGTGTGCCCATCACCCCTCCTCTCAGACCTCGGATGTTACTGACTCATGGAGGGTAAAACTAGACCTCCTTGTATCCAAGTGCTCCTTAAACCCGGATGAAGTTTGCCTTTCCCTACAGAGAGCAGTTAACATCCACTGCCCATCATAAGTGTAGTTCCAGAGACACAATTACGGGACGAAATTAAAACATATTTAAGATCTAAAGTCCCTGTATAGGGCTTGGTGAAGCCAGGCAAGATGTTGTCTTTTCTTGGAGCATTTATCAGATCACACACTAATGAATTTCTGGGCACTGGGGCACTCACTTCTGCTAGGTTTGCATTGCCAGAGGAAAAGCACTGGCTTTTGACTGATCCTTTTGTGGACCTGTGACAATTTGCAAAGCCTTTTCAAGTCAGTGCTAAAGATACTTTTCCAGCTTCCCCTTTCCTTCCTGGGGGTGTGAGTCTGTGCCAAGAGGGAGTAATTTGTGTGCTGGTAGGCAAGGCTCAGTGGGAAAATGGAGAGGAATTGTCACTTGTGCATTTCCAGCTCTAGAAGGCATCAGCCTTTCCCTGAATTAACTGACAGAAACACACACATCTGACAGTGCATGGTCACTTAGCTCCAGGTGTCCTCCTGAGGACCCAGGCAGAACACACACAGCTAAGCATTCAGCAAACACCATTTCATTTTTTATTAATGACTCGCTGCTCATATTTTTACCCTTGCTCCACAATCCAGCCTCTGTCCAGGTGGAAATGACAGTCATGAGGCTCAATGAGATATGTACATAACCTCTTCCACCTTCACCGTTTTCTCTTGGCTTTTCTGCATCACTTTCCTTTGGTTATTTCCTTCCTTTACATGAAACTATCTTTTATAATGGTTTTGGATTTTTTTTCTATCTAATGCCAGTTTCAGAGGTGGGTATCCACATAACTATCCAAGACTCCAGCCTATGAAAATGCTCTAAGAAAAGAAAGAAAAAAAGTAAAGTGAGGTAAAAATCCATGTCATCAGGACCCCAGAGCTCTGATTTCAACAGTGCTCACCATTCCTCATAGACCAATGTTGGCTTTGTTCCTTCTGGATGCCCATGATGATTTTCTCAATATCTATGAGTGGAGAGGAATTAGATTTCTAATTGCCTTTTTCCATCCAGCCGTGAGGTGAAAGCTGGCATAGGTTATCTTCCTCTTCAGCTTTGATTCAGCCACTCAGAAAAACTTTTCAAATAGCTCAACTCTTGACCACATTAGTTTATTTTATCAATCAAGCTTTGATTCACTGATAATAAACACATCAGTATAACTTTTGGACGTGTTCACTAATAATAAACAGAAAACTAAGCTCACACTGAAGCTGGTAAGAGAATGGGATTTTTTATTTCTACAAAAAAAAAAAGTATTGTTGATAAAGTATAAAAAAACCAGATGAACAATTTTCATATGTGCCATTTAATATTTCTTCAAGCTAATAAGAACTACATCTCTTTCCAACAGGAGGGGACCTCTCCAAGTCTGAAGTTCCCCCATATTACAGGTCCATGCAGACCCAATGGACTTTGCAGAGTTCCCTTAACCAGACCTACAGACACAAATTTAAGGTTTCTCAGTCCCATTTTTTCATTCTTTGGTCCCATTTTTTTTTTTTTTTGATTCTGTGGTGTTTTGTGTTTTTCTCTGCTTCTGACCTCGTGGTATTCTGTGAAATTCAGACTACATTAAAGGTCTCTGATCTTTACATAGGAAAATGGAAGCTTGAAATCTAAACATTAAAATAGGAACCCACCAGTAATCCTCCTCTTCTACCTACTTAACTATCTTTTTTAAATTATGCAACCTCATTATATTTAACCAAATCTTATGCTTTGGGGTGGAAGGATATTCTTTTGATTTTTATATACTTCAGTATATATTTTTATATAAATCTGAATGTTGCATACCTCTTTAAGATATGGCTTAATTTTCAAAAATCCAGACTAAAATTTTCAAAATTTAGATGACTTTAAACAAAAATATTTTTATTTGTCTTTTCAAATTCTTCATTGAATAACAGGAAAAAGTCCAGCAGGGATACTGTTATCTCCTCTTCCTTTCCAATTGGGTTGGATCTTGGTTTCCAACAGAATCAAAGCTCTGAGTTACCACATTGAGAATTAAATTTAAAATTTGCACAGATTTTCTTGTGCAGGGAGGGAAGGGGTTTGTACAGAGAAAGTTTTTCCAGTGCCCCTAAGGAGATGCTTCCAAGTGGTTTGGAACTTTCTGAACACCTCCTTTGCATAGACAAAACCATAAACCAAAATCTGTGGGTGCTCAACTTACAAAAACCTGCTGATTTTAGAGAGCTGCGAGGGAGACCCCTCATCCCATTTCTTCCTGTGCAGCTGAGTGATTTCTTCCTGCTAACATACCCCTTTCCCCTTCTCCCCTCAAGTCTTTTTTGGCTTGTTAACTAAATTTTCAGTCTGCTCACTCAGGATTAAAGACACTCAACTTAGGTATGATCCTCCATGCTATGCTTTGGTTCCAGGGTTGACTCATAAGTAGAAGAGTCCTTAAGCCTCAACAAGCAGATTGAAAACTCAGTAAACAAGCTGAAGAAGAGAAACTCAAGAAGTCCAAATCACCCACCACAGAGGCATGAAAAGCACTTTATATAATATATTGTTGCAAAGAGGTTTTTAGTGACTTTGTTATGATTTATAGCTTGCCTTTTGTGGGTTTTTATTATATTACTCCTCCCACAACCCTTGCAAGTCAAAGCTGGGTTTATTGTGTACCCATTTGTCCACATTTAGCTCAATAATTTTCTCATTTAAATACTGAGAAGAAATACTGAGAAGCAGTATGCAGAATTGCTTGTTTTTTCTCAAAAAGAACAAATGCCAAAGAACTTTAAGTAATTTCTTTTTTAAAAATGTGTTTCTGCAACCTAGCAATATAAATGTTCTGGAGGTATATTGGATATAAACTTACATAATCTTGGGTATATTTAAAAGTTTCCATGGAAACCATTTCTTTGTCAAAAGAACAACATTGCTCTGGGCTATTTGTAACCCATACCTAGCACTGTCCAGCTCAGTGTGGAGACCAGGAGGCGACTCTGATATCAGCAAAGGAGTAGTCTTGGCTGGTTTTAGCTTTTTAGCCAGAGCAGAAGGTGCTAAGTAGCACTTCTGCATTATCCATACTTGAAAACAGCAACAGTGAAAGAGTTGAGGCAATCTGACCCCTGGAAACAACCAAATGCAAAGACACTTGCCTTCCCTGGCAGGGGCCCTTCTGGATATGTTAAGTGCTTCTGTAAGAGGGAATGGGAGTGCAAGGTCTCAGTTCTCCTCAAGCAAGGGTATTTGTTCTGCATGCTGCAGGTTTTCCCTCCAGAATAAGCTGCTCTTCTAATGAGCAGTTTGACAGCAGCGTTGCAGCCTGCCAGCAGCTGCTCCCAGTGCAGCCTGTCTGTCTCTGCATCTGCAAAGGCGTCTGCAAAGTTGCAGCTCTGATTCTCACACCGCTTCTCGTGCCCTCTTTTATCCAATTTTTTCAAGACAAAAGGGGAGGCGGAAAGGAAAGGGCAGACAAGTCCAGTGTGACCTTCCTCCTGCCTCCGGAAACACTGCAGTTTGCAGGGGCAGGGAGGAGGAGCTGGTTTCTAGCTGTCAGCAGCTGGGAGTCAACAGCAGCCCATCTTATCCACTCCAGAAATGAGCGCTGGCTGATTGGACAAATATTTCCTATTTACCAGGTTCTCCCCCCTCCTGGATAATTCTAGGGTTAATCCACCACACCACCTCCTCAGCCCAGCCCCGTGATATTGACACTTAAGAAACACAGAGCTGTTTATATTTCATTGGAGAGCTCATACTATCAATTTTCACATTAGTGAGTCCAGCTATTGCTCTCTTCTATCGGGATCTATTGAGTGGTGGCAGTAGAGATATCCGCTGTAGTGAAGGAAAAAAAAATACTTAGCTGTCTGATGAAATGTTTTAAATGCATAGGGTTCACCTTGGGGTTGGCCGCTGCTCAGATTTTATCCATTAATAACACGCAGGGCTGCCACACTACTCTCCAGGGCTGATAGGAAAAATAGTACCACTTACAGATCCCCTGGTTTGCCTCGGGGAGAGTGCACCAAATGCAGCACATATCATACATTTCGGGGCTGAAATTTACTCCACAAGAAGAAAAAAAAACAAAACCAACAAACAACCCCCTCTCCCCCCCAAACATTCTCTATATTAAAAAAACCAAAACCCAACCCTATTCCTGAAACACAGACAAAGAGAAGTTGCCATGTAGGCCAGTAGTTGCAGACCTCAAGTGCTTTTCTTATGCTATGAAATGCCTCTGGGCAAAACAGGGGCAAGATTTCAGTGTAAACCGCCTTTTTTAGCTTACTGCTCTGCAGGTTGACATTTCACCCAGCAGGGAGAAGAATCTGAATTGTTACAGGGAACCAAGCAGTAAAGAGTTGGCTCTTGGTAAGTCATCATCATTCTAGCAAGAAAGTCTCATTTATTTATATTTTCTTTTTTTTTTTTTTTTTTTTTTTTTTACTACCCCTGAAACAATTCACAGGAAAATGATCATCAGAATAAGAATTGTTAGCTGATTAGATTATTGTTGGCATTTGGTACAAGAATATCGCCAGGCACTCAAGGGTAAGTATTATTTTCATCTACTGATGAGGCTAAGAAAGGATTGTGCACCCAATTCCCTGTGCATTAATGATCTGAAGATATTTGGGTTGGGTTGCATTGTTTTCCCCTCTCTTTCAAAGTGAGCCACAGAGCTCTTTGCTGCCAGGAAGTGTAATTTAAGAATATGAGCTTCTTTTGTAAAGGGAAGGGCATAATTAGATGTTAAGAACTGATTATTGCATTGTTCTCCACAGAGATTTCCAAAAGGAACGGCATTTGAAGAAAGAAGGGAAAGTATGCATTGTGCTTGGAAAGTGAGAGATATCTGCCTTAAACATTCTCTGTCTCCATATCTGAAAACTTTACAAGAGATGTAACCCAGCTTTCAATTGCACATCGCCTGGTAGGAGCCCACTGACCAACTGTACCTGCTGTGAGACTAGGGCTCCCACCAAAGGACCAGAAAAATCCCCCATCTCCTCCAGCAGGAATCACTTGGAAAGGAGAACCATGATTATATTTTTCTGAAGGACTTGAAGCAAGCTGAACTTGCACCTACACACTGCTGTTTCCTGCTAATCCAGCCCCAGGGAGCTGACACACCTCATGCTTCCTCCTCTGGGCGCTCAGAGGAGCTAAAGGTTTCTATCAGGCAGCCCTCAGGGAAACCTTTGTAAGAAATCAGCCCTCCTGAGCAGACCAGGACTCATCCAACTCACCCAAACTCTGTAGGACAGACCATAGGCACTTATCCATGGTGCACACAGAGGAGATCCAGGCTTTAGGCTGATACCAACCAAGAACCTCTCTACTCTGTGCCATACTACACAGAATAGATACTCTCCAGGTGCCATCCACCCAAAAGGTGTTAAAAATCAGGCAGATGAACCTCATGCATTTCTCTGGAGGCTCCTGGCACAGTCTCTGGCAGATTGGTCAGGGGGAACAACCAGCACAGACCTTTAGCTGCTGTTGACCTCCGTTTGATTTTCAGCAGTGGCAGCTGGAGGGATGCCCACCCAACTTGAGCACTCACCTTATTACTCTTCTCACAAAGTGAGGACTGCTTCAGCTTTGCTTAACACCTCCTGAAGCCAGAAAGACGTCACCTTCTCAGAGCTGCCTCTTTCTGCTGCTGCTTCTTCCTTCTCAGCCTTCATTATGTATCATGCAGGATATGGAGCTTCTCTAAAATTCACCTTAAAGCTCAGGTTCCTACCAGGAAAACCCCAGCAGACCCTTAATCCCTGTACTGGACTGTTTCCCCTCCACTGCTGGAGTTTCCAGAAGCTCTGATGAGCTGGGAAATGCTGCAGTTTTAAACAACTGGACTTCTTTCTAGCAGTTCTCAAGGAATTTTCCCTCTCTTTCTAGGAAAGAAAACAGGACTTGGTATTAAAGCCTACTCACGGTATCCTTACCATTTTCCAAGGTTGCGTGATTAATGTCTTTAAGGTACATTTTACAGGTCATTTAGATAAAATTTTCCAACTACTCTCATCAGAAGTTTGCTCTAAAATCTCTTGGATGCCATACTAAAAAAAGGTCTAATCCTCAAAATATAATTTATATGAAACAATAATGTAAACCCTATCCTGTACTACCTAAATATTTGCGTCTTATCTACATATACAAGCACACAGGAAAGGTGTAAGAGCACCTCAGCCTTTCTGTTCTACAGTAAAAGGATTGTCGTAGCCCAGTCATGCTTTTATAGCCCTTTTCTCTGCCCCTTTTCTCTTTTTTCTCTGATTTTGTTTTGGATTTTTGTCTCTTTTTTTTTTTTTTTTTTTTTTTTTAGGTCTCCATGGAACCACAGATTCATGGGGATCAAAAACAAAATTAAAAATTAACCCCCTGCACACAAGAAATAAATCAGTTTCACACTTTACCATAATTTGCAAAAACGTGTTTCTTCATGACCAGGCAATTTCTTGAGACCCAAGCCTGAGCTGAAGTCACCATGGCTTTGGAGACAGGTGTCACACTCCTTTTTTTAAATCTGCAATAACAGCCTTTAGCTGTATCCCAATTAACACACTCCGTGTGCCAAACTGTAACGAACTTGCCTGTTCTCTCTGGACCTGCTTGCAGTCTGAGGTGAGAACTAATGAATTGTCGGGGCCACAGGAGGAGGACAAGGACGTGGAAGCAGAGGGGAAGGAATAAGGATACGAACATCTGCGTGCAGAGGACAAAGCTCCCCGCACTCTCCCAGGTTATGCAGCCACTTTGTAAGCATTTGGCAGCTAAGCCATCCCTTTCCTTGCAATCAGTGTTTGCTTAGGAGCAAACCCAAATTCAGTTTGCACCAGAGTTTGTTTGAACACATCCCTTCGCTCCATTGTTGGGATTCGGGATTTTTTTTTTTTTCACTTTCCTTCTATGCATCTTCATCCTTCATGGTTGATTTGGATTATGATGTAAACTAAGCTAACATGACACAGCTGCTCTCTCCAATAACTAAGGAGCTGCCGGCTGCCACTCACCCCAGCTCTTTGGTGGTTCACAGCAGGGCTGGTGGGCTGATGGGAGCCCTCTCCTTTGGCATCTGTCTATGCCATCCTCATGCCGTTTGCTGAGACAAAACCAGTGATGTTAGGAGCATATGGGCAGCCAGAACAGGGGTCATTTACCTTATTTGCCAACAAAGTAAAGGACAAGGCCCAGTGGAATGGGAATATATGGAGAAGAGCTGGCAGAACAGTGGCAGAAGAGGAAACCACAGGAAGGAAGGATCCCAGGAGGCACCTCTGCCCATACGTCCCTTTCTCGTGACATGTGGAGTCTCTGAGCTTTGTATGGAGTATTTGATGCTAAGTTCTGTGAGTTTTGATCAGCTGAGCTGACTCTGCCACACTGAACTCATCTGGCTGAGGTGGAGACCCCACCTCAGATACAGAGCCTGACTCCAAACCTCACTGAAACCTGAGGAAGATTTTGTTGACAATCAAATTCATGTAACAGCTAACAGAAAATAAATCACTTCCATCTGCATGCTCTTGGACTAATAAAGACTTGGTCTGAAATTGGAGGAGCCAAGAACCTGTCAGGGATCCAATCTAATTGTATATCTAACCTGATCAGAAGTAGGAATAATTGGAAACCTTTCATGTAGATTGTTCTTCTTAACAGGACGAGCCACACACCAACAGCCTGTACAATCTGACTTCTGCAAACAAAAGTAGTCTGGATAATTTTGGAGAAGACACTGAGCATTCAAACTTCCAGGTTAGCTATCTCTGTTTGCTGCCAGAAAAAAAAAAAAAATTAGGCACTTTTTCCTTCAGAGTAGTACCCCTAGGCACAAGGTTACAGCACTGGGCATGTTTTAACATATAGGCTGTGCTGAAACAGAGAACTTGAGGAAGATGCTTAGCAAAGAAAAATAGCTCTGAATAGAATGATGTCTGCAGAAACCAGGGATGACAAATCTACTGCAATATGAAAACCTATGTATATAGCATTGTGAATTTAAAAGGTGCTCTGCATAGCAGACATAGCTCAGATATTTATTAAGACTCAGATTCATGAAAAATATCCCCTTTTTTGTTAGCAATTTTTGCCTGCAAAATTAAACTCACTTGTGTGTGCTCTCATAATATGCAAATATTCTTCAAAATTGCTACCTCTCTTTCTATGTCTATAGCATTGCTTACCTAAGTCTCCATCCTCTTTTCAAAGTATCACTTATAGTAGCTGAGAACCTATATATTTTTATAAACCCCTTCATTTTGGGAGTTCACTATTTGCTAAAATTGTCTGGGAATTATAGGTTCAGAGGGTGTTATTTCTATCTAATAATTTTACAAAAATCTTTACATTTAAAAAAAATATTTTGGGGTTTTGTGTGATTATTATAAAAGATAATGTTAAAAATAGAGAAAATGGGATTTTATATCTTAATCAAGTTTAAATAAATATAATCCCCTAAAAACAGATTATCAGAATTTATAGTATTTTGTGAATAATATCAGGAATATACATTAAAATGCATGTTTTGATATATGACCATGTGGGTCTACCTCTTGATTGAGTAAAATGTTTACCAAAAACCTTGAGTGTTTTAAAAAAATGAGCAGAGTTGTATCTATGTATGAAAAGTAAAAATGTTGTAAATAAGGGAGTTGGCTTTTTTTTTCTCTCACAGTTTCAAGCTCCACTTTCTAACTTAAATGCATAAAGATTTTTTTTTTTGTCAGCTTCAGTGCAGAGAAACATTAAAATTCATCTCACCCCAAACCTTTGTCGGGAAAAAAAGATGTTAAATATCAGCAAATGGATCTGATAAGCTGCAGACTATTTCTGCTGTCAGAGAATGACTGTAGGACAAAAACACATGTTCAGGATTTGACATCCCTTGGCATCTTGTAAATAGCCTGCATGAATCCACACCTAAAAACTGCCAACACAAGCAAAATTGTGCCCAAGTTTCTTGTAAGTTAAGCAAGCAAAGCAGAGACATGAAACGTGGTTGGATTGAATATAGAAACCTAAAGACCCCCAAAACTGACCTTGAGATCATTTTAGCGAAAGATCTTCTCTGCACTTTTGCAGCGCCAGCCTGATTTTCTCTGTATAAAGAGCTCTGTGTGTGTGTGGATGGGTGAATGTGCAGGACTGCGTGATAAACACATTATTAGGGAAAAAAACCAACAATTCTCTATAGAAGAATGATAAGAAAAAGGAACTGCTGAGTAATACAAAATAGATCCTTCCCTTTTCTTTTTTTCCTTCTATTTTTTTTTCTTTTCCTTTTTCCTTTTTTTTTAAGTCTTCATTCCTTAGAAGAAATGAGAAGTAATCCCTTGGCTTGGTTTTCTTCCATTTCAACTCCACCCCCACACCAAAAGAAAAACTTTTTTCTGATTTGTGATTCAAAGGACGTCTCTTCCCTGCCTGGATAGGAAATTGTTTTCTCCCTTTTCTGTAAAAACAATAACAACAACTAAAAGGTTAAAAAGAAGGAAAGGAGGGATATTTAGAAAGATGAAGAGGAAACATGTTTCAAGAACCAATTTCTTCTGATACAACACCAGTGTTTGTGCCACAGATGCAGGAAGAGATTACTTCCCTTCTTTTCCCCAGTCCCCGTCTTTTTCAATCTCCCAATTCTTTTCAGAGATGTTGGTCTTCCTTTTTGGACTCAGGTTTGCCCACTGACAGTGGGATGTGTCAAAGCTTCTGGACTGAATGGAGAAAACCTCTTTCTCCTGAAAGCCTGGCGATTGTCTCAGCATTTGAGGGATGGATTATCCAGGGATCTGTCACAGCATTAGTGGCATTTGCTGGAAGGGAAATCCACACTGTGGTGGGAGATGCCACAGTCATGCATCCCAGTCTCCTAAATGGGAGCACATTCCAAACTTTCCCTGGGTGAATACAATTTTTGGGTGTCCTCTATAACAGATTAACATCTCAGCTTTAATTCAGAGTTCAGGGCCAGCAAGGACCACGAGCTGGTCCTGCCTTCAGTGTGGCTGGGACCATGGTGCAAGCAGACATGGGCACCAGGCTTTTTCCAGCCTGAAAAGTGAGAAGGGAAATGGGATGGAGCCTGTAGAGCTGAGAAAGGTTATGGAGCAGTCAAGTGCTTTGTGCCAGGACATGGCTGGGCTGGGGTCCGGGAAGTGATTCTCTCCAAAGGACATGGAACAGCTGGCAGCATGCCTCCTCCCCTCCTCTTCCTCTGAAGCACCCCTGGAGTCAGGATACTGGCTTTAATGACTCAGTAGTCTGCTTGGCTGTTACAGATCTTGTATTTCTGGAGAGAATCAATATAAACACTTTCTTTTGTATTTCCTTATTTTTTTTTCCCCTTACCCATTGTAGTGCCTCTTATTTCACTTTGCTGCCTGTCCCCAGCACCAAAGGAAACCCTAATTCCCAGTGCTGCCCAGCCTGCTATAAAACTGCTCAGTGTGAAACGTAATATGCAAAATAAAATAAAAAAAAAAACAACAAAATTTTTCCCTTTTTTTTCTTTTTTTCTTTTTTTTTTTTCCCTCCTTTTTGGCAGGCTCTGGAAAAGGCCTGTTTCCTGGCAGGAGAAAAAGCCAGCCTTGGCTTCAAGCAGCCACTGACAATTCCCAGCATATGGTAAGAGAGGGAGCTTCCGCCTACCCCATCAGGTAAGTGCCATCTTCCTCAGTGCTGCAATGATCGATGTCACGCCTGGAGAGCGCTGGCTACTGGGAGAGCAGCCAAGCGGCCAACTGGCCAGTACAAGGGAACAGGTCAGGCTGGACAAGGCCTCTGGGTGAGGAAAGCATGCTAGCATAAGCATGCAACCAGGAAACGTGGTGTCTTAGTGCACCGTCATCTGCCTCGGGTTTTTGGCTCCGCAGCCGAGTTCGAAAGGCTTAATTTGCTTACGTTCACACTCAGGTTTAAGTGCTTTCCAAAGGTGGATTGGAGCTTTTTTGCACATGCCTTTCAGCATCGTTTGTGTGCTGTTCCTCCTCCCCTCCCTCCTTTCCATTTTGTTTTTTTTTATTTTCCCTTCCAGTGACAGTTCTTGCTGTTCTCATAACAAGCTTTTCCTTGTTGGTTAGAAGAAGACCTGATCCCACATCCTTTCCAGCTCTGCTCATTGGCTCCATGTTATTTTGAAGCAGTCCACCATGGTGCCAAGCACCAAGGAAGTTTTCTTAAGGTAGCCCAAATTTTGCCCTGTTTAGTCCTGGGCAATGATTCAGCCCCACTTTGGCCTCAGGATCTCCTTCTTTGACCCCACCTTGCACCACACTCTGCGGTATCACAGGAGGGATTGGAAACGTCAGAGCTGCAGAGGGAGGATGTGCATGGCTGCAGTGTGCCTGGGAGGGGGACAAGGACCTGTGTCCTGATCCCACCCTCCCCACAGGGCCCTTGGTGCAAGGCAGAGAGTGGGCTCCAGGCCCCCTTGGTATTTCAATGGGATGGGCTCTGTCTCTGCATGCAGGACTGCTCCCCAGGCTCCCAGTGCACCTTCAAAGCCCCACTGAGCCATTAAGACCAACTCCTCAGCTGTAAATCAAAGCAGCTCCATAACACTTTTTTCCTCTCACCTGAGCCCTGACCTGGAGGGACCACATCTTGTGCAGAGAGGGTAATTCATTCTCCATGCTCACTCAATCCATAGACTCTCGGCCAAGGATGCTGATTATTGCTAACCGGGGTGCAGTTTTTTATCATCCTGGCAGGGCTGAGAGAGCCCTAACTCATTTCACATTGAGCTCTGAATAGCCACTGCCTGGTAGGAAGTTTTGGTGAGGACCAAACCAAGCTGTTCTCCATTTATCCTATGGAGGACTGTGCACTTTGCAGCTCATTCTCCAACACGGAAATAAACTGTCAGTGGCTTCTCTTCTGGCACAGATTGATCTAATACAACTGCCTCAGCGCACACTGCTTGTGCAGACAGTTCCAGTGCACATTACTGTCATTTCTGATGCCCTAAAAGCTGCTGCCTTCTCCCTCCCATGCTCTTAAATGCCTTAAATGCTCTTAGAAAGTGTGGTGACACTTTTACGGGTGGTGGGGCAAGGGTCACAAGCTGAAACTTTGCATGCCAAGAGATGCAAACAACAGATTCGCATCTCTAGGAGGGAAGCAGGATCTGATTTCCTTTGTCAGTAGGTTCATTCATTGTGCCACATAATTATAGATAAACAAAAAGAAAAACACAACATGCCTTAAATTAAATTCAGGATTTTCTGATTGCCACATTAATGGGAGAAAGGTTATCCCAATCAAGTGTATCTCTGACTGCTGTAGGAAATCAAGCTGCTATGGGAATTGTAAAGTTGGGGGTTACTTTCTAGAATCTGTTGTAAAAATCTGAGCTGAGTCATAGCTTTGCCAGTCAATGCCTGGGTGCCATCAGTGACCAAAAGTGCTACAGGACAGTAAATGAGCAGTAGAGACATGTCCATAAGTTTATTCACCTAAACTATCAGGAAGCAATAGGTGCTGATCAGCAAAACAACTAATGCAACTAATTTTCAGATGTCTGTGTTCATATTCAACTGATTTTGAGCCCTTGCACTGGAAACACGTGGGTGTTCATACTGCAGAGGTATTTTAAAATGTTGATCAAAAGCCAGAATATTAAAGTAAATGCTATAGGTAGACCACTGCTTCAATCCCAAAATTCTGGGTAAAATATCTGTTCTAGAAAGGCTACCATATAATATCACATTTTCCTTTTCAGATCTTTTTAAGTGGGTTTCAATTTTTAATTATAAGGTTTTTCCCTTTTATATAATTTGTTTGTTTTATTCTATGATACACAAATCAAAATGTTATATAGCATGACAAGCAGCATATATTTTGATCCAGAAAAATAGAAAATCTGTTATAATTTTATAATCATCCTTTTGGTTTTGAAGTAAACTAAATAAGATAAATATTTCCAGAATTACATTTTCTATGTACTGCTAATACTATTGGCACAACATGAAACATTTACTATTAAACTGGGAAAGAAAAGGTCAGTATTTAAAGCAAACAAATTCCATCCCATCATGTTTCTACACAAAATATCCACTTAGGCTAATTAACTACAGCTCCTGAGCATTGGTGAATGGATTTTCACATTTAACAAGTTCCATGGAGTTCGGCAAGAACGATTATTTCTTTTGAATAGTCATGCTTAAAGAATATTGCTGCCCATCACACGGGATTCATTACTGCTCGGTTTCAAGAGTCTGTCATCCACAGAGGGAGCAGGAATGATTCCATATGACTTAGGTGACAAATCATAAAACATAAAAAATGAATAGCTAACAGCTGTCTGGACTTTTCCTGCTGCAAACAGTTTCCTTCAAGTTGATATTTCCTCATGCTCCTAATTTTCCAAAGAAGACAATCCAGATGTTCCAGCTGCACAGTACAGGTATCTCCAATGCAACCAGCATCTACAGAGAGATCACCAAAGGGCTTCTCTGCTTTTCTCTTCTTCCCCTCGTCTATTCTTTTTTTTTTTTTTTTTTTTTTCCCTTTTAGTTTTTTATTTCTCCTCAGCACGAGTAAAACTTGAGCGTGGCCAGGTGTTTTCACTTCAGAGGCTGCAATGGCAACAACAACTCCAGTGCTTTGGAAGCTAACAAATTTGTTGTGTCACAATTGATAATCAACTCTAGTAAAAGAATGTCCAAATCAATTGAGCTTTAGCAAGGGCAAACTGACTGGACACAGCCAGACTCCCAGCAAAAGTAGGCCAAGCTTGATAAATTTGCCCTTATTATAGCTATTGATGTTTAAATTTCTTCAGGGATGTTGTTACATGGGTGCCTAGTGGTGACAGAGGTACGATGACCTCCTTCGATCCTTAATCTACACCTGTTAGTTGGCTCCCTAGTTGCTTGTGAGTATACTCAAGCTTAAAGGTTAACAAAAGAAAAACAGGCCAAGTTTACGCGACTGCAGCAACGGATCAATGCAGAGTAAATAACCTTCTCTGTCTTATTTCCCCAAGCATTATTGATCCGAGTTCTTTGTTCTTTGTCATGTTTCTGTCTTCTAATCCCAGGGGACGCTAAACGATCGGCTCATATTGGACATGTTAACTGGCACATTATGACAGCTACCATTTTGTCACTCAATGTGATGCTATATATAAAGAACCCTCAGTTCAGGGGTTTCTGAGCTGCTCCCTCCAAAACGAGCCTCCCAAACCTGCTTTTTTTCTTTTGGCTTCCTTTGTCTGCTCACCCCTGCCCCTCAGGTATTTTATCTAGAGGCCTGCCATAACACTAACCTTTTTTTTTTTTCTTTTCTTTTATTATTATTATTAATTGTGCTCCTAAAATTTCCCCATCCTTAAAGATGGACAATAATCCAACAGTTAAAAATAATAGACACTTTTGCAGCATTCAGTGCACGGCAGGAGTTTCAGGCAGCAGCAAATGCTGGTATCAATTCTGACCTGTCGGGGCTTGTTGTTTTTTATTTAGGAACAGGAGCCCTTTCCTTTCATTATCAAGGTTACATTTAAAGGATATTGTGCTTTCCTAAGTGTTCTCAATGGATTTCTATGGGATATTACAGATATCACTCTATCCACACTGAGCCCAGCCTCTGTCTTTCAGCCGAGTGGATGCTCCAAGTATCTTAACAGCTCTATAAACTTGCAGATTTGTGGTGGAAGTCTGTGTTCACTGGGAGACTATTGGATTTCTAACAAAATTAATTGGATTTCCTTCCTTCTGAATACTCCCTCTACATGCCTATCTCGGAATAAAGGCTTGCCAATACTAACTCCCAGAATTATACAGAAGAAAAAAGGGGGAAAAAAAAGAAAAGACATGAACTTGGAAGGCATGGCAACCTACTATTGCTTATTTAGCCTTCCTCACACTTTATCTAGGACACAGAAAAAGCCTATTCTAAAAGAAAAAGCATTTCCCTCCTGTGCCAAAAAACTCCCAGCAAGGGATCCAATCACTGGAGGAAGTGTTGCGTGCCTTTCTGTCACGGCGAGGAGGACTCCATTGGCTGAATAGTGTCATATGGATTTAGGACTCCAAAACTCATAAGGCATTTCTGGGTCTGTCTGGCACTTAATGGACAGCGTGATATAGATAGAGGGAGTAAGACTACATTTTAAACCTAAAAAGAGAATTGATAGTCAGGAGGTAAATTCCTGCCTGCTTCCCCATGCACGGCATTTCCCTGTATTCACCATCACTAATCACCGTGCAAATGTGCTCTGTCCAGTGGACAATAATAGCATTATGACTTTCCTGCTACACAATCTTATCTTTCTCTAAGTCACAGCTGAGTCAATCTGTGCTTTGAACAGGTATTTTTGCTAATGCAGAGGAATCCAGGGGAAAAAAAGCCATTGTATATTTCAATTGAATTTCAAGTTCCTTCACATCTCCATATCTGATAATTAAACCAACTGACCTGCTTCTGCATTGAAGCCTGCAGGAAATTAAGCAGATAATACTCTTTAGGTAGACAGGCTTTGGGGGATAGTTTATTAAAAGAAAAAGGAAGAGCCCACAACCAAACAAATAACATTGAACTGTGAGGCTTGGAGCAGCAGCATCACTCAGCTATGGGGGTTTCCCCCTTTTTTCCACTGATAGCAGGGTTTGGAAACATTAGCAGAAAATCTTCAAAGGAGAACCAAAAAAAAGACATGGAAGAACTTGTCCCTGTTAGGCTCAGTCATTCAAGCCTAAAACTGTCTCAAATATTTAGTAGATTATTCCAATATTAATCTTTCACAGATGGCATGTTCCTCTCTTTCTTTTCTTTTCTTTTTTCTTTTTTTTTTTTTTATTTTTTTATTTTTTTTGTTTTCAATTTAAACCACTAAAATATGCCAAAGCCACAACTGGAACCTGGTTCAGTGTCTATCTAAGAAAATTATTATTTGATTTGAAATGGTTTTGTTTTCTTTTGACATGGTGGAAATATATCCTTTAAAGACATTTTCATCTCCATAAAACATTTGTGTTTTTTGGACATGCTGAAAAACTGAAAAATCCAGGGGTCAACCAGATTTAACAGTTAATTTATTCATTTTTGTCTTTCCAGCTGCAATTACTTTGGGGCAAACCCAACATATGCTAATGTTTTTATAGTATGCCTAAAATGTCATAATAAATTCAAATTATTAATAAAACTGACATGTAAAAGTGGGAGATACCTTGTATGTGGTCATTATGTGTTATTCTTGTTGAATATTTTGCTCCATATTTCCAATCAGCATGAAGATCTTTTTCAAATATGAGAAGATTTATGGCTTTGTTGTTATTAAAGGGTTGGCTGGCTGCAGAAAGGACACATATACATAGTCTATGTATCCACCAGAAATTTAGCATTCACAAGAATAAAGAATTTCTTCTAAGTGAGTTACACAAGTTTTTGTTGGTTTTTTTGTTTTGGTTTTTTTTTTTTTTTTCTCATAAAAATGCATTGTTGCTGTCCTCCAGGTGTCAAACAGTATCTCTGTTTTGCATTCCTCTAATATTGTTTAAAGGGTTTGAATTTTTCTGTTTATTATGTAGCAAGTTCACCTCTACTGCTCAGTAGGATGTTCTGCAAACTGATCTCACTGTTAGGGTGACATCACTATGTTAAAAATAAGCCTTGGTGGCGTATCTGTGATAAAAAATAATATTATTATTCAAATAAAATTATATTTCAACTGTGCAAAAGTCCCAGTGTGTTTGAAGTGTATATTTAAAGGAGACAGCTCACGCTCTCTGTTGCTAGAGAAAAGTTATATTTTACTAAAATACTTTTATGTGGCTATAAAATGTGATTTAAAAAAAGCCCTCTCAAATGATGTCTTGTTTATTTATTAATTTGGCTTTTTCAGCTGTCAGCAATTGAATCCCCTTAGATATGGAAGCAGTTCAGCTTTCCTGATCCTAAATTCAATCTCCTTTCGGAGGACAGATGCAGGGGAGGGACCATCCCAATATTCAGAATTTCAGCTCTTCTCTCTCTTAGGTGCTAGATCCACTCCTGGACGTGGGAGCAGACTCTGATGAGCAGACCAAGACTGGCTTTTATAGAGGTGTTCAGGGGGAGGTTTTGTTTCGATTTCTTGTGTTCTCTCAGCCTGGCCTTTGTCCCCACACAGTGCACTCATCCTCCAAAGAGGGAACAGCAGCCAATTCCACATTTTCATACAATTTGTGCCTTGGTAGGACAGCAGTGATATTCTCAGAAATCACCAGGGATTAGGACTGAGCAGCCTGCATTCTCTCCTACGAGGAGCCAAGTCACACAAACAGTGAGAATTCTCACAAAGCTGGTTAGCAGATTGAGGTTACGTGCTCAGCTGACTGAAAACTGGTAGAGGGGAAACAGATATGTTGGTTCCTAAACCATACAAGAAGGTTCAGAGTGTTGTGTTTGGGTATTGTTTTAATTTCTTGAGAAGGGCTGAGAGGATTCTTGGTTTCCTTCAGACTGTGGTTTCTTTCAGGGAGCGCTGAGGAGTTCAGCTGACCTTGGAAAGGTTGATTTCAGTTTTCCCCTGGCAAGTGGGTCATTGGGTAAAGGACTAGAGAGACAGACGTGTCAGAAGCTCTTAAACTTGTCAGGAAAGATACTTTGCTTCTTCCTGTCGGAAAAAACTGTGTTCAGTATTGTATAAGATACTTCTGATTTTCCTTATGGAATAATGGGACTCTGTCATAGCCCTCGGCTGGGGTAAACTGATGTTAATTCCATCAAATCTCATGTACTGGAGCTGACTTGCTCTAGCTGGAAAACTGGTCCAGGGTCAGAGGTCTGTATACTAAAAAAAAGTTTGTTCTGAAGGGTGGATGCATGCGTAGGCTTGTGTACAGCTTGGCTGGTTTGAGATCTTGGAGAATTTTTGACATTATTAGTAATATTCCTCCTTTCCCCTGTTTTTAAAAAGGACATTTCCATAAATAAAGCTTTTAGACTGTTCAGCAGATTTACCTCCTGCCCTCTCAGGCACACCCTAACCTCTTCTAATAATACAAATGTTATCTTAGTCTAGAAAGTTATTCTTGTCCTTGATGTGCATTTTGTACTCCTGTCAAGAGCCAGAAATGAAAGAAATCAGGGGCAGTGTGAGGAAGGGTCAAACTGAGCATGAAAAGATTCCTCTGCCTTCTTGTAATGTACAAATCAGGATTGTTAGAGCAAACAGCCACCAACGAGCCACATTATTCATAACACTTCACAGTTTTCTCATGGAAGCCGACAAATGTGCATTGCCTGAACATATTTTGTTAATTCGATGGGGTTTTGCTATGAATACAGCTGAATAATTTCAGAGCATTTTCCTGACAGTAATGAGTGGTGCTTTGTACCTTCCCTGGGATGCACATTACTACTGTTTTGCTCATTTTATGGACGGGCAATCTGAGGCATAAGAAAGAACAGGTCAAGTGCAGGATTATGGAAATAAAAGGAGCCTTGACAGTTTTTAATTACTACCTAATATTCTAGAAAAACTTCAAAATACTTTATTTATCTCAGTCCTCAGTTACTGGAAGCATAATATTTTAGAGAAGAGTTAATACTTTTAATTAAAAGATGGCTAAGTATTTACTGAAAGCATGATATTTTGGGGAAGAATTATTACATTTAACTAAAACATGACGAAGTATTTTTGTTTTGCTTAATGAATCTTTAGATGCTAGAAACCTTTGGACCATTTGTTTGATCTTCATATTTAAACATGATTTTAACAGTAACAGTTCACCCATGGCACTAAGAGACATCAGTTGCAGAAAAACACACTAATACGGACCAGAGCTGAATTAAACTGTGTTGATGGAGATAACCAGTTGCATATGTTTTTAGTTAGCAGGAGCCAAATCAGATAACCACCATACAGAAACACTGGGCCTGATGGGCATTTTTAAAAAAATATTTTTCTGAGAAAAGACTGGATTGCAGCCTGAGTCTTGGTTACTGTGGTCGTACATTTGTACTCGGGAATTAGGAAAAAGAAATTCTGGATAAAGTGAAAACATGACTGGAGAGGAAGGAAGAGCAAAGTATGTGAAGGGCAAAGACATAAACATTGGTGCTGTTCTCTTCATGTTACTAGACAAGGACCTTCTATTGATTTCTCCGGGCATGCTTGCACTTCCTTCCCTCAGTGACTAATGATACGCCCTTTGGGTTATGATGACACTGCATTTCATAGGCCTGCAGGTCGAATTCCTGATGTATTCTCTGCCTGGCTCTTACTTTAAGTCATTGTCCTGCTCCAAGCCAGGCTCTTCTCAAACGTGAGGCAAATAAGGAAGGGAGATAATTTACGTAGTGCATCGCAGGTTTGGAGAATAAAGCACAACACTTCAAGTAGGTTCAAACATAGCTGGATATTGTCTGAGGCCTCATTTCCAGTCCGTGGCATAGCATGGAGTCTGGTGTCTTTAATGTTTTTCTCACAACAGTTTCCAGAACTCTGTTTCCTTCTGCAGGATCCCCAAAGTGCATATGTGTTAGGCACACATTTCCTCGCCCACCTCTGCGTTGGAACACAGATTTGTTTTAACTTTGATTAACAATCCTCCACAGAAATTTAAAGAAAGAAGTGACTGATTCTTCTCTCACTTTCAGTAAATTAGGAATAATTCCCCTCTCCCTCCCACCCCTAGGCCATGGAGTTAACATAAATAATGTGAAAGTGGTGAAGGTGACAGAAGAGTTAGGCTAAAAATGAAGAAACCTACTGCCTTCAACACTGAGAATATGGGGTGCAAATTATATCTCGGCCTATTTAATTGCCAGGCAAAATGTGGGACAAGAACTCTTGGGGGCTCCCAGTCACCAGCAATATGAAGGATTTGATATAAGTAGCCCGTAATAGCTGCTCTGGACAACCTTCTTCTCATGTTCAAGAAGCAAAAACAGCAGGAGGTTTTCAGAAGCGTGAAGAAGTAAGCATCTGACGTTCACTTACTTTTAACAAAAGTTTGTCCTATGGCAACCCTGAGTGCCTTTGAACATATCAACCTATATTCCTCCAGCAAACTAGCTTTTGGGTAATGAACTACAAAAGCTTCTCCAGTAGCCATCTGGAAGACCAGTAATATTACCGATGAGATTCTGATTAATGGCACATAACCTAGAAATGACTGATTTGACCTAAAGGCTTTTTTGTTTGGTTATGGTTTTTTTCACAATACTCAATACTGTTTCTACTGCCTGGAAGAATACTTTTGTGAAGCCAGAGATCCCATCATTTAATGTGCAAAATTTAGGTTGTCAGTCAGTATGCCTAAATAGCTCATGTTTGTAACAAAATGTAGCTATCAGGCTTTTTCTTGAGTGTTTCATGATGTAAATGGGAATTACTGATCCAGAGATTGAGTTTACAGCTCTGATTTGAAATTTCCAGTCTCTCAAGAGAGTACTCTGACTTGAGAAAAACTTAGAGGGCATAAAAATACATTCCTAATAGTCAAAAAAAGCCCACTGATCTTGAGAAGCCTCCAGACTTTTTTCCACAATTTCCTATTCTTACAGAATACTTAGTACAGAGAACAGTTTAAATAAATGCAGACACACTGTCCCTGTCTCGCCTTCATTTGGTGCTAAATTCCCCAGAGAGGAGAGAACTATTTCTCAGCTGAAGTCCGGGGAACTGCCTTTGGTTCAACATTTCCTTCTTGAGTTGCACAGTATTTGTGCTGCTCTTCTGCCAGGTGTTGATAGGAGAGGTTGATTCATAGAGCTTTATCAGGTCTAATCATTGCTCTGGTCACTAGTTAGGGTGGTTCATGTTCCTTCTCCTTTTCCCCACCTGCCCAAACACATCAGCCAGGGGAGCACTGGGTAGAAAAGGCTGCAGGCCAGGCGCTGTGCTCCCTCTTGTTCACTTTGGCAGTGTTAAGAGGCATCAGTTTGGCTGGACACCACAAATTCTGCTCTCAGGGCACATAGACCAACAAGGACAGGGATGCAAAGGGAACAGGGAAACTTTCCAAACTCCCCTCTGGCTGCTGAACAGGGCGGGGCTGACAGAGACTGGGAAAGAAGAACCATTAGTCATGTCAGATTCCAGTATATTTGAAATCCAATGAAGACACCGGGTCAAGCTTAGGCAGGACTCACACCCATAACATGTGAGGCCCTCAGAATTACCTGCCACAGGCCAGTGAAAAGAAGACACACAAGGCTGAAGTCAATTTTTTACTCTGTTATTCCTGGAACTGTTTTTCCTGTTTCATTCCTCTTCCTTGTGTTGCCACCATTAGGAGGTGCTGGCTGGATGCTCTCAGAGTGGTCTCCCAGTGCAGAAATACATTGCACCAGCTGATAGAGAAATACATTCACATACAGGGAATTCCTGAGATGACTGCTAGTTATAGAAATATAATTCAAGAGCCAAAATCACATGATCCTTCTTGGAACGAAAAAAATGAAAATCAGCAAGAATTTTCCTCCATTGAGGATCTGGAATTCTATGCCATCTCTTAATATCCAACAGACTTCTTGAGTGTCTGGTGTGATTTTTTTAGGTGAAACATATGATAGAAATGGAAAGCTTAATCAAGTTTTCTGAGCTTACTAATTACTCATTCTTTGGGTTTATTTTCTTCCTTGCTTTGCCTGACAATTGAATGCTGCAGCAACGTAAATCTGAGAGGTTCGTTTTGCTTTCAACTAGCTCTTAAAACACCTTTTCTATATACACACAGAGATTAAAATAAGAAAGAAAGTATGTCAGCTGTATGATAACAATGAGGAATGGCTGGACAGAGGATTGGACTCCTTAAAATGAGTATGTTTACCAACCTACAATTGATTAATTACCAGGGATTTTAATTGTAAAGCTCTGGCTGCAATTGCTATATTTCACAGACTAGGATCAGCAGCTATTTCATCTACCTGTAATTTTATTTCTATACCAAGTGCCTGATCATGAGAAACAATAACTGTCAGCAGTGTAAATTCCCACAAGACTTTGAAGATTTACTCTGACTAACTACAGATCCATCCAATATCTCTCAAGATCAGTCTCTACCTGTCCCAGACTGAGAAGTAATGTGGCTGTAGACTGTAACTGTTTACAGAAGTGGGAGCCCTCAATAGGTCAGTGCATGAAATCATTCCTATTCCTCCACAGTAGTTTGTAAAGTTTCCAAAGAGCTTTCCAGGCTTTCTGGATGAAAACCACTATATAAATACAAGATGCCATTATTATTTATTGTTTCGGTTTGACAGAAAGATGGAGGGTTTCATTTTGACTTTATATTTCCACTTCGCCTTTGTTTCATAACTTTCTGACATGTAGAATTTTCCTTTGTGTTCCTTGCAAGCCTTACAACCTCCCTGTTAAGTCAGAGAGGTTGGGAATGCTACGGCCACAAATAAGAATTAAATTAGAGCAATTTTTAATTATTTTTTGTGTTCTTATGACATACTATAGATGATACTAAAGGCCCCAATTTTCAGTGTCCTGTATCAGAGACTAGTTAGTTCAGGATTTTCCAAAAGAGAGCAAGAAATCCACTTGTGGTCAGCTCTGAAAGGCCCTTACATGAAGGGATATTTCTTTTTTTTTTTTTACAACCTTTCATTCCTACTAACCTTGGCCCTTAGAAATAATACCCCATATTACTGTGAAAAAGTTTCTTTGCTGTCTTTAATAGCAGTTAATTTTCTTCTCACAGCTGTAAAGAGGGTAAATGATGGAAAATACAAATAGCAATATTTACCTGCTGTTAATTTGAATACCACAGAATTTAGCCACAGTTCACATGTATCTGAAAAGTGAGATATCCACCTAATTACTGTCCCTCATACAAATATTTTTTGCCCTTTAATTCATCCCATAGTATTTTGTGGTGAGAAACCTCATAATTATGCTATAAATATCATTTCTTCTTAAATGTTTAATTTCCTAAGTTCTAATAAGGTAAATATTATTTGTTTCTACTTTGAGCAATCCACAGCTTTGTTGACCACAGGGAAAAACTGCTGTTCAGTATGGCTATTCTTCTCGAGACAGCTGGAGTCTCAATCCAGTGTCATTTTAAAGAACCTTTAGAACAGTGGATGAGAGACTCAGCTCTCATCCCATTACCAGCTTTATTTAATCTAAAATGCCTCTGAGAGAGAGAGACTCCCTTATCTCTGGGTTGTGCAAACACACCGCTGCACACTGATACAAGATCTGTTGTGAACTGTGTAGGAAAACTGGTGCTGAGTGGAATCCTAAGTATGTGAATCCAGCAGGTAAAACAGGACAAGGGGAAGGGCTGAGGTCTATGGCTGTGTCCCAGATACTGGAGGAGAAGACAACTGTTTCTGCAGTGCACAGAAATGAGAGGAGCAGGCATGCAGTTTCATGGATACCATCACCATGTTACTAACACTAATATCTTTAGCACAGCACAAAAAGAAACTAAAGAAGGCGTGTGCTGTCTAACATATTATGGTGCTCTGTAATGCCCCAAATGCTGAAATACTCATGTAGACGTTTTTTGGTGTTGTTGTTTTAGTCATAATTGCTCCAGTGTCAAATGAGATTGTAATGAGAAGTGGAGCTGTTACAGAAAGTTCACTGTTCTGGAACTTCTGTGAGATGGTGTCAAGTAACAACTTTTTTTCCCCATGTTTTTCCCACTTTTGCAGCTGCCTCTTCATTCCCTGGTTTGGAGACTGACTCAGAAAATAAGACTAAGCTTTAAAGCTAGCTGAAAAATAAAGGGTGGAGATGTGAAAAATGTCAGAGACTTGGCATTCTTTTCATTAGCTTTCAAACTTTTACAACATTCCTTAATAGTCTTGTTTAATACTGGTTGTTCCAGCCACTTTTAGAAGATATTTTGGAAGACATGAGGCCTAGATATGCAAACAAGAAGCCTGATGACTTAGGCACAGACCAACCAAACTAATTCCAGATGATCCGTATGCATCTGATAAGTCAGAACCTGGTGTTTCATTATGGTTCTTTTTGTAAGAACCATGTGCAGTATATAGGTTGAGATTATCTAAGCCACAGACTGAACTTGTATGAACAAAATGGTAGGGATAAGAATATTTTGGACTCATTTTTCAGCACATTTGTGTGGCAGGGTTTACACAGTGTGTGGTTAATGTGGGTTGTAAGGCCCCTTTCCCTTCAAAACCACACTGAGATATTTGATGACCATTCACAGTTATTTTATTTTTAAATCTCCGCTCTTGCAGATCCAAACAGGAGTAACTTCAGCTCACAGGAGTTAACTAGTACTGTCTGTCTTCTAGATCTACTTTCTGCAAAGAGCATTTAATGTTAGAATTGGCCTTTTCTGCTACGGAATTGTTTTTGCTTGACTTCACCCTGAGCCGAATGGGAGCTCCTCAATTCTTGCACAGAGCAGTGAAAAGTCTAACCTACTGCTCACTTTTGAATACTTAAATGAAACACCTGAGTTTGGAGACCTGGCTGTAGGACAGAGGGACAGTGCCAGGGAGAAAACCATCTCTAAAGATCATTGTGGGAATTCAATTTAATATCTGGATGTGTTGTTCTTCCTCTGTCAGCCCAGAGGACCCAGGGCTAGCAGATTCCCATCCACTTCAGCCCACTGCCTCAGGTTACATTAAATGAATCCAGACCTCAGATGAGCTGTCTCAAGAAGAGGAAAAAAAAAAAAAAAAAAAGGAATCAAAATCAAAACCATACACTAATATATCAGTAAAGCAGCAAAGAAATAAAGGGCGGAAAAAGGGATAAATGTACCTGTAGGATGAGAAGTGCAGCACACCGAGTATTTCCATCTTCCAATTGCTCCCTCTGCTGCCTGCAAGACAGTGAGAGGGCAGCCAGGAAGAGATGTGGTCTCCGTGTGGCTGCCCAGGTGGGCTCTGCATCCTTCTTCCTCTCCCTGCTCTCAGCATTAGAGATTCCGACAGTTCCTAGATAAAGTTAAAGACTCATGTAGTGATCTTCACACTAATTGGACTGTAATGTATAGCCTCGGTCAAGCAAATCTCTCCCAGCACTCCTCTCCACAGACGGCAATCAAGCCATTTACAGAAGATGCATCGGCTGCTGGGACCCTGGAGTAACCTTAAACTGCACTGGCCTTTTAGCAGAAAACACAATTAATTTTGATACTGAAGGGCAATTAGGACTGGGGTTAAAATAAAAAATCTTCTGAACAGAGAATGTCAAAGACTGGGAAGGAAACTCTTTCCCTGTACGCAGTGTGTTGAAGGTCTGTAAGCACAGCAACTGTCAGCTCACAGTAATTCAGGTCGCTTTAGAACCCCCCTGTTTCCGTAGAAGAAATGTAAATTCAGATTAATAAGCACCATGCTCAAACCCCACAAAGACTGATTGCCACTTTCTTTCAGTCTTTGCTGTCAGAGTGACCACAGCTTCTTCTTGTTCTTGCTGGGAAACCTGCTTTAACATCCCAGAATTTAGTGAAATAACCAAATGCATTTATTTTGTTCAGTTTCATTTCCAAAGGAAAATGCTCTCCCAGCTAACACTCTGCAAATCTCAGCTCAGAGCAAATCATGTCAGAAACTCTGTAAACTTCTTTTTAGAAGCACAGAAGGTGTTTACAGTAACGCACATCTACATGCACCAACATGCCCTGGCATATGTGAAAGGCAGACAGAATTTTGGCCTCACCTGTGCAAAAGGCTCAAATCCATGTGAGTATCCATGACTTTACTGTGAAGGTGGTGAGGCCTTGGCACAGGTTTCCTAGAGAGGTTGAAAATGCCCCAACCCTGGCAGTGTTCAAGGTCAGGTTGGATGGAGCACTGAGCAATCTGGTCTAGAGGAAGGTGTCCCTGCCCCTGGCAGGTGGTTGGAGCTAAATGATCCTTGAGGCCCTTTCCAACTCAAACCATTCTATGAATCCTGTCTGTGAACTCAATCAAATGCACCAGATTTGGTTGTGGGATTTTCTTTATTTATTTCCTCCCAGGATGATCAGCTGAGCACTCAGCTGAAGTCCTGGAGTGCCACTGGCACAACCCAAGCACCAGAAAAGCCATTCAAGCACAAAGAGGAAGACAATGTTCAATGTGAAAATTTTAATTCTGCATCTTTTAAAGACAAGGGATAAAAGATGAATGCCCAGAAATCATATCTGAAATCCTGATCCAGCAACATCTAATGGGCAAATGGAATATCTCCATGTGTGCACACACAGAGTGTCTAGAAATAGCTAAAGGAGGGTGAGAAGGAGTCTTCATGTAATAACAAAAAATGAAGATTCTCTTTCCTTCTATGCTATCAAAACCACTGATTATTCCTTGTGTTTGCAGGTTTTCTTTTCCAGTGACAGAGCCCTCCATTCTGCATTGAGCTGATTTCACATCTGAGACTTGCTCAGCCATCCCAGAAGTTTGAATGAGGGAACCAACAAACCAATGTTAGATTTACACAGTGGGTGGGTTTTGTTTTATTTAAAAACAGCATCCTGGAGGAATCTGTCAGTGGCAAAAATGGCATTAGAAGCACTAGCAGAGAATGGAGCAATGGAGTTCACAGGGTTCAATCTATTGTCTTTGGGGATTGATTCAATCTCTTTTTTGTCAACTGGTTTAAGTTCCAGGTCCCCCATTCCCATTAGCTGCAAGGAAGGGTAAGGAGCCCAGAGTAAACTCATTTGGGCCTTTCAAGTACAACATGATTCATATTTGTGTGCAGCCTCTGTCATGGGCTGTGCACAGAACCCCTGTCACCCTCTCAATCTTGTGCCAAAGGGGGCAGGTGGACAAGATAACTTAATAGTCTTATTCATTTGGAATTTCTCTGGTTATGGGGTAGGTGACCTTGTTCAGTGAGAGAGAGAAAGCATTTAAATCTTCAGCCCAAACTCAAGTTTCGATGTAAGCAAGTTTCACAGAAGCCAGACTTAACATTTCTTCACTTGTTGTCTTGAGGTTTCTTCTGGTGTCCCTTCATGAGAGTGATGCAAGGCCTCCAAGGGTAGCAAAAATATTAATCCACTGTGTTCCTTCAGCTGATCTCAAAGTAAAAAAATCTTGCATGACTTGCATGAGGGACAGGAGCTGGTTTAGTGTCTGAAAAATGTGACTGTGTGTTGTAGCCAGACTTAAGAGGGGTTCCCACATCCACACAAATGAGAGGTAGGAGGGCAGAGCATATCCCATCCTCTCCTGCAGAGACTGATCTGCATCAAATCATGCAATCAAACTACTTGATTGCTGATTCAGTACCAGTTGAAGTGAACACTGAAAACTGGAAAGGATAAGAAACATGGGATTTATTATTATTATTGCTTTCTTGGGTATATTATAATTTCCTTTTCTGGAATTTTATGCAATGTCTAAACATGGAATCACAAATGTTAGTCTGGATGAAAGAGAAAACAAACTTCTACATTTGAAAACAAATAGCATCAAATCTTACAAAGGTATTAACAAATTCTTGTGACACGAATGCCCTTGCATTTTTATACTGTGAAGCACGTGAGCATCCAAAGAACTATTTAAATGTTGTGGGCTTTTTTTTGTTTGTTTTCACAATCCTTCCCATGGTGATCCCTAGCTGTTCTAGTTGCTAGTACAGGCATCATCATGTAGCTACATGCCAAAATGGACCAAAAAAAATTTGCAAAACATTCTCATATTTTTGAAGCTCAAACGGCACCAATATAGCTTGAGGAAAAAGAAAAAAATTCAAAAAAATGCTACATTGGCATTTTTCACACACATAAACAAAATCACCATGTATTTTTTCACTGCAAAAATTCAGTTGTGATTTTTGCACGATTTTCATTAATAAACAATTCATCTGTCACGATTTTCATCCAAAGAAGGGAAATCACCTACAAATTCTATTTAATTAACCTTTACAGCCCCCTTGTGAGCTTGGCATTATTATCTCCTTTTCACAAATGGGCACATTGAAACACAATGAGCTTCAGTGACTTCCTTACAAGTAAAACTACATAGCAGGTCAATGGCAGAGCTTGGAATAGATCCCAAATCTCTTGGGCCCCAGCCCTGTGTTTTAAGTGCTACAAACCTGGCCTTCTTAAAATGGGTGGTGTTTGAGATCGTAATTTTTTGTTTTGTTGAGTACAAGGTGCTCACATCTGGGATAAAACTCTGGAAAGCATCTAAGAAATGCCAGTGCAATTCAAGCATCTAAAAGAGCGTCTAAGAAAGAGAAACAAGCTCTTTCATTTTGTTTAAGGGCTGTACACAAATGTCTCTGGTGGAAAATAAGGAGTCTTTAAGAATGATGTGTGACTTCTAGTGATGGAGCCTGGGTTAGCAAGGGTATTTATTTTTCCCTTCATTAAGAAACAACTTATCATTCCACTAAAGGAGCTGTTAATGAGTTTGTTCACACTCACTGAGAAATGACTGCAGGATACTCCTCAGAGAACTTACTCTGAATGCATACATAAACCAGCCGGAGCTCTAGGTACAACCAACAACCTGCGGAGGGAGAGGAAGTGCTTTTGGATTTCTGCCTTTCCGTCTGTTTGCTTCTTTGTTTGTTTTTCCTCCCCCTCCAGTGCTGTTGCACAGATCTGCGAGGAAGCCGGCAGGTTTGGAGCATGCAGGCTGGGGTCGTGGTTCCTGGACTGCCCCCAGATCTGTGCAAAGGGCGCAGCATGGTGCTGCCAGGAGGATGTGCTCAGTCTGCAGCTCTCCAGGATGCCAAGACCTGCTGCCCTAATCATCAGGAGGGGCCATGCCCACATGCCTCGCTGCAGCCTTGCTGTGGCCCTTCCTCCATGGCATGGGCTGGCTGCCCTCGGCACTCGGAGCACTCCAGCCTGGGGAGCGCTCAGGTGCTGTCCCAGCAGCACAGGTGAGGGCACACCCTCTCCCCAGCAGAGGAGGACAAGCAGGCACTGCTGGTTTCCTCTGCCTCTGCTTCCAGCATGGCCTCAGGCTGCTGGCTTGGGGTCTGTGCACTCCTGTACAGGGCAAATTTTGGGATTCCCCAGTACTGGAAAATATTCTCCTGGCACGATTTCAGACACCCTTGAGATGTTACAGGTTTCCAGTGTGGGTAAACACATAATTAGACTGCACAATGCTATCAGAGAATTACTGAGCAGACAAGGCAGCCTGCCCACTTGGGCAGTCCAGGGATGATTGTCAGACTGCTCCTCGTGTCTTCAGACTGTTTCCAGCAAAACTGGATGTCTGTGTCTGGGATATATATATAAGTGTATATATATATAATCTCACCATCCACCTATTGTCCTCTTGTTCTTTTTTGTCAGCTGTTTTGAGAAGTATTTCCGACTCAGCAGCATGAATAATTGTTGGGTTTTCTTGTTTGTTTGACAAAATGTGGATAACAAATGGCATCATTTGCTCTTCAGACTCCCGTTCTACCCCGAGAAGCCCCACCCTGACCTCCAAAACGAAATCAGTAACTTCACTGCTCTTCATTTCCTCATCCTGTGTCTAAATCCAGGGGAAGTGGGTTGAGACCTTTTGCACATAATCTGACACACGGCACGCAGGGCCGGAAGGCAGAAAATCATTTCAACAAAAGGCCAGAGCTCTGGGTTAGGTAAATTCAGGAAGGAGAGAGATAGGAAATGGCAGTAATGTCGCCAATAGACCAAGAGGATCCTGGCACCAGCCAGGGTGTGAAATATGAGGTTGTGTCTAACAAGGACTGAATAAAAAAAGTTCAGCTCACTTTGAAACATATGACACCAAAGACATTTACAAAAACAGCTTTGGAGAGGAGGTGGGAAGACATTTGTTTTCTTCAGGGAAACTGCCCTCAAAGAAAAGAATCATGTTTAATATGTAGGGCTGGGACAGCAGAGGACTCACCCAGCCATGTGACATAATCCCAGGATGAGTTTCCCTACTTTGAATCTCACCTTTCAGCCATCCAAAGGCCCTATAGTCACCTTATGGGGGCAAATGTGTGTATATTTGTGCAAACACTTGGCTCATAGCCCTACATACACGCAGTGAGGTTTCACTCATGCTGTCTTTATAGACATCACTGTTACTGGAAGAACTCAGTTCTACATTTTTTTTGAGTACTTCCAGGAATGGTGAGCCCACCACTTCCCTGGACAGCCTGTTCCAATGCTTGGCTGCCCTTTCAGTGAAGAAAGTTCTCCTAATATCCAATCTAAACCTCTCCCAGTGCACTTTGAGGCTGTTTCCTTTTGTCCTGTCACTTTTTACCTGGGAAAAAAGATTGACCCACACCTGTCTACAACTTCCTGAGCTGGAAATAGCACAACAATATCCTTTACTAACTACTTTGGCAGCTCCTTGACTGAATCAGGAAGTTCAGAGGTAGACTGAAAGGAAGGAGAAAAAAAAAAGAGAATAAAAAAGCAGAAAAAAAGCCCAACACACACACTAAAAAAACCTGGGACCCAGATAACTTGATATTTTTTCCCTGAAACTTTAAAACTTGCTTGATATGAGCTTGATTTGTTTTGTCAGTAAAGGGTTAAAGTTCTCACTTTCAAACAAGTAGGTGGATGTTCTATTAAAGGCAATGACAGTTTTGTTATTAACACCAATGAAAACAGGATCCAGCTCTTCATCACCCATCTACCTCCCAGTAAACCCACATAGCCTGAGAGAATAGAAGTTCCTTTTGACGGTTACATGTTTTGCTACTCTGTCCTTGGACCCCATCTGTGTCCTCTACCTGAATTAAAATGAACCCTCCTTTCTTTATCCTCCCCTGACTTCATTCCCACTGACCCTCTATTCAGCTGATCTCATTTAAGACTGAGTGTATTTTATTTCTTTTACGACTTTGTCTTCTGTAAGAAACTCCCAGTCCTTCCAACCTCATGCCACGTGTGACATTCTGTCCCCATCAAAAATCAGATCATTCCTTCAGAATAAGAACTGGCACCAGGTCAATGTCCTGAAGATGAAAGGAAGGGTTAAGTTTACTTTCAATATTGGAGGAGGGTTCGGAAATAAATGTTGAGGTTAAAAAGTCCAGATGGTAATTCAACTGTATCCCTGCTATAAACATGATTTGATTTATGGGAACCACTAATGGTATCTCAGTTTAGATCTGGATGGCTTTGCTTTCTCTCATCTGTAGCTTGAAATTCATCGGATTTTTTTTCACTCCCACCATGAATCTTTCACTACAAAGAGTTACTCCTATCAAGAATTTGGGAGTTCTTTAAAACCCAGCAATTGATAAACGTTAACAATCCTAATCCATGCAAATTGCCGTCTGAAACCTTTATTTATAACACTAAGCGGATGTTCTTATTCAAAGCAGTCTAAAAGAGCTCTGACAAGTTCAGTCTTACAGAACTGTATCTCCTATTGCTGTTTTCTCTCTCCTGTCCTTCGGGGATCAAACTGAATCAGTTTTCACTTTTTTTCTGACGTTGCGATTATTAGGTTTCTCAGTTTTGTCAGAAAAATCCATCAGAAATGTTTATCTCATGGGGCAAATAGCAATGGAACAGCATGTTTATCACTTCGAGGGCCATAATCTACAGGCAGCAATGGCCCCAATCTGGTTTGTTTTAAAACACAGAGGCTGAAAAAGAAAAATGCCCATGTCTGAAATATGTGATGGAGATGTGCAGAACTGCATTAGCCCTGACACCCATTTCTTTATGTCTCTATATTTCGGCTGTCAGTCATTACATATATGTTGCCTGAAGTCCTTACAGTTTACTACTTCCAGCCTTGAAAAAGCAAAACAGTTGGCCTCAACCGTTAACACCTAAGAAAGGTAGCTTTTCATGGTGGACTTTGCAGAAATTTGTGTTCCCAAAGGAGTTACTCTAAACTGCAGGCTCCTGGAGGAGGTAAAAAATCTGGTTTAGGATATGGGGAGAGAAGTGCTTTAAAAACAGTCATCACAGATGGTCTCTGTATGACCACATTCATGTTATGTCTGGGTACCCACTCTGTGTTTAAGAGACACCTAAACTGTAGATAAATGTCCATTTTTAAGGCTATCCAAACAAGCAGAATAATAAGTAGATCAATGTTTACAAGACACATTTTTTTCCTTTATGCATGCCATGGAGAAATAACACAGAGCACAGCACACAGTGAAAAATGAAGAGTGTCTTAGGAATACCCCGGCCTCATTTGTTGGGTCAGCGCATAATGAAAGAGTAACCAGGTATTCAGGATCTGAGTTTTACAAGGATTTATAGATGCATTGATTGGTTTTGAATTACTTGTGTCTCCAAAGACTTGCAATGTGCTTCCACCAAACCACCAGCATTTCTCCTAAACTCCTCAGGCTGAGGGAATGTGGGAGTGAAAGAGAGCAAATAAACCACATGGTATAGACAGCAACTAATTGCCTCTTGTGACATTTTGGGGGTACAAAAGAGATGTGGTCACCACAGGCAAGGCAGGAAAGGGAAAGGGAAAGGGAAAGGGAAAGAAACTGAATATATATTAAGATCCCTTCCAACCCAAGCCATTCTATGACTCTGTAAAAATAACTGTAAGAGATCAGAGACAGACAGACATTTCAGCCAAGTTATTCTTATAGAAACCTCTCCTTAACAGATTGGAAGGAAACCAACATATAAACAGGAGTTTTCAGGCAATCCAAGCCTGCTGATTTTCAAGACTTGTAGTCAAATTTGCTTGGTGTTTCTCTGTAGAAGTTGGCTCTTATCTCCAGCTGTGGAACTGATTTGCTGTGTGGTATTGAGTAAATCATCCTGTTTCATTACAGACTTGGTCTGCACACAACCTCCCGCCAAAATAATAAAAGGTGAGAAGTCAAAATCAATTTCATTAAGCTGGAACAAGTCAATATTTGGATGCTCTATACTGGGAATGAGAGTGGTTCAAAGTCAGTACCTGAAGGGTAGTTTTAAATGGACAAAATAAAAGCCATCAAAATAGGAAAATTGGACTTTGTGAACTTAAATCAAAGTGTGTTCCTCTTACAATTTACACACCTGGCTAAAATACTGCAAGATATATGCTTACAATCACTAAATATTGCTATTATTACATGAATGTTGCAAAAACCACTGACTATCCACTGAAGGTAAGCGCTGAGATGTCTAGTCTGAGACTAAGTAGCACAAAGGCCCTGGTTGCATTTAAAAACATCCTGGTTTTGCTTATATGGTGCATAGCTCCATGTAGCTCTGTGTAGCATTCTTGTCTTAGTGTAGCTGAATGCTGTTCTTCATTGACTTATTCTGAACTGGAATGAGCCTGCTTTAACATGCCCTAGGACATCCATTGTGCTTTTGTACTGGTAGATCTAAACTGGTACCAAATTAACACTTTCATTTAAATCAGTGCAACATAATGTGTATGATCACCAACAGAACCAATTCAGTGAGAGTTGTCTTTAAATGAGCATTTCAAATCTCTTTGGCTGCAATCTGAAGTGTCTACAAGAGGTACCAGGATCAGATCTTTCCATACATATCAGCTATATTTTCCATGATACGTGCAGAGTATTTGCAGAAATAAATGGGAAGATGTTTTTCCCATATGTGCATGAACTCTGAACTCCAAGAGTTCAAGTGGGTTCAGTTGTTCTCCTCAAACTGTCATTCTAGTCCTAATTAGTACATGGTGCCGTGAGCAATTTAAATGGAATATATTAATAGAGGAGAATTCAGGGGAGGAAAAAAGAAGCCCTCCCCCATGGCCCTGCCTGCAAAAACTCTTAAATAAACAGGGGATTTCTTAAGGGTGCCTCACACCCTTGCCACCTCCCCCTTTCCCTTAACAATAAAGATCGAGGGTGGGAGATGGAGAAGGTCCGGATGCTGTCTGCCAGGGAGGGTTTCCCACAGGAGGAGATAGCTGTAGACTCCCACTGCTTCCAAGGAGTCGTGGGGGATGGGGGGGATGCTGAAACTGAGCCATGATGGTTCAGGGAAGTGCTGTTTTATTTAAACCCTCAAATGGCTTGACATGCCCCTGGTACTTTCACTGCCTAATTATAAATGAAAGGAAAACGGCAAGAGAATCCCCTCCTGTTGACCATCTCCCACTTAGCAAGGCAGCACATGTCGCAGTCTCTACCTTTTTAGCTCTGTCCTTGCTTTTATCCTTCTGCAATTTAATCCTAACTCAATTATATTATTACAGCGTGTCACTTTGAGTCACTTTCCCCCTTATTGGCATATGGCTCTTTTCAGTTTCACTGCTAATTCTTTTCCAGTGGACTTGTTTAAAACGTACTCATTTTCTGCTTAGACTCTGTGTTATTCACGCATCACATTTCTGCAATGCCTGGCTAACTTCCTCGGGAGGAGAACGGGAGCCGGGGATCTTCGCTCTCTGCATATATTTGCTGGAGTTTCCATCCCGAATTGTCAAAACACAAACTAGATGGCAGGAAAGGTGAGCAGCATGCCCTGTCTGTCAGAAATGTGGAGAGGAGGCTGCCCTCCACTGGGTCTATTCCAAAGCCCTGGGCTGGAGTGATGAGGAGAGCTGGTGAATGCTGAAAACTGTTTTCTGTCTCTATTGTTTTTTATTTTCTTTTTACATTCACCCCCCCCCCCTTTTAATTTTCAAATGCATGTGCTGACTCCTTGTGCTTCTTTTGACTTTCCTCCTTGTGTCATCCACAGCACAGGCTCTTAGCAAGATAGTCATGCAGATCCTGGTTTCCTGGGGAATATTCCAACTGCCCATCCATTCAAGTTGACTTCAGATTTCAGTAAGGGGTACTTGACTGATAGCTCATTAACAAATGGATCTAAGAAGTCACTACTGGAGGTATTTACATGTAAAGAAAATAATTCTGTGGTTCTTCACAAGCAGAGAAAGAGGACAGTTTTGAAAATATACCCATTTTCCCCCTCTTTCTGCTAGTAAGAGGAGATGGTAACTGCTGAGACAACCACAATGCTGTGAAGCCCCAAATGTCACTTTCCTAAAAGAAAAAATAAAAATCCCTTTTAAGTTTTCACAGAATCCCAGAACTGTTTGGTTTGGAAGTTCATTTAGTTCAAACTTCCAAACCAGGTCAGGGACACCTTCCACTAGACAGGGCGCTGTCTTCCTTAAGCTTGTTTACAAATGAAATCGTACTACAATGGAGAACTAGAGAATTTTGCTTCTTTTGGTGCAAAATATCTGTGTTTCCTTTCCACTTGCATGCATATTCTTATTCAGGATTGCCTTTTACTGACTGAGTTTGTAGGTGGAATAAGCTAACTAAGGGACAAGCTTGTTGGTAAACATCCAAAGAGATAAGCCCAGAGAGGAATTTCCTGTTTGGAAAAAAAAAAAAAGAAACACAACCAAAAAAACCCAAACAGTCAAAAAAAAACCCCCAAAAATCTGAAGAAACAAACAAAAACCCAAAATTATTGAAAAATTAAAGTCAGGCCTTTTTTTTTCCAAGATCACACTTACATGAAGGCAGACAATCACAAGCAAACCAGCCAGGATAAAATCCCCTTACTGCAGAGGCAAAGACAAAATTAAAATCAGTTTGTTCAGACACAATACTCTCAGATAAGAAGAGCAAAACCTTCTGTCTCAAGGTGACCTACAGTGTGCCCAACATCTTTCTTGAGTTCAGCAACTTCACTGAGTGAAGGGACTACATCCCTCATTTTCCCACTTCTCCACATGTAGCTCTGGAAATGAGTGACTTGAATTCAAAGGTGAAGATCTGTTCTCACAGGCAAAATACATCTCTGTGCTGACTTTTGCAGTTAGATAACTTGCACACTTCAATGCTGAGATAAGGACCAGGTAGGCTGTTTAAAAATTCAGGTTGTTGTAAGTTGATAGTGGAGTGCCTACTACACCTGATATGAAAGGAGGTATAGAAAATTACACATGGGGCTGTGGTACTAACAGCCATACAAGCAAAGCAAGGGTATCAGTGGGGTTGATTACAGGGCTTCTCTCTGAGTTAAATCAAATGTAATAATTATGGAAATCCGGTGAGTTGCTACTTTTCATTCCAAGATGAAATCACGTGAAAAGATGCTCTTGATTTCTGATAAAAGGTTCTTAAGCCTCACGTAGTCAAACACAAAGACACTGCTCTCTTTCGGCTTTAAGTTTTCATTTTCTTCTGTTAGTACACTTTAAACTTGGCAGGTACATTGCTGAGCACTGTAATGACTCTCAGGCTACAGCTAGCAGTTAAGATAACATGGTGTTATTATATCAAAACTCGTGTCCACTTTATAGCTGCCCTGAGTGTCCTCTGTTTTCAGACTTCATCTGGGATAAGAGGCAGCTAATTCTCCATCCTCTTGCAGACCTTTGGGTCAGGTTGGCCCTTACCGTCATATGAATTTCCCTGAATCCCTCAGTCAACTTGTCTGTCAGGGATAAAATTTAGTTTATTTATTCTAGGTCCTCCAGCTCAGCTTCATGTAGAATAACTTCCCTCCACAATAGATTGTTGTCCATGCACCATAAAACTTTCTTAAAAGTTATATTCACTGATTAATTCCTAGAGGCACCAGGGGAAAGAAAGAATCTTGGTAGAATTGGGAGGAAAGTGTAAATGCACTTCTTTTTGGAAGAAGTGTAAATATAGGACAACTGTTATTTTTTGTTCTGTGTGTTTGTTTTTGTTGGTTTTTGTTTATTTTTTAATAGAGGTGAAAATAATTAATTGATTTCTTACACCACAGTATCTTTTGCATTGTCCAACAGTTTTATGAAGAGCCTTCTTTGAATCAGGTAGCCCTTAATGATTGCTGAGCAAATAAATAGGAAAAACAACAGCCTTGGAAAGCAATTTATGGAAAGAAAGCATGAAGAGGAGGTGAAACCTAAAAAAAGTTACATCTGAAATGAGTTTTGAGGGAACATATGCTCTCATGCAGCAGATTTTTCATCCTCATAGGAAATATGGTGCTGAAATGAGAATAGGCTGATGAAAGGATGGACTTGTTTTCGATGCAATTTCCTGTACATTTACATGGGAGTATTTCCCCCCTTTCCCCTGTGAAAGTCTTTGACTTAATGCTTGTAGAGGTGTGGGAGCCAGGACACCTACATTCCCTTCCTGGTTTGGAAAAGATTCACATTTATCCTGATGACTCTGTTTATCTTCCTGTGCCTCTGATATTTGTGGTAGGTACAATAATGACCATCTTTGCCTTAACAAGCTTGTGGTATGGCTCATCAGATGAGGATATTGTGATAAAATCCCTGAATTAATGCTAAGAGTGGTTATTATTTTGCGAGATGGATAGCCCACAAAATGCCACTTTGCTATTTCTAGTGACTGGCACTTGTTTAGCAACACAGAGCACAATTTAGAGAAGGCTTTCCAATTCCTACTGGATGGGATCAATTTGACAGAAGCATCAGTATCAGGAGATCCTCTGCTAGGAAAAGAACTATCGCTCTCCACTGTCTTTGCCATTTACAGGAAGGATTGGTGCCAGCAATTTGACTTTCATCAGCAATAAAACAGAGAAGGAAAAAAAAAATTTAAAAAGAGTCGCAAATGATTCTATAATGTCCTTGAAATTAAATTAAAAATAGCCATCACTGCCAAAACTCAGAAAAAGGACTCACAGCTTTTTTACAGTGCCTACTACAATGTGGATTTATGATTGCCGGAATACTGCTTACTGTATAACAAGTGTAGTATTAAGTGCCATATTGGACTACCATATGGCTACTAACCTCAGAGGTTGGTAGCAACTATCAGTGTAGAAATTAGTGTGCAGAATGAGCCTGAGGATAAAACCAGTTATCACTCAAGCATGCTATATAATTGGCTGTAGCAAGAAACTAAAAAATGTCTCGGAAACCAGATGGATTTGAAATGTTCCATTATTCATAAACACTTTTTTTTTTTTTTCTGCAGCAATACTTGTTCCTTTCCCAAATATTCTGTTGTTAAAAAGAATAATTACCATGCAGAAGCAAAAAGTAAGGAGGATAAAAGTCCTTGCTGCTGGGAGGGGATGGCATGTGTCTCACGTCTGCGTTTTGGCCCCGGCAGCCCCTGTGCCCACAGTGCCTGCATTGGGGGCAGCTGCTTTGTGACAATTTCTGCAGGGACTTTGCTGTTCTCCTCCCGTGGAGAGCAGCACTGGTGAGGGTGGTGTGGGTTTTCACGGCGATGTTATTAACAGCCCTTCACAGCTGTGGAGACTCGTCCCTTCCGCAGTGTTTCCCTCCTTTTTGATCCCGCAGATGACAACCATTGTAATCTCCCTGACAGGAGCTGCCTCCCGGGAGGACACCGCGTCCCCCCACGCACCAGCCCTCCCTTCCTCGCCCTCCACTTCGTCCCACTCCTCCCACCTCATGCCTTTTCCCACTCCTTCCCCAGCTGGACCCACAGCTGGAGCAGGAAAAGAAAGAAAATAATGATGTAAAAGGCGCCTTATTTGTGTATGTGTATGTGTGTGTGTGTGTGTGTGTGTGTTGTGTGTGTGTGTGTGTGTGTGTGTGTGTGTGTGTGGAGAGGAAAGGGCAATGATCTTTGCATGTGATATCAAGTGGGAACAGAAAACAGAACTTCAATATGCAGGGAAGGGACACTGTATACCCCACTCCAATTCCGATCAGAGCAGGAGAATCTCTCTGTGGGATGAAGAGCAATCCCTCCCTCTCCTGCCCACAGCCAGCCTCTCACAAATGTCTTTTCCTCACTGGAAAAGACAATCCAACTCCTATTTGTATGAAATAGAGGACACATGGGGACCTCCTCTTCCCATCACCAAGTTAGCTTTCAGCGTTTCTCTGATTTAATTCTAATAATCCAGCTATGTTTGGAAGGCCAATTCCAGCTGAAGAAGGAAGCCAACCCACAGTTTCATCCAACAAAGCAGGCTCAGTGCAGTAGAAAAATATCCTATTGGTTTGGCCTTTCTCTGAGCTGTGTGTTAAGATCAAAGACTGAAAATTGGGATGCTTTTAGCATTTGATTTATGGCACACATAGGTTTGTGGTAAAGTGGAAAATCATATTTTCCTGTTTTGAAGGTTCTGAAATTTATTTCCATTGGATCCTCAATAAAACCTTAGCGTTGAATATTTTCCATGTTTGGGTTTTGGTTGGATTTGGGGTATTTTTGTTATTGTAGTATGGGAAAATATACTTGGGTTCAAGTCAAAACTATTGAGAAAATGAAAATATTGTATTATCTTCTCAGATTTGAAAATCATACAATCAAAATTATGTTATAAAATGTAAGAGAAAAGTTTCACAATCAATGACACTTTCAAAGAAGCCACTAACTTCCAAGTATTTGATTCTGGAAAGAGAATATCACAACACTGTTAGACTCACTGAAATAAATACCATTTCCTCTTCCAACAGCATTCAATTCCAATAAAACTACAATTACCCAAATATCTTTTCCCATCTATTGAGGAAAGAAGGAATGAAGCCATCCCAGGGGCATTTGTGTTTCCTGGTCAATGGACCCACAGAGCACTGGTGTAACTGCTGAGTAAGAGAGAGTTGTAAAAGGTTTATTCAATTTACTACCTTGGCCCACCGTAAGTTGTGTTCCTGAATCAATACTGATCCACATTTTGGCCTGGTAACATATTGAATGTTTCACATGGAAAAGAATTATGCTGATAAATTTGTGGCTATGTAAAATAGAGTATCTGCAAGGGCTGGCCAGACCTGGGAACGGGGCAAACTTGCTCTGGGAGGGTGATGGTTGGAAGTGTGACAGCTGGGTTACCTGCTGCTTGTGCACACATCCTACCTTCAGGTATGTACATTGACAAAGAACAGTGAACAGCTGATTTTTTTCATAAAACTAATTTCTGGAGGTGCTATACTTCAATCAGAAGCAAAGTAATGCTCTGCATCAAAGCATGGGTTTCCCCTTTGGCTTATACTGGTTTTATTCACTAGTAAATAATTTATTTTCTCTGCTTCCCTAAACAACATTTTGGTACAGCTCACCTGAAATAAACACAATTTCCTTATATATTCCACTTGTCCATTGCCAAGGGCCCATTCATTGCCTTTTGTTGCTTTAAGCTGGTTATGATTTACACTCATTTTTCATTATTAAAATGTTAAAACACAAAGATCAACATACTGAGACAAAAGTGAATTAAAGAGAGATTTGGAGGACAAATGAATGAATGAATGGGTGATAAAAAGTAAGTTCTATGACCTCTGCTGTTACAAAGCTGTGGGATGACATGGGGCTGTGGAAGTTTGCTTGTGTATCTGCTCAGATCTCTTGTCCTGTTCACTGTCGTTGAACATGTTCAGTCAAATAATGCATTAAAAAAAACAAAGACACAACTTGCAGTGTTAGGCCCTGCACAACCAGTGCAATATCTATCCATCTATTAAATCTGTAGATAGTGTTTTACACTGAAGTTATGGTGTTGCACATACAGGACATTTATTTTATGCATTGCCAGCAATACCACTGTAGCGTAAAACACTTATTTTATGGTGTACTGGGTTTGGTGGAAAGTTGCATGAATCTACTAATTCCAGGTCAGCAAGAGAGTTTAAAAGCATCCATGATCAGACTATGTCTGACCTGAAATATGCTTTTGTCAAGACAGGCTATCTAGAAAATTTAAATGTAAAAGAAATGTGTCAAGTAAACATCAAAAATTTGTGGGCAAAAGGGTGGGTTGGAATGAAACAGGCACAGTCCTCCCAGTTTCACACAATAGTTTCCAAGATTAAAGGTGCCTCTGGCCTTGGTATGGAAGGATCTTGCTTTCAAAGTTACCACAGAGAAATGTAATTTCATATTAAACTATTTATTTTGGCATTTCTTTAGTCATTTACCTCTTTAAATAATTTTGTTTCTTAGAGCCACTGTGAGAGACTATTAGCAGAAATTTTTAAGAGAAACAGCAGAGCTGAGGGCATCAGATTCTGGTCAATCTATTGGTTATAAATATTAACCACCCCATCCATGAAAAAAGCTGGTATGGTAATTGACTAGCAAAACATAAAAGTAATTTTCCTGTTTGCTTCTGAATGCTGGGAAATTTAATCTAAAATTTAATCCAATTAAAGAATGCGGTAAAGAAAGAAGAAAATACCAGTAGACAGTGATCTTCATCTCAGGATGTGATGTAGAGTGCCAATAACCATATTAAATGCCTGAGTCTGGCTTCTCAAAATATGAACGTGTTCAGGAGGGAATGAGCCAAGCCAACCTCTGCGGTGCGTGAAGGTGAAGGAGATGAAGGAGGTGAGGACGAACAGATGGGAGAGAGAGAGCTTGGAGTTTGAGCAGTAACTCCATTGTTAAATCTACTCTTTCCTGTCTCTCCTGGAGCCCTTGCTCGCATGGCAGCACCGGCTGGCCTGTCCCCTGGAATGTCAGGGCTGCTGGCAAAGCCTGCCCGCTCTTCTGTGGATGTGCAGTGGGGGACAAAAGCACACCAAAAGTGCTGGAAAGTGAAAAGTTTCCAAGGCAGTGTGTGCACAGACCATGACCTGGCCACCCCTCCTGCCCCTACGTGGAGCAAGGAGAGCAGCTGAGGTCTGTGAGCTTCTTCCCAAGGGATGTATTCCTCATGTCCACTCTTCCAAAATACACTAAGCTAAGATATTAAATTCTCTGTCTATGCCTTCATGGATCCATGGGTTAGAAGGGTCAGCCTGAGACTTTGGCACTGGATAAAAGTGTTGATATTAATTTCTTTTTGAGATAAAATTTGGTGGTGTTTTTTTTTCCTCTTAACAGATACTATAGCGGTGAGGGATAAAATACCTCATAATTTTGAAAATCATGCATCAAAACCAGGGTATTCAAATGTTCGCTATAAGACATCACAGATATGTGTCTCAAAATTAGTCTTGCATTCTTGATCTCAAGGAAAGGACAAATTGAGTCCATTTGCCATGTGGAGATCAAAGAATCATAAGATTCAAGCACAGATCCCAAGGGCACAACTCAAACCTGCCTCATGGCATGATGATTTTCAGGTGTACATGAGTCCTGATGGATGTTTGTACAATCTGCATTTAAAATCTTGATGTCTGATCAAATCCCTTATACTGGTCCATATGCACAAACGTTATTCCCTTCTCTTCTCATCCGGGAGTTCACAATCTATCATGATAGAAGGTTTCTTGTACCTTTGGATGCATGGTCAGACTGTCTTTTTAATGTAATATTCACCAGCTTATAGACCACTGTGGAAAAAAGGAAAAATGTGGATTTATGGCATAAAGGGGAGCAAAAAAATAAAAAGAAGGGAAAAAGAAAGAAAGAAAGAAAGAAAAAAAAAAGAAAGAATGGCATTCGGAAAAAAAGGACAACCCTGTCAAAACATGACAGCTGATCCACTGCCTGTTTTATGCTATTCATAGAAAATGCCAAATTCTGCAAATAGTAACCACATGTACATCGGCTTCGCAGACTCAATGTTCTGCTGCAAAATGAGACGTTCTGTATTTTAGTGTGTCATCAAAGGCAGTGAAAATATCACTCCAGCCTCCTAGGCTTAACCCTCTGGTCTCTCAACTGTTAAAAGTTTAATTCGATGGCGGTGGGAGCGAGCAGCAACACATCCAGCTTTGTGAGCGGTGCTAACGGAGCTGCCTAATGTATGCCAGTTGCACATAAAGTCAATTAACAAATCTGTTACCGCGCCATTTTTATTCATAGCCATGAGACCATTAAAGCGACAAGACTGCATCTGACGTTTATGATCTTGTTCGCATTGCCAGAGGAAGGAGGGGTGGGGGTGGAAACAACTTTGTGGCTCTGTAGCATGAGAGAAATAGCACCATTCAGAGACATAAGGGCTCTTGAGCAAACACCGGAGCTTCTGAAGTCTTTTTCTCATCTCAGTCCTGTCCCTCGCCTCTGTCCCCCCACTTTTTCCCCGGTCCCTCCTCCCCTTAGCCCCTTGCTTGTGCCTTTCAGGTTTCATTTCAATGCAGAAAGATTGGCTCTTTAGTTCAAAACTATAACGTAATTGTCCTTTTTTGTGGCTGGCTGATATTCCCTTTCACTAACATTTAAAAGAGTACTTATGCTGAATTGAATATGGAATGGGAACAGCTCCTGGCGCTTTTGTGTGCGATGGGGATGGCTTTGCGAGGCGAGGCTTGGGCTTCAGCTGGCTGTGTCCTTCTCCAGGAATGCTTCCAAGATCTTCTAAGTGACCACGAGCTCTGAATAGAGTGTCCTGTTTAATCATCTCCTCCTCAACAAACAGCCTGTGCAACAGCTACAGTAAATTGCTTTCAGCCTGGAGGAGCCAAATCTTGGGAGCTACACCATTTCTGCCTTGGATTTTCCAAAATTTTCCAAACTGTGCTGGACTGTGTGCACTTCTTTCATTTTTTTTTCTGAGTGCCAGGAGTGTGAAGATGAGGAAAAGAAGCTGTCAGTAGAGCACTCTGACACATCAGTGTCCACACTTAGCTAAACTGTTAGAACACTTCCAGTATAATCTACATTCCCTGCTAACAAAAGTAATTTCTACATATGTCTCCTGAGCTTCACTTGGTCCTTTTTCAACAGTGGTAAAGGAAAGAAGATTTAGAAGTGCTAGGGACGAATTATTTGGTGGAAAATACTTGAAGTCATGAAGCGTCATTCCTTTAAATTCAGACTCATATAGTTAAGAATATAACTGGCCATTTTAGTGGGAAAGCAGGTAGGTAAATAGTTAAGTAAGGAGACCAACAGGTTTTATGGCTGAGTGAACTGATTATGATACAGAACTGATAAACTCTGAAATTGTTTCTAGTGTGCAGACAGGAAGGTTGGAGGCCAGCTGTCTTGAGAATCTCAGATCACAATATTTGTCTGCTGCAGAGTGCCAAAATTCAGTGGCTGACATCCTGGCTCCATTAAAGTTGCTGGGTAAAACTCCAGCAGATGTTTTACCATTAACTTTAGCTGGATCTGTTTCACCAAATAGCTGCAGGGGCTGTATGAGATGGCAGGATTCTCTCCAAGATTTAGCAGTGGGAGACATCCTTGTGAATGTTTCACAGCACTGGACCTCCGGAGGAATTTGTCTCTTGGGGATGCTTGTTTGGGAAGAAGCAGGAAAGAGTGTTATTGGGGAGGAATATTGCATTTTGGTTTCTGCAAAATGAAAAAGAATAAAGAAAACATGAGGAAAAATCAGTTGCATGTTCAGCTAAGGCAAGGCAGCTGGGATGGCCAAGGTGGCAAAGGCTTATATTACAAGAAATAACTCTCATGTGCCAGCAAAGCCTTCCAGTCAGATCAGATCTCTGTTTGGTTTGAATCTCCATATTTTTATTTTTATTCAGAGAGCAACGCAATCTGAAATCATCAATAAAATTCCTCTAACTCCACAGGCAAAGCAGTAGCAGCTTGAGAAGCATTTATAACAGTTCTATATTAATTTTTTTTAGGCATTTGTATTAAAATAGAGGTGAAGACACTTCTGCTAAAGACAGAAGGGTTTCCACTCTTCTCACCCACAGAGATTTCACTGACCTTTTTGAATCATGGCATCAAAAGTGCTCCCATTTAAGAAGAGCTGAGGAAAGGAGCAGGTAAAATATTCACATGTATCATATGGGGGGGGGGGGTGTTTTAAATTTTCTAAAGAAAAAAGTAATGAAGAAAAAGCTGAAACATTGACATAGTCTCACTGCTTCAGTTCTTACCCTGGAGTGTTATCTTACTCCACAGGAGACCCATTGAAGCCACTGGACATGGATATGGCTAAAAACTATCTGCATGAAGAATTATCATAGTTTTTGAGGGTGGTAAAGTGGATCCTGAGTGTCAGATCTAGCACTTCTTTTGTTGATGGAAGCCTTTACACTCCTGCTGCCTGTCAAGATCTTTTCCCAAAGGATAAACACATTATCCTGCAGTCCCAATGGAAGAACCCAGACTTCAGCTGTCCGCTGCTGCTTTCCTCACACAGAGATCAATAAAGTTGACCTTGCCCACAAGACTTTAGAAACTTAAACAAAGTTCTTATGTTGTGGCTACCTAAATCCCACTAAAAAGCCTTTCTGAGGACCTAGACTTTAACATTTGTCAAGCTTTCCACGAATGCCCGACAGAAGATAACAAAATTCCAGTGAAAGCCAGGAGAGGCAAGAAAGGAGCTACAACTAAACTTTTTTAACCACTGCTGCCATCAGAACTGGAAATAGCTGCAGTCAATTTGCTAAGAGCATTGTCCCTCTTTTCCAGTAGCCGTGCATCCCTCTGCAGCATCATGTCGTGGGGGGAATGGGTGCTCTGGAAATCAGCCTTGAGCATCTGAGGGAGAATAAATCATAGCCCAGCGAGAGCAGGGAGCCTATGCCAACATTCCTGCACAGAGAAATGGGCAGCAGGCGAGATCCTGCAGCTGGTGTACGCTGAGTACAGAACACCAAGGCCTTGAACTTTTTCCCCCTCCTGGGTCTCTTCCTGCACTCCCCCTCCCTTCTTGCCATCTCTCCCTTGAGCAGCCGGGAGAGGAAGCAAAATTTATACCACTCTGCCCTTAAAATGCTGACTTTCCATGTTTACAGGGATTGTTTACACAGAAAATTAATCAGTTACGGTTTTAAATTTTAATTAAAGAATGCTTTCCACTGTTATTGCAAAACAGACAAAAGCCCATAAAATGTATATTTGACTGCCGCGCTGTGTTGTCTTTGGATCGGCAAGCAGCCTTGAGATCAATCATGCGTGGTATTTTTTGAACTTTTTTTTTTTCCTAAACACAACACTCTTCACACAAGTTGCACTTTTTTTTTAAAGAAATGCCCTTCAAAATAAAAGCCAGACTGCACAACAATATAGAATTCTTCTTCATGCCTTTCGTTTTAAGACCAAAAATGAAATCCTTAGTCTCAAGCTGACCGTGGGATATTTTATCCATTAAAAAACCACAAACAGAATCACAGCTTCCATAGTAAAGGCCTCAGACTTGCTTACTTCAAAGCCAATAACAAAACTCCCACAAACTTTGATTCAAGTGTTTATTACATGCTGTTTGTTCCCACAGCTGCAGTTCCTGGTTTGAAAATAAAGTGTGGCCGTTTCTTTCCCCAGATCTCATGGCCATTAGCAGAAGTTCAAGATCACTTCAGGGTTACCCATTCAACCCCTCTTTCCTAAAGATGTGCTTATCCATGATACGTAGATGTCTTCTGAAGGTCTGTGGAAGAGCGTGACTCTAACAAACTGAATCAAGCCCCAAAATTTTACAGTCATGATGAAAAGCTACAATTAAGTCTGCTATGCTTTGCCCTCTTGGCAGTACAGTTAAGCGTTTTCTATTCTCCTGAACCAAAGTAAGTTCTGATTAATAGATCATCAATGTGAGCACCACTGGCTTAAATAAAAGAGACTACTGTTTCTCTTAGTAATATTTTATTGGTCTAGGTTAAAGTAATTTTTTTTTCTGATCCTTCATCCAATTTATCCAAATACCCATGAAAACCTGAGAATACCCAAGCAAAATGAAGTCTGATTACATCAACATGAATTTCAAATCTCAACAGAGTCAAATAACCAGATGGAAATCACCAAGCTTTATAAGCCACTTTGCTACCCACTGGTCATGGTAGGGACCTCACCATGTCACACAAGGGATGTCCCATGACACAGACCTTTCCTGCTTACAACGAGAAGACACTTCCCTAACTCCATGTGGAAGATGACGTACGTATGCATGGCATCTAATTTATTTCCAAAGATAAGAATACCCACAGGTCAGGCTGTGACATGAGCATCTGGACCACCAAATGTCAAGGGAAGCTGCAGGATGGCTGTTGCACACTGACAGGAAGCACAGGGCAAAAAGGAGAGAAAAAGCTCTCAATAGGCAGTCCAAAAGAAACAAGAAAACATGTTAAAATTATAAGTTAAGTGATCAGTGAGAAGCCTCCCTTTACACAGATGACTGTGGCAAAAATTACTATGAGTTTCTACAATACACACAGTTTTAAGGGCGTGGAGGAAGTAAGAAATTTTGCCCAGATGTTTTATCTGTTTCAACAACAGAGGTGACAAATCATCAAGAAGTTCAACCATGTTCTAGCACTGACAAGCAGGCAAACATCTATGAATATTTTATCTGACCTATATCCAAATTGTTATAGCAGCTTTGGTCCATGAAACTCCTCTGGAAACATTGCCAGAAAGATAACAAGTCCTGGTATGAAGGTCACAGCAAGATCAGAACGTTGAAAGAAGGTGTTTGGACAAGAATAGAAACATCTGTTAGTAGAGATGCCCTAGAACGGTCACTGCAATGTATGGGGTATCAGCTTTCAGCCTGCAGCCTCTGAATGACAGATTCATGGAAGTTAACAGCAAAAAGACCTTTGCAGTTCTCTCCTCTGCTAGCCTGCATGCCAGAGGTCATAAAATTTCCTTGAATTCTTTCCTTGCTTCAAGTCTAATAGCTGAGGCTAAGTTAGGGTTAACATGGAAGGGGAATGGGGAGAGATTATTTTAATCTGAAAACTTCACTTGGTAATAGGCAATGAAAGCTATAACTGGAGTAAAAGTGATTATTTCACTTTAAATTTTAACTTCATTGCAAAAGCCTATAGACATATATACTTTCATACCATATACGTGTGTGTATATATATACACACATACACGTATCGTGTTTCTGGTCTAAATTTGTCTATCTTCACTCTCCAGCCAAAGTAGCAGTGTTCAGTACTTGACAAAGTACTTACACCCACTCACTTTTGACTGAGATCAAGTCAATGCTTTATCTCGTCTCCAGCAGCTCCTTCAAAGGCTCTGCCTCAAAAATGTTTTTCCATCCCCTGTTTATTCATGGGCCATTTTCTAATCCACCACCACCCCCCTTTTTTTTTTCAGCACTCTCAGGGTGCATCTATGCTCCTGGTTTTGTTCAGATCAGGAGCATATTTTCAAAGGAAATCTCATGATTGTCCTCAATTATGCTGCTTTAGTTTACACTGTCAGCGATCTTGGGTGGCCCTAAATGGAATTATCATTTTTGGATATAAAAACAGTGCTCTAACCCCAAAAACCCCAACTGTTGAGGGGACATCAGATGCTCTGCATTCGTTTTTCACTGTACAGATCCTGCACAGATCCTCTCTGATTGCTGTGAACTAGTTCTTAATGCAGACACAACCTCAGCTGTGGATGCCAAAATCTGGATGTGATATTTCAGGAGTGGCAGCACAAGTGCCAAAGAGAGAGCTATTATAAACATGCTTCTACTCTATACTCCTTAATCTAGAGGTACACGAGTCTTTACAATCATAACCAATGAAGGAGGCAATGCCACATGGGAAGTAAATATGTATATAAACAGCTCCCTTCTACTGAAAATTATAAGGAGTACTGAGTTTGTACGAGCAGAGACCTTCTGTTAGGCAGTTTCAAGTGGGAAGAAGATTCCTAAAACGGGAAATACTGTATCATCCCAAATTATTTTTTTTCTTTTATTCTTTTCAAAATCTTATGCCATTAGGCAGACTCTGGTTTGTTGAAAAGGTAAAATATTTGCTCTTCAGTTGTGTTTTTGTAAGCTCCTGCTACTGAAAACTTGCCAATTAATTATTTGACTTCATGTATAATGAAGTCACCTTTGGGATTCCAGGAGACCTAGGCTAACTTTCCTTGGAAATGTTTATTACTGGACACTTACAGATGTATCTAATCTTCAATTAATACATGAAATATTGTCTGTTTCTTTTCTTAAATGTCTTCTAAGACATTTCATGGACACATAAAATCTTTGGCTATTATTTTGAGGAGTACCCATGATAGCAATTGAACTCACTGACTAAGTGCATTTTTGTGCTAATTAAATATTCCAAACTTCTATCAAGATTATTGTCACCTATTTAATGGTTCATTGAGTTTATGGGTCATGCAAGTCTCTCTTTTATATTTTCACCAAGATAGTTATAGCAACTATTCTAGTAATGACAAATTAGGGAACATGCAGAGGAGATGAAAGAACCTCAGTGCTGTAGGCCCAGTTTTTTTCCCAACTTATGCCAATTTTATGATGTTGTAATAGGATTGACATTGATGGAATTATTCTTCATTTTCCCTGGTGTCAGTGAGTGGTAACTGGTCCTGATTAGTTGACACTGAAATATGGTAAACATGGCACTCCATTTTTTTGACCATTTTTACCTTTTGACCCCTCTCCAAGAATTTGTATTAAAGGTCCCATCTTTGGACAGGGACAGGACAATTGAAATAATATTGTCCTTAATTTTATCAATAAGAGTTTTCATCTTTTGGGCTATTTACCTTCTGGTCAGTAGGACAAGTGATTCTGACAATTTGCAGTCAGAGAAGAGAGTAAATGCAATCTGCAGGCACAGCTATGCAGTGGACTATTTAAGATCAGATGTAAAAGTATCATTACTGGAAAAGGGAATGGCTGTTTGGAAAGGCTTTCAGAGAAGCCTTGCCTTCACAAGACATATTTGAGCCAAACCAAAAATAAAATACAACTCAAGAACTTTCATAAATTAATTATTTTTGTTTCAGTACCAATAAGGCTCTGCTCAGATAAGACTCTTCTATAATAAAACTGTTCTTTTGCTCTTTCTTCATGAGAGCGAATGCAGTACTACTGCTAATAGCAATGCAGTTTGATATAATGAATAATAAGTAAAACAGTGTGCTGATATTGTACCTCTCACCTCCAGGTGCAGGATACAGAATTTACAGAAGAGCCTACATGATTTAGGGTCAAAAATCTAATTGACTGACAAGCCCCTGCCTCACTTAGGGGCTAATGAATGTTGTATTGTGACTGTTTTTCTTAAAAAGTAGCATTGAACTGCTTTCTATTCATAATAAATTAACACATTTTAGAGACTTCTTAATATTTGCCTCCACAAAGCCATGATTTTTGTCTGAACAGACCTGCAAGCACCTGTTGTAGCCAGTTTTAAAAATGAGGTCTTCTAGCTTTCAGTTAATACCTCATAGAAATAGCAATGTGATTTCAGTGGCACTGATCTGATTTCTTCTAGTGAAAGACATTCACGTTTTCTCTAAGTATCCCATGCATAATTCATGTGGGGGCTCATATTTGATTATTTATAGACCTTTCTATGACACCCCCTCAGTGAATATTTGCACATCTCCAAGATAGCAGCGTGAAACTTTCTCCTGAAGAAAATTTCCAGCTAAAGACTTAACACCACTTCACTTTGCCTTAGGTCTCAAAACAGCTCTAAGTACAACATAAGTGTCATACACATTTCATGTCTGTGCTCTGCACAGAGAGTGCTTCCATCCTGAGCTCCCCCATTCCTTGAGCAGATCCCCACACATTTGTGGGTCTGTGTGTGGAGAAGGTGAGCCAGCTTTCCAAAAGTTATGGGGACAGTTTGTGAGAGTCAAGCAGGGAATCCAGGCCTTTCTATCATCCATTTTTAGAAATATGAAATCCTTCTGCTGTAGATTCTCCATAGCAAAAGCATAAGAGGAGAACTGAAAAGACACTCAAGGATGTGTAACCCTGTGTCAGCCAGGAATAACTAGGCCTGTATTCCCCAGAAAAATACTTGTGCAGATGTTTCTAAAAAAGCTTAGAATCTGCACAGCAATTAGCTCTAGTTTTTGAAATATCTTAATGATAACAAACTTCTTTTTCCAGCCTAAATCTTCTATAGATTTCAAGCCTATTATTTCTTTTCCTACCTCTTGTGAAAACAATATAAGGATAAGCCTTTTATTGTTTGTGTCCCTCCAATTGTTCTTATGTATTGGAAGACCACATTCAGGCCATATTTAGGTCACTTCATCTCCAGACTGAACCATCCCAGTCCCTTAAATCCATCCTTACTCCAAGATCCACTCCAAGGTGATCATCTCCTCAAAGAAAAGAGCTGTTCCCCTTCAGGTAGGGTAAAGAACACAAGCTTGTGGATGGTTGAGTGCTCCTTGGAGCTGCCTTTCCTAGACACTGCTTTTGCATTTCCCTCATCTCATGATCACAGAAGGGAGCAGCAGAAGTCTGTCTGTCTTGCAGCTTCATACAGGATCCATATGTCTGGTGCTCAGCATGCAGTTTTGTCTCTCCATGGAATGTCAGCTCTTCCCTGAGCTCCCTGCCCTGCATGTCTCTTGCTTCCCATCTTCCTGTGTGCTGCTTCCCTCCTGTGAAGTTTTGATGAAAGACTTTAGAAGACAATACATATGATAAATGTATATATGTGTGTGGTTTTTTAAAGAGAAAGTCATAGCTACTGATAGAAATGCTCTCAAAAACCACAATGTAGAGAGTGGTGGTGTGAGCCGGAGTTTTGTTCTTGTTCACAGGGATTTTATTCGCATATTTTACTGTCAGTTTCTTGACATTTTTGTCAGCTTGGATCCGGAGGCCATAGTTGCCGCCAGCAGGTCCTACCACATTTTTATTCTCCATTGTATTTGCAGGGAATAAATAAAAACAGAACAAGAGTGAAAGCAAGAGAGAGACATGGCAAGAAAGAGTCAGAGGTTACTGGAAGAACTGCTTCATGCATTTTTTCCCTGCTAAAGAACATCCACCCAACAAAAATCAGCCAAATGACCATGGAGCATTTTGCACTGAGACATTTCTTTCCTCAGTTATGCAATGCAGACTTCAGGCAACGTGGTTAATATGTTTGCACAAGAAATCGTTCATTCCCTCTGACCCTTTGTCTGTCTTTCTCCTTTCTTTTTTTTTTCCCTTACTTTTTTTTCCCCCTTTTAAAAAATTTTCTTTCCTGTGTGTTTCTGGGCTGCTGTGAGATTTCCCTCACAATACATCTATTGTTTCCCAGTCACATCACCACTGGTTGTAATCAACTCTGATTTCTCTCTTTCTTTTTATTCCTTGCTATAACCATGAGATTTACACATGCAACGAATAAACATAATCTACCCTAAGGTTATAAACAAGTTGACTATGGAAGTGTTTATTCCTTAAGGCTTTAGATATTGTGAACAAGAAGGAAGAACAAAGACCTTATTTTCACTTCTGAACTTATAAATTAATGTTTGATTCCCTATGCTTGGTTTCTGTTTCATCAAATGTCTGAACAACAGTGTCTGGAATTTACACTGTTTGTATCTTCCCTGCATATGAGGTTATTAACAAAAGGACACGAAATCACGACAGCACTACAGGTTGTGTCCCAACTGTCCCCAGCCTGTTCAGTCTTCTTCTGAGCCATCATTTTACCCCTGTGCACTATCTCTGGCATGAAGGGGAAAAATAAATTTAAAAATGAACCAACCATATGGATAAGATAATCTTCTGTCTCTGGGTTCTTCCATGATGTAATACAGAGCCCATTAGTTATAAGGATGAATATCCCACCTTTGCCTGACTTTGGATAATGCTCCATGATCGCAGCCTCAAGTTTCAGACTTCCCAATAGCTGGGTCAACTATTTCAGTAGTTCCTGGCATCCACTTACCATTAACAACTGCATCAACACCATCATTTTCTTTTCACATATGCAACTCTAACAGCAGCCACAATGGTGTTCAGTCTCTTATGAAGTAGATCAGATCTTAAAATGGTGGCAGGGAGGTTGAAAGGTTCTTTAGTCATCAAGCTACTCAAGCAGGTGCTTTCTGAAGTAAAAAGAAAAAAGTCAAGTATTAAAAGTCAGTTGCAGAGTAAGTGCTGCATCTCTTACTTCAGACAAAGGGAGTTTTGTAGAGTCCCATCATCTACACAAGTGAATTGGGAATTGGATATTAAAGACGAAAAACAAAGAGATATCTGTCCCGTAGCTTGGGGCACCGATCAAAACACAGCGTGGGAGGGCAGCTGAGAGGTTAACCCTTCCTGTAGCCTTCAAACTGCACTAAAAATGGCCTTTGTATGACAGAGAATAAGCTTTACAAACCCCAAACTCATGGGTCATTGTAGTAGTGAAAAGATACCCATTGAAATGGGAAATGGATCATGTTTTTGTTTCTTGCATATAAAATTGTTTTCTGAGACTTTCAAATGACCTTCCCATGGATACTGAACTTCCCATCATTTACCAACATTCAAATGTGCAAATAGTTGCCCAAAGGGACTACCACACATGGCAAAATAGATTTTATCCATTAATTTCTTTCTCATTGAAACATTGAGAAAGTAACCAGAGAATGTGGGTGAACATCAGACACATTTGAAATATTGTGAAGGTCTGAAAAATGTGAAACTGAAATAGGGTAGACTTAGATTATATATAAGGGGGAAATTATTTACTGTGAGGGTGGTGAGGGCCTGGCACAGGCTGCCCAGAGAAACTGTGGATGCCCCATTCCTGGAAATGTTCAAGGTGAGGTTGGACAGGGCTTGGAACAACCTGATGTACTGGAAGGTGTCTCTGCCCGTGGCACGGGTCGGAACAGGATGGTCTTTAAAGTCCTCTCTAATCCAAACCATTCTATGATTCTGTGATTTAGCCCTTTAATGCATTGACATCAAAATAGAAACCAAGTCTTTAATTTTGCGAAATTCAGATACCTCATTTAATATAATGACTATTTGCAGCTTCATATTAGAACAGTAATTAGAACAGACTCTACCAAATGGCTCCAGGATAGAAAGAGGAGAGGACCCTGTACATTTGTTTTGGCTAAATTTAACTCCCTTTCATAGGTCTAGATCCTGCTCAATTTTCAGCTGAGTGCTGCATATTGCACAGAATTAGGCCTTGGCTGGGATGGAGGAAAAATGACATGTCTGTGAGCTCAGATAGGCTTAAAAGTCGACTTAAATCTTTCTGAACCAGGACCAGTCAATTTTCTATTTGTATTGCCCTTTGTGATTCTTTCTATGCATATTTTCCCTTCTGTTCAGTTCTTTACTGCTGCTTTCCTACATAGGCCACAGAAAAGGTCTTCAAGGTAAATTCTGTATCTTACTTTGTAGCAATGCTTTTGACTTGAAATCTGGTCTTGTACGAAGACATCACCAGGCTTGCAAGTACTAGAAAATGAGCTCAATATTTCCTTCACCCGTTAAATACAGGTGCAAATCTCCAAACTATGCACTGAGAGACCAATTACATCATGGTAATGCTCCCAGTGCCCTCACTTTGCCCCCAGGCCTTTGAGAATATAAATGTAGAGGTAAGTCCAGGTAAGCACTGCTCTGACAGCCCCCTGGGAGCACCTGTCCATTGTCACCAGTGTGCCACCTGGGACATTCCTGTGTTTTTGGAGTGGCAGAATGCTCTGGGGCCACTGTCAGTGGATGGTCTGCTGGCTACTTTGGTTCAGATGGGCACACGAGGGTGCATTGTGCAGCTGGGTAATCGCCACACTATTTCACGTCTGTGCTGAACAATGTAATAAAAGTTTGCAGATGAAAACACTAAGCTGGCTGGAAGGCAATAATTCATGTTGGGGTTTATGATGCTGGCCATTTAAGAGCTGTAGGAGTGTTTGAAGCAGGAACACAGCCCGTTTTCTAGTCAGTCCAGCTCCAGCTCTACAACAGCAGTGTTTTCCATACAGAAGATTTTTTTTTCCCCAAGTCTGATAACTTGCCACTTCTGTCTGGGAGGACTGTGTCTATCTTTGGGAGCTAATGATGTGCAAAGCAAGGTGCCCAGAGGAGTGATGTAACTGCATCATATTGTGTGTGAATTCTGCCTACTGCAAAAACAAGGAGAAAAATACACACATACATATACATAAACTATTTAGTTTATGAAAGGGTGAATTCATAAGCAGCTGCATCTGGGATAGAGTAAGATCTACCTTCCACTAAGTTAATAATAACAAGACCCAGAAGTCAAAAGTGGGGAGGTCATAAAGGGGTTTATAAAAACATTTCATATGCAAATAAAATGTGGCACAACTCATTATGTAATTTTATTTGTATATGTTTGGTTTAATTTCTTTACCAGGTCTTTTGATTAAAGTGACTCCCCTCTAAGGTGGGAGCTGTTTAAACATGTAGTTCTTTGGGAAACACAATGCTAGGCGAGTGTTTGGCTGGCTCTGCTGGTGTGTGTTGGGACAGGCGTTTTATGCTTAACATAAGTTCCATTTCTGCAGAAAAACCAGGGTTTGGTGAATGTGGAGATCACCTTAGAGCCATAAACCCACTTTCCTGAATACACCTGCAGGGTCACAGACAGGATGCTGAGTAACGCTGTTCTTACGTTTCTGCCTGATCCAACACTGCAGACTAAGTCAGTGAAAGAGAGTCCAAGTCTGTTAAGGGGTAAAAGTTCAGCCCAAACATGTTCCCACTCTATCGATGAAACCCCAGTAAAACTGACCTTGCAAGAAGTTGATATTAAAAGGGAAAGGATTTGGTTACTTCTTGAAGAGGGGTATAAAACTTGATGGGGATATTTGGGGCTTTCCTTCTAAGAGCTTGCTTGGGATTTAGGAATCAGGTCATTTCCTATGGATACGAGCTCAAAAACAATCTCTTTATGACTGTTTGTTTTCTAAGAGCTCTAAACACACACACATTTATATAGCTGCAACATATAAAACACTGTATTCAGAGAGATAAGAATCCCACAGTGATGTGCATGTAGGGAATATTTAGGAGCAAAGGCAGGCACATCTGAAAATGTAAGAGTGTGGTTTGTTGCTGGGATTGCAAGAATCTGTAGTGGAATACAAGCAGAATTAATAATTTAAATAATAAAGGGGGAAAAGGCACTTTCCCACAAAAATCAGACACATGCCAGTGGTACTTTCCCAACCTAACTGAGAGGAAAAGCCCTCTTGGCTAATTCATTGCAAAGCTAATGAAAACCAGACAAGGGAACTAAACCAAAAAAGCTTTATGTTACAGGGAAAACAAAGCTTTCCAATGGAAATTATTCATTATAAAGAACTGGTTCACTGAAATTAACAAAAAAATATGTGAGAGAAACACCATACTGAATGTGTTTTTGGTGATAACAATCTTACATTTATATATAGCACATTTCAGCCAGATGGACTCCAAAGTGCCTCACAAGCTTTGGTACTTGCACAAATGAAATGTAAAGAATCACTTTTATTCCCCTCCATTGAAATGTATCTTTTCTCGATGAATCACTTCAATTACATAAAAAATGCATTGTGTCATGCAATAGCTTATTATATAAGCAGGCAGACAAGTTGACAAAACTTAACTATACAGATTTTTCCTTAGCTGGGGACGGTTTAAAGGGTTAACACCTCATGGGAAGAGAAAATTTTAAAAAAATAAAAATTAAAAAAAATAAAAAATCCGTCAACATGTTATTAATGCCTAAAGTAGCCAGAGCTGATTTTCTTAAGATGGTGTTGTCCTACACAAACGTGGAGCGATTGTCTCATTAACTGCCCAGTGGGAAGAGCGCCTATTCCAGTCATCAATCACAATGCAGCACTTCAGGTTTTCATTAGGAATCTCCGAAACCGCCTCGTGTGCAGCGTACGAGCCCGGATGTGTGTAGCCACTGAAGGCATGCTGGCTGCAGTTGCTGCATGTTTAGGGAAAGCTCTGCTCTTGTCAAACTCCTTTGACAGCCTCGACACCTGAAGCACGGGGCGGTGCGGGGAGAAGCTTTCACACGGTGACCGGGAGCTCCATCTTGCAGATTTGCTTCCCCTCCCATTCCTTTATGAAAATGGATTGTCAGAGCAGCTGGTGAGACAGAAGTGTCTGCCTCTATCTCAGTGTGGCTGGTACTGTGATCCACCACCAGAACATGCTGAACCAGGCTCCAAACGGGGAGGGGGAAGGGGGCAGTTTCATTTGCTGCCAAATCCCTTAAGCAGTTGCTTGTTTTGTCTCTCTGTCTGAGCAGATTTTTCTTTGCTTTTCTTCTTACTCCACCTGCAACATTTTTCCCCCACTCTGTTTTCTCATAAAAGGGGAGGGAGACAGGCAGACACTTATAGAGCGGTTTTATTTTTATTTATTTATTATTTTGGGTGCAGAAGATGCCTGCCAAGAGGAAGCCTGCAGTTACTGAGCTGCGCAGGAGGGCGGAGAGGTTGGCTGCTCTCGGCGGTTCTTGGCGCTCGGAGGCTGATTGGAAACACCATGCGTGACAGTGCACAAAAAAGATGCTCGCCAGCCCGCCGAATTTCACAGTCCCACTTCGGTGCCTTCAGAGGAGCAGGGAACGCGCCCCGCCGAGGAGCTCCTCGCTCGTTAGCCCGCTCCGTGGTTAGCAGATGTTTCCCAGCCCATCCACACACGTGTGCTGCTCTGTGTGCATCATCTGCCTCGGGAGAAGGGCAGGCAGTGCCGGACCGAGGATTGCTGGAGCCACTGAGCCTTTTCCCACCGATAGATCATCCCTAGGCAACCAGTGCCGGGCTCCCCAACCCAAAGACATGCAAGGGAACCCCAGCCCGAGACAGAACTTCCTCCCACACTCTGCAAGCCAAGCTCAATATTAACAAGAGCTGGGAGGATAATTATCCTTCATTTGCTTTCACGAAACAGGACTGGGGCATTGCCACGTTGATCCAAACACAGCCATCAGAGCACACATGGCCAGGAGCAAGAACTCCATGACTTTGGCTGACAAGGTTGATGGCACAGACAATGCCTGCCTTGGTGTGCTGGGAGGGGCTAGAGGTCTGGTGCTATGTCAAATGGTAAAGTTAATAACCATGAGAATAAAAGAGTAAAGTAGGAGAGAAGAAAAAAAAACACACGAACGATTTTTCCCCTCATTGGCATGTAAACAAATTCATTGTTGTTAGTGTTTTCAGTGAAAAGAATGGCTTTCTATTGGGAAACAAACCCAGAAAGATTGAAAACTGCCAAAGCAGAGGAGTTTTCAGCCAGATCTGTTATTTTTACATACTCACACACCTGTAGACATGCACAGAATACAATACATTTTAAAAGAGAATTCCACATGGAGAAGTTATTATTAAATCATTTCCCAGTCAATCATCTTCGTTCCAAACTTGGAGACTTGGTTTATCTGATGTTCTGACTAGCAGATGAAAATTTTTGGTCTTCCAGTGTTTCCAACGAATCATCCCTAACACTCCTGGAAGAAATCAATAGTGGTAGAAAAAAAAAAAAAAAAGACGTGAAAAATAGAGAATTTTCCTGGTAGGGAGAGAATTAATAAATTCACTTTGTGAGATAAATGGGATGAAAAGGATAACACAAGACCCATGAGGGTCTTGTACCAATTTAAATCATACAAAGTAGGATGCATTGGCACAAAGAGTACTGATTTTAACACTTTAATGGACTTTTGTAGGGATTTTGTTCATTTCATAAGAATTAGAGCTGGGAAGTGCAACTGATTGGTCTGGCCTGAGTTTGCAGGAGGCTACATGTGGTCATGAAGGTACATCTAGCTTTGTGTACTCTAAATGTGTTGTAGATGATCATTTTAATTTGAGGGAAGATTTCACAAGGCAGATGGGAGACAAACTGGCTTTATGTCTTGGATGTCCATGACTCACAAGCATCTTTCTGGTTCAGTATATTTTGTTGATTGTGCTGGTGAGAGAATGTGGCTATAAATCGACCACACCAAATTCCATCTGTTTAAAATTAGCTTTTGAAATGGGTTTTACCTGAGAAACCAGGTATCTGCTTTCTTTTGATAGTCCTACACTGGAGGGTAACTGCTCAATTACATATTAGCTGTCTCCAAGGAACTCCTGCCTAAGCTCCCAAATATGTTTTCTGGTATCCATGGTCTGCATGAATTTTATACATCTCCTTCTCTGGGACTTTATAAGTCAGCCATAAAAGTTTGTGATGGGGTGGAACATAGTGATGTCCACAATCTCAGTCTGGAAAAATGGTTTATATAAAGTGTCATTAAAATGGATTTGGCAATTTTTTATTTTTATTTTTCAGCAACAAGAAAAAAGGAAAAGAGGGAAGGAAGAGAGAAAACATTCAATCCTGGCTAAGTTTTTTTTTTTTTTTCTACATCTATGATCAGTAAAAGAAAAGGGAAAGATTTGATTTCTTTAACTGTGCGTGACTCTAGAAGCAAAGGGGGGCTAAGCCCCTTTGGAAAGAGCAGAACTGCTCGTGTATTCATATTATTAATAGCTTTTGGTAATGATTTTACTGCACAAATTGTTATGAGACTGTTACAATGCAAATGGGATACCAGTGAGATTTTCTATCTGAAGACCCAACCACAGACCACTGATATCTCTGGAAATTCTCCTATTTAATAGATTTTGGATCACTCTCTATGCTCATAACAATGAAGACTACTTATTACTTAGTGGCATTCATTTTATACTAGGACTAGAGTAGATACTGATGTTGAAAAAGCCTTTTTTTCCCCTTGTAACACTGTCTCCTCAAGAATTGCTGCCGAACGTCCTTGAAGACATAATAGCTTCATAAACCCAGGTATGATTTTTCACAGGTAGTTCACAGGGCTGTCAGTTCCTGTGCTTTTTAATTCATAGTTTAAGGAGTCTGCCTAAAAGCCCATGCACCGGGATGCGTGTGATGACAGGAACCCCCCATAAAAGTCTCCAGACATTTCAGCCGAGGACAAAGGCTTGCAGGGATGACCTGGGAACATGCTGAAGGCTGGGGAGAAAAGAGAGAAGAAAAGCAGCAGGCAAATAAAAAGAATATATTACATATATTGTGGCGTTTTGCTGGAGAAAGGAGTACCTGTGAGTAATCCATACTCAAAATCATAGAGGCTTTTGGGCAGCCAAATGCTTAGACTACAGACACTTAAGGCCAGGCTTAGAACAACCCTGCCATGCTGTAAGGCTGCTTATACTGCATGTCCAACTGTCCAGCCTGCAGTCACTGCATGGAGTGAGGTCATTAGAGCTGAATTCTCTCCCGAGGCACATCTGAAACTGTGCTTGAAAGTCTCCAGAGCCTGACCTGCTGCAAAAACCTGGAGCAGCTCACCCATCCCAGAGTCGATCCTTGCAAAATCCCTGAGATTTAGCAACAGCTTTGTGAGAGCAGAGGAAGGAAGCAAATGGCTCTGCGGGTCACAAACCCTCTCAGCCCCGTTTTCAACCAGGTAAAACAAAGGTGCTCTCACAAGTGAAAAGTCCAGTTTGTGTAGGCTCACACCCAAACACATGTATGATTATCCCAGTTTTCCTGGCATGCCACACATTTGCAGAAGTATGGGGTAAGTTGGCAGCAGGTCCCACAGCACAGGGCAGTCACTCCAGTGCTCGTGCCTCAAGAGAGCTTGAAAGAGTTAAAGGCAGCAATGTGCTCAGGAATGGCTGGTTTGCAGCACGGGCTGCTGTTTTTTTGTCAGACTTGTGACCTGCAGGCACACACCTGGTCCCAGGGTCAAGTTACAGCCAGGATCCCTGGCCCAGGGTCAGGACCTGGCTGATGATAAGAGAGGGAGGCCCTCCCTTGGCAAAAGCCATCGCTTAAAGAAATAAGAGAATATTAAGGAATATTAGATGTCACTCTGTCTTCCTTTAGGGTTCATTTCCCTTCCTTTAATTATCACAAAAGGTAAACACTAAATATTCCAGGGAGTCACGGTCAGGGGAAATTCCATGAACTGCACATTCATTATGGCCTGGCTGTGAAAGCACCAGGAAAAAAAGACAAGTTGGTGGGCCGCCCTTATTAAACTTCACTTAGCTACTGCTAATTATGAACCTAGATTGAGACTGAACAGCTCTAGATTGAACATTTCAGCTCTCCCTTACTGCAGCATCATTTAAAAACTGTAAGAAAATGTCAGTGAGAAGAGACCATCTGTTTTCTGAGTGGAAGCCCACAGAAGGAAGAAAGAAAGGAAAAAAGAAGAAACAATGCATGTATAAACCTTCAGCTAATGCTTATCTTTGGAGGGAATTGGAGAGAATTCAGGGATATTTATGCAAATCATAAATGATAGCTATAGACTATATATATATATTTAGCAATACTGTTTTACTTATTTCACAGGCAGGTAAAGTAGAGCACACAAAAATTTAAATACCTTAATTGTAATCATCAAACAACCAGATATTGAACACTGATGCTCTTTCTTATGTTCTAACCACTAAACAAAACTGCCAGAGATGTTCCAGAGTGCTTAATAAATTGTGCCCAGAGGGTTATTTTCCTAAGACTGAAATGCAGCTGGACTGAAAGGCTGCTGTCACTCTGCACAGACTTAGCTCTGTAAAATGGGGTGTTGCCAAAGGAACTCATGGGGGAAATTTTCGGTACAGTTGGCAAGGTGTGATTACAGGCTCTGGATTACTGCCAGGATCTAATGCAGACCTAACACCCTCCTTCCTGGAAAAAGTGTGGGCTCTTTAATAGCCCTTAGTTTTATGTTTCACCTGCACGTAAATGAGTGGCACCAATGGGAGATGGAGGCAGCTACAGTGCTGTGAGCACTGTTAAATCTTCCTCAGAGCTGAAGCATTTCATAGTGATCAGTATTAGCCACTGACCTGATTTGTCAGCCTATCAAACAGGAGCCATGTTCCTGGAATTACCCTTCTCTCTTCATTCCCCGAAAATATTTCATGGCAAAGATTAGTCTGTACCACACTGGTGCTCGAGTGCCCTGGTGAAAGGGGAGAAATCTACACTGGGCATTGGGCTTTGTCTTTTTTGTGTGGGGTTTTATTCTTTTCTCTTTTTTTAAAATTTTTAATTTTTAAATTTTTTTTTTTATTTTTAATTTTGGTCACTGGGTGTGTCTTGGACAGCTGCGGTTCAGAAAGTTCACCTTCTCAGAGATGTGATACTATCTAGCTAAAAATGTCCACTTTGGAAAGACAATGTGACTTTAAATCTCTCTTGGCCCTTTGTAATAAATGTTATAGTTTAAGCAAGCAATGGCTTTCCATTAAAACTATAAACTTCACTAGAATAATTAAGACTGATTTAAAGTAAAATTAAATTTGACATGTGGCAGGTGAAGCAGTGCTATTAATTTCAACTGTATATTTGGCAACAATATTGAGGGAAAATGGGGGCATGGGTAAAAAGGGCAGAGCTGTAAGTCCTTTCAGGCTTTTGGTCAAGTTGGGTGGAGAATGAAGCATATTTCAACTCTTTGTGGGCTGTCATTTTCCTTAGAAGTAGCATACAAGAGCTTGTGTCTATTCTTGACTATTATCTAAAATATACTGCATCCAACGGAAAAGGGGAATAGCAGAAATGAAAATTTCTGAAGTTGTCCCTCCTTTGGCCTCTTCATTTTCATCCTTTCTTTATAGCTTCTGTACATTTTTTTTTTTCTTATTAATTCTATAATTTCAAAGCTGCCCACCTTTGAAATTCCTGTGGAAGGAACTTATCTGGTCCTTGCCATTATTTGAGAGAAGGTGTTTTTCTTATTCTGGTTTTGGATGCAGGCAATTATGACAAACCCCTTCTAAACTGTCTGTGGCAATGAAATTGCATGCTAAGGGCCACATCTAGGATCCAGTTCACTTTCAGGCTGATTTCTGATTTTGTACAAAATTTCATCTGAAACCTAAACCTGAGTAAGCCCGGCCTGATCTAGTGCCCAGATCTAGTAGAGACTAGTTTGGGTGTGAGCCTACATTGCATCCTCCACTGAGATTATCAAAAAGGTCTCGTTATTATAGTCATCAACCATCTCATTTCCTGCCAAGGAATATTGGCGTGAACCCTCTCCAGAGTCCATCAGTGCCCTTGAACCTGAGAAATTACTGTTGAGAAATAGAAATAATTATGTTCTCCTCCTCCAACCCAGATGTGGTATCCATATCTTGACAGCTTTTCCTGTCCAATGTCAGCCAAGGGAGTGAAACACAAGTACCCAGGGAAGGATTTCCTTTTTTGAAATCAATAAATTCTAATTGCCAATCATGCAAATAAATATGCCTTGCTGGAGCAATGTTATAGTCCACCAGGACCAAATGGCATTAACTCATTGAGGAAACTTCATCCTCTGCAGATTGAAGTGAATGAAAATATATTTTAGGGGACCCTGCCACCCTGGTTCTGATGTCTAAATTCTAATTACATACATATTACTTTTACCTTGCTTATTAATGACAAACATATCAACCTTTCTACCGGAAAGTGAACTAAAAATCCAATTTGACTAAAGAATTGCAAATGCCTCGTGTAAAAGGCTGCACACAAAACAAACCAGATGTTCCAAGCTGCATTGAGAGAGCTTTACAGAGCAGCTGGGGGAATTTTTTTTTTTCCATCAGCTATTGGTAAAAGATATACATTGCCAGCAAGCAAACTGCTTCCATTTTTAATACTCATATAATTGGTTTACTCCTGTAACCAATGCAATATTAAGTCAAAAAGGAGGGGTGAAAGAAAACAATGATACTGGTCAAAGTTTAGAAAGGTCATGGGGTTTGTGGATGGAGAGGAGAGTGGAGGAGGATAGAGGTTATTTTTCCCCATAAAGCTTTCTTATTTACTGCAAGGTTGTGAAATTTGGAAAAAATACTAATAAAATTTATTGCCAGGGGTTGTAAGAAGATCATACCTTGGTTCTATTTTCAGCTCCAAACAGATTATAGGACAATGGAGCATAAATGGAAATTAAAACAGATTTAGAACAGACGTTAGGAAGCACTTTTTCACATCGAGGATAATAAATGTGTGGAATGGCCTATCAGGCAAGGTTGTAAAGGCAAAGACACTGGGATCATTCACGCAACAACTTGGGAAATAGCACACTAAAATGGAATGAGTCTGGATGGTGAGGCGGCCTCTGTTTAGATTTCTGGGATGCTTCAAGTCGGCAGGTTCCCTTCCTTTCCTTTCCTTCTCAAATGATAATTTCACCTATGATTTGTTGTTTTTTCAGGCAGGTTTGTCAATTGATTTTCCCGTGAGGTGGAAGTTGCTCTTAATTCCCATGTCACCTTCCTTGGTTGCTTATGATGGAGAGTGCAAGAGAAGGGAACTCATTTTGGGGAGCCAGTCCTGCCTCTTGCAAGGCCCTGAGCACAAAGGGGATGCTGTCCTTTCCCACTTAGAGAGTGGATAGATCTACCACCACCTCACGTTCCTGGAGGAGAATGTGCTAGCCTTATCCCACCAGATCTATCCTTCTCCATGAGGTTGGCTCTCATGGCAGTCCCAGTAGAGTAGCTCATCTCTGCTCATGCTGAGTATTATATTAGTTTCAAGATACTCCAGGAATCCTTTCATTAAATGGAGAATTATGAGGAAGATGCATAACCCCAAATCACTCATATTGTTCTCAGAATTCAGGAGCTTAAAAATTGATCAATACCTATCCAAATTATCTAATTTCTTGTCATTTTCCAGAAATGAGTGGGAACATCATCTGGCTGGTTCTGCAGTGCTCTCAGTCTGGGCAATAAATGGAACTTCTTAAACAAAAATTACAGCTCATAAACACAAACACTGCAGGCCTCCATTTCCTGCACAAACCTGCTGAGCCCTTGGGGCACTTGCCTAGGCTGAAGAGGTAGGAAGCCAAGGTAAGGGGGCACTGAAAACTCTGGAACGTTCACCAAATCTGACCATGACCAAGTCAGAGAGCAGCTGAAGGCACTAGTTTGAAAAACCTCACCATGAATGCTGTGACAGGTCAGTATAGATGCAATGTCTCTGTGAATACCAGTGTTCTCCAGAAACATTACCAAAACGGTTTGTTTCAACTTCCTTGGGCAATGTTCTTAAGCAGAATTAAGATATTTCTGCAGGGATGCACCCAGAGACTCACAAGACAGCACAAAGAAGTTACCAAACATGAAATGACAACCCAGAGAGTCGTAGCATGGCACACTCATGTCCATTATTGTCTGCATGCACTCTAATAGTTTATCTTAGCCAAGGATTTCCACATGCTTTGAAACATAAATTATCTTGACAAAGCTTCTCTGAAGGAGATAAAACTTGCACGAGAAGAAGGTCAGAGCCAGAGAGACTGAGGGATTTGCTCAGGGTCACAGGACTGGTGAGTCAGTCAGTTGCAGAGCAATTATAGGAATCCTCCTCTGCAGCCTGTGCACTGAACATCCTCATCACACATAGGGTAGGAAAAAAAATGCATTACTTCCCCACTGCATGCACTGCAGTGTAATCATATGTGTGATATTATTTTATTTGTTTAGGATAGGGTACAGCATGAATCTCACTGAAGAAATCACACCTCTGCAGAAGAACTTGAAAAAATATATATTGGCAGCTTCTCTATTCAAATCAGCAAGGATACCACAAGAAATGCATAAAGGTGTGAGCTTTCAGTGATGAAGGTAACCAAAGTGGAAAGTGTCTCTCCCCATGGCAGGGGGATTGAAATTAGATGATCTTTAAGATTCTTTCTAACCCAAATCAGCCTATGATTCTGTGAAAGGTCTATAAGAAAAAAAACATGAGAAAAGGACCCAAAGGACTCAGCTGTCCTGGAACTATGACACTATCAAACTTTATTCAAAGACACACCTAAACACAGAGTGTGTTTATTGGGGATTTATGAGAACATTGGAATCAGGAACAATTGTATTGATCACACCAGAACCAGAAAAATTGAATTGTTGTATTGATGACAGTTTTAAGAGAAGTAGGCTGACTTACCTAATACCTGCATCTTGCTGGGAAAAGCTGTCTCTGATAAATCAAATCTTAGTGTACAAGCCTTTTGCCAGCTTGATCAATAAAGTATTTACATGCACCAGTAAAACGCAAGGTTTTTAGTCTCAAAATAATAACTTGTTTTAGATCCAGGACTGGGATTCAAGAAAGTGGCAAATCACAGTATCCTGTGTCACTACTATGCCTCAAGAGGTTACCTGAAGGGTAATCCCATCAAACACTTTCCTTATAAGTTTCTAATTTTAGGCAATGTGCAGAACTGTAACCAGCCAACATTCACCCATCTCCAACAGCCATCCTGAAAAATCCACAGGACACCAGGGACTCACTAGCATGGGACAAGTGCCCCTGCCAACACTTCTTAATCCTAGGGGCCAGGAGCAGCATTCAAACCTCCCAGCTATGGAACAGAGACTGCCCCTGATCAAAATGCAGTCAGTCGTCAGGGGTGATCATGACCCTTGTGCTGAAGGGACATTTGGCCTGAGAGGGCAGAACAAAGTGGGATGCTCAGGGCTGGCTACACACCTGACTCCTCATGCCACGGCAGCAACAGCACGAAATGTCCCTTATTTTTTTAAGAAACGAGGCCTAAAATAATCCCACATGTGTTTCTTGTTTTCAACCAACCCCCACCCCTTAAAGCCAGATTTATTTATTTTTTCAATAAAGCCATCCCCTGGGTTTAATAGTAGCTATTCTAGAGTCTGAAGTTAGATTAATCACATCCCACTAGCAGCATTTTAGCTGAATGCAAGGGAGGCCTTTCTTGCAGAGCATCTCCTGTGCTGAGCCCAGCTCCCCCTGTGTCATCAGAGTGGGGCTGGTGCCCCGTGTTTACGGCAGAGGAATGTCGATGAGGGGCTGGAAGTCCTCATTGTCAGCCTGCCACTGACTCTCTGTGTGACTTTGGAATTAAACACAATTTCCCCATGGCTCGCTGTGTCCCTTTTTGTCAAAGCTGAGCCACACTGACAGAGGGTGATGTGTGGGGGAGGTTTACACTACCACTGCAATTTCATGTGCTATCCGTATCCTGTGGACAAATAAATACATTCACTTCTAAGGACAGTCAGTCCACACCATCCATCATCACTATAGACACATAGAGGGGAAAAATGATTGTGAAATATGCCCAGAATTTGAGCTGGTTTTGATACCAGTGGATGAGATGCCATTTTTTGGTATAAAAGAGCTGAATGAAAGGCTTGAAACTGTGTATAATAATTATGAGAGTAACAAACAGGGTTTCTCTTTCAAGACCATTTACACATTTACTATGTTATCATTTCTAATTCATATTAATCAGAGGGTTCGTGAACTCGTAACTGAGAGCCATTTGCAGCATAAATAACTTTATCTGGCTTCTAAAAATACACATATTTAATATGAAACAATAGGGTTAAATATAAGCAATATGTTTAGGTAATTAACCTGCTGTTTCCACAGATTAATTTAGTCTATACAGGTGGCAAAACAGCACCTATCACTGTGGCATGAAAACAGTGTTCAGAATTTAGGAGGCCAAAGAAGGAAATGAAGCTCTATAAATCGTGTTTCTTTCTCTGCCTGGTAGGTAGTTATTAAAAAGGAATAACCTCTGGATAATTGCACTGCAATAGCATGGTAACTACAGCATATTTACAGTCAATCTCTAATAACAGATAACTCACATAGTTTTTCCTCCCAGTGATTTGCCAAGTGGAAGCAAACCCAATTTGAATCCTGCTTTTGCAGCTCGGTGCAGTCTCTTTGCCCCGTTATTACTCTGCTGCTAACAGCGGCCTCGGACTGTCAATATCTTCCCTGCCACGGTTTACACTGGTAGTTGTTATTATACCAGACCATGAAAATTGATGGTGATAACACACTCTCTAGGAACGCTCTATACATGTCAGTTATTCAAAATATGTCTCGTTAAATAAATATTTACAAGACTTTCGTTATTTAGCTTATAAACTGTTTGGACTGAGGCAGCTTTGGAGCAGTTGAAGAGCGTTCCAAAGAGTTACTGCAGATTAATCCATGTAAACCACACCAGTGTGCTAAAAATTGCTATGGTGGTTTCTAACTGCCAAGTCTATATCCTTCCAGTCTGAGAAATACAGGACGTATTTTCCTTTGTAATAAAATCTCTCGATAAAAGCAATAAAAAAATACTAGTCCAGAACATGTGATTATCCTGGGGGGGTGAAGGGGAATCATACCCATGGGATGACAGGGAAGTTGACTTATTCTTGCAGCTGGGAGGATGGATAAGGGTTTGGATTATCTGAGCTGCAGAAATAGGGAGAACCTTAAAATGGAAAGAGGGAAGAGAAAAGTTATTCAGTTAATCGTTTAGTAATAATAGCTATTCTGTTAATAGCATAGTAATAATTCCTCAATAATCAGTCATTCCCAAAGCAGGCTTAATTTTGTCCTGGAGAAAGCCAAAACACACAACAAAGCAAAAGTAGGTAGGAATAAAGGGAGTCAGTCCTGTTTCTGAGCTTCAGATGTCTCTGCCTTTCCAAGACCCCCAGATCAGTGCTGTACAAGGATTTCAAAATAGCCAAACTAATGAGGCTACATCAGGCAATAATGATGAGGCTCTGGGAGGGCAGGCGCTTTTCACTCCTAAAGATTTCTGCTCAGCAAGCCAAGGTTCCTGGCATAAAACCCAGAGAGCAGGAATGTTTTCTGTGCTCACAGGGTCAGGCTTGTGAGAGTGTGTGTGTGAGTCTCTGGGTTTCACAGTGTGCCTCAAGCAGAGTCATCCAAGAAACGGCACCGCTTTCTGCCGTGCTGGATGGCTTTGGGATGCTGGCTTTCCACGAGAGGGAGCAACTCACCAGCACAAAAACCCCCTTTTCCCAGACCAACCACCAAATTCACTTGGAGCTCTCAATTTACTCAGCTGACGGCAACCTTGATTTTTATCAGTTCTACTAGATTTGAGAATCATATACCATTACTGATTTTTCATGCCTAAAGTCACACTGGCTGCGTGTGTATTTATGCATATCAGGGGAGAGTTAAAATGGACATCACTCATTTAGAGAAGTGATCCTTTCACTAAAAAGGAAACATTCATGTTTCCAGCTTTGCAACATCTGTTGGGCTAATTATTAGGATGCAAAAATGACGGATTTACCAAAGCAATCAACTAAAGACTTATTCTGTTGATGCTGAATGAGGGGCCTCAGTCCATTGGGAATTGAAGCCAAGAGGAAGGTAATTCTTGATTTGCCTGAAGTGTGCTACCCATGGAAGGTACTGGCTGCTATTCAAACTATTCAAGCCTGCAGCCCCTTTTCCTCCCTAACAGGAGACTCGGGAAGCAAAAATAGCTGTCAAAAGGGGTTCAATGTTATTGATAAGCCCTTTGTGTCAACTGAAGCCCCTCCACTGGCAAGTTCAAACAAAACAGCTCAAAATCTGCGTATCGGTGGAAAAACATGTTGGGCTGCATGTGGAATAATGCAACAAGAAGAAAGTGAGAGTTTAACAGTCACAGTTGATTTTTTACAAACGACTGTGCAATCCACGGAGGAAATCCCCAGAGGGACTCAGAGCTGTAGTCCTGATCCCTTCCGCTGCCCATGCCCCCCCTTCCTCTTCCAGCAGCCACTGCAGCTCCTCTCCCTTTACAACTCAGCCCTGCCAGAGCTGCCTTTTCCAGCGTTTCCCCTGTTGTTTCTGTCCTGGCATCAGGAAAGATATTTTGCTCTCTTCTTTCAGAGAGTTGCACTTGGATTGTGCATGTTGAACTGCTGGAGAAAGGGGAGCAGTTCCTTCCCCACTGCCCGTTTCCCATTAACAGGGTGCTGAATACAGATGCAGTAAGATTTGGTTCCAAGTTTTGATTCTTTTAAAGAGTTTCATTCCCCTTCCTGGCCTGATGGGCTCAAGCTGGGGAGTCACAGCTAAGCCCTGTGCTGGATTCCAGAAACCTGGCTTGCTTTTTTACCTCTGTGCTTTATATTTAATCGGGGAGATGATTACCTTGGTCCTCCTGTGGCTTTCTGTTGACTTGCCTCCAAGGTAGGAAAGGGTTGAAGTGACACAGAGACAAATAAAAGCTGGCCAAATTTGTGATGCTGGTTTCTTTGTTACAGGGAAAAATGGACCAGTGAGCTTGGGACTTTATGTAGAGGACATATCCAGAACATATGGATTTGGTGCAGGCTTCTACAATCAAATCTTTCTGCCCAAAATGACTGGAAGCTGTGCTGATTTGGAAAAGGTAATTTTCCACTGCAAGTAATATACATTTTCATATAATCTCAACCTGACCCAATCTATAGTCAATGCAAATGTAAAAATATATAAGAAAATATATTAGAACATTTGCTTCCTAATGGAAAGAAGAATACCTCTGTTGTCTCCCAAGAAAAGCTGGAATGTGAAACTCTTGGTCCAATTGGCACATGACATTTTCTCGAACTGTTGCTTTCAGGAAGCAGTGTTGTGATGTTTAAACCAATAGCCAAACTACGTGCTAATTTGAAATTTATTTTACATCCTTTGGACTTAATAGCTACCTTTCAGCATCTGTAATTCCAGGCTGGAAAGTCCTAACAGGCATCTGGGGACAATCCCAGCCCCATGTGCGTGTCTGTGCATTAGGGTCACAAGGCATGTCCAATACATTAAGACCATGACGGTTACAGCCTAGCTATGTAGGTTTGACTCCAGTTCAAGCTACAACAACAGCAGTTCTGGAAGTCTGGAGTTTAATCACTGGTGTGTCAGTCAGGATGGCAGATGTCACCTTGCCAGCAGTGGAAATCTTGTGTCCCTTAATTCTGCCACTTATTTTTATCCTTCTTTCAGCCTTGCAGTATATGGTAGCGCAGTACATTGGCAGTGCAAGTTCTGGTCTGTGGTGAGCAGACTGATGCAATCCAAATGCTTTGGACACATTTTATACTGCCCAGTGTCAAGTCCCAATGGGATTTGTCACATGCAAATTAATTTATGAATTGTCCTTTTTATTTTATGTATCAAGAATCATTCATAGAGTCATGTTATGCTGTGAGCTTAACTGGGTTCCCTCAGCAGAGGACCAGGACCTAAAATAAGTGCTGGAAATGTCTGGCCTTCAGCTTTTGTTGAGATGAAATGGCTCAACCAGGGATTGATTCTGAGTAGAAATCCCCCTTCAAAAACAGAACACTCCAAAGAAGGGCACAAAGAAGAGTCTGTACATGTAGTTGAAACTGTTCTTGTTTCCTGATTCACCACCGTTCACACCAATGACTGCTACAAGACACCATCACAGGGAACTATATCTGGCTCCCATGTCAGTGAAGTCATCCTGCTGATTTTAGGGAGAAAAGAGGGGAAAGCTGAGGGAAATATATTAAAAAAAAAAAAAATGCAGCATAAAAAACCACACCAATACATTCTGTAAATATAAGGATTCAACTGCTGAAATATTTGCAGCAACCACAGCTCAGTTTTCCTCACCAGGAAGATGACCTCACTGTCAGCAACAAAACAAGTTTCAGGGCAAGGTCTAAAATCTTCAAGACCTTGGAAGCAGTAAGTGCAGTTTGCCCCTTTCACAGACAGTGCAAACCTGTGACAGGTTCACAGCCACAGAGGAGGTCAGTGCTAGAGCTGATATGGACCATTTCTAAAGTATTTAGGTCTTAGAAGAGCCTCAGTAGAGGTTCTGTCATAGTTCCTTGATCAAGTGTCCAACCTCTCAAATTAAATTTTCTACATTAAAGGGCCCAGCACTTCTATTCATCATATGTGAAGCTGATTCTGTGTCTCTTCAAAAGCAGTCACAACAGCTGTTCCAACAAGAAGGGAAAAATTGGCTCTGCTTTATCTTAAGAAATATGAAGGTCATCTGGGAAAAGTCTGAGTTTACCCTCAGGAAGAAGCTACCTTCACAAATCTGGCCAGACATATGTGAAATGCTGATAGAAGGAAAGAATTTATTTTGCTTTTTCTCACTACAATTTCTGCTTACTCCAAGCTCCACCAGTGCCCTGCTCCCAGCCCAAGTTTAGAGCCAATAGTAGCTAATACTAAAATGGCTGCATAGATTATGCTGATGATTCATCTCAGGAAAAGGCACAGCCCTAAAAATGCCTGAAAGTAACTGGTGACATGATAACCTATTTTCATGGGTGGACTTTCCTCATTTTTGTAGTGTTTCCAAATTACTATCAGACAGAAGATACTGGCCATGCCATCTTACTGACAGAGCTCTTCTTAGACTATCAAGAATTCTATGGGGAAGAAGTGGCCTTATTTCTGCTCTAAATTAAGTTGTACAATTTTTGAAAATTCATCTAGGAAAAAAACAAATGCAATGGGGGATATCGTGGGGTATTTGTGCACTTTTTCTCCAGCGAAATGTAGCACATGCTTTAGCTCTGTATTGTGCACTGGGTGAAAGTGCTCTATCAGAGCTTTCTGAATTTGTAAATAAATGTGCTTAAATCAATAATGATAGTAATAACTCAAATGCAGTGTCATTCAATAATGTTATCTAGCTCAGAGAGAACAGGGCCATGCATTCCTGGGAAAGCACAAAGGAAGGGCTGGTTGTGTGCATGCAGCTATGGGTACCTGACACACTATCCCAGAAATGTAAGAACAAACTCATTCATAAGTTATATTCTAAGTTAAATCTGCACATTTGTAATGTGTGGTTTTTTTTATGTGCACATGCGTGGTCAGGAAACGCTGATCTGTAATGCCTAGCTTAGTAAAAAACAAAAGCAAAATATGACCTTGAGTGTATGGAAATCACCCGTTTTTAATGTTTGGGGATGTTCCTACTTATAGAAAAGGGGGAAAAAAAAAAAAAAGAGACTAACAGAGCGTGCTAACAGCTGACATTACCTAAAGGTTGAAATTATTAAACCGACAAAGGAACGGGTAGTTAACGCAAAGGTCAGAATAATGTATTTAACGTAATTAATCTCCCCATGTCTTGATAGAGCCAGGGCAGGGGCCCTAAATCAATGTTATGTTTGAGGTGTGATGTAACACAAAGGTACAAAAAGTTAAGGATGGAATGTCAGCCTTAACTTTAAACATCCTTTTATTTGTCGGACTGTATAACATAACACGATCTTTACTTAAACATTGTATTTGGTGTGTTACATGAAACCGCGGCGTGTGAAAGGAGGTAACAGAGTTACATTCAATCAGCCACACAAACAAAGACGACTTTCTTGCAGTCTTTGAAAGGGCTTTTGGACACAGCTTTGTTAAATACCAGTAGCAAGGATCCAAGATTGGTCCACCTGTGTCAGTTAATTCCCCGTGCCCAGACCCCTCCGCTGCCAGCCTGCCTCAATTTCGGGTAAGAATTGCTTTCCTCAGACGTGTTTAAAACCTGCACGAATTTCTCAGCCTATGGAAGCTGCTTGTGGCAATAATTTTTAATAAACGTCCCTTTTCACACACAGTCTAGGAAGAAGGAAAGGACAGGTCCCAGCAGCCCTTCTCGCAGCTTCATTTGCATATTGGGTTAGGCTACTTAATAGTCTCATTAGCACCATCTGTTGGGAACCCGCTAATAATGCACTGCTCCAGGTAACTGGAGAGTGAAAAATCACAGGGACACACCAGCGCCTGGTTTGCAGTCCAGTTGTGGCTCAGAGGGCACTGCTCTGACTGTACAGTGGCCTTGCACATCCATGACCGGCGGCGACTCAGAGCACTTCACAAATTCTGCACTCACCAAGGCACACGAAGCTGCCACAGGACTTTGATTCAACAAATCCATGGCAAGCAGAAAACTGCCCAGTTCCTTGCAGGGGCTGCCCAGCACCTCAGAGCATGGTGTTTGGGTGAATAGCCCTAGACCAGGAATGCGTTAAAGGAAATCCCATGACATGTAGCAGCTTCTCAGACCTGGTGTTTCCCGACACCAAACGTGTGGATCTCTTCTGGAGCTGTTACCTCTCACACACACAGGTGTTGGAACCTGGTTAAGCAAACTGGAAGGGTAAAAGAGCTGGGCCTTTTTTCTCAGTGAGTAAAACCAAGCATCTCTTACAATAACAGTAAAAATACAAGCTGGGAGACCTCTGAAAAGGTTGACATTGCCAAATTATTATTGGAGTCCAAATTGAATGTCACTGCTTGGTTTGTTTTTACAGTTGGCCAACCCCAGGATTGAAATTTAAATACCAAAGGCAAGGCTGGCTCCTCAGGCTGGTGTAAATGGGGCTTTACCTTCTGACAGGCAAGGCAGAGGCAACGCCCTGGGCACAGCAGACTCGCGGGGTCTGTGGAACTCACCAGGGTGCTTTTGCTCTTCACCCTTCCACTCCCAGCTCCCTCCAAACCCTACACCGTGTCCAATTCCATATCCTACAGTATTAAGTTACACAGGGCAATCACTGAAAATATTTCACATTCATTCTTTCAATACAGGTGGTTATGCTATTAAATGGAAATTAATACAAATTAATATGAAGCAGATGAATTCCTTTCACTCTGGATTCTTTCCTTTCTAACAAGCCCTGTTCTCTCCCCTCAAACCTCCTGGATTCCTATTATTTTTAGATATTGTGCTATTAGACAAATTCGGAATCCAAAACCTACCCCAGGAGTATTTATTTTTCTGGATCAGTTTCATTTTCCACTAAATAATATACCAGCCTTATTTCTGCTTGCACAACTGGCCTGAGCTAAGGTGTGCCAGAAGTGGAAGCCTGAACTTCTGCTTCCAATGATGGATTTAAGTCACACATATTATTGCCTAATAATTTTTTCTTTTACTTTTTGTCTTTTTTCTTTTTTTTTTTTTTTTTTTTTTTTTTTTTTTTTTTTCATTTTGGCAAAATGTTTAGAGGTTTCTAAATTAATATGAGCATGATGTTCAGTTCCAGGGCCCATTGTTGACTTCTTTCCCAGCCTCTCTTTTTCTGGAATTCTCCTTTTTAGGCGAGAACAGCTGTGCTCTTATATCTCTGCAATGTGGCCGTGTTACAAAGGTGAATACTTGTGCATTTGTTCCATCACTTTCTGTTTAATTCAAAACTAATTGCTGATACATTTTTTGGAGGGCTTCTGGGGCTCAGAAATTGTGGGATGAGGTTAGCACAGTAGTTCTGTTTTGTTCACAAAAGAATGTAGAATGGATTTGTTTAAAAAGTTATCTGAATTATTCACAGAAGGTTCAGTATGGGCTATTTAAGGCCTCCATCCTTTAATAGGATTCATTTGCATTATGGAAAAGGACTGAACTGTTCTAATCTAGACTGATGCCCCTCTCTTCATATCACTGTGCAAAGACACAAAAAGATATTCCCTTCCATGCAGCTTTTTTTGGGATAAATGTGCTGCAGAGGTAGAAGAGGCTGAGGCACAGAGGGGTGAAACAGCTGGTGCAGCAAGTTAATGAAGTTGTGCTGCTGGCTGGTTTATGGTGCTGTCCCTGGATTAGCTTGGATCAGGGGAGAATGTTCTGTGTACAGTGGTACCTTTGTGATGATTTCTGGGAGAGGGAAACCAGGCACCACAATCCTCCACCTGCCCTTCTTGGAGAAAGCTGTCTGGGTTGTCCAAGGCCAGCAAGCCAATCTGAAGATACCCAGGGTTATGGCCAGAGGTCCATGGCCCACAGTTGTCATTTCTTTGTATTCAAAGAAACATGAAGCAAAATAAACTTGCATGAGTAGCATGTGTGTATATGAATTACAGGTCCTTTCGTTGAGTGGAAAACCTGAAAATTCCATTCTGGCTCAGAAAAACAGGAAAACGTTATTCAGATAAACCTGAATCATTGATCCAAAGCATTTTAGGAAGGGAAAGGTGAAAGAAGAATAGATGGAAAAGGACTTAGATAAACTTTCTCAACTTTTTTCTTGGTCTGTCTCCCCACACATGCATATGCATGGATTTTTTTCCCCATAAGCATTGGGAAAAACGGACAGAAATTTAAATTTGCCAACTCTAGATATACAAAAATACTTTAACATTTTTAATTCCCTCTTTCCCAGTTTTTGTCTACTGAAATAATTTATGAAATATGCCCCGAACTTGCTTCCAGGATTAGGGTCCCTGGACCTTAATTAGCCATGCACCTATTACCCACTGAAAACTCCTTGCCCCACTTGATGTACACTGGCAAATTCCAAGCCAACTTCCACAGAAAAGGAAGGGTTCTGAAATTAATTTTTGTTCTCTTCATGGAGCGAAACATATTTTTTTAACATTCAACGTGCTTTACTGCTTAATAACATATTTATAAGAGCTCCCCTACCTGTCTCTTTCTGGAATTATAAAACACACGTACCCACCTGCAGCCTGCAATACCAGTATTTACAAGCTTATACAGGGATTGCAATATTTTCCCTACAAGTTTGTTCTGTATTTTTCATTTCCAGCTGTTAATGGCTCATAGAAAGTAGAAGATCTAGAGGTAAAGGTGTGACTTAATCACCTACTATAAAATTCTGAAAGTCCCCACTGTACTTTAATGTAAAGGAAATTCACCTTTCCCCAGGCACTATTGTTTATTATATCTGCATATTATATATCTGCATATATCTGCACATTATATCCGGTGGATCTGTTCAGGTGACAAAACAGAGTTAGTGACATTGTTAGAAACTGCTGGAATCAGATGCTGCATGGTACCTATCAATGTAATACACCCCCAATGCAAAATTTGAATTTGAACAATATGTTTTCTGCCCTTTTATTTTTCCTTAGTTTTAGGAAATGTCCATTTAAACTAATTATGTAATATTAAATAACAAAGAGAAAGTGTTTGGCTGACAAAAAAAAATATAGAGGAGAGTAAAGAATAGGCAGATTTTTTTCCCCAGAAATAAAAGCTGGTAGGATGGATTTCCTCATTAGAAAATTTAAAAATTTTACTCAACACTAAAATGGCCAACTGATTAGCAGAATACAGGGTAAAGATCAATCTATTCTGTCAATATGGGATGGACCAGCAGTTTTATTTCTTATTTCTAGCAGAATTAACTTGATGAACATCAGCCGAGAAATTTCATTGAATTTTCTGTTGAAATATTAAAAAAAATAAAGCGTAACTTAGCCTAAAAAAATTCCCATGATGGCATTGTCAGAGGAAGCTCCTAAGCACGCTGGGTTTGTCCTACACGAGGCAGCAGCCACTCCTTTCCCGGCAATGTTCGTAGGGCAGGAAGCCAGGACAGGCTGTGCCACACCCGGCTCCGAGCAGCGCTCCTGTCCCGGGGAGCCCATCCCTGAGAGACTCCAACGATCTGCATTCCACTCGGACACGGCATAGGAGCTCCTCTTTCCATCACAAATGAAAGGAAGATTATCTCCACTACTGCTCTGTTTGGGGAATATTACCCTGCATAAAATGAGTATGAGTTAGTCTGGTATTATGAAAGAAAGCCTGACTGAACTGTGTAATTTAAGGACATAAAATTTTCAGTAGAACCATCGATAGACACTTAAGCAAAACATTTAAACACTTCAACTTAAGCGTACTCTTCATATTCCTAGAATGAATATGTTCCTTGAACATCAGAGGAATCTCATTAAGAGAAATTTCTCCTTAAAAAAAAAAATCCTCCTAATTCCCATTACACATTTAAGTCTCTATGTGTGTTTTAATGCGGATGTATATGTGTGTGTGTATATATATATTTGTAAATACATATTTGTGTATATATATATAAATATAGTGAAGCATAAGGACTAATACCAGCTGATAAAATAGTGACTGCAAGATAGAAAGAACCCGTTCTACTGCATATTAAAAGCCCCAAGACTGTGCTCTCATTTCTGCAGGTGTACATCCCTGTGAGCTCAGCTGGCTTCCAGAAGAGTAGAGCCTTCAATTCTCTCGGTATTTTATGTGTTCTACTTTCACTGGTCCTTCATAATTCGTATTAGAGCAGGTCATTATCATCCCCTTCTAATGCTTCAATGTTTTGATGTGTTTCATGTGATTTATGGTGTTGGGGTTTTACCTTTCTTATGTCTCAATAGTTTCTAGTTTAGTTGGTGGCATTTTTGCTGCCCTTTTAGGATGATCACATTTCTGCATTAATTACTAATAAATTTTCCCGTTTTCCTGATCATATTTTCAACCTTTATTTCTAATGTTAGGGGACAGGATGTAGCCAACTTCACATTTTTTTTTCTTTCTGCATGTATAACGTAATATTTACATGTTATTTAGTCCAGCTGACTCTCCAACAGAATTCTGACCTTCGAAATGCAGTCATATATTTCTTCCAGGTAATGGCAACATGGTTTGGGGTTTTTTTCAGATCCATGATATTCTTTAGCAGCTGTAGAAACACTGTTTCTGCTCATCACATTTTTTCCTATTTTTTTTTCCTTTTAATACTGGAATTTCTTACAAGCTGGATTGAATCTGTACTAAGAATTTTTATATATATATGCTTTTACACATTAAAATCAATGTATTGCACCTTTTTCATCCACTTAAAAAGTCCAGTGCTTGCTGATAGCCTCAGGTCTATAAAAATGGAATGTCCTTTCTGATAAGGTTAATTAACAGCTCTGCTTGAGTGGCTTAATTGAGTATAAATTTCTTATTATTCTTACACAGCTCCAAAGGCTTCAATTTCTTTTTCATTTTTCTTTTTTCTTTTTCTTTCTTTTTTTTTTTTTTTCTGGTTGGAGCATTGTCTTACATTTTTGTCTTTTTCTTTTTCATTTTGTCTTTTCCAATTCGTTTGAAATCTGACTTAAGTAATAGGGCAGCAACTCAAACTCCCTCCAGCATGGATCCCACAGAACAATTTCCCATTGATACAATAAAGGATAAATCCACATTTTCAGTTTGAACTCCCAAAAAATAAATGCAGCTCTTTCCTGATCAAAAAATATACAATCTGGCTCATTGCAATGGTACCACTTTTGGACCAATACTGGACTTTATTCTTACTGTTGACCATCATGGTCATAATGACATTCATGTGAAAAGAGCTAGATGAGTCCACATCTAGTAGGTTCAAATGTCAGTTTGACTCCTTCAGATTCTCATGAAATTCAGCAGTTTGGCTTCTGATAGAATTGTTCAAATCACTGGCTGATGGCATAAAGTTGGGATTCCATTCCTTTTTTTAACATAATCACAGAATCTTAGAATGGTTTGGGTTGGAAGGGACCTTAAAGATCATCTGGCTCCAATCCCCTGGCCATGGCAGGGACAGCTTCCACTGGAGGAGGGAAAATACAGATACTATTAATAACAAAATAAATGGACAGTAGGAATGATATGTTCCTCCTTTCCCTTCTAGAATCATAATTAATTCCTGCAGAAGTAGAAAGACAGGGAAGTAAGTGGCTCACTCAGGTTTCTTTCACATCCAAACACTGCAACCTAGTCACAAGCTGAGCCAACCCTGACCTTGTGGATGACCATCACCCTATCAGAGGTACATGACCTGAGGCAGAAGGATCCCACTGCTCCTCCAGGGCTGCCTCTTCAAACAAAATTCAGCATCCACTGTCCAAAGAGACAGAAATGTAATCATCCATGCAGTCTGGAATAACCCTCAAAATACCTATTCATGCAGCCAAGGATTTTAAGCCCATGTACTTGATTGTAGCTATCTCAACTTCCACTGATCCCTCTGAGCTCAGATGACCTTAGCAGGGTTACAAGGAAGCAAACGGCAGCTCAAAGATTTAACTTTCAGGTTAGCACTTTTAATTCTGAGCCATCCTTTTTCTTTATCCCTTTCGCCGCAATGTGTAGAAGCAAGCTCTAGTCTAAAGCAGGATCAGACACAGTCACTCCCCTAAAGCTGTTTTCTCCATGCATGTACCAGACTAAAGAAAAATGCACCCAACTGGTACAGAAGCAGCATTTTTCTTCAGGGTTTCTTGGTGCAAGTATCAGGTACAAGAATGAAGCTGAAACAGTTTTCACATGTCACCCGACTCAGAGATGAAAGCGCATCCTTATCAATATGCACAGTTTGGGTGTATTTTATTTTTCATGATGTGGCAGTGTAAACAAAAAACCCACAAACATGCACCAGTAATGTCAATTGGAACATTTGTATTCACTGATTTTCATAACTGTCTTCCTTTCAGGAGGCATTTGTATTAATATATGTTTGATGTTTAGCAAATCTTCCACTCTGTTCTTCTGATGAAATATTAAATCTGGGTTCTTTTGAAGATATTTTAGCTGCAGCCTTGTATCTGGCATTTTTGCAAGCATTCCCAGCCCTAAGCATAACATATAGATAATATCTGTTCTGCTGTTGCTCCAGGAAAAGAGGTAGTAAAGCTCCCTTCTACTCCACAAGAGCAGGACCAGGCTCTTACAGGGAAATGCATTCAGCATAAACACTCTTCTGCATCTCTCAGTTCTTCTCAAAAGATGTGAGCTATATCCTGCAAATCCACAGAGGCCTTTAAACCATGAGGGAATTGTTCCACTGCAAACATTGGAATTCCTTGCCTGGGTTGCACGTATAACGCAAATATTTTTATTTAAGTTTTCATTTGGTCCTGAAGATACACCAGTTTCCACCAGGAACAGAGCTAATAGAGTTTTGTTTAATTCAACTACCTTATTTCAGGTCACACAATTGGAAAGTCTGATCCTATGGAAAGAACCAGCATATAAAGTTGGAAAGAGTTCTGCCACTGCCATGAACCATGGGAACTATGAGAAAAGAAACAAAAAAACCCCAAACAAACAAAACAAACAAAAAAAAACAACAAACAAACAAAAAAAGTGCTGAAAAAGATTGAGTTGGTCCATAGAATCAGCCCTGAGGACCTGTCATCGACCCTAACCTGGAGTAAAACCCACTGAGCACAATGTCCCAAGATCAGCCTGGAAAGAATAATCATTACTTGTGTCAGCAGCAAATTTCATCGGGAATGACATCCTAGCAAAGGGGTGAGTGGATTTAGATCATGCCTCTTACCCAAACTTTCCAAATTAGTAGCCATAGGGATTTAGTTTATTTCCTTGCTGTTTTGAATTGCTGACAATTTGCACTTCATTTTCTGAACAAATCTATAGCTTGACCAGAGGATCATCTTTAGCTTATTATACAAAGAGGGCTGTGTAACTCAAAAGAGAAAATGAAGTTGAAAAGATAGACAAGAGAGACTGCCCTGCAAGCACAAACATTTTCCAGTCCTGAACAGCAGCTCTCAATCCTGGTGGCCTGGCTTCAGCTATGTCAAATATTAAACCACACTTGTTAGTTTACTGACTGGAGATTTGTCTCCTTTGCATCTTTCTCCCCATTTTTTTTTTTTTTAATTGTTGTTACTCTGCTTTGCCTGAAAGCTGCAGCATCTCACTGTTTATTATTCCCACTTCAGTCAAACCCTGTCCAAAATTAACACGTTGCGTTCTGCAGCTGCTTTCCAGATCCAGTTATGCCAAAATGCAAGGAAATGTAAAATAAACACATGGAAGCTCTTTCAATTAGCACAGAATTTGATCCTGCCAAAGAAATTAAGCAGATAGGCAGTTTTACCCTGATGAGTAAGCCCAACCGAACATTTATGAAGTAAATTATCTGTTTAAAGTAAGTGCAGGATCAGGTCCGAGGCAAAAATGAAAAAGCTGCAGTAACAAGTGTATTTATGTGCTGTATTCCTTCTGGACTTTTAGCAAGATCAAAGAGCTCTCTGAAAGGCAGAAAAGCAAATAGGTTGCAGATGAACGAACAAAAAAAGTTTCTAAGCAATTACTGATTTAAAGCATCATTTTTCTTTAAAACTGCTAGTTCATGGCTGGCACAAACAAATAACTGCATAAAACTCAACTTTCCCTCCTAATTCCTCAAAATTCGTAATAAAAATGAATCAGTAATTGAAAGTCAATGGGAGTTAGGCACCTTTTGTGCCTTTGAAAATCTCCCCCAAAGCCTTTTCATCTATGCCTTGCTGTTCTCTGCCTGGTTTTTATGAGGGTTTATTAAGAAGTAGCCATTTGAGACTCCAAACACAAAGCAAAAAAAAAAAAAAAAAAAAAAGAAAAGAAAAGCCAAAAGTCAATAAAACCAGAAAACTAGTTGGTCTGATCAGTGTCAAGTTACATTGTTTTCAACTTGAATTAACTGTAGCCATCAATAAAACTATAGAATTGGGGAAGTTGCTGTTATAAATTAATGATTATTTGCCATGAGCTTTAACAGGGCTGTGTGTGCCACATTTTATTGTGATGGTTTATTCTTATTTGGTACAACAGTAATTGGGTCTTAAACATGATAAAGCATCCTAAAGGCTGCATTGGTAGCAGAGCTGTCTGCAGCAGGTTTTTAACTCTAGTTAAATAAGGTTAATCAAAGCTAATGAATCTGTTTTATCCATTGCCACAAGTATATAAAAAAAAATGTATCACCAGGTGAAGGAGCTAAAATATGAATTGTTCAACTGTGAACATACATTTTCAGCATGGTAATTCTGCCAGGCCCTTGTTAAATATTGGGTATCTTAATAGTTTACTGCGCTTCTACATTTGCCACTGGAAGAGGAGGGGAGAGGGCTGACACTTGCAGACAAACAGGGAGAACTGTCTGCAGTCTTCATTAGAATTGCAAGACTGCTGCCATCCCACCCTGCCAAGAAGCTAAGGCAGGGAAGTCTGGCCCTTAGTGATGCCCAGTCACTGCCATGAGGGAAGGAATTTTCCTGGGTGCCCTCCATACCCTCTTTGCCGAGGTGCAAATGCTGCTGCTTGAATTTTGAAGCCAACAGTAAAAGAGGCACAGCCCAGTCCCAGCCCTTGTTTCTCCTGAGATTCCTTTGCACAAATAGATCAGGAGAAAAGCACCGAGCACAGACACTCAGAGCCTGCTCTGGCCCTGAGGCATCGAGTGGTGGAAGCAGGAAGAATTCACCCTGCCTCTGGAATCCTGCAATCTCTGCAACTGCAATATAGGCTTTTTTTTTTTCTTTCCCACTTTTTTATTTTTTTTCTCCTTTGGATGAATTTTCTCCTCAGACTGGGACAAATGGTCAGAGCTGTTCAGCAAGGTCAGGCGTGCTGGGTGTCTAGTGAAGGCTAATTAAAAGGAAAAATACCAAACACAAACCAATAATAAAAAGGCAAGGTCCCCCATTCTCACCGGCCCTGACCAGTATCTTCCCAGTTTCAAGATCTGTGGGTGGGGAGAAGTTAGAAAAGGGCGGCTGATATGAAAGAAGGCACAGCCTGCTGGAAACGCTGAGGGAGGGGAGGCTCAAGGACTAATTGCAGCCTTGATGAGGGAGAGGTCCAGCACAGGTTTTGGCACAATACCCCTCTGAGCAGCCCCCCTCACTCCAACAAGCTACAGCACCTCATCTTCCCCATGTTTGATTTCAAGGGAGGGAAAAAAAAACCAAAACAAATAAAAAATCAGGGAGGAAAAAAACAAACCAAAACTGGTTGCAAAATTCAGGGCCTGTTAGGCTTCAGCTAATTAGAAAAAATGGGTTTCTTCCCCATCCCGTCCTGCTCCCCCTCTTCCCTTTCTTTCTTCAGCACCTTTTCTTTCAAACATTTAGTCTCAGGAGGGGGAATCCAGCCTCTTGGCTGGGCTGTTTTCAAAACACGCCTTTGAATGCTTCTCCCTAATTCACGTCTTTTGTTTTTCCGCTTTTGTGTTTGCCAGTTTGACCATATAACGTTATACATCTGGTGTATAGCTTGTTGGGGGCTTTCTTTCTCCCAGGGATCCTATGCATTCCCTATAGGACCCTCCTGGGCTTCCATTCGAGCTATCGTGTAACATAAAGGGGGCTAAAGCAGGGCCAAGGGATGAAAGCTGGAGGAGGGGAGCGAGGGGGGCACGGCCAGTGAAGAGCGCGCCCGACACACACGCACACACACAAAATAAAATAAGGTGGGGGCCGGGGCTGGGGTGGGGAGAGGAATAAAAAAAGAGCTGAAAAGAATTCTTTTGCTCTTTCCTTTTCTTCTCTCGCTGTTTCGGCCGGACCCTGCGTCAGGCAGGCACTGGCCCTCTGTGGGAAAGTGAGGCGGCCACAGAATAGATAACTCATTTGAATTCTAGCGACATATTCGTAAATAAAGCAAAAGTGGCGAAGGGGAGAGGGGCTGGAGCCGGGGGGTGTAGGGAGGGAGGGAGCCGGAGGCTGTGGCTGGAGAGAGATGCAAAGCTGCCCAGCATCCTCGGCTGGGACCCCTCTCCCATCCTCTCTCGTCCCCTGAGCCGCAGATCAGCAGTCCCGGCTCCAGGCTGGCTTTTCCCCATCCCATCTCTTTCTGCTGAGAAAACAAGAGTCGGCTGAGCAAGTTAGATTCTTGCTGGTTTTGGTGACATGCTCCCTGGCGGCCCTGCAGCTGCTCGTGTGTATTGTCGAGGCGGATGCTCCTCCTGGAGATGGTCGTGGTGGGGAGCAGGAGCACGTCCAGCCGACCTCCCCTTTGGCAGGGGTGACCCAACGGGGGCATGGCACCCCTCCAGGGCCTCGAAATTTCCACCTCAGGAGCCCAGCTGCTGTCCCTGTGCCCATTTCAGAGATGGGCAAACTAAGGACTGAGTGAGGGCAAATAGCTCAGCCAAAGTCCCACGCCAGAAATGCTGTGTCAAGCTGCAAGTGGCTGGCAGGGCTTCCTCCCAGCAAGCTGCCTGTCTTTTCTTAAAAAAAAAATAAAAAATAAGAATTTAAAAAAAAAAAGAGAACAGATAAACTTTTGGACCAAAGGAACTCAAAAACTGGGGTGCAGCTCAGCTTTCCTCTGTGCCCTCTTTAAACACTTGCCTTTGATCCAGGTGGAAAGTGGGGTATTTTGTGTTTAAATCTGAAGTGTATGCAGCTCTTACACACTTTTCATTTATTATATATATATATCAGATGGTCGCGATTTATAGGGCATTTTAGAATTCAATTGCATACATAATTGCCTATAATAAATTTATAGGCAGCTGGACAGGTGCAACCAGTCATACTGTAAACAATAATTGTATATATAAATATATACATGCACACTTGTAAATATGCATGTGTGCACATACATACATATATAAAGGTAAATTATGGACCAAGCATGTTTTTCTCATCTTATGCACAATGGCTGTTGTGACTTGTGCAAGAAGTTTCTGATGGCATTTATTTTCCTGTGCATTGAACAGGCATACACAGGACAGAAGCACATGTTCACCTCTACAGCCACATTGAGATTCCTCCAAAAATCCTAATTAGGTAATCAGGAATAAAAGTTCTAGGCATGCAGTTAAAACCAAAATATTTTCCAAATTTTTTTCACTGTTTCTTTTTTTCTCTCTCTTCTTTTTAAATAATTTTAGACAATGAAAAAGTCACCCTGACATAAAGCATCTGTAAACTGCATAGAGACTGCATAGGTTACGGAAATTACAGTGGGGACAGCTTTCTGCCAAAATGAAGTCTGCTTCTGTCACATCACTGTGTGAAACCACAACACTCCGAAATGGAAATTAGCAGAGATTTACAGAGATTCCCCTAAGCCAGCATCATTGATGTTCGTAAGGGTAGGATTTGGCCACGAGTGAAAAATCTGATTTATTGAGTCATTGTGACTGAGGAACTTGCAAGCAACTGAAAAACGTTTCCCTTTAGGGACCATGAATCCGAGCGTCCTTTCTCCTTCCACCTCTGCATTAACTACAGTTTCAAAGACCTTTTTCCCTTCCCTAAAATTTTGTGAGCATGCCAGACTAAATACAGCCCATCCAAACAATCCTCTGGCAGCCTCAGGAGAGGGCTCCCATCCTGCCTGCCTGGGCAGGGGCAGCAGCTCCTCTCTCAGGGCCCAGGGCTCCCCTCGGCAGGAGAACCACAACCTCCACCTCCTCCAAACATTTGCAGCTCTCGGGAGCAGAGGCAGCAGGTGAGAACATGGTGGCTGCTTAGAAAAATAGCACTTGGCCAATTGAACAACACCCTTTAAAATGTCAGCTATTAACAAGTCTTTACAGAAACAGGAACTGCCAGTAACAAACTTGATTTCTAATGTCCCCTAGGTAATAATAATTCTCTAATTTGACTGTGTCCCAACTGGCCTTGTACTGCAGTTATTGCTTGAAGGGATTGGAAGGGATTTTTGTGTGTGTGTGTGTTTGTGTGTTGCTGCCTTTTATTTTCCTTATTAGTATTTTTCTTTTTTTCTCTTTTTTTCTTTTTTTTTTTTTTTTAATTATTATTTTTTTTTTTTTTTTAGATTGTGTTTTGTTTTCCAGCAAATAAATCTCTTTTAAAACACAAATTGAAGGGAAGGTGGGGAAGGAGGGAATGAAGGGCAGCAGCGGGGGGTGGAAACGTGGTTCCACACACATGCGGAAATTTAATGTGAGAGCTGCTCCTTGGAATGAAGATGTTGGGTTTGGCATGAAGATTGCAATCAGCTGGTTGCTTTGACACTGCTCAAGCCTTTCAGTGACTAAGACAAGCCTGAAGGATTAGGATGTCAAGCCTGTCCTGTCATCTTCAGGAAGCGGGGGAATGGAAGGAGTTGCCTTTTTTGGTTACGTCTTCACAAGGCCCAGAGGACAGAAACCTTGCTGGTTAATTAAGGCCAACCTCAGCCCCTCACTGATCAACAAAGCCCTGCTTTTCCAGGCGAGCCATGCAGCAGGGCTCCTGCACGGGGAGGAATTGTCCCAGAGGCTCTCCCATGCAGCCCCCGCGCCGGACAAACGGACAGACGGACAGAGGGCTGCACGCTCTGGGAGAGGCAGTGGCCTCCTCCAGGGCAGCTGTCAGGCAAAGCACAAGGACTGGAACAAGCTGACTTAAGCAAACCATATTTAGCAGGCTAAAGGTAGCACCAGGCGTGCATTTCTCCGGCACTGCTGGAGCTGACGGGAAATATTGATGCTTATCGAGCAACAGTTCTGCTGGTAAAAAGATGTGGCTTTCGTGTGTGTCTTTGCTTCTCTAATTATGGTGTGCCAGGTAAAGCCTAATCAGACAGTGGCAACAGGGTCCGGGTGCTTTGGTTGTGTTTAGGAGATGCTCTGATGCATCAGGAGTTTGAAAATTAAGAACTGCCATACCACCTGATGGAAATAATGTTGACCAGGCTTATTTGTGTGGAAAAAAAATAAAGCCAGTCACTCTTGCTGCAAACTGACTGTAAGGAAATCCAAGAGTAGAGCTTGCAACCCTTGCTCACAGACAACCAGTGTCCATGTGGTGTGTCCACACTGAATCATTTTCATTTCCCAGATGAATGACCTTTGTCAGGAGGATATAACACAATTTCCCAGAGAATAGGTTTGTGTGCAAAAAAGCTGTTCCTGAGTGGGAACACAAATACTGGGACAAGAGTGAACTTTACATAAACACTGAGAGCAAAACTTTGCTGGTCTGAACAGCCAGGAAAAAGAAGGCAGTGGTAGAAAATGAGATTCACTGGAGTAATCTGTATGAATATTCAGTGAGTCTTCCCAGATACAGATTTCTTCCAGCTTCCTTCATAGTAAACTTAATATCTAAATAATCCAGTGCTTCCGATTCCTAAAATAGCTCATGGAGTCCCAGCACCTGGAATCATGTGATGATGTGGGAAATTAGCTACCATTTATTAAAAAAAATACATCTCTAAACATTATAAAGCCACAGAAAAGATGGGAAGATGGTTTCCAAGGGTTGAAAATGCGAAATGTAGATTAAAAGAAATTCAGTGCCTCCAGCCTCATAAAAATAATGTAATATTCAAAACTTTACTACTCAAGTGTTAGAACACAGCTCAGAAGGTGGCATCATACAACATATGGAAACTTTTCTATCTTATTTATTCTAAGGCTTTAATTCAACAGCAGAAACGCCACTGTAGTGTGTCTCACCTTGATTGTACTGGAGAAAAAATAACCCTACAAAAAACCCCTTCTCATCCTTCCTATTTCTTCTTGTTATTTCTTCTTTGGGCACAGGATGCCCAAAGTAATCCCTAGAAACACTCAAAAATGGAAGTGGCCTTTTTTTTTGAAAACACTCCTGTTGGCGTTACAACAAATACACTTTTTCTTCAATTTCTGTTGCCCTTATTTCTATATTCTAGATCTCACTGTATCACAAAAAAAAAAAAAAAACAAAAAACCAAAAAAGCAAAATGTGTAGCCTCACAATAAATGAGGTGAACTACAGAAGCCTCCTGTGCAGGGAGGGAAATCGCTTCGAGTTAAACAAAGAAATTTAGGGTCTTCTGCTTTTCATGAAAATACCATACATATGGCCTTTGAAATTTGTCACTGAAGAGTGTTTAGCTCTACAGGAAAATTCAGCACTTTATAGCATTTCAGCTGCAAGACTCTTGCTTTTTTTTTTTTCTCTTTCTCTCTCTTTTTTTTTGGCCTGCAGCCCAATGTGAATGTATGATCACTAGCACAATAGTTAAACATCTGAGTCGTTTTGAAGTGCCTTCAACATTGCAGTGATGTGATAGGTTTTTGGTTTTTTTGTTTTTTCCTTCAACTAGGCAATTTATGGAAGAAAATCCAGTCTCCCCCCTAGTGGTGGCAAAGAAAATCCAGCAGGAGCTTCCTGATCGATCCCTAAAAGACTGCTTCACTGTAAGTGTAGTGCCTGGAGGTAGCTGTTTCTGCAACAATTCCTGGTCATTGCAAAGAGTTGGAAGATTTGTGGTACCTTTTTCTTTAATGTGTGAATAAGTTATTTCAATAAATTTCTCAGGAAGACATAGGTAAACAAAAAAAAAGGGGAAGACAGAACCAAATAAAAATAAAACATTATGTGAATGAGATAAAATAGCCCATAAACTAAGACAAAAAGCAAAATATTAATAAAAGGGAAAAAGGCTCAAGCCACCATGCACAGACCAGGCTGTCAGCCCCCACACAGCAAATGGTTTCTGACTGTAACAATTCACTTGTGGATTTTCAGATGGTGAAGGGCTCATGGGCACAAGGAGCCATCCTGCATACCAGTCTAGTCCGTACATATTTCTGCTGCAAATGGATGATGGGCAGTGTGTTTCCTTGGGACTGCATCACCTCTGGAATGAGAAAAGATCAGATGCATTTCAGGCAGTAAATGACAAGAACCACCCTGAAATCACAAGCCACCCAGGAGCTGAGAAGCAAACCTGTGGCAGAATGAGTCAGGCAAAGGTCTTCCATGAAGGCACCTGGCTTTTGGGTGGGTGTCTTGACCCCTGGCAACTGCCTCACCTCAACTCTCATCCCTCCTTCCCTGTTTGCTCATTAAAACACCCTAAAAGCCTCATGATTCGTCCCAGCCCAGAACAGGAAAACTCTGGAATTGCTAGCATTTTCATGGGCTGAGAAAGATATTTCCCATTGAACTCCACCCAGATGTGCAGCCCTTTGCTCTGCAGAGCTGACTAAAGCTCAGTGAAGCCACTAAGAAGAATCCCACAGGCGGTAAAGGGCTTTGCCCTCCCCAAAATGTGGCACCATTTTTATCATTGGCTGCATCCTTTTGCAATTATCTTTGTGAGAGGCATAATCTATACCCCAGGGGGCAGGATGGAAAAGCCAGTCATTCCTCAAGCAGCAGGACCTAATGAAGCCTTGCCTCGGGGACATTCCTCTGCCCTGATTCTCTGATGTCTAATAGAGGTTGTGCTCTCAACCATCTCCTCCATTAGCAGGACTTCTTTCCTCTGCCTGGTGGTTTATCCTGTCAATGGTTGTGGCAATGGAATAGCTTGGAGTCCACTACTGCCCTCTGACAGATACAACTGGAGGCAAACAGAGGTTTCAGAGATGACTGGAGAGGTTTAAAATAGAACAATGAAAGTGCCAAAAAGATTATGGCCACATAGATGCTCTTTCCTAGGAAGTGAGGCTCAGAAAAGCAGAAGAAAGATCCAGCACCTAGAGAAAGCTGGTGGAAGGATGCATATATGTACCAAACCCTGTGGTCTTTAGCTGCTGGGTGAAATGTCTCTGTCCCTCCACACTGGCAGAAAGGGATCACATCTTCTGTCCTTAGTGAGCCAAACCTGAGTGGGCAAAGCTGCCCCTGACTGTCCTTGTGCTGCAGGAGATGGAGCAGATGAAAAAGAGCCTCCTCCAGCTCTTAGGATA